>OZ007587.1:301711946-304111946 GCA_963931845.1 Maratus michaelseni | reverse complement strand
TAAAAGGCCGCGCAATCTCTCCTACCTAAATTGGAGAGTTTGCGCATCTGCTACTTAGGAGAGATGGAGCATTGTTCCCATTACTTTCTATGCTAGGAGAGATTACACAGCTTAATTGTAAATTTGCATTAAAAAATAAAATAATAAAAATGGACTAATTTTAAGTTAAACGTGTTATCAAGTAACTTAATTTTATTTTGTAATCTTATCTGGACTTGCTTTTTCTGATTCTTTAATTTTTTTCTCTTTAATTAAAATTTTTTAATCATTTTTAAAATTATTTCCTTTTTCTAATTCTTTAATCATTAGGTTGAAATATTCACTCTTAATACAATAATATTTGTTCATAAAAACCTTACAACAATGTCATTTAAGTGTAATTATTATTGTTAACAATTTAATTGTAGTTATTATTAGTAACAATCTCTCCTACCCGTGTGCGCAATCACACCAACTCTGTAAGGACAGATTGCGCAAAATAACTTTCTTGGTTTTATTACAACTGTTGTATTAAATTACAACATAACAACAAAATAGCATTGGAAATGCATAAAAAACAAATGAAGTAAAAATTATTCAGGGATAGTTTAGCAAAAATTATATATTTATATTTCTTATTATTATTCTTTTGAATTGTGCGCAGACTGTCCTAGCTTTACCTTATAACTATATTCAAAACATAAGTTTTGAGTAAAGTTTTTGGATGTTTTTTGGTATTATCCAGTTTCTTATAAGTAATTATTTGAAATTATAAAGATATTGGTTTGGTCCCAGTATCATATTTATAAATATATGAGTGTTGTTTAAAGTTTGTATCAAACAGCGGTATCCTCACTTTCAAACCATTTCGGAAAATAACGCATTCCATCTTTTAACAAATAACAAAAATACATTCTAAAAAAATCGACGAAATAACAATAGAATGTGACTAGGGATCGTTTAAACGAAGTCTATCTTATAGTTAATACTAACTATGCTATAACGTAAACATCAGGGATAAAGCAGAGTTACTTTCAAATTTACCTAACTTTACAAACCAAGGGAACTGTTATTTCATGATAGTTATATTAAGCAGTATACACATTTATTCATATTTAAAAATGTCATGATTAGCTCAAAAATGTCTAGACTGACGTTCTGTGAACTTTAATAACAGCCATATTGAAGTGACTTAAAGCTTCAATGTTTAAAGCTGGAGATACCCCACTCACTCACGCTTGATCTCCCTATGAGGCAGGATATTATGGACGACGATAATCAGCAGAAATATCTGTTACCAGAGATTCCTGCATAGGACGAGATGGGTTGCAATATACCCTCTAACCAGCAAGTAGAAACCATGCGCACTGGAAATTAACAGAAATTCGCAATGTACACATGGCACACCATATCCATTGAGTCCTGTGACGCTTCCTGAAATTAAAAGGTAAAAATGATAGATGCCTAGATGCACCACATGACCAATTGTTCGAGGCGACTACATGTTAAGGGGTTTAGACAGATCCATATCCTATGCTATGTTCCAATTAATGTTCAGTTTACATAATATATATACAGGGATGAAAAAAGTATGCACATTCACACAAATGAGTTAGCTCACAAGCCGACAAAAACATATTTCTAAACTGAGCCTCCCACAGGAGCCTCGGTGGGACCGTAGACTACTTTGCCGCAAGGTGAAACTTTTATAAATATTTCTTTCCGCGTCATATTTATATTCATACACTCGTAATGTATCACAGATGCATGAAAGTATCATCTTCGATCGTTATACGAATTTATGCCGTCCTCTTCGGCCATCACAGAATTTTAGTCGATAATAAGAACGATTATCAATGACAGATTATCTTTAGTTACACTGTAAATATCGGCTAAGTGAGTTAATAACAGAGAAATGATTTTCCTATATTTTTTTATCTTTATGTATATAAAAATGAATGCTTATTGGTTACAGATTCATTAATCTGTTGTTTTAATAGAAACGACCATTCTACGACCTAAGGATAATAGATATTTCTTTCATTAATTTCCCACGAAAAAAGTAATTGTATATTTTAATGCTCATCTAGTCTAGAGTATAATAATGCGAAACGATACATAAGGATTACGTTTAAGAAAAAGTGTAAGGTATAACGTTTATAAGCTCTTCGAACACTAAGTGCTCTTTTTACTATTTTTTTATACCTGCATCCTGCAAATATTTTCGTTTTTTCTTCATTAGAATATAGCCTTCATTAAATAAAGAGGCCTACTTTTCTTAGGCAATAGAAGAATTTGTATGTAGTTATTCTTAACACAAAAAAATAATAATAACGGTAATCCATAATCTATAAATATAACAAATATAAAAGTTTGTGTGTCTGTCGAATGTGGTCTGAAGAGACCACGCAGAGCTGCAAAATGTGGCAGGAAGGTGTCACTATGTAAGTAGTTTTGCACCTAGAAGCCCCATTCTGGCTTTTTTCATTAGAGATTTTTAATTTATTTTTTATGCGATTTTTACTCTTTTATTCCAATTGATAAAAATAATACGTCTTCAATTTTTTATTCCAATATAGTTTATTTTGTCCTCTGACCATTGTTTTAAATTTCGTAAAAATCGGTCCATAATTACCCGAAATATTAATTAAAACGTATTAAAAATATCCGGAAAATGCGATGTTTATATCTCAAAATGGTGTAAGAAATAAATTCCTGTTCGCGATATTAAATCTCAGAAAATTGAATTTGCTAATTTTCACTAATTTGCGAATATTAAGAAAAGTATTTAAGGTATCGATTTAAAACCCATCATACATACGTTGAAAAATTTTCTGCATCCAAGAATCCAATTTTTGTAAAAATCTGCCGGTAATATTTCTTAATTTTTTAAACCAGATACATAAAAAAAGAATGACTTAAAAAAGGGTCGGCTTTGGCTTTCCTTACATTTTGTATCCGAAGCCCATCTCTCTAGCTACTTTCCGAAAAGGAAAGAAAATAAAGTGCGAAAACAAACAAACAAACAAAAAAAGCGTCATTTTCTTTTTGTTTCAATAGCTACCGATAATGTTAAAGGTCATTCGCTAATTTTGAGAAGGTGCAGTCGTAATTTAAATATTGTGTTAATGTTTAAATTATGTACATATGGCTCCCCTTGCGGTGGAAGGTGAACTAAATTATTTTGTGGAGCGTGCACAGCATGCCTGCTTATCGGTGCCGTAGGCAGTGGGGACCCGTGACCCGTGCCGGAGGTTAGATTAGAACAGCATGCTCCCCCAGGTGGTGTAAGGTGGAACTAAAAGATTTTTCTTATCGTGCGCAGAACTCCTGATATATGGTGTCGCAGACAGCGGAGACATATTCCGGACGTTCGTTCGGGAAGAGTTTGTTTAGAACAGATTGAGCCCCCAGGCGGTGGATGGGGGAACTAAACGATGGTTTAATCATTCCAGGTTCGTTTGGAAAAATCGACCAGTTAAACGGGAGTAGCCCGCTAGGAAAGAAATTTGTGTGTTTGTGAGTGTATCTGTCCACTATGCTCTGACGACACTGCTGCACGCAGAAGTATAACATTTGGTAGGAAGTTGGTGCATGTAGATATGTACCGATTTTAAAATGAGCCATATTTTAGATATTTTTTTTCTTTTTTATACAATTGTTAACGCTTTTTATACGTTTTATACTTCGATCTTTCAACATTTGTAAAAGGAATGTGGTACCATTCTTTTACTCAAATATAGTAAATTTTGCCTTTTTTACAGCAATGTTTATTTGGAATTCGCACAGTGATTTTTGAATTTTTCGCGATTTTTGTATGCTATTTTTATTTTTTTCCGATTTTACCACATGAGTAAAAGGAATCCAGTTTCAAACTTCAATATAGTAACTAATTTAGTAAACAAATAGAGTAATTTTTTTCCTTCTCGACTTAAAATTTTTTAGCGATATTTATTGAAATTGTTATTTTGATTTTTAGCAATTTTTATGGATTTATCGCATTTTGCGGCAACGTTTTGACATATGTATAAGAACTGCTGTCACTATATTCACGGCCTAACTCGTTCTCCTTCCTCTTATACGGCCGTAACAAAAAGTCATTTTTCCTTTATTCAAGAGGAATAACATTTTCTCCCCGGAGAAAGTAGGGGGCACTATTACTTACCATGGCTAATGGAGAATTTCCTTATTCTCGCCTTTCACTCTTGTATTTTCTTAGATATAACGTAAATGAAATTGCGTGTTCTCATTTTTCTGTTGTTGAAAATGGTTCATTGCTGTGTTCCACATTGTGCTTCAAATTCAGAGAAAAAAATACCTGGAATTTCTTTTCATGAATAGGCGCTTTTATTACCGATACACCAGCAATCAATAGAAGTACAGAGCAAAATTTTCGAAATATGTGCCTTATAAAATTGCTGCGGCTCTCAATTTATTTGTAGATTGAAACTGATTGTTAATGATCGAAATTATAAACCACTTAATTAATTTCTTTTTAATTGTTAGCACCACCAAGAGTTAATCTGAAGTTTGCAGGTATTGCAATTGTTAGCGGATAAGTAATCTTGTAAGAGTAATTCAAGAAAATTTTGAATGAGAATCCTGCTTATCAAACATAGAAACAGTTCAACGTGATGCAACCATACTTCCGTTAATTGCCAATCAGGATAGAGGTGGATTGTCTTATCCTAAACTACAATTCATCAGTCTAATTTCTACAATTTTAGACTGAATATTACTAGAATTTAAGGATTGTACCAATCCTAAATTCAAACGGAATCGTCGAAATTATTTATGAATTGATATATCCGAGACTAATAAAAAACACTATATGGGAATGTGACTTAAACGAGCATAAAATAAATATATGCTCATTAATATGTGCAAGATTTTTGCCCATCATTTAAAAAAATATGGCAAGGAATTTTACAAATGAAGCCAGTTCATCTGCATATACGATCTCTTTATCAAAAAAAATTTTTAAGTTTACTTAATTTTAATTATATAATATTTACTGTATATCTCGCTGTAAAAAATATCAATGTTTAAAGTCTAATCAAGAAATGGAATCTGCATATACATATAGATACATTTATATATACAAACATGGTGAATAGATTTATGCATTGATATTTTAAAATTCTGAAAAAATATTCTGTAATTTCTGTTGCCCAATATTCTAAAATTTCCACGAAAACTATTCTCTCATAAATGGAGTACATGATGTTACAGCAAAAAAACTTGTTCATTGTCTAAAGTAACGAAACCTCTAAAAATTATTTTTTTTTTTTTTACCTCTATTTTATGATCATCACCTACAGTATTTAAATTTACTGAAAATGTCCGCAATGTACAGACATATATATATATATATATTCTAAATAATTAACAATCATTTAAAAATAATCCATGTTTTGAGAGAAAAAAATCGATATGAGTTGATTGCCGGATATTGGCGAAATAGGTTTTCTTATTCTGTTGATATTATAAAACATGTAAATATCTTTTTATTTTTATCATATACATACTTTTATACCATGAGTTTCCAGAATTGGAATATAATATTTAATTTTATATGTAATTCTATTATATTTCTATACGCTTATATATTTCAGATCAGCACCTATAATGGTTAAATTTATTGAAAATTGTTTTGAATGTACATATATATACATATTTTAAATAATTAAGAATCGTGTAAAAATAATCCATGTTTTGAGAAAAAAGAATTCGATAGGAGATAGGAGTAGATTGCCGGATATTGGCGAACTTGCTTAATTTTCTTACTATTATGAAACTAGTAAATGTTTTAAAATTTTTTACTGTGTATTTTACGCTCAGAATTATCAATGTTTCAAGTAATCAAGAATTTAAACGTGTATAAATATAGAAATTTACTTATAAAGTTTGTTTTGAATTTATAGTAGCGTGTTATTTAAACTATTTTTAATTACTTAAAGCATTGTATTTATTTATTTTATCTCTAAATCTTATTTTTTCTTGTTTGTAGTAAAGATAAAGCTGAGGCTAAAGTTACATATGATATATATATATACCTTTTATAATGAATACATTGCAAAGATTTTTGTATTTTTATGTATAGAAGCAACCTTTATTAAGCATTATTTATGGTAAGTATATCGCGCCATCTACCGGCGAAAGTAGCCCTTTAACGATTCCGAAACTAAGGGGTGATTGTGAAGGCCGTATGAGGGAAGGAGAAAGATCGAGTTTTGCCGTGCTATAGTTTAGTTCAAACTAGTTTAGTTTCACTATAGTAAATTTTGTCCTCTACAATTTTTGAATTTTTTTTAATTTGATTTCTAGCGTTTTTAAGCATTTCGCGGGAATTTTTTACATTTGTGAAATAATCTCGGCTACAATATTTTAGTCCATTATAGTAAATTTTGTTCCATTATAGTACATATTTTAATATCTAATGATTTTCAATGCACTTTTGGTTTTTCTTGGGTTTCGCCACGATGTTTTGACATTCGTGAAAGGATTCAATTTCAAACTTTCAGCCTATTATTGTAAATTTTTCACTCTGGGATTTTTGCATTTTTAGCGATTTTAATGTCAATTTTCACTTTCCATTGCCATGTTTGGACAATTCGGTTTAAAACTTTTAGTCTAATTGTGTCCTTCACGATTTTTAGCATTTTTTCGATCTCTGCGGCGAATTTTTGACATTCATAAAAGGAATCCTGTTTCAGATATTTAGTCTAGTTCAGTACATTTTGTCTACTGCAATTGTCAAAAGAATTTTTACCGATTTTTTGCGTTTCTCGTTGATTTTTGACATGCGTGAAAGAATTTCGGTTACAATGTCCACTGTATTAATTTTTGCCCTCTGCGATTTTTTAATTTTTATCAATTTGTATGTGATTATTGGCGAGTTCATTTATTTATTTATTTTCTTGTTGTTTCGCCGCGATTTATCCACAGTAGTAAAAATAATTCAGTTTTTATTTTTAGCTCAATATTGTAAATTTTCTCCTCTTTTCAATAAAGTATATTCGGTATACATACAATGATTGTTGAATTATTTGGGAGTTTATTATGCCATTTTTAAGGATTTGTTGCGTTTTTCGGCGATTTTAGTCGTACATTAGTAAAAGCAATTGGCTTTCGAACTGTTAGCCTAGTATGGTATATTTTGTCTTCCGCGGTTTACAATACGATTTTTAACTTTTTTTTCCGTTTTGAGTGGACTTTTGCGTTTATGAAAGAATTTTGATTAAAATATTTTAGCCTACTGTATTAAATTTTGTTCTCTGCAAGATTCATATTTTTAGCCATGTTTTATGCGATTTTTGGCGGGTTTATTTATAAATTCTTCGCGATTTTTCCAAATTGGTAAAATTATTCCCAGTTTTAATCTTTTAGTACAATATTGTAAATTTTGTCTTCTTTTTAATAAAGTTTACTAGGAATAAATATAGCAATTTTTGAATTTTTCGCGAACTTTTTATACGGTTTTTAGAGTTTTTTCGCTTTTTGCGGCAATTTTTCTACCTTTTTAAAGAAAATCCTGTTTTAATGTTCTAGCCCAACATGGTAAATTTTGTTCTTTTTTCAATAAAGTTTATTCATTCGTAATTCGTGCATCGATTTTTATTTATTTTTATTTATTTATTTATTTATTTATTTTTTATTTAGTCAGAAATAAGTTGAACACTACATCATATAAGTTGTGAAATAATAACTCACCGCATAGTTTTACTGGCTTTTATTAAACTTCTGCCCAATTAAAAGAACATAACTATGATCTATTGCTTCTTAAGAAAAAAACAGAGCGAGAGAGAGAGAGTCACGCGAAATAGCTAGATACTTAAAAAAAATAATAATAATAATAATTTAAAAGAATCACGTACAATTTTATTAAAAAATCAATTTTACCATTAATTATTTATTTTATCAACTTCTGGTAAAACATAATGGTACTTACATATATTTTAAAGATTGCTGCTATTAAGATTTTTTTAGTTCACGTATACCACGATCATTCATTTTTAATTAATAAATTTTCTCTCTGAAACTCTTCGTTGCTAAAATGTTAGCGTACGGCATAAATTTTATCCCTTTTCCGAAAAAGTTTTAAAAGCACCTTTTCTTTCTTAAGCACATACATAATGATATTCTTTCTATAAAATAATGAAGATATTTCTTTAATAAAGATTTCTTTTATCAAAATACTTCTTTGTGCATCATGCCATTTTTTTGTTCGAATTATAAATTTTCAATGGCATCTTTTTTAACGAAAGGACCTTAACACAAATTTCTCAGTGTTATTATTTTCACTTTTTCACGAATGACTTTTCTCTAAATATTTTGTATGGTCGAGAAATTTTGAAACAATAACTTTATTATTAAAACTATTTCAAAAATTCATATTTTTTAAAACTGTTGTAGCTCTTTTCGATAATACTGAGAAATGCATATTTATAATAATTTATAGTTATTATTTTAATTATTTGGAATACTTAGATGCTACATAGGAATTAGGTAATTTAATTACATTTAGATTAAATTGAATTTGGTATTGAAATTGATGTTGTAAGTTAATGTTGAAATTATTTATTAATTATGAAAAATATTTTTACAGTTATTTAAGGTAATTAATGATAAATATATGTTTGTTATTTTCTACTGTTCATAAATAGTATTAATATCTATTATATAATTAATATTTTTAGATGTGGTATAATTGAATTAATATATGTTCTACACATAAGGTAACTCCAGGAGAGATGGCGCGGTCGTAGAGATCGGGTGGAAGGAGTAGAGTGAGAAAGAAGCGACTCCAGGCAGTTGTACAAAAACAGTAGTGGAGTGTCTGCTTGAAAGTGCACGTTGATTGCTTTGAGCGTCTAAGATAAAATATTGCTATTTTGATTTGTTTTCCCAAAGTAAGTGCTTGAATTTTCATAGCTATTCGTCAGAATTTCTATACAATGCCAGTAGTACAAAATATTTTTAATTTAAACAATTTCTCATAAGCTACTAATCTAGACTAACAATGTGAACATCAACGGTTCGTTTTAGTAGCGGCCATGATTAAATAAAAGGCCGCGCAATCTCTCCTACCAAAATTGGAGAGTTTGCGCATCTGCTACTTAGGAGAGATGGCGCATTGTTCCCATTAGTTTCCATGCTAGGAGAGATTACGCAGCTTAATGGTAAATTTGCATAAAAAATGAAAAATGAAAATGGACTAATTTTAAGATAAACGTGTTATTAAGTTACGTAATTTTATTTTGTAATCTTATCTAGACTTGCTTTTTGTCATTCTTTATTTTTTTTCCTTTAATTAAAATTTTTTAATCGTTTTTAAAATTATTTCCTTTTTCTGATTCTTTAAGCATTAGGTTGAAATATTCACTCGCAATACAATAAAATTTGTTCACAAAAACCTTACAGCAATGTCATTTAAGTGTAATTATTATTGTTAACAATTTAATTGTAGTTATTATTAGTAACAATCTCTCCTACCCATGTGCGCAATCACGCCAACCCTGTAAGGAGAGATTGCGCAAAATAACTTTCTTGGTTTTATTACAACTGTTCTA
This sequence comes from Maratus michaelseni, assembly GCA_963931845.1. Taxonomy (NCBI): domain Eukaryota; kingdom Metazoa; phylum Arthropoda; class Arachnida; order Araneae; family Salticidae; genus Maratus; species Maratus michaelseni. The sequence goes on along the minus strand of OZ007587.1, from coordinate 304,102,395 downwards.
TTAAATTACAACATAACAACAAAATAGCAATTGAAATGCATAAAAAACAAATGAAGTAAAAGTTATTAATGAATAGTTTAGCAAAAAATTAATACTTAGATTTTTATTGCTATACTTTTAAATTGTGCGCAGACTCTCCTAGCTTTACCTTATTTTCTTTTTTTATTAGTTATTTTTAATAAGGTTTATTTATGTATTTATTTATTAATGGATAATTATACAATTATTTCAAATAATTTAATGATAGATAATTTTAAAATTCTTTCGGCTAATTGTATGTCTCAAAATTTAATTTGTTTTTGTTATCTAATAATTTTGTTTAATATATTAAGAATTTTCTTTCTTATATTATAATCTCAAATCAATTTACTGCTACCATATATATAAAATTTTATAGTTATTAATTTTAGATGTAGTAAAATTAATATATATCTTTATTTAAAATTAATTTTAATAATTTTTTTTTATATTTGTTTATTTATTTTGAATAAAATATATATAGTTTAAAGCACTTTATATTTATTTTAAATATACAGGTGGCAGCACTATGCATAACCAAATAATTTTAGCTAATAATATTTCATTCGGCTACAGAGTGCGATCATGTTCTGTTGTATTTTTTGCTACCTAATAAATGTACATTTCTTTCAAATAACTATTTTTTTTTCAAAATTTGAAATTGTTTTATAATAGTTTTCTGTGTTTTTAATTCTACTCATTGTTTTCTAATATTTTATGGATTTTCTTTCATCTATAAATGTTTCACTTTAATTTACTGTAACAGTGGTCATACAACTTTTTAGCGATCTTATGTGCTCAATTCAAATGCAGTTAAGATGGTGATTTTGTATCGTGTGACATAAAATGCATGGTTTGTAAGTAATTATATTTTATTATGGAAACAGTATGAAATATATTGAAATATAGATGGAATAATAGATGGATGGCTTCGTTTTTTTTTATTCTTTTCATCTATTAGTGCAATACAGTTGGCAGTTATATACTACACTGTAAAAAATGACCAATGTTTCTTATTTTATGAAAATATGCTATAACCACGAACGAAAATATAATATAATCTTCTGAGTTATCCGAAATTTCAAATAGCATGTTACATTGTCTTTCGAATCCCCAGAAACGAATACATTTTCAAAATTTAAAGAATAATTTATAAAAACAAATTATTTTTAGCTGCCCGAATTTTTCAGAAACGTTTCCGAAGGGTTTTTATAGTGTATTAATTAGTGTCCTCAGGCTGGAATACCTGTTTTTCGAATGTTATCCATTCTCAAGTACACGTTTTCAGCCGCATAAGTTAATTTATACATGAAAGAGTAAAGAAATAATCTTAATTTTAATGTTATTGTTAACGCTGTTAATTTTGCATGTTTGTCTGTTAAACATTTTTTTTGAGCATGAAAATGTTTACTTCAGAATTGATAGCATTCGAAAAACAGGTATTCCAGGCTGAGGACACTAATTAATACACTATAAAAACCCTTCGGAAACGTTTCTGAAAAATTCGGGCAGCTAAAAATAATTTGTTTTTATAAATTATTCTTTAAATTTTGAAATCGAATTCGTTTCTGGGGATTCAAAAGACAATGTAACATGCTATTTGAAATTTCGGATAGCTCAGAAGATTATACTATATTTTCGTTCGTGGTTATAGCATATTTTCATAAAATAAGAAACATTGGTCTTTTTTTACAGTGTATTCTTGGCGAATATGCCATTATATACTATGAAATATTGCATTTTCATTTGACATGTGATGCCAAACTGATGAATACACATGGCTACATGTCATATTCCGAATTCCATTTTAATTTCATTTGATATCTAAATTCCATTTGTTTTTCAAATTGTGATAGGATTTTATTTATTTCACTTTTCTTGCATTATTTATCATTTTATTTATTTATTATTTTTCTGCTTTTCTTTAAACTTATTATGTGTGTATTACTATGCCATCTCCAATTTGGTGTTTCGGTAATTTGTTTTTTGAATTTATTAAATATTTATTAACATAAAAATATCATTTCTTCACTTACTACATGACATCTTTAAATTTGCATTTAGGTCAGAATTCAATGCTAGAACTTCTGTACTTTGCTTGCAAAGGTATTATATATAATGTATTTTACATGTCTCTTTTTCTGTCAGTTGATATCTAAATTTCATTTTGTTCTTCTGGTATCTTTTACCAACGTGTTTGGCGACCTCATGTTCTATGGTAAATATATATATATATATATATATATATATATATATATATACAGGGTGCTTATAAAAAAACTATCCCGACATTTGGGCCCCTAACTATCATACCATACACAGAACTTGAATGACATTTTGGCAAAAGGTATTTTGAGGTATGCGCTCAAGAATGATATGGAAAACAACAGTGTCACTCAAAGAGTTACAGTTACAGTGAGAAACTTTCGAAAAAATCAAACGGCAACACCCAGTTTTTTGTATTGGAATGTGATCTCCATTGTGAAAAACCATAAATAGGCAACTGTAGCATGAAAATCACCGGCGGTAGATAGGCTAAAAGTGAGGACAACCAATAAGGACAGAGAAGCAGCATAAAATAAAGCATTTTATTATGTTTCACAAATTTTCCACATGACCTCCTTCACACACGATGACACTTTGCATGCGGCTGATGGTGGATAACAATACAGCACGTATCATGACAATAGGAATCTCTTGAATCGCAGTTCTGCTGGAATCTTTCAAATCAGATGAAGTTTGAGGACGAAACTGATACACTTTGGATTTCAGATATCCCCACAGCCAGAAATCCATTGTTGTCAGATCAGGAGACCTTGGTGGCCACGGAAACGGGAAATGACGGGAGATAACTCTGTCACCAAACTGTTGAGTTAAGACACGTTTGACTGAAGACCCGACATGTGGAGGAGCGCCGACTTGCATCCACACAACTTCAGATGGAGCATTTTACCGTTGCAATGCGGGAATCGCGTAATGAGTTAACATGTCCAGATAGCGAGCATTCGTTACTGTACACGTTTGCAGATCGCCGGCAGTAACCTCTTCAAAAAAGTAAGGGCCGAGGATGAACGTACTCGTTATAACACACCACACAGTTACTTTTTCCCCGTGTAATGGACGTGCATGCACATTATGTGGATTATTCTCTGCCCAGTGCACACAATTTTTCGAATTCACGTTACCAGTTAACGAGAAATGCGCCTCATCTGTCCGCAGAATGCGTAAAGGCCAGCTGCTATCTTCATCGTACCAGATAAGGAATTGATTTGCAAAATCCAGCCGTAATTGATAGTCTCCCGCTTCCAACATCTGGACACGCCAGAATCTATACGGAAACATGTTTAGAACAGAGCGCAGAATCTTGCGTACAGTTGAATTCGGCAGATCCAGAACACGTGAAACACCGTGTGCAGTTGTGGGACGAACTGTGCTTATCGTCTGATGGACTTCTGCAACAGCTTCCACGGGAACGGAAAGTCGTCCAGACCGAGGTCAATCGCATGTGCAGCCAGTTTCTTCAAATTTATGAATCAAGTACGGTACAGCTTTGACAGTGCACGGGCCTCGCCGTAATCCATGATTTCTGCGGTAAACACGGAATGTGCGACATTTTGTCCATTCAGGTAATAAACCTTTACGACTTCCCCACGTTCTTTCCCTGAAAGCGGCATCTTGTTCGGAATGGCAGAAAGGAACATACGCGACCTCGCATTTCGCAGGCCTTTTCTTTCACGTAGCGTGACGACGTCAGTCATGACTGTGTCTTACGTAGAACCCGAAATTTGCGTTTCTTGGTTTCTTCTTCTCCTTTTGTGGAGAACTAATCAGGCTGGGATATCAGCCAAAGAAACGGTGTGACGTGTGACGTAAATGAAACGAAAATTAATGCTCTGGTGCACGGCAAAGTCCTTTTTACTTTTCCCTTGCGTAGTTCTGGTGATTTTCATGCTACAGTTGCCGTTCCAACGCTATTTAGGGTTTTTCACAATGGAGATCGCATTCCAATACAAAAAACTGGGCGTTGCCATTTGATTTTTTCGAAAATTTCTCACTGTAACCGTAACTGTTTAAGTGACACTGTTGTTTTCCATTTCATTCTTAAGCGCGTACCTCAAAATACCTTTTGCCAAAATTTTATTCAGTTTCTGTGTATGGTATGATAGTTAGGGGCCAAAATGTCGGGATAGTTTTTTTATAATCACCCCGTATATACAGGCTGTAATGTATCAATGTAATAATAAAAAAAATTTGCATTTTACATCTCTTAAATATAATTGATATTTTATTTCCATAACGTTAGTCAACATATTCATTTAATTCTTATTCTAAAAACCATAATTTGTTAAAAGCGATACTTTTTAGAAAAACCCCTAATTTATTTCTTCATATTTGAGACATTACATTTTTATTTCTTTAGACTGTTTCTTAATACCATTTTTAAAAGGATTTCGTTCATCTCACGAAACCCTATTCGTCCCGCTACGTTGCCTGTTCGTCACAGAGCCGGTTTTCAGAAACTATATAACTTACAGACTTGAAATTTTGTGTTCTTACAGCTGAATAACTACTATGAAGCCGAAAATCATAAAATTTTGAAAAAAAATATCGTATTATTTTAATATAGAGAGATAAAAAACCAAAAATCTAACAGCCTTTTCCTATTAAATTTAAACATTTATCGTTATATCAGTTGCCAACATTTAAAAATCCACAATAAAATTCTTTCTACAATAATTAATTTTCTATTCAAAGATTTCCACGTGAAAAATGAAAATGAAATAAAATGTTTCACCAATTCAAAAAAAGATTAATATGACGTGATATTGGTAAAAAAACGGAAATTTTCAAACATTTCTCAATAATGCAAGGAGTATGAGTATGTGTAAATAGAGAAAGCAAGTTAATATGGTGTCATTAGAGAATTAAAAAGAAAATTAATCTGACGTCATATTCTAAGTTTAACGGACTTTTTCAAATGTATAGTACAAAGAGAATATTGCAATGATAGACATAATAGACCATGCTACGAGGTATGTTTTGGCTTTCCTCTCAAAAGATGTTACCAGAGAAACTTATGCCGGCTATCTAAAACAAGTCTTTAATATTCAAACTACCCAACAGTTGTTCTGTTTTAATAAAATTCTCAATGTACAGGTTCCCCAAAAAGTATTACACGATAGAAATGCAGCTTTTACGTCATCTAGATTTTAAAAATTTCTGCGGAAGCATATAATATCACAATAGCACACACAAACGAATGGAAAATGTGAACGTGCGAGTCAGACAACAGTTACTAGATTAACGTGTAAAGTTAATTCCTCCAGCTCCAAATTCACTTGGACAAAACTTTTGACAGAAGTATTTATTGAGTACAATAATACACCCCGTTTCATAAAAAAATTCCCCCTGCTTATTTACTTTTTGGCCATTACCCTATGATTCCCCCCTTCAACAATATATTTATCCTCCTGTTCAAGAAGCCCTCAAAATTGATAAAAAACGCACCGATGAATTTTATTGGAGACGTAAAGAATATTATGATTGAAATTATGTAGAACCAAAAATTGAGATTGAAGATATTGTAATTTATGAAGAATTCCAATATCGAAATACTAGAAAGCTCTCACAAATCTTTCCTTAATAAATTATCTGATGTCAATTTTGGAATTGATAAGCAAATTCAAATTAGAAATACTGAGATATTCCATGTATCAAAAATACTCCCTTATTACCCTCCAGATCAAAGTTATTCCATGAAAAACAATAGCAAACTAATGTTAAGTCCATAATGTCGTCTTAATTTATAATAGTTATTAAATAAACTAAATTAACACGTTCGCTGCCAAGCTAAAAATGCCGGAATTTTCATTTTATTTAGAAAGTTCAAATTCATATCAGAAAATACTAATAGCAATATTTACATTTCGTGATTACATAAAATAAAAATTCTTCTTTTGAAATTTCCGGTGCGAATAACTAATTTTAGATTGAAGAAACGTAGATAGCACTACGCGTATACTCGTAGTTGGCAACGAACGTGTTAAAATAAATAAATGTATAGTTGATTAATCATTTCTTTTCTGTATAACAGTGTGTTCTTGGAAAGGGCGCCCAAGAATATTTACTGCTGAGGTTTTTACATGAATTAGCTATTTATATAGGCGTAAATTGGTTGATTTAAGTTAGGAATTTCTTATATTGAATTGAATTAGATTAGAATAATAAATTAAACTACCCTAGCTAAATAAATAAAATTAACTGGATTAAATTATAGATTAAATTCAATTATTGTAATCAAATATATAATAATTGAATATTATATATTTGATTAATTCTTAATAATAATTGAATTTTTATAAACCTTTCTTAAAAATGCTACAAGGTCTGATTTTCATTCAACAACTTATGTTTTTCTTGTTTCATTGAAAGCAAGATAGTTGCATAATTATACTGAATTGATGATAGTTTTTTTTTCACAAACATTTCTTATTTATTTCTTATTTTATTTTACATATTTTTATTGAGTATTTTCTCATTGCTCATGTAGGTATCAGATGTGGGTAATTGAAAATTAATTACCATTTAGCCGGCCATAACATGACATAACAAACCATGATGATAAAAATAATCTCTTAAGAATTTTGAAAGTTTTTAATTATTTAACAACTTATGATTATTGTTATTGATGAAGATAGAAATAATATTATTGCCTGATATTCCAATAATAGACAATATAGGCAAACATAGACAATAAAAAGGTACAGGTAATATTAGCATTATCTTTTTTAGGCAATAACAGGTATTATTGTTTTAATTTTTATTGTTATTAAATTTGATATTATTAATTGAGTATTGTTATTCTTGGATATATATTAACTTTTATTTATTAAAACTGAGATTGAGAGTACGTTGAAAAAATAAGTTTCTAGTGTAAAGATAATTTATTTCAGATGAACTTTTAATTTCTGAACATGAACTTTGATAATTGATTTTGATGGTATTTTTCAAAGTAATTCCACTAGCAGACTAAAATTTTAATATGCTCAGTTCATTTCCTTCTTATTAGTGAAGTATGCAATAAGACTTTCTTTGCTGGAACTATCATTTATAAAAGAACTGAGAGAACATTTTAGCCAAATAATTTTTTGAAAATATGCATTTCGTATATAAGATAAACGTTTTGTTAGATGATTACTCTCAAATTGTACAATAATTTTCTTATTGTATGTTAATATTATTAAAACTATCTTTTTTATTTGTAAACAAGATTAGTATCTTGTTATTGTACTTTAATTAACAATTCCATTAGTTCGTGTTATAATTACTAAATTTAAATTTAATTTGACATTTATAAAAATTAAAAAATATATTCATTTAGACCTATTTCAAGTGACAATATTGTAACCTAGGTCTGTGTAACATTTTCCTTATATGAACTTGCAAGTCATAAGATCTTCTAGTTCATCCGTCTTTTTTGTGTGGGGAGATATGTAACAATAACAAAATTCGCCATTTTACATTAATTAATTTATTCCAAATTCTTACAATATCTACATTTTCCTCTGTCTTTTAATAATATCTTAAATATAAATTTACACTCTAATACCTTTAATCAACATATTCTTTTAATTCTTATTCTAAAAACCATAATCTGTTAAAAGCGACACTTTGTAAAAACCCCTAATTTATTCCTTCATAATTGAGACATTAAATTTTTTCAATACCATTTAAATTTTTATTAAAATTGTTCTTCGATATCCCAGCATTCTTTGCATGTACTCCCGCGTCTAAATTTTTTATTTTTTTTACGCTTTTGATAACGATTACCGACATTTCGTCATTTTTTGCCCGCCTTGCTCAGCCTTTTCAACCAATCACAAAGCGAGCCACTCCTTTCTCTTTTCCCTACCTTTCTCCTAACTAACATTCTGTTGGGTTTTCCATCGGCCCGTCAACATATTCTTGAGCGAATTGCTAGTATATAACGAGCTTACGCAGCCTTGGAGAGCATATTTTGTACGTTCTTTGACTTTCTAAATAAACGTATGTCACTTGGCGGAGATGTTCTTCAAATTGATATATCTGTTATATGTAATATCTTCAATTATATATATATATATATATTATTTTACAATTTTTTATTTATATGTTAAACTTCGACATAAAATTTTCTGCCAATCACGCACCTGTGTAAACCTGTCTGAATATTTCGGTTTTCTGTTTCATTATTATTTTTCTAAATCTCTATTTTTTTCTTTTTTATGTTTCAAAAACACTTCCTTGTTTCAATAAAACATGCGAAATTTAGTTTATTTTTATATTTAATACAAGAGTGTTAGAAGCAGTAAAATTTTATTTAATAAATAATATCCTTTTTATAAAACAAAATGCAATATTTATATTAATAATGATTTTCTTTATTAAAAATATTTCTTTATTCAACATGCGACATACTTTTTTGTTTGTATCATAAGTTTTGCATCATAAACATAATTTGTATAAATGTGTTTATCCCAATTTTTTATTTGCAATATTTTATCAGAAATAAAAAATATATTTATCAAACGTTTATAAATTAAATCATTAATTAGTAAAAATAACACGGTTAAAAGAGATTGTTTTCATAAATGTTATGAAAATAAAATATATATATTTTTTTCTATATTCTAAATAAATACCTTTTTGGAGGTTAAATGATGGAAATTACAAAGGCAAAATTGTTTATGAAAAAAAAATCAATATAAACAGAAGAATTTCAAAAATATATTCATTCTTATTCATTTTAAAAATAAGTTTAACTTTCGAAACGTTTCTGTTGATATTTTTTTTTTCATAAAGCATTTTGTGTTTGTAAGTTCCGTCAATAACATCCGAAAACTTATTTATTTAGAATAAAAAAAAAATAATAATAACATATTTAATTTTTTTAATAACAATTATGAAAACAATTTCTTTTAACGGTGTTATTTTTACTGTTAATGATTTAGTTTATGAACTTTTCTAAGTACATGTTTTTTAAACACTATTTAAATAAAGCCCAAATATTTTTATGTGACTAGTCTATTGTCTTATTACAGAATAAATGTATTTTAAATGGTATCCCTGCACGATTTCTATTTAAATCAAGACACTGCCTAATTGAAATTATAGCACATGGCATTTTTACAAAAATAAATTTTTCTTAAAAAATCTCGTTCTTTTTACTGTCTCACATTTATTACTGTATCTTTTTTTTTTAAATAAAAGAATGGTGTTATTTTTTAATTCTTAATTAAAAGTTCGTCTTTGTACACCATGACATTTGTTTTCCTTACGTTGTACATTTCCAGAAGCACCTTTTTTTCCCGAAGAACAAAAAAAAACAAATTTTATCTGAAACGCCTTTCGTCTAAAAGTCAGCAACTTTGCAGTCTTGATACAGGAGTGACAAATGCTAGACTGGATGTCGGCCGGATAGCTCAAATGGTTGGTGCGTTATACCTAGGGTCTGGGTTATATTCCCGGTCTAGACATTTTTGTTTGACTAGACATGTTGTTGACACTGTTGGTTTTACGCGGACTAGTAAAGAAAAATTTACATTATTTGTTATACACAGTATTGCATATATTTTACGCAAATATAATACGTTAATTAAATAAATATAATTGTAAATTTTAGTTTAAACACTCCATTAATACATTTAGCATTCTATATTTATTTTAATAAGAAGTCTGCGAAGAAATTCTCTTAAAGACAGATATTTCTTCTTTTAAATGTCCCTAAAAGCAATTTAATTTCTGTATAATTTAAAAAAAGAAGAAAATCGAACTTTAAGGGTACTTTGAATGTTTAATATATTAGAGAGATATCTGAAACTGCTTTTGTTGTAATTTAATTATTCATGTCACATAAATAAAGAATCTTCTACGTTGTTTATTACATTTCGTAATTACAAAAAAAATGTTCTCGTTTTGAAAAACATTATATATGAGAGCTATAAGATTTTTTAATAAAATTAATAAATATATTTTTTTCCATTTGAGGTTTAAAAAAATTCTTAATGACAAGTGCTTTATCTGTCAAATATGTTTAGATTATTTTAGACTAGTGCTCAATCGTGAAATTTAATTGTTTAAGAATTATTAGTCAAATACACATTTTTAAGTTTACCGAAAGTTTTTTTTTTTTTTTTGCCAAATGATTAGATTTTCTAAATATGTTTGAAATTTACTTACATACTATCTGATAAGCAACACACCTGGTTACCACTCAGGTAGTACATGTAGGCATACTGCATCAAATCTTTCAATTTGACAAAAAATAATTGTAATTTTATTCTATAATTTTGTCAAAGTTCAAACAGAAAATTATATGACTTGGCAAAATAGATACGTTTTCCGTAATCATGTCTACTGGAAACTTTCGTGTAGCATAAATTATTCTGGCAGAACGGTTTAAATTTAAGTGAATATGGATAAGCATCATGATTCACAATAAAAAAACACTCTATTGCGTCAAACAACAATGAAATGCATTGAATCCAGTTATGAGAGATTAACTGAGAAGTACAATTATTTGTCAATACAATAAACATAAAATAAAAAGTACGTACTTAATCGAAAAGTCAAAAATTTAAACGAAACAACAAGGAATAGATGAAAGATAAAATATGCGTTTTTAAATTAAATGAAAAAAAAAACTAACCGTGCGTTCAGTTAAAAAAAATATATATATTTTTTTATCATAGGCATTTAAAATTATTTACTATAAATCTATGCAATGGACATTATTGAAAAATACAGATTATTTTAATAGATAATAAAATGAAATTCTATGATATGTTGTGACTTTAAGCTCAGTTCTTGTCAGTAGGCTACAACAGAGTCCCTTTAGACGTGGCAGAGTACAACGTCACAGAGTGCATGCTGAGATTCAAGTTTTAGTCCAAACTGTGGAAACACAAATTACAGAATTTTGCGAAGGCTGTACTTGCATGGATGACGAGTGAAACTTAGACGAGTGAAACAATCAACTATTGCTTGGCGATAATGGTTGCCTTGTCAAGTTTTAGTTCAAAGTCGTCTATACCAAATAAATTTTATTGGCTGTATGTTGCCAATTTTTGATGCAGAAATGAATTATAGGTTATAAAAATTATCCACTTGATTCCAAGGAGAGTAATTTTTTAAAGTCATTGGTTGAATCTAATACTCAAATAACTACTATATAATAATGATTAGAATAAGTGAATAAATAACACATGAAGATGAAAAACAACTTTCTACTTTGAAAGAAGAATTACACATTAATGCATTAAAATATCTAAATAGCACAAACTTCTTGTTCAAGGAATTTGTCCACTATTCCGTGGTACAAACTTGAATATTTTAAAAGAAGTTTTCTAAATAAGCATATGATGCAGGAATAAGTAGAACAAAATGAATATTAAACAGACATTATTTATTTACACATTAAATACAGATCATTTAAAGAAACAAAGAAAAATTATTTAATTCTAATGCGCTACACATCTGGCAATAACCAGAATCACACGATCCAAAACTTTAATAATTGAACTCTAGATGTATGATACATTAGTCATTATAGTTATTTAAATGCCTGTACCAATATGCTTAAATTATTATTTAACATTTAATTATTAATTTTCAGTGCATATATTATCTACGGAAATCAAAATATATTTGATTATTCCTGCTATAGTGTCTCCCTAAGCGGGACGAAAGCCCTACAATATAAATACACAATTTAATATCGGACAAACATGCAATACCTTCAGTTTCTGCAATTGCTGCTAGGTTGCTTATTGACATCGAGAAGACAAATGTGTGAAGGTTACACTTGCGATAAGAGCAAAGTTAAAAATCATGTTGCACAAGGGCTAAATTGTAAGATGGTTAAATTTTTCAGTTAGAAAGTAAATCTCGCTATTAATAATTAGCCATATGATAATTCTGATAATATGGCATAGCTGAGATATCCCAACAAGTTAAATGAGACAGGCAAAAGTCTCTTAATTTTACGTCATCTTGACACATTAAAGTCATAGTGAAGTAATCCAAGAAGTTCTAAAGAAGTGATGTTAAAATTGGTTTGCAAGCCAATATAAAACAAATTCGAGAATGTGTCGTATTGAATCCCTTGGCCATTACTGGCTGAATTTTCAGACCGCGTTATTGGGCCTGTAACTTACAATCCTGGGACGTGGTGTATCTTGATATTGACCTTTGGCATTCCATAAATGTTCTCTTTATTTACATTGTATCTCAGTGTTAAATTGGTAGTTTTAGGGACTCCGTTGAAAACAAATAAAGAAATAAACGATTTGGCTTTAACATTGCATGTCTGTGTAAAGATAAACGAGAATATACATCATATACAAAATATTATAGAATTACATAAATTTTATGGCTTATATAGTTATCTCCATTAGAGCTTGGATGCGATATAACTTTCGTGAATTTGTGACACATGGTTGTTGAATTATGTATGAATTGATAAAGCGTTTTATTTAGAGATGTTACGATGGAGCGTAAAAAGATGCGCAGTGGGAAAGCGCTTCGTCTGGTTATATCTTATTTTAAATAATGAAACTTTGTATCAATCACCATAAAAACAAAACAACACACAGGACGCTTTTCGAGTTGGAAATTTTTAACAGCCCGTCATCAGCCAAAGCAAACATGTGTCCGTAGGGAGACAATCTCACAAATGACGGACACGTGTTGCTTTGGCTTATGCCGGGCTGTTAAAAATTTCCAACTCAAAACGCGTCCTGTGTATTGTTTTGTTTTTATGGTAATTGATACAAAGTTTCATTATTTAACTGCGATTTATCGCCAGTTTGTCGGTGCTGTTTGATATATATATTATTTTTCCTTTATTGATGTTTCAAGTTGCAGTTCCTTGTCTGAAAAAGTTGAGTCTAATGTTTCAGTCATATTAAAAGTAAAATTACATATTTTTAAACAGCGACAATAATATTTACGACGTAAGTTTTTGTGTTTTTCACTATTTATATCTGTTAACATATTTCCATCCACGCACAGTGTGGTATTTAGTCCCAAAACCTGGCCAAAATTATTTTATACCTCTAAAAATTACATATCTACGTTTTTATTTGAATTGGATAGTAAAAATGGTAAAACAAAGTCTTATTTATAAATCGAAGCATTTATTCATCCGTTTCATCATTACAGGGTGGCTACTAAATACTGTTACAAATATTTAGTCATTTAATTTTTAAAATAAAAAGTATAAAATGATAATTTTACTAATATGATGAACATCAGAGATGAGAGTTTATCTGTAAATAGTTTTACTTGAATCGACCGCTATCTCTATCGATTACCAAAGATAATCTCTTATGTAATTGTCCGACTGCGGCACGAATCATTTTAAGAGGTAATCGGTCCCATTCACGCAATATGGAAGCTTTGAGAGAGTCCAAACTTCTGTGTTGTTTACTATTTACTTTAGTCTCTAAAACCCACCAAATGCAATAATTTAAAGAATTTAGATCCGGTGAAGAAGGTGGCCAATTTTCTTGCAGTCTGAAGTTCGGCCTGTGTTGATTTAGCTCGGTGCGAAGGTGCAGAATCTAGCTGAAATATCCCAATTCTTTTTAGGATGCAACTGCCAGAATGTGGCAATAAATGTGCAGCAAATATGTCCTGTTTGTAGTAGTCTGCATTGATTTTTATCCCTTTATCGATGAATTTTAATGACAATTTTTCCATTATTTGACACTGCAGCCCAAACCATAACAGAATTCTTGTTCTGAAAGCGTTTAAGAGTTTGAAGGTTTTCAGGTATATCCTCGAAGGTTGGTAGATCGTTGTAATACGACATCACGTTTAGCACTATAACACTGTTCATTGCAAAATAGCTTCTCATCAGAAAATATTGTTCTGTCAATACTTTTTTTACCACACCGCTTCAGAAATTTCTTGTATCTTTGGGATATTTTTTATTCTTTCTGCAGTAGTCAAACCTTCAACTTTTCTTTTGCGATAACGGCAAAAACCCAGGTCTTCTTTCATAATAACTTGCATAATTCTGAGACTCACGTTCTCTTATGAAGCCATTTTATTTTCTGAACGTTGCGGGTTTCTTCATATCTTTTCACGAATTCTTTTGATGCACTCTTTTGTGCAAACTGAGCGTGTATTACGAGACCAAATCGATATTTGCAGCTAGTAGTATACAATAATCGATTTATAGTTCTATATATAAAGGTTTTATAAAAGCCAAGGCATTTTAATTGCTTAAAGATTTTACCTGCGGAAAATCTGCGGTCAAAGAGCTGTTTAATCGTCATTCTTTTGGCTTTTATCTTAATTTTAAATTTTTGCTTAATACAAAAAAATGTCTGCATTAATAGAAAATTGCCAAATGCTGAAATAGAGAAATAAATTATTTTATCAAACGATTAAAATTAATTCTTGTTTTTTGGAGTGTAACAGTATTTAGTAGCCACCATCTATTACTGTCTTTAAGAATATTAACATTTGTAACATCCCTTTCTGATAAAAATTTAAAACTTCAGAAGATAAGGGCTTTCTTTTCTTGTTTGTGTTGCAGTTCATGCCCGTTATTAGGGGGTCATAAGATAAAAGAAGCCTATTCAAGACATCCATTTTGCAGGTCACTCGCGAAAGCTTTCTTCTGTAGTTTAATCTAAATGTTCTAATATGTTTATATGTTTATTGTGTGGTCCTGCAAAGTCTTCAGATAGTTGGCCTATTGGTAGAATAGCATCCTTTATAACGTCTGCTCCATGACAAAGTATCTTGTGCATTGTAGGGGACATGGGATAAACACCATACTGCGACACATGCAGTTCAGCCGTTTCTTAGCGATATATTGCAAATTCTTCTGTATTAATTTTGTATCCGTATTGTTTTCTCCGAATCTTGTCCTTGTTTTATGAGTAGCTACCCATTTTAGTTTGAACTGATTTTCAATAACGGAGAACTTTAGTTTCATTTCAACTATCCTTGCATCACCTTTAGAATAATTTCTTAATAATTCTTGCTTCATAAATTGAAACTTTTCATAAATGTTGACTCATTTGAGCGTTGCATGATAGTATGCAAGTCATTTCGAGTCATAGACCTCAATCCAGAGGGCCTTGTTACCAAAATGATTAAAAAACTAAACTGCAGTAATTTATATAAAAAATTGTAGGAACCAACTAATAAATTCTTTAAAACTAGGGGGGGGGGTTTCGGGCGGCTGATTTTTTTATAACTGTATTGTATACTAAGTACTGCATTTTACACAATAGTTTTAATTGCTTAGATATGTTTTGAAACATAACAAAATCCTTTCTAAATATTATAAATAATTATTTATGCCACTATTAATTACACCTAAGTTGTCGACCATATCGATAAAAATCGGCTGGATATTCATTAGGTAAATTTAGTGTGTATAAAGTACATACCTAGTTCAGAATAATCCATCACAGCAACCACTAATTTGTTTAGACACAAAATTATAAGAGATTTTAAAACTCTAAAATCTGAGGGCATCGAAAAATCACAGGACCACTGTAAGAGAACGGCAACTTCGGACTGATCGCGTGGCGCGCTATGTCGCGCTAGCGCCTTTGCAAGTTTCACCTTTGGATGCAGTAACTACTTAACTTTTGAGAAATAATATTCAGGATAGGCAATCGACTTAAAAAATTTGGCCCTGTTTTGGGTCTAAATACCACACCTTGCCACGTAGCAACATGAATTCTTTCAAGGTGATAGGCCATTTTTTCGTTCATGGGTTATATTATATTTTGCCTTAATTGATGTTATAAGTTGCAGTTTTTTGTCTTTTAAGTATGTTGAGTGTCCTTTTTTAACCCATATTAAAAGTTAACTTACTTATTTTTAAACAGGAGCACTCATAATTATGCAAGTTATTGGGTTTTCACCATTTTTATCTGTTAGCAATTTTGTTTTCACATAGCAATGCGAACGTATTCAAAGTCATAGACCAATTTTTCGTGGTTATGATATATTGTATTTTTCCTTTAAGTAAGTTTTAAGTTATAAGGTTTTTTTAAATGTAAATTGAGTGTAATTTTTCGGCACTATTAAAAGTTAGATCACTTATTTTTAAACAGCGACACTCATATTAATGACATTTTTTTTAAATTAAAGAGTCTTAGACTCTTACACCATCTAGAATTTTAATAAATAAAAATGTGATAAAACACATATACTGCTAAATGATGTATAGACGTAAAATTACATTAAAATATAAATCAACAGTGACAGCCTACATCCGAGGCCCTCTTCATGCTATAAAGTCAAAACTACGATTATTTCGAAATCACTCGGTTGATAAAATTAGTAATCGAAATCTTTGTGGCTATCTGGAAGTACATACTTTTTTATGAACATATATTAATAATGGAGAACAATAAACAAATACTTAAATTATCTACAATAAATTATATGTAATTAAATACCCATTCTAAATTTTGTATCTCGGCAAAAAAAAAAAATGTAAAACACTGTAAAAATAATAATTCTTTTAATTTCTCGAACTGTTTAAAAAAATTAAATCTCAAGTTAAAATATTATTCTTCGTCTGAAAACTTAATGACTAGTTTCTCCTCATTTTCCCTCACTTTGCAAAAGTGTAGAAACGTGTTAAATTTTAGAACTAATTTAAAAGCAACACGAAAGGGAAAATCGCAATGAATGTAGGTTGTTTAACATAATTAAAGAGTGCCGAAAATGTAATGAATGCTTTACATTTCGTTGTTAGGTAATTAGTACGTTTTAATTGCTTGTTATAACGGGCTTTTCTTGAAGGTAGTAAAATTATTTTCAAAAGCTTTCTTTTCTTAACATAAAAATGTTTGTAGATAGCAGTTGAATGTTTGAATGTCATTTATAAATTAAGTGAAATGTCCTATTATATTTTGATTTTGGCTACTCTTTTCGATATGTACTGCAAATGTTTTCTATAAAATTAATGAAAAAATTATTAAACAAAGATTAAATTATTTATTAACAAATTCATATTCAGTATTTTAAAGTTTAAAGCCAGTTTCTCTTATATATTTATCATTTTAAAAATTAAAGTATAGTGCATTTTTAAGGAAATTTATTTCTATTATTGTATTGTCTTTTAGGTATATTTTGTGTTCACGTTTGTTAAATCAGTTAGGAGAGGTGGAAAAAGTTCAACTATTTCATTTAATAATTTAGAAAACTCTCTTTTTATATTCTTCATTAATGATACCAAATTAAAAAATTCCTTCCGGCCTGTACCGGGAGGAAAAGGTAGCTTTCAAGTCCATGTTTTTAAAAATTAAACTCATTTTACTGAAACACCCGAAGCTAAATTACTTGGAGCCCGATTGTAGAAGATTCAATCTCAGTTTTCGTTAATACTGAATTTGAATGCGCATTTCAGCATGAGAGTTACAGCATAACAAAAATCAGATTGTTTCAAAATGTCAGCCAACCTAGAATTTCAAACTGCCATATCTCTGCCCTTTTTTAAGATAAAGCAAAAACAAAAAATGTTCCAGAATCCTTGTATAACGCTCTAACATCTAACAAAAACAATTTTTTTTCAATTTATAATGTTTTTGTACATATTTTTGAATTTTTAAAATTAAAATTTTTTTTAACTGACTGCCATTTTGAAGCAAGATGGCGGATGAAACTGGCCAATAAACTCGGTCGAGACCTTGGTATGTCCTATACACATACTCAGTTACATCCAAATTGGTTTATAAATAAGAGAGTTACAGCATGAGTTATGTCATATATATATATATATATATATTGAGATATATATATATCTATATTAGTAAAAGAAAGTTTCGCTCTGTGTATGCTCTGTGTATGTGTGTGTTTGTTTGTCTGTCTGCGATGGCTAGCAAAATCTAGCCCACCTAGAAGTCTGAAGATCTAAGTATGGATAGTCCAAGGTCTGGTCATGTGCACCTGAGTCTCAGAATTTAATTATTTTGATAATTACCCAAGATATTAATTAGTTTCTCATTAACCATCGCTTCTAAAATGCCATATTTTTCTGAAAATGGTGCAAAAGAAATGTGAAACCGCAAAATGAGTTGTGTGTTGGGTGAGGGAAGAAAGATTTTAGGTTTACTGGAAAAAGTTTGGGTTACCACAATGACTTTTAACTACGCCTTTTCGACACATGTCGAAATAACAGAGACTATTAGTTCTTACGATACGAAAATTTGCAGATCTATATAAAAAAAAATCGCAAATTCAAAAAGTCAAACTTAAAAAAATTCCATCCACAACTTTCAGAAATATTAATTAGAAATTCTTAATTTTTCGAGCAATTTAATCTTGCAATGATCAACACGTTTTTTGATAAAAATTTGAGCCGCCACAGTTGTCTCGATAATGAAACCGCAAAGAAAGAGGTACTAAGAGACTTTTTAGGTGACTCAAATTAACAATTCTAATTAAGCTACGATTTTAAAATTAACACCTTTTGAATCCTCTCTGTGTCCACGCTACAAGTTTGTAAAAATTAAGATTATCCGATTCTTATAACCAAATATATTTATTATTTAGCATTAAATTGATAGCAGAAAAAAATTCTTTTAACATGTTTTTTTAGGGTTTCGTTCATCTCAAGAAACCCTATTACTCCCGCACCGTTGTCTGTCCGTCACAGAGCCGTTCTCAGAAACTATATAATTTACAGGCATAAAAATTTGTGTACTTATAGCTAAAACCTACCATGAATCTCAAACTATTAAAATTTGAAAAAATCGTATTATTTTAATAAATAGAGGTAAAAAACAAAAATTCTAACAGCTTCTTCTTATTAAATTTAAACATTTTTCGTTATAGGAGTTGCCAACAATTAAAAATCCACAATAAAATTCTTTCTACAATAATTAATTTTCTATTGAAAGATTTCCACGTGAAAAATGAAAATGAAATAAAAAGTTTCACCAATTGAAAAAGATTAATATGATGTCATATTGGTAATAAAACGGAAATTTTCAATGATTTCTGAATAATACAAGGAGTATGAGTATGTGTATGTACAAAAAGCACATTAATATCACGTCATTAGATAATTAAACAGAAAATGATTCTGACTTTAAGTTAGAAGTTTAACGGATTTTTCAAATATTTGAGAATAATACAACGCGAGTATCATTATGAGTAATAGAAAATAGTAAATATATGAGAATGATGTACGTATTGAATCATGATAAAAAGCGGGTTATGGAAATATTCGCATATTTTAACATTTTAAAGGTGTACAACATGTTTAATTTTGAAATTATTATTTTTTAATATTGCATTTAGTCTACATGACAGATAATATTATTACAGAGTAGAATAGCGGGTTTCGCCCGCTTTCTGACCTGTTCAGATATTCGGAAAAACGGAGTTTGATACAAAGAGAGTTGCATATGTTTTTAATTATCGGTTGTGAAAAGTATTCCTTAATTAATGCATTTATTTTTCTTTTAATGTTACGTGAACGACGTCACGGTAACAGCTAGTATATATATAAATCAACATTTGAACAAGGGTGGTTTGGGGGACTGGGGGGTCATGATGGGTGTAAAATATACCATTTTTTAAAAAATTACTTTCCTCCGAACGGTTAAGCTACTTAATAATGATGTACGAGTAAATAAATAAATAAATAATAATACAAACATTAACCCCTTTACATAATTTTTAATCTTTTGCCACCGGTTTCTCAAAACAGGAATTTTCGCCTAATTGAATCGCAGAAATGCTGTCATGAAATATGTCAAAGCTTACAATAAAAAGTAGCTGGAGGGAGTAATCGAGGATTCTGAGCACCTTATTCGCCACATATACGTGTCGCTCGTCCCCAAGTGGTTAAACTCTCTGTTAAATCAGTTATTTCAATAAATACAAATTATTCATATTTGATTTTAATATGCACTGTAAAAATGTTTAGTGTAACTGTACATCAAATATGGCTTCAATATACTTTGCACCAAATTGGTGTAATGAAACATCAATCTTTTGTGGCATAGAAAAACACCAACAATTTCTTGACGCAAAGGGGTTTCCACCCTATTTGGTGCATGGTAACACTATTTTTTGTTAATGCGTAGCGTTTTGATACAAGAAAATTGGAAAGTAACCACATAAATGACGCAGTTTTCTTGAAAAATGTCGAATGAAAAAAATTGTTTTCAGTTACACTGAATTTTGCAACTGTTTGTGACGATGATAGTACTGATAAAATATTGCCAAGTTTCAATTCGCTAAAATTTAAATTAATGAACATTCTAAATGCATTTTAGGCATGTTATACTAATTATATTCATTTATTTTAAGAATAACTTTATATGATTATGTATACATATATACACGGTATCCAGAAAGGACGGTTACACGATATATTTCTGTAAGTATAAGATATAGATAAATAATGTAAATAAAAATATATAACTCATCGAAAGGTAGAAAATCTAAATATTATACTCTCCTCCTCATGGGGTGGTGTCTACCTACGAAATTCAAAATTAATTTTTTATACGGTCTCCTATATAAATTATCCTTGCCCTCAATTATGAAACAAACAAACAAATAAAAACCGAAAATCATACGAAATTTCATATTCGGGGAGATATCCACGTTTGAAAAACGAACGTTGTGTTAGGGGATCTTATTAGAAATGAGTTTGTAATTGTAATGAAACAGATTCATAAATAACTTCAAAGCTACAGATATGGACGTTAATTGAAACGACAAATGATTTTCGAATATTTTATACCTGAATATACGTGAATGTATGCCAAAAGCCAAACGATTTTCTAAATATTTCAAGAAGTATTTCATAATACAGTAGAACCCTGATTTAGCACGAACCGATATACACTGTTCAAAATTTTCAGCAAACTGTCCAGTCATTTGACCGTTTTTGTAGAAAACGGTTACATAACCGTAATTTAACTATATTCTGACCGTATTACTGCTCATTTTAGGGTCAGAATATAATTAAATAACGGTTATATAACCGTTTTCTACAAAAACGGTCAAATGACTGGACAGTTTGCTGAAAATTTTTAACAGTGTAGCACAGATTTCAATACAACGAGGGGTAAAACATGTCCCCCAATTTAAAAAAAAATGCTCATTTCAGTGCAATTTTTATTTAAAAAAAAATTAATTGTTTTACATTTTACCGAACTGCAGCTATGTAGACACATCGGTCGACAAACCATAGAACCAAAAGCATGTTCTCCCTTTAAAAAACGAAACCTATAAACTTTGAAAATAAAAATAATTTTGACTTTTCATATTTTTCTTCCTGTATCACATTTACCCGCTATTTATTTTTTGTCGTATAAGAATACATTCCTTTAAATAATCATTGATACTCTAATTTTAAAGAAAGAAAACATAAAACGTTCTGAATTTAGTAATAAATATTTTGGGGAATTTGTATTATTGTTTAAAATTTCTTCATGCTACCAAAATATATAGTAATCTCAACAAGAATTTTTTTCTGAAATAAAGTACTTACAAGCTTCTGGAAAAGTTTAAAAATCGTCTGCGATTATAGCGGCTAAAATATTCTTTAATTATTTAACAATTTAGATGCCACTAAACATTTTGATTACTGAATTCGTCTTCATCTGATTATTGTCTGCAACAAATGTATAATGAAGCATTCTATAAAAAATATGTTTTCATCAGTTTAAGTTGAAATAATGAGTACATTCATCGGATAATAACTTTTTGAAATGGTTATGATATACGCTGAGTGCCATTCTCAAACGGAACGATAGTTCGGACGTCAGTTTTCCAACTCTCCGAAGCCTAATCTTATATTTATTCATAGGTTAATTAGACGTTTGAAAACGGTCAGATTGTTACAACCTCGTAAAGGACCAGGTCGCAATCGTCAGTATAATGACGATGAAATGATTGATATTTTATCCGATTTTGCTACGAATCCGCATGCGTCCGAGAAGCATGCTCAGCTATGAATATTCCACTCTCTACAATTTGAAAAATACTCTGTGAAAATAAGTAGCATGATTACTGTATAAATGGGTTGCAAGCACTTAATCCTTCCGATTACACATGTCGTGTGGATTTTTGCATTTCGCTTCTAATACAACATGATGTGAATCCATGTTTCGTGTAGAATATTATGTGTACAGACAGATGTTTGTTCACGAATCAATTGCCGTAATGAACGCTATTGGAACAATATGAATCCATTTTTCGTTCGTGAAGTGTATCACCAACAACATGGTTTTCTATATCTCTGTGGTCTGAAATCTGGAACACCACATTAATTTTCCCTGCTTTTTATCAAAGTAGACTGAGAGATAGAGAGACAATAGGTACAATGACCTTATGCTAAACGTTTCTGTCAAAGATTTTCTCTCAAAGATATATTTGCATTTTAGAAAGAAAAGCAGAAAAACCAACATGAATGATCTAGATGTTACAATAATACATTTATACAAAGTCCCTAATTTCTTCAAGATTCTGCGATTTTTGTTTTGCGGAAAATTGAGCTGAGTCACGATTTTTGAATCCTATAAGTCCATGACATTTGCAGATATTCAAACCAAACTTTTTCCATATGAATAAGGATGCAACAGTGATCATTTTTGCAACTGTGTATTTTTTTACATAGGTGATCGTATAAAAATTAAAAATTGAATTTCATAGGAAAGAATTCCATGAAGATGAATGTATACTATTTGTATTATCTACTTTCTTTGGAACATTTTTAAAAATTACAGTGCTTATCTAACCCCTTTGCTTACAGAAATAAAATCTGTAACGGAATTTTCTTAACACCGTGTATATAAATGTGTTCATGTAGTTATAAATTTATTCTATAAATTCCATCGTCATTTTTTTGCATAATTGAGGGAAAAAATAAAAAAGGGTTTTCTTCATTTGGCATTTGAGAAGAAAGTTGCCTTAACTATGTTGTCATTTATTTATATTCATATACTTAAGTATTATATTTTGAAGAGATTGAGATTTTTCTTCTTAAAAAGCAAATAAAAATATTAGAGCGAGTTTTGTTAATCTGATGAAAATATGAAGAAATTAAAGTATTTTATGTTGTTGAGGAACGATAGCGAACATATATTGGCGTATAGTTAAAAATAAAAACTTACAACTCCCAGTAGAGCAATTATATAAATTAAATTTCAATATTTATTTTAATATACTATACAAGTCTTATTTTCAACACGTGTGGAATTAAAATTCAATGAAAATTACCTCATAGTTTAAAAAATAAATTGAGCCTTATGAATGAAAGTGACGTTTTTTTTAGAATATGGGGTCATTTGTCAGAAGTGCAAACATTTCAACTTTGTAAAATTAGGATCGAAGTATTTATTTATTTTTATTACTACTTATTTTAACGCATAGTACTTTGCAAAGGGTTCGGAAAGTCCAGTGCAGTCACTCCAATTTTTTTTATATAAAAGAAGAAATGGTGAAACAAATTGACAGTACGTTTTCACATTAAACGACGTTGTTTTAATCAAACCGGAATATAAATAAAAATCCAAAAATGTAATCATATTCACACCCATGCATCTATTACTGCATACAATCATGTGTTCAGTTTCATGATTAAAATCGAGAGGAGAAAGGGGGTATAAGGGCTCCCTCAGACTGGTAATCAGAAATTGTGAAATCGCAAAAACATCCATTGATTATGAATGGTTAAGGTTTAATGGAAGTATACAATATAAGAACACACATTAGTACAGACAATTAAATACACTAAACCAACACGAGTGAAAAATTTATCTGAGCAGTGACTCTAATCTGGTATCTTCAGTGTAACGTGCTGCTGCTCTGATGCTGAGCCACCCTGGTCGATATCCTAGCCCTTCTCACATTTAGACATGTTGGAAATAAAGTAATAAAGTAATCAGACGTAGCGTTTATAAGCTTTAATATATATATATATATATATATATATATATATATATATATATATATATTTAATGGAAGTTACGGCTATTTTCTGAAACCCATTCTGAATGAGTCCTAAAGAAGGGTCTGGGGTTTAGGAAAGAAATGGAGTTGTATATTTTGTCTCTTTTAAGAATATTTTGTTGACGTCTATTAATTCATTTCCCTTTTAAAAGTTGTTCCACGATATTACTATATTTTATGCAGCAAATTTACATTTTTGTGTAATAATTAACCAATAGTTATTCTATAATTAAGTGTATTATAAAACAACAGGAATATAAATTTAAATTACGTAGTATATGTATACACGTATCTAGAAAACTTACTGCACAAAAAATAGTCATATGTAAAACACATATTGTTTGCTTTATTTTAATTGATATACTGTATTTTTTTTAAGTATTTGCGTTCTTTTCTCTTTATTTCTTAGAATTTGAAATTGTCGTTGCGACAAAAGAATTTTTTGTGTTAATTCTACTGACGATAAACCGCAGTTAAATAAAGAATTTGCTATCTTTGATGTAGATGTAACATTTACATAAGTAATGAATGAAATTATTGCAATTTCAGAACTTTTTAAATAAGGAACTTATATTATATAAAATGAATTGAAGTTTCAAGAGCCCTGTGGGGTATTAACATATTTTCATTTACTCTGGTAAGTACATATTTTTGTTTGCTTCAATATCGAATATGCCCTTAACTTCCTTCAAGTTCTTTCCCATTTGCCCTATTACTATTTTTCTCAGCAAAGTAAACTTATCTGAACTTAAAACTTGTCATAAATCGTTTTTTTTTTGTTATGTTTTCTTACGCAATATAATCTTATGACACAAACAGTCTCAGAAAATGCAAAGTATTATTTCATTATATTAATTAATTTTCAGCTAAAAGTGACATAGCAGCATTAGTGGCTTCAAAATTTCTTGAAATGTTGGGCCACAATTCCTCATACGCTTTCATTTGTTTTTTAATGGATGTTACTTTTTGCGAGAATATCAAGCATAGAAGTAATACGTATATTTATTTTAACGATATATTTGTATTAATTGCTCTAGTAACTTAAAAAAATGCGTGCACAGACAGATTGAATATTTATTAACCCCTTCGCGACGAGTGTCCTTTACAGAATTTTTAATCTTTTACCACCGGTTTCTCAAAACAGAAATTTTCGCCTAATTGAATCGCAGAAATGCTGTCATTAAATAAGGCAAAGCTTACAATAAAAGGTTACTGGTGGGAATAATCGAGGATTCTGGGCATCTTTTGCGTCACGTATACGTGTCGCTCGTCCCCAAGCAGTTAAAAATGGATTCGAATTAGCTTAGCAAAGTCCACCGCTTAGAATATACATAAATTAGTGCTGAGAGATTGCTCGATAATTCTAGTACAATCAAGAGCAACTGCCATCGTTGAAAACAACAATAAGGATAATGAGTGACTCGTTTCTATATTCTACAATCCTGATTTTCTACAATCTATTGATCCACGCAGAAGCTAACAATTGTAATTGAAAAACACAGTGATTATTCCAACAATGAAATGTGATCGTAATTAACGTATGATTACTTATTATTGTAAAGTAACAGAAATCTGCTACTGATTGAGAATTGAGAGAACAATAAGGTTAGAACCACAATTGTATTTTCTAAGCTGTTTATATCTAAACGGTATTGGAGCGATTTTCATAAATTAGGTTCCAGTCTTTAATTAGAAAAACATAAGGAAACATATTTTAACCGACTTCCAAAGAAGGAGGTTTAATATTCGTTTGTAACTTTTTTCTATTTATGTCCAAGAATAAGTCTCAGTGTGCAGATGGTCCCGTTTAAAATATCATAAGGATCTAAAAATAAAGTTTGAATACATTTTGGTTTTCATAATTTTTTTTAACTTAAACTTTCGTAAAAGATGGCCAATCTTCACATAGATTTACTGTATGTTCACGTTACACAGAACTAATCGACGTTTTAAAAATACCCGTCGTATTTTGCGTAGTTTCTTTACAGCGACACCTCAGAAGTATTAATATATCTACTAAGCTTTAAGAAATGCGATATTGACAAAGATGAAATTTAAAATGAATGTGAATAACATTTTACAGTCCCACATCCCTTCTACATACTTCAATATTTCAAAAAAAAAACTTCAATATGCAACAATATACATGTATTTAGTATCTAAATAAGAAATCGTTATAAATAATACATAATTAAGATGATTAAATTTAGTTCAATTAAGATATATATGAATCTACATGCACTGGAAACACGTGCTACGCATGTCGACATGATTTTCTTTAAAAAATACTTAGCTACTAATTCTCGGACACTATTTTTATTTAATAATACTCTTTGGCTTAATTGATGAACAATATTATGTGATTTATTATCGAAGAATTAGTAAAACGAAGATTACTATTAATATTAGAGATACGAGACTCGGCAGCTATGCAACTAATTCACAAAAACATTTTGACGTCTGCGGCACATCTTAATTCCTGCGCAAGTGATTAAAGATTAACAATGCTTGATTGTCCAAATATTATATTTCGTCATCAATATTTTAATAGCTTTCACCAATGAAGAGATTACAGGTTTCCAAAAATCACACTAAATTAAGTTATTCAAATGCAATGCATGTTTTCGCATAATGTTTCATTTTCATTAAAATAACTAAACGTTATTTATCTAAAAAATATCTTGCACTATATTAGTTTTATGTTTCCTTTTACCGAGTAAAACGACACATATTGCAATGAAATTAGATTTAGTACACATTTTCAAATCGGTTTTTAGTGTCTGTTCACTATTCCCGATTTCGCCAGTGTGTGTTAATTTTATACAAAGTGTTAATTTTATACATTTATAATTCAAAAATATGAAATTTTACACGTTTAACGCTGAACTTAAATTACTAAACATGCTTGGGGGCATTGGAGTTATTTTTAAAAATATATGGTAATATATTATTAACTGTCTCGTTTCATAGCAATAAATTGCTTCAATGAAAATATTGATTCAACACGTATTTGGGTGGTATAACGCCCCAGGAAATATTTCTGGCACACATATTTGGGCGAAATGGATGTCTATGTGTTAAGGGAGTGCACCTTTAGAATGGTAAAAAAATCGAGTTTTAATTTTTTACATCTTTAGAAAGATAATTATATTCTGAATATGTTGATACCAATCGTTTAATTTTGCGATAGTTATTTACTGAGATATTAGGGAAAATGTACACACCACTTCTTAATTTTGCGATAATTATTTACTGAGATATTAGGGAAAATGTACACACCACTTCTTAATTTCCGATTTAAATGTCCTGCAAAAACTGTCACTTTTTAATACTTTGTTATCACGTTTTCACATTATCGCAACTTTGGAAATATGCTGAAATGCGTTCATTGTTTTTAGTTGAATATCGTACATAATAATAAGAAAACTTTAAAACATTAACTTCAACTTCCACTTCCACTTTCGCCAAGTTTGTTCAACTTTGATTACTTACTTTTAGTCTGAAACATGATCACAATTTTGCTTACCTGTTTGCTATTAAACGTTTAATTTGAAACAAAACTGTTTTTACAGAATATTATTTTCCTAATTACGTAATATTATTGCACTTCTTAGTATGTATTATCCATTTTATAATGAATAATAGCACGAAAGAAATCGGCTGTTTAATTTTAATCACTATAAAAAATGCTGTTATAAAAATATGTCCTAAAGCGCTAATTTATCTAATAAAAAACTAAAAAGTAATACATTTGACAGTGATTTTGTTTCAATTGACAGTTTTGGATACAGACTTTTTGATATTAATATTGCTTTTAGTTATCTATCTGAATTGTTGTGCTGCATCGTATGTGAATCAGATATTAAAATATCAGAATCCCTAAAAAATGACCTATATTTTGCAATAAATAATTTCATTTTATAAAAAGTGCATATTTAATTCACTTAGCAATCAATGCGAAACAAAATTTCAAGTTGTATGTTTAAAATTAATATTTTTGCAAAAATAAGCCCGACATTTTTCACTTAAATTTATTTATTTTTGACACAAGTTCCTATATTCTGCAGCATTTTGCAAACTATTTTATATTTATAAATTTAAACCTGCATCTGATTTTATTTTTAATACTGAATAAGTTATAAAATTGGTAGTTTTGATTCTTTTATTATGAATTTTATGTTGTTAAAATACAATTAAAACTTTAAACTGATTTTTCTTAAAATGATATTTTTTTCTTTTGCCCACATGATATCTCCAAAACCATTTGAAGTATATCTTAAAAATTGTTACCCTACCTAAATAGTGATATAATCCTGAAAATGAACTAGAATTGTGAAGCTGTGCTTAGTATTAAATAAATAAATAAATAAATAAATATGAGGTTTAATGTATGTAAAAATTAGTGGTTTTTCTAATTTCTCTGATTAAAAATTAATTACTCTTTATATAATTAATAGTTTACAAAAATGATCCAGAGTATTATGTTTAATTTAATATAACTTTTATGAAAATTCCAAGAAATTTTCATAAGTTATCGTGCGTGCAGTGAAATGTTATCCAAAATAAAAATTTTAATTATCACTATGAAACTCACCCCCTGATATTTTTTTTATGATATTATATCAAAATTCAAAATTTTAAATACCACTTTGAAACTCACCCCCTGATTTTTTTATGATATTATATCAAAATTAAAATTATCTAAAAATAGTTCAACATTACCTAAATATACTCTAAACTTTTGGTATTTCTAGAGTCGTTTAAAAAATGTCAAACTTGTGACAAATTTAGTATGTACTGCGACGGTTAAAGGTGTACTGTCCTCTTCAAATAAATCTGTAAGGGAAGGCAAAAACAGAATAATTGAATGTTTATCAATTACCACAAATCAAATAGAAAACTGATGAGTATTTTTTGAATAAATTGATAAATTGCTAAAATTTCATAGTTACATTTGTTTCAGTTGTAAAGATATAAATTTGACTAAAGGTGGAATCTTTTTCACAACACCAATAATTTTGAGCTTTTCGAATGTTTGCAGTTCAAAAAAATTCTTCGTTTGGAAGTTAAGCGCGCCAGAAAAATACTTAATCACTCTCCGCTCCCCCCTCCCCACCAAAAATATTGTCCTTAATACAGTGTAGTGTAACACTACTTTCGGATTTCAGAACAGCCTAAATTTGCCAAACAATGAAATCTAGAAAGTTCAACAGGCATGACACATCCAATTGACGCCACCCGCCTCATGAGTATATCACGTTAGGTCACTAAACGGCGTAAATGCTGATGTAGGCGTTTTAGTCGCTATTCTAAATATGTCCCAGAATATGATATGAGTCTCCTTTTTTTCATATAATTTCAAACTTACGTTTCATTAACACTTTCCGGCACAGACAGATTTTGTTCGTAAAATGAGAAATTAATGACTGACACTGGAATTTACAAACGACTATTTTAGAAAATAAGAACTCCTTATTTTAAGCTTTAATTGTATGAACAAAATTTTATTAAAATATTCTTGGTGCCGAATGCAAGTTTGGAATTAAAATTAGGTGTGCCCGGAGTGGGACTACTGTGCCGGAAAGGGTTTTAAAGCGAACAAATTTAAATTTATGTTTCTAGAATTTTGCTCTATTACCTTACAATGAGAACTTGCAGTCCATTTGCAGATAAAAACTGTTTAGTATTAGTATAAATTCTATAACTTAAACTACTTCAAATGTTTCCCTTGGGGATCAAATCTGGATTTCGAATGCTACAAGGAAAATCATCAACTTTTTCATTTCAAATCATTACTCGGTGGATTTATATGCCTGGCAAGAAATATTATACTACTGAAACATCTAAATAAAACCGCCTAATAAGGGCCAAAACGACATGATATAATCATGTAGCATACCTTGATATTTTTCAGCATTTACACGTCACGCAATTCGCTGTAAATCGCGCAATCCACTATGAGAAAACGCTCCCAAAGCCATAACGGAACCTTCTCTGATCTCTCAACTGAAGCATTCTTTTGGTTCTTTCCTCAAGTCATGTCAACAGTATTCGTAGCTCTTTATAACGTCAATGACCATCATTTATGATCGTTCATCATAAAATGTAATTAGTTCCCATTGATCGTCCCATGACTTCACATTTTTATCTCATTTAAGTCTTTACTCACGATGATCTGTCAATAACTTTACATTTGAGTCAAAGTTAAAGCAAAGAAAGTCAAAGTCAAAGCATTTTTTCTTCACTTTGCTACATTTGATATTAGAATTTGATATCAGACTCTTTCAAACTGTGACATGACTTTTATATATTTTTGCTGAAAGGCTTCGAAAAGTCACGGGTTCAAAAAAAGGATAGCTGAAGAACTTCATAGATAGCTGGTAAACGTTTCGATTGACACATGCTGTCAAATTCTTCTTCTCTCCTGAACAATTTAATTTCGTTTAGGAAATCATTTTTTAATTATGACATTATAAATGGCAGTTTCATTAACATAGCTATTTTTTTTCTCAATGACCAGAAATTTTATAAAATATTTTTTCTCACTTCCGACTCAGATAACTATTTCCCCCGCGTTATTGCCAAATAAATCGTGAACGTCGCGATTAAAACCTGAAATTTTAATTTTCGGTTAACGACTGTACAAAATACTAACGCGTACGCTATATGATGATAATATTGACATGTAATATGCAAATTTTCTCAAATGGTCTTATAATTTCTTAACAAATATCTTCTTTAGTTTTTAGAAAAATGAGTAAATTTTAATAAAATGTAAGTTTATTTTTAAAGTTGAGATTAGTAGAGAAAGCGTAAAATCTATCAATTTTAAGTATACGAAAAAAAAATCATATCAGTTCTCATCCAACAATTCAACAGTTTACGAATGCAATTGTAGTCTTATAATTTCGTAATGAACAGCATATTATGTCTCCGGGTCAAATAAAAACACTCAAAATATTTAACAATTCGCAATAAAACAGTTGATTTTTTTAAGCTAAATTTCAATGGAAATTATTCGAGCAAAGTAACTTAAACTAGCTTCAGAATTCGACCACGTAAACTTGAGGGAGATGAACTAATGCACATTTAAATACCTAGCTCAAAAAACAAACGTATAATGCAAAGTCACTGTCCAGTAGACACTGTACACATTTGAAGGTATCTAGAAGTACTAAATTGCACTTCTTGCAGTGAATGTAGCACAGCACAAAAATGTCAATAAATGTCAATAAATGTCTACGCAAAATTCACATCGTTCCTAAATTGATAAACATATCTGACTGCATAACACGATACTTACTGTAGAATATGGTGTACATAGCATTTATCGTTAATTTATAGGGACACATAAAAATTTCGATTACAGTACTTTCTATGAGCGATACTTGTTGTAAATGCCCTTGCAATTCTTGTATGCGTTTTTAAATTTCATTAAATTTTTGCGTATTACGTTGTGTATATATTTTCTATAGATAATATATAGGGCTCCACAAAGGAATTCGCAAGCATGTCTATCTGAACTGTACTACTTATACAAAGGTATGTTTGGAGAAAATTATTAAATTCACATACATATTTACGGGAAAAAAACTGGGCATATATCAGTCTATGAATAGCTATATGACTATTGTCGGAAGTGTACTTTTAGTAGTATTATGCGTATTGTACATGAATTAAATTATAGCTTAATATATTATGTGTATGAAAATCTGTAGATAATATACTGTGCTGTACAAAATTATTTGAGTACATTTCCGCTTATTGTGGGAAATTTCTGAAGATGAATTTTCAACTACGTTGTCCGTTTTCTATCAGAACAAAATTTGAACATACTATATTGTATATATACAAATCTATAGACCATATACCTGCCTTCAGAAAATAATTTAGAAAAATTGCCTACCATAGGTGGCAATTGTTAAAATTGGGTTTCCAAATCTATCATTCGTTTAAAAATTCTTTGCTTAAATATCATATTTCACCTTATTAAACAGTGAACTTTCGTTACAATATTCTGAATGTGGTTTAAAATATTGTACTCTTCTAAAATGTATACGACTGGTTTTTAATTTTAATGATATTAATATGTGTTTTATAAACAATTTTAAATTTAATAATACCTGTTTGATAAATTACTTTTAAACTTCATCTCCTAAATTACTGATTATTTAAACCATTGTGAGTAATTTATAATAGCGATTTAAAAATACTTCATTTTGATAAATTGTAATGCATTATACCTATTTTAAAAGACAAATAAGTAGTAGATAAGTAATTTCAATTAAAAAATCCAAATTTAAACAAAGACATTTCTACTTTACACGAGTTTTAATGCTTATATATTATATGTGAAAAAACTTTCAAACACTGCTATTTCAATGTTAAGTAAAATAATTTTGTTTTCCTTGACTTAATTAACGAAACATACTTGCCCATCAAATTGCAATTTAGACATGCCTACTGATCAAAACAAAACTTTTGTTTTCATTTTCTTTATATCTTACGTACTGCAAAAAATGGTTCCCATAAAATTACCTCAGAAAAATAATTACATGAATTAGTTTGTAATTAAGCAAACATATTTGCTCGAAAAAACACTGTGCATATTAACTTATAAAGTAATTTGACATCAAACACTTAATTAAGACGAAAATCAAGATTTTTTATATTAAGGTATTATTCCACAACGTTTCACACCCACATTTCAAAATAAACAGCAAGAGAATAAATCAAGAACGAAAAGTCCTGCAGAAAACATAGAGTATTGAACACTTTTCCAATAATATTAGAATATTGTTAAGAAATTTAATTTTTTCCTACAATGAAATGAAGTATCTAAATAAACAATTTATAAAGCGCATAACGCAGTAATTGTCCATTTTCTTCAATTGCTGTCCATATATGGTAATGCGGGCAAATTTTAGAGCAGCATTACATATGATCTATATAATTTTCACAATCCCCCACCCTCGTAATGCTCTAAACATTATTTAAGTTTAGATATTCATATTAGAGTTGAAAATACACCTCTAGCAATTACCGATCATAGTCAGTTTGAATTCTTGCTTGTTCCTCTAAATGAACTATAAATGCTATGCACTTCATATTTTATAGAAATCATGTTGTACGTGTGCCTCAGTGATCCTTTTTTAATATCATTATGTTTGAAGTTACGTAACATTTTTATAATGCACCGCAAACAATTTTTAACCACAGCTCATAACATAATGGAATTTTGTTGTGGGTCCCTGTAAACGAACTATAAATGCTACTTATTCTATGCTCATCAGGAAGCAAGTTGTAGTTCACCTTAGTGACGCATATTAATTTCATTATGTTTGATATATCGCAACAACTTTAAAATGCACCACAAACAATCAAGACAGTAATATATCGGACTTATTTTGTGCGTCCCTGTGTATAAACTATACTTGCTTCACACTTAATTCTCAATAGCCTACAATAGTAAACCTTAATAACACATAATAATTTCATGGCAAATCTAGTATATTTACGAGAATTACAGCATGGAGAGACGGACCAACGGCAGACAGACAAACCGAAGTCTTAACCAATTTTTAACTATGTTGGAAAGCGTTAAAAGTAAATTTAATTTGTTAAATAAAATATTTTTATGCAGTTTTTTTCCAGTTTCTGAAATTTCAAGGAAAAATAATGCCATATTTTATACCTACCGAAAATGTTTACGCTATAGATATGTTGATTTTACTCTTTCTACAATATTGTTATGAATTTTGTACATTTGTAAATATTCCATTTTTTTTGTTATTGTGAAATTGCAGCATTATTTAATGTATTTCCTGTCGAAAATTATGTAACTCAATGCAAAAGGCTCGGGTGCTTTGCAAGAAAAGCAACCTTACAGCATCGTCTTTACAATGAAGGTGTATGGGAAAATCGCCAAGGAATGTGTTTATCGCCAAGTTGGCGACGGTTTTGGCGACTTATTTTTGTTGCCAAATTTGGCGATATATCGCCAAATGTCGCCAAGTTGGTGACGGGTTTGTCGACATTTTGGGGTGACCTTGTATTGAGAAAATTGGAGAACCTCCTCGAAAGTTCTGGACATTCGAAAGCTCTCGAAAATTCTGGAGAGATTTCTAAAAACCTATATAAGGGTAAGCCAGGTTTCAGAAAGTTCAGTTGACTATCAGCTGCGATTGAATCTACATGAGAGACTTTTGTATTGAGAGTGTGTTTCTCTGAGCGATTTTGTATCTGATACGCCGTATTGAACGTATTGTTCTGTGGAAAAATTTGCTGTGTTTTGATTTTATTTGAAGACTGTTGAATATTGGTGTGTTTGTGAAGATACCTGTGTTCTCATCGAACCGTTTAGAGTGAATAAAGCCTGTTGATTGGTTTTACATTTTGGCATCATCCTTTCGAACCCCGAGCTCACAACAATATATATGCACTAGATGGCCATTAATGACGGGGACTTTCACTTTTAGACATTTTTTCGAATATTTAAAAATATACATGTTAGATTCTCTTGGATTTTATAAGGAGGACAATTAGGGGACCAACAAAAAATTAAAGAAAATAATAATACTTGGGATCACCCTGTAAAATAAAATGAACGAAATGATCTATCGCTACGGAATATACGTAAGCAGACATTGTACAATATGTGTATTCATTTGTGTAAGAATAGCATGTATATTAATAGAAATATAGCGATTTTTTTAAAGAATTAAAAACAATCTTGCAGGTTTTTTGCTTATAACTTACAGGATTTTTAACCAAGTTTAACGCTAATTTCAGAGTTGACAAAATGTATTAGAAACAATACAGTGCTTTTGGAATATAAATGAATTAAATATTTAAGGAAATATGGGCAGTTGTATAAAATAATTTTTATCTGCGCATGCGCTAGCGATAACAATGAACTTTTTGCATGATTTAGTAGTCAACTCTCTGAAGCAACTTATTAAAAAATATCAGTCAAATATCATAAAAATTCAGAGAGATATTGGCGTTATAGTGAGCTGTTATTTAGTTTTCTCATTAAAACTCGCTGAATGATAAGGGATTGTCCACAAATTCTGATTTTTAAGTTATCGGAGAGCGTTTAGGGCAAGTTTTTTGAAAAAGCTTTTTACTTATAGTTTACGGTTATGTTTAGGAAGATTTTGACCCTAAACTACGAAGAAAAGGAAAATATAGTCCATACACTGATTACATTTAGGTAAATTGAGCTGTTTATAATAAAATTTTGTGAAATTTAGCCCAATACGCAAAACACTCTACAGTAAATTCTATCGCATATATATGTATTATCTGTATACACGTAATTTGTATGCCAGTAGTGAAAATGATAAACTAAAATCTAAGATATATTATACATTTTTCATACGTTATGAGTCAATAACTTGTAATTAGGGGCCTCCGTGGCCGAGTGGTTAAGATACCATTCCGCTAATCGCTTGTGAGCGTAGGAGTCAGGTTGGCGGGTTCGACTCCCGCCAGCTCCATTGCACACACTTTGTGGAGCTCCCGGATGTAAGTCTCTGGTGTTGTAAATTTCCTTGTAGCTATCTCGTCCCTGTATATTGATGATGACTTATAAGCGGGCACTTGATGTCAAGCACACAAGTCTGATGTATGTTCTCAATAAACAAACAAATAAACTTGTAATTAAATTTTTATAGGGAAAGAACGTGGGGAAATCGTAAAGATTTATTACCTGAATGGACAAAATGCCACAGATATATTGCGTGTTTACTGCAGAAACCGTGGATTACAGCGAGGCCCTTGCACAATCAAAGCTGTACGGGACATGATTCATAAATTTGAAGAAACTGGTTGCACATGCGATCGACCTCGGTCTGGACGACCTTCCGTTCCTGTGGAAGCTGTTGCAGAAGTCCATCAGATGATAAGCACAGTTCGTCCCGCAACTGCATGCGGTGTTTCACGTGTTCTGGATCTGCCGAATTCAACTGTACGCAAGATTCTGCGCTCTGTTCTAAACATGTTTCCATATCGATTCCAGCGTGTCCAGATGTTGGAAGCGGGAGACTATCAATTATGGCTGGATTTTGCAAATCAATTCCTTATCCGGTACGAATCGCGCCCGTCGGCCTAATCGTTCGGAGTTTTCGTGGTTTCCTTCGAGCCATGGATTTATCCATGCGTAAATACGGGTTAGGTTCCCTTAGAAAGACCCCCACGAAGGGCACTCCCCTCGGGCCTATATCCCTAGTGTAGATAATTGACCGTCAATAATCAACCAACCAACCAACCTTATCCGGTACGATGAAGATAGCAGCTGGCCTTTACGCATTCTGTAGACAGATGAGGCGCATTTCTCGTTATCTGGTAACGTGAATTCTAAAGATTGTGTGCACTGGGCAGAGAATAATCAACATGATGTGCATGCACGTCCATTACACGAGAAAAAAGCGACTGTGTGGTGTGGTATAACGAGTACGTTCATCCTCGGCCCTTACTTTTTCGAAGAGGTTACTGCCGGTGAACTGCAAACGTGTACAGTAACGAGTGCTCGCTATCTGGACACGTTAACTCATTACGCGATTCCCGAATTTCAACGGCAAAATGCTCTATCTGAAGTTGTATGGATGCAAGTTGGCGCATTTCCACATGTCGGGTCTTCAGTCTACCGTGTCTTAACTCAACAGTTTGGTGACAGTTATCTCCCGTCATTTCCCGTTTCCGTGGCCACCAAGGTCTCCTGATCTGACACCAATGGATTTCTGGCTGTGGGGATATGTGAAATCCAAAGTGTATCAGTTTCGTCCTCAAACTGCATCTGATTTGAAAGATGCCAACAGAACTGCGATTCAAGAGATTCCTATTGCCATGATAGGTGCTGTAGTGCTATCCACCATCCGCCGCATGCAAAGTGTCATCGTGTGTGAAGGAGGTCATGTGGAAAATTTATGAAACATAATAAAATGCTTTATTTTATGCTGCTTCTCTGTCCTTCTTGGTTGTTCTCACTTTTAGCCTATCTACCGCCGGTGATTTTCATGCTACAGTTGACGTTCCAACGCTATTTAGGGTTTTTCACAATGGAGATCTCATTCCAATACAAAAAATTGGGTGTTGCCATTTGATTTTTTTGAAATTTGCTTACTGTAACCGTAACTGTTTGAGTGACACTGTTGTTTTCCATATCATTCTTGAGCGCATACCTCAAAATACCTTTTGCCAAAATTTCATTCAGTTTCTGTGAATGGTTTGATAGTTAGGGGCCCAAATGTCGGGATAGTTTTTTTATAATCACCCTGTGTATATATATATATATATATATATATATATATATATATACTACTTCAGGTATTAAGTATGCAATAGTTTACAATCTAAATCGCAAAATAAAATTTACATAGATACATGCCCATTCAAATAATTACTTTCATAATTTTTCTTTTTTTTTTTTATTTAGTAATTGCAGAAAGGTCGGTGAAGGCTCTCTGTGGAGACACGAAAAGTTTTTGGTTTCTATTTGTCTGTTAGTCTGCCTGTCTGTTTCTTAATAACTACCATGAAAAACATCCGATTAGCTTGATATTTAGTAAGTATGTTAATGAGGTAACTGGAATTAGCTGTATCGTTTTTGGTTAAATTTGGTACAGTCGTTCGGAAAATATAGAACATTTTCTTATACGTTATAATGCTTTTCTGAGGCAATTCAGATGGCTTTAAAATCTCATTGTTCACTGAAAAAAAAATGGCACATTTGAATAATTGATTTAAACGTAAACTTATGGATGATAAATTTCCGATATAAAGGTCTTAAATATATCTACTAATATATCACTTTGAAAATTAGCCAATACATTTATTAGAATTTAGAAATTAAATGTTTAAATTATTTGAAAATTGTATGGATCTGTTCGAGAAATATAAAGCATTTTATTTTCTATTTTTTTACAAATTTTATAATGCATTTTTTTCTTTTCCTCCCTAAATTAATCGTTGATTAGCAACGGTAATTCAAAGTGTATAAATAATAAAATTCGAATAAATTGCAAAATTTTACAGCAATATATTTTTTAGAAAAATAACTTATTTTCTGGTTATTACAGTATTCTATTAAAATAAATGAGGATTTATTTGGATAAAAGTTAACTACTATAGAGTGATCATCAAGACATTTTTTCCAAAAGAAAATTATAAAAACGTTGGACGTGTAGTTTGGTTTCAAGTCTCATTGTAGGAGTTTACATTTGTATAAGTGAATTTCTAACATGGCATGCTATAAAATTTCTGTTTTATAAAATGTGAATGTTTCGTGGTTGAAAAGTTAGTATTCTTTTTAAAATAGGATATAATCTCTCTTAGAACGAGATAGTTTATCTAAAGAAGTTAGAATTGAAAAACACGTCCATACATATAATTGAATCCTGAAATAGCACAATTAATTGAAATTGAAAACATAAAATTAAAGTGACAGCAGGGGGGTGAGGGGGGTGGCGGTTGCAAGGGAATATCATTGCATAAAACCCTGTTTAATGTGACATTTTTAAAGTGTTTCCGTAAGTTTTGAGAAATCTTTTATGCTTATAAATATATATAGAACTTTAAAACATTAAATTGTGGATTTTAGACTATTGAATATTACGCAAAGTCAGATTAATAATCAATAACTGGTACAGCTGACATTGAGGTCCCTGATCTGCAAATTTACTAGTTTACAAAGACTGTCATAAACTTTCAAAAAGCTCTAAGATATTTAAGCCGATAGTTCATTACATTCACATCATTGATATATCATCCATATCATCCATATCATCCATGTTATCATCCATGTTACATGTGAATGTTTTGAGTAACCGACTGCTCATGAAATTCTTGTTTTTCTAAAAACTTATTTAAATATTTTAATTCTGAAATTTTCTTCGAAATATTCATCTCGTATTCCTAAATTTTTTCAGATTTTTTATACCTCTATTAGTCTCAATATTAGAAGCTATTTAGTTCCCCGGAGGCCCTTAAAAACCAACTTACTATTAATTAAATACACAGCTCCGGTTTCAGAGTTGCAACAAAATTTGCGATAAAATACGCTTAGAATGATGGTAAGAAAAAAAAAAGAATTTTTTTTGGTGGCTAATTGCACAGTATTTTAAATTGAACAATAAAATTAAATAGTGATAGTTGGCCAAAATTGTCTATTTAAACGAAGTGGAATACCTTAAGAATAATTAATAATATTTGTACCCTCATTACGTAGAAGAAACTATTTTTTTTCATAAAATGGATTAGTGAGACCTATTATTATTATAAGCTACACCACCAATAAATTCAGTTTTTTTAATCTATCTCAACATTATTATATGGTGCATGTATATGATAATGATTTTTCAAAAATCCCTGAGATAAAAAAAAGAGTCTTTTGAGGACACAATGAACAT
This sequence comes from Maratus michaelseni, assembly GCA_963931845.1. Taxonomy (NCBI): domain Eukaryota; kingdom Metazoa; phylum Arthropoda; class Arachnida; order Araneae; family Salticidae; genus Maratus; species Maratus michaelseni. The sequence goes on along the minus strand of OZ007587.1, from coordinate 304,062,973 downwards.
AAAAATAAATAAAAGAAGTAATTTACGTTCACGACACACAGAAAATTGTAAAATTTATTTCATTTTCTCAACATGAAATAGTCACATGCATAATACCATCAATTTCTGCATTATTATTTCTACATGCTGGCATATTAAAAGTCGTAAATTTCCATTTAACACTTTGAAAAACAAATAGAGCGGAGCGATGATATTATTTACTAATATTCACCATTTCTTGAAATTGTATTAAAAGGAAGTCTTTAATCTACTTTTATGTTAACCACATATTCTACTTTCGATTTCTGAAAATTATTTCTACATATCTTAAAGTGAAATTCTCCAAAAAGAAAAATATTTCATTCTGCCGCAATTATCTGAAAAAAATTCAAGCAATCAGAGCATTTTGGATTAAATTAACGGACAGATACGTAATCGCGATATCAGATAGATCACGAAGCATAAAAACCCATATAGTGATCATTTGATTTTTATATTATATTTCTGTATTAACTACATGAATGGGGGGAAAAAAGAAGCAGAATTCGTAATTAATTAAGGAAAAGAGTTGAAATTGTTTTAATACCTTCACTTAAGATCTGTAATGAATACTCTGAGTTTCCTGTATCCTACAAGGGGAGCTTTGGCGATTACATGTAAATTTGTAGTTAAAAACTATTTTTTTATGATATATTTCTGTATTAACTACATGAATGAAAAAAAAAGCAGAATTCGTAATTAATTAAGGAAATGCTTGGAATTGTTTTAATACCTTCACTTAAGATCTCTAAGAAATACTCTGATTTTCCTGCATCCTACAAGGGGAGCTTTAGCCATTACATGTAAATTTGTAGTTAAAAACTATTTGTTATGATATATTTCTGTATTAACTACATGAATGGAAAAAAAGCAGAATTCGTAATTAATTAAGGAAATACTTGGAATTGTTTTAATACCTTCACTTAAGATCTCTAAAAAATACTCTGATTTTCCTGCATCCTACAAGGGGAGCTTTAGCCATTACATGTAAATTTGTAGTTAAAAACTATTTTTTTATAATATATTTCTGTATTAACTACATAAATGGGAAAAAAAGCAGAATTCGTAATCAATTAAGGAAAAGCTTGAAATTGTTTTAATACCTTCACTTAAGATCTCTAATGAATACTTTCAGTTTCCTGCATCCCACAAGGGGATCTTTCGCCATTACATGTAAATTTGTAGTCAGAAACTATGCATTTTGTGATTAAAATAAAACTATCTGAAAACCAACAAAATTTAGTAAAAAATGTTTCTAGAAAAATTGCAGATATTGAAATTCTGAATAAAACTGTACTCACATTTTATCTATGATTGAATAGGAATCTCACTGGATTAGCATCAAAACGGAAACGCTTTATAAAATGTAAACATTCCATAAACGGAACACGATTAACATATAATTATAAATAATAAAAAATGAATAAAACTATATTTAATTCAGCCTTTTTAATATAAATATGATTATTTATTGAAAACATTAAAATCTGTTGAGATTCACCTCTCTATAACAGAACCCTGCCTATAACGTTAAATTAATATCAATTAACACAATTAAATAATAAATAAATAAAAGACGATGAAATGAATAAATGGCTAATTTAGACAGTTATATTTAACACACAAATATTATTTATTAAATAAGTAAAACGTGTGAGGACAGAACCTTTATATAATGGAATCCAGTTTAAAAGGGAAATGATTCATACTTTCAACAAATGAATAAATGTGTAACAAATGTTTGATTAATTATTTGCACTATGACTATCATTTATTTCAAATACTTTTTATTTATTAAGTACAGTAAAAACTCTGAATGGCAACATATATATATCGAAAACTTCAGTTAAACGGGAAAATATCAAACATAATATCAAATAAACTATAAATGAACAAACAATTAATCAGAAGAGTTTTGTTTTTGATAAATGTCCATTATTTACTGAATACAGTGAAATCTGATAGGACGAAACCTCTCTTTAAAGGAAACATGTTTGAACATTATAAATGAAAAATAGTTAATAAAACTGATGAGAGAATGCGGACATACATAAAATAAAGTGCTTTATCACAGTTGTTAATGCCCGTTTGTTCCGTTTACAACATGTCTAATGCAGGGATATTCAATCCCAATCATATTCAGAATTTACGTCATGATGTTACAACTCTACTTGAAGCTTATGTGTAATTAACTCTATTGTTACTGGCATAACAGATAAACAAGAAACTAATGAAGAAAACAATTAAGTAAGAAGTTAATTATGAATATGATTGTGAAAAACTATTTATATTAGTGGGTGAAATTGCTATAAAATCTTTTATGGATTTTTTTAATGAGAAATTATTGTTGAATAAACATCTAAAAAAGCAGACCAAACCAGTCCTCGGAACATCCCTAAAAATGCATTTATAATTGTGGAGTGGTTTTGCTCGACATATTCAATGCAACTGAATTTTTTTTTTTTATGGAGTTATATTGAATTATTTCCATTATTTGAAACATATCCATATCATTATTGAATTATGTTCATTTTCTATTGTTACTACATTACTACATTACTACATTACTATTACATAACAGTTAAACAACAAACTAATGAAGAAAACAAGTAAGTAAGAAGTTAATTATGAATATGATTGTGAATAATTACTTACATTTGTAGGTGAAATTGCTATAAAATGTTTTTATGGATTTTTTTTTAATGAGAAATTATTGCTGAATTAACCTATCCAAAATCAGATAAAACATCCCCAAAAATTCATTACAAATTGTAGAGTGGTTTTTCTATACATATTCAAAGCAACTTAATTTATAATTTTTATGGAGTTATATTGCTTTATTTTCATAACTGCTTTATATTATAGTAAGTTCTTTAAATTACATTAACGTCTTGGAAAAACAAAACTTTAATTAATAATTTTTATCACTTTCATCTATTCATTAATAAAATCTAATCATATTTTTCTTACTCTATTTCCTTCAATTTTTATTATATTGTTCATCTATTCATTGTTAATTTTTTCTTATCCCACTAGGGGCTCTGCCCCTTGCTCGCTACGCTCACAAACCCCCGTTCTGATTTCACAGCCTCTTAAAACCTGGTAATGTACACTGTTAAAAATTTGCAGCAAACTGTCCAGTCATTTGACCGTTTTTGTAGAAAACGGTTACATAATTATAATTTAACTATATTCTGACCGAATTATTGCTCACTTTATGGTCAGAATATAGTTAAATTATGGTTATGTAACCATTTTCTACAAAAACGGTCAAATGTCTGGACAGTTTACTGCAAATTTTTAACAGTGTATCCTGTTTTAAAAATATGATGATTATGATATCTCGAACGGCGACTTTCTTCTGTAATCAGGTTATAATGGTTTTTCATTTAACTGGTTATAATGCTTTTTCATTTAAGTCATTTTTTTTATTTTTAATATTCATGTGTAAACATAGTTTTTATGACGTAATTTTCTTTATTTCCTGCTTTCAACACTTGATCATTTAATCATTATTTTAAACTTTCATTATTGTTTTTAATAGTCTCGCGCAAATATATTTTTTATTTGAGATAAAACATAATCCTTTGCGGTTATTTAGAAATTGGCAACAATATAAAAAAAATGACTTTTTCAATAAAAGATTTTTTACTCGATTTTTAAGGATTTTTTGAGTTTTTGTCCGACCGTGATATATTTTTTTATTTCTGAAAGCTTGTTATATTTCGCGTCTGGTGGTATGATTTTTGAATCCGTAGGATGGCTAGAATAAAAGTAATAGCTCCTGAAAAAAGTCCCTAGTAAACAGCGATGAGAATAACCCGGAATATCTACGCAGAATTTGATTGGTCCATTTCGTTTTTGGCTTAGTTCCAGATTACTTTTTTTTAATATAGAAGAATTTCCTTAAATTTTTATTATCTTGTTCATCTGTTACGGCCGTAGCAATATTGTTTAAAATGTTATCAATAGTAGCATAGAATAGAGTTATAATAATAAAGAGGAAACAACTCGATATATATATATATATAATCACAAAATACATTGGTTACAAAATCTTACCTAGTAGGGGACAATAAGATCTTCATTACAGACCTAAACTAAAGGAATTGAAACAATATAGAGATTTTTCCTAGTTAATTCCTAATTTCACCCTTGGGTCGCTGATCTATAATATAGACTAAAATACACTGCTCAAAACAATTAAAGGATATTTGAAGTTTTATATAAAATAAAGATATAAACAAAATTTTTTTTGCCGAAAATAGAAGAAGAGAATCACAAATGCAAATTTTTCTGGTTTTCAAACTGTGGAGTATGCAAATTTTGAGTTCGACATCAAAAACGTCGCTTCAGCGGCAGCGAATGAAATTTGACTTTCAACTGGATAAAAGAGAATGAAGACAAGGATTGATCGGCATTCAGTGATTGCTTTGTTTCGATGAGTACGATGTCTCAGCGAAGTCATTTGACAGATTCAGAAGCTTGGAGAATTGTTGGTAGGTTAGAAGGGGGCCAAACTCAAGCCGAAGTAGCGCAAGCCATTGGAGTGTCACAAAGTGTCATTTCCAGGATCTGGAACCGGTTTTTGGAGAGTGGATGTGCAGGCCGAAGACCAGGGCAAGGTCGTAGACGGGCAACAACGCCCAATGAAGATCGGTATTTAGCGTTAACAGCTCGGAGACACCGAAACATGAGCGCTACTTTTCTCCAACAACACCTTTGCTCGGCTACAGGCACCACGATTTCAACTCAAACAGTCCGAAACCGGCTCCATGCTGTAGGTCTGTATGCTCGCCGACCGATGGTATGTGTTAGATTAACATCAAGGCTTCGTCGCGACCGCAGGGAGTGGGCAACCGAGCATGTCAACTGGAGGAGAAATGAATGGAGCAATATTCTGTTTTCTGACGAGTCCCGTTTTTCTGTGCATCCGGATAATAGGCGTATTTTCATCTGGAAGGACCGTGGCAGTAGGAATAATCCTGCGTTCGTGCACGAAAGTGTCAGATTTGGCGGTGGAGGAGTGTTGGTGTATGGTGGCATCTCCATTGACGGGCGCACTGACCTCTACATCATTCGAGATGGAGCTCTGACTGGTCGCCGATATAGGGATTAGATCCTCAGACCTATTGTAGTCCCTTACGCTGCAGCAATCGGAGATAACTTCATTTTAATGGACGATAACTGCAGGCCACATCGTGCAAACCTGGTGGAGGATTTCCTTTTCGAGGAAGGAATCGTTCGAATGGAATGGCCAGCGTGTTTTCCAGACATAAATCCAATCGAGCACGTTTGGGACGCTCTAGGAAGACGAGTTTCTGGCCGCCAACAACCCCCACAAACTCTCCAAGAACTGGAAAGAGCTCTTCTGGAAGAGTGGGGCAAAATACCCCAACTCGTCATTAATAGCCTCATTGAGTCCATGCCTCAAAGGTGTTCAACGTTACTGGCCGCCCGTGGAAACCATAACCCCTACTGAAAATGATTTTCTTTGAAGAAAACACCTTTTCTTATTCTTTTTTTCTCATATGTACAAATTGTGTTTTTTTCCTTTGTACACAAATGCGCAATAAAATGCATTTTTTTCTGCCAAACATGTGTAATTTATTCTCATATAACCTACTATGTCTGTCGATCATGTATCAATCAGCTAAAAAGTTTCCCAGATACAAAATCCACCTAAAACTGCAATATCCTTTAATTGTTTTGAGCAGTGTATATTATACATTATTGTAGTTTAGATATATTTAGAGTATTTAAAGAAAGTAACAAAAAGTAAATTTAGATATGAAGATAGAAATTACATAATGTTACATTAAACTTTAATTTAAGAAATCTTTATATACATGTAGTTTGTATTTTTTATAATACTCTGTCATAGTCGTATCTACATCAAACAAGTCGTATCTACATCGTATGTCTTTGTAAAATTCTATTGATAAACGTGTAAAAATATGTTTCTCCTTTAATCATTCCATTATTCAAAAAGATTGAAGGTAAAACAATTAAAATTGAAACAAATTTTAAATGAGTATAAATAATAATAAATGGTTTTTTTCTTGAATAACATTATAAAAAGAAATATATGCACATATGCAGACGTATATAAAAATACAATGAAAGTAATTCATTTTTATAGATTCTGTCTTTGCACTGCTATTTTCTGATAAGTTTCCAAGAAACGCTTCCAGCCACCTAAAATATCTTTTACTGAAGATTTATACAAACACGATAACTAACTCAGTTACAACAGTGAGTAAAACATTGCAAAGTTTTATATTTTAATAGAAATAAAACATGATCCCTTGGGGTAAAGTAGGAAAAAAGATAGACTTCAGCGTATATTTATCTGATAGTTTTAGCACAGAATGGTTTTATCGGAACCCAGAAAAGAGATAAAAAAGTGATAAAGTTATCGTGTTACCTTAGGGAATCGTAACTTTTCTGCTTGAGTAAATTTTATGGATAAATTGTATTGATAATTTTTTATATCACGAGGAGTCATTTGCGTTACAAAATCATTTATAATTTCAGTGTTTGTTTTGCAGTTGTAGCGTTTATTAAAAAAAGTTATTTTGTGAAACTCTTTTTATAGTAGTTTCGTTATTTTATGTTTGCTGGTTTTGTATATGTGTATTGGATTTTATTTCTTTGCGTTGTAGCTTAACATTGTAAAAGTGTTACGGTAAAATAATAAAGTTATTGTATGTATGCTTATGAAGCTGACAAAAAGATAAGCCTAAATATATTTATACAAAACTATATCTAATCTTAAAGGACGATGGAATATTATATATAACACTTAATTCTAATCCCCAAATGCCACAATGGCACAAGAATGTTTGAAATAAATTTTCCTTTATAATGCACGTGAAGAAAAGCTTTTACTTCTGATCTTATAAATTTCTTCGTCAATCCTGGTGTCATTCAATCACTTTAACATTTCCGAAACAGAAGTATCTAGTCCTTGAAAGGGATATAAATTATTGTTTATTTCAAAGTGTCTTTAAATATTTTTTTTTGTAAATAAATATCGGAATTACAAAACACATTAGTGAAAAAAATTTCAAATTTCACCCTTATTTCTATTTAATAAAATTTTTATATTATTGTTAAAATTTAGATTTTTTATTTCGGGAAAAATCACTTGTTTTCTTCTAGTGAAAAAAGAAAAAAAAAAAATTACTATTTACTGGAACTATTTTCTTGTTTTCGTGGTAGATGTTTGATGTAAACAATACGGAAGACTTAGCATGACGAAACATTCATTAGCAATACGAAATGATGTCATTTTCGAAATCATAAGTCGTGACTGGTTTCGACAACTCAAGGATAAAGACAGAACCTGCAAATATCCACCCATTCTGTACATCCATCATGCTATTAAAGCAGGTTATGAACCATGACATATCGAATGGCCCACATGCAACTATTGAGGTTTTAGTATTCTGATATTCGTAAGCAGAACAACATTTGACAGACAAATGAATACACCTGGGTAAATTACAAATCTGGATCAGCTTTGAATAGAAAAGACAGTTTGAAGCTATAATTATATATTTTGTTATTTCTTCTTTCAAAAATGAGCTTATTTGGATAGGATAATAATCGGTGATGAAAATATAATTACCGAATCAAAATGTCAAACATTGAAATACTATTTGTTTCATATAAAATTTTGACCCATGCACTTAAAAAAATTACATCTCAAAAAGGTTTTTTAAAATTATAATTAATATAAGTATTTAATTATTATTAATTATTCAATTAATTATAATTTTTTATTAAAAAATATAATTTGCATTTTCTTACGTAATATAGATATTAATGCAGAAAATAACTTCCAACTGTGCGAAAATTCAGTCAGCAATTTGCGACACTCTGGCCGAAACCCACTGCCACTTTTTGCACTGCTGTTTTACTCTGCATAATTTTCGTTCCATGGCATTGCTATTATTTTTATATTATACTCACTGCCGATGAGACCCCACAGCCTTTTTAGTTTCATTATCCTGTTCTGTTTTTTTTTTCTTTGATGTTTTTCCTGTTTTTCACTTGTTTATTAATGTTTAAATGTGGTCTAGAATTCTGGTTCTGCTAAAAATACTTGCATATTTTGGTCTATATATATATATATGTGTGTGCGTAATAATAAAAAAAAAAAGTTCGTCATTTTTCCTTAATTAATTTATTTCAAATTCTTACAAATCTACTTTTTTCCCTGTCTTTTAAATATATCTTAAATCTAAACTATATTTTTATTCCATAGCTTTAATCAATATAATCTTCTAATTATTGCTCTAAAAATCTTAATCTGTTAAAAGCCACACGTATTTGTAAAAACCCTTAATTTATCTCTTCTTTTGAAACATTCAATTTTTATATCTTTAGAACGTCTCTTAGTATCATTTTTATTTTTATTAATATTATCATTCGATATCCCATAATTCATTTCGGGCTCTTGCGTCTAACTTGGTCACCTCCAAATTATGCCGTATATAGTAATATGTTTCAGGGCTTTGCAAGCAGCTTATTGGCTACTCTTCACCTGCATTAGCGAAAATATTTATACGCTCGCTACCTTTAAAACACGGTTACAAAGGCTCGGAGCTCAGAATTTGTACGTTTTTCCAACTGCCAAATAAACCCACGTCACCTAGAGGACAAGTTTTTTCGAAATGGTGTAATTTCTCTAATCATTTTAACATTTCTATGTTGTTCCTATGGCGTAACACCACTCAGATACGATTCCTGAACTTAGTCCTTAGTGGAATTGCATTTAATTAGTAAAGTGTCAAATAAAGAATTGATACTGATTCATCATCTTGTTATTCCTACGGGAAACTAATAATATTTTTCTGAACCATCGTCTTGCACTTGGAAACTTCGACTGTTAATGCTATGTTGTTAACGGGATCCTCGAGTGCTACAATTGATATATCCATTATGAAATGCCATTCTTTACACACACACACACATATATATATATATATATATATATATATTTCGTTTTCAAAATAGGATAAAGTTAAAATCAATACAAGTAATTTCGAAATAAAGAAAGTATTACTCTTCAGTTTATTACTTGCATGGATAACCAAAAAGAAAAAAAATAACTCAAGAGATAATAACATAATTAATTTGAAAATTATTTAGTAAAAATTGCTAATTGAGTTAATTAAAAAAATCTCTTTGTATATCGTGTGTAAGATCTCGTAATAACGAACTTAAACATATATTTATTTTTATACGAGGTATTATATTTTTAGAGATAACGTCGAAAATGAACTGTCACAATACGTCCCCCCTCTATTTCCAAATTTACTGAAACTAAAATTATGAAAAAAATAAGCATAGTATGAGTTTATTAATTAATAAATAGAAATTATTTAATTTAATGTACGGAACTCATTCAGTGCGAAATATACTCGTACTTCACCGATTTTTCAATATGGTATATTTGTTCTGTACGTTCAATTTAGAAAACGTTCTCTGTGCTCCAAAGTACAACGTTTCATGTTTCAGGCCTTCACATCATAGATCTATTTCATGTTTTATTTTATAACTTCTGATGCTGATAAAAATATTTGTTAATTCCAATTTAAACATGCATCGTGATCAGGAGACTGAAATGTTATAGAAAAGTCCGGATGGTTTTTATTCATGAAAAAATTTAGAGACATAAATATTTTAATTCCACGCTACTGAATACAAAATGCACTGTCTGCCACCCCCCCCCCCAAAAAAAAAAAATAAAATAAATAAAAATAAAAGAAACGAGAATATCCTATAAATTTTAATATCCAAATTGTCACAGAAAAAAAACGAAAATACTCATTCTACTGAAAATTCTGTCTTCTTTCAAGTTACATTTAAAAATATATGTACTTAGGTGGTCGACTTCCTTAAGATAGTGTACCAAACTCTGAAATTTCCAATAGGAACTCTTAATTTTTACACCATATTTGTCTCTTCCGGTGCATTTTACCTTAGGATAGCTAAGGGGAAGGCATTCGGTCAAATATATTAGGAAGCATAAAGGTTTGAAGTTTGGAAGTCATGATGTTAAATGCATTTGTAATCGTTACACAAAAGATTGCAATGAGGGAAGTTTTTTAACCATAATTAAAAAACTACTTGGCCGAATGACCTACGATATTGGATTCATATACATAAATATTTTTGAAAAACAAATTTCATAGAATAGAGTTAATATATATATTTTTTTATTGTTTGTTTTCAAAATAAATTTTTGAAACAAATATGACATGTAACCGTTATATATACTTATTAAACCGAAATTGATTTTTAGATGATACAAATCGTTGAATCAATAATTACAGCTCATTCTGCTAAGTAGTTTTCGAGTTACACTTAAAAGACTAGCTACATTGCAACAATTACAATTTAATTTAGTTATAGGAATTTAAAATTTTAAATGTTCATAATTCTGAAAGTACTTGAACAAATGACTTTCCGTTTGGTTTCCTAATATGACATGTACCAGAAATTTCAAGTATGATGTCAGAAGGAGATGTTCGTATTGAAAAGTTAAAAGTTTGGGACAATATCAATATGATGACGACCTGTGACGCACCAAGGTTGGTGTGGGTGGTACCCCTGCAATAGGTGATATCAGTTAAAATAGGTGCTGACAAGCTTAATCGATGTCGACTCTAAGCAATACTCATACATCAGTGATCAGTAGAAAAACTAACAGAGGGTTCCACACCAGGTGCCAAATAGAGCTGTTGCGCTGCTGATGACGACCTCCAAAGCTTATGTCTTAAAACAAATTAAAAGTATGCACAGCTTCCTGCCTAATGGCTACTTTCGTTTTTTCTTTTACAATTCAGTAATAAAAATGTTTTTTTTTTAGCAGATTGGCGGACTTTATATGTGAAATGTTTATAAAATACAAATCTGTACAATAAGCGGTAATGTTGCTAAAATGTTTAAAGTGCACCCAGTTTCTCTTTGATGTTAGAGATATTATTTATTTTTTCATAATACCATAATTTCCGGCGTATAAGTCGTTGCTCAAATAAATCTGTTTCTGACCAGAAATTTTATTGTATAAAATGTACTTGGTACTTATTTGGCATTTATTTATTAAATAAAATTTCTTGTTTGAAATTCTTGTTTAAGCCGCAGTTTATACCCCGGAAATTACGGTAATTTAAAATCTGTTGCTATCCAGTAATAGAAACTAAAAAGAAAACAATGGTATAATAAAACTAGTATAAACTAAATATTAAATTCTTATACAAGGATTGAGTTTCAGGTAACATGTTACACAATTTTATGAAGACGAAACTGTACCTTTTCTTATATATGTAGTTATTAAAAAAATAGCGTTGTTTATTTCATTTATTAATAGTACAACGCGCATTACCTAAATATAATTACAAATTTTATTTTACGCACCCCTTCAATTAAGTGATGACTAAATATCCATTTTAAGGGGAATTATTTAAATAAATTCCCCAAAAGACAGATACTTCATCTTTCGCAAATGCTAGTGAAGCTCATTTGGATTTTCTATCATTTAAGATAAAACGAGAAAACGAAACTTGAAATTACATTCAACGTTTACTGCGTTTGGGAGAAATTCGGAACTGCTCTTATTAAAGTTTAATTATTCATATAACATAATTAGAGAATCTTTTACGATGTTTATTACATCTTCCTAGTGAGAGAACAATGTTATTTTATTAAAGGAAGTTAAGATTAGCAACATCAATATTTTAAGTTAATAAAATTCCAGATTTTTTCATATTTTATAGAAAAGAAACATAGTATCAACTGATCTGTAAAAAATGTTTAACATTTGGTACACTAATTCTCAATTTTAAAATGTAATATTTATAGTAATATAATTCAAACCTAACTTCAAGATTATGTGAAGTGTTTTGTACTATATTTACGAGGTTTTATAGATTTGCTTGAAAGTTAATTTTATTCTAGTAGAGTGGAAACCTGATGTGTTGCATTTGCATTGTATGAGACTTTATAATTAGGTTTGAAAGGGAAATAAGTTTAGTCTATATTTATTTAAAAGTTACAATAGAAAATCACATCACTTAGAAAACTAGGCAAATATTTTTGTAATAAAGACAATCGCCAAACGTTGCTTTTTTAAGGTTTGCTGCATAGTTGTAGTCGAAAAACATATTTTTTAACAAAGTTGAAAATATAACTTCTATATTAGAAGAACATATTTTTTAACAAAGTTGAAAATATAATTTCTAAGTAATTTTTACAATAAAGTTATTAAAATGTTATGTCTTTTCAACTGGTGCGAAAAACAAATCTTATAATGAGGCTTTTTCGCTCATGTGACAATAGTTATTTTAGATATTTTGACTATGTCCTAATCTTTAATATTTATCTCCGTATTCTAATAATTTTTATTATGTAAAATGTTTTCACTGTATGAATTATTTAAATGTACGGGAATTTTAATTATATTCTTTGTGAAACATAATTTTACTAAAGCCATAAGAAATTTTTTGAGCATAATATCTATGTTTGTGAACTAAGTTTATAACTACGTTTGTGAGCATAATATCTATGATATTATTCATAAAAACCATAAAAAAATAATAATTTGAAATCTACTATTATTTATAGCATATATTTGTCTGTTTTCAATAACTGCTGTTAATCTATAATTACATATGTAATGTACGCATTATAGGATACCACATAATAAGTGAAAAATGGATATAAGTGTAAAATATTGAACAATAAGCATGGACATGAAAAATATAAAATACTAGCAAGCTACGCCCGCTACGCTGGTCAATTTCTTTTAACGAACCTTTAATCAAACAAAATATTGACATTTCATAAATAACTTTTATATTTTAACAGAATAATAAGGCTACTATAATTTGTGACTCGTGCTATAGCCAATATACACGTCAGGACTCGTCGCCCTTATCATTATCTTTTTACGCATGAAGGTTTCGCTATGGTACTCCATTGGAAAATTTGGTAATTTTTGAAATTCAATATTTGAAAAACGGCACAATCATTAGATTTGAAATTTATATCAAGAAAAATACAATTTTTTACCTTTCAAACGCAGTTTGTCTAACAATTTTCTGACAAAAACTTTTTGAGCTATCATTTTTTTCAGTAACTTCAAATGTTTCATTTTCCGAGATTAATCTGGTGCAACAATTAGCGAAAAACCCAGTCGTCAGCAACGCATAGTTTTTTATTAAAGAGGCTGTTGGAGCAGGGATTGTCACCACCAATTTGCCACCATCACTTTTGAAATCGGTTCCGTGGTTCCAGAGATTCCATAGAAATTGTAATTTAGAATGACTTCAGAACGCTTTTTGCTCATTTCACCCATTTAAATTTCGATTTTTTTTAAAATTTATTCTTAGAGAGCATTTACATCTTATAAGTAACTACAATGCTAAATTTCAAATTTCTTGCCCCTTCAGTATAAAAAAGTAGCAATTTTCGAACATTTTTCGATCCTGCACCCCATTGATGTTAGTGGCACCGACATAAAATATAGCCTATGTTGGAGTAGGGATTGTCCCCATCAATTTGCCACCATTACTTTTGAAATCGGTTCTGGAGTTCCAGAGATTTAATAGAAATTGTAATTTAGACTGTTTTTAGAACGCTTTTCGCTCATTTCACCCTTTTAAATTTAAATTTCTTTTTTATTTTGTTCTTAGAGAGCATTTACATCTTATAAGTAACTACAATGACAAATTTCAAATTTCTAGCACCTTCAGTATAAAAAATAAAAATAAAACTGCCCAGTTAAACTGAGGGCATTGACTTCACAGGCTATTCACACTAATTGTATATTATACTCTTATTTCAAAGAATTTGAAATAAGTCCATCGAAAAATAAGGAAATAAACAATATATTAAGGGGGGGGGGGTCATCCCCCCGTTACACCCCCCCCATAGTTAACTAATGAACCCCTTAAACTAATCAGGTAAATCTCTAATTACAATGAATATATATACAAAATTTGAAGAAAATCGGATAATTCTGCATGAAAAACCCATTTATATAAATTAAGGCGGGATTAGCCCCCTCCGTCCCCCCCCCTTTATACTTAACCAATCAATCCCGAAAACTAATCAGAGAAGCGTCATAACCCAATGAACCTATAAACAAATTTTGAAGCAAATGGGATAATTCTGCATGAAAAACCCATTTATATAAATTAAGGGGGGGATTAGCCCCCCCGTCCCCCCCCCTTTATACTTAACCAATCAATCCCGAAAACTAATCAGGGAAGTGCCTTAACACAGTGAACCAATAAGCAAAATTTGAAGGAAAACGGAATAATTCTGCATGAAAAACCCATTTATATAAAATAAGGGGGGATTAGCCCTCCGTTCCTCCCTTTATACTTAACCAATCAATCCCGAAAACTAATCAGGGATGCGCCTAAATACAGTGAACCTATAAATAAAATTTGAAGGAAATTGGATATTTCTGCATGAAAAACCCATTTATATAAAGTAAGGGGGGTATTAGCCCCCCGTTCCCCCCTTTATACTTAATGAATCAATTCCGAAAACTAATCAGGGAAGCGTCTTAACCCATGAATCTATAAACAAATTTTGAAGCAAATAGAATAATTCTGCATGAAAAACTTATTTACATAAATTAAGGGGGGGGATTATCCCCCGTTCCCCCCCCCCTTTTATACTTAACCAATCAATCTCGAAAACTAATCAGGGAAGCGCCTTAACACAGTGAACCTATAAACAAAATTTGAAGGAAAACGGAATAATTCTGCATGAAAAACCCAATTATATAAAATAAGGGAGGATATGCCCCCCGTTCCCTCCTTTATACTTAACCAATCAATCCCGAAAACTAATCAGGGAAACGCCTTAACACAGTGAACCTATAAACAAAATTTGAAGGAAATGAGATAATTCTGCATGAAAAACCCATTTATATAAATTAAGGGGGGATTATCCCCCCGTTCCCCCCTTTATACTTAACCAATCAATCCCGAAAACTAATCAAGGAAGCGCCTTAACACAGTGAACCTATAAACAAAATTTGAAGGAAAGCGGAATAATTCTGCATGAAAAACCCATTTATATAAAATAAGGGGGGAATTATCCCCCGTTCCCCCCTTTATACTTAACCAATCAATCCCGAAATCTAATTAGGGAACCGTCTTAACACAGTGATCCTTTAACCAAAATTTGAAGGAAATGGGATAATTCTGCATGAAAAACCCATTTATATAAATTAAGGGGGGGGGATTATCCTCCCGTTCCCCCCTTTATACTTAACCAATCAATCCCGAAAACTAATCAGGGAAGCGCCTTAACACAGTGAACCTATAAACAAAATTTGAAGGAAAACGGAATAATTCTGCATGAAAAACCCATTTATATAAATTAAGTTGGGGATTAGCCCCTCGATCCCCCCCCCCCTTTATACTTAACTAATCAATACCGAAAACTAATCAGGGAAGCGCCTTAACTCAGTGAACCTATAAACAAAATTTGAAGGAAAACGGAATAATTCTGCATGAAAATCCCATTTATATAAATTAAGGGGGGGGGGGATTAGCCCCTTGTTCCCCCCCTTTATACTTAACCAATCAATCCCGAAAACTAATCAGGGAAGCGCCTTAACACAGTGAACCTATAAACAAAATTTGAAGGAAAACGGATATTTCTATGAAGAGTTATCGCATTACGTACGTACATACATACATACAGAACCGGCTGGCAAGCTCTCAGGGCTTGATAGCCAGTTTGATAGCTAAAAAATCGCAATTTTAGAACGTTTTTTGCTCCTGCACCCCCTGGGGTTACCGGCACCGACATAAAATATAGCCTATGTTGGAGCAGGGGTTGTCACCATCAATTTGTCACCATCACTTTTGAAATCGGTTCGGTAGTTCCAGAGATTACCCCCTACAAACAAACAAACAAACAATCTTTACTCCTTTATAATATTAGTATAGATATAACTTAATGCTGCCGAATGATAATATTTGAACCACACCCCCTGCTCATCAGAAGGCGAGAACGAGCTAAATTGTCATTGGGATGTAGTTAAAGTTTTTTCTATCAAAAACTTATAAGTTGCAAATTATATATGTTTCCTGTTCATGTTTTTTGTTTAGTATTTTGACACATATTTTTATTTTCCACATATTATGTTATATTTCAATATTTGAGATAAATAAAAGTGAACTCCTTCTTATTCGAGATTCTAAGAACATTTCTTTTTTTTTCTGAAATTAATAAGAGAAACGACAATTCTCAAATTTTCTTAAACAGTCAAAAATTTCTTATGTTAAGAGTTATTTAAAATATTTCTAATAAATCAAATCTCTTACCTGCGGGTTCGTGTTGGGATGCCTCGTACGGGTATCTTCATATTTTCCCATCGAATAGGGACACACACACACAAAAAAAACTTCAACGTCTTTAAATCACAATACATAACATTTAATTACATGAAATAACTCAATGAAAGGACATCTTTGTCCAGTGGTCTCACAGACCTAACTGCCTAAAAAATCTCTCTGCAAAGAGAAAAGAAAACATTATATATTCGCATATCAAAGTACAAATTTAAATGGGAGTGTTCGTAGACGGAAATGAAAATCTGAGCTAAATGTAGAGGCACAGTCTGCGGTTTTTATTGTTCAAATTCAGAGTCTTTTTCTTCACATTCCCCCCTTTGAGTTCACTAGGGGACAGAACTCAACTCGAGCCAACCCCCACTTGAAGTCTATCGGGAGGACGTACTGTTCGCCCTCCACGATTAGTCAGACAGTCTTGCAAAGAGGGAGTATCCCGACTTTCTCGTTTCCCACGGAATTCTAAAGGACAGAGTTTTTTAATAGGTCGAATTAGCACTCCAGAAGCTGTTTTTACTTTCGCCACTCGTACAATACCATCTTTGCTAGAATAAAGTTCCAAAATTCTATCAAGTGGCTAATTTATCCGGTTACTGTTGTCGGTCCAGATGAGCACAACATCATCAACACATAAGGATGTCATATTTTTACTACTAAATACGGAAATCTAATCTTGAGCGAACCAAGATATTCCTTTCGGAATCTAATCCTTTTTAATTTTATAACGATAGATGTATCGTTTGTTGAGTTTCTTTGGATCGATACAGTCTAATTTGAGAATACCTATCTCTATTATTTCTTGTAAAAACATAGCTGGAGTTATCGCCCTAAGGTCTTCATTATCATCAGAAACATAAGTTAGAGGGCGTGAAATTTGTTACTCCCTCACAATCGCAAAGTACTGTCGATAGTTCTTCGCAATTAAGAGATGTTTTCCCTACCACTCCTCTTAGCATTCGTTTCAGTATTCCGACGAGTCTTTCCCAAAATCCACCCCACCAGGGTGCAGAAGGTGGTATGAACTGCCTGTCTATATGTGAAAAAACACTGACAGTTTTTAGTTTCTAAAAATCAATCTTTCTAAATAAATTACGACATCCAGTAAAATTGGTGCTATTATCAGCATATATTACTGAAGGACGGCCTCGTCTCGCAATCAATCTTGTGAGTCCAAGGATAAAACTGTCTGTTGAGATATTATACAACAGTTCGAAATGGACTGCTCTAAAAATTGCACACGTTAATAATAAAATCTATACTTTGGATTCATCTTTCAAATAAAGAGGACCGCATAGATCCACCCCTATTATTTCAAAAATAGTCGCCTCTCGCACTCTGTTTACAGGTAAAACACTTTCTTCAACTTCCGGGGGTTTCGAGGCATGTTTCTGGCATACAACACATTTACTAATCACGCTTTTAATAGTCTTACGACTTTTTAGAATCCAATATTTTTCTTTAGCACGGTCATCAAAAATGATACACCACAATGACCGAATTCTAAGTGTTTCGAAAATATAAGTTGTTGTACAACGTGGTGCTCTAAAGGTAAGACGACAGGTAACGTAAAGTTAAATTCATCTTCTTGATGAAAAATTTTAGTTTTCACACGGATGATATCTTCCGAATCTGTAAAAGTGCGTAAGCATTTATATCTTTTATCGTTCATATTTTCAATGATTCCTTTCGTACTAGTTTTAAAATAACTGTTTCTGACTTCTGGATTTCGCTGCTAGTCAACTGACCGAATATTCAGTCGTTACTATCCCTTTTCGAATTTTGAATAAACGGATGCCATCTCAAATTTTCTTAAACAGTCAAAAATTTCTTATGGTAAGAGTTATTTAAAATATTTCTAATAAATCAAATCTCTTATCTGCTGGTTCGTGTTGGGATGCCTCGTACGGGTATCTTCATATTTTTCCATCAAATAGGGACACACACACACAAAAACTTCAACGTCTTTAAATCACAACACATAACATTTAATTACATGAAGTAACACAATGAAAAGAGATCTTTGTCCAGTAGTCTCACAGACCCAACTGCCTAAAAAATCTCTCTGCAAAGCGAAAAGAAAAAATTATATATTCACATATCAAAGTACAAATTAAAATGGGAGTGTTCGTAGACGGAAATGAACATCTGAGCTAAATGTAAAGGCACAGTCTGCGGTTTTTATTGTTCGAATTCAGAGTCCTTTTCTTCACAACAATCGTAAGGTGGAGCAAACAGTAGGTTTTAAACGACAAAAAGTGCCTTTGTTTGCTATAAAGAGCGAAAAATTCATTTTGGGAAACAACTGCTTTCTGAAGTCGCTGAAAGAAAAGTTTTTAGAATCTCGAATAAGAAGGCGTCCACTTTGATTTTTCTCAAATATTACTTACATATTACAGCATAACAAACTACATATTGTTACAAATGTACTATTGTTCATTTCATGGTTTTTGGAATTAAGTACAAGTGTACTACTTAAGTTTCATGCAATGAAAAATAGAATTATATTGATATAAACAATTGTAAGAAAAGGAATTACGAAAAATATGTAATGAGGTTCAGGGGATAATAATATCAAAATTATCAGTGGTATAAATATCAGTACAAAAACCCTTAACGGGTTAAAGTTCGTGACGCAGCACTTCACCTTTTGTCTGTGACGTTTTTAAATGACGCAAAATAAACCTTTACATAAATTTTTCTTTCAATTTTCGACAGCATGGCACAAAAGGTAAATCAATTTATTGAAATAAATACATTTCAATGCATAATACAGGCTCATTGCAAGAGATATATTTAATGATGTATTAGAAAATTAAAAGTATTGTTAGCATGTGTAAATATACATTAGGAGACAAACCAAAAATAAATTAAATTGGATTTTAAAACAAACCCATGAAAGTCACATGAAGGCGTCACTTGAATTTTGATATCATTTCTTTTAAAATTCGTATTTTGAATTTATCAGAGATGTGAATGAAAAAGCATGAGCAAAAAACTTATATATATTTTTTCATGTAAAAAATAATATTTGCACCACTGAATATCAATATAGCAGTAGGGGGAAAAAAAGATAAGTTTTTTAATTTATAGCATACCGTCACTCAAAATTTGATATCATTAATTTTAAGACCCGTATTTGAAATTCTTACAGACAAAAGGTGAAGTGCTGCGTCACAAACTTTAAACCGTTAAGGGTTTTTGTACTGATATCATTACTTTTTTTAGGTTAAGGATCAAAAGATGAAGAAATTAAAATATAAAGACCAGCGTAATGAGTTTATAGTCATAATTTTCACTCACCTTCAATCCCCCCCCCCCCAAAAAAAAAGAAAAAAAATAATAATAAAAATAAAATAAAATAGAATAAAAAAAATTATACCTCATTTTCGATGTAACTTCATTATTTAAAATTGTTTTGAAAAATAAACTCTTATTTTATTTTTTTACAGTTGTAAAAATCAGTGCTAAGTTTTACTGTAAAAAAAGTTTACGAAGAAATATAGAAAGAAATATTACTAAGAACAAATTTATAAAGTTAAATAAAATATCAAACAATTCATTAAAAGTTAAAATAAAACTTGACACATGTTAAACATTATTTTAAAAAAGGTGCTATATATGAAAACTAGCAGAATTTAAAAATTTTCAATTACAGAAAAAGCTACAAATGTTACTATTAAAAGAAGTGTACTTTCATAGGTCACGTTGTCCACTTGCATACATTTTCCTTTGTTTGGATACTATGACGCAAAATAATCATTTACATAAATTTTACTTATGATTTTGGATAGCGTGGCACAAAACATAAATCAGTTTATTGAAATAAATACATTTGAATACATAATATAGGCTCAGTGAAAGTAATATATTTAACAGTGTATTGAAAAATTAAAATTATTGTTTGTATGTGTAAATATACCTTAGAAGACAAACGAAAAATAATTGAAATTGAATTTTAAAACAATCCTATTAAATTCACGTCAAGGTGCACCCAAATTTTGATATCATTTCTTTTAAAACCCATATTTTGAATTTCTGAGAGATCTGAATGAAAAAGCATCAGCGAATAAATTTTATATATGTTTTCATGTTAAGATAATAATTGCACCTGTGAATATAAATAAAACTAAAAAGAAAATGCTGATTTAAAAAATAAAATTATTAACATAGCGTCACTCAAATTTTATATCATTACTTTTAAGACCCATATTTAAAATTCTTGGAGCCAAAAGAAAGTGCTACGTCACAACTTTTAACCCGTTAAGGGTTTTTGTACTGATATCATTACTTTTGTGCGGTTATTGATAAAAATTTTATTCAGTCGAAATTAAGCATAGGGTATAAATTTATAAGAATAAAACTTAGTGGTTTCGCCCGCTAGCGGGCCTTCAATTTATCTTTTCACCAATTCAAAAAGTGAATCCACCCTTTCCGGAAAAAAAGGGGGGGGGGGGGTTCATCAGATAAATTAACTGAATAAAATGGATAGCCTTTGTGCGTCTTTTTGGAATTATATATATATATACATAAGTTTTTTTTTTAAATCTAAGATGAATGTTGTGATTTTTAAATGTTTATATCCGAGTAATTCTTGAAATTATATTTTTAGCTCACAGGCTATCAAAGCCTGAGAGTTAATGTGCGCCGGTTCACTATGTACGTATGTATGTAAGTAAGTACGTAATGCGATAAATCTTGATATAAATATCCGTTTTGCTTCACATTTTGGTTATATGTTTATAGTGATAATACTTCCCTGATTAGTTTTGGGGGTTCATTGGTTAATTATAAAGGAGGAGCGGGGTACTAACCCCCCCTTAATTTATATAAATGGGTTTTTCATGCAGAATTACCCAATTTGCTTCAAATTTTGTATATAGATTCATTGTGGTAAGACGCTTCCCTGATTAGTTTTGGGGGTTCATTGGTTAAGTATAAAGGGAGGAAACGGCGGGCCAATCCCCCCTCTTGATTTATTGTCGATCTCTTTATTTTTCGAGGGGTATTATTCTTTGAAATAAGAGTATAACATACAATTAGTATGAATAGCCTGTGAGCTCAATGCCATCAGTTTAACTGGGCACTTTTTTTTTTTTTTTTTTTTTTTGTATTTGTCTTTGTTAAATAAATGTTTGTTTCTTAAATAAAGATATATAATTTTTCTTGTGTAATCTTTATTTAAATATACACACATAGGCACAAAAGTTTTTTAATTTATCAAAATATCTTGATCATATGCAATAAATACATAGACAATCAAATTATGTTTTAATTTAAAAAAAAAAAAAAAAAAAAAAAAAAAAGAACTATATTTCAAATAGAAAGTTATTGACAACAAGTCTTAAATGTAGAAAATGATTCATATTATACATGTGTATTAATTTACAGAAAAAACTTGTTGTATTTGTATTTATATTACATTTAATATAAGAATAAAATTACAATAATCCAGCAATATATGAAATCCTATTTCTCTTTTCCAGGGTCCCCTTTTCTTTATTGTCACAAAAATTTGAGCATTTCCAATGTCTCAAAGTATACATGGGAGTATGTAAAAAAAAAAAAATTAGATAAATATATTTATTATTAACCTACTCTATTAGTATAAAATATCAGCTCTAACTGAAAATTACATGCTAAATTTGGGGACCGAGGGCCCAATTAGCGTGCAATCACACAATTGCTACAAGTTTCAAATTTATTTTACATTTTCAGTAGGCATATATATTTTTTAAATCTAGCAACTGTCTTACGCTCTTTAAATAGTTTGAGTACAATAAAATTAATGCTAATAAAAATTTACCTTATTCCAATTACTTGCTTTGAATAGGAATTGATATTTTTGGCTCATTTTAAATAATACAGCTGGGAAACAGAATGTTATATAATAATAATAATTTTTAGTTATTTACAGTTTGTAAAATTTATTATGAATATCTAACGAATTCTTAAACTGAAAGTCCTGGTTTTCATATTTTATTTATTTTAAAAAATAAATAAAAGCATATAAAATCATTGCATCATTTGTTTTAATTAGAAAAAAAAAATTATTCTATAAAATATTTACGAGAATTACGTGATAAATCCCGGATATCAAAGTACAATAAAATTTAAAAGAAAAAAAGATATATGAGTTCCAGGCTTGTTTTGAATAAGAATGAATATTTTTTGTTCCTTTTTAATAATACAGTGGGGAAAAAATATACATATTATTTACAATTTGTAAAATTTAACATAAATATTTTACAAACTCTTAAAATAGTTCGTTTTCTGCTCTGTTAACTAAAAAACTCGTAAAAAACATAACAAAATTTCTTTTTAAATACAGCTCAAGAAAAAAACAAGATTTGCTGAACTTCAATTACTGACAATAGATGGCGCTCCGGCCAAACACGACGTTCCCCTACCTGAGGTATTCTATTACCATGCGCGTAAGAAATGCGTAAAAAGTCTACGCAATAGGCTTAAGAAAATAGTCCCATTTTTAAACCTGATTATTTAAAAAAACAAGAGTTTTCCTACGTTAACGTGAAACGACATTCCCTTAGTCTAAAACCCATTAATATAATATATTAATTTTTAAAAAATCGCCCGAGCCATTTTGGAGATAAATTTTCAGAGGCCTTACATTTACCCAAATTTAGTTAAAAATGGACTTCCAGTTCTTAAAATCTACTGCACGTAGAAATGTATAAATTTCAGGATTGAATTAGACCATAGATATAAGACTAATGTGAAAAAATCAAAACGGTATGCCTCATATTTGCTGAGATGTTAAATGTCGGCGTTTTGATTTCTCTTTGATGTCCTTCTAGCCGTATATATAGAGTGACGGAAATCTTCGGTTTGGGGCGTTCGGTTTTCGGGAAATCTTCGGTTTTGGGCGTTCGGTTTTCGGTTTTTGCTGCGTCACTCGAGATACTGCCGTCTCTCATGATCAAAGGAGTATTATTTCTTACACGGATTATACTTAAGATGTGGAACTTGCATAACAATATCTATGCTTTCAATAAGTAACTATGTAACCACCAGTCACTTCAAATTGTTATTAAAAAAATACAGGAACATTGTTTTTAATATGATTGGTCTCATTTAAAAATAAACATTTAATTTTAATATGAAATAATTATTAGTTAATACCTAGATATTGAATTACAATTTAAAACTTTAAACGATAACTTAATAAAAAAAAAGTTGTGTGACATATGTCATTTTTTTCAGTAGTTAATAGCGTATATGGTAAAAAATAATAAAATTAACACAGATAATGGATATTGATTAACGTTCTGTAACTCTCTGTATTTTATACCTTAGCACTTACTTTTCAATACGTAAAATGTTATATCTATCTATATATATATATAAAGTGACATTTTTAGAATTAAAAGCACTAAAGTGAAAAACATAATAATTTCAGTTAAATTTTCAGAAATATTCTTTTTACTAGTTTTCAACGTTTGCTGTTTTCAGACTGGAATATTTTTACGCATTTTGCATTCAATATTGATATTTCACTAAAATATTAAAGTTTAAAATATCATTTTTACTTAATTTATAATTATCGATAAAATAAACATAAACCTAACAATATATAACAAATAAAATTGTCAGTTGGAAATGGAGTAGGTAACTGAAAGTAACTAGTATTTTTAAAAGAAAAAGGTAAACAGAAGAAGTATTTAAAATTAGTATAGAATTACGTGCTTCGTGCACGTAAATCTATACTAATTTTAAATATACGTATTTTTTTTATCAATTATAAACATCTTCTTATCATATTAAATGTTTCTAAAAGTGTCTATTAAACCACTATTATAAAGAGAATTGTATTTATTACTCGCACTGTTTCAGAAACAAATTTTAAAACTCAAATAAAACTGTTAGTCTACTTTTGAAAACTTAACGAAGTTTCCTCTCATTATTACACACTTTGCAAAAGGGTAAAAACGTGTTAAATTTCAGAACTAAATTAGATGGCTTACGAAGGGGAAATATCGTAATGAATTTCGGTTGTTTAACATAATTAAAGGCTGGCGAAACTGTAATGGGCGCTTTACATTTCTTCCTTAGCTAATTAGTAAATTTTAATTGCTTCTTATAAAGTATTTGCTTGGATATAGCAGATATTTTTAACGCTTTTATTTTAAATTCAGAAGAGTTTGGAAATATGATTTAAATTATCGGATGCAAATCAAATAATAATTGTAAACACTCCTAAAATTTTGATTTAGATATCTTATTTCAATAAGTGTTTCAAGTTAACATAAAAATATATCTCGTTTGAAAGAGACTTTTAAGATTATATATTCATAATTTTAAAGAAAAAATATTTTTAAAATTCTCATTTGTGTTTCTTATTTTCAAATTAAAATATTGGGTTGTTCAGAAAACTCGTACTGGTTGGGAAAATCAATTCATACCGGAAAAGTCTATGAATTAATGTTTAGACATTAATTCCGATATCTAATCATTATGCTTTCTTTTACACATTTTTGTTACTTTAAATTATTATAAACTTTCTTCACATGGCTCTCTTAAGATGTGTTATACAATTACTCATATACAGGGAGTGGAGTTATTTATATCTGGGAATCCCATTGAAACGATCTTCTGTTTCTCTGTTTCTATCACGATTAACGGGCAGAATTTTCTGGTGCGACTTCATTTTCACAAGCAGCACGAACTTTCTGGACAACCCAATGCATTCTGTTTGATAAAAAAAAAAATTAGTTTACTTTCCAGAAAAGGCCAAATTTGTAATACCTTTATACAGTCAGTAGTGCTATCGTGTAATGTTTGATTAAATGTGCAAGAATTTCCAATTCAATTAGCGATGTCATAAATAAATTGCATGTAAACTGCACGTTAAAGAAGGTTACGATCATTCAGAAAAGAATAAGAAAAAGGAATCGAAAATCGTTTATTATTATATTGCAACAAAATATGTTAAATTTTGTTACTTAATAAATTTAGTCTTTATAACCTTATAAAAGAGACACAATTTTTATTATCCATACATAATGCATCATTTAGAGAAAATCACAAAGATTGTATTCAACTCTTGTAATCTTTATAATTGTAGACATACATTTTTAACACTTTCCAATATAGATTAAAAGTGTTTATGAAATCGGTTTGTCTGGTCGTTTGGCCGTCTGTCTGTTCGAGCTCTAACTCACGTAAATATAGTCCGTTTTTTATGTAATTGATATATGTTATTAAGATTTACTATAGCATGTTAGGTATTGAAAATGAAGTGTGTAGCATTCATAGTTCATTTACAGGGACACTCAAAATAATTCCGTTAGATTATGACCAATGGAAAAAATAGTTTGTAAAGAATTTTAATAATGTTACACTATTTCAAACACATTGAAAGTGGTATATATCACTGAGGTGTACACCCAGTGCCTACTTTTGAATATCGTGTGCAAACATTTATCAGTCATATACAAGGACGCACAAAAGTGTTAGGTTACAGTACTGTCTACGAGCAATAATAGCTGGAAGTCTGTTTTCCGTTGCGGTATGCGTTTTTAAATTTAACAAATGTTTCTACTTTCAGTTGTTGTGTATAAATTTTATAGATCATATACAGGGCTGTGCAAAATAATTAGAATACATTTCCATTTATTTGCGGGAATTGCTAAAAGGGAATTTTCAGCATTGTTTAGCGTTTCCTAATTGAACTAAATGTTAGCATAATATGTAGTATGTATACAAATTCATAGACAATATATTGATATTCACAAAAGAATTTGAATTCTTATCCGACTATAGATATCCGAAATTGACTCTTCAAATGTTTTATGCGTTTTCAAAATTGTTTACATAGATATCATCTATGACCTTATTAAACAGTTAAGTTTTGTTATATAATTTTGATGTGTTGGAAAGTTGTTACATATAATTTATGCCCGACGCATGATTTCTCATTCTTGTTATTGCTAAAAAAGAAGATATTTATAGAGGTAGATGATTGTAACATTCAGAATCATTAGTTAATAGGTGAAAGTACTTTGGTTTGTAATAAATATTGGATTCAGTTGTCTTATCTATTGTCATTTAACCTTTACTGCATTTCAGACGGCCCCATGAGTTTATGCAATAAAATCAAAGACTTCTGAGGAAATTTGGCTATTCATAGGAATAAATATAATGTAGTATATAAGAGTAAATGAGCTAAGTTATAATAATGGCTGATTATGATTAACAAAAGTATATAGCCATAGCAGTTATTGGATTTAAAATCGGGTAAAGTAAAAATACACATAGCTCGAGAGAAGAGCGTTACAATTTGTAGAAACATGCAAGACGTTTCCACAATAACTAAACAAAATTGCTTATAAAAATGGAACTATTAAGAGCATTTTCCTTTATACGCATTACTCTAAATAAACCAAGTGCTATAGCAGCTGTTCCCATTTTTTAAGGTTACAAATATATTAGTAGCAACTTATATTAATAAAAAATAGTGAATACACTATTAAAACATATTTTATAATAAAAATTTTATTATAACACATATATTATCATAACATATATTAGTTAATGTTATTAGTTATATGTTATTTCGCGTTAGTTTCGTGAATGAATCTCTAATACATGCAATGACGAAAAAAAAATATCTGGCATTTATTTTTTATTGTTTTTTTTTCTGCTTAAGATCCCCTAAGTTGATTATAAATCATAGGAATCATGAGAGTATCCGCATAAGATTTCTTCCATTTTTTAAATACATTTTCTACAGTCATTGAAACTATGCAAACACACTAAAATTTTTGACATACAAATTATTTGAAATTATATTGTTTCACCAGAAAAATTTATATGTAAAGCAGTCGTCAAATAAAAAATATTGTTTTTTTTTTCGTCATTGATTGTGCAAATGATGCATGTGATGTAGCATGAAAACATAATACTCTATTCTTAATTTTTTAAATTCTCATTTTAATTCCTGAGCACAAATCTGTACACTCTAGTTTATAATAAGGAAAAATTGAATTGAATTAATTTTACCTACGAAATATAAAATTGCTTAAATAGTCTAAATATTTGAAAAATTTTAAATAATTCCAACAAACCTGTGTCATTCCAAACGTCTAATTGTTAAAATTATATTATTTCAGATAGTTAAAAAGGTGTAAATACTCTAATAATTTGACAATTGGTTATTGATATTAAAAATATAATGTTTAGGTTATTTGTATTATATAGATAGTTAACCTAAACTGTTTCTAAATATTTAATTAAGAGAAGACATTCTTTCTAGTGAAGTAATGGCAATGTCCATTAATTATTATTATCTGTGTCAGAACTAATAAAGAAAATCAACCTTTTATTAATACTAAAGTATAGAATATATATCTCTACATGCATTTATAGCAGAGAGATATACATTCAGATATCCGATATAATACCCATATCCATAATGTGACAGATGTAAAATCTGAATCTATAGTATGAATAACATCTAGAACACCCAGTACCATACACTGTAAAAAAAAAGTGTAATGTTTCTGATCCGAGCAAATCTTTACGAAAATGCAATATAAACTTTTCCGAGTTACCCACGATTCCAAATAGTTTTTCCTTTATCTTCAGAAACTTCAGACACAAATACATTTCCTATTTTCCAAGGTAGCATTAATGAAAAAAAGTTTATTTTACTGCTCTTTTCAAAAAAGAAAATCACGAAACTTTTCCGACTAATTTTTGCAATGCATTAATCAGTTTTCTCAACACGAAATAGTGATTTTTCGGATAATGTGATTTCTGAGGTAAACAATTTCATTTCAGCAAACATGCTGAACTATGTAAAAACTACTCGGAATTTTCCCCAATTTAATAGGCAGCAAAATAACCTTTTGCTTCAGAATTAATTCTTTAAATCTTAGAAATCTATTGGCTTCTGAGATTTCTGACGATAAAAGAATGCTTCTCGAAATAGCTCGGAAATGATTCTGTTTTACTTTTGTAAACATCTTCTAAATCCAGAAACATTTATCTTTTTTTCACTGCACAGCAAACAAATAATAAAAGAACTTCATTTAAATAAAAAATACAAACGACAATTAAAATCTAATTTTTGATGTAAAGAAAATAGCATGAAACATTTTTTTTTGTGCAGAAAAATACATTTTTAAGAGGAAATTTAAACTTGTAGGTTTTGATTAACATTTTGAAAAGCAAACACTAATTGAAATAATTTATGTAAGTAAAATTCGAGATTATTTTCAAGAATAAAATAAAATGCATGAAAGAAAAAAAAATCTACCAAGAGCATTTACTGATCATCTTCTGTTAACGAAAGTGAACTATTTAAACAGTATAATGCCTTTTGATAGACAGGATATACTGTTGTTAGTAAAAACTCGTAGAAACAAAATAATTCCTCAATTTGAAAGTTTTATGCAAGAAAATAGTCTGAAGAGTAATATATTGCAGAATTTATTCCAAAGGTACATTGGCAAACATTTTGAACGTAATTGCATATTTCTGAAACATATTTAGAAGAACATATAGTAGTAAAATGTTGTCTCGTGGAAATAATATATTTTACTCATTAATGCAATAAATGATGAAATCCTTAGAACTGCTCCGAATTTCTTCGGTATTTTCTCTTTAAAAGTATATTTTAGAATTAGTTAAAAATTTATATTCAGCTAATGACTTTTCGAAATATCTAAAATTAATTATTTTGTGTTAATACTAATTAAAAAAATTTCTATATATTTGTAAAATGTAACTTTCTGTAACATTTAAGAAAGATAATAATGAAAATTACTCTTTTATGAAACATGAAAACCCTGATAACGCATGTTTTCTATCTATGTTTTATACATCTAAAGTTACATGTGATTCAAGAATTTTTAATATTGTACATTCTTATTTATCTTTTATATGCAATAACAGTTGAGAATATTGGGATTCGGTACAATATAATACATTTTGCGTTAAAAATACTTATCCGATTCTACTGATTTAATATCAAAAAAGGAAACTAATGTGATACTTTATTTACATCGCGTTTAAAATCTATTTTTTTATCATTATTTTATTGCTATACTTGTTTATTCAGAATAATAAGGTTTTTAGAAATGTTTTACTTGGAAAAAATACAGAGTAAAGGGTTTTCAAAAGAACCGAAGGAATCTATTATTTAAATGTATTAGCTAGCTTTAATTTTAAAAGTTTGTTTCTTTCCAAGAAACTGTTAATGATTTACGGTGTATTATTATGACAAGAAAATGAAGTTGCATCTGGTTTATTTTTCACTGCGTCTATAACCAATATTAACATGCTATTACATATATTATATATATTATACATTACATTATATATTACATATATTATATATACATGCTATTTAAAAATAATTTCAAGCAATTTATTAATTATTTCTCAAGAGTAATAAGAGTCAACAAGATTTTCTCAAAAGTTAAAGAAAAAAATCTAATTTATATATGGTTTATGTATTACGCTTCTTATTCTAAAAAATGCAAGCATAGAATATCATCTTATATAAGGAAAAAATATGTTCTATATTTTGACATTATTAAAACGAGAAAGGTTCTCATCAATCTGTAATTTAGAGAAAAATCCTGATATATTTTTTAAATCATTAATCTATTAAATACAAAAATGAAAAAACAGCGGGTACATATTCTATAAAAAATATGTTAGAAAAATAATTGCCTCGATTACCATACAATTAAGGAAATCTAGGAGCGTAATTTTCTGAATCAGTTTACAACTAAGCAAATCTATTTCTCAGAAAAAAATGTCGAATATATTAACTGATAGGGATTTTTGATAATTAACTCTTAATTAACGAATTTTTTTTTTAATTAAGTACATGGATTTGGATTTGTATCTCATTATGAATCTGAAAAAAAACATATTAAAAAAATTAATCTTGAGAAAATCAATCATTTTATAATAACTATTTAAAAAATTACTTATACTACGATAATATATTGCTATATATGGTTTATACATGGTTTATGCTATATACATGAAAGTATAATCCATTTTACTAATGAAATTGAATCGGACATTTCAAAAACCCCATAAATCACAGAATCAGAACTTTTCAGAAATTATAAAACTGTATTATTCACATGTAAACGAATTTTTTTGGGGATTTTGGACTGATTGTAGATTTTAGATTTTAAAGTTTTCTAAATATCGAATAATTTTTATAATTTATGAATAATAAAAAGAAGAAGCACTGAAAAAACTGTTCCTGACTTATGTTTTTTTAGCAAGAAACAAGGGTAGTTTTTATTTAATTTGAACAAAATATCATATTAAACATATTTGTAATCAAAATTAATGAAGATGGCACCTATACAGGAACGTTTTTATGTTTTAATACAGTATTGCATGGAAATGGTAATATGGTATCCGCATGTAATCTGGTATTGCATGCAAAAACCACTTATGTCGCTGACTTTATGACCTTTACGTAAAGAACGAAAATTAGAAGGTATTGTTTGAAGAGGAATAAATACACTGAATTATGAAGGTTATAACCCAGATTATGGCTCTATATTTACGTAAGCATTTGCGACAAAAAAAAAAGTTTATTTGGAAAAAAAAAACTTGACTGATGTGTTTTTTGAAATGACCGATTCAATTGAGAGGAACGGAGCAACAAAGTGCCAAGTCAAATTTTTGGTAAAATAAATTTCTGTAATCTTATGCTTATTATTGTAAATTATAATGTCCTACACATTATTTTTTTCTAATGTCACTTGGTGGAATCATATGTCAGTGTTTCTTTTTTTCCCCAGATGTTTATGCCATTAATGAAGGTAGCTAATTTATAAAGGACGTAATAGTAATGCCATATTGTTATTCCGAATATCTCAAATGGTATTAAGACATTGAAAAAAAAAACTGTATGTTCTATATCTTGATTTGAGTATTCGATCTAACTTTCCAATTGATATATCTCAGAAGTTTACAAATGTGGCTTAGCACTTTCTTGCCCCGACCCTTTCAATTGTATTCGTTAAAAAAATTCTTTATTAAAATACGGGATCAATATTTCTATTAATTATCCTGTAATAAATTTGAATTATGACAATGTTCATTTTCTAAAATATATTTTTGTGATATAACATGCTACTATATTTTCGAATCAATTTTATTCTGGATTACTTTCAAATATTTTTCCTTGCATTGTATAAAACAAAAGAAACATAATTTCTATTTTATTACAATACTATGCCATCAAACGGTGTTATGATTTCTCAAACTGAGCATTCTTTCAATATTTAGTTAGGTTAATTCATAGGAAAAAAATAGTCAGTGCGTTAATTTTTACAAAAAGAGCACTATCTTTGATACATCAAGTAAAAATATTTTAATAAACCTTTAATGCTATTTTCTCCCTTAATTTTAAATTACTGAAACATTATAGGAGTAAAAAGTAAGCTGCACCGAAGGCGCCCATGAGGGAGCGCACCGCGCGTAGGCGACCACCGAACCCAAGTCCTGATATACTTTTATCGCGCCAGTAGCTTTGTCTCGCTATGGCGCTTCGGTCGGTCTAAGAGCCGCACCCCACTGCGGACCCTCTAACCTTGAACCCACGTGTTGAAGACGTAGGCCGTTGCGATACGCGGTGAAACCACGAGGAGTCACCGCGAGACAATTGGAGACGGGCCGGCGTCCCCAAACAGCTTCGGAGCTGGAAACCCAAAAGGGAACCAGGACCTAGGCCTTAAGTCGGGATGTTCCAACCCGTATTTGCGACAACAACTCGAGGGGTGTAAAAACCTACACAGGTAGCCACGGCTTCCTCTCGTAATGGACCTCACTATAGGAGTAAAGTATATTAAATGATTGAACTTATTAAATGAATATAAATTCTCACAAAGTAATTTAACTATTGTGTAGTAATAGAGAATAACATCGTAATATCATATGCACAAGCATATAAAAATAACTATGATGACAAATGGCTGTTATCGATCCAATTATTGCCCTGAAATATTCCGATAACCTCCCAAAAAACTCATCCTGCCACTTACAATATATTTTTCTTTAGATTAATATAAAAGAGTTTACTAACTTAGATACAAAAATTAATAAAACATTGCTCAGATTTGTATTTTAATACAAATAAAATAAAACCCGTTGGGGTAACGGAGAGGGCTAAAAAGATAGATTTCGAAGTATATTTAACTGAAATTTTTAGCACGGAATGTTTTTATCGGAACTGTGGTAAAATGATAAAAAGTGATAAAGCTATCGTGTTACCTCAAGGAATCGTAATTTTTCTATTTGGTAAATTTTATGGAAAAAATGTATTTATAATTTTTTATATCACAAAAGTAATTTGCTTTATAAAATCATTTATAATTTCACCAGAAGGACCCGTGCGAAACGTTCACACTGCAATCTTTAAGATTATTTCCTGGTTACGTTTTAGCACTAATTTTTAATTAACTGATTTTTTTTAATCAAACAACGCGTTTTAACGAAATGTGAGAAGCCTGTTCAAAAACTTTTCGAATGACACCTCATTCATCGTTATATGTTTTGTATGTACATAGAAAAAGGGATATCAACAGAAATCATATATGTGACAACAGAAATCATATATATGATGATAGCTTGTGTATAAGAAAATGGGGTACTTCTCCATTATCCCGTCGACCACTTTTCATAAAAAAAAATTATCGCCAAACAGTAACGCCAAATAAATAAATGGAAGAATTTTGCCATTGGAATATCAAAATAAATAAATAAATAAGTAAAATAATATAAATTCGGAAAAGCACCACTCACCAAAGTGTCAACTATCAGAAAGTTTAAACACAAAAAAATTACAATATATTAATGAAAATTGAAAAAAAAAATCTTGGATATTTATTTATTTACATTATTTTTCTTAATTATCCTTCTCGACTGGTGAATAAATATTTGTGACGTCAGTTGAAATTGAGCTATTGCACTTAACTATGCATCGCAACATTTCTTCAATGCACTTTCTTTTTAATATAATGGCACAGACATTTAAGAACGCAATTGTTATTTTAATTAACGAAATAACTAATAAATCGGCAAAACATAATGAAAAATACAGGTAAATGTCGAATTAAAAACCGTTTCATGACATAACAAACACGTTTAATGCTTCTGACGTCAACTGAATGGGACTGCATTTTTGGCGTTAAATCCTATAGTTTGGTGATAGTTTATTATTATTATTTTTCTTTTTTTATGAAAAGTGGTCGACGGGACAATAAAGAAGTACCGAAAATGGGAATAGATTGGTAAAAAAATTGTTGCCAAACTTTCTTCTCTCGCCAAGGTCATTTTTCTATGTTGTGAAAACTCTTAACCCCCCCCCCCCCCCCCAAATAAAAAAAGAAAATAAAACGAATTATAAAATAAATTAAACACTGAATCAGAGGTTTAGTGTATTCATATGAAAACATTTCCTCAGTTTTTTTTCAAAACTGTTCCATAAATGTCTTGAATATATAAATCCATGTTTGGTGCACCACTTTTTTTCAAGTTTATGGGAACTTAAACATGGGATGTCCAAACTTTGTGGTCCGGTAGCCATTTAAGTGACGTCAAACTTCACTGGCATATTAACAGCTTAATGAAATATTAAAAATTATATACTTAAAATTTTTGTAAATCCTAATGAATTGTATATCTAATTGGAAGATAGTCCTTAAATTATGTAATCTACTGGTGCGACGATACAGTACACATATACACTAGAGATGAGACGGGTTCAGCCCGAGCCCGAACCCGAGGCCGGGCCCGACACAGGCTCGGACTCAATTTTTATGTCAGCCTTCGGGGTCATTCTTTCTGAAACTGACAATTTTATTTATTCTCATATAGAAAAAATAAAAATAACTTTTCCCATAAAAAATTACATATTCCATTTCAAGTAATTTTAATGTTATTTTGATCAGAATGAATATAAGGGGAAAAATAAGTCTTATTTTTCTTTTCTAGTAGAGAATGCTACTTTAAAAGAAAATTTATGATATTTGCGACGCGACTGGCGACAGGGTGATATGGCGCCAGCCAATACGAAGTGGTGTGAATAATATTTGTTGCTAGATTTTCTATAGGATGTTTTTTAATTGGAACGTTTATTATTATTATTATTTTTAGAGAGAGCTAATGCGAGATGAATATATATTTTTTGTTTTTAGTCAATGATCATTAGCTTAGGTTTGCAAATTTTTAGTCTTTTATTGTGTGCTCTTCGCATGAAAATAATGTCAGTGATTCTATGTTTAATCATGTACTCTGCTCATGCTCAAGCTCTGATCTGCACATTTACGAAGAAACTTTCATTCGTAAGTAGATATAATTGTCATGTATTCTTATTCCGATAGAAAGCAATTGAAGAGTGTTTCCAATTTTCCTGTAAAAGCACAGGATCTTTCAGATAACGGTGTCAAATTTTTAATTTAAGCTGATTTCCAGGGGAACGAAATGTTGTTTTAATTAAGGAATCAATTATAAGTTACGATATACACCTTTTATAAGAAATAGAAAACGTTGTTCGATTCTTCGGCATAGAAATAGTAATTTCTGCAAATTGCATGCATTTATTCATAAAACGCATTTCGTTAATTTGACCATCAGATTTGCTTGTTGGGAGAGAAAAATATTTACATCCTTTTAAAGAAGAATATTTATATTTGATACCAAACTTCTCTTTTGATAAGATTGAATGTAAATTTCCATAAAATTAATTATGTGCACGGGATAAACATTTATTTTCAGGTACAAAGTTTTTTTTTAAATGAGGTATTACTTTTAAAGCAATTTTTAAGTATTACGCAATTTTTTTCGGTATCGGACTCGGGCGGGCTCGGGCTCTGATGACACAAAATGTTTCGGACTCGGGCGGGCTCGAATTTAAAAGCTATCGGGCTCGGGCGGGCTCGGGCGGGCCCGGGCTCCGAAAAGAGAGCCCGAACTCATCTCTAATATACACAGCTATGATTAAACAAAGAAAACAAATAAACAATAAGTGACACAGACATAAATATTAAATAAAAACCGGATTAAAAGATCGATATTTTTTCAAAAACTACGCGCAAGAAATAAATTAACAATCGTATTTTAATTGCATTAGAGGTTGACGTCATCCGTAATGCAGTATTTTATTTTTGTGGCAACACTGATTTGAGAAAACCTTTCGTTTCATTTATGGAAATAATGTCGATTTAATTTTTAATTAAAAGCAATTTTTAATCGAAAAACATGTTTTAACGAAATGTTAAGTGTGCTGTGTCAGAAGCCTGTTCAAAATCATTTCATATGGTAACTCATTCGTTCTTCTGCGTTTTGTATTTTCTTAGAAAAAGGGCTGTTGACAGGAGAAATAATATATATGATCACTTGTTTTATAGTTGCGACATTTATCAAAGAACTTTTTTTATAAAAATTATTTTGAAGATGTGTTAGAAGACTCTATTTAAGCTTTCAAAATATTTTTAAATTTTTACATGCGTTGCAATTTTAATGTCTGCGCATATTTTGAGAGTAATTATACTAAAAGAATAATGATATTGACAAAAATGAAAAATGGATATGTCCAAGTACCAAAAAAAAGGAAAAAACTGATATGTTCATTTACGAAAAATAAAAAGGAAAAATGGATATGTCCATTTACGGAAAACAAAAATGAAAAGTGGATATCTCCATTTACGGAAAACAATAATGGAAAATGGATATATCCATTTACAAAAAGAAAAATGAAAAATGGAAATGTCCATTTACGAAAAACTGTGTATCTGCGTAGATCTGTTTTGGTTAAAATGGGAGGATTGAACTTTTTGTCGATATATTAAGAAATAATTGGGTAACATAAAAATAGTATAAATGTAAGTATGTGTAAAAAAACAGTTGCTTCGGAGCCTCTAAAATCCACCATCAGTGCAAAGGTTAAAATTAGCAAAGGTATGTGTTTAACCCATTAAAGTCGGAATTATGATATTTTTCTCTTTAAAATTCAAAAATTGCGTTTCATATCAATTTTTCAAACAAGCAACTTTAGTCTCCATTTATTACGGAGTTTCAGACTTCAGATAAAGAGACTATTTCTCTTAAAATATACTGGTATACAAACAACAAA
Organism: Maratus michaelseni; assembly: GCA_963931845.1. Classification (NCBI taxonomy): domain Eukaryota; kingdom Metazoa; phylum Arthropoda; class Arachnida; order Araneae; family Salticidae; genus Maratus; species Maratus michaelseni. The sequence continues at coordinate 304,026,430 of OZ007587.1, read as the reverse complement.
ATGGAAGGCAGCTATCCCGGTACCATATGGTACCGATAGGCTTTATTGGGTTAACGCATAGAAATATCCAAGCGACGCAGCAAGAAGATCGCAGATCCCGGCAAAGAATTTGAATGCCATTGATCGTTGACAATCAAACAGCTGAATCACGAATTCCCGCGAACCCGAGGAGACCAATAAGAATCGCTTAGTCAGTCTGGATGAGCTTAATAGGCTGCTTTACTCACAATGGGACCGCCAAACATGATGCGTATAGATTTTGATGATTTTAAAGAATGTTGTAGGGGTCATACCGCTAACTATTCAGGTCAAAGGTTTCCTGCAAATGGGCTTTAGTTTTCGAGAAATTTTGAGTTAAAGTTCAGCATGCATTTCAAATACCCATTAGTTGGCAGTCTTGAGCAAGAACTCCGTACGCAGAGCTAGCGCTCGCGATTTGTGAGCCGGAGATGAGAGTTCTGTTCTCTCATGTGACTTTTTAAACTTTTTAAATAAATTTTATATATTTGTCGCGTTATAAGTTTTATGCAGTATTATGAATTCTGCATCTTTGACCTTTCTGATATTTTCCTAATAAATTCCATTTAAATTTTTGAATTTTTCGTGAAAATTTATATTTTTTGCGCAATTTTTATTCTAATCTTTCTTTTGACGAAAATCCAAACTAATTTATGTCTTGATATCTCGCCTTTTAATCTTTTTAAAACGATTATTGTTTATATATATATATATATCGTATTTATGAAATAATGCTTTTTTTTAATTTGCATTTTCTATTTAAAAAAATTTAAATGATTAAAAAAAATAACAAAATAATATATCCTTTTAATATTTGATTTGTTCTAAATATATTGAAATACGTTAACTGCTGAAATACTAAAACATTTATCATCACCGACATTGACATTTTTACTTTATTAAATATGGAAGTAATTGTGTGATACATATCGCTAAAATATTCTACACAAATTCCGTATTAAAAACCACCTTTAAATATATTCTTTACGTAAGTTGTTTTAACAATATTGGAAGAATGTATAAATTAGCATATTATATTTTCTTTAAATACTTAAATTTCGATAAATATATTTCAAATGCATTAAAAGTTGAAAAAGAAATTATTTCAAACGTTATAATTGTCTGCAAAAGAAGCTAAACGAATGAATAAAAAGAAAATTTTATTTATTTTGATATTACCGTAAAAGTCATTGCAGACGATTTTTTTATATGTATTGTAATTTACAAACGATTTTTCTTTTCTAGTTGAATTTTTCTGTATGGCATCAACTTGCTAGAATAATAAAAAAAAATATTGTAATATAATATTTTTTATTTGTGCAAATCGAAAAAGGATGTTAAGTTTGAACTTTACAGTTAAATGTATCTACAAAAACAACTTTTCAAAAGTAAAAAAAAAAAGCCAAGCGTAAAAAAAAAAAGTTGTGGCTAAAAAATGGTGTGATATCAAATTTCCAAGCTATTATATTACTTTTTCAACTTTTTTCCATTAAATAAGTTATCATATATATAAGTCGAGTGCCTACGTATATGTTAATAGAAATCGTTTTCTCCTGTACTAAATACATCCTAACGAGTTTCTGAAAATTCAATTTTTTTCAAATTATGCATGATGGGCTTGGCGGCCATCTTTGCATATTATTCACAAAATTCTAAGCATCTAAATCCGTAATTAAAATCCGAAGTTCAAAATTGTTATTTAAGCAAATATTTTAAGCGTTTCATTTATAGATTTGTATGATCTGAAAATTGTGTCTTAAGATAATGATGATTTATCTTAAAGATTCATCTTATGATTTATTTTTTACAGTAATTAATAATTTCAAACTAGTAAAAATCAATTTCTCAAAATATCAGTCTTATCTAATTTATCTGTCCGTAGTTAAAATCTGAAGTTCGAAATTGTTATAAACATATTACATTGCAAACATATTACGCTTTTACTTTAGAAATTTGGGTGCTTAGAAATATGAAAAGATGGCCGCCAAGCCCATCATGCATAATTTGAAAAAAATTGAATTTTCAGAAACTCGTTAGGATGTATTTAGTACAGGAGAAAACGATTTCTATTAACATATACGTAGGCACTCGACTTATATATATGATAACTTATTTAATGGAAAAAAGTTAAAAAAGTAATATAATAGCTTGGAAATTTGATATCACACCATTTTTTAGCCACAACTTTTATTTTTACGCTTGGCTTTTTTTTTTACTTTTGAAAAGTTGTTTTTGTAGATATCATTTCTTTTTTTTTAAACAGAATAAACATAATTTAAATAATCTAAACATGAGAAATAATTTAAAATTACATTTTACTTTCAGTCATTGTTTAAAAGGTTAACTAGAAATACCAGTAGATTTTTCAATTAAACTAATAACAACATACTAAATGTGGCTTGTTATAATACTTGTTATCCCCCGTTAAAAAATATCACTGACTTATCGATGAAATGAATAAAAATGCAATACGTACATAGCGTGTCAGCGCTGCATTTGAAATCAAACGTGATATCACGCTCTTTTATTATTAGCACTAGCTGGCTTCGCCCGCTAGCGGGCCCCTAATTTATATCGAGGCCTCGAATCTTGTAAAACCTTGAATAAGATAAACCTCGAACCGAACGAACCTCCGACATGGTTCCCCGCTGGCTTCGGCACCGGATAATCCCTTAATTTGCACATCGAATAGTATAAACCTCTAACCAAACTAACTTCCGACACGGGTCCCCGCTGCCTTCGGTACCGTATAGCAGTCGTGCTGCGCACGCTCAAGTTCCGTCTTCCACCACCAGGTAGCGCAATCTGTCCTGTATGAACCTCGGGCACTGAAATCGTTAATGCTATAGATGTCGAGTCGAATGAGCTATACCCCGTCGTGATCTAGCCCATAGAACCAGAGATAGAAAAGTGCCCCCTGGTGTTGAAAAAACGAACTAAAATCGGAAAGCTCTATTGATGTCGAGTCGAATGAGCCATACCCCGTCGTGATCCGACTCGTAGGAACAGATATAGGAAAGCGTCCCCTGGTGGTGAAAGCTAATCGCGCTTGGGGGGCAAAAGGGGGGATGAACACCGGGGATGCATAATAGGATTAAGCGGTCACAGACCTTTCCAACGATGTATCACATGAGGGGTATGTGCAAAATTTAGAAAATACCCCCCCCCCCTGCATATTATGATTAAGCGTTCACAGACTTTTCCAACGATATATCACATGAGAGGGGTCGGCAAAATTTAGAAAAGTGCCCCCTTTGCGTGGGAGGGTTGAAAGTGGGAGGATGGACCCCGAAGATACATAATGTGAGTAGCGGAACAATTTTTAGAATTTCTGAAAGCTGATTTTTATTTATTTATTTATTTATTTATTTATCTATTTATTTATTTTTGTTTATTATTATTATTATTTTTGCGCTGCCCTGTGCATGTTTGGAATTTCTTAGCAATTTCTTAGATTTACCTTATTTTATTCAATTAAACATTGTACTGTTACAATAAATTTAAATGGGAACTTCACTTCTAAAACAAAAATAATTTAACAACTTGATTTCATTAATTTATAGGAAAATGACGTGAAAGGTATTCCTGCGAACGAAATGCCTGTCCTTTACCGTGTTTTTTTCTTTTTCTTTTTTTTTTTTTTTTAAAGAAATAAATGAATCACATTTAATTCATTTCAAAAATTTTGTTTACGTTTGGAAAGAAATTTCAAATGGCGATAACTCTTAATGTATACATTTTAGAAGGTACATCTTCCCTCAAAAACTAATTTATTTTTAAAGATCTTTCGAAAAACGTAAATTATTTTTATTTAAAATATCTTTTTAAGCATAAACACTACGTCTGATTACTTTATTTTACAATATTTATAAGAACACGCATTTTATCAGACAATTAAATACACTAAACAAACATGAGTGAAAAATTGACCTGGGTTCGAACCTGGGACCTTATGCGTACCATGCCGACGCTCTGCGACTGAGCTACCCAGATCCATATCCATGACCGGCAATTTCTCATACTTATTCATGTTTGAAACAATCATCTGCCACAGTTTGCAGTCATATTTAATTATTTGATAAAATATGTGTTCTTATAATTGTGAAGTTTTATTTAAAAAAAAATATATATCTTCAGAAGAAAATGGCTGACTTGCAGATGAAATTTGATGTGGTTATAACCTGTAACTGATTTGTGCTATTATAATAGAGATGGTACATGGTCGTTGGCGGGTTTTATCTCTGTTTTGGCATAATTTTTTAATCGCCAAGTTAATTAACAGTTTTTTGCTAATTATGGATAGAAAATAATATTTTTTTACACTGGATTTTATAAAAGCACATAGATTACGTAATTACTTGTCTAAAAATGCAATCCTTTTTTTATTCTGCCGAATATTTAGGTCTGTAGGTTGTTTGAAAAAAAAAGTTTGACGAAGAAAAAAGTGATCATTTTAAGTAACTCGACGTTTTTTTTTTAAATCTATATCTCTGTTTATAAATCACTTATGAAGATGAGTTTGGTCTTAAATTGAAGTAATTCTTCATTAGGTTCTTCTAGTTTTCGTTTTTTTTTTTCTGCGACGGTTGGTTTATTTAATATCTGATATTTTAATCTGGCATGTTTTGTCGATTTAACATTGCGAAGTTGATTTCTGTAAATAAGCAGTAGCGGTCTTGTCCAGTTCTTGGCGTTGTTTGTGTGGCGTTTTTTTTAAGCTTGGCTTGGCAAAGCAGGCTTGGCTCGCCCTGCTTGATTTAAATAACATAAAAAAGAAATATATATATAGCAGGCTAAAATTTGGATGCAAGCGTTACTCTTTAATATTTTATTACTCCTTTCAAGCTATGCTGTTGGAAATACCTAATCATACAAAACTTTAGATGGTTTGAGATAAAATATATTTTGTATAAATTATAAAAAATGATAAATTTTCATTTAAAATTTCACAAAGTTAAAAAAAAGTGTTATTTTAGAACGGTTATTAAAATATAAAGGGTAAATAATAAAAAAATTAAACAAAATCTAAACATAAATTAGTTTAGAATTTCGTCAATAGAAATATTAATTAAGAAACTTCACAAAAAAAATTGTAAATGTTTGCGAAAATTTCGAAAATGTAAATAGAATTTATTAGGAAATTATCAAAAAATTCAAAGATGCAGAATTCATAATTCTGCATCAAACTTATAATGCGACAAATATATAATATCTATTACAAAAGGCAAAGGCACATGAGAGGACAGAACCTCCATCTCCGGCTCTCAAATCGCAAGCGCTAGCTCTGCGCCACGGTGTTCGGGTTCAAGACTGTGAACTAATGTGTATTTGAAACGAATGCTGAACTTTAACCGAAATTTCTCGAAATCTAAACCCCATTTGAAGGAAACCTTTGACCGGAATAGTTAGGGGTATGATCCCTTCAACATACTTTAAAATCATCAAATCTGTGCGCATCATGTTTGGCGGTCCCCCTGTAAGACGAAAACACCCGCTCGCTAATGTTAATCCTATGGAGGAAATATTTTAAGATATCTTGTTTGCATTTCAATATTTTTAATTTTTTTTTTTTTAACTTTTTTTTTTTTTTTTGATAGCAGATGTCAATCTCTATGCAAGCTCTTTTGTACTTTTTCGATTTTTGTTGCAGTTTTTTTTATTGAGAATGCTTTCACTTTCTGATGGAATGGTACAGAGTGATCATTTGAATTTAAGTCTGACTGCATAGGATTTACCACTATATTGCTGTTTATTGATTAATATGAGTATTTTAAATTATCCGAGACGTATAGTATTTATTTTGCACCTATGACTCTAAGGATCTGATATGATAATTTATACTTAGAGAATTTTATTAGAAAAATTATCAATTAATTATAGAAAAGAAAAAGTTGCGTTGTGAATTATTTTTGAAGTTCGGATCCTCTTTGAGCCAATTACAATCATCAAAGGTTACCTGCAGAGAGTTATGTAACATTAAATAAATAATGGCTTATTTTAAAACCTAGATTGTAATATTAAAGAAAACATTTCCTAAAATAAAAGACTTAATATTAATTCAATAAATTAAGTAAACAAAAGGAAAACTGACTAAAATTAATTGAATATAAAATTGAGTTTATTTACAAGGTAATTATAAGCATATAATTAAAAACAAACATAAATGTTTAAAAAAAAATATTCAATCCTAGTTGAGAACTGTATTCTCAACATTTATTTTCTGAGAATTACAGTTTATCTGACTGAATTAACAAATTCGATTTTGAAAGGCAGAGTTCCATACCCTAGAAGTATTTATTTGATTAGCCTTTTTATGTTTAGATCGGGGTAGGATCTTCATACACACGTAAATTCGTATTATTAAAAGAATATAGCTTAATTAAATAAAATGGAGCAATGGTGAAGGAAGATTGTTTGTTACCTTATATTACTAGATAACGTTGACAGCAGGAGGTGATGGCTGACGCGTTTTCGCTTTTTCTTAGCGCGTACATTTCCATCTATTGGCACACACACTCAAAATCTGTTTTTAGTTAGAGAGCAGTCAACCTTCTACTTTTCCATCTTTTTTTGAATCTCAACTCTCAAGAAAAATCACATTCTTTTCGTGGAGCAAAAAAAAGGGATGGAACCATTTTTCCCTTTTCACATAAAATTAAGGCCTTATACGTTTTAACTTCTTGAAAATTTGCATGTTTCGGCCATACCTCTGATTTTAGAGAGATGACCATTGGCAGGCGGGAGAAATTTGGTACTCCCCTTGAGTGTTTCATAGGTCCGTCGGTACAATAGCGATTCCTCTTGACGACGTGCTGTGTCTGGGAGGTAAAGATGCTTTGACTTGGGAGGTCTTCGTGCCTATTTAAGCTCTCATAAATAAATGTGTCATATTATTGTTCTGACAATTTTCTCCATGACATTTTTATTAAAGTAAACAGTTAAATCATTCGTGGGAACGGAAAACCAAATATTTCCTTGACTGCCGTGGTTCACTTTGTTCCATAATTATCTATCTGTATGCGCTGATCCTAAAATGGATCATTAATTTGTATTGTTCACTGTTCACTGATTAAAATGACACCAAATACTCTGTTAATATGCAGAAAAAAAACCAAATACTTTTTTTTTATAGCGTGCGCTAGTTTAGATCTAGATGGTGGTATTTCTCACCATCATCTCTTCCCCCGACATTAGAAAAAAAAAGGTCAACAGTATCTTTTTTTATATATATATGTAGCCACAAAGCACTCGATGAAAGTCCATCGTCGTATTATATTGAAGATCAAAACTGAAAATGTTCACATGGAAAAGTCTAGGAACTTGGGATAAGCTGGAGTGTCACTAGGTTTGGAGTGTAAGTAGGTTTGCAACACCAGAAAAAAGTTTTACACATTGGTGAAATAAAGCGTAATCAAAAGTTCACTGTTGAAAAATCTGATGAAAGACATGACTTCTTCAGCAAGTTATCATGTGTAGTTGGTTTCAATTTCCATTGTTCCAAAAACATTTATTAAAATTTTGAGTTTTAATAGGTCCAAATCCAAATAAAGCATGAAAATTTGAATAAGCCAAATAATAAAATAAAGTGCCCGAGAGAGGAAAGAAAAAAAATTAATTTTATTTTCCACTCTTATATTTTTAGTTATTACATACATATAAATTGGCAAATCTTTTATTTTAATTATTACAGGCTAATTAGGTACCCATGAATGGAAACACAATATACAGAATCATTTAAAACAAATACTCAATATAATCAGTAAGCTGTATGCATTGATAATGAATACCATACAATTAAAAAAAAATTATATAATATATGAAAAACATTGAGAGAAAACACATCTATATAATCACATGTCTGTTGTACTACAATCTTTATTATAAACATTATAATATAATTCTCACATGAATTATTTTCTCTTGAGCAGAAAGGAAAACTTCTTTATTTTTTTATATATATATAAAGAAAATGTTATGTTAAAAAAAAAAAATCTTATCATTCTTACTAAAACAATTGTTTTGGAATATGTGAAAAGGCTACTTTTCTGAATGAAAGATATTCTCAATAATAATATATTTTCATAAAGGAAACAGATCGAAAAAATGAAATTTTTTTTTCTTCTTTCGATACCAAAAATTTAAATATCCATCGATAAAGTCAAACACAATACCCTTTTAAACTGTCTGCCTTGGAATGAACGGGGTTGGAAAAAAAAGGCAGAAGAAGAAAAAGAAAAAAAACAGTAATCTTTTCTCCCTCTAATCCATCACCGCTAAGCGGAAGGATAGAGAATGACAGCTAGATGACCCTACCTGTGGACAATGACCCATCTCCCTACCTTCGGATTCAGGTGTACACTCGGGACAATTTGCGAAATGATAAGCCGTGTATTAGGTATCTTTCCTCACCTGTGGGCAATGTTTACTAAACTCCTGGATTACTGACCGTGGAAAAAAAAAATCAGTGAAACGATTTGATTGCACGTGTGTCTGTGAAAAGGATTACTCGTGAAAATCCAGCCAAGGTTTTTTTTATTGTGAAAATAAAATTAAATGTGTGATTAAAATAAAAAAAGTCGTGTATACCCGGCTTGGATTTAAAAAAAAATGGGGTATGTAATTAAATCTGTATATCTGCTTAATTACAGAAAATATTTTCTATATAAAAAAAAAAATCGGTACACGTGTAACGTGGTCAAATCCGTTTGCATCGCACTATCTTCTCGTCAATTTATATATTTACTTATTTATTTATATTGTGTATAAAAACGTAATGTATTATAATATATATATATATATTTTAATATAATATTGATTTTCTAGTTACAATTTAAGTTAGCGAGAACAAGCGTTGCTTTGCACAAACGAAAATGTGCATGCAATTGTAAAGTGTTTATTTAATTATTTATTCTTCTTATTATTATTATTTTAAAATATATTAACGTGTAAATATACATATTTAAGGAATGGAAAGCGAGCGTTCGCTTTTCTTTTCTCTTATTTTTTTTTGTTTTATAAAATATTACATATAATAGTTAGAGAAAAAAAAAAGATTAAACAAATTCTTTTTTTTTTTGTAAAGTTTGGAAATTTAGTTAATTAGAAATATCTCAGCTAAATGCATTATTAGATGCTCTGCGCAGATAGTCTCAATTTCGCCTGCAAAAACGAGACTTTAACATCCAATAAATTGCTGAAATGATCATTGACATGTATACAACACCTTTTATTATTATTATTTTTTAAGTATGAAATAATTTACCTAAATATTTAAGGTATAAATTAAACATCCAATTATATGTTTTGTAATAATTGAAACGTTCAATGGTATTTTTTTATTTTTATTTTTTTTTTGTAATTAAATTATCTGAAATGTTAATCCTTAGGGACAACTAATATATTTTTTTTTTTTACTTGTTTGTTTTATAATATGAAATCGTACAAGTATTCTAAAATTAAAATTGAAACGCGTTGTTCTAACCAAGTTATAGATTATAGCATAAATATTAAACTAAAATAATTTTGTAAAATTTGACCGATTTTTTTTGTTATAATAATTCAAGTGGATTCGTCAATCCGTGGCTAAGGATGAATTATTATAAATATTGGTCAATATAAAATGTTGTATTATTATTATTTATATTTGTGTCGCCGAGTGAATAGAGGTTGACTTGTAATTTTAAATCGATTAGTTATATGTTTTGTGCTACATATAAATACTTTTATTTTCACTTTTAGTAGAGGGGGTAAAGTTATATATTAAAAATTTTTTTTGTTGTTTTGTTATATAAATTAGTATAAAATGGGTTTGAAAGGGTGATACCATGGCAAGGCTGCCTCTGTTTTTATTTTTACCGTAATTATTATTATTTTTTTTATTTATTTAACGTGCATGTTTGTTCATAACTCCCTCTGACGAGCCATATTCCTCAGTAGTACATTGTGTAGAAAAGAAAAAAAACTTGCAGTATCCTCCCTAAACGATCTTTTTTTTTTTTTAGTAACCTGTCCTCAATGTACTGTAAATAAACAATAATGGAAAATTATAAAATGTGTACTAAACTAAAGAAAAATAAGACATCTATAAACAATAAAAAATTTAAAATAAATATATACATATTGCCTCGACAGCAATAAAAGAGAAAAAAAAATTCTCGCTTCCCTATCTAGGAATTTATGTGTATAGTCTGTGATTCCACTTTCGTTGGTGAGAATAATTTATTTATGTGGCGTTTAATAGTCGCTTTATCTGGGAATGCAATTTCCTTTGATAGGTAATTGTTATTCCTAAGCTTCCTTACCACCTCGAATGGTCCCAAGAATTTTGGCTGAAGTACGCCTGGTTTACCCACGACTTTTAAGTAGCATTCTTGTCCCGTTTGTAGAAATTTTACTTTTTGGACTGGGGTACTGTCGATGTACTCCGCCATCATTTTTTTTGGTTTTGTAAGGCTAATTTCTTTATTTCCTCAATATGTTGGACTCTATTTTTAACGTAGGTTTTGAAAATTATGTCTTGGTCAGGCAAGTGTATGGAAAAAGGGGTTCTTACTTCCCTACCGAAAAATAGAAGTGCCGGAGAAAATCCCGTAGCTCTATGCGGTGTACTGTTATAATTAATTTTAAAAAAATCAATTCTGGTATCCCATTCCAGTGAGTTTTTACACATGGCAACAATTGAATTTTTTAATATTTTATTAAATATCTCACAGAGCCCATTACTGCGTGGATTATTCACGGACGTAAAATCTAGGTCTATGTTAAGAGAATCCATGTATTCTTTCAATAAATCGGAGTGAAAATACCGGCCATTATCCAATTTTATGGATCGCGCCAATCCGAAATTACTAAAATAACGATTCAATACATTTAGAAGTGTTTGTGATTCACAATTGCGAACCGGTACAGCCTCCAAGAATCTTGATGTGGAATCAATAATCATAAATACAAATTTATTTTTGCGTAGCGTCATTGGAAGCAAACCAATTAAATCTATATGCAAAACTGATCCGATTTCTTTATCTTTGATTATTTTTTGTGTGGGAACTTTAATAGTTTGATGTTGTTTAGTCGTGTTACATGGTATACATTTAGTACAATAATTCTTTACATCCCTGTACATCCCGTGCCAGTAGAATCTAGCTTTTATTATTTGATAAGTTTTAAAAAATCCGAAATGCGGTTTATGAGCTTCCTGTATTATTTCAGCTTTAAGTTTATCCGGAGCAATTAATAGTTCATTTGTATCAGAGCCTGGCTTTAATATTAATATTTCTTTTTGATTGAGAGTGAATTTTTTAGTGGTTTTGTTTTGTTTGTCAGTTTTAATTTTGTTTATTATTTTATTCAATTTTTCGTCTTCTAATTGTTGTAGTTTAATGTTTTCATCTGATAGAGCTTTGTTTACCGTAAACAATGAATTTTGCAATTTTTCTCTTGAAATTATATTATTAATGTTCCTCGAAACATAATCAGCAGGATTTTTAGATCCCTCGATATGCTGAAAAGAGTAGTTAGAAGGGGACAAATTGTCCAACCACCTTGCTACAATGTCTGGTTGCTTTTCCAAATTTAAAAAATACGTTAGCGCTTTGAGTCTGTATAAATATTAAATTTTCTCCCTGCGAGAATATGCTTGAAATACATCACCGCTTCATGAACCGCCAGTAGTTCGAGTTTGAAACTGGGGTAGTTCTTTTCGGGAAACTTAATTTTCGCCCAAAATGTTCAATTGGCAGCTGTTCTCCGTCGTATTCCTGTGCTAAAATTCCAGAAATAGCTGTTTTAGAAGCGTCTGTGATTAAAATGAAATCTTTTGAGAAATCCGGGGGTTTTAATGTGGGATTTTTAACTATCGCTGCTTGGATTTCTTTGAAAGCATTTTCTTCTATGTCAGACCATTTAAATTTCACTTTGTCTTTAGTAAGATTAATTAATGGGTCAACTATTTTAGAATAGTCTTTAATAAGCGATCTAAAATAATTCGAAAGACCAAGTAGAGATTTAACTCCCTTCTTATTTTTAGGTTTAACTAAATTTTGAATTTTATCTATGTTTCTTTTTGAAGGAGAGTATCCTTCGCTGTTTAGGGTGAAACCGAGAAATTCGATTTCTGACATACAGACTTGTATTTTAGTAGGCTCAATAGTTAAATTATTTTCAATAAAAGCTTTAAGGACTTTGTCTAACAGATCTAACATTTCTTCGAGTGAGTCGGCTGCTAGGATCACATCGTCAATAAAATAAGCGACTTGATCTTCATTAAAGTGGCCCAACACTTTATCAATTAATTCTGCAAACACCGCAGTACTGAGGCGCGTTCCGAAAGGCAATCTTAAAAAGGAGAATTTACTGTGCTCCGTTATGAAAGCTAATTTTTCAGTGTCTTCTTCACGTAAATTTATTTGGAAAAACGCACTGTGTAGATCCAGTACTGTATAATATTTTTTTCCACTCATTCTCCGCAGAATCTCTTTAATTTCGGGTATGGGGTACGCATAATTTTGAAGTATTTCATTTAAAAGTCTATAATCGACCGCCATACGATATTTAACTTCATTAGCCTGTTCGTTTTTCTGCAAAGATTTTTTTTTAACGAAAATAACAGGGAAAGCGTAATCAGAGTTGGATTTACGAATGATATTTGCTCTCAAAAGTTTTTCAATTTCTTTTTTAGCGTACTCTTTAACATTGTGTGCAGTTTTGTATGGTTTAGTCTGCAGTATGGTTTAGTCTGATAATTATGTATTAAATTAAATCTTGGGACGACTAATGAAGATTGTCCGAGTGTATCGTAATTCTTAGAAAAGGCATGTGCATTATTTAGAAGTATTTTTTTAAATTTTTCTGCTGTGTCCGAGTCTAAATGTTGTAAATTAAAGTCGTCTGATCTAAGTTCTGCTTTTCTCCGTTTACGAACTTGCTCTAAATTCAGATTATTAATGTGCACTACCTGCTTCGTTACTTCTTGACCCTCAGTGTCAACTGATTTTATTTCAAAATGTTTAGAAATTTTGCCAATGTTCATTCCCTCTGTTAAGATTAATTTTTGTTGTGATTTGTTAGTGATTATTATATGAATTTTATTATCCTTGGCAATTTCGTGAATTGATGTTTTATAATAAATTTTCATATTATGTTTAATCGGTTCCAAGAGTATTGTATTTGTAGTTGTGAATTTATCTGGATCTAATAGTAATGCAACAATTTTTTTTTCGCCTGGTAGTAACTCCGTTGTCTGTGTTAGTTTTGCTGTAACAAAATTTTTGTGCGAGATACGTTTTTCTTTTCTTTTTGCGTATTGTTTCTTTATTTTGATTCTCATTAGAGTTAGCAGTTAAGTTACTTATCAGACTTTGAGGTTCATTTTCTAGAAATTGAAGTGCAATGTTTTTGTTTTTTAATTTCATGGTTTTATCTTCAAAATGTAGGATAATATTGTTTGTTTTGAGGAAATCGAATCCCAATAGCATATTGTAGTTCCGACCGAAATCTTGAGTTGTAACATAGAATGCCCCCGATACAAAAACGTTTTCCAATTTGAAAGTTAATTTAATGCATTGCTTAAAAGAGATTGTCGAATTTGTTAATGTTTGAATTTTTACCTGGTTACAGAGATTTTTATATTTTACGTGTGCATTCTTTAATTGTTCGAACAATATAGGTGATGCCAAAGTTACTGCCGCCCCACTGTCTGTCAAAGCATTAATCTTAACACCATTAATTTCAAAAGTAATAATCGGAAGTTGAGAATTGTCATTACTTTTGACACTAGCAATAATTTTGTTATTTTTTTTAGACCCGCAGTGAGACTTACGCGGGTGCCTTGTATTTGAGAATGTAAGTCCCGACTTTAGTTTCCCTTATTGTTACTAGAATTCTGATCATGATCTTTATCTTGTTTATTGTTTTCAAATGTCTGCTGTGAATTATTTTTTTTTGTATAATCATGTTTTTTATAATTATTTTGCTTGTAGCCCCCTCTATGCCCTCTATAATTTCTTCGCTGGTCATATGATCTCTGTTCGTTGAAATTGCCTCCATAATTTCCGAAACTGGGATATGATATCGGCATAAATTGTTGGTGGGGTGGGGGTGGTGCATAGTACATGTACTGAGGAGCAGAATATTGCATAGGGTTGAAGTTTTGGTGCGTGTAATTTGGGGTTTGCTGAAAGTTTCCCTGAGCTTGTTGGTTTCCCCCTTGATAAAAATTTGGTTTTTCGATTTGAATATTCTCAGAAATTTTTTTATTTTCGTCCACGTAATTACTGCTGTTTTGTTCGTTGCCCTTGTAAAACCAACAATGTGGGTTCGTATGGGATGTGGATTTACAGTACTTGCAAAACCTAGTTGTATCATTGTTAGTGGCATTTACCTTTAATTTTATGTTATTTAATTCCGCGGTTAATAATTTTATATTCTCTGCACTTTCTACATTGAGTTTGAGCAGTTCATTTAACAAATCAGAATCTTTAGTTTTGGAAATGTTGTTGATGTCTTTTAAATTGACATGTGAATAAGCCTCCTCTAATTTTAAAGCTATGTTGCACGCTGTTTTAAAGTCCGGCGGAGAGTTTTTTCTTACTTCCAGACTTAAATCACTACGAATTGATTCCAAAAACTGAGATAATTTGATCATTTCCATGAATGTAGAGCTGTTGTTAGCTCCTATATCTTGCCCACTTTTTTTTAGATAAAGGTCTGCTGCCGCATTAAATTCTAATATAAATTCGTTCATGTTTTGTTCCGGTTTTTGTTTGAGATTGCAAAATTTCTTTTGCGCTTCTAGAAATGTGGTTTTGGGTTCGAATAATTGTTTTAACTTTGTTTTAAAGGTTTCTAAGTTCTGTTCCACGAACAAATTTTGATCCCTCATCAATTTATCTTTAGCAGGTCCTACAATTTTCGCCTTTAATATAGTTAATTTAGAATCATTATTCAATTCAGTTTTATTGATGAGATTGTCAAATTGTAAGAAAAAATGGTTAATATTTGCTTCCTTTTTTCCATCATAGTATGGAATCAGATTAATTAGGCTATCTGCATTTGGGGTGTCCATTGTAGTAATTTTAGGAGTAGCTTTTTCAGAATTTATAATTTTCTTCTCTTTCTTTTTTTTCTTATTATTATTATTCTTATTATTACAAATAATATTAGTGTCTACAGTTTGATTATTTAATTCGCGTAATTGTTGTCTAGTTTTGACACCAGTATCTATTCTACTAATTCTTTGACTTTTACGCTTATTCATCCAATTAAAGTACAAAAATCATAAAATAGAGAGAGAGCAAAAAAAAAAATTGTTTAACATAAAATAAAAGATACCCAATGGTGAATTGTTATGCACTGTTCGAGAAATTAATTATATATAATATATATCATTTCAATATTTGAGCATTATTATGTATTTATTTTATATTTGCTGCTGTTGCAGTATATGTAACACAAGTCATATTTTCAATTCTTTGTTAATACAAATCAATCCAATAACACTTATTATTTAATATATCATTATATATTTAGTGAGGTACCCAAAAAGAGTTGCCAAGTATATGCATATTACAGAGTGTGTATGAAGATTCCCCAATGAATGCTTAAATTTTTTTTTTATTAGTTGTTGAAAAGAGGCAAAAAAAATTTTTTTTTTAAGAATTTTAAAATTAAAAACATTTATGTTAACAAATTTTTTTTTTTTTTTTTTTTTTTTTTTTTTTTTTTTTTTTTGCTGTTTTAATATTGCATATATATTTTTATATTTAAAAAAAAAATTATGCAATAACCTAAAGTTCTATTTCTAAAATTAAATTAATATATTAAAATAATTTAGAAAGAGGTAACGGTACCACTTCTAATTCGGTAAACCCTATGATGGAATGCTACAGAGTGATCATTTGAATTTAAGTCTGACTGCATAGGATTTACCACTATATTGCTGTTTATTGATTAATATGAGTATTTTAAATTATCCGAGACGTATAGTATTTATTTTGCACCTATGACTCTAAGGATCTGATATGATAATTTATACTTAGAGAATTTTATTAGAAAAATTATCAATTAATTATAGAAAAGAAAAAGTTGCGTTGTGAATTATTTTTGAAGTTCGGATCCTCTTTGAGCCAATTACAATCATCAAAGGTTACCTGCAGAGAGTTATGTAACATTAAATAAATAATGGCTTATTTTAAAACCTAGATTGTAATATTAAAGAAAACATTTCCTAAAATAAAAGACTTAATATTAATTAAATAAATTAAGTAAACAAAAGGAAAACTGACTAAAATTAATTGAATATAAAATTGAGTTTATTTACAAGGTAATTATAAGCATATAATTAAAAACAAACATAAATGTTTAAAAAAATATATTCAATCCTAGTTGAGAACTGTATTCTCAACATTTATTTTCTGAGAATTACAGTTTATCTGACTGAATTAACAAATTCGATTTTGAAAGGCAGAGTTCCATACCCTAGAAGTATTTATTTGATTAGCCTTTTTATGTTTAGATCGGGGTAGGATCTTCATACACACGTAAATTCGTATTATTAAAAGAATATAGCTTAATTAAATAAAATGGAGCAATGGTGAAGGAAGATTGTTTGTTACCTTATATTACTAGATAACGTTGACAGCAGGAGGTGATGGCTGACGCGTTTTCGCTTTTTCTTAGCGCGTACATTTCCATCTATTGGCACACACACTCAAAATCTGTTTTTAGTTAGAGAGCAGTCAACCTTCTACTTTTCCATCTTTTTTTGAATCTCAACTCTCAAGAAAAATCACATTCTTTTCGTGGAGCAAAAAAAAAGGGATGGAACCATTTTTCCCTTTTCACATAAAATTAAGGCCTTATACGTTTTAACTTCTTGAAAATTTGCATGTTTCGGCCATACCTCTGATTTTAGAGAGATGACCATTGGCAGGCGGGAGAAATTTGGTACTCCCCTTGAGTGTTTCATATGTCCGTCGGTACAATAGCGATTCCTCTTGACGCCGTGCTGTGTCTGGGAGGTAAAGATGCTTTGACTTGGGAGGTCTTCGTGCCTATTTAAGCTCTCATAAATAAATGTGTCATATTATTGTTCTGACAATTTTCTCCATGACATTTTTATTAAAGTAAACAGTTAAATCATTCGTGGGAACGGAAAACCAAATATTTCCTTGACTGCCGTGGTTCACTTTGTTCCATAATTATCTATCTGTATGCGCTGATCCTAAAATGGATCATTAATTTGTATTGTTCACTGTTCACTGATTAAAATGACACCAAATACTCTGTTAATATGCAGAAAAAAAACCAAATACTTTTTTTTTATAGTGTGCGCTAGTTTAGATCTAGATGGTGGTATTTCTCACCATCACTTTCGAAACCAGTTCCGAAAGTGAAGGTATGTTAATAAAAAAAAAACTTGTAATCAAAATCGAAAAATTACAATAAAGTGTGCATAGAGATTGACTTCAGCTATCCAATGAAAAAAAATCATTTAAAAATATTGAAATGCATACAGGATATCTTAAAATATTTCTTCCATAGGATTAATATTAGCGAGTGAAGTAGCCTCTTAAGCAGAGATGAAAAAACAAGGGGGGGGGAAGGAATAAAGTGAAATAAATAAATACTAAATGGTATTTTAATGAGCAATATCCTCGTGTTTTTGAAAAGATAAGTATATAAAAATAACAGAAATTGTTACAATTACAAAAGTAGCTGTTCCACGCCTAGGAAATCGGAAAATTATCAATTTTTGAAACTAAAGATTACAGAATGAAAAATCATTATTTTTGGAAGAAGGAACACACGATCATTTTCGTTAAAAATATGGATAGAAAAGAGATAGGGACATGAAGGTAAACTATGAAAGTTATTCTTCGATATTTATATAATTTTTAGGGCATATAGTACATTAACTATTAAGAAACATTACTTATTTAGCGAAATTTACAGAAAGAGAAAGCAACTTTTTTACTGACGGAAATTGTATTATTTTGCATATGACAATAACTTAAAATGTATCCCATCCCAAAAAATATCTTTTATGAAAACAAATTATTTTGTTAATGAAATGTTCTAAAATGATGAATTAGTTACGTATTATTATGGAGTTTTTGTTTGTAAATTGTTCAAAAACGACGTTTCCGTAAAAATAAAAAAGTTCTGTATTGTATTTTCAATATCCATTTTCAAATCATCATTAAACGTTAAAAAATTATAGTTAAAGAAATTTGTGAGTGCTACGATTGCATTTTGTTAAAGTACTGAAATTTTAGATTTGTGAGAACAAAACGATGACACTGTATTAAACTTTATAATGTAGAATCAAAACTTGGTTGAAATTCGAACATATATATATATATATATATATATATATATATATATATATATATATATATATATATATACAGTAGAACTCCAATTATTCGAATCAATTGGGACCTGACCCCATTCGAATAATCAAAAATTCGGATAATTGGATTTTTTTCCAAAAAAAGGTTCTATTTTTATTAATTACTGTTTGTATGTTGAAAATGGGAGAAAAAAACTAATTTTGAAGAAAAACCAAGCTTCTGAGCTAAGATCTGAGCTTTTTCACAAAGGATCGGACCCGAAATTGGGTTTCCCATAGAACGTTGCTGCAAAAACCACGTGATAACGGCATCTTGTAAATCTTTGTTGCTGTCTTCATTGATTTTCTTCAAGAACTTCCGTCTTCGTTTTCAAGCCCTGATACGAAGTTTAAAAGTGTAGGTTTGCTTCTTTTAATGTCTGAAATCGTCGATTGTCCAACACCGTACATCTCAGCCAACTGTTTACCCGTAACGCTTTTATCTGATTTCTCTATAATGTTTAGTTTATCCGCTAACGATAACATAACATGTTTTATTTTAGAAGCCATGATGAACGACGAAACGCACTCACAAACAAAATAACGCACCGACGCAAAAGAGTACCGTCACAGTAGCAGGTCACGTCACACTGACTGACTAATCAGAACGAACAGTGAGAGGTGGGTCGGGCTAGAGCTGCTATAATACAGGCTGAATCATACCGCCATTTAATAACCCAGCGGACCAAAAACCATGCTAAAACCGGTTAGCTTACCATACTAGTGGACGGCCAGTGACAGTAACATGGACGGCAAACACCTGCTCAGGCGGTTTCCTAATGCTGAGCTAGGTTGCAATTTTGCGGTTATTTTGGGAAACACAATGGATATGCGTCAGCTCCCCTTATAGGAGCCTTAGGTCGGGCCGGCTACCTGGCGACGGACGACAGCCAATAATCGAACTGCACTATGAGACGGTGACTCATCATCCCAATAACTTTCGCACTGCACCTACACTAGCTTCGGGAAGGACAATTTTTTTCTGAAATTCTGAAAGCGATTCGGATAGTCGGAGTCCGGATAATTGGAGTTCTACTGTATATATGGTAGAATGAAAAAATTACACGATCACAAACCATTTAGTAACACTTTTTCTTGTACAAATATAATATTTTATTTTATTATTGTTTTAGTCATGTTTACTTCTATCACATATTGTAAAAATAAATAAAATATATGTTATTTAAATTTAGTGTACGTTACCTATAGAATATTTCATCTATACATTTATTCGTATGATCCATTTATCATGCGAATCTTTAACATGCTTTTTCAAAGCGGATATTACTGATAAATACAGGCCCAAAATAATTATTCTTAAATAAAAAACATTTGAAAATTCTATCATTATCAATCTTTTATGGAAATAGGAGAAAATTATCATTCTTTCTTTGGCAGCAACTGATTAAAAATCATTCATAAATGTATTTACGTTAATTTAAAAAATAACGTTTTAATCCCAATTTAGCATACGAAATATGGTTAATACATAAATCATTTGTCAAATCTCTCTGTTTACAGAATTGTTTAAAAAAATTGAAATTGAATTTATATTTTTGGTGTACCTAAACGAGATTACATTCAATTGTTGGAATTTTAATAGTGCATTCAGATGATTAACATAAGTAAAGGACTTGAATTATAATATGAATAATGGAATAAGTCTCGTAATTTTTCAAAACTCCCTGACAATTGGGTATTGGAGCTCATTATACTGTAATTGATTACTTAAAATCCCAGAAATTTTTTTCAAAAAGTTTGATACTTGTTATGACCACACCTATGTACATATATAATGCTGTCGAAATCTCATTATCAAGAATGAATTATTGTCGTTATATCAACTTTTATATTGAATGAAAAACATATATGAAATATTTTTATCGGAATATTTTAACGATTTTATTGCTTTAACTATTTCAGCAATTAGTTATGTTTTATATAAAAACTACAGTTTTAAATATACTCAAAATATTTGTATAAAGTAAACAGTGGATGGTTTTTAAAATAAATGTAAAATATCTTTCAAAATTCTAACTAAGTCAATTACCTAAACAATTATAAGAATAATTAAACTTTCTTGAACAATGTACTAATAAGAAAAGAATGTAGATGTATTTATATTTAAAATATGATCCTATTCTTAAAAATTAACATATGGGAACTAATAACCGATTTGAGTGTAACTAATTGTTAATTTTTGCCTTTTACAAATAATTAGTGTGCAGACTATGCATAATTTAGTGTGATTACTTTAAATGTTTTACATTTGAAAGGAATTTTTATGTTAACGGTAGCAGACGTCTTTTATATTTTTAATTTTCTGGTATTACAGTTACTTAAGTTTTGAAAATAATTACTTAGTGATTGATCACCTAAAAGATGGAAATATATGCTGAAAATCTAAAACTTGTTAGAGCTGCGCCTTATTTATTTATATTTTAAACAAAACTTCTTTGATACTTTTGGGATGATTAAAAATGAATAAATAGACTAGTGAGAGTTACATCAATTACTAAAAGATAGTATGCATGCAATATATTTTTAGTCTTGCGTACAAAATGTTTTTTCACCAATAAATATTTTTTTCTATGTAAGCAAAATATTCAATTTGTATTTAGAAGAAGAATTTCCATGCACGTACACACTTAGTATTTATTTATACTTCATGAAAATTAATATTGTAAATCTAGAATGTAAACGAATTTTGCCGTTATTTAAGTTTTCGATCAATTTTGAATAAGAAAAATTTTAACTAATTTTTTTTGTATCTTATACAGAAAAAACGATTATGAAGAATGTGTTAATATATAATCAATAATATTTTCTTAATATTAAAAATTTCATTAATTAGAAATACATTTTTGTAAATAAAAATTGAATATTTAATATGCCACTGAAAAATGCTGTTTTAATAATTTTAATTATGTCAGTAAACTTGAATAGGATTTATGAAATTATTAAGTATATAAAACATTTCTTCCCTTTTTCATTAGGTGGCGTTATCTGAAAGACAATTAACCATAGGTTACTACTTCTTGTACAAATAAACATATCTGATCACACCCTACAAACAGATTGCTTGGTCAATTTCTTTTTAATTATAAGTTTTAATATAATTAAAAATTTTGCTCTGTAGTTAGTGGAAAAAGGGGGAGTGAGTGTATTAAGAGCTTCATAAATCAGGAGAAACTGTTGTTTACAAATTGTCAGAATCTTTCCGAGAAACAAGTCACATTCTTCAGTTAAATAATTTGTCATATAAAGACATTATACTGTACATTGGCAGCGATATTACCGGTGTCAAAAAAAAAAAAAAAAAAAAAAAAAAAAAAAAACAGGATGTAATTTGCACTTTATCAAAACAATTTCACAGTTCCTTTCTATTCATAAATTTCGTATTTCGTGCAACGTTTTAACTTTATTGGCTAGTTCGATTCTTGGCTAATGGTCTGGCTCAGAATTTCAATATTAGTATAACATAGGTGCGAACCTCTCATTAATATTCTGTAATATGCGGGTTAATTTGACCCAGTTTAACAACGTTTCAAACCAGAAAAAATATTGGATGAATTTTTATTTTTTCAATTTCAGATTTCTACGTTGAATTTGTTTAATTTTATTTCTTAAAAAAAAATCTGGTGCAGAACGTGTTAAACCTGGGTCAAATTAACCCGCATATTACGGAATATTAATGAGAGGTTGGCACCTATGGTATAATCTTTTATTAGTACAATTATATCAATTCTATTCCACTCCTCTTAAATTGTTTTCCTAAGTTTTTTAATGTTCGTGAATGGCGTCTTTATAAAGCCTGCTTTATCAAGCTAAATTCGGAAAATCCATGGGAGGGCGGCAGCATCAAGTGAATTTGCAGGTATTTATTCAAATGCGACACAATTGATTCCCGTTTGTTAGTATTTTGTGCTAAATATGCGACACTTGGTTTGCACGTGTGACTGGATTTTTACAGTAGGAAGCTTGACATTATTCCTGTCTTTTTTATTTAAAAAACAAATTTTTGCTTCGAAAATTGGATCTAAAAGCTAGATGGTGCTAAAGATAGTTTATTTTTAGCTTTTCTGTAGCTAGAAAAGATGCAGCAAAATCCATGGGGGAAGCGTCAAGTGAATTTCCAGTTATGTCTTGAAATGAGAAACAATTTATTCCCATTCGTGATTCATTTTTCGCTAAATATGGGCGGTTAATATAGACGTGTGACGGACACTTTATTCGCATGAAGCTCAACTTTTAGAGTACATTTCCAAAAAGATTGCATTTTCTTCTGGGTTCTATAATATACTTCTTATAATAGAGTGAATTTATGATAGATTTATTTTGTTTTTTTTTTACATTAAATTAGCTTCTTAACAAAATCCATCAGCAATCATGAATCGTTTCAGAAACTTTCCTTTACGTGCACGAACTCATTCAGTTGAGGTTATTTCTTCCATTGGTTGATTAAAAAATGGACATTTTTTGTTATAGCTTCTTAAATAGAGCCATGTTTTATTCAGTGATATCACAATCTTCCATTTAGTACCTGTAGCTGTTTTTTTAAGCAAGCGCTAGGGAGACGCAATTCATGAACATGAAAAAAGAAAGCTGGAACTAGTCGTATCATTGTTGTTAGAAAAATGTTACTCTCGTGGAAATTTTTTAACAGAGAAGTAAACAAGAGTAAAAATTATACATAAGTTTAAAAACTTTCAAGAATCCCGGAATTTATGCTTAGAAATTAACTGTCTATATCATATCCATAAAGTGCAAACGACCGACTGTATTACATCATGAAAATGCCACAGCACATCGACGTTTCCTGGATTAACAAACCATAAACGATTTGCAATGTCGCATTATACCACATCCGGCGCACTCACATGTTAAGCTCGTTATTAAACGGCTTAGCACGGCAACAATTTCCGTCTGCAGATGATATGCGAAAAGCAATTGTTGAATTCATACTGTCGAAAGACCAAGTCTCTTTTTACCACGAAATCCATCTGCTGCCTGAGATTTCGAAAAGTGTAGTAGACGCTAAGAGTGACCATATTAATGCAGGTTTGTAATTTGTTTGATTTTTATTAAATATTTTTTTTCTAAATACGGGTGAAGCATTTTTGTACACTTAAGAAACATTTGAAGTAAATGTTGCATACCCAATTGTATAAATAATTGTAGAAGTATTGGAATTGTTATTAAAAGTTTAATTAACTTTTAAAGTCAAGGACAGTTTGTAATAATAATATAAATACACGTGTGGCTCACTGTATGCACCATCGGCTTTAAAAGCTTAATTAACAAATTTTATTAATACCCTTGTTAAATGTATTCTCCAGTAGTAGTATAAAAGTAGTAAAAATGAAATTGTAAGAAAAAATAGTTATAATTAATATAACACGGACGTTTTGTAGTAACATAAAGACACGGGCGGCGTACTCCGTGCGCCAACGCTTTTGAAACTCTATATATCAATTTTTGATGCGAAAGAAGAATAGTGTGTAATGTCTAGTAATACTATAAAAATAATAGACATCACATTTACACAAAAAGTTTATTTAAAAAAAATAGAATAAATTGCACAATTGCACTGGACGCGTATTCTGCACACCAGTGAGGACTTACTAATAAAAATAACGAAAGAGAGCAGAAAAATGGTGAGCATCAACTTTAATCATTTGATGAACATTGAAGGTTCTTTGGAAAGTGGGTAATCGAAGCGCAAATGTTAGTCACGTAATTATTTTAGAATTTGCCACTTTTTTTTCATTAACTGGAGCACTTAGTACGTCATCTGTGTTTTTAAAGTATAAATATAATCTGAAGGTAAATGTATTACAATATTTTTATAATTTTTCATGATCTTCCATTATATTTTATTTGATCTTTACATGACGGATTTCATAACAGAATATTCTATATTTTCTATTTTGTATAACAGCTAGTACTCATTTGCAAATACATTTAGTAGGAATATAACTCAATTGCTTGAATTCATTATTTAAAATTTTGTGAAATTTCATATTGATATTCTTAAAATTGAATATTATGAGTGGAGATCTGTTATAGTTTGTAAAGCACTGAGCAACAGTCAGGAGATACTTTACTTTCTGTCTTGGCTTTTCAAGCTCGTAATTGATCCGAATCATTTCAGGTGAAGGACCTAATTTGTTGAAATTTTACTACTTAAGAGGATAATCGAAAATATTTTTCGTTTTAATTAGGAATTTATTGATTGTGAAAAATAATTAAATACATTACATATTTTCATCAATGAAATGCACGTACCTGTATGAAGTATCTAATTTTAAAAAGGTTTGAATTATAAAATAAAATTTAAAAAAATTGTATAAAATTACATGTACCTTAATGTCTTATTTTAAACGTAAATTGTTTACATTACGTATTGATAGCAGTAATATATACCAAACGTTTTTAGCATAAATTGTTAATTATAATACATAAATGTTTTGTTTTACATGGATATAAAATATATAATCAGTTTATTTATTTTTTATCTGTATACGTAATTTACAAACTAATAACGACACATTTTGTGCATAAAACATCCTTCTTTGGTCTTTGAATTAAGAATGTTTCGACAAAGTTTGTTTCGACACATACGAATGTTTCGACACATACATGAATTCAACAAGATATTGTGTTAATGAAAGACAATTTCTTAATTATAAGCGAATTCAATAACATCATTCTCAAAAAAGAAAGACATATCTTTGTAAGACATTTTAAAGTATTTTATGTATTGTATTTTTTCTGTGACTTCAAAAGAATATATACACAATAAAAAAAGAAAATTTCTTATCAGAATCTCATTAAAATTAGCTATAAATTTATATAAAAATATTCAACTATTTTGAATTTTGGCATTACGTAGAAGATATCACTGAAACGTTTTAAGTACGTTATAAACGTAAGGTGACAATTCAGATTTCTTTTTAGAATTATTTTAATGAAAAATGAAAAAAGCATTAAGATAACTGTTCTAGAATTTCAAAACAAGACGCCTTTTGATATTGTAATACTTTGAAATTTCGTGTCTAGAAAACCAGTTTCTAAAATTTTAGTGAGCACTTTTCACTGTAATGTATAATTTTATATTACTTTTCAGCTTTAAATTATAGAAGGGTTTTTGCTGTTTGAAGCGTGAAATATGACCTCAGCTGATACAATTTTCGTGGAAAAGAAAAAACGAAAATATTTATGTACGTAACCAAAGCATTAGCACAATAATATTTATATAAATCATGTTCAAACTCGAATTAGAAGTTATTTAGTGAAAATTCTGTTTTAAAAATGACGAAAAGTACTATATAAACACAAATGACAAGAAACATTGTATAAATAAAAAGATAAAAACATATCATCATTCGCAAGTTTATTTTATTACTTTTTGAGTTATCTCTTAAATTTAATATGGTATATTTTTTAAATAGTTAAATTTTTTGCCAAAATCTGCAATGTCTCAAATAGCAAGAATGCTCAAATAAATTTCAAAATACAAAGGTTTTTTTGCAATTCAGTTTTTAAGGATGATGAAAAGTAAAATATAAGAGACATCTAGTGCAATTTTTTACTTTAGTTTGATCATTCCGTTCAAATTGAGATGGCAGCGTCATCTATTCGCGATAGCTTGAACTATTTTTTTTTTATTCCTCTATATAAAAGTATGTGTAACCTGATAAACATACCATTGGTTTCATTTTCATAGTTATTATATTGAATGAATTATTGAATTTTGAAGCTCAGAATGCTTTATGAAACAATCTGAGTATATCATATTGCTATAAAAGACAGCATTATAATGATAATATACGATAGTAACAGACTCGTATAAAAAAAAAGTACTTGTATAAAATATAAGTAATGTTTTTTGTGTGTTTATTCAATATTTATTTTCGTACAAAAATATTGAATACACATAATATTATAATGAAACAAAAGAAATGCATAACATAAAACGATACAGATGTTAATAAAAAATAAAATTTTAAACCGGTACATCGGGTGAACGAACAAATTGCAACTAATCAAAAATACTGATAAAATAAATTAAAGTGGATTACTTTCAATGCAAAAAATTGAAAAAAGTATATCATTTCAAATACATATAATTCTAAAAATGCATAAATGAAGCATTAACTAGTCTTATTCTTATTTTTTACGAGCAAAATGAAGATAAGAATAATATTATATTTAAAAAAAAAATACTCATTTGTTTCATTAAAAGTATTCAAGTAAATAAAACTTTGAATTTAATTGAAACATTTTAAATCTTAATAACCAAATGCCTTTGAGATTCACAAAACTTAATTTATTTATTAGAAAACTTCCTTAATAAATAAAAGATGATTTATTAAGGAAGAAGTAAATAATACTTCTTAAAAAAACGTACATTTTCCTGATTTATTCATTTTACGTTTTATTTTACGTCGCATTTTTTTAAACAGAAATCTTTAAAACTCTTCATTAAAATATTTTTATTAGTATTCATATGTTTACTTTCTTTTAACTCAATTAAGACATGCTAATTAAAAAGTCTTTCATGCATTATATAAAAGAAACTTTAAAGGTAATATCATTGAAACAGATTGCTTTGGCGTAAAGATATTTTATTAGAGAAAAAGATATTTATTTAAACCGTACATTTTTTTTTTCATTTTCATGAAACTCTAAAAGAGAAATCTCTTATAATTTTTTTTTTAAGATAGGTGAAAATTTTTGAAATTTAAATATATTTTAAATATCAAAAAAGAATATAATAAATTATAACACCTTGTAATGATATATTCCTTTTAAATGCTAAAGGTGTAAATTAACAACATAATATACATTAAAATAACTTTTATTAGTTGTTTTACATGTTTCGACTCCTTCCGAGTCATTTTCAAAAACAAAATGAGAATATTCCAAAGTTGCACGGGCTTTGAAGTTATTATTTTCTAAAAATTAACGCACGTTATCTATTATTTTTTACTTGGTTGGTTTAATTGCAGAAAAAAAGAGGATATAGCTGATATTAATTATAATAGAAAAACTACACCCTTAGCAAGATTATATCAAGAAGAAACCATCCAAATAAATTTCAGTGAAAGTAAAATAATATTTCCCTCCAGTCTATACTATCCATCCATAATAAGAGAAACCATAGAGATACTAACACGCAAAAATACAATATGTAACGATGCGGCATCTTTTAATTTACCGAAACTGTGGCTCGAGTTAGTTCATGGTCACAGATATGAAAATAAACAACCAAGTAAAAAATAAAAGCTAACGTGCGCAATTTTTAGAAAATAATAACTTCAAAGCCCGTGCAACTTTGGAATATTCTCATTTTGTTTTTGAAAATGACTCGGAAAGAATCGAAACAAGTAAAACAACTAATAAAAGTTATTTTAATTTATATTATGTTGTTAATTTACACCTAAGGAATATATCAAAAAAGAAATTATTTTTGCAATACTGTATTTTAAGGGAAGCAAGAGAAAAACAATCATATTCGTAATTAATGTGAGATGTTTTTGACTTATAGATTAAGAAATACTTTTTATACTATATGGAGGAAAATTTTCTGCCATGAAAATTAATGTTGTGTAAAAACTGTTTCTTTAACCATTACAGTAATACCCAATAATATTAAGTAATACAAATACATACAGTTAAAATATCAATACTTATCTCTGATTTTCCGGAAATGTATGTTGTTACTGGAAATTTAAAATTTACTACAGTAAAACCTCTAAATAAAGGACACCTCGAGAGCGCGGAAACTGTCCGTTATTCGGAGGTGTCCGCTATTGGGAAAACCTCGGAGAATCACAAAATTGCTAAGAAATGTTTAAAAATTCATTAATTGACTTTTATATGTCCTGAAACTTCTGTTATATGACTAATAAGAAATTAAAATTGTTTTTTAAGCAATAAAGCTGAAATGAAATTGTGCGTACCTTTATCCATTGTTTATTTCATTCTTCGAAAGTTACAAATGTTTGATTTTGCTTGCGATTACATGTAATTTGTTTTTCTATGCGAAGTTTGAACTATGTCAATAGTATTAATCATCTTGAATCTTTTTTTTTTTTTTTTTTTTTTTTTTTTTTTTTTTTTTTACAAAAAAAAAGAAAGCATGTCCAGTTTCAGTATCTGTTTCATCATCATTAATAGAGTTAGCTTTTGTCAAAAATTCTGAAGGAGTATAATCGCATACATCAACTGATTCGTCTTCAGCAGGTAACTCATCATCAATATTAATGAAAATTTCGGCCGTTTCTTCATTTCTGATACATTTCATTAATTCACTTATTTCGCTTAATTCTTCATTTGTGTCTGAAATATGCGTTTAATTTTCTTTTAATATAAATCCTACTTTTCTGAAACACTGTTGTACATTTTTCAGTTTTGTGTTTTTTTTACAGCAGAGGAAATCCAAATTATAGCATAGATAACATTAACTAATTCTAGGCAGTTCTCAAGTGTATTTATAGAATCTAACTTTGAAAGAATGTGGCGTAATAAAAGCTTTCTGTACAAGTCTCTGAAATTGTGTATTGCGCCTTGATCAAGTGGCTGGATATACCAAAGTTGTGTTTGAGGAGGGGGGGGGGGGGGGAACACAATTTCAACATTGTCGAATTTCTAATGTTTTGAATGAGACGTTGCGTTGTCCAAAAACAAGAGAACTTTCCTTTCTTGTTTTTCATCCTATTATCAAAGGAAGTTCGATCATTAAAGTTCCGTTCATACAAGCATTTTTATTCGCTCTCCACATCCAAATTTGTTGAATTGGATGTTCTTTGGAAAAGATCTGGGTTTCACAGATTTTCCAGCTATAAGAGGGATTTAAAATTATCCTAATACCATGCAAACTAATAAAATATTAAGTCGCTTTTTTGAAATTTTTTCCGAGATACAGTCATATGCCTAGCCTTTAAAACATAAAGTCCTATTCATAAAAATTCTGAAAAATAGTCCGGTTTTTGTCGGAATTGAAAATGTCTCTCCTCATAACCTTCACAAATTGATTGCAGTCGTTCATGACAATTCCCCACTCTACAGATTTTTCTACAGATCCACTCTACAGGTCTACAGATTTTTCTCCTCCACATATTGTTTTGAAAGAGATGTTGTGCTGAGATCAGAACTTTTCCAGTCATCCACTGGAAGCCTTAAAATCGTGTAATCCGAGTTTTTTAACGACTTCTAAAGCCTTTTCCGGTATTAAAGACCCACTGATAGGAATGTGTTTTGAAGGAAGTGAAGTAAACTAATTCAGAATTATAGAATCAATTTCAATGGAATTAGTCTTCCTGCACTTGTCGCTTTCTTGGCCCCTTTAATTCTCACTCACAAAAAATCTGTGCGCAATTTCCCAATAAAAATAAATAGATAAAATAGAGTAACACTTTTCTTTGTTTTATAAAAAAGCAAAAATAAATAAATAAAAACGTATGTTAGGTTTTCAGTGATTATTTTTCTTTTGCTCAGATTATATGACGCTTTGTGACGTTTGATTTCTATCTTCTAAATTACGCAATGATGCAATCCAGTTAATTACTGTTTTGATTTTACGAATGCGCCCTATTAAAATGAAATGATATTCCTTTTTTGTTTTATCTTTGTTTTTTGACACTTTATAAGTTTATCCGAAAAAATGTTTGAACTTGGGTATAATGAAACAAAAATAGTCAGCATATTATCTATCGTGAATTTTCAAAACAATTGTAAACGAGGTTATCTTAGGCGCACATAAAAAAAAGAGAAAATGATGTATGATGTATTATGGAATTCTGCGGAGGGAGAAATTACTGCTTCTAGATGTTAATCAACAGAAAATCCAAAATCGTCCAAGGGGGGACGCTTTTATTCTCCGACGTGAGGAGAGGATTTTCCCCGGGCCACCCCCTACGTATATCTGTGATCACAGAACTTGTATAAAATTGCCCTGATAAATTTAGAGGCTTTTTACTTTTTTCCATTTTTAACACTTTCCAACTTAGTTGAAAAGTGTTTATGACTTCGGTTTGTCTGGCCGTCTGCCGTCTGCCGTCTGTCCGTGCTCTAACTCCCGTAAATATACTCGGATTGCCCTGCAATTTTTATATGTTATAATCGTTATCTATAGCATGTTCCCTATTTCAACGGAAGTGTGTATCACTTATAGTTTTTTTACAGGGACACTCAAAAGAATTCCGTTACATTGCGGTCTATGGGGAAAAATCATTTGCTGTTTACTTAAATAATGTTTCACTATTTTAAACGCATTGAAATTTATATATATCACTAAGGTGCATTAGAAGAAGCTTAATATGGAATAGGGTGTGCATAGCACTTATACTTACTTTACAGGGACAGTCAAAAGAATTCCGTTACATTACGTCTATGGAGAAAAATCGTCTGCGGTTTATTTAAATAATGTTTCACTATTTTAAACGCATTGAAATTTATATAAGGTTCCTTACAAGAGACTTACTACAGAATAGTGTGTGTATAGCAGTCATCGTTCATTTACAGGGACACACAAAAGAATTCTCTACTGTATGTTAACAATAATTCCTGCAAGTGCGTTTTAAGTTACTGAATGCGATTTTAATTTTAAATCGCTTTTTGTATATTACGTGGTGTGTATAATTTCTGTAGATCCTATACAGGGAAGCACAAAAGTTCGGGAACACATTTCCGTATTATTTAACTCCAGACGGAGAATTTTAAACTGTGCTACGTGTTTTCTAACTGAACTAAAATTTAGCATCCTATGTAGTATATATACAAATCTATAGATCCTATACAGGGCTGAATAAAAGTATTCGGATTACTTAGATGTTATCTTTTAGCTTATTAAAGAGTATGATTCGTAAAATTATTTTGGAAGCGTTGGAAAGTTTTACATAATCTATGCTTGACGCATGATTTTTCGTTCTTGTCTTTTTCATTAAAAAATCATTTTTCATCCTTTATCGCCAATATTACTGTTCGCTATTCGGAATGTCCGCTATTGTTGAGGTTAAACACACAAACATTTAGGCTTTGGGAGTGAGGATTGGAAAACTGTCCGTTAAATAGATGTGTCCGCTATTCGGGAGTGTCAGTTATGGAAGTTTAACTGTACTTATTTAAGTATATAAAAAGCCCCCAACGGCTAATTCATGGATATTCATTAATAAGAATACGTTTTTCCTTATCGATTGGTAACCTTAATTTCTCTCCATCATAAACGGTACTCAAGATAGCATAGAGTCGTACGTTTTCTATTTTTGGACTGTAACTATTACTTAATTTAAAAATATCACGAATGTTTTATGCCTGCCTCTTTTATGTCTCCTATTTGAATAAATTTCTGAAATAGAAAATACCAATTAAAACTAATTAAAAGCAGTTATTGAATAAATATACAACTTGTATTTTATAGATTTACTACATATATTAGGAAGCAATATATATATATATATATATTAAAATAAATGTCGTAAAATCAAGTTTATAAACGCAAATTTAAGCATTTAATTAAGCATTGCAATCAGAAACTGGTTATTGTCAGACATATAGTAGTATATTTGTGGAAGTATTCTGGATACTCTTTTATAAGGTCTCTCTGGTGGACAAATGAATGTTTGTCATTTAGCGTGAATTCGTGTTGTCTTGAATTGCATTTTCTTTTTTTAGTAAATGACTTTTACTCTTTCTGTCTAATTTTGTTTACACTTTATTTATAAAATTGTAAATTTTTATTTTATTTTTTATATCTTGAATTTTTATAAGGTATAATTAGATAAAAAATAAACTTCGCCATTATATGTAAAAAAACGAACATCCAGATCTATGAAAGAAATATAAGAATTCATTTTTGTAGCAAAAGAAAACATGAACTTCTTGTAATTAATATTTACTTGAAAGACTTACCTTTAAAATAACATTATTATCTTAAAATTAGAAATTAATATTATATTCATCTCTCTCTAGTATTTTTAAATTAATTTAAAATGTTTGGGAAGTATAGTTACTTAGCTATCAAATAGAGTTTAATTTAAATTTTTTATTTATTTGCATAAAAGAAGACAGAAAAAAGGAATAAAAAAATAAGTTACTTCTTCTTTACTTAATAATATAATCATTTCATCAAGAAACATACATTGTTATGATACAACCAAGAATCTTATTGAATGAACTTCGCATTTTTTAAAATTTGATTTAATAACATTATGAGATAAGCATATAATTTTTTAAACAGAATCCATTTATATTAAAGCAACTAACCGGGTTTCGCCCGTCTATACGGTCTTTTCAGAGACCCTCAGAATAAAGTTAAACGCGCGTAATTTCGTTTGAATTACTCTCTAAATGCCGGCAAGGATACGAACTCGGCGTTTCATCCTATCATTATAAAAAAACAGAAGGCGTAATCTTATTACGCCATTAATTGATGAGAAGATGAGTCTTCATTTGATGAGAAATTAAGTTAATTTGAAGAAACACAAACAATAGATTTTTATAACACGCAACCCATGCTTTCAACAAATTTTAAATAATTCGTTAAAAAGTAAATTCATGGAATGCTATTAAGAAAATAAAAAATATGTTTAATATACAGAACTCGCAAGCATTAAATAAAGGGACTTACCTATGCAATAGAGTACCTATACATTAATCGCCTTTTCAAATTAAAATAAGTATAAAATAAAAATAAAATAAATGTTTTGGCGCAAGCCATCCGTTTTTAAGCACTTCTAAACTGTTCCAAATAACATTTTATAAAATTACACCTAGAATGTTATTCCTGTTTTTCCAATATATATATATACAGGGTGATTCATAAAAGATGGGCAGAACTTTAAGGGGTTATAGTACACTTAAAGACAAATAATATTAAATAGGAGACTAAGGGTCCCAGACGTATTCCCAAGGAGATAGGGGGCATTAAAGTTTAGGGTCCGAAATTTCAAATGATTATAAAACATGGAAAAATTGGTCGATTCGTTTGCGGTTTTTGCAAAAAATTTTCTTTATGCCAGTATTTTCTTGAAATAAAATTTTAAAGTTCAATTTCAAAAAATGCCGATAGGGGGCGCTTTAGACTTTGGAGTAACAAACAACTATTTTTTAACGTTATTTTTTGTATTTCTTTAAATGATTTCGAAAGCTTAGACTTAAACTTAAATTTTGATCTAAAAATCTGAGTCCTAACGAGTAGTTAAGTAGCGTAAACTGGAATTTGAAATTTGAAACCCTTCTCCCCCCAGAACAAAAATCAGTTATTCCCGATCTTTGTGTCGTAGATTAGGCTCTAACTACTGCCGCGTTTTGCTAAAATTATTCTTTATGTCAGTATTTTCTTGAAAATAAATTTTAAAGAAAATTTTCAAAAAATTCCGATAGAGGGCGCTTTAGACTTTGGAGTAACGAACAACTATTTTATACCGTTATTTTTGTGTCTCATTAAATGCTTTCTAAAGCTTAGACTTAAATTTTCAGCCCAAAATCTGAATCGTTAGACGTGGTTAAGTTTCTGGGGAGAGGGGCTTGAAATTTCTACTCCTGAGCACAGTTCAGTTTACCATGTCCACACATTGTGTGCTGTGATACGAGGTAAAAAGACACAAATTAGGATTATGTTACCAAAGCATATTTATTAACATGTAATCACAATAAATGATCAAAATTGTGACCACCAGAGGTTATGCACGCAGAACAACGGCGACGAATGGAACGGCGAACATTCGCGAAAACATCAGGCTTTTCGAGCACTTCCCCTACAGCGGCGGAAAGTCTGGCGACCAGTTCCTCGGGGGATTCAATGGGTGTCTCATACATAAGAGCCTTCAATCGTCCCCAAAAAAAGAAATCGAGGGGTGAAAGATCTGGCGAGCGAGCAGGCCAAGCAACAGGACCACCTCGACCAATCCATCTGTTCGGAAATGTGATGTCCAGATAGTTGCCGACGTCTCGTACGTAATGGGCTGGCGCTCCATCGTGCTGGAACCACATGACCCGCCGGATGCGTGGAGGAACAACGTTTAACAGGTCTGGCAGCACATGTTGCAGAAATGTGAGGTATGTTTTACCGTTGAGGCGTTCAGGAAGAAGGTACGGTCCGATTAGGTGGTCTCCGAGGATTCCTGCCCAAACATTGATGGAAAAGCGTCTCTGATGAGCATGTGGATACGTAGCATGTGGATTGACATCCGCCCATACATGTGCATTGTGTGTGTTAAATGTACCTTCACGTGTGAAGGTACATTCATCGGTGAAAAGCACAGTTCGTCCAAAATGTGGATTTAGCGCGTTCTGCTGCAGAAACCAGCGGGCGAATTCAATACGATTTGGATGATCCCCTGGAGACAGTTTCTGGACTCGTTGCACATGAAACGGGAGCAAATGTTCATCCTTCAGTACCCTCCAAGTCGTGGACTGTGAGGTATCCACCTGGCTAGCCACTGTTCGTGTACTTGTACTTGGCTGCGCCGCTACTACATCCAGAATGGCTTCTGCAACAACTACTGATTCGTCCTTTTTTGCACGACCTGCATTCGACCGGGAAGCGAGAAATGATCCCGTCTCACACAACTGTCTGTGCAAGCGCTCGAAAGTTTTGCGGTTAGGCAACCGCCTGTTAGGAAATCGCTCTCCGTACATTCGTTGTGCCTCTGCACCATTTCCATCTGCCGCTCCGTAAATTAAATGCATCTCAGCCTTTTCCTTATTCGTGAAGGGCACCATCTTCCGATTCATTACTACAGCGACTTACACTTGACTTACCGTTCAGTGGTTTTTATGCCTGAATCGTGTCGAAATTTTGCATACGTGTTCTTCTTCTTCCCCATTTGACATTTGCATACTTTCTGTTTCCTTCTTCACCCGGTGACTAGCGTCAGGAATGGAGCTTTAACGTTTGCATGAGCGACGTTTCCAACTGTGCCAGTGCCTTTATGAGTGAATTCCGACTATGCAGTCCTTGACGAAAGTTGTATTTTTGCCTCGTATCACAGCACAGAATCGTTGGGCATGGTTAAGTAGTGCAAACTGAACTATGTTCAGAAGTTGAAATTTGAACCCCCTCCCCTCGCTACTGAACCACGCTCAGCGATTCAGATTTTGAGCTGAAAATTTAAGTTTAAGTCTAAGCTTTAGAAAGCATTTAATGAGACACAAAAAATAACGGTATAAAATAGTTGTTCGTTACTCCAAAGTCTAAAGCGCCCTCTATCGGAATTTTTTGAAAATTTTCTTTAAAATTTATTTTCAAGAAAATACTGACATAAAGAATAATTTTAGCAAAACGCGGCAGTAGTTAGAGCCTAATCTACGACACAAAGATCGGGAATAACTGATTTTTGTTCTGGGGGGAGAAGGGTTTCAAATTTCAAATTTCAGTTTACGCTACTTAACTACTCGTTAGGACTCAGATTTTTAGATCAAAATTTAAGTTTAAGTCTAAGCTTTCGAAATCATTTAAAGAAATACAAAAAATAACGTTAAAAAATAGTTGTTTGTTACTCCAAAGTCTAAAGCGCCCCCTATCGGCATTTTTTGAAATTGAACTTTAAAATTTTATTTCAAGAAAATACTGGCATAAAGAAAATTTTTTGCAAAAACCGCAAACGAATCGACCAATTTTTCCATGTTTTATAATCATTTGAAATTTCGGACCCTAAACTTTAATGCCCCCTATCTCCTTGGGAATACGTCTGGGACCCTTAGTCTCCTATTTAATATTATTTGTCTTTAAGTGTACTATAACCCCTTAAAGTTCTGCCCATCTTTTATGAATCACCCTGTATATACATTGTTACGTTTGCTAATTTTAAATTGATTTTTTTGCTGTTTTTTAAAACTTATAGCAACAGAAAATAATAATAATACAAAAAAAAAATATATTTAATCAGGATTTCTAAACGTAAAATAATAATCGTAATAAACTATATTATTTGATTAAAGCATATTTAAATGAAAAATTAATACAAAATATAAAAATTACGTTGGCCACAGAAAACACTCTAACATTTATATATTTACATGTATCTAACATTTATATATTTACTTAATCTCCAACTATAATACAGAAGCAAGTTTGTATGTGTGTCTGTCTGTCTGTTTCTCCGTTGTGTTCTGAAGAGACCGCTGCACGCAGAGCTACAAAATTTGGTGGGAATGTACCTCTATGCATGTAGTTTTGCACCTCGAACCAGATTTTGGAATTTTTGAATATATTTTATTAAATAAAATTTTTATGCGATTTTTAGTGTTTTTTCACGTTTTGCTGCGATTTTTCCACATTAGTAATGGGAATCTGGTTCTAATCTTTGAATCCAATATAGTAAATTTTGTCCTCTTTTAAATAAAGTTTATGCGAAATTCGTAGAGCAATTTTTGAATTTTTGGCGATTTTTTTTCCTTCGACACTAAGAAATTTTACCAGAGTGATTTATTGGTTCGATGGTTTCGCTTCCATTTCTGTCTCAGATACGATCAGAATCGTCATTTTTTTTTCTCTTTTTAGCTTGGAGAAAGTTCATAATTCTTTACAGATAAAAAATCATGATTTTAAATATGCGATTTTTAGTGTTTTTTGACCTTTCGCTGCGATTTACCCACATTAGTAACCGGAATCCGGTTCAAATCTTTTAGCCCAATACAGTAAATTTTATCATCTTTTCAATAAAGTTTATGCGAAATTCGTACAATGATTTTTGATATTTTGGCATTTTTTTTCCTTCGACACTACGTAATTTTGCCCAGAATGTTTGATTGGTTCGGTGGTTGCTTCCATTTCAGAATCAGATACGATCACAATCGACATTTTTTTTTACGCATTTTAGCTTGTAGAAAGTTGATAATTCTTTACAGATAAAAAATCATATTTTTAAAAGGGAAGGACGGATTATTTTTTTTTTAGATTTTTTTTCTTTTAATTTCATTTTTTAACATTTATTTCATGTTTTGCAGCGTTTTTTTAAATATAAAATGACGTCACAAATCGCCCACTACAAGTCAAACACCATTGGAGGGCAATTGTGATTGGCAGCTGGCAGAATTGTAGGCACAGCTGGAAGTCAACCGGGCAATTGCGATTGGCAGATGAAAAGGTCGTCAGCTGATTGCAATTCGAACAGCGAGTTGTGAATTTTTGCGATCTGTTTTTTCATGTATACGTCATTTATGTATTTGATTTTAGAAATTAGCAACGGTAACTTACTGTTTTTGTTTGTAAAAAAAAAAAAAGGAATTTGTTTCTGTTTTAAAAGTTAATGATTCCTAATTTTTTAATGCCGTTGGTTTAATTCTGTGTGTGTGTGGTGGGGGGGGGGGGAGTGTTCGATTGTAATTTAAATATCATGTTAATGCTCTGATCGAAACTCCCTCCTTCCTCCCCTGCCCCTGCCTCCAAAATCAGAACTATTTACTTATCAGTCCGATTCAAACGAAACCTTTTCTCAGGTCCCCCGGTACTAGATAAATTTCGGTATCATTTTTTCAGCCCTTGGTTATCACTATTTCTGAATATTAATGACCAGGTAGGGGTAATTTCTCGCGTTCTATCGGCCCAATTTCAATGAGAATTAGTTTATTCAACGTAACATGAACTAATTAAGATATAGACATCTAATAATCTCTATAGACATCTAAGATACAGATTTGGCTCCACCTCTGGCGGTAGAAAATAGAACTAAAAGATTGTGCAGCGCGTGCGCAGCACGCCTGCTATACGGTGTCGTAGGCAGCAGGGACATGTGTCAAAGTTTCGATCGGAAAGAGTTTTATTTAAAACTCAGTGTACCCCCTAGCGGTGGGAAGTGAAACTATACAATTTTGCATTTAAAATTTGTCCGTTTCAAACAAAGGGCCCGATTTAAACGACAAATGATTCATTCAACTTAACATAAAATAATTAAGATATAGATGACTAATTAAGACATAGATTTGGTGCCCCCTGGTGGTGGAAAGCGGAACTAAAAAAAATTCTGCGCGTGCACAGAACGCCTCCTATACGTTGTCATAAGCAGCGGGGACACGTGTTGGAGTTTCGTTCGAAAAGAGGTTTGTTTAGAACAGAGTGCACCCCCCAGCGGTGGAAAAAGTAACTAAAAGATTTTGTATTTAATCTTGGTCCGATTCAAACGAATTCTTTTCTGACATTCTTCCGAGGTCTCCCAGGTACTAAATAAACTTCGGTATCATTTTTTCTGCCCTTGGTTACCATCATTTATGAATATAAAATCCAGGGGGGGGGGGGATTTATTTTCTCTGGTTCTATAGGTCCAATTTCAACAAGAATCGGTTCACTCAACTTAACATGAACTAATTAATGTATAACTAATTATTTAAGACACATATTTGGTACTCCCTGGCGGTGAAAAGTGGAACTAACAGATTTTTCGCGCCTGCAAGGCACGCCTTCTACACGGTGCCGTAAAAAGGAGGAACGAGTGCCGGAGCGACGATTGGAAATAGGTTTATTTACAGAAGAATGCTCCACCTGGTGGTAGAAAATGGAACTAAAAGATTTTGCTGTGCGTGCCTAACACGCCTGCTATACACGGTATCGTAGGCAGCGGGGACACGTGTCGGATAATTTGTTTAGAACAACATGCATCTCCTGGCGATGTAACTAAAAGATTTTCCTGCGCGTGCGCCAAATATGGCTATTTTTATTGAAACCGCAAAAGAAAGTTACCAATTTCATAGTCCCAGACAACGAAAAAGTTTCATTTTCACTCATCCTCGAGTATTAAGAAAAGTATGGGATTATTGGAATCGGAACTTACAATTTATTTTTGAGATTCCGAAAATGCGAATTTTGTGAAAATCATTCGGTAACTTTTTTTTTAAAAATTTGACCAAAAACTGACCCGTTTTCAATCAAATGATCAAAGCAATGTGCACATATAGAAATCAAAGTTTCTGGATAGTCACTGTATTAACTTTTTAGGAGATTTAAAAAAAATTATTACTTAAAACTGTATTAGAAGTAATGTGTTTTATATATTGGAATCTCAAAGAGTTTACTAGCTAATGTTTCATCGCTATCATAAAAGGAAGAAATACTATTATATTTTTATTGGGTAGTCCATTCAAAATTTATATTTTTATATAGCATTTTTCGAATATTTTTCCAATAAATTGCTTTCAATTTTTATGAATTTATTATGCTAGAAATTTTATTAATCTCAGAAATGTTGATGTATTATAAATAAATACGGTACTCTTTAATATTCAAAAAGTAATTGTCTATAAATTACAATAAACCCCACAATACTACGCAAAGAATTTTTGAAAACAATGTAATTTGCCTCTGTAACTTTCAATTTTTTAATCATAAATGTAAACAAACATTTAACCATTATTTTAAAGCTTTGGAACGATATTCTATAGGGACTAATTAAAATTTGTTCCAAATTAAATTTATATTTGTAGCAACTGTGTTTCGCTAATGAACTTTGACAATATTCTGTCTATGCTGCTATATTATAAATAAAGTTTATTATACATTTTGTACTTCGTCATTAAAGCTTACATTTCTTGCATAAGAACGTAACTATTATACATGAATATAATATACATGCATTGAAAAATAATTACGCATAAAACTTGTTGCACGAGTGAAGTTATGACAAGTAATTAATACATTTAAGAAAGTTTTAACTTTCTAATACCAAAATAAAATAACAACATTTATCATTTACATTTGTTACTATAAGAGGATTATAGATACTTCCAATTAGTATTGTTATCCATTTACATAATTCAAGGAAATGTTAACTATCTGTATTCGTTTTAAAATGAATACATTTCAGATAAAATAATCTATGCTGTTATCCTGAAAATTTATACGCAATTCACAATTCCGAAAGTTGACAATAATGTTTCAAATCTTTTAAAATAATAAAATTTATTGTGAAAGTTAGTCGCACTCTGACATTACTCATTTCGAATTAATTTCAAATATATTTAACGATGAATGGCGTTTAATTATAAAATTTTCCACATCGCATTTCTACGTTTAATGTGACAGTTTCTGCATGTTGAAAAACACAGAAAAGAAGCAATTACATTAAATTGTGAATGACGATAATTGACATTTCATAAATTAAAAGGATGAATAATTTAACAAATCATTTGGAATCATGCTTTAATTGTACGTAATATAAATGCACATGTGTGTGTCAAGTGAATTATAGAAATATGATAGTTCTCAAAGCAACAAAATTCGGTACTAAAAGAATTCTGTACTCAAACGCATGTTTCTAGGAGCCAAATTTTGAATATTTATTTAGACTGTTATAGTGTTTGTGTCTAGTTAGTAACCGTTTATCGTTAACACTAAACATGATACAATACAGTCGTAAAACCTGATGCTAAAAAACGCAATTCTGTTTAAAAAGTTGTAAAACCATTAAGATCTTTAGGAGTTATCCTTAATCGGGTTCGTAGCCGATGTGTTCTTAACCTAAGAGCGATGCAGGCAAGAATGTTATTACAAATTCATGACAGTCAGAACAAGAGAATTAATAATGCACCAAACCACATTCGCTAAAATACGAAAAGCTGCAACTGTGCATATTTACGGAACTTTCACCATAAATGGCCTTTTCCCTATGAAAAGTTTATCAGCCATGTTCTATGGAGGAAATGCAGCCAGCCGAAATTGATTAAGTCAACTATTAAGATTAGTTAACTGGCGAACAGACTTGATTCCTAAGGCTCCAGGAATTTTGAAAATTTGTTAATTAAACTAAACCCATTCGTATATTTTTCAATAAGAATTTTGCAAGACATTTTCTAACTGAGTAAACAACTGACCAGGCAGGGAATAGAAACCAACACTTTGGCTTAAATTTCCAACATTCTGCCTATTTAGTTACATGTACCGACAACCGGCCGACACAGTGCACCCAGATAACATTATTGGTAATGACATCTGGTCTGACCATGTAGACAACTCAACAGAATATACCGCAGGTAATTGAACTCCAATAAACGATGGAAACGTACACACAATTTATTGTTTTTAACTCAATCATACTAAATGGTGACGATATCATACGAACCAATAAAGTGAAAAAGATTTTTCAGTACTTAATTTTAGCTATATAAATACTCTACATCTTCCACATAATTTAAATTATATCCGTTTTATTATTAATGAAATGGTAACTCAATCTTCTTATTATATGACTAGAGACATTTTTAATAAATTCCGTGATTATTATTTTCTATTATATTATGGAAAGCACATTGGTTTAAATAGTTATCAACAGAAATATAAACCCCCATTTAAAATTTCGATAAAATTCTATTATATTCAAAATGTTTAAAGTTTTCATTTTACACTTTTACATTGAATAAAATGATAAAACAAATTAGCCGAAATTAGATACTTTAACGTTTTAAA
The DNA here is from genome assembly GCA_963931845.1 of Maratus michaelseni. Classification (NCBI taxonomy): domain Eukaryota; kingdom Metazoa; phylum Arthropoda; class Arachnida; order Araneae; family Salticidae; genus Maratus; species Maratus michaelseni. The sequence goes on along the minus strand of OZ007587.1, from coordinate 303,984,620 downwards.
TACGTCATAATTTATTAATATTAAATGTTTCAAAAATAATAAATTGTATTTAACGAGTTGTTCTAGAGTGTCTTTTATAGTACGTTTCAGCAGCACGGCTAGTCAGATTCGGATAAAATTTCAATTAAATTCGATGTTTATAATTATTTAATAGTTTGATTTCCCGCTAATTTATTTGCTACAAAGTAATATTTGAATGAGTCAAAAGTTTCAAATGTAGGAATTAAATTTATAATAGAACGAAGTGCTTTGGAAATATGTAAAATTATTGAGTTGTAAAATTAATCACTATACTGAATGCTGTACTAAATATTGTAAATAAATGTAATCGTTTAACTTGATATATTTAATAAATAAGATAATATAACCTTTACTTATAGAAACAAATTTGCATCATACAATTCAGTACTTACCTAAAAATGAAGAATATATTTGTGTTCTATATTTTCATATCATACAGAAATAAATTTTAAAATATGCTTGAACATCATGCACATAATATTTACAAGGTATCATCTACATTTGTAGTAAAGAATGTAAAATTGACAAAGGGCATTTGGCTGAGCGATTCAACTTACAATAGTCAGAGAGCGTTGTCGAAATTTGTATTGTAAATTGAAATGTATTATTATAATCTGTTTTATGAATCCTTCGTCGAAAACAAGGTCTATTGTTTAATAAAGATCGATTTTTACAAGAAGAATGAAACTTTTTTAATTATTTTTCTCATACTAACTCTCTGATAATCTGGTCATAAAAAAACATCTATATTATAAAGCAAAAACATGCAGGGTTGTAACGCTGTCGTCACAACTTACCAATAAATTTCGCTTTTATTTTATTTTAAACTAATAAACATCGCGCAAATTAAATTTTTATGCAATCGAATATTTACACAATCGAATAGAAAAACAAAAATCCTTTCAATTGTAATTTGTTAAAATTTTGTTGCAATTTACTGATTTTTTTATGAGTTAATTTTCAAATAATTTCCAAGCATGAAGAGTTTTCAAATTTATTTCTATTGCGTGCAGCCGTATTTTCAAAGATTAACCTGTTTGTACTTCAAACAATATAAATAGTTCAACATTTGTTTCCGGCTAATATTCAATAACGAAATTAAAACTTCACCAATAAATAAATAAAATAATATAAATAAAACACAAATCTAACAGACATGTTATCCATCGCTTAAACCACTGAAACTGTCGGAAACAAATAGGCTACTGTATGTAGCGATTTCTTCGGCTATTAACTCCTGGCATGCGGCTAATATGAAAATATATTTTAAAATAAATTTCAGAACTTTCTTTGAGTGCATAATTTATTTTTTTAAATAAAATCCTTTTAATGGTTGTTATCTTGCAATCTAAAAAAGTATATTTAATGTATAAGATCTATTTAGAGTTTTTATTTTTTAAAAATGCTTTTCACGAAATGGTTTTCTGTAATTCGTGTATCCCTGATTCCGTTTATTTCCAGGAATATTATATTTAAAACTTTTTAGCGTAGGTAAATACGACAAATCTGTAGGAGATACATTTCATACATTAAATTGTTTGACAATTACATGCATTTAACTATGAAATATACATTATTTTATTCTACATTTATGCGATAATTTTTTAATGTGCTTAAATAGAAACATGACATTGCCACTAAAATTTAAACTTTCTTAAATTAAGATGATAAAATGTTGATCAACTTATAGGAAACCGTTGCTTGAATTTTAATCTGTATGTTTTGTATGTAACCTATTCTTTAATTTTGTAATAAATGGTTAAAATAATGCATAATTGGGAACATTTATCGCTGTTTAAAATGAGAATTATGACTACAAATTCAAAATTTAATACGGATTAAAAGAAACTGCCAAAACCTTTGTATCGCCCGTCTAGTATTCGACACACGTCTTGTCGTAAACTAGTTGAAGTTTGTTATTCGATACTAGCATAAATACTTTCAAAATAACAGAAATTTCTATCAAAACATTCTTAAAATTGAAAATCTATTCTTTTTAATTATTTTTAAAATCTGATTGAACATTATAAATAACATTAAAAAGGTTTATTAAAGCTTTTCATTTAATGCCTAGATAACGGATTTATCCGTATTTATTCATTTACGCTGACATATGGTGGACGTAAATAAATTCATTATTAATAACATCCCAATTTAATGTCTAATATAAAGTTTTCTGAAATAGTTCACAATATTTTTCACGCAGAAATTTAAAAATTATAAAACGATGAATATTGGTTGTTGATTAATGACTGAGTTTTATATTAGTACAAATAAACATTAAATTTAAGAGGCTAATTAAGGTTATTTTAATATCATAAGCATTCATATAAATTTATTAATATTTATGACGAAGGAAAATCTGTAGCGCTGCTTCATCTTTAATATTGACACTATTGACACTATAATATTGACTTTCTTATATTAATATAAATTTACTAGCTCTAAATAATAAGTACCAGCGGAAATTCCAATGGTTTTCAAGATTTATTTTGATATGTAAAAACAAAGTATATTTAAAAAAAGTCAAATATAAGTCAATATATACAACATGTTATAAACATAAAAATGCACACATATATATGTACATACTTGCATCTGAAGAAATGCATTGGTGATGAAATGAATGTAATGGCATTGTTATGGGAAAAAATTAAGAGTATTCTAAGAATGTTCTTTTACAAATTAAAAAGTAAATATCTAAACAAAATAATAATTTTTCTTTGTTGTATAAAATTAACGCAAACGTCCGCAAATACAAATTTCGGAAATTTCGTGCATTTAATATTGGTAATGTATTAAATATATTTCAGATAAAAAGAAAAGAAAATGAATATTTTAATATCTCTTACAAACTTCATTTAATAAGGTAACTACTTAAATATTATTAATGATTAAAAATATGCATAACAAAAAGAATATTCTTAAATGAAACTGACATTCTTAAGTGTAAACCGGAGAAAGAGCTATTCATAATTTTCATTTATTCTAATAACTGAGTAAAAATTAAATGAGGTAAAATTTCATTTTATAGCTCAAGAAACACAACAGCTGTTGTCGTACGTGCTGAAATTTAAGTAGAAAAATAGAAAAAAAAGCGTAAAATATACACTAGAATAAAAATAAATTCCCGCATGGATTACTCCTTATAAAATATTTTGTTCACTCACGAATTTAATCACTACTTAAAATTAGAATAATTAAATATTTCGGATAAGTTTATGTTTAAAAATGTTTGAATGAAAGCTATTTAAATTAGGCATGTTCATAGAATTAAATCATGTTAATATAAATACATGTGTTAATGAGTTATATTTTATTTATTATGAAAAATACATGTTTTAATGTTTAATTCTAAGTTATATCTCTTATAAACTTTAAGTAAAAAGTTAACTGTTTAAAAATTATTAACTCTGCAAATTTTTAGAACACAAGTAATATCGTCACAATAAGAAGGTCATTTATAAGAGAACTCGGTAAACTGTTTTTTTTTTTTTTTTACTACTTGCGTATTTAATAATATCTCTGTGACATAATATTAAAACTAGTCCCGGACACTTGGATTAATTGCAAATGAATGAAATCTCTGTCTTTATTTTATACTTAAAATAAAATTACGAACTTCTTTAAGGATTTTAATTAAATATTGCTAATAATATCGAATTATTTAATGAAATATACTGAAAATAGTTTGGTCTTATTTTTTTGGCGTCACGAAAAACGGTGGGTAGTTCCGGGCTTAGTATTCAATGGTGTCCCAACCGTTTTTTGGCCTTATAAACATCACAATTATAGTAAAAATCCGATGCATCTATATAAACACTATCTTTATGGGCCCAGTCTTTGCATTCCTGGCACTTAATCCAGTCTTCTTCAAATGTTTCTCCGCATATGATGCATTCTATCTCGTTTTGTCGAAAATTTATTCACAAAAAAAAATAAAAACACTCACTCACGATTAACTTACTCGGCGCCCACGTCGCAGTTAAACTGTATTTGTTTCGACTCTAGAGGGCGTTCATTTACAATAACTCTTTATTTACGCAACACTTTGAATTTCTTAGAAATTGAAATGTCCACGGTCACCTGCCGTCCGCGGCTACCCGACTTTTCCCTACGTTTTGGGTGCCCGCCACGAGTGAACACTTTCTAAATACATGTAAATTATGTCATTTGGGATTTGTTTAAAATTTCATTAGTAACATGAAAGCGTCATAAAGAAGCTTTATTTAATTTTTTAGAAATTTTCAATGCATAAAAAATGAAACTAAACATGACCATAAGATCAAAGTATATAATTCAACATATTTTTTGCATAAAAAATAAGTGACATTTAAGTCAAGATATAAGCATTATTTTTTTTTCTTTAATCTTTTACAATTAAAAAAATACAACATGTAGTTCAGATCTTATTTTTTAAAAATACTCTTTGCGTTTAACGTATTAAACAGGTGGAGAATTCTTACATAAAATATATACAATGTTTCAGTTACTTATTATAAACTACACTAAATCCTGAAATAATTTTATTGTATCCTTTAATTTTAATAGTTTTAATTTTATTCTATCCTAATAGAACATTAAAAGTAAATTTTATTAAAATATTTTGTGGAATATAAGGAACTTCCTGTAGATTATAAATGTTTTAAAAAAGAAACCTAACCTTGAATAAGTAATAATTCTTAGTTAATGAGAGCATATATATTACCTTCTTTTGTTTTAGGATCTAACAAAAATCTTTTATCTTTAAACTGTTTTACTCAGCATAGATTTAATTCTGTTTCTATATTTAATTTCTGACTTAATAAAGTATATACTTGAAGTGAATGTTTTATAAATTAGTGATTATCTTTATAAATTATAATATAATTAAAATTTTACTTTAATAAGATTTAAGTAACAATCAATTCAACCTTTTACATTTAAAAAATAATAATAAAAATGAAATTCCATCAGAGTTCAATTATAAATCCATTGCAAATCTTAGTGAAGTGCGAGTTATCATTTTGTCAAATTGTCATTTGACATATTTTATTATTTTTTTTAACTTCTGAAATAGTCGCGTATAAAATTCACAAAGCTTGAAGGAGTTATCCACTCTCTTCAATAAAATCTCTCTGTGTACAAATTGAGAAGAGGGGTTTTGCGGATTTTAAATCATCTTTGTAAAAATTACTTCAATCCACTTCAAATGATTTCTATAAAATAAGAATAAACTTAAGCATTTTATTAACCGGCTTTTAACAATCGAGGTTACACAATTCGTTTATACCTACATATTTTTATGTGCGTAAAAGCAAATCTTTTGAATGACTGCTTTGATTTTCATAATTGTTTGTTGTTTTCGTTTTTGGAAAAGGTTTATTTTAGAGGTTATTCTGGATAGATTTCCTTAGTAAACTGTAAAAAAAAGACAAATGTTTCTTAATCTAATCTAATCTAATCTAACCATGAACGAAAATATGCATTAGTATCTTCCAAGTTACCCGCGATTTCGAAAAGCGTAATTTATGTTTTGAAAACCCATAAATCATTATATAGGGTGGTTCAGAACTATATGTCAAAAATGTAAAGGCAGGAAGAGGGGACCTAAATAAGCAGATTTCGTATAGGAATGTGGGTGCGAAAAGGCAGTGTTGAGGCAGTAGAGAGCGCTATTGAGTTCGGCGGATGAAAGAATTTCGCTGGCTGGAATCGTCGTTCCCCGCACGGATTTCTAGCAACATGCATCGTTACACCAATGCGAAAATTATCGACATGCATTTCATGTATTAGGCTGCGCAAGGAAATGGAGCGGCTGCTCAAAGGAACGATTCCCCGGGAGGAATCTGTCGGATCGCCGAACATTTGAGCGTCTTCATCGGGAGTTGTGCGCGAGTGGATCGCTTTATACTTCCTAGCGTGATACGGACACTGGAAGATATTACAGAATTCCAGCAGTAGAAGAAGTATTACGCACAGCAGAAAAATAGTTCATCGATGTTGGAAACAGTCCAGAAATTGATTTCATCTGTTCCGCCGTTTGTGATATATGCATTCGTTTCGTGGACTGCCAACAGGTGTCGCCACTACCAGAAATGAAACTTCCTCAAAACCCCACAAGATAGCAGCACTACAGATCTACAGAGAGATAATCACTACAATGTGCATTTTAAAGAAAGTAAAAACTGTTTAATCAGCAATAAACCCTTTGTGAAATGTGTTCGACGGACTAATTCCGTGAGAGAACATTCAAGAGCCCCTTTTATTAGTTAGTTGACGCTGAAACTTCATGTCAGAAAGACATAAACAATTCGCTCGTCCAATATTAATAAAAACTGCGTTCTGGAAGCAATACGCTCCTGAACTTTGACGAAGCATAACCTTTTATGGATCTAAATTACCTTTACTTTTTATATTATAAGAATGTAACGTATTTAATCAAGATTTTGTGTAGTTTTTCAGATATAAAGTGTGTACTTAAGAAGTAACCATGTGTTGTGTTTCTACAAAGATTTCACGCTGCACTTAATAAAAATAAATTCACATATTCTCAGAGCAAGCATAATTAGCTGCGTCACGAATAAGGATTACTCCTTATAACAGGTAAGCAAAGCTTACGTATTTTTGTACGAATAATTAAGAAGTAATTGTATTATTTATCTGGTCGTTTCGAGCAAGCAAATATAACTCACTTCCTTTTAGATTAATGAGACTCAGTAAGAGGAGAGAAAAAAAACTAGACCAGAAAAAAAATAGTAATGATATAAGTATTGTATTATAAGTGAAATTTTATTACATTAACTATTGGTATTATTTTCTGAGATATATTATTGATATTATTTTTTTTTCTTGGTGCATATAACATATAATTATTGCTATTGATCATTGATAATGCAAAAGTAAATAATAAACATTGAATAGAATATATGATGAACAAAACGGTAGATAATTAACCTAAATGAATATTGAAGTATTATATAGGTCACTATGTTGTGATATATATGTATAGACTAATGATAAATATAAATAACTTAAAAATATATATACACATTTATATAACGTTGCATTCAACATTTAATTATGGCTACTTCGTCCGCGAAGGATATATCGCTTGTCGAAAAGCTGAATGACAGTAATTACGAACTATGGGCCTTCAAACTAGAAATGCTGTTAATTAGGGAAGATCTATTTAAATATGTTACCCAAAACCCACCTGCAACTCCCGACGATTCATGGAAGAAAAGCGATGGGAAAACTAGGGCAACAATAAATCTTTCGATAGATGACAGCCAAATCTGTCATATAAAGCACTAAAAAACCGCCAAAGAAATCTGGGACACGTTGAAGAAGGTGCATCAAAGATCCACCTTATCGTCTAAATTGTTTCTCCTCCGAAAATTATACTCACAAAAATTAAGCGACGGAGGAGACATGAACCGCCACATCAACGAAATTCTAACAATAAAGGATAAATTGTACGCCATTGGCGAAGAAATTCCGGAGACTCATATCGTAGCACTTTTATTGTGCAGTCTCCCTAGATCATATGATCCTCTCATAATAGGCCTCGAAGCTAGGGATGAAAGCGATGTCACTTTAGAGTTTGTTAAGACAAAACTACTGGATGAATTCAAGCACCGGGCTGAAAATAAACAATCCAACACAAATGCACGCGAAACCGCGTATAGAGTATCCAACAGACAGAACAAAAACAGAAAATATTGCGGATTCTGCAAACGACAAAACCATACAACATCAGAATGCTACCATTTGAAAAATAAAAACCAACACTGCAATAACGCAAGACCTGACTGGAACAAAAATAAAACTATTAATAACTCCAGTAACAATAGAAACAACACAATTGGCCATAAAAATGCCCAGAACAATCCCAAGGAAACATCCAACTATTGCTTCAATAACAAAATTGAAGGTGATCAAGATTTAGATAGCTCGGTTCCCCCCGGCGACGACAAAACATCAGAAGATAAAATTGAACCCATCTCTGTAAACAGGGCGCAAACACCAAATGAAGAAAAATATATAATTGACTCTGGATGTACTAGGCATGTCGTAATGTCAAAGCACAATTTTGAAAATTTTACGCCAGGAAACTTCGGGGATATTACAATAGCGAACGGAAAGCGGCTATGCTCACAAGGTCTGGGAGACGTGAACATTAAAATAGATTCACAAAATTCCATTACACTTAAAAGCGCACTATACTGTCCCGAATTGCAGAACAATCTGCTATCGGTAAAAAGGGCCACCGAAAATGACATCAAAGTAAAATTTGAAAACAGAAATGCTCGTTCGTGAAGGATAACCACACAATTTTTACAGCTAGGTTAAATGACAATTTATATGAATTACAACCCAAAGACGATTACGGATATAACGCGCAAATCCAAACATCTTGCAGCGATAAAAACTGCATATCCATTTGGCACAGAAGGCTGGGACACAAAAATTTTGAAGCGTTAAAACATCTCGCGAAACACAAACTAGCTGAGGGCATAGAAATACACAATTGTAAACATGAAACTGTTTGTACAAAATGCGTCGAGGGAAAGCTGTCGATTGCACCCTACCCCAAAACCGCTTCTAATAGATCAAAGGAAACATTAGATCTGGTACATACAGATATCTGCGGAAAAATGCATACACAAACACTCAGCGGAAAGAAATACTTTATAACTTTCACTGATGACTACAGTCGGTTTACAATGATTTATTTGATTTCGCATAAATCAGAGGCAATAACAAAACTCAAAGAATTCATAGCCCTAACGAAGAATAAATCCGGAAAAATTATAAAAGCAATCAGATCCGATAACGCAAAGGAGTATCTAGGAGATAGTTTTGAGAGTTACCTATCAGAAAACGGTATAGAACACCAGTTGAGCGTCCCGTACTGCAGCCAGCAGAATGGTGTTGCCGAACGCAAAAATAGGACTATAGTTGAGATGGCGCGCACAATGTTATCTGACGCGAACTTACCGAACCAATTTTGGGGCGAAGCCGTACTTACAGCAACATACCTGATAAATCGCTTGCCTACCAAAGCAAACGAAAACAATAAATCGCCTTATGAGCTGTGGAATAATAGAAAACCCGATTTATCGAACGTACGGACTTTCGGATGTAAGGCATACGCCTATGTCGAAGAATCGAAGAGATCCAAATTTGACAAAAAGGCCGTTGAAGGCATTCTATTGGGTTACGATAATCGTAGTAAAGGGTATAGAATATACACAGGGGGAAACAACGTGATAATATCATGAACCGTAAAATTCCTTGAGAACGGAGCAAGCGAAATTGATAAAAACATAAATGATTCAAAGACACCTACTGAAACCGTGGAGATTGAACTAAGTAATGATGAACAAAATCAAAACGACACCCCACAGCAAAGTAACGCTGAAGCGCGAAGGTCACTAAGAAGTAACAGAGGTGTCCCCCCTGACCGCTACGGGATAAGCGCGAATATCTGTAAAATACAAGATCCGAAAAATTGGGAAGACATAAATAATATCAGGGATCCTGAAATAAAAAACAAATGGATAGAGGCCGCAAATGAAGAAATTACGTCGTTAAAAAAGAATAACACTTGGGAATTGGTGAAACCAACACCAGGAAAACGTACAATAGGGTGTAAGTGGACATTTAAAACAAAATATAACGCACGCGGAGAGGTAGAGAGATATAAGGCACGACTTGTCGCGAAGGGCTACTCGCAAAAATACGGAAGCGATTACGATGAAACGTATGCACCGGTGGTAGCGCACACCACAATAAGAAGTTTCCTAAACGCCGCCGTGTATAAAAATTTAAATATTACACACCTAGATGTAAAGACGGCATTCTTACATGGAGATTTAGACGAAGAAGTCCTAATGAAGCAACCCGAGGGATACGTTGTAAAAGGGGAGGAAGATAAGGTGTGCAAGCTAAAGAAAGCAATATACGGGCTAAAACAGGCCGCAAGGGCCTGGTACATAAGAATTAACAAGTCATTAAGAAATTTAAATTTTAAGGAGTGCAATTCAGATCAGTGCTTATATAAGAGAAATGAAAACGGGGATATTTCCTATATAATCGTGTACGTGGACGATATTTTAGTCGCCGCGAGCGAAGAAAACACGCGCAATATATACGCGGAATTATCTAAGGAATACGAAATTAAGAATCTCGGCAGGGTATCGCAATTTCTCGGAATAAATATTAAAAGGCTAGACAACGGAAACCTTGAGCTAGACCAAGAGAATAAAATTGAGGAAATAACCGAAAAATTTAAATTGTCCAAATCAAAGCCCACATACACGCCCATGCGCACAGACTATTTCAATGCAGACCAAAACAGTGAAACACTAAGCGACAACAAACAATACAGACAGGCTGTAGGAGCGTTATTATACATAGCGACGTTAACCAGACCGGACATAGCTGCCACGGTAAACATCCTTGGAAGAAGGAACGAACATCCCAGAAAAGCAGATTGGGAGGCGGTAGAAAAGGTAATAAGATACCTGCATACCACTAAGCACTTGAAGCTAACTGTAAACAAAAATAAGCCGCCCGTACTAACTGCATATAGTGACTCAGATTGGGCAGGAGATAGAGAAGATCGGAAGTCCACAACTGGGAATGTGTTAAAATTAGGGAACAATCTCGTGTCCTGGACATCAAGAAAACAAAACTGTGTAGCGTTATCGACTGCAGAGGCAGAGTATATCTCTGTATTCAATGCCACGCAAGAAATTCAATGGGTTCTTAACCTACTAAAAGACCTAGAATTGCATCAAACTTTACCAATCGTAATATACGAGGACAATATCGCATGTATAATGTTGAGTGAAAATGAAAAACAACAATCCCGTGTGATACACGTGGACATAAAGTACCACAACGTGAGACATTTAAAAGAAAGCGGGGTGATCACACTGGAATATTGCCCTTCGAAAAGGATGGTAGCTGACATCCTTACCAAGCCCATCCCCAAACCTCAGTTTGAGCACTTGAGAACAGAACTTCAACTTACACCACCACAGGGCTCAGATGAAGAGGGGGGGTGTTGGAAACAGTTCAGAAATTGATTTCATCTGTTCCGCCGTTTGTGATATATGCATTCGTTTCGTGGACTGCCAACAGGTGTCGCCACTACCAGAAATGGAACTTCCTCAAAACCCCACAAGATAGCAGCACTACAGATCTGCAGAGAGATAATCACTACAATGTGCATTTTAAAGAAAGTAAAAACTGTTTAATCAGCAATGAACCCTTTGTGAAATGTGTTCGACGGACTAATTCCGTGAGAGAACATTCAAGAGCCCCTTTTATTAGTTAGTTGACGCTGAAACTTCATGTCAGAAAGACATAAACAATTCGCTCGTCCAATATTAATAAAAACTGCGTTCTGAAAGCAATACGCTCCTGAACTTTGACGAAGCATAACCTTTTATGGATCTAAATTACCTTTACTTTTTATATTATAAGAATGTAACGTATTTAATCAAGATTTTGTGTAGTTTTTCAGATATAAAGTGTGTACTTAAGAAGTAACCATGTGTTGTGTTTCTACAAAGATTTCACGCTGCACTTAATAAAAATAAATTCACATATTCTCAGAGCAAGCATAATTAGCTGCGTCACGAATAAGGATTACTCCTTATAACAGGTAAGCAAAGCTTACATATTTTTGTACGAATAATTAAGAAGTAATTGTATTATTTATCTGGTCGTTTCGAGCAAGCAAATATACCTCACTTCCTTTTAATCGACAAGCTCGAGAGGCGTTGATCGTGTGCATCCTTTGAGCAACAGTTCCATTTCCTTGTGCAGCCCCATACATAAAATGCATGTCGGCAAGATCCGCATTGGTGTAACGATGCTTGTTGCTCGAAATCCGTGCGGGAATGACGATTCAAGTCATCGAAACGCTTTCATCTGCCGGTCATCTGCTGTCTCAACGCTGGATTTCCGCACCCCCATTCCTACACGAAATCTGCTTTATTTAAGTCCCCTCTATCTGCCTTTACATTTTTAACATATAATTCTGAACCACCGATGTTATATTCGAGGTTCAAAAGAGCATTTAAAGAAGCATTTATTAAAACAAAGTTTATTTTGATGCCACTGATTTCCGGAAACTTTTACGTGTAGTTTTATTGTAGATTAGTCACCGGTATATTGGTAAATACTCAAACCGGAATATTGGTTTTTAGGATTCTACCAATTCTAAATTAAACATTTTCAGAGCGTAATTAAATTTACACAAACAAGAGTAATATATATATATTAATTGTAATGCTAATGTTATTAATTTATCATGTTTCTCTGTAACACATGTTAGCTGATCATGAAAATATTTACTCGAGAATTAATAGCATCCTATGAAGCGTGTATGAATAAACTAATTAATACACTATGCAAACGAGTCGAAAACGCTTTGAATATCACTGGCAGCAAAATATACTTTGTTTTTGTAAATGCTGCCTTAAATCTGAGAAATATATTTGTTTCTGAGGTTTCTAAAGTTAAAGAATGCTTTTGGGAATTCTGGGTAACTCGGATGAGGTTATTGTCTATTTTCGTTCATGTATATATAGTATTTTCTTAGATAAAAATATTAAGCAACATTAGCCTTTTTTACAGTGATAATGTGGCATCTTTATCTTTAGATAAGTTTTCTTGTCTTTTTTTTTATAAGTTCTGATTATCGCAAAAATTGAAAAATAATTACGAAATAAGAATAAGTTATACGGTATTAATTTAGTTAGCTTTTAAAAAGAGCTGCCGTATCGCGAGTACTTTTTTTTCTAGGGAACAAATAAAATAATTTCATATCTCATCATCTAATACTTGCCAAAAAAGCGGTATTTGTAACAATACAATTTAAAATAAATTTGGATAATTATAAATGGTTGTCATTAAAACACTTTGTAGTGCCAAACCTTTCCCACTGAAATACACCATCTGGCATGCAGCGAGAAATTATCAGTGCTGGCACGAAACAATCCGGTCAAACAAACATATGTGAGTTTTGTTAATTTTTTCTTTAAAAAAGACATATTATGAAATGAATTAATTCAAGGAAAAAAACAAAAATAGGTACTTACAGGCATGGTCCAAATATAGTTACAGATATAAAAAAAAAAAATGGATATTTTTACACACGTTTATGTAGCTTAAGTTGAATTTTGTATGTAAAGATAGAATTTTGTAATTTCTCACTTCCTGATTGCTAGGTTCTGCCATAATATTTAATCTAACAAAAGAGTTAACTCGATCTTCTTTTAAATATCCGGATCTTAAAAACATTAAATGTTAAACTTATAACACTATATACCATACAAATAACGAAATAGAAAAAAAAGTAAATAAATATGTAATTTACTATCTCAGTAACATTTTAAAAATAATAGAATTTTTTTTTTTTTTAAGAATATCTGTTCTTAAAACATGAAAATATAAAATTATATCGCTGTCTATAACATTACAATGACGTATCACACGAAATCATCAAATAAATTAATTAACCTTAACAACACTTAAATATTTGCAACAGAAATAAATTTTTAAAAACAAAAATTTAATCAGTATAACATAGTATATAAAACCTTTAAATTTCAAAGTAGACTATTAAATAAATAAAACATTTTAAATATAACATAAACTAATAAATATCAACATATAAAAATATCAATAAATAAAAATACCAACTTACAGTTACTCTTGAACATATTTCACAGGAAAGTTTCACACATCTAAAAATCTTTAATTTCCTGATAACACAAAAGTTCTGCTTTTTCGCAATCCTTTAAAACCAACACCATGAAGACGCTTATGAAGATGAATAGTATATTCTCTAGCAACAACTTCACTTAGGCCAAATTTTCCTCTTCTTTTCTCTTTTAGGCTTGACCATTTTTAATTTATTATAAAGCTACAAAATAGCAACACACCAGACGTGAGACGTGAACGTGCTGTAATGGCGTAGACGTCCTCGTAACATATTTTTCCAATCGGCAAATTTCACGTTTAAACTACACAAACTTTCTGTTGATCACCAGCTGTTTATCTAATGTCCAATCCTTATCCTGTTCGACTTATTATATTAATGTCGTATTTCCAAGTTTCAATCCGGGATGAAAGGCAGTCGTGCTCGTTGATAAACAGGGTTAGCTATGTGATAGGTTTCCCTTTTAGCTCGCATCAGGCGGCCGTGTGGTATCATAAACAACAACAAGAAAATTCAGTTCATTTTTTTTTTGTCGAAGAACATTTTATTTCCAGTTTAAGACATCTCTTCAGGGAAAATGCTCGTTAGCCAACGCTAAACAAAATAAAAATACAACGTTCCATTATTTTCTAGAATCCGTCCCGATTTTTTAGCAAACACCAGCGTCAAAAAATTCTCTCCGAATCAGGAGGATCGTGTTTTTAAACTAGCTTGCGTAATAATACAGAATACGTCACGTGACCCACTTCTATCGAATCAAAAGGTCTCTTTAGGAACTTTATCAGTAATTCCGGTGGATTTATTTTGTCGTAAAATGACTTCCTTACCGCCAAAAACTTTCTACGCCCTTCCAGAATATTCCATAATCTCGTACCAGATGCCTGCCATATCGACAAACGAGATTATCTGTTTTGAGGCTGTAGCTAAACTTCGAATTTAATACGTAATAAAAATAATAAGAAGAAAAGAAAATGAATCTTTATAAAAGGGGGAAAAAAAGAATTAAAGTTTTTCGGAAATATTTTAATAGACATTTGATATTTAATAATAGGATAACTTTATGAAATAAGGTTTTTTGAGCGGAATATTTTAAGAGATACGATATTTTAGCATTTAAATAAAGAAGTTATAGCAATTTGACCACACGGGAATAATACTAATGAATTTTAATAATGGATTAAAATAAAGATGTTCTATTTAAAGAATAAATTAAAAAAGCTATCGCCATTTTTAGACTAACTACTTTCGAATAAATATTATTAAGTGGATTAGGACAAATTGACTTTACATATGGATAGTAAAAGGGAGTTTTAAGAATGAGAATTATTTTAATAAGCTGGGTTATATACCGAATATTATTGAATGGACAAATTTTATAGAATAATTACGGAAAAAAAATTAAATTTTGTAATATATATATATTTATTTATTTAAATACGCTGTAATCATTTAAAAGTTTCGCATGAATTAATATATTATTTTACGTTGAGAAATCAATTTAAAAATCTTAAAAATTAGCTTAAATAAGGTTTATCTTTTTTTGCTATTAGATATTTCTTGAAACAGTACGCTAAAGAACGCTAAAGAATTTTAAATATGATATTCCTACAAATGAAAGGAATCGTGAATAATTTTTAATTTCCTTGGGATATAAAACTGTATATTTAATCTAAAACGTGTTAGTTGCAACACAGTTCCTATGTATTATCGATAACTAATATTAATTTAAGAAACTTGCTCATCACATAAATCGTAAGGATATTTAAAACAAATTTTTGATATACTGATATATTTTTATCATCATATGAGAAATACAACTATGAAAAACAATTTTTAAACATTTAGGAAATTAACTAAAAATATCCCAAATCTCTAAAAACAATAAGATAAAAATATTCCACATATTCAACAAGATTTTTTAAAACGGTAAAAAATTATATATTTTTAATAAATTTGCTAACTTGCGCATTCTATCATGCGTAAACAGGGGTGAATGTTCTATAATAGGGTTGGACGCACACGCCAAATTAACGTATTTTTATGAAATTTTTTGAGAAAAAGCAAGAATTGCAGTCATGAAATTAGACATGATTTTCAAGATAAACATTGAATGCTTATAAAACAATTGTTTAAAAAAGTAGATACTTTTACTTTTATACTTATTTATCTGTTTAAACATATCCTAGCTTTATTTATAGATAATTCAACTGGAAAAGTATAATTTAAGAGCTGCCTTTTCTCTAATTAAAATGTTCCATTAATTAATTTCGAAATTGCAGAACGTGTGGAAGGAGGTGTTGCGCCACAATTTTCCTCAGAACTGTTTCATTAAAGGTATTATGAGGCAATCTGTAATATCATAACGCTAAAATATTAAGACTCTTATTACTGCAGACGATATTAAGACATTATGTTCTTAAATTTAATTGTTTGAATTGTTTATTTTCTCAAGAAAAAAAAAAAACTTTTGTTTTAGCATTTAACCTGCCTCAAAAGGAATTTATTGTTACAATTTCGTGAACTTACTTTAAAGCATATTAAAGTATCTTGACAAACTCGAGATTAAACGTTTTGAAAGGAATTACTTTTATTTTTGAAGTATTAATGTCGTTCAAGTATTGAGTTTTGGTTAAATGAAATATAACTCATGTTATAATGAAAAATTTTAAAAGCTGTTTCTTGCACAGAATTAGCTGAAAAATTAGAATAAATTTAATAATTGCGATTGATTTTCGGCGTATTTAAAATTATGTATCTTCTTTTAATGAAGAAAAGTAGATAGTGATTACAGAAAATGCGTAACATTAATGTGTTACATAATGTAATATAGAAATACTTTCCCCCCGTCTATTATTTTGTCATTTTCAATTATTGCGTTTTATTTATCTATGACTTGTATTTTAATGTATTTTAATCATAACAATGGAGTTCTAAAATTTAATTGACTCTTCACCAGAGGTAAAATTGAATTATCAAAGAGTTTCATATGACAATTCATATTTTTTAGATATATTTATATATATATATTTGTCAATATTTATAATAATATATATATTTAAAAATGAAAACGCATATGAAAACAAAGGATAAGACATTATAAAAAGCGATGGAATGGACAATTTTAGTTTTATTACCTCAGTTCTTTTATAGCATTTTTAATGGTACTATCATTATCAAGTAAAATGTAAATGTACTTGTTTATCCACTACAGATCGTTTTTAGCTCTACACATTTTAAAATTTCATTCTAATAATATATATAATCTTTTAAATGACAATCGAACTGCATTTAATAGGGCATGGCGCCTAAATCAGTTATTATAATGCACATTATATCATTAAGATTTTAGTGATATAGTTGTGCAATACAGCGGCAAAAAAAAAACAAAAAAAAAAACAAAAAACAAAAAAAAAAACAACAACAAAAAAAGTGAACCTATGTTTATGATGAAATAAATCAAAATTGTTTCTCCTGTTGGGATAGATTCAGTTTTGTAAAATTTAAAAAAAAAGTACAAAAAGAAAATCGGCTAAGTAAAACGATTTCTTTGTAATTATATTCACTATTTTGACTGTAAAATAAGTTGAAAATCTTACATTAATGAGTATTAATTTATCTATAAATAAGATAATTTTTAGATATTATATATTCCGCATTTTTCAATATTTGAAATTTTAAAAAGGAAAAATTTAAATTTGTATACATTTCAAATTTGTATGCAATTGCCTCAGTGAATGATTCAAAATTTAAAATCTAGAAGGGCCATAAATGTGATCTTTATATTATGTTTCTTCTCTCATTTATTTTTTATGTTGCTCAATAGTTATGCTTTAACTTGGATTATTGCTATTTCTTCTTCTGCAGCTAATAAAGAAACTTCTTTTGGAAGATATATTTTATTAAATTCAAATTCTGAAAAAGAAACCATTCTCATCTATGTACGCCTCTATTGAGGGATTTAGTGGCGCCACCTTTCTTGCATGTCTCATTTAAAATCCTTAAAAAGAAAAAATAGAGAAAATATGTATATTTAACATTAAATTATTTTATTCGTTAACCCTTCCCTTACCTCAATAATTTTTTATAAAAATTTTGCTTCAAATTTGCAGTTTATGCCAAATAGATAATACAAAACTACAAAGAAAAAAAAAAAAGGTTCGTTAATTTAGATTTATAAAACGTTGCGAAACATTTCACACCATCAGCAGGAATTATTAAACATTAGACGTATTTAAATCTTAATAAAAAAGGTAAACAAAAGTATAACTGACATTAATTATTTCGAAAATGGAAAAAAAAATCATTGAAAATCAAATTTTAATTATTAATGAAATATTTCAAAATATTTAGCACGTAACATCACGTTGCCTTATTTTAAATGAGTTAAAAACTATAAATTAAAATGTTTTTAAAATATAAAAATTGCGTCTAGTTTTCAATAAAATTGTATTTTAAAGGAGTTAAAAGCAATAAATTAAAATGTTTTTAAAATATACAAATTGCGTCTAGTTTTCAATAAAAGTGTCTTTTAAAGGAGTTAAAAACTATAAAATAAAATGTTTTTAAAATATAAAAATTGCGTCTAGTTTTCAATAAAAGTGTCTTTTAAAGGAGTTAAAAACTATAAATTTAAATGTTTTTAAAATATAAAAATTGCGTCTAGTTTTCAATAAAAGTGTGTTTTAAAGGAGTTAAAAACTATAAAATAAAATGTTTTTTTAAAATATAAAAATTGGGTCTAGTTTTCAATAAAAGTGTCTTTTAAATCAGTTAAAAACTATAAATTAAAATGTTTTTGATACATAAAAATTGCGTCTAGTTTTCAATAAAAGTGTATTTTAAAGGAGTTAAAAACTATCAATTAAAATATTTTTAAAATATAAAAATTGCGTCTAGTTTTCAATAAAAATACTGTTGTTGATCTAAACATTTATTTTCATAAGAAAAAAGTACTTAATAAAATGTTGCGTGTTTGCACTATTATCAACGAATGAGTTAAAATTGCATTAAGTTCCCATTTCTCAAACAATTTTAATGTTTCTCATTAATTTAATTTAATTTGCCGCATTTGTAACTAGAGTCCTATAGCTAACTTTTGTTTAACAAACTCGTCAGATTCAAATTCTGAAAAGAAACTCTTCTCATCTATGCACACCTCTGTTCAGGGACTCAGTGGCGCCTCCTTTCCTCCACGTCTGAATTTTGTTTCAATATATCGCAGTCCAGCCCTATCTTCTGTTCCGGGAAGAACTGGAGAATTTCCTGTTTGAAGGATACCTAAATCTACCGCTGCTGAGGATTATGATGAGGGTTCTCCTTTTAAATTTATGTTTGCTTATTCATCTCAAAGGTGAGCTATTTTTTATTTAGTTTTGCTTTATTCATCTAATTCTATGACGAAAATAACATGAATTAAAACGATTTAAATCTTTTCATAAATTAATATATTTTATTTTAGAATTAAAATCTTTAAAAGTTATTTAAATAACTTTCGTTTTGACTCTTTATGTTTGTTTTTCATTTTTTCATCATTCGTAATATACAGAGAATAATAAAAATTTTAAGAAACATTAAGAAGGTTTTTTTTTCCTTATTTTTATTTTTATTTATTTTTTTACGAAATTTCTGAATGCTATTTCGTATTACATAAATATTTATATATATAATAGAATAATAATAATAATAATAATAATAATAATAATAATAATAATACAGAAGAGAAAACGGAAATAAATTTATTTTTTAATGGGGGAATATAAATAGTAAATATTCACATCTCGTTTAATGGGGATATTAAATTCTACTGCTCTAGAGGATTACGATGAGAGTTCTTATTTTATTTTTCTTATTGCTTGCTTCTGCATTTCAAACGTAAGTTAAAATTTCATTTTGTTAAACGGAAAAAGAGCAATTTAAAATTCAAATTAAGCTCTTGATAATGTAAAATATTATATATTTGAGTTAAGGTAGCTGCGACACAATATATATATATATATATATATATATATTAGTTATATATATATATATAACTAGTAAATATTTTTTTTTCTTTTCTTTTCTTGAGATATGTGTTCATAAGTGCAAAATCTTTTTCATATATATATATATTCTTTAACAACAAAAAATATATTTATTTAGTAACAAATTTTAAATTTTAGCTGTGTTTAAAATTGGATATATCTTCTAAAAAAGTTATTGTTTTTACATACAGATTTAATTTTTGGAATGCAGAAAAAAATAAATATTAATTTGTATTCGGACATAACACAAATATTTATTTTAAGTTTTTCAATTTAACAATTTTTAAAAGAAAAAAAATATTAAAACAGCATATTTTACAGCGACATTTTCCCCTTTAAACAAAAATAGTGAAGACAATTCGTAAATATTACTGAAAAATATATGATATATATATATTTTTTTAAATAGAAATTTAGATAAATCAATATAAATATGACAAATATAAGTTAAATACATTCTGAGAAAAACTGACCTAATTACTGGCGGTTACCACAGACAGTATAACATTAAAAACTCTTTATATTTTGATCTAACTATCGCATTTACAAGCTGTTTGTGTGTAATTCGTAAATATTACTGAAAAACTCTTATAATTTTTATTCTTTTTTTTTTATAGAAATTTAGATATATCAATATAAATATAACAAATATACATTAAATACATTCTGAGATAAACTGACCTAATTACTGGCGGTTACCACAGACAGTATAACATAAAAAACTCTTTTTATTTTGATCTAATTATCGTATTTATCCGTATATCATTTATTATTATTATATACGGTGTCTGTCATTTTATTCTCAAAATAATCGAGTATGTTTTCAGCTAAAAAAATAAAAATGTAAATGTTTCGAAATTTTTGTATCTCGGTCTACTTTCAAAAATTGAGATTTTTTTAACTTGTTTGTTTGTTTGTTTGTTTGTCTCTGTTTGCTTCTTCTTTTAAAAATATACAGTGAGTAGGATATTTCAAGTAAAGAAATATGTGTAAAACAATTTATTTAAAAATATTTTTAATACTAAAAAAAAAAAAAAAAAAAATGCTGTTTAATTTAATATGTGTCGACATATGTCACGAAATAATACTACTAATAATAAAATATACAGTAAGTAATAGAGATTTCGAATAAAGGAAATAAGTAACTCGTTTTTTTATTATAAATAATTTTTAATGCCTCACTTTTTTCAACAAATTTCAGGATTCGGTTTTATTTCACATATATCAATATATACGCATATAACCAAATAATAAGAACAATAATATAATTAAGACGACAGATTAATTAACTCAATTGCTTAATCGAGTATATAAAAAGAGATGAAGAACATTATAAAGTAACAAATTATGATTAAATATATTTTGAAATATATTTCTGTATTTGTTTAATTTCATTTACAAGAAAATATGAAATTTCATAAGATATATAGTTTTAGAATAAATTACACTTCCATAAATGTAGAGTCATCAGAGTAGTCAAGTACCAATTGTTTTTCAATTGCGTTGCATAATATTAACATAGAATTTTTTTACGTTCATAAGTTTTAATCCTTGTTTAGCTCTAGTATTTACTTTTAAAATTTAAATAATATATATTTTACTTTTTTACTTTTATATACAAATCAAAATATCGATACGGTATAGGAGACAATATAATAAGAAAATTAAATTTACATTCTTTTGGAGAATAATTGCCTGGAAGAAATGTTAAATATTGCAGAAATTTTTGTACAAAATCTCATACGACCATATACGAGGTTAGTAGTTTTTGTTAATTCTTCTTTAAAGACAAATTATATTTTTACATACCATAAGCAAATATTTTACCTAAACAAATAAATAAATAAATATTTACTAAATACCTTTTTATATTAAGGATTTTTTTTTTTTTTTTTTTTTTTTTTTTGTAGGTATTAAAAATTCAATTTTAATTTCTGTGTCATTTCCACAAAACAAAAATCACGGTTGTGTAAAATTTCTGACAGGGCATTTATACTAGAAGGTATATCTAAAGTATAAATTATTGCTGTTACTCAAAACCGACGTAAATATATACAAAACATAATGGATTCATGAAGATTTCCAATGTGTTTCAAGATAAATTTAAACTTATTATGTGCCTATAAGGAAAGAACATTTATTACAGTAGGGGGAAGGGAATGAACACTGTAATAAGTGAAATGGTGTCAGTAGAAAAAAAAATCCTGTTGCAAAAATTCACATTGTTTTTCATATTGCAAGCAAAATACAGTCTTTTTTCTTCAATTTATACGATAAAGATAACTACGCAAGAATTGTTTCATGAATATGAGAACTACAGACCTCTTTTGAGATGAGATCTTATTTGTTGTAAAAGAAGAAGAAGAAAAATAAATAACTTGTTTTCTTTTGTAAAAATACTTACACGTCTTTTTTTTTTTTTTTAAAGATTGCAATACGTATGATATAGCTATGTTTGTAAATTACATTTTATAGTACCAATGATAGCCTGTACACATGCGTAGATATATTTAATATATATATATATATATATATATTTAGTTAATTAAATAAAATATATTTTCAAATCAGAAGAAAATCATCCTGAATAATTTTTTACCTGTTATAATAACAAAAAATAGTTTTTAACTCAATTTGGTCATGGATTGCAGATAAGAGGCTTTGTAACTACACCTGAAAACTATATTATTATTTTTATGCTTACGTGGTATTGTATGTGAAATCTATACGAAGAAAGCAAACATGGTTAACTCTTTGACTACGGGTATATATATATATATGTCACATATTATTATGTTCATTATATTATGTCCATATATGTCACAGTGGAGTATTTTTTATTCTATCTGTATCACTTTTTGAGAAACTATTCCCTGTAACACAGTTATACTACGCTATGTTCAAGAGAAATCTACCACATTTTTTTGGTACGATTGAATATAAAAAAGTAGGTAGTCTTGACCCGTATTCAAACTGTTAACACAAAGAAATAATGTATTAATACAGTAAAATATTTTAATGCATGAAGTAATATTCTAATTTTACAAGCTCTTTTAAGGGGAGAAAATGATATTTAAAAAATGATGTCTATTAGAATATGATTCTTCGAAACAATATTTCAGTTAAACTAATAACATAGAAAGAAATCTTCTTTTAATGCTTCATATTCAGCAAATTACCTGGATTACATAACGATTTTCAGAAAAGATAATTTATCCGGTAATTTTCGTCATTCATTTGCATATTTCTGTCATTTAGGAATCATTAGAGATTATATCCCTTTTTTTTTATCAAACTAACAGTTAGCAAATTTAACAATTTTCTACATTGCATTTAAGTATCTCCCTCGAATAATAAAATATCTCAATTTACAGTATGAACACAAATAAAATCACATTCATATAAACTATAAAAAAACAGTAATACAATTTTAAATAGAGCTTTTTATTAATATAACAATTATATGTTCTGTTGTAGAAAGCTTTCAAATAGATTACTTGAATATGTTTTCCATTGAAAAATGTATATTTTAGTTTTCTTAGAAATATATTGATTTCAAGAAATGTATACTTTTATGCTAAATTTAAAATATTTAATGAATAAAAAAACTAATATTTCTAAATTACTGCTTGGGGTTTCGTGCAAATATATAATTTGAACTTCTTAATTTAAAATTAGGTTCGGGAGAACATTTAAAATATGCTAAGCATTTATAAAATTCAAAAACAACATCAACAAAAAAGCTATTTTTTTTTGGGGGGGGGGGGGGGGCTCTGGAGTTTAAAAACAAATGACGTAAATTACATAGACATACGATATCCAAATATATAACCTTTTTGACCTTTGTACCCTGTTGAAATTTTACTGAACGTTGATAAAAACATTTCACACCAGAATTTGTTTTTGAAAATGTTTTAACATATTTATTTAACGTAGTTCTCTGTAGCATTTATTTAACTTACTTTATGAAAAAAAAATCTGGTTCCAATCGAATTAAATAAATTATAGAAGTGGGTCGATTCGACCCATTCAGGGTAGGAAGGTTAATGTTATACTGCCTGTCCTGGATTTATCCAAGAATATATTTTTTCAAGACTTCTTAAATGTAAATTTATGTATCTAAATGTAGTTAAATAATAAAGACATGAAAATACATGTGTTTCCATAATGTATTCTTTGAATTGAACTAAAGGATTTTTCCTTTTTTCAGCGGATATTTTAAAAATATTATTTTCGTAGAAAACAGTACTTTTTAAATAAGTGTTTTTTCACTGTTAAAATTTATTAATATTTTTAGATCAATATTTTTATTTAGTCTTGAAAGAAAGTAATTCTTTATACTTTTTTATATGCAAAAAGGAAAAAAAATTCTAAAAGAGGTATTTCTTCAAAAACTATGTAAGATTTTGCCCATGGATAACATTTAATTTTTTTAATTAAAAAGAAATAATTTTGTTTTTCTATCTGTTGTTCATATTAAAATAATTATACAGGGTGTTCACGTATAACCTGACCAACCTTTATTTTCACAACCGTTGGTCCTAGATGCATACTTCCAATTACAAAAATGGTTTAAATAAGGTAAAGAATTACTTTTAAAGTGATTTGGGTCAAGAAAAACATTTATTAAAAATTACGAAAGTTAAATTTTTATACGGTCCCCCGGTCCTATAAGTGATATTTAGTAAAAATTTACTGTGACACTAACAAGTACGACAAAAAAAGTCCCATTCATCTAACATTAAAATTGACCGAATAATAGCTGTTTAAAGTTGGAGTATATTTTTTACTGCGAAATACGGGTCATTCACAAATGTAGTAGAAGTATAAATCGTCAGATATATCAAAAAAAAAAATAGTTGAGAGAAAAATTAACATTGCAATCTAAGATAATTGTGAAATCTATAATCATTCTGACATATTAATGCAAAATATACAATTTGTACTGTACATATAAGAGGATAAAAAAAACAGAATTTTTGTTAAATAAAAGGATGAAAAACAACAGCCTCAATTCTTTACAAAATGATACAGATTTTAAAATGCTGTTAGATTACACTGTCTTTCAAATTTTGGTTTGTGCCATGTTTTTTATCTTTTGAAAATTGATTCTTATGGATTTTCTAGTGCTGAATCCAAAAATGACCTTCATTTAAAACCACCACGTTAGGATTTTTCTCAAATCGCAAATTTCAAAGTTAAAAAGCTCAAAGTTAAAATTGATACCCCCTCCCCTCCCAACCTCATCGGACCCCTGAGCTGTTTAGCTGCAAGAAACCCAGTATAAGCCAAACATTTGAATAAACTATTGAATTAAATAAAATTAAACTTAATAAAAAAGTCTTACATATAATATCAGATTTTTCGCTATTTTTTAACCTTGAAATTTACGATTTGCGAAAAATCCTGATATGATTGTTAAAAGTGAAGGCAATTTTTTTTTATTATTCAACGTTAAAAAATACATAAAACGTAATTAAAAAAGTTAAAAAACACAACCATCGCAGGTTTATGTTATCTAATCTAAAACTCTTTCTTAAACTTGTTGACGATAATCTATCCGAATTGTTATTGTGTTATCCTCTAATATAAGTATTTATAAGGTAGTAAGCGTCGATAATCATAATAATATTACATTTTCATCGGATTTAAGTCAGTATGTAAAATTTAACTTCGATCGGACATTTGAAAGTGGAGTTAAACTTCGAGTACAAATTTTAAACTGGAAAGACGATCGTTGCAAGTTAAATAAAATCTTATGAAAATAACATAATTTTTGTTAAAAGAAATCATAGCCTCAAATCTTTTCAAAATAAAACATGTGTTAAAATACAATTATTTTAATTAATCTGAAACTTAACTAATAAAAAATAACTCAATCGAAATAGTTGTACGATTTCTTTCAAAGCGCAGATACCTTGAAATAAGTTTAAGTACTTTATATACGACCCCTGAAAGCATGGCCGAAATCATCTCTTTTTAGATGCAAAAAAGTGGTATAAGTCATGCATTTCAAAGTTTTATAACTCGGTCAATTTTAATGTTAGATGAATGGGACTTTCTTTGTCGTACTTGTTAGTGGCACAGTACATTTTTACTAAATATCACTTATAGGACCGGGGGACCGAATAAAAATATAACTTTCGTATTTTTTAAATAAATGTTATAACTTGACCCAAATCGCTTTAAAAAAAATTCTTTACCTTATTTAAACCATTTTTGCATTTGGAAGTATGCATCTAGGACCAACGGTTGCGAAAATAAAGGTCGGTCAGGTTATACGTGGACACCCTGTATATACAGACACCTTTCAGAAAAACTTATGAATAAAATTATTTAACACATTGACGGGCAGTAGGAACAAGTGAAGTTCGAAAATTGACACTATATGTTTTTGTAATTTTTAGAATAGTAGAAGTATAGTTTTACTCTTTCTGCTTAAATAAACTTAATTTTGATTAATTCAGCACCTTTAATTAGGTTGCACCACTTCCTTCACAACCACGTCAGGGTGGCTAGTGGTAACGGAAATATACAGTGAAAAAAAAGTGATAAACACCAGTTTATTCTTATAGAAAAATTTATGTTGATTATTCGATCAAATAATCAATTTGAATTTTTCTATAAGAATATACTGGTAATTATTTTTTTTTTTACTGTATTTTTCCCTGACCACTAGCCACCCTGCACGTGCATACTGAAGTTGCAACTCGTATAACAGGTGGAACACTAACTTCAACCTAAAAAAAAATTGTTTCCAAAACATGACACTCGGCTTCTACTTGTACGCCGGTAAATGCACATTTGTGCTGCTACAGCCGAATTGTCTAAAAACGACCGTTTCGTTTTGGGCGGCTATAGCCGTCATGCCACATGGTGAACTTCGCTTTGGCGGCTAAAGCCGCAAGTGTCCGTCAACGTGTTAAGAATATAAAAGTATACATATTTTTTTTTTGTCCCGCATTAATCTAAAGTAATTCCGGTTACCAGTAATTGACTCAACTGTAGACATTCCGTAGTTTAATAAACCAGCACTAACTACCACTACATATTTTATTTAATTGTTGCATAAAATTGCTATTTACTTAATTCCACTAACTATCCCCTTTAAAATATATTCTGAAAGTATTCTGTATTAATTAGTTGATTTTATATTAACAAAGATATTGGAAATTACATCCCCATTTCCTAGAAATATTTTTAAATATCCGATATATAACTTTGTCAATGGATATTTTTTATTATATTTCGGTTGTTTTGAATATCGAAAGCATTTTTAGATAAGACTACATAAAATTTTCGAAGTTGTACATTTTCAACTTTTGCTATTATTTTCAAATCTTGCAGTATTTTACAGGTATGTAATTCCAAACTACAGTATACTCTCACGAACCGTGTGCGGATTATTCTGTTTGCGGATCATCCGTTTTCATTCTAGACTCACAAAAAATTTAAAGAGAAACATTTTCACGCTTACTATGCATGTAAAATCAATGTTGATGTGAATTAGAATCTTGTCCTGCTTTGCTGAAAATATTGTGAAGAGTGTAGGGGTCAAGTCGGACGCTGTGGAACCTGTTTGATGGGTAGTGTTATATGGGATGGGAGGGATCGGAATGTTGTTTGTACAAAAGCCTCTAAGCTGTCCTCCCTTACTTTTGCACCTGTTCCTTTAGTTTTTAAGTCTTGTTTACCGTCAGTTAGAAGCATGAATTTTTCTACTGGTAAAAATGATTAGTGTTAAATGAAAACGAAACGTTCTAAATGTTACAAAAATTAGAAATTCTTCATAAACTTGATGATGGGGAATCAGATAGCAAATTAGCAAAGATAATCCAATTGGAGTACAAAATGTATGTGAGGGACTGTATGTGAGTATGTAAGGGACAAAGAGGATTTGATTATAGTGACATTACTGCGGTTCGTAAAATACGTGTCGATATATGACAAGAGATGAACAAACAGCAGAAGCGAAGACGCATTACAGATTTTTTTAAGCAATAAATGTTAAAAGGAAAATTCCTAGTTTAATTTTACATAGCATGCAAATGTAAGTAATATTTATATTTTTGTACTGATGTTGATTTTTTCTTTAAAAAAATAAGTTTTCGGATTATCCGTGTTTTACTATTGTCCGTGCGACCCCTCCCTGTAATGAACCCGGATAATCGGGAGCGCACTGTATCTTATTTTCAGAATGCGTAAGGTTAATACAAAACTTTTGATCTCTAACGCCACTTTCATATTCTTTAAGGCTTTTAAAGATTAAAAAATTAAATAAAACATGGCTGCGTAATCTAGCTGAAAGCACATTAATTCACATGCTTACATTTCTAGTTCTCACTAACAATAACTTTCTCTCTCTAACTTAATATAAGGAAGAGTGGGGAAGTTTGACAACCTTTTTAGTAAACTGCTCCTAATTTGTGTTTCACACAATAGTTTGCCTCATATAAAGAATTTATTATGTATTGTATATTTTTACAACGTTGCAAATTTTAAAAAGGCACTTAATATATATTTTTTAATTATTCTTTAGTTGTGTAAACTGGGTCAAACTCAAGTATTCCTACTTCAATGATATATGAATCACTCTAAAGGTTGATTGACTAACTAAAATAAATACAGAGCTAAAAATTTTATTTAATGAAACGGTACAAATCTCTGAACCTTGCTTTATTTAATTTATTTTAAGAATTAAAACATTTGGTACGAAATATCTTTATATAACCTAACTACAGGGTAAACATTATAATTCTCAATATGTCACTATCCCACATTCATAGTTTTACAAATATAATGAAGATTTCAAAAATCATATATATTATTCTTATGCTACTCTTTCTAATCCACTAATAGTGATTAGATGCGATAGATTAAGAAGGATCTCAAAATAAACTAAACCCTACCTTTAGCACATACTGTGATATATACTCTCAAAAAATTCGTGAATTGAACGAATATTTAAGTTGATTGTATTTGATAAAAGTATGAAAATTTCCACTTTGTTTAGCCCGTTTTCTCCCGAAACACAAAAAATCCCTCACCCTATTGTAACAGTTACTTGAAATACTTCAATCTGAAATTGCATTTTCGTGAAGTCAAAGTTATTTTCATTCAACAGGCTCAGTACACTTTCAACCACTTTTAACACTTTCAAACCAAATTCAAAAGTGTTTAAGACTTCAATTTGTCTGTATGTCTGTCTATTCGTAGTACTATAACTCTAGTATATATACTCGCATTGCCCTAAACGTTTGTGTGTTATTGACGTTTACTACAGCATGATCTCTACTGAAAATGAAGTGTGTCGAATTTATAGTTATTTACAGGGACAGTCAAAAGTATTCTGTTACATTACTGTCGATGGGAAAAAAATCGTTTCAAGTGCATTTTGTTGATGTTTCGTCATGTCATTTGAAACATGACGAAATTGGTATACAATTATGAAGCGGATTAAAACATGCTTTTTGTAAAATATGGTGTACAAAGCATTCATTATTCACTTGCAGTGTCACACAAAAGAATTCTTGTTACACAACGTTCTTCGGGCAAAAATCTTTTGCAGTGTAATTTAACCCATTAGGCGCCGCTATATATATTAAGCAATTTTTTAATGAAACAGTTGTTTTTTATTTATGAATAGAAAGTCTTTAAGGTATTTCTGAAGAAAAAAATTAAAAAAATTCGAATATTTAGAAAAAATAGCATGTTCCCAAAATGGGAGCAATGGCGCCTAATGGGGGTAAATTTTTTCACAAATTTTACTTATGCCTCCGTGCATTTATGTTTGTTATTTCTCAGTTTTTTCGCTATAAAAGGGATAATATTATTCTGAAACTGATATTTTACGATTAATTCATATAAATTAGTCCAACATCTACATTTATAATAAAAATAAAAAATAAAATTTCCGATTCCATAAGCATTTTCACTATCCACCTCTTTATTTTTCTTCAATACATAATTTTTGTCCTACTATTTTATATGAAAATGATTGAACATTTTTTATGCAGCATTATATTACATTTTTTTCGTTTTCTAAAATTGGTTTTTTAACAATATTTTTTTTTTGTTTTTGCATTTTGTTTAGTTTTTTCCATATTCCAATTTGAAGTTCGCCTGAACTTTCATTTAAAATATCAAGCCGGTGTTTAATACTTTGTCTTTTTTAAACACTAAATTAGATATTTCTTGATTGTCTCTTGATTTAGAATTTACAGAAAGTTCTACTCCACCAAATGTAACATGGGATAAATCATCACATAAATTATTTTCTATTACATATGTAATAGAAAATCATTTATGCGACATACATATGAGGAAGATATCTTCCTCATATGTTACAATACTGCAATCGGGTGGCAAACAAACGATTTCCGGAACATCCGAAAAATCATCCAAATCTAAAAAATTGTTCAATCATCTTCCACGTAAAATAATCAGAAAAAATTATGAAATGATGAAAAATAGAGAGATGGATAGTGAAAATGCTTATGGAACTGGTAATTTCATTTTGTTTTTTATTATAAATGTAAAAGTTGGACTAATTTATATGAAATCTTCTAAAAATATTAGTTTCAGAATGATATTATACCTTCTATAGCTAATAAGTTGAAAAATAAATACCACAAATGCACGGAGGCATATGTACAAGTTTTCAAAAACCTTACCCCCATTAGGCGCCATTGCTCCCATTTTGGGAACATCTTATTCTTTCGGTAATTGTGATTGATCTATTATACATATTAATTCCGGATTGACGTTGTTTAACATAATATACTGTTATGAACATATTTTAACTAAAAAATATAATTTTTATTATAACGTTTTTTTTTTTAATTTTTTTTTTCGAATACTGCCAAAAAGCTATTTTTCGCCTTTTTTAACACGTTTTTAAAAATAGAAACTTCTAATGAAACTTAACAAAAAAATTTCAGATATCATCTAATATATTCAAAATGCAAATAACATAAACCTTTTAACAATTTATAAAATACGCACTTCAGAAAAAAATCTTAAAGCAATGTTCCCAAAATGGGAGCAATGGCGCCTAATGGGTTAATGATGTTTCACAGTTTCAAACATAATTAAATTTATATGCATTACTGAGGTACACTATAAATTGCAATGAAATGTATGGTGTGCATTGCGTTTATCGTTCATTTGCAGCGACACACAAAAGAATTCGGTTACACTCTTAGTTAGATAACTACAGTCTATGTGTCATAAGTGCGTTTTCAACTTTGGTTTGCGTTTTAAGTTTAACTAAATTTATGTATACTACGTGTGTGTAAAAATTCGTTTGATCATATACAGGGTTACACAAAGATATTCGTAAGTATTACTGACTATGGGAGTGAATTGCTTAAGGGTAGTTTTAATTGTGTAACGCATTGTTCTGCTTAACTACATTTAGTAGACTAATAGAAGTTTGTGGAATATACATAAATTCATATACAAGGTTATGCATATAAGTAGATACAATGCCGTTTATGGATGGTAATTGATGGATGTAAATTTTAATTTTCTTTATGGGTTTTTTATCGAAATTAAATTCTAGCTTATTATGTAGTGCGTACAAAAGTCTTTAGATAATATAAAGAGCTGTAGTAAATATTTTGAGTGCATTTCCATCGATTGACGATAATTTCTAAAGATGAATTTTCTAATTGAACCAAATTTTATCATTCTACGTAGTATATACCCAAATCTATAGACCATATACAGAGCTCTTCAAAATAATTCGACTACTGTTTTGACTATTGAAGATAATTACTAAACTAGATTTTTAAATGTGTTACTTGTTTCCTAAACTATTTATGACATATCTTCTTTGACATTATTTAACGGTGAAGTTTCGTTACAGTTTTCTGGATGTGTTTGAAATTGTTTCATAACCTATGCTTGACTAATGATTTTTCGTTCTTGTACGTATTGGAAACGGAATTTTTACGTATACCCTTTTCCCCCCGAAATATGAAATATCCGCAAACCTAAGCTCCAAATTTCCTGAAATTATCCTGTCACAAGAAAGATTTTTCTTCATATAGAAGAAGTATCTTTTTCAATCACATGGGAGTTCCGGTAAGATCCTGCCTGTACTTTTTAAATAGAGTTGTTTTTGAGAGTGTATGTATGTTATGCATAAAATTCACATATTTAAGATTTATGTAGTTCTAAATAATGTTTACAAATAATGTGTAGGTCAAAATAATTTGTTTCGAATTGTAAAATCATTTTTTTTTAATTTATATTTCTCACCAATTGTTAATCGTTAGTTTTACATTCAGTTTGAGTCGTATTACTTTATTATTTATAAAAATTATACTAATAATTACTGAAATCATTCAATTAGTATATTAACTTAAATATTCTAATTAATATTTTATTATTTTATTGAAATAATTTAGTTATTAGAGGACCTAATTCATCATTAAGGTTAAATGGATGAATTAGGTCCTCCAGATTCCACCGGGATGGCTCAGTTGGTAAAGCATGGCAGCTTCAGCCAAGATATCCCAGGTTCGAATCCTGGCCCGAACATTTTTCGTCCAGTAGGAAAACTACAACTCAAATGCTACTCTTCTTTACTCATCTTAACAATATCTCTCAAAATTGGTTAATATACCTTAATTTCTCAAATCAAAATTCATTGCCACATGATTTTTCATTTCGAAAATTACGAAAAAATTACTAAAAGAAAATAAATTGCATTTGTTTATGAGTTTATTGTTACAGACTCATAAAACTAATTTTTTTTGCTATGCTCTCAAATAGCAATTATACATATTACTTAAATGATTCAACCATTTTTCCATTCTCATTTGTATATTTTTAATATTTTCAATATTTTAGAAGCTAACCTAAAAATTCGACCCTTGTTACTGACATAAAGTTTGTATGCTAATTTAATTCTTGGTCATTTTTTACAAGAATATATTTTTAGAAATGGAATAAAATGTATAATCTGATTTAATATTTATTTTCAAGATTGAAAATAGTCGATAACGTTTTAGGAATATTTATTTATTTCTATTATCTTTTTCTATTCAGATATTTGTTAGAATAATAATTATTTAGATCTGCCAGCACCTCTTCATTTTCGGTGTTAGTTCATGACCGCAATCATCCCGAAAGTTATTTGTGAACATGCTGGACAGTTGAATCTTCCTTCAACTTATCACTAATTTTAGGTATTGTAAATGTCTTTGAGGGTTATGATTTCAATCCGTTTTCTAAAACGTCGCTGCACTTCAGATAGGTTTTCGAAGTTTCAGTACCTTTTTTACGATAAAATTACTTCTCTCAAAGCGTATTCGGGTTTCAGCCATCATTTCAAATAACTTAAATCTGAGAGGAAAAGAAGAAAATTATAGTTATTAGCGAATACATTTTGTACGCATATTTTTGAAATACCATATATATTCGATTAATATATTTATCGATATGATTTAGAAATATTTACTGATACCAATATCAAAATGAACAACTCAGTTTTATTTCAAAATTTTAAAATAACATTTAAACAACAAATCAATATTTTAAACTCTACGCATATTATTTCTTTTATATAAAGATTTTGATGTATAAGATTTATCACTAAATATCAATTGAAAATTAAATGGTGCATACATCGTTATTTTCACAATTCTATTTCTTTTCTTTTTTTTTTTTTTTTTTTTTTTTTACATTTTTAAATTATTTACTGATTGGAGTAAAAATAAATATGACTCTTATAGAAAGATCTTTAAAAGCTCTTCACGCGTAAGTATATATATTTATTATGCAGTGAATGCAATCTCTATTGATGTATAGATATATTTGAGAAACGCTAATTATTCTGAGAAAAGTATTTGATCTCTTTTCGGTTATTTTTTTTTTGAATCTCTCTTATTAACGTTTGTTTAAATGAAACGCTTAAAGAGTCTGGAATTCAGTTAAATGAATTCAATGCAGGATTAAATGAAGCGCAAAACGTAATTAGTGACAAACAAACATTCCTTTTCAAGTTTTCAAAAGTTGCCTTTTCACAAAAAGGACTTTTAAAAGTATGCAATAAAGGATGAAATATCTAGAGGAAAATCGTAAAAGAACAATAAAATTAAATTATTCTTAATAAATGTCAGCTATTTAGCTTTATTTATACAAATATTCTGAAAATAATAAGCTTATTTTAGAATGAATTTAACCGAAATACTACAGACTTTAATTTTAATATTTTGGAATTGCATAGTTTACAAAATCTTTCAATTTTTTCTCTAGAATATATAACGTAGAATTTTGAACATGAATTAGGGAGCCAATCGTGAGCCCAAGAAATTGACAAATTTAAATTGGTTTTCACATATTTTACTTAATATAAGTAACTGAGACTTGCGTTGTTTACGTCTTTTTCAAGTTGATGTCCAAACATTCATTTTTAAATTTCCAAAAGTTATCTTTAAACTAAAAGGACTTTTAAAACGCTTATAAATAGGGGTTAAATATCTAGAAGTAAATAGTTAAAAGAACGATGAAATTCTACAATTTAAAAAAAAAGTTTTGTGTTTAGCTATATTTATACAAATATATTGAAAATAATAACCCTATTTTTTAATGAATTTATCATAAACATTATAGAGCTTAAGTTTTAATATTTTCAAGTTTTTCATGGTTTTCAAAATCTTTCAAATTTTGTTTTCTTGATTATATTCGGTAGAATGATAAGTGTATATACAGGGTGTCCCAAAAACATTCACATCTGCTTTTATTTTAAATATTGATCATAGACATACATTATAAATTACAAAGTTACGTAAAAAAGATGCAGAATTTTATGAAATCGATTACAACTTTCAGTGTATTAAATTGGAAGAAATGCAAAATTTAAATTTTTATACGGCCCTTGAACAAAAAATTTCCCAATAAGTAAAATGTGCCCTTTTTATGATAAAATGCTGTAATTTTGTACAAAACCGTATTAGTTTATGGGGCACATTTTACTCATTGGGAAATTTTTTGTACGGGGGGCAGTATAAACATTTATATTTTGTATTTCGTGAAATTTAATCCCCTGAAATTGTAATAGATTTCACAAAATTCGGTAACTTTTTTTCGGAACTGTGTAATTTATAATATATGTCTATGATTAATATTTCAGGAATAAAAGTCGAGGTTCATGATTTTGGGACACCCTATATCTATATATAAGAATATAGAAAGAGAAACTAAATCAATAAAGATATTATTTAGGAATTGAAATATAGAAGTTGTAAATGAATAATAAATGACAATATAAAGCTGGCATATAGATAGACATAAATACAACTATGGAAGTTGAATGACAAGTAAAAGTTTGAGTAACATTATTTTTCGAATCAAAGATATAGAAATGTCAGAGTGTTCAAAAGACGTGTAAATGATTATAGTAATATATCATAACTAAGTATGACAATCCGCATCTATTGCACTTAGAGATTGATTCACTATCTTAATGGCATGGGAACATTTTGCATTATACTTTGAGAAATGATAGAATAAACAAAGGATTTGTGAACTACTTAGAATTTTCTTGAACATATCTGACTTTAAGAATTTTTTTGTTCATTTCTATGCAATAATGGCTCTTATTTTCGTATCTCTTTTTTCATGTAACTATTAAAAATTAATTTTAAATATGTTGTAGATATACATATTTTGCAATCGGCTTTTAATTCTAATATATAGGGGATTTGATTTCCGTCGGAGCTTAAAGGTGCCGGATGTATGCTTATAGCCGCAAGACACATGGGAGATGTTCGATGTTTCCTGTAAACGCCAATGATGTAAACTAGAAAATAAATCTACACGAAGAAATAAAAAAACAAATGTTTCTTAACCGACTAAAATATAATATAACTACGAACGAAAAATACGATGACCTTTTAAAGTTACCTATGATTCTGAAAACCGTCCGTTGTTTTTAGAAATCTGAGAAACCAATGTATTTTAAAGATTTAAAAGAAGCATTTATAAAAGAAAAGTTCCTTTTTCTGCCACTGATCGCCAAAGACGTTTCCCAGTAGTTTTAAAAATATATTAATCAGTTTTCTCAATCCGAAATATATTTTTTATGCTATCAATTCCGAAATAAACATTTTCATGTTCAACAAACAACTTTTATAGACAAATATGATGAATTACCTACATTAATATTAAAATTAAAATTAACATTTTCTTTTGTTACTTTTGCATGTATAAATTCAGTTACACTGCTGAAAATGTTAAATTAGGTTTTGATAAAATCGCAAAAACTCATATTTGATTTGAGAAAACTGATTAATACACTATAAAAACGACTCGAAAACAATTCGAAAAATCATTAGCTGCCATTGAAACTTTCTTTTTATAAAAACTTATTTAAATCTAAAAAATATATTATTTGTCCAATGATGAAACACACTTTTCGGAGTCGTGGGTAACTCGGAAGGGGTTATTGTATATTTCTTTTCGTGGTTATATTATATTTTTTTAGATTAAGAAACAGTTGTCTTTTTTACAGCGCAGTTTCCGAGTTCGAGTCTCAGCTATCTTGTCAGCTAATTGTAAAACGTGATTATCAAAATAACAAGTTTTAATGTAATATATATTTTTTACTAGAAAGTGTGATTTTGCTTCTCATTGCAATTTCATAAAGAAGTTGATTGTTGAAAACAAGGTTGTAAAACAACATTTATATATATATATATATATATATACTTTACACATGAAAAACTTATTTTTTTCTTTTTTTTTAATTTTAAGGTTTTATACATAATTTAAAAACCAGAGATCGGTAGCCGCTTAGTTTAAGAAAAATAATCATAACTCGCACAAAATGAATAGTGTTTTCGTGATGTTCTATGTCTAACATGTTCTATGTTCTGTGTTTATTTAGAACATTTACAACATACATTACAGGTTTTATTTTAAACAGTCGGACAAAAATAAGGATGTATTACATTATAAATTGTTATCCATGCCATTATTTCAACTGTAACAGAAACTACTGATCACATGCAGTTTTGAATTCGTTCAAATGTAAACTTATGTTTGTAAACAATTCAACACCATGAAGGAATCATTAGAACTGAATGAAATTTATTACACAAACGACCTGTATCAGGACAAATACATTATTAAATTTACAAAGCAAAAAAAATAAAATTACATGTCGAAAATCAACATTTTGCGCAGCCACCACGCGTTGCAATAAGTACTACTGTACGACGTGGTATCGAATCTAAGAGATTTTGATTCTGTACATGAAGAATCCCATGCCAGATTGCTTCTATCCGAACCCAAAGTTCATCTGTATTAGCTACAGGGGGGGGGGGGGCTCACGAGCGAGATTCCTTCCAACAAAATCCCACACATATTCAATAGGCGACATATCCACTGAATAGGCAGCTCAAGGAAGAATCTGTATCTGTTGGGATAAAAAGAGAGTTTGACCGCTCTTAGCAATATGAGGACGATAATTGTCCTTTTTAAAATACAGCACCAGGAAGTCGTTGAAGGCAGGATACAACTTCGGGCTCCAGAACGTTTCTGATGAACCTGTTGTTGCTGAGATTACCCATAATTCTTAGCTGCTTCAATTGTCTATTATTTCCAACAGCACTGCAAACCATCACGCTTGGCGTTCAGTGTCACTTTGGATGACACACTCCGAAATGCGGTGTTCAGCATCTCTAACGCAAATGCAGTCATCTCTGTAGATCAATTTAAAACGGGATTCATCCGAAAAGACGAGTTGTTGCCAATCGGCACGCCAGTGTTCTAGTCGATACTTCGATTGTAGCCGCAGGCACCAATGATTTTGTGTGAGGGAAATCCTGTACAAAGTAATTCTTCCATGCAGTCACACAGATTTGAATAAAAGTTTTTAGAAAGATTGAGTAATGGTCATCTAGAAACTTACATTCTGCTAGTTGCCTGCTACCTTGTTTCACACTCGAGGCATTCAAATCTCTAAATTAGGCGTACTCACAGACAAATCAAGTGAAATGAAGCAAAATACAGACACATACTTAAATTCACTACTTCTTCTCTGACAGAAATACTTTCTTTTGTGAATTGTCTGAGGTTGTTGTAGAAAATTTAAATTGCTGTCAGAAACGTTCAGAAATTTTTATAACTCATACAGATTTTAAAAATATTTATTAATTTGTTATACACACTCTAGTCGATGTCCACAAACGACTAGAAATTTCGCAAAAGTTCTTCTGTTGTAAACTTCTAGCACTGATGAGCAAACTTTTTACACAGATTATGTATGCTAACGGAAAAAACATCATAAATATGACTCATAATGATATCAATTGCCACCAAATAGGAAAATTTTCAAATTTCTCAGTACTCCCTAGATATAAAAAAAAAAAAAATTCCCTTTTATTTATGTAACTATATAAATAATATCGAGTTTAAAAAAATATTTTTATTCACATATTTTTTCATACATTCTTATTTAAATGTGTATAAATATTTGTGTTTACAGACAGAGATACTGTTATTAAAAAATGTTTTAAAATTATTAAAACTAATTTATCAGAAGTAGTACTTCTCTACGAATGAATCATGATTAATGTAATTTATTATATAAAAGTCTTTTTAGAGAAAGAATTTAATAAACTCCCAAAAGGTATAAATAGAACAAATAATCTGCATGCATTAATATCGATCACTCTTATAAAAATTGATACTGAAGATCATGCATAAAAATGCATCTTCTATTTTTCTAATAAATTGCAACATTTTGCCTATGTGAAATAAGAACAGACAGAAATGAATTCAAGAGTACTCTTCTGTAATATGATTTTGTTGATGAAAGTGATTGTGTATTTTTCGCTTGAATTTTGTTACGTCCTTTTTGCATACACAGAATGTGATACGTTATTCAAAAAGCATCTTAACTAACAATTTTTCTTTTCATAAAATTTATTCTTGTTACACTTCATATAAAAATGCAAAAATCACACAAGATTTGATTTAATCTCTTCACGCAATATTAGACTGATACAGCATCATTTTCTGCTAATGCACTGTAGCTCCTTACAATAGAGTTATTGACAAAGTTAGAAATCCCTGAAGAAATATTTTTTGATACATAATAATAAGTGAACCGATAAAAATGAAATATTTTTCGCTGAAACATTTTGCGGCAAAGAAGCAATCACTTTAATGCTAGATATGTATTTTTATCATCTGTCATACTACGATACTTTAATAACTGTGAATAAAATATTAAATTTTATCAGAGCATTTTATCTTATCTATTACAAAAAAGAAGATGGCTTTCTAAAATATAATATGAAGGTACAGTTAGGAATATATTACTGTTACTAAAGTATAATACGCTGTATCATAATTAAGGCAAATTTTGTGTACGTAAAATTAATTTTTATGGGAATTTTTACAAAATATTTTATATATTTATAAATAAAAAACCTACTGTCTAAGTAAAGTTATAAATGTAATATGTTAATTTTATTTAAAACTTGGCTGAACCAGCCGGCGTTGATCGGGTCCGTAATAATAACCTTAAATAAAACTAAAGTTTGTATGATTTTATATCTTCGGAAAATCTTTAAAATGAATCTAGTTTTTGGGGGCCAAAATATCTTTGGCAGGGTAATGCGTTTCAAATTAAATAAGTTCCCGGATCCCCCAATGCATTTGGCAGAGTCTAGACTGTTCCCAACAAACCTCTTTCCGAAAAAACCTGTGACCTGAGTCCGAGCTGCCCAAGGCAGCGTATATCGGGAGTGCTACGCACGTGCCGGAGACAATCGAAAAACAGTTGAATGAATCAAACCCGGTAGTAATCGGGACCATAGAACTGGAGATAAAAATGCACCCCTTGGTGGTGGAAGGGGAACTAAAATCTGTTAAACAATCGAAAACAAAGCTGAATGAGAAAAAACCTCGTTGTGATTGGTTTCACAGAACCCGAGATGTGAACGCACCACCTAGCGTTAGAGGATAGAAGTAAAATCAGTAAAAAAATAGTAAGCTAAGTTAACCAATTCCCGTTGAAATCGGGCCCATAGAACCCGATAAAAGAATTCGCCACCAGGCGGTGGAAGGTTGTCTCCCCCCTTGTAAATTTAAAGAATTACGTTTAAGATGAACGCGATGTTTAATTTATGAATGAAATCCCCCCCCCCCCTTTCTCTAAAATTAACCACTATTCCACTTTCAATAGTAACACGATTTTTAATTTACGGCTGTAGTGAATAAACGTAAGTTGATTCCGAAAAAGAAAATATGTAAAATGGTGGTAGCTGGGGCTCTAAGGAAAATTTTAGTAGATTATAAAGTATCTGCAGTATCCAATAACTATGTTAAAGAAAATTGCGAGAGAATCGGATCCTTTTTAAAGAAGCTACACCAAGGGCCCCGAGAAAGAGATTAATATCCAAAATTGGTGGTAGCTGAGGTCCAAGAAATTTTGTTGTCGTTTATTTAGTAGCTGGGAGACCTAAGAAGTTGTTTGAAAAAAAAGCTAGTGAATCGGACGACATTTAAGTGATCTACAGTAAATGGCCCATAAAGGGCCAACTGATAGTTTTGAGCAGGGTACTAGGAAGAAAACATCTTAAAAGGTCCTAGTACTTAGCGCTTTAGATCTTCAATTAATGAAAATTAAGCATAGAGTATGAAATAATCATTAGAATAAAAATTTAAAAAATGCTTAAAAAAGGGCCATAGGGCCCTAATAAAAATAACACTCTGGTGGCCCAGAGAGAGGTGTCCAAGATTCAACTTTAAAGTTATGCATTGAGAGGGGAAAGAATTATGGGATGAAAATGTATGGTGCACAAAATGTTCAAGTGGCCCGGACCGGAACCCATGGGCTAGGGTGCTAACTGGAATGTAGAAATGAAAGAATAACTAAATGCCCCCCAAAACAAAGAAGATTGGATTAAAAAGGGGAAATTTATTAACAATTTAGGGAGCAAAAACTTCAAGGGGGCACCTGTACAAGAAGCAAGGGTGGCAGTGTCTTAACTGGAATGTAGAAATGGAACAATAACTAAATGGAGAAAGGGCCCTAAAGACGAAGAAGATCGGATAAAAGAGAGGCAAGTTATTAACAATATAGTGCTCAAAACCATAATGGGATCCTGTGTCTTAAAAAATTAAAAATATGAGCTGAGGTGCATCAGGACCTGCCTTGGACTATCCGTACCCGAATTTTCAGACTTCTGCATGCGGCAGACGTCATTAGCCATCGCACACAGACAGAGACAAACGACTTTCTTTTATTAGTATAGATAAATAAAATTGCGTAAAGTACATAGTAAAGAAAATCTCATCAAGTAGCTCATCATTTGTAGCAATATATATATATATATATATATATATATATATCATTGAATGAAATATTAAATAAAAATGAAATTATCAATGAAATTCTTATTAATAAAAGTCCGATTTTGTCCGATTTTTTTCATTGCTTTTTCTACAAAACATGAAAAGCAAGTATCCAAACATAAAATGGCGAATGTTACAAACGTGTTTTTAATATAGTTTTAAATGACCCATATGTAACCATCGTAAAGTAATCGTCCAAGATAATATTAAAATTAATTCTTAAAAAATCAAAAACAGTTTTCATATTTTTCCTGTCTTTTTTCCTACTTTGGCAAATTGCTTCTTAAATAATTCCAAAATTACTTCAAAAGTCCCGTTCCTTTAAGTATGCTTTTACATTTCGTTTACAGTATAGTTTAAGATAGACGTTACCACAAACCGTTCAATAAAACATTCAAATATATATGAGTCATAAATATTTTACAAGGACTGAATTACTACTATATGACAGAATTTATATCGCAATTTACTTTTTTTGTCTTGTGCAAGACATATGTTTGCATGTGTTTTCCATTGTGTGTTAGACATATGGTTTCCATGAGCACATTAATTAAATAAATGACAAAATATTATTTTTTTTTACAAAGGAAACTTTTTAAACTAGTCTCAGTTAATTAACTTGAGTTGCGTATAAAAGAGGCTAATTTAGTTCAAAAGCAAGTTTCTGTTGGTTTGAAAGTTATAGAATATTAAACGTTAGATTAAGAAACACACATACATTAAAAATATATAAACTAGGGATGGAAGCATAATATTGATATATCGTGAGAAATTTTTCGGTTTTTGGCTTTGACGATAGACTCTCGATGTATATGAAAATATAGGTGCTTTTAACATCCTGTATATTAATACGTCGTATAAATGAATATTTTACAGGTGGAAAGCAACTCTAAGAGTTTTACGTACTTTTTCTGAAGAAATCTAACTAAATTGATTTTATTTTTTTTTAAATAATTCTGTTTATTGACTTAGTTATTTAGTGTGGCTAAGAATTTTAGGTAATGTGAAAATATCCTTCAGACCGACAGAATAGCACCCTATCATAGTTTACATGATTGTTTAATAAACATTTTTTCCGAAATCAGAAACAAAGGAAAAGGAAACCTTACCTCAAATAACGTTTCTGCTTCCCAAAGTGCCAAAGGTATTTCCGCAGGAATTTTGATTTTCCTCTGTGTGTGAATCCTTTTTCTTTTGATCGCTGACTAGTCCCCTACCTGCCGGGCTTTTGCCCAGCTTAACGGGTTGATGACTGGCAATGGGGCGAGGATTCGCCTGATCTCTGCATGGGGGAGATCTGTTTGATAAGCCTCTATACCGACGTTGGCTTCAGTGCATTTTGTTGCCTAAGTTGCTTTTTCTTAGTTGGCCGGGTGGTAACTGATGTTTGAATGAGTCGATTCAGCTGGACGGATGCAAGATGCTAGAGTATTTACTAATTTCACGCTGTATCGCACACCCACAGGATAGGCTATCTTGTACGAATACACAGCGCCTCATATTCCCCTGGCGGTGACTTTTGGAACTATTTTTTTTCACGGAATCCTTCGTCCCCGTCTTGTATAATCTTCCTACAAAATTTGGCGCCATTCTCGCAATTAGATCGCGCTACAGAACACTCTTAGTACTGTTAGTTTAGTTATGGCCACCTTGTAGATCTATTACTTATAATTCGCGGGCTGTCAAGTCATCATAACAGAAGATGAACAAGATTCTATTTAGAAATTCAGAAAATTAAAGAAAAGTCATGATGAATGGGAATTAGAAATAAATATAAACAAAACCGAGAACTTAACCACGAGTTTCCAAACGAATATAATATGGGATTATATAAATATGAAAACTGTTACGAAATTCAAATACCTTGGATTAATCATTCATCAAGATGTATCATTTCAAAGGGATGTACAGAAATTCTGTTCTGTGGAGTGGTAATAATTTTCCTAAAACTACATGATTACTCTACTCTACAGTGAAATCGTACCAAATATTATGCTGTATAGTTCTGATAAATAGATATTAGGTTAAGTTTTTCATTTTTTACTGACAACAAATTTATGCTTTTCTTTTTAAAATAGGCCAACTTTTATTCTGAAAATCATATAATGAGAATAAAATCTTTCTTCTAA
This sequence comes from Maratus michaelseni, assembly GCA_963931845.1. Lineage (NCBI taxonomy): Eukaryota > Metazoa > Arthropoda > Arachnida > Araneae > Salticidae > Maratus > Maratus michaelseni. The sequence goes on along the minus strand of OZ007587.1, from coordinate 303,941,349 downwards.
AAAATACTTCTTGCAGGCATGTTATTTCAATATCGTGAATAAACATAGCAAATGGTGGTATCATGAAACACATTCCTTCTCTTCATATTTGTTCTACGTAGGAGCCCCCATTTAGAAAAAGTTTTCGTCTTAGTAAAGCTGTTTATTCAGCCTTAATGTTCTTCTATTGTATGAACAGATAGAAATTTCTACATTCCTCCACTTGTCTGTTTACCTACAAATAGAAATATACCAAAGAAAGCGTGTCATATTTAGACTTTACAATGCTCTTACATCAAGATGTACTATTTTTATTAGAATATTATGCAAATAAATCAGATAAAAAGCTATCGATTTGATTTTCCCTTTAGCCAATGCATTTGCAAAACTTTTAACCTTAAAAAAACAATATTTTTCTTCCATTTCTTTTCTGGATATATCTTATGTACATTCTATTTATGATTAAAATATTTTTTATTTTATTTAAAATAATAAATTTATGCACTTCAGAATAATAAAAAACAATCTTTTTCTTCCATTTCTTTTCTGGATATGTCTTATGTACATTCTATTTATGATTAAAATATTTTTATTTTTATTTAAAATAATAAATTTATGCACTTCAGAATAATAAAAAACAATCTTTTTCTTCCATTTCTTTTCTGGATATGTCTTATGTACATTCTATTTATGATTAAAATATTTTTATTTTTATTTAAAATAATAAATTTATGCACTTCAGAATAATAAAAAACAGTCTTTTTCTTCCATTTCTTTTCTGGATATGTCTTAGGTACATTCAATTTTTTATTAAAATATTTTTATTTTTATTTAAAATTATAAATTTATGCACTTCAGAATAATAAAAAACAATCTTTTTCTTCCATTTCTTTTCTGGATATATCTTATGTACATTCTACTTATGATTAATATACAGGGTGATTATAAAAAAAAACTATCCCGATATATGAGCCCATAACTGTCATACCGTTCACAGAAACTGAATGAAATTCTGGCCTAAAGTATTTTGAGGTATGCGCTCAAGAATCACGTGAAAAACAACAGTTAAATTCTAACAGTTACGGTTACAGTGACAAAATTTCGAAAATTTCAAATGGCAACACCTACTTTTTTTATTGGAATGTGATCGTCGTAGTGAAAAACCATAAAAAGCGTTGGAACGGTCCTGTAGCACGAAAATCGCCGGCGCTAGACAGACTAAGAAGAAAAGTGAAAACAACCAATAAAGGACAGAGAAGCAACAGAAAGTAAAAATTTTTATTGTTCAGTGCTATCCACCATCTGCCGCATGTAAAGTGTCGCCGTGTGTAAAATGGCAAAAAGTATGAAATACAATAAAATGTTTTGTTTTCTGTTGCTTCTCTGTCCTAATTGGTTGTTTTCACTATTCTTCTTAGTCTGTCTAGCGCCGGCGATTTTTGTGCTACAGGTACCGTTCCAACGCTTTTTATGGTTTTTCACTATGAAGATCACATTCCAATAAAAAAGTAGGTGTTGCCATTTGAAATTTTCGAAATTTTGTCACTGTAACCGTAACTGTTAGAATTTAACTGTTGTCTTTCATATGATTCTTGAGCGCATACCTCAAAATACTTTAAACCAAAGTTTCATTCGGTTTCTGTGAACGGTATGATAGTTAGGGGCTCATATATCGGGATAGTTTTTTTTATAATCACCCTGTATTTTTATTTTTATTTAAAATAATAAATTATGCACTTCAGAATAATAAAAAACTATTTTTTTTTCTTCCATTTCTTTTCTGGATATGTCTTATGTACATTCTATTTATGATTAAAGTATTTTTATTTTTATTTAAATTTTTAAATTTATGCACTTCAGAATAATAAAAAAAAAACAATCTTTTTCTTCCCTTTCTTTTCTGGATATGTCTTATGTACATTCTATTTATGATTAAAGTATTTTTATTTTTATTTAAATTTTTAAATTTATGCACTTCAGAATAATAAAAAAAAAAACAATCTTTTTCTTCCCTTTCTTTTCTGGATATGTCTTATGTACATTATATTTATGATTAAAATATTTTTATTTCTATTTAAAATTATAAATGTATGCACTTCAGAATAATAAAAACCTTACTTTATTCCTTTTTAAATTAGTAAAATATATAACTTTGATATGGAAGAACCAATTGATAATTTTTAATTTATCAATTACTTTTAAGATATTTCAAATTTCATATTATTTTAAATTTTTCGATTACTTTTTAAAACTTTTCTAGAAATTAAAATTAATAATAATTTGTTTTTAGAATAAAAAACTATACATCATTTTGGCGAATATTACCTAACTGTTCACCGATCTATATCAAATTATGCAGTGACAGTTCAAAATTATGTAATTATTCAACTTATTATGTGATGTGCTCCAGTTATTACAGACAAATTAAACTTTTAATTTCCTTCACATTTGTTAGATCATTTTTATTCATTTTCCTTGTGCAAATTATTGACTTTATTATTAAAACAATTAATTTCTATGCTTGTGCCACTGGTTGTGATAAATAATTTCAGAATTTCAAGAATATTAATATATTTTGCATTGATTAAAGGGAAAAAAAATCATTTACAATTTGGTCGACGAAAAACATATTTTTTATTAACACAATAAAATTTAGTTTATTGTCTAGGTCAATTGTTCTATGTTTAAAGGATCATTTTATGATATTGGAACGCAAAGTGTAAATTTGTTCATTTCATTGGTTTAGCATTAGCTTGCGAATGTCCTATGCTGTGAGTAGAGTCACTTTAAAAAATACTTTCATATGAATTCAAAAGCATCAGGTTTTTTCTAAAAAAGCTATTTTTAATCCAAAGGTATCGAAACTTTCAAGGACTATAGTTATCATAAAATTTTATTACAAATTATGTTCTATCGTGTCCAAACGAAATCATTTTATAGTGATACCTAATAAAATAACGAATCTTAAATATTTAATGTATTTTAAACGTTACATTTTGTTAAAAAAGAAAAAAAAACAAAAAAAAAACATGTTCTAATTAAATAGAAAGTCTATAAACGTCCTGTAATTCAAAACTTTATATTTTAAGGTATGACTAATACAAAACATAAGGTATAAAAGAACATATATATTACGAAATATTTTGAAAGATGGCTATAAGGTAAATAAAACTTTTCTGTAAAAAAGAAAGTTTTACTTTCTTTAGTAGGTTGATAGGTTGAATCGACTTTAAATATTCAAAGATAAAGCTTTTATAATTTAGTATAATTGTAAATTATAATACTTAATTTTGTAATAAAATTTAAAAGCTTGAAAAATAAATCCTCTAAAATATAGTGTTGTTTTTATTTTTTAAATTATGAAAATACTTTCATGTAAATATTTTATGCAAATTTTATTAAGAGGCACACTGAAGAAAGCAAATCTTGATTTTGTAAAAATCTACTTAGTACAATAATAAACAGATACATTAAAATGCATTTGAAGGGCAAATAATGAAAACGATGTTAGTTAATGACACATAGTTACTCACACATAGTTAGTTATTGAAACTTCTTTCTTTTATCAGAATTGACATTTAGCGTTGTTTCACCTTTAGACTAATCTTCAACTGTGATTTGACATAGGACTTCCATCGTTTTAGCGCCCTCTAATATCTAATTTTAATCATGTGTTCAAAATAATTCCACCTTCAATTTTTGTCTCTATCCGAGATTTTACTGCTACTAAATTTATTCATTTGTTATTATTGATAATTATACAGCTACTAAATTGATGTAGTTATTATTGTTGCTTAAATTTGTACATACTGCTACTAATTTACTTATGTGTAAAATATGCCATATGTCAATTTATATTTATACAGAAAGTTTTGAAATATATATAAAAAAAAATGTGTTTATTATCAATATTATTTTTCTAATGTTTGAATCTTGAAGAATGTCGCACGGTTGGTTCGACACAAACATTTCTAAAATTACCATAGTACGAGCCACAAATAGTCATCCGCGCAGACCTAAAAATTTAAAACGTCAATTCAATTATCTCAAAACACTGATTTTCAACGTTGTTTCATGATAAATATTGAACACGTTAATGTATTTATGTGTTTATTTTCTCTTAAATGAACGAAATTAATTTTTCTACAACCTTTACCTGAAAAAGAAACAAAAAAATGCTTTTTTCAAGTTATAAAAAAATATGATAATAAGTCACGGATTTTGAATTTTCCTTTGTGTTATTTTAATTTTATTCCGATTTCTTAATGTTTGAAAGGTATAATTGAGAGAAAATTTAATAAGCAGTGTAAAAAATAAATATCCATACAAAAATAGGGAACCTGGACTCAAAAATCGTTGTAAAACTAGTTTTGTCTTACATTATTAATGTTTTGTTATTATCTTTTTAATTTAACAAATATTTTTTTTTATCTCTTTAAAAAAGTGAATAACAGTTTTTTTAACAAAAGTAATAGTCTAAATAGGCTTCCTAATCCATGATCAAACTTCAGTGAATTTTCGTCGTTTCAAACATTTCTGGTCATCTTAATTCCAACCTTCATCAGTAAAAAAAAACAGGAATAACTAAACCGTAATTAATTGTGCTATTTTAACCTAAAGCTTAGTTTCGTATTGCAGAGTAATGAAATATGTTGTTTTAAAGGCTAGTAATATAATCATAATCATATATATTATTCCTGTTGCCAACATCCCTTTTTCTAAGCAAATACAAAACGCAGAACAATAAATGAGATACCATATGAAGGATTTTGAATAGGTTTCTGACGTAGCAAACTCACATTTTTTTGTTAAAAGATGTTTTATGATTACAAATTGTAGTTAATTAAAAATTAAATCATAATTGTTTTCATGAATGAAATGAAAGATTTCTCTCAAATCAGTGTTGCCACAAAAATAAAACACCGCATTATATCATGCTTGACTATGAAGTAGTACAATATAAATAGTACAATAAAGATAAAGTGGGACACTGTTGTTCCACGGGTTTATTTTATATTTATTATTAAAAAGCAAAATTCAAATTCAAATGCTCAAAATATTTTTCTTTATCCCATGTTATATATATATATATTTTTTTTTTTAACGGATGATGTCATTCTTTAGTTCAGTTAAAATGCGATTGATATATATATTTTGCCTTTGCTATCTCGATCAGTTTTTAATCTAATTTTGATGGAATAAATATATGATATTTTGGCTTGACTAATGTTGTTTGAAGATATTTTTAGTCCTTAATTTTTCTTTAGACGTTTAATCGTGCATTTAAAAAATATTGGATATTGGTAAAAAATATTAGAATGCAGCGCGAAATTTTCGCACGGATCCACCGGTGTACAGTATTCCTTTTATTATTTTTTCATTGTTAATCTAAATAAAACATACACCTGTAAAAAAAGACAAATGTTCCTTAATCTAGTAAAATATAATATAACCACGAACGAAAGATACATTAATATCTTCCGAGTTATCCATGGTTCTGAAAAGTGTTTCTTTAACTTTAGAAACATCACAAACCAATATTGAAAGGGGCATTGATAAAAACAAAGTTTCTTTTGCTGCGATGGATTTTCTGGGTAGTTCTTATAGTTATTAATCAGTTTCGTCAAACTGAAATATCGGTTTTTCAGATGCTATCAATTCTTAATTAAATATTTTCTACTGCGTAATTGAATACGTGGCTGCAAGTGGAACACAATAATAACTATTTTAATGTTAATGTTAATGCTGTTAATTTATCACGTTTGTCTGTTAAGCATGTTTGTTCAACATTAAAATGTTTATTTGAGAACTGTTAGCATCTGGAAAACGTATATCCCGAGTAGAGAAAACTGATTAATATACTATAAAAACCACTCTGAAACGTTTCCGAAAATAAGTGATAGCAAAAGAAACTGTTTTTATAATTGTTATTATGATCTCAAAAATGTATTGTTTTTCTGAGGTTTCTAAAGATAAGGTGTTTCCCACCGAAATAAAGCTACCGTGATTGTGTGCTGTAACTGGACACGAAACAAACCAATGAGAATGAAACAAATACATTAAGAATGTGAATATACAAATACATATTTACAAGGAGTAACTCACTCCCTGCCCCACCTCAGCAGGAAAAAAAATTAAAATGTAAAAAAAACGGGGGGGGGTGGAAGTGTCCCGCTGAAATAAATCCACCACCCCTATCAGGGTTTATGGGAACTCCCGACATTAGAACTGCTACAGGTCAACAGGTTTATGATGTCAGGAAGTTGTCAAATACCTTTTCTATGCCAGTCGAACTTTGTGCAGACTTCAGAAGGTTGTATTTTCTATTTCTCCTGCAGTATTGTTATGGAAAAGGGAACCCAGCTATCAGAGTTCAAGAAAGTCCAGATATCGGCTTTTAAAGAACAAAGACTTTCTCCTAGACAAATATCTAAGCTAATCAAAAGATCTGAATCCGTGATAGACAACATTGTGAATCAGGGCAATGCTTATGAGTATAAAAAATGGAGGTGTACATGCAAAAAAATGCTTCCAGGCATGAAAGAGATGTTGTGCGTCGTCTTTCGCGAGGTGGCATTTCTCTAAGACAATTGGCCAACGAAGATAACATCCCTGTGACACAATCAACCCGGTCACGGGTTGTAAAACGTACAAGCAACTTGCGATATAAAAAAAGGAAACAGCAGCCCATGTTGAAAGCCATCTACAAGCAACGAAGAGTCAATTGAGTCAAATATCATCAAACCTGGAAGAACCAGTGGCATCGTGTTATATTCTCAGATGAGAAAAAAATTAATTTGGATGGCCCAGACGGTCTTGCCTTCTATTGGCATGACATGAGGAAAGAAGAGGAAATTTTCTCCAAAAGATAGCAAGATGGAAGCTCATTAATGGTTTGGGGAGACTTCGGCTATGGTGGTAAAATTAAACTGGCTTTTCCTTCAGGCCGCATGAAGCTTAGCGATTACCCAGAAATGCGAGAAACCCATTTACTGTCATTTGCAGAGAGAATTGGTGGCCTAAGTTAGATTTTCCAGCAGAAGAACGCCCCCATTTACGTTGCAAAATCCTCCTGGCAATGGTTTTTGGATCATGGGGTGCATGTCACGGAATGGCCTGCCCTTTCCCCTGATCTTAATCCCCAAGAAAATGTGTGGGGTATCCACAGTAGGGCTGTATCTGCCAATGGAAGAAAGTTTCAATCTGTGGCATAATTAAAGGCCGCTATCATTGAAGCATGGGATAATATTGATGCTACTGTCCTCCAAGGACTGTTAAATAGTATGCCACATCGTGTATTCCAAGTCATATATAAGCATGGCGGATATATTGGCTATTAACAGTAGTGGCTTTATTTTGGCGGGACACTTTTTCCCGCTTTTTTTAAAACACATAAATTTTTTTCTGCCCAAGTGGGGCAGGGGGTGAGTTACTCCTCGTATATATGTATTTGTATATAGACTTTCTTAATATATTTGTTTCGTTCTTATTGGTTTCTTTGATGTCCAATTACGGCACACAATCACAGTGGCTTTATTTCGGTGGGACACACCTTAACCTTTTCGGAATCGTAACGCTGAAGAGGTTATTGTGTATTTTCGTTCTTGGTTATATTATATTATACAAGTTAGTGAAAATTTATCATTTTTTCAGTGTATAACCTTTACAAAAATGCATCAAATATTTTCCAAAATATTACGTAGTGAAATATTCAGTACAATAATATATAATTCATCACAAGTATCCATTTTATCAAGGATACACCTTTTATTTAATATTTGTAGGAAATGATAAATGAGCAGCACATTTCTACATATTTCTTTGGTCCTTCTGACAGAATGCCAATATTAATCATGTCGCAGCTGCTTGAAATGATTGAAAACATTTGTCAGCCGATGAATAATTTTATGCGATATATTACAATGTATCGATGTATTAAAGGATTTTGTAGCGTAAGGCTGTTTTGAGAGCATAATAATTCATTGCAATAGTTTATTTAAATAATCTGTTCTGTGCTGACTTCCTGTAATAGTAAGTTTTTTTTTTATTAATATACAGTAAAATTTGTCTAATGCGGAATTGACTCAAACCGAGAACATTTTCTGTCGTAGACAGTATTCCTTTTTAGACAGAGCGCCTTAGACAGAGTTTACTGTTCTTAATTCATTATACCATGCATTCTTATTATTACATTTTAATATAATCCGTATTCGTTCTTAATTTTACAGAGTCTATTAATAGAAATTCATAATGTATACTACAAATTGTACATGAAATATTAAGGTATTTTGCTAAATTTTGACATACAATGAAAAAGTTTAAAAATTTTTAAATATATAAAGATCGTCATACAGTGTCATGCTGTGATCTAAGCATCCGCCGCTGAGAAAATTAAATTATGTTATTCTAAAGTGGAACCATTTTTTGTAATTAACGACTATTTCCTTTTATATAGACGGGATAACGGACGTATAATGATTAAATATGTTTTTAAGCTTTTATAAAACAAAAGTGCTATTTTTAAAATTACATTGGTTTAGACGATTTTTGGAATATAAATGTTTTATAAAGTATTCTTAACACTGAAACAAAAAAAAAATATATATTACAAAAGGCTCAATCACTTTACGTTTTTTACTGATATAACTTCAATGATCCTATTTATGTTATTTTGGAACATAATAGGAATGATCCGTTAATTCTCAATTAAACATTTTGAGCTCCGTACATTGTAAAAAAAATGATCAGTGTTTCTTATTTTATGAAAATGTACTATAACCACGAACGCAAATATAATATAATCTTCTGAGTTATCCGAAATTCCAAAAAGCGTGTTCCATTGTCTTTTGAATCCCCAGAAACCAATACATTTCCAAAATTTAAAGAATTATTTATAAAAACAAAATTTCTCTAGCTGCCCGTATTTTTCAGAAACGTTTCCGAATAGTATTTATAGTGTATTAAACAGATGCCTCAGCCTGGAATACCTATTTATCGAATGTCATCCATTCTCAAGTAAACGTTTTCAGCTGCATAAATTAATTTATACATGAAAGAGAAAAGAAATAATCTTAATTTTAATGTTAATGTTAACGCTGTTACTTTTGCATGTTAGTCTGTTAAACATATTTGTTGAACATGAAAATGTTTACTTGAGAATGGATAGCATCGGAAAAAAACTATTTTCCGGGCTTAGAAACTGATTAATACACATTAAAAGCTACTCGTAAACGTTTCCGAAAATGACGAGCAGCTAGAAAAAATTTGTTTTTCTAAATGATTTCATAAATCTCGAAATGCTATTGATGTCTGAGATTTCTAAATTTAAAGAAACACTGTTCAGAATCATGGTTAACAAGGATGAGTTTATATTATAAATTTATTCGTCATTATATTATATTTTCGTAGATTCAGAAACATTCGTCATTTTTTACAGTGTAGTTGAATTTATACATTTAATAGCTGATAAACCCGGTGTTGCCCGGTCAAAAAATAGTAAGAATTGCGAAAACAGTCTGAAAATCGCTGCATGAAACTGTTCTTTTTGTAGCCCTTTCGTCTGTCGGAAGGTAAACAGACAGACGGATCCTGAATCGAAAATAAATTGAACAGGACCCCTCAAATGTCTCGGTCATTTCATTTAGGGTGGTCAGTTTTGAGACAAAATTAAGAAAAGTTACGATCCAATATTCACAAATTTTGGCATTTTCGTAATCAGAAAAATAAGTTACGTATATATTCTGAGGTTTGAATTTATACCTGCAATAGTTTTCTTAATATAGAAAGATAAGAAAAACGGAGAATATTTCGTTGTCTGGGATTATCAAATAGGTAATTTTCTTTTTCGATTTCGATAAAAATGGCAATTTTTGGTGCACGCGACGGAATATATTTTAGTTCCACCTTGCGGCGCATTTTGTTCTAGACGAACCTCAAACACGTGTCCTCGTTGTCTACGCCGCCGTATAGCAGGCGTCCGGTGTATGCGCGGCAAAATCTTTCAGCTCCACTTTCCCTCGCCAGGGGAAAGCCATGTATTTTGTTCTGAACAAACCTCTTTCAGAACGAAATTATGGCACGAGTCCCCGCTGCCTATGGCACTATATAGCAGGCATGCTGCGCACACGCTGCTAAATCTTTTAGTTCTACATTCCACAACCAGGGGGCGCACTCTGTTTTAAACAGACATTTTTCCTAATGAAACCCCGGCACGTTTCCCGACTGCCTACGAGACCGTATAGCAGGCGTGCTGAAAATCTTTTAGTTTCACTTTGCGCCACCCGGCGGCGCCAAATCAATCTATATTTTAATTAGTTCATGTTAAGTTCAATGAACAAATTCCCCCTGAAATTGGGCCCATAGGAACCGAGAAAATAAATACCCTGGAGATTAATATTCAGAAATGGTGGAATCCAAGGGTTGAAAAATTATACCGAAGTTTATTTAGTAGTTAGGGATCTGGAAAGAATGTTAGAAAATACTTCGTTTGAATTGAACAAATATTTAAAAAGTTCTCATTTGGAGGCAGGAGGGGGTTTGTTTCGATCAGAGAATTAACGAGATATTTAAAGTAAGACCGGCCACCTCCCTCACCACCTCAAACCTAAGCCAAGGTTATTTAACATTATCAATTATCATTAACTTTTGAAAAAGAATCAAAATAGCCCCATTTTTTGGTTTGACTTTTAACTTTATGTTTCTTTATTAATTATATTTTGTTATTTAAAAAATAAGGATACCGGCAAATTTTATAGAAAATTAGACTTTCAGAAACTGGAAATTTTTTGCGTATGTATTCCATTTTTCAAATCCCTGCGTGAAATAATTTTAAAAATATGAATTACCTTGTACTTCAAGTGGCCTTGTATTGAAAGTAAATTGACAGACGGACTCATTTGCTGATATAAATGAAAGACGAAGCCAACTCCTCAACAAGTGTTTTACTTCTTGCAAGATAAAATTTTGAGATAAAAACAACGCATTTTCGGGAGATTTTTAATGAGTTTTTAATGAATATCGTGGGTAATTATGGACCGATTTTAACGAAAGTTAAAACATTGAATAGAGGACAAATGTTACCATATTGGGATAAAAAAAATTGAAGCCATTTTCATGTTATTAATGTAGAAAAATCGATTCGTAAAGTAAAAAATCACTAAAAATCGCATAAAAAATTAAATACAAAATTCTATTCAAAAATTCCAAAATTGGGATTCGCAATGTGTTACTTCAGATATAGAGGAACATAATGTCTAAATTTTGTAGATCTGCGCCCAGCGGTCTCTTCAGAGCATAGCTTACACACGTACATATACGCACAGAGACAGACAGACAAAGTCCTTTCCTTATTATTATAAATCTCCGTTTTTAAGATCCCATCAATACTCAAACAATTTTTGCTGCACAATTTAATTTATGCTTGAAATAGTAACAAAATAAAATTAATGTTGATGTTAATGCTGTTAATTTATCATGTTTATCAGTAAAACATGTTTGTTGAACATGAAAATGTTTACTTGAACAAATCTATATTACTGGTTGGACAACCTGATTACACTATAAAAATGACTGAAAAGTTTTCCAAAAACCAGTGGCAGCAAACGAAATTTTATTTTTATAAATATTTCTTTAAATCTCGAAAATATATTAGTTGCTGAGATTTCTTAGATAAAAAATACTTTTCGGAATCGTGGGTAACTCGAAAGAGATTATTTTATATTTTCGTTTGTCGTTACATTAATGCATTTGACTAGGGAGTATTTATTTTTTTACATTGTATTTATTTGATTAAACTTTTTGTTTTAAGAAAGGAAACGATTGAAGAATTTTATAGATATGACCATTAAATTGAAATTTGTTTCATTGTTTGTTTGTTTTTTAAATTAAGAAAGAAGAATGCGCTAAAGTTTATAAATGTCAAACGAAAACTGAGTTTTGAAAACGCTCACAGCAATATGACACCAACGTCATATTCCTTCCAAATAATTGTAGATAACAAATACACCAGATTATTGTTCACATAACGTTAAGTTCCTAGAGCAAGAAAATAAATATTTGAGTACGCAGGAAGAATTATTATCCTTAATACATATGCATCCCTTTTAATCCTGCCTTTCGTACCTTCACTTTGAAAAACATGTGTTTAACGCATTCAGATCAAAACTTTATTACTGATTTTGAAATTATGACAAAGAAATGTCGCAATCAATTATATAAAAATCTATTGTAAAACTGTTTATCAACATGGAAGAAAAAAACAAAATCTTTAAAAGACTATATATATATATTTAAATATATATTTGTCTTTTAGAATTTCCAGTTGGGTTTAAAATGCTGCTTTTTTTATTTTTCGTTTACAAATATTATTATTTTACTGCAAAATATGAGCATTTTTGTAAAGTACATTATGTAATCGAGTATTTATTTTTATATTAATTTAAGTAATTTATTGTGTATTTTTACATGTGTGACTTCAGTTTGATTTATAAGCCAAAAGTGATTCAAATTATGATAATTCAATTGCACAACTGTCTGCAGCACATTTGCATGCGGTTTGAAAATGTATTCATGTTATTGATATGCATCATTAAGCTGCACTACAAAATGCTTACTGTAGCTATGGTGTGCATAATATTTATCGTTAATTTACACGGAAACACAAAAGTATTCGGTTACTATACAGTCTAAGAGCAGTAATTGCTGGAAGTACGTTTCAAATTGTGACATGGTGTATAAATTTAAACATTGTTTTGCCTATTTCTTGGTGTTTATAAATTCTACAAATGATATAAAGGCCTGCACAAAAGAATTTGAGTATATTTCCGATTATTGACTAAAATTTCTGATGGGTAACTTTCAACTGTGTTATCCGTTTCCTTACTGGACATAATTTCTCCATACTATGTAGTATATTTACATATCTATAGCTCAAATACAGGGCTGCACAAAAAATTCGGATTTTGTTTTTTAATATAGATGGCAATTGCTGAAATTGAGTTTCCAAATGCGTTACGCGTTTTTCAAGTTATTTACTTAAACATCATCTTTCACCTTATTAAACGTTGAAATATTGTTATAGTGTTCTGAATGTCAGCATATTCAGAACACTGGAAAGTGTTTCATAATCTATGATTGAGGCATGAATTTTCTGTATTTTTATCTGTGAAATTTTATAAATGTCAGTAACATATACACTTGATAGTGAATATTTTTAATTAGACCAAAAATCTTACCGGAATTAAATTCTTATTTTTTTAGGGTAAAATAAAATATTTGGTATTTCACGTAATTTCTATATAACCGGATTGTAATTGTTGTTACACTTTAATACAAATTATAGACTATCACTAAAATATGCGAAAATGTATAAAAATAAAATGTCCTTTAAAGAATTTTTATAACATTCGGGAAAGACTAGGTTTGTGAAAAAAGAATTAGCAGTTTCTTCGTCTATTATTATTCTTACTAAAATTAAGTAATTAGGGAAACAATATACAACCTCAATAAAAATTTTAAAAAATAATAATTTTATAGTATATTTGTAAAAAGCATAAATAATTTTATATACCATTTATAATTTTATATTAACTTAAACCGTACTTTACGAAAAATCACATTATTTATATTATTTATATGGAATTAAAAGAACAAAACTGGGCAATGCAAAATAAACGGTTTGTTTTTGTAATTTCTTTTACAATTTGTTTTTATAATAAACATATTCACGCACGCAGGATTACATATTTTAGTACTTTAAACTGAGATATTTTATGTGATTGGGTATTCATACAGAATCAAGGTGCACTGATCCGAAATTTGCGAGACACTCTAGACTAACCGTATATCCTGCATAACCTGTAAAATAAAATATTCTAAATGATCTGTAGCTATCATATATGACTATGTACATCTTGTACAATATTTATACTAATTTGTGTCAACGTATATTCATGAAAATATACAGGTTTCTCTAAAAAATTGCCACATATTTTTTGTTTATAACAAGAATTGTTTTAAGATAATTTGATGCCACTTTCAGGAAATTTGCAAAACGAATTAGAAATGATATAGTGTAATATTATAAATATATTAAATATTCTATGAAATATGGGCATTTTTAAGCATTAATATTTAAGTGTGCATGCGCGAAGGTTAACAAACATTGTTTTACATAAATTGGTACTAATCGATATAGAGAAACTCATATAAAAAAGCTAGTCAAATATCGTGCAATTTCAAAAAGATATCGCGATATAGTGAAAAATACTGCAGCTACTTTCTAAACGTAGCTGGATAGTATTACAATTTCTACAAATTATACTTTTTCATTTTTTGTTTTTTATCTTCATTTTTATTGATACATTAGTTCTATTTGAAAGAATCACAGAACTAGGCCATTCCAACAACAACAAAAAAAATTTTTGAAATCAAAGCATTCGTTCCAAAGCTACACTGTTAAAAATTTGTAGCAAACTGTCCAGTCATTTGACCGTTTTTAACAGAAAATGGTTACATAACCATAATTTAACTCTATTCTGACCATAATATCGGCAATAATATGGTCAGAATCGAGTGAAATTATGGTTATGTAATCATTTTCTATGAAAACGGTTAAATGACTGGACAGTATGCTGCAAATTTTTAACAGTGTACGTGTGGACTAGCTCATTTGTTCTCAACCAACCAATAACAAATTCACATTGAATGCAATAAATAGTCAACTGTAAAAATCAAAATATCGCTTAAATATCCAAATTAATCAAGAACTATTTATTAAACATTTTAATGCTGTAATTGATTACGTTAAAAATAATATTATTTATTTTTCAAACGTACAAAGAAAATAAATATATTTTACTTGTGAATATACTGAAAAAAGCACGCATAATAACATACATGAATACAACACACATAAATATCCATAAGACACAAGTAAAAAAAATACATTTAAAATAAAACATTTTGTGCATTTGGAGAAACCCAAGAATGTATTTTCATAAATATATATATTTATCTCTGACAAAATGCAACAATGTCGAAATTTTTCATGTAGGACTGACTGCACATAGGAATAAGAAAGAAATTTCTGAAAGCTGTATTGGAATGTTTTATCAGACACATACCACAGCATTTGTGGATTGGTTGTTGCAATTTTAAAATGATAATTTTTGGTACAAATATTTGTATCACATATGACTAAATTCTATAGTTATCCAATGCGTTAATAACAAATATAGTTAATGAAAGTGTTATCTTTAATTAATAAAATCTTTTGATTATTATATGTGAACTGAAACTAAAACACATACTTTTTTGTGTAAAAATGCGCATTTACAGAAAGTCGCAGTTTTTGAGTGGCTTATATTCTGGAATATGCATAATTTATGATACACACAGGTAACATTAGTTAAGTATGTTTATTTAAAACAAAATTTTAGTGCAAACAACAGTCAAGCGTAACATTTATGAATGTATTAAACAACAACAACAAAAAAACAATCTAACATTAAAATATTATTACTTGGTAATCAAATTTTTATTTAATATTACTTGATAATCAAATTTTTTATTCATATTACTTCGTTATCTAATGTTTAATAATAATTAATTCTCATTAGCCGAAAAAATTACATTGACTTTTAGAATGAAAGGCATATTATTCTTTGAAAGCATTTGATAAAGGAAAAATAGATGTAATCCTTTGATGTAATCCTCCAATATTCAAGGTACATGTAAAGGAATGGAAATGATTAATGTCATCATTCTTCAATTGACTTTTAAAATATCATATCAGCTTTAAATTCATATATACAGATGGGGACAAAATAATACGAACAACTTTGAAAACGTATGCCACATTTAACACCTACAAAACAGTTGAACCACATGCCACAGAAGTCTGCCACCTAGTAGACATGGAGAGATAACAGTCAGTCTCTCAACATCAGTCATAGATGTTGGATGCGTCTATCGAACGCTACAAATGACGTTGCAATGAGGGACTTGACAGATTTTGAAAGAGGCATGATTATTGGATGAAACTTCATTAAATTGGAGCTTCGGAGACGAAAACAGCAAACATTGTAGGGCGTGCAAGGAGTACGGTATCAGCTGTCATGGCAGCGTACAAAAAAAAAGTAAGATGGGGACAGGAAAGCACAAAACAGTGGACGAAAGACAAAGCTGACTGGTAAAGGTAGATGGGTCTTGACGCGCTTAGTGGGTCGAAGTCACAAGCAGTCATTACCCGAAATAACATCTGACATGAACTGTCATCTCCAGAATCCCGCTTCAGCCAAAAGCATTACAAGGGAACTCCAAAGTGCAAACATTTATGGTAGAGTGGTAATTCGTAAACCATTGGTGACATCACGGAAGATTTTCAAGCAACGTCAATGTTATACAACTCACAGAATCTGGACCCCACAATAGTGGCAACAAGACATCTATTCTGATGAATCAGTATTCATCCTATATCAGACCATTGACCGTGTTTATGTGTGAAGAACGTCAAGCGAAGCGTTTATATCCAACTGCTTCTTGCCGACTGCTAAGAATGGAGGTGGCTCCTTTATGGTATGGGGTGCAATATCTAGGCATGGTCTTGAACCACTTGTTATTTTACGTGAGAGAATCAGATTAGATCAATATCAATATTCCAATATCTTGGAATTTTAGATGATCATATTCATCCTTTCAACCACACGGTATTCCCTAAAGAGCGTCCAATTTTTCAAGACAATAACGATCTTATCCTTGCTGCTAATCATGTTCAAAAATGACTTGAAGGGCATGATGCTGAATTAAGGCATCTCGCCTGGCCCGCTCATTTACCGGTCTTGAAAATCATTGAACATTTTTGGGCATATTTGGAGTCTTAGCTTTGTGCTCGATTTCTACCTCCAGCTACACTTTCGTTATTATATTTCCTAGCAGCGGAGAAAAAATAGACGTGCAAATGCAGTTTCGATAAGAGCGCGAATTTTTTATAATACGGAAAGAAAAACAGATGGCAATAAAATAAGATTCAGGGAACAAATAATTTTATTAGAATTCATATCGACATGCCGTTTATAAAAATGAAAAGACCGTGCACGTGACAGATGGGCATCGAAAGAAAAAATAATAATAAGTGAAATATTCATTTGAAGTAGGATTTTAAAAGGATAAATAAAATATTAATGCACGCAATTAGATGACTTTAGAAGTAAAGATAAGTTAATAATTGAAATATTTGTAAGACAGGAAAAAATTAAATAAATTAGGGTTTAAATTATATTAGAGAGGAAATATTTTTAGAATACTTTAAGAGAGAACGGAATTTTAAATTTCGTAATATATATACTGAAGAGCCAGAAAAACTGGAACAGTCGTGCATATGCAACCAATCAACGTAAAGCGATGCGGTCGGCAGCGCCAATCTAATACAACAGGTGTCTGGCAAAGCCGTTAGATCGGTTCCTGCTACAATGGCAGAACGATTATAACGATTTTATAACGATCAATTATAACGAATTAAGTGACTTTTAACATGGCGTTATACTCGGAGCACAAGAGATGGGACACAGTATCTCCGATGAAGTGATGCAATTTGGATTTTTGTATACGACCATTTCACAAACGTACCGGAATATCAGGTACATGGTAAAACGTGAAATCTCCGACAGCGATGCGACCAGAAAAATACCTTGAAAGAACGGGACCGTCTACGACAGACGAGAATCCTTAAACGATATAGACGTGCACGACTTCCTCAAATTGCTAAATATTTCAATGCTGGGGCCTCAACAAATGTGAGAGTGCGAATTGTTCAACGAACCGTCATTGATATGGTCTTGTGGAACAGCAGGCCTACTCGTGAATCGTTGTCGACAGCAGAACACAAAGCTTTACGCCTTGTCTAGGCCCACCAACACCTCCATTCGACTGTTGATAATTGGAAACACGTTGCGTCATCTGTCGAGTCACGTTTCCAATTGTATCGGGCAGATGGAAGTGTACGGGTATGGTGACAACCTCATGAATTCATGGATTCTACATGTAAAAATGTGACTGTTCAAGATGGTGAAGCCTCGGTGATGGTATGGGGTGTGTGCAGTTGGCGTGATACAGGACCCCTCATACGTCTAGAGACGACTCTGACAGGTGACGGGTACGTAAACCACCTGTTTGATCACCTACACCCATTCATGTCCATTGAGCATTCTAACGGACTCGGACAATTCCAACAGGACACTGAGACACCTCACACATCAATAATTGCTACAGAGTTGCTCCAGGAGCACCTTCTGACTTTAGACACTTCCATTAACCTCCTAAATGCGCAGACGTGAATATTTTGTAATATATCTCGGATGCCTTGCAACGTGCTGTTCAGAAGAGATCTCCACAACATCGCATTCCGATGGATTTGTGGACAACCCTGCAGGATTCATGGTGGGAATTGTCTCCAGGATACCTTCAGACATTAGTCAGTCGAAATTAGACAGATGTTCCAGTTTTCTGGCACTTGAGTGTATATATATATATATATATATATATATATATATGCATGTATTTATGTATGTATGTGTTTACGTAAGTATAATTAACTCTAAAAATATGTTTGTTTATGTAATTTTTTGATTGAATTAGAGTTGCTCTTTCCATAACATCACATGAATCTAATTCGTCTTTTATTTCTCCGAAAAATCTAAATATGCATTTGAAATTATCTGTATATAGTTTACCCACAAAAGACTTGTCCCTCCCTATTAATTTCAGAACACCTATGGTTGTAAACGTTTCTTCTAGGTATAATAAAGCTGATATGCCATCTAAGCTGTGAGACCGTCTATAGCATGAACTAGTGATCAACAGGGGAGTTTGTGTTTCTATTTAGATAACGGTACTGAATGTAGGAAAAACGTGAATTACAAATTTGTAGAGCGTGCTCAAATGAGTATGAAATGATGTCTTACATGCAGCATTAGTTTTTAGAATCCCTAAAATGTAATTTTTATATCCAATCGCAAGCATAAATACACGACTAACTACATACAGAAGTGAATCATTATAAGATAGCTATGTACATTTAATTATTAAAAACACATGCAAGAAAGGTAAAAATTATCTTAATAAGAAAATCAAACTAGTTATGCAAAATGCATCCCAAATTGGCAGCAATGCATCATGCAATTTGGCATGTGTTACAATGCAATCGTATGTAGCCTTCTTAATTTTAAAAAAAATAGAAACTATACCATGATTACATTTGTAAGTTTTATTAGTAAAGGTACATCTCTGCTTTTTAATACAAATCTTCTGCATGTAATTTGTGACATATTTAATCTGGCGGATGGATGAATATAAATACTTTACATTTTAAAGATTCTAACAAAGTTTTTTTTCACATGTAAGACATCATTTCACACTAAATTGACGATACTTTACATCTTTGAAATTGAATTCTTTACTGTATCTCGAATGTGTTCGAGAGAGGACCGTATCTGTGTAGTTTTACGCTGGGTGGCACTGTAAGCGATATCATTGCTTAACGCATAGCCCATTTAATATTATTTGGACCACAGCCTTGGCTAATTTGAAGTTAATGAAGGTTTACAGGACTTTTATGTTCACCCTGTATGTCATACGTGTAAACGAGTAACATCATATTTAATTGAAATTCTTAACAATTTTTTTTTTTTTATATTTATATATAAATATAATTAATGTATCAAATTATTAATAACTTTATTATAACTTTAATTAGCGCATAATAATTTATAAATTATTATTATTATTATAAAATTGTTAATGTAACATTATGTTTTAAGAGCTTAGCTGATTTTTTTATCTTTTGAAACTAATTTATAATTTTCTGTAGTTTTTATAAAATGAAAAAAATATTTAAACAAAAATTAAAGAGCACTGTAGAATATTGCTATATTAACGGAAAATGAGATGATACATAAATATACTTAACCGTAGAAAAAAAGTAGAATTTTTACATTATGAAAAATTTCTTTTTCAAGCTTCACTGAAGGAAATGTGCTTTATTTAGTGTAAAATACGTTTATATTTTTACTTTTATCCTTCTTTTTTTCATAAATTTTCTGGCATCACTCGTCTTTTTTTTCCAAAAAGAAACATATTATTTGGAAAAAAAAGCATTTTTACGGAAGGCTAGGTTTGAAAGAAAATCCATCAAAACTTCTTTTTATTTCACTGTAGAAAGAGTTATAAAAGGCAGAAGAAAATGGGGTAAATGGTGCAGTTCGCGAACGAATTTTTATAGTATATCTCATTTCTTTTCGTTTACAAAGCATAACTGTTCGTATGAATTGATCAAAATTATTACACTTATTTAGTTAAAACAATTTTTAACAAATTGGAATGTATTTGGTTTTTTGTGCAATGCAAATAGCAATATTTTTTTTTTAATTAAAGAAATTAATGTAATGTTTTTTTTTATATAAACATGAATCTTCGAAAAGTAAATTATTAAAGTAAATTGTTAGTCTTAAATATTTTAAATAACTAAAATAATTTCAACATGTAAGGAACTGCATACCAATAATCATGAAAAGACAAAATCTGTAAATCAACGCCACGTTGATGCACTGTCTGATACATTTAGCAATAATGTGTAGTCTTGGATTTTGTGTTAAGTATAGTAAGACATTTTTCAGTCTTTAAATTGCATAATAGTTTTTATTTTATTCTAAATATTATAAGGACTCTATAATATTATATAAAACTTTATTCTAATTAAACAATTTAAATATCTAAAGCTGAAATGTAAGCTGCTAAAGTATGGATTTTGTTCAAAAACAAAAGCACTTATATTAACAACACATATACGTTTTCCAAATCATTAAAATGGAAAATATTAGAAAAGACGTTCTGTAACAGAAATTTAATGTATCTAAATATTAGGAAATATAGATATGTAGTAAATATTTGCTATTTTTTACATGAATACTTAAAGTACAATTAAACTTATATAATGGTAAAAATAGTATAAAATGTTATTGAATTATAGAATTATACCATAAAATATGAATGATTCTATTTTTTCTTATGTTTATTCTAATACACATGCCTATCTTACTATATATGCATTCTCTACAATTTTCGAAAGGAATAATTTTAAGATTATAACAATAACAGTTGTTTATATAAAAAATATAATTTGGCTAATAATATTAAATTAAATATAGTTGAAATTATGAGAATGTTAGGGGGGGGGGGTATAATATTAAAAGTAATGTCACGTTTATTAAGATTAAGCATATTTTGAATTATGTTAGCGTATATGATGGAACTACTAAAAAGAATTAAAATTAGTTAAATAAATGAATTTATCGTATCTAAACAGCGGTAATTTTTTATTGTATCCATGTTAAAATATTCGTAGAGTAGAAATAAATAACATAATAAATTATCTGAATTATAATTCAAACAATGTGACGGGTCTATTCCAAACACTAACAAGTAGCTGGATTAGCTGTTGTATTTAATTTTTTAATCTGAATAGAGAGGTTTTCTTTACAAATACGAAAATGACATTACATTTTTGAATATTTCAGTGTAATGTTTCTCTTGTATTACATAGGAATATTTCATGTGATAAAATCTTGAAAAAAAAAATCATTAAAATGGTCCTTTAAAAGTAGAAAGTACAACGATATATTCGATTAATATACTAAGTTCGACAAATTTTAACAGAAAAATTTTGAAACGAAATTGAAGTGGAATGAAAAATTCACCTTGTATTTAAATCAATAAAAATGTATACATTAAAACATGCTTAAAAGGTGATCAAAAGATGTTAAAAACGTAAAATATACTCATTTACATCCCAAGACTTTCAATCACTAACGTGATCATCTTCAGGGGAACCGTTGACTGAAATGAGTGTACGTATGTCGCTTTCACTGTGCTAGCATATAAAGGAGTTTTAAACGAATTGTTTAAAAGGTGATCAAAAGATGTTAAAAACGTAAAATATACTCATTTACATCCCAAGACTTTCAATCACTAACGTGATCATCTTCAGGGGAACTGTTGACTGAGTTGAGTGTACGTATGTCGCTTCCACTGTGCTAGCATATAACGGAGTTTTAAACGATTACATAAAATCTACAAAGACTCTATGATTTTAGCTGTAAACTCGTTATTTGCAGGAACTGAAAATAACGAGAGCAAATAACGAGAGACAGCTAAAATCAGAGAGTCTTTGGAGATTTTATGTAAAGGAAATAGAGTCTGTAACGATTGCCTATCCTATAATGTACCTAAAATATGGTTTAATATTTTGAAATTATCAAGAACCCCAGCGCCGAAACTAATGGACTTTTCCTGATACACTCCTACAGAATAATAGACTAGCCTCGTTTAAAACTCCGTTATATGCTAGCACAGTGAAAGCGACATTCATCTCAACTCAGTCAACGGTTCCCCTGAAGATGATCACGTTAGTGATTGAAAGTCTTGGGATGTAAATGAGTATATTTTACGTTTTTAACATCTTTTGATCACCTTTTAAGCATGTTTTAATATGTATATTTTTATCGAAAAATTTTATTTGAACATTACTTGTTCGAAATTCGCTTGATTAGGTTATTTTATACTATTCATCACTATAACTTCTGTAGTTATTTCATCTCACTGAATGTATATATGTATGTATTGATGTAATGTATGGGATTATGGATGTAATGAATATATGGATAATTATTTAAAGTAAACATTAAACATGGCTGAAAAAACGTAGAAATACCTTTTCCATCTTACAAAAGTCTTCGGTATCGCAAGTTGGTCTACTTTTTTTTATTTAGATTGCTTCAATGCTACCACTTTTTTGAAACTGTAATAATTAAAGAAAATTTTTACCAACTTTTGCTCTGCTTTTTACGTTCCAAACTAGAAACCTATGTTAATTAGCATAAGTTAGTGGAGGTATCCGAAACTTGCAATTTCCGTAATATTGATTATGCCTTGGACACAAATGAAACTCTCCTAATTCGGATCACACATCTTTTACTTTCCTTCAAGAGATAAAGAAGGCACAAACATATGTTAATAAGAAAATATTTACATATTTAATATTTTACGTGGGCTTTAGATGTATGGTGAGATAAGTGTGCTATGGCAATGATGGCTAAAATATGGCCATATAGGAATTACTTATTTATTTACTATTCTGGAAGTGATATTGCTATAAAAATGTCAGAATAACAGTATCAACCTTCATTCTTACATTTAAAAACAAATACTCAATTTTAAACTAAATAAAAAAAGGGATTAAAATAAAAGTTCACACAAAAACATGTGATTCCATTACCTAAAAGATGACTGAAACTTTATTCAGATGTTAAAACATTAAAATAAATCGAGAACTTTCGGCTGTGAAACCAGCCTTCATCAGGATTTATAATAAAAACTGGTGTTAAAAACAAACGTCCAGATCACATCCTTGTAAACAGTTTGTCTCTGTACTGCGAGAATACGGGAGAGTTCAAATCATACACATTCGTTCAACGGCCTATACCATTGCATACCAAAAAAGGTGAGGAAAGAAGGAAAAAGGAGGGAAAATCACATTTTACTTTTTGTTTATTAAATTAAGCCATATACACGGAATATTGTAAGACAGTGCATCATTGCATACTTTTATATGCTTATTTATAATTTTAACAAATTCTCGAATTATTAAATCATAGTAATTTCTCATAAGACGTATTACTTTAGCATTATTAAAATCTGTTTTAACGTCTCGGGTTAGGTGAAGTCTCGATAGAGCAGTAGATGGTCTGTTAAATCTTAGATCTCGTTTATGTTCATTTATATGGTCTCTTAATTTTCTTGCTGTCATTCCTATATATTCTAGTTGTCCACCCTCATCGGTATTAAATGAATGACATATTTCACGGACATTTCATCAAGTGGAACAGGATCAATCTTCGTACGCCTTTTTGGTTATTGAATAAATTTGACAGCTACCTCACACAATTAAAATGAAGAATTTACTGGCCACGAAGATTGATCCTGTCCCACCTGATGAAATGTCTGGGGCATATATCATTCTATTTAATACCGATAAGGATGGACAATTAGAATATATAGGAATGACAACAAGAAAATTGAGAGACCGTATAAATGAACATAAAAGAGATTTAAAATTTAACAGACCATCTACTGTTCTATCGAGACTTCCCTAACCCGAGACGTTAAAATAGATTTTAATAATGCTAAATATGTCTTATGATAATTTACTATGATTTCATAATTTAAGAATCTGTGGAAATTATAAATAAGCATGGAAAAAATGCAATGACGTACTGTCTTACAATATTCGAAGTATATGGCTTAATTTAATCAAGAAACAGTAAAATGTGATTTTTCTCTCCCTTTACCTTCTTTCCTCATCTTTAGTGCTATGCAATGCTATCGGCCCTTGGACAAATGTGAATGATTTGAACTCTCCCGTAGGCTCGCAGTACAGAGACATACTGTTTACAAGGATGTGATCTGGACGTTTGTTTTTAACACCAGTTTTAATTATAAATCCTGATGCAGGCTACGTTCAAAGCCAAAAGTACTAGATTTATTTTAATGTTTTAAAATCTAAATAAAGTTTTAGTCACCTTTTATGAAATGGAATCACATGTTTTTGTGTGTACTTTTATTTTTATTTGACAACGATAAATTTAAGCATTCCGAACTTGTTTTATATGTAAAAAAGTAATGCCAAAGTTTATTAAAACTCTCAGCATATTAAAAATATTGTCACTTTCACAGGGATTTAACAAAAACGTTTTGGTAGTTTTACAATATGTAGCTTATAGGAATTATTACAATTTTTTTAAATACGTTTGGTTTTAGCTAAAAACCTTGCTGCCTTTACATATATTTTTTATTTATACTTTAAACTATATTCCAGTTAAGAAGCGCTATATGTAGAACAAATACAATCAAATTTAAATTTGTTTTCTAAATTTCAACAAATAAAAAATATGTGATAATAAAAACACAATTCAGAAAGAACAAAAAAAAGCAATAAATCATATACGAAAAAAATTACTTTAAGACCATGTTCGTCAGAAATTAAGTAAAATAAAAGAGACAAAGTGAATTTAAATGTAAGAAACTGTTAATAAGAAATACATAATAATTTTAATAATCATTAATTTTGTTCAATCTAAACACAGTTCCAAAGATGTTGAAATCAGTTTTATTTTTTTACTTGTTGGAGAAAAGTAGGCTGTTTAAACGGTAAAAGTAATCGAAATAAGGTAGGAAATAAGATTTTGGTCTATAAAAAACTGGTCAATTAGAAAAAAATGCTACAAGATAATTAAAAACACTACATATACATATCTTTAATGTTGTAGGTGTTATGCGTAATTACAAATTTATTATTGTAAATAGGAATCATATAATAAATTTTAAATATTAATCTGTGAGATATCACAAGAAAAAAGAAACACAGACGAAAATGTATATGTAGTTAACGTTAACCTTTTAGTGGGCGCGCTTACATTTATTGCTCGAAGTTAAATATAATCCAAATTAGGTAGAAATTACGATTATGTAAATGAAAGTTTTGGTCTATACAAAACTGGTCAATTATGAAAACATTTCTTTTTACTGCAAGACCATTAAAAACACATTGTATCCATTTCTTTAAAAGCGTTACGTAATTTTTGCGATAGTATATTGTGCGCTTTCTGATGATACAAAAGAAAATCCCACAAAAATTGCTATCACAGCACTCCCCTCTTAGGAAATATCCGCAATTACACCTGAGAACTGGCGTCAAAATCATATAATATAGTCAATACAGTCTTAATACAGTCAAACACATATATATGAATTTTCGTTCAATCCTATGCATAACTTTGTAAATTTCCCAATGATACAATAAGAAAAATAGTACAAAAATCAGTATCACAGAGCTCCATTTCGGCTGAATATCCCCAATTTCAACTGGGACCGTTTGGTCGTAGCCAAAACCATATACATGAAATTTGGTTAAATTCTATACACATACACTTTTCGATGAAAAAAAGAGGACATACAAACACATGGACAGACGGACATCTTGCAAAAAACGTGTTTTTTTGGGATTTCTGACCCTAAAACGTGTAAATACGTCAAAAACTGGAAATCTGAAAAAAATCGATTGCAATACTTTCTTCTTTTATAGATTAGAAGAATGTAAAAATGTAATGTAAAGAATATTCATATGACATATTTCCACATTTACTAAAATTATTATCAAAAAGCAGAAATATTTTAATGTTATTGATCTGTATGAAATAATATTTTCCGAATTTGTTTACAATATAAATAAAGACTGTGATAAAATTAGGAGTTTTGAGTATGCAGTCTGATATACTTGCAGGGCATATGATGTGAATAAAAGTTTTTGTCCAAATCATAGCAGACCACACTACAGAAGTTGACAATAATCACCTGTACGAATTCGCTTAAACGAGTTAGGCAGATAAAATTCATTAACTCGGTATTAGTGGGCATTGTTAAAATATTCAAATTTTCATACAAAATTCTCTCTACCAATGAAATTTTATTGCCCGTATGTCGCCATTTTCTTATTAAGGCATTCTATTATAATTGCATCAAAATCACATAACTTAAAAATTTTAATTTTCAAAATTTTCAGTTCATTTACGTTGTAAACGTGATTTCCTGTTTATAATGAGAAAATTAATAAAATCAATATTATAAATTGTTAAGCACTATTATACATATCTTCTAAATGTGGAATTAAATTAGAATTTATTTTTCCCTAAAATTAGAAAGATTCCATGTAATGCAAATGGAACACATCCAGTTACTACGCCAGCTAGTTTATACTTTACAGCTTTTCTTTTTTTTTTCTCAAAAGAGGAATTATTTCAATCAGAAAAAAAAAATAATAATATGGAAATTATATCCAAAGAAGAGAAGTAAAAGTACTTCATTAGTATTTTTAATTTTAAGATTACATTTGACAACAAGGTATTACCAAGTATTAGTCAGTTAATAGAATACTAAGCTTCCTTGTCTATTATTTCAGATGCATTAGCTATTATAAGATTAACTCGACATACTTAACATGTTAAAAGTTTCATCGAAACTACAAAGTATTTCTCGATAACTTAATCCATTGTTTGACAAATTGAGTTAGTGCTACAAAATGAAAGGGGGATTTTAATTATTTTTTATAATCCGAAAAAATGTAACTAACATCAGTGTAATCTATATGGAGATATTTAAATAAAAGTTTGAATGTTAGCTGTTACGTAAATGTAGATATTAGTTTTATTTTTCAACCAGAATACTAATTTTAGTAATAAATGAGCCACTCACTTCAAACTTCAGAAAATTTTATTTAGTTTTATGATTTCTCTTTGCATATTTTTTTTAGTAGTAGTGAAATAGTAGCTATTACATTCGTTTACTTAAATATGTCCTACTGCTAGCAGAATTTATAGAACACATCAATCATGAAAAACATGAAAATTTAAATATGCAATTTATAAATTTTAATGTATTGGGAATTTTAAAATATACTACCTAGACCCCTAAGAAAAAAAACCTGTTAAGTGCGTTTTATTAAAATATATCAGAGTTTTCCTGCAATTTTGTTATATATATATATATATATATATATATATTACAGATATATTTTACAGGGCACAGTGTGGGACAAAATAATTATTTCTTCATTCGTTTATTAATTTTATTTCCAAGAGCAATCGCCTATCGAGGGAAACAATCATCATAAATTATCCTACACGTAACGCATGTAACAATTTTTAAATATATTATTCATTTATGTATCACATTCTGAATTAGATGAAATAAAAGGAAAATTATTTATTTTACTGTAATACATAATTTTGTAAAACATACATATATACGGCACAAATACATTTATTGGTAATGAAAGTTACACTTGATTATTTGTCTTATTTATAATAAAGTGATATATATCTTTTATAATTGCGTTGAAAAGACGTAAATTTTTCAGACTTTTATTTCTACCTGCTTCCAAATTACACAACAGAGGCCCTAGTCTCAGTACTTTAGGAACAAAAAGGCAGTGAAAAATGACGTCAATTTTACGTTGTTATAAAAACAGATTTATGATTAGATTTAAGTTTGACGTTATTTTTTATTGATAGAAGTATTCCTCCATTCTTTAAGTAGGGTCCCCATTTTTCAAACAACACGATTTTGTAAAATGATATAACTTGCTTTTTTTGTTTTCGCTGGTTCTGAATTTGCGGTCCTAATCTGGAGAAAAGTAGAAAGTTGCCATTCTAGGAAACGATGTAATGTTTAAACAAAACTTTTATTTCTGAAACTACAAGAAATATCAGGCTGTGGAATTTTCATGTTTTACTCAAGGCAGTTTTCAAATCCAAAGTTGTTGCTTTCTGATACATTCAATAAGTGATTTTTATTCTTAAATGCATACATTTTCCTAAAAGAAAAAAATATATTAAAATCATTATTTTAAACTAAATATACGTTGTGTAAAATTCTCATCACTACTGCGTGCATTTTTAAAGTCAGAGCACTGTCTTAGAGAATAGCTGCTTTAAGGCTGTTCTCGAAAAAATTCTCCGCTCAACCACGCTAAGGCACTTGACAGATTTTCTTGCTTAGTTTTAAACGTAAAATCACGACGCTTACATGTATGATTAATGAAGTGATTAATAACCGATCAGCTTTGCCCATTTTTCGAGAAAGGATCTACTTGAGTTATACGCGATTGTTGTCTCCTGATTGGCTGTTTTTTTAACCTCTCCCCTGCTGTCTAGTCCGGACATTTAGTTCAAAACGCCAGCTACAACAGCATTTTCTGAAAGATCTTCTGTCTTTCCAGAACAATAGAAAAACTGTAAAATTGCGTAGTTTTTGAATAAGAGCACAACCCAATTTCATGTGTTTGCGAACCAAAAACAAATTGAGAAATGTGTCAAGTAGTCACCATTTTGGATTTGAAAATAAACTTAAGGAAATGAGATTGGTTTAATTTTGGTGCAAGTCTTATGTTTACCGTAAGTCTTATATTACGAAAATACAGAAAATTATTGCTATGTATTGATTGTCGAAGAAAGTCCTTTCAAGAATCACAAGCACACACAGATATATATATATATATATATATATATATATATATATATATGTATATATATATATATATATATATATATATATATATATATGTGTGTGTGTGTGTGTGTGTGTGTGTGTACTTGTGGTTCTTCAAAAGTACTTTCATAGTTATTCTTCCTTTGTACATGTTTGCAAATATATTTATCAAAGCATTACATTTATTTTTGCCTCGATACAAGGTTGCCAAATGGTGCCACACCTCTCAAATTAATCGATCGTAATGTCATCTTAAATTTTACAGAACGTAAACTATGATTGTTTTCTTTTTTTATAAGACTAATGTGTATAAAGATTTTGAAATTAAATTTCCTCGTCTCACAGAGCTCTTTAACAGTTTTACCAGTGATAATGTATTTATATATATATATGAGATTCTTTTTTCTAGGAATCCAATGCTTGAAGTTGATGAATATAGAAGTCCCATCCTCTGTAATGGTAGGTGAATCATTTTGGTTAAACTGTACTTTAGATCTCGAGTCGGATGATCTTTATTCGGTCAAGTGGTACAAAAATGAAGCAGAATTTTACCGCCATCTTCCATCAGACACCCCATCTGGTCAGAAGTTTGACATTCCAGGAATCCATTTAGACGTACGTAACGACTTTATATATGTTTTACACATTAATCATTAGATCCCCTATTTCTATATGACTTTTTAAAGTTTCTGTTGCATCATACGTAATTTTTTTAATCATACTTATGTAGAGGTTTTTGATATTTATACTATGTACTATATAGGTACGTACTTCACATAAGTGGAACAAAATCCATTCGCTTAATATTATACATATATTGTGTATCACAATATGCAGGGTGCATAAGGTATTTGTGGACAGAATTACGCTTTTACAAACTGAGCATACAACAGGAGATAATAACTTTATTATAAAATGTTATAAACATAAAATTAAATTATATTTTTAATATATTTTCCATAAAGCTGCGTTCAGATTCTATAATTTCTTATCTGTGCAACCTTAATAGTCTGCATGCTTGAATTAAATGATACTGATTCATCTTAATCATTACTCTGACTATGGCGGCTTTAAAAAAACCTTATGTGTTAGGGGTATTTTTTGACCTCTCTCATAACAATGCCATATGCATAGTAGTCCGATGGATTGAGGTCTGGAGAATTAGCGGGCCAAATGTTAGGGATTATGCAAATGGAAAAAAAATTAACAACCCATTCTTGCATTATTTAAGCCTTGTGGGATGGTGCAGGATTTTCCTGTAACACATTAGGACGGTTACTTCTTACACTGGCTTAATATATTTCTTTCAAAACATCAATGCAGAAAGTAGAGTTATCGCATCACATAATCTTCAGGATGCATCACATAGGATGCATCACATAATCTTCAATTCAGAAAGCTCTGATGTTGCATGAAAACTTGTGGGCTTAACTTTTGATATGCCAGAAGGATCTTTATATAACATTCTGTCATTTTGTCGGTTAAGTTTTTCTCTTCTAAATCAAACCAAATCACAAATTCTGCTGTATTTTGCAGTTTTAAAATTTAGATCTGATTAATCGAGATAGTATGTTGTATTTTCTGATGTAAAATGAATTTTCCTGATTACATAAGACTTATGTATGATGAATTCATGGGCAACAACTATTTTTGTTCTTTCTAAGATGTGAAATTATTTTGCAAGTGACAACTAATTTTCAGGAATTATCATCATTAGTGTGTTAATCTTGCTGGATAAATTAAGTTATTCGGACTATGGCAGAGCGTTATGAATGTTTTTGCGGTTTTATACTGATGAAACGTTCTCTTCGTTCTCAAATGCCTTACGGACATTATAAACAAAAGACCGTGTGACTTTTTAAAATCGAAATACTTTTCAATGGCTATGTTTAACTGTTTGAAGCTAGAATTACCGAATTTCTTTTCGTTTCTTGAGTAAGCTGGGTGTATTGTTCTGTCTATCAAAAAAATTAATTGAACCTAGTAAAATAAAGCACCAACCACATAAATACATGTCCTCAAACATCTTACGATACCTGCATTTTGCACCAAATAAATGGGCTTATCTTGTACATAATCCATTTAATATAATCTTTTAATTTTGATTATTATGGAGAACATTACATCTACAGATGCTGTTAACACATTGTTTAGACGAGTTTGTTTTAGTGTAAAAAAATGACTGCATAGAAAAATTATTTTTCACAGATAACATATTTTTGAAAGTATAAATTCTCTTCTGGCAACTGAAAATTTTTTACATGCAAAACGGCGCTTTAAAAGCATTGATGGATGGAAGGCTACTGTTCTGAACTTTCCGAAGATAATTATTCGTATTCGGTTATTAATAAACGCTGTGAAAGACATGATGTTTCTATATCTAAAGCCATAGTAGGTACTATTGTCAATAATACACGGTAAAAACGTGAATGTCTGGCTTCAAGTGGAAAAAATGTTCCAAATGTGTACCCAAGAACATAAGGGAATTCTTCAAATATTGCAGATGTTATATCTTTTACGGTAAAATAAAAACCTCCAAGTCAAAAGACTTTTGCTAACTCGTTAACATGCGTAGTATCAACTGTTAACAAAATCATTAACATTGATATGAATTTTAAAACTGCCAAAAAACGCAATGTTCATTGTCTTTCTTCACGATATATCGCCGAAGGTAGAACACGATGCAGAATTCGTTTTAAGAAGCATTTATCCGTATAAAAATTGGAAACTGTTTCTACAATAGATGAATCTTGGGTCCATTTAAATTATTCTAATAAAAATAGAACCATTTATTATCATCAGAGATGAGAACAAAATCTTAAAGCATGGTTCAATAGCAATATATCTAAAGAAAGTTTTTGCACAGGATTCATTCATGTTTTTGGCTTTACATATAACGGCAGATTAAAAATAAAGAGACTGAAGAAACATTTTATCGTCAAATCCAATACTATCATAAAAATATTTTATTCCCGATCTTCAAGCATGAAAAACTGTATCTTTACCCCAATCTGTTGAACTGCATCAAGATAAATCAAGCAGCCACACATCTCAATCCACTGTTTATCTCCGGGAAAATGGAACAAGAAACGTCTATCAGGACTATAGCATTCACTAATATGTACCTGCTAAATACCCCATAGATTTTTGCGCTTTTGGACTTTTAAAAAGCTTGTTATCCAAACGTCGACCTAATCCTTCATTGACATTGAAGAGCTGTTGAAGAGGAATGGGCTAAAATACATCTTCCAAAATTACAGAAGGCATTAACATGGAAATTACGGTGCAGAAAGGTAGTTCTGAATAAGGGTTACCAATCTGAACATTTAAAACACAAATATTGTATGTAAAATAGTTCTGTAAGTATACAAATCGGCTACAAAATGTGCTAATACCCACTGTATTTTAAGATAAAAGTACTTCGCTTTATCAGAAATTGTTTATTCAAAGAATTTTGATCTAATCATAACATATTATGCTATAAAATAATTTATCCGATAAGTAAGATAAAACTAGAAAAGATATTCACACAAAATTTTTATATCGATACAAGGTTTAGCTATTTACAAAATGGCTTCATTAATTATTTCAAATATTTACTCATTGTTAAATATTATGAAGAAACATAAATATAATTAGAAGTTTATGAAACAGGTAAAAATATCACCTGTTCGCAACTGCGATACTTAAGAGTTTATGTCGTAAAACGAAAAAAGGGGAAAATTTTAACGACGGAATCCTTTAACATCCATTTATTGTCCACCTAACACAAATTTAACGGGATTTCTGAAACATGAAATTTATGATCTTATGTTTTTCTAAAAAAAATGCTTAAAGTTAGAGTTTTGTAGGTTAATTCTCTTCATTATTGAAGATATAGGCAGCTGGTGTTCTTTTCTGGTAAATGCTCTAATTTTGTTCTTAATTTGACTCATTATTTATGGAAATATGTGTGTTTTACTTAAAAGAAACATAAAAATGGAACGTTAATTTAGATTTATTAAACATGTTTATTAAATATTGAAATAACTTAAATTTTCGAATTTATTTTTCAATGTGTTATGTTACATATTATTAAAAAACATGAGAAAGAACTTGAAATATTTGTAACACTATTTAAAAAATAAAAATATTAAATTAATCATATATATTTTCTGTTATAAAATATCTTAATATTAGGGGTGATTTTGTAGAATTTATACAGATTTGCTGTAGGCGACGAAATTTTACTACTTTGCTATCACTATTTCCAAACCATAATACATATCTAACAGAAATCTATCAAGAAAATTATTATTTGGAAATAGATATAGGCAAACTAATTTCAAAAGAATAGCCACTTTTCACAATTATTTGTTTTCCTTACATGTTTACCGTTGGTATTCAAGATGATAAATTTATTTCAGTTACATGTTTATTTTTAATTAGCGACTCATTTTCCAAAATTTCTAATAGAATATTACTAGTGCATAGAATCTTATTTATTGTATTTTTTTTTTAACAAATTCCGTTCAAATTTTCAAATTCTTTATAATATGAATTTTGAATAACATTTATAGCTAAAATTAATTAAAAATATTTCAACTTCTGCACTTTCATTCTCCATATTAAGAAAATATTAATAATTTGATTTGGGGAATTTAAGTTCGTTGTTTAAAAAAAATAAATAAATAAAGTGCTGAGAAAATGTACCCGAATATATTCTAATCGTCGGAGCTTTTCCAGAGAACCAATTTTTTTTATTCTATGCATCAAAGTAGTGGAATGAGGTGATAAAGTAAGGGCATACTTGAGTTGACAAATTTTACGTAACGCATGATAGGAAATACCGTTATCTGAATTTGTCTGTTTTTGTGGAAACTATTCCAAGACGTTCCTAAGGGAACGTACCAGACTTTTAAAAACATTATCTTAACAATAAAGCCTGGTGTCTTTTAGGTATTTAGTGGACTTAAATTACTTATCAAAACAAAATATTGCAAAATCCTTGAAATCCCATGATTAACTAGCACTGGAGAATGCCTTGATCAAGAAATAGGGATTTTCGTGTTTCTTCTGAAATATTTTAGTTATTATGTTTTGACCTTTGAAAAACGGGAGTTCACTACAAAAGAAGGATATAATTGTTGCGACGCAATCGCGTCAGAGACAAAATATTCCCTATTGGGGAATTTTGGAATCTCATTCTCCCGTCCCAAAAAATACTTCAGAACAATAGATGATTGTGTTTTGAACAGAAGTAGTGTAAATTGATCCTGCATAAATGCCAAGTGAAACTGGATATGTATATGTTAGTGTGTCGTGTGTTGTAAAATGCTAATTGTTAAGTTTGTAAGAATCAGCTGAACTCTCCTTCAATCAATTCGTTACTGTGATTTTGTTGAAAAAGAAGAAAGAACATAATATTTATCACGGAGATAGAACAATAATTAAACAAACTGTACTCAGCCTGGTCTGAGCGCTATCTAATTAGGGCAATGTAGCCAAAAATTTTAGGATTAAATATTAATTATTAAATAGA
Source organism: Maratus michaelseni (assembly GCA_963931845.1). Lineage (NCBI taxonomy): Eukaryota > Metazoa > Arthropoda > Arachnida > Araneae > Salticidae > Maratus > Maratus michaelseni. The sequence goes on along the minus strand of OZ007587.1, from coordinate 303,906,698 downwards.
AATAAAAAGAAAATTTAATGAACTTTTGTTTATTATTATTTATTTGTTTTGTATTTAGTATAAGGATTTTACCAAATATTATCAAAATGCTTTCAATTTTTGAAATTTTACTTCAAAACATCTGAAAAGGTGTCCATCTAACTCCACAAACGTCTTCAAATCATGTTTATTAAAGCCTTTTTGCGGTAATCTGCGAAACTATTTATTAAATTATGTTATGTATATTTTTTCTGTCAAGTTTTTATACCTATTTCACAATGGGAAATGATTTTCTTAATATATTATTTCTCTTTTTCTTCCTTGATTTAAACGTCTTAAGATATTCTATACTGATAGCATCACCTGTGAAGAATATAAAATATAATACATTAAATTTATACAATATATTAAAAATACAAACGTTTCTTCTGAATGAGCAATCACACATTGCCTTCTTTACGTTTTAATTCCGAACATAAATGGTAGAGAAAAAAACATTTTTAGGGTTTACTTTCATCTCTCGAAACCCTATTCGTCTCGCTTCTCTGTCTGTCTGTCACAGAGCCGGTTCTAATAAACTATATAAGTTACAGACTTGAAATTTTGTATACTTACAGTTGAATACTTACTGTCACGCTGAAAATCATTAAATTTTAAAAAAGCCGTATTATTTTAATATAGAAAGATAAAAAACCCAAAAATCTAACAGCATTTTCCTATTAAATTTAAAAATTTTTCGTTATAGCAGTTTCTAACAATTAAAGACCCACAATAAAATTATTTCTTCAATAATTAATTCTCTATTCAAACATTTCCACGTGAAAAAAGAAAATGAAATAAAAAGTTTCATCAATTGAAAAAAGGATTAATATATAGTCATATTTGTAATAAAATGGAAAATGTCAACCATTTCTCAATAATACAAGGAATATGAGTATGTGTAAGTACAGAAAGCAGGTTAATATGACGTCATTAGAGAATTAAAAATAAAATTAATCTGACGTCATATTGGAAATTTAACGGACTTTTTCAAATGTTTGAGAATAATACAAAGAGAGTATCAATATGAGTAATAGAGAAAGCAAGTAGATATGTCGTCAGCAAGTGATTATAACGTCATATGAGTTTTAGGAACGTACTGAATCATGCTAAAAACCCGATTATGGAAATATTGGCATATTTTAACATGTTGAAGTTCTCTATACAACATGTTTAAATTTGAAATTAACTTTTTTTAAATATCGCATTTAGTCCACATGACAGATATTATTATGACAGAGTATAATAGCGGGCTTTGCCCGAGATTCAGATATTCTGAGCCTCAGATATTCGAAAAAAACAAGAAAAATAGTCCGGTAAATTTTTACTTTGTAAAAAACATGACATTTTTTTTTTTTGGAAAATGAAATTTATTGGGATTTGTTAAAGAAAGAATAAAATGTTTTGAAAGAAATATTAAACGAAACTCTTTTTGCGATCTTCGATCAGACTTACCCACTTGTTAAATTATTTTAACATTTTGAAAGCGTTGTAATATTTTAAAATACTACATACATAAAAAAAAAACTTTAACGAAAGTTGAATATATATATTTCCATTTATATTTTCAGCTTGAAAAGTCTGTCCAAGGACATGTATTTTTGAAAAATACATGTCCAATTGAAGCCTTTAATTTGAAGGCTTATATCGGTGCGAGGCTATATTTCCATTTATACTTTCAGCTTGAAAAGTCTGTCCAAGGACATGTATTTTTGAAAAATGCTGATATGGAGACAGAAGGCTTATATCGGTGCGAGGCTATATTTCCATTTATACTTTCAGCTTGAAAAGTCTGTCCAAGGACATGTATTTTTGAAAAATGCTGATATGGAGACAGAAGGCTTATATCGGTGCGAGGCTATATTTCCATTTATATTTTCAGCTTGAAAAGTCTGTCCAAGGACATGTATTTTTGAAAAATGCTGATATGGAGACAGAAGGCTTATATCGGTGCGAGGCTATATTTCCATTTATATTTTCAGCTTGAAAAGTCTGTCCAAGGACATGTATTTTTGAAAAATGCTGATATGGAGACAGAAGGCTTATATCGGTGCGAGGCTATATTTCCATTTATATTTTCAGCTTGAAAAGTCTGTCCAAGGACATGTATTTTTGAAAAATGCTGATATGGAGACAGAAGGCTTATATCGATGCGAGGCTATATTTCCATTTATATTTTCAGCTTGAAAAGTCTGTCCAAGGACATGTATTTTTGAAAAATGCTGATATGGAGACAGAAGGCTTATATCGATGCGAGACTATATTTCCATTTATATTTTCAGCTTGAAAAGTCTGTCCAAGGACATGTATTTTTGAAAAATGCTGATATGGAGACAGAAGGCTTATATCGGTGCGAGGCTTCCGCTGAATCGCCAACTTTTCAAACAGTGGCTGGAGAAAAACAACTAAAAATTTTTGGTAAGTTCAAATACAATTGTTAAAGTATCCTACATTTTAAGACTTTTCTTTTACATTTGATTAGAAAATTTCGTATTATAAACATAATGTTGTGATATGAAATGTTAAAAGATCTAAGTTTAATTTTTTAATTAAATTTCTAGTCCATTGCAATGAAAATGTAAAATACCACACAATGTTTGGTATTTTTTACGTAAATAATGCGTCAACGCTGTGCACTCAAGTTGTTCTTATGAACATGATAGCTATATAAATAATAAGCTTAGACAGTGAATTTGTTTATTAAATAAATAGCGAAAAATTATAAATCAAGTAAATAGATAAATGTATTGATGTAGAACACAAAAATATAATTTTAAATTCATGTTTAATTTAAAATTATATTTGTAGGAAAATTTAATATAAAATAATAACTGACGCGTTAAAAAACAATACGTTATAAAATATGTAAAATTTCGCAATTTTCATTTACTGAAAAAAATGAAAAAGTGAAAAAATGAAAACTTAAAATATCATAACATTAACATAGCTGCCAACTTTTATGCTTTTTTTCTTACCACTAAACCGTTGTAGTAAATTTTTACTTATTTAATCGCCGTAAACAGCGATTAAATAAGACAAGATATTTATTAAATTTTAGTGGTGTTAGATAAGCGTACAAGTTGGTAGACAATTAATTTCGAGAACAGAAAATGACATTTTTTACCCATACTATCATACGCTTTCATAAAACTAATAAAATTAAAAATTATATATGAAGATCTGAAGATCTAACTGTAGCACTACCTACTCCAGAAAGATAATTTTAAATAGTATATCTCTTTAAATAATTTAAAAATTTTAAATTAAAGAAGAAGGGAATAGAGTTTTGAAAACAACCCAATTTCTGCGAAAGTGATTTTTTTCTTCAAAAATTCTGCTTTTACGCTTCTACGTCAATATATATATATATCAACTGAAGCAAAATGAAGTTTATATATATATATATATATAATCGTTAAAAAACCTTAACATCATGCACAAATGGGAGAATAAAAATTAAAAATTGAAATATGAACACATATCTGTTTGAATAGTAACAAGAAAATGTAAAATAAAAAATAAGATGATTGAAAATGAAAGAAAAAGTTAATTAATGAAATATTTCTGGAACTGTAGCAGAATCATTTGGCCCAAATTACTACAGATAACATAAAAACTGTATGATTTCGTCCTTGAACTAGCTATAATAAGCTAAATTAATACAAGATTTGGGTACTCGAACGTTATTAGATTAGAAAATGAATGAAAACAAAAAAGGTAAAAGTTTGAATTAAGGAAGATTTCCTCATAAAAGCACCAGAAAAAACATGCATGATTTGCGAATCTGTACATGTTGCCAAAAAGCATTTACCAATTCAGTAGATGAAATAAATGTGAAATGAATGATTTGGAAATATTTAGGCTCCATGAATTAAACCAAGTCAACAAAGGAGCTTAAATGTGTTGATAAAAACAGAAAAAAGGAGCAATGCTGCCATCTGTTAGTAGTACAAACATGGAAAATCAGTATATAAAAAATCAACATACAGGGTGTTCCAAAATTCGACCGACAAATTAAGAGGGATGATAGAAGGCATCAAGAGGATGAAACATACGGACATGGGGTCGCAAACCGCGTTTAGTTGGAGAAAATCGCACATATTGTTATGAAGCGTGTAACGTCGAGTGGAACAAAGAGGGTCAATAATAAGTAGAAAAAAAAATTATATGACGTCAAGCATGATTACAATGCATTGCAGTTCAACGTCAGAAAGGAGACGACGACACATTTTTATAGAAATCGTTCGAAGTTGCGGCCACGAAGCTCATTGCACAACCGACAGCGACGAATGAAGGATTGCCGGACTCGTTAAAACATATCCCTATAAAAATGTCTCGTCGTCTACTTTCTGATGTTGAACTGTAATGCATTGTAGTCATGCTTTACGTCAAATATTTTTTTTAAATTTATTATTGAGCCTTTTTGTTCCACTCGACGTCCAAACGCTCATAAATATTTTTGAGATTTTTTCCCACTAAACGCGGATTGCGAGCCCATGCTGTATGATTTTCATCAGCTTGATGCCCTCTATCACACCTCTTAATTTTTCGGTTGAATTTTGGAACACCCTACATATATATCTATATATATATATAAGTCACTGATATTAAAGTGGTCAAGTCAATTTTATGGTATTGCTAGATACTTAATAGATTGTATTTAAATGTGTTAAAATATTAGTAATCAGTATTAGTCTTGTTTTATATATTTTTTTGTCTTATTTTATGTACATTTAATATGCAAACTGATTATCCGTGTTAGATGAAAACAATCATGTTTTTGGTACGCCCCAATGGACTTGCCTTACTTTAAAAAGCAACGATTTGTTGTAGATGTTGATTTTATTTGAATGGAATCAAAAAATTGTATATTTTATTTTATTTACTTATTTGCTTTTCAATATTTCATTCTTCTTCTGGAAAGTTAGAAAACAAATATCTGTAACTTTATAGGGAAAAGCTGAAAAAGAAAGAAAAATATTCAGTTATAAGTTGTAAGCCTATAATATCTCTTTATTTAGATAGGGAAGATATTTAAAGAACTCATGATTAAATTCCGATTTTGCTTGTGAATATTATGGAGAATAAAAAATAATTCTTTTGAAAGTAGACTTTCTTCACTTTCAATATCAATGCATTTGAAAAATCGTTGACCAAATAAATTAATCGTAACAAATTTATTCTGACATTGAAAGATATTTATTGTGAATTGACTATAAACATAAATTTTATGTTCATTGTAATAAGATTTAGCTTTAATTATTTATTTCCCAAAATAGACGTGTCCCCCTTTCAAAATAAACTCATTATATATCATCGGCGAATGATGTTACTCAATCTGGACTGCTCTTTCACACCAATTTTTGGGAATAATTTTCATATTTTTATTGGGTCTCAGAAGTCTTAATTTTCCTCCGAAGATGCGAGTTTGCACCCTGTCACATTTTATTTTATTTTTGATTTCATATAACTCACAATAAAATGAAATTTTTACCACTAATATGTCAATATCAGCTTGATTTAACATAATTATTCCAAAGCTGTACAATTCATATTTAATTATTTTAAAAAGTTAAAAGTTTTAATAAAAAGTAAAAAAAAAATCGCATGGTATCTACTGCGCGCAAGGTTGTAGAAAAAATATTGCTTCAAAAATAGCAAACAAAACTGATAATGATGTAAAATTGATGTATCTTAAACTTATACTTCAATTTCAAGAAATTAAAAATTTAATTTTTCTTAAATTTAAATTTAAACTGTAAAATTTTTAAAAATTTTCATTTTTTTGTTGAAAAAATGCCAATTTTAAAATAAATTTAATTTTTAATTGCTTGAAATTGAAGTATAAGTTCAAGATACATGCATTTTACATCATTATCAGTTTTGTTTGTTATTTTTTAAGCAATATTTTTTCTACAACCTTGCGCGCAGTGGATACCAGGCAAAGAAGTTTTTTTGCTTGTTTTTTTTTTTTTAATTTAAACTTTTTTTCAATAATTAAATATGAATTCTACAACATTGAAATAATTATGTTAAATCAAGCAGATATTGACCTATTAGGGGTAGAAATGTGTGTTATATTGTGTGTTATATGAAATCAGATATAAAATAAAATGTGACATGATGCATACTTACATCTTCGGAGGAAAAGTAAGACTCCTGAGACCCCTTAATCGTAAAAACTTCTTACAAATTATCTGAAATAAATCGGTCAACTGCGAGTATAACTAGCGCTCAAAGTGTTCCGTATATTAACTTTATTAATTACTATTTATTAATTAATAAACTCCAATTCCCCCTTAATTTTTTCAATTCCCCCTTAATTTTAGTTTCATTAGATTCTGAAATAGGAGGGAGTGGGGCATATTTTTGCAGCACACTTTCGACGATACCACTGAAAATATATTCCCTAAAATTAAAACAAATATATTTTTGAGTTCGGTGTTACGAGATCTTTTGAAAAATACCTTACACGATTTACAATTTTTTCGAAGTAACTTAATTAATATCTCGTCTAATTACGGACAATTTTTTCCGAAAATCATTACCAACAAACCTTGAATGATTCTGCATCAATAAATACCCTGAGCTCCCTCAACTCACCTGCTTGTGTGTAACGGAAGAATGCGAGTTCTTAAAAAACCATGTGACATAGGATAATCAATATGGTTTTTCTGAAAGGTTTAAACAATCTCCCACTGCCCCTAATTTTTTTATAATTTTAGTTACAGTAAATTCATAAAGAGATGGGAAGAGCATATTTTAGCAGTTCATTTTCGACGAAATATCTGAAAATATGATACTTAAATTTAAAAAATATATTTTTTTTAGCTAGGTTTTACGAGATCTTTCTGAATGGCTAATTATCTATAAATATGTGCGTCAAGAGGTTTTATAACTCTCCCAAGTTTTTACTTTCCACGCTTCATAGTTTATGAGAAAAACGACGTGACAGACGGACAGACAGACAGACAGACACACGATTGATCTTATATTGGTTCAGTTGTTACTTTTTAAGTAAGGAATTCTAAAAATAACTAGAAATTATTTGTGATAAAAAGAAAGTCAATAATAGGAATATTCGTCCTAATATAAATAAAGATTTGATTTATTTCACCAAAGCACTTTAGAAAAAAATTCATATTATGCTTTAAAGAGCAGTTATAAAAGCAGATTCCCCCCTTTTATTCTAATAAATTTATGCAAATAACGCAACTGTTTATAAAATCCAAATATTAAGCATCTCTTAAGTTAAATAAATATATTTTCCCGAGTTAAATATTTCTTTTTCTTTTACCGACGTTTCAAGGAGCTAAATTGAAAGCCATTTCTATGCTTATGATAGAGCGGTGAAAAAAATGAAGAGAAAATCCAAATGTTATATCGTTCTTTCATTCTTTTTTTTTCTTTTTTTTTATATCAAACAAAATTTTCTTCATTCAAGTTTTATTCTTATTTTAGTTCTTCCTCAAGAGGGACCAAAAATAGAAGGAAGCCAATCAAGATACGAGGTCGGAGATTACGTTAACGTTACTTGTAAGTCCGGGCCATCAAAACCTGGAGCTGTTCTTAAGTGGTACATAAATGGAGGAGAGGTAATATGTCTATAAATAAAGGGAATACAAAACAAAGAGCAATAAAAGAAAGAGTAGATACGTTTGAATACATGAATCAATACATGAATTGTTTAATTTCTTTTATCATTTTTCGGCAAATGAAAGGTATTTTCTTACGTTTTTTTACAACATGGAAAACATAAGATGCGAGTACATTCGAGCATTTATATGTTTTCTGTTGCAATAATATTAAAACTGTATAGTTGCATGATATAAATGAATAGTTTTATAATGCATAAATAATTTATAAATGAATAGTTTTGTGAGATGCAATAAAACAATTTTCGTGATACGCGAGAAAAATATCATAAAATAATACTAAAGATAATTTGAAAATAATGAAAATAAAGATAATTAGATTTTTTTATATGTATTCAGAAAAAAAAATGTTATTTAAAAAATGTCAATTAGGACAAAATGTAAATGGGTACAGAGTTCGTTTTAATACCCAGACTTATAAATTGTTTGAAAAATATGTGTACAATACAGATGCTTGAATAAAAAATTGTATTTGATATGTTTACACATTAAAACAGAAATAAATCCTACTAATTTAATTATACTCAAGTCTTACATATGAAAAAATAATCAATAAATAAATGAATAATTATTTAAAGTAGAAATTTATATTTAAAAATTATAATGTCGTATAAATTCCTATCACTTGTACATTCTTTAATCGTTTACATGTCCAATAAACCAATGTTATTGAAAAAGAATGTACGGATGTATGTTCACATTTGTTTATATTGAATGATAATGGGCAAACAATACTCAAGTTAACTTCAATGTTATTTAACTAATAAGATTCTTGAAAAATATTCTTCTATTAATTCTTCTGTTTTCGGTAATTTAAATATCGACAGAAGGAAATTTTAAAAGGATTTAACGCAAGGTATATTGAAGGAGTAGAAGGTATACAAAAGGAGCTATCATGAAACGAACAGTGTACAAAGATGCTCAAAATATTTTGGAGTGAGTAAAAAGAACAATTTCCGTATTTACAGTTAATATCAGTTTATGAAAGAGCTTAAAACACGTCGGACTGTGTTTAAACACGTTTAGTGAACAAAACGGTGTGATAAGAGTTTGAATTCCTCATATTATTGAAAATAAAGTTAACAAAACAATTGAAACAAGATGCTTCTGAATCACAAGAATCACAATAAATTATATAGTCAGAAAACACAGGTGACTAGAGCCATTCTCCAATCTTTCTTATATGAAAAATAACGTAATTTTCAATAATCAATGTATTCAGTATCTAATTTATGCGTTATCTCAGCAGAAAAATATGAAAAAAAAATAAAAGCAATAAAATTTTAAGACGCCCCTAATATAAAACTACAAATATATGTTACTATTATTTCTCACAGAAATAGTGAAATTTATATATTTGTATTTTTTTAAATGTCACTTGTAAATATTACATTTGAATATTATGTTTTTTTTAAAAATGTTATCCAACTGATTTTTCTTTTTGTTTGTTTTTTGTAAAACTTTAAGAGCATTGCATATGATAAATTGAATTAATGAATGATATAAAAATAACAATTACATTTAAATGTCAATTGGGAGCTTATTGGAATTAAGTAGCATAAAACAAGCTTAAAATCGACTAAATTTTTATTGAAATTGAATGTTTTTGTCAGTTTTTAAATTTTGTGAAAGAGTTATCCTCAAAACATTCCATGAGAATTATATTTTCTACGGAACATTTTATATTAATTTGATATTGAATTTTAAAGTATTACGTCTTTAAAATCTTTGCATTCATTTTGGAAAAACTTTATATGTGTGATAATTGTCTGAATTCTAAACTGTCACATGTGACAGTGTTACACAAAATTGTCAAAAATGGCTTAATGACGCCAATTATTTAGATTATCATTAAAATAGTTAATTATGGATAATAACATAATAGATACTTAATAATTATCATTTAATAAGTATGAATGCTGATACATGTATAATTATGCAAGATGACGTTACATATAAAAATATTTATTTTATGTAAAGGAGAGGGGATACGATGACGAAATTAAGTTTCCAAGATTTTTCCTGAACTCAGTGAGTGGATTAAAATGAGGAAAATGATATGAGCAATGATGCAAACCCTTTTCTCGAAACACTATATTTCAAATGCTTTTATATACTCTCAAATGTAAGACAACAAATGGATATTTATCAAGATAAAAATAAAACTTTATTCAACAAATTTTACAAGATCCTACACATCCATAATTTGTTCAAAACCAGTTGCAAACTAATAACTCAAATGCAAAATCACATCGCTAGGATCTGTGCCTGGCTTTATGTACATCCGAACCAGAACAATCAGCATGAAGCTAATATTTTCACATGAAGCATTGGAACAAAACTTCAACCTCGCTCTTTTCCTACAAATAATAAATTATTTACTATAATAATGTTCCATATAATTGACATCATCAGTGTCGACGTGAGGACATCAGTGACACATTTCGGTCTGATTCATATTCGACATCTAAGTAATTTCCGTCATAACGTTTAAACAATATTTATCAGTGTATCTTTAATTGTTACCAACATATATTTTGTATGAATCTTTAAGTTTTGAGTTGTATTTCGAAAATATTTTAGTGATGGAATTGGATTAACTTACCACAGATGAGTGATTCCTTGCACTTTAAAGTCCAAATATTACAAGAACACACTCGAAAATTGAACTTCGGCAATATCTTACATGTTGCTTTTACGATGGCAGTTGAGTGGAATATAAATGAACGGCTATCAGGGGTCATGTCCTGCCACGTATGACCGCAAGGGAGAAAAACTGAGTTCGTCATTTTACCCACTCCTTCAACTCACACACATTGTCATTTCACAATCATCTTATCCCATTTTCGCCTAATTTAGAATATACCTATATTTAATATATTTGAATACTATTATAAGAACATAGATTTATTATTTTTTTTACTGAAAAAATATAACAACCTATTTCGACAGATATGTACATGCACTAAATTGCTATTTATATGTCGTAGAAATGTGATTGAATTTTGCAAAGTTTATTAAAAATGTGATTTTCCAGCATATATATTCTTCATTCTATTTAAATACATGTTAAGAAAATGAAACATTTTAATAAAAATATCTAGAAATTAAAATTTTAAACAAATCAATATTACTTTATAGTATTTATGTTATTATATATTAACTATAATATAATACTTTATATTTCCAAAATTCAAACCGGATTTTACAAATACAGGGTGTCTCAAAAGGTCGTTTACAAACTTAACATGCTGGTCTGTCATATCACGATAAACAAGATTTACATAGGAACTTGTGTTCGAAAATGCAAACTGCGACCGCTAGAGGGCAATGAGCGCAGGTTTACGGGAGAGTGGGAAGCGTAATAATTTCAGGCGAGGACGTTACAGGAGAAGGATGAATCGGTTTAGAAACGCCGAATTGGCCGATATGCATTACGTATATGGCGCCGCGATGGCAATGCACGAGTCGCGGTACGGATGTACCTTGAGCGCTACCCAAGCAGACGTCAGGCAAGTCATTTTTTCTTGGACAATTGCACCACAGATTGCGTGAAGCAGGAGCTTTCCAAGTACGTAGCCACGTCGGTCGAGAACGCACTACACGCACGCGTGTCGTAGAGGAAATCTTGCTATGGAAATTTGTCAGGAACCCGAAAACAAGTCTCCGAGCAAGCGAACGCGTCTTGGATGTACCTCGTTAAAGCATTATGTGCATACTGCATGAGGACACGCAACACCCCTACCACTTACAAGTCCATGGTGTACGGGACAACCGTAACATCGGATATGGATCTCGTCACCAGGATTGTGGAAGTGGCGGCACGTGTCCGTGACACACCTGCCCACTTTGAACGGGTCCGTGAATCCATGCGTCGACGTTGTGAAGCATGCATTGCGACGAAAATTTTGAACATCTTCTGTAAATTAAACCATGTTCTTTAATAAAAGTCATAGTAATACCTCTTTCGATACCTTTTCTTTCTTCCCCACCACACCAGCGCTCATCGCCCTCTAGCGGTCGCAGTTTGCATTTTCGAACACAAGTTCCTATGTAAATCTTGTTCATCATGATATGACAGACCAGCATGTTAAGTTTGTAAACGACCTTTTGAGACACCCTGTATAATTAAAATGAATTTCTCGTACATATTCCTCTTTTTTTCCAGTTATTCATCCAAATGTAATAAAAGGGAAAATGTGTACATTTCATTACAGGCTAAGCCTGGTTTGGAGATTTATTATCCCTCTGAAAATCAAGAAAATAGATTGGAAACTACATTTCTTGGACTAGTGTTTTTGATAAAACCATGGCATCTATTCAATGGTGGAGCCATTACATTGAGATGCACGGCAACTGTCTCCCAGTCTTATTCAACATCTAGTGAAGAGCTTATAATTGGAGAAAGATTCATGGATACATCATCATCAATGAATACACTAAGTAAGGGGAATATTTTTGGTGATATGCTATACATTTATGTAGTCGATATATATATATACAAATCTACAGATCATATAAAGGGCTGCAAAAATAATATTTTTCCGAATGTTGATGATAATTCCTAAAATTGGGTTTTTTAATTATATTTTGCGATTTCGAAATATTTACTCATACATCATCTTTCACATTATTAAACGGTGAAGATTTGTATAAGTATTTTGGAAGATTGCAATAGTGTCTACATTGGTGAAACAGGTAGATCATTGGAAATTCGCTTAAAAGAACATACTACTGCTTTAAAAAATAGTAATTTGAATTCAAAAATTGTCCAGCATTCACTTAAAACGAATTACATCCCGCTAATTGCGAACGCCGGCATTTTGAGATCGGGCTGTAACAACTACCATGGCAGATTATTCCTTGAGGGTTGGCTCACTGAATTGCGATCGGAGACACTGAATGAAGCTCGTGCCGTACCGAGTGAATATTGTCTGTTGTTAAAGTAACTTTAACTGTTCTTGAATTGTTCAGTGGTCTGTTATGCATTGGATTGTTTTTTGTACTGATGATGCCTTGCGTGTCGCATGGCGAAACGTCTACTTATTTGTATTTTTAAAATGTTTTTAAGTATATTTTTTATAAAAAAAAATTATTTTTTAAGTGAGCTTATGTCTGTCTTAATATATTTTAATTGGTGTTTTTTAATCATGAATTAAGTTGACAATAGATATAGCATAAAAAAAATTAAACTATCACATGTGCGTTCAACTTTTTACAAAGCCAAAATAATTACAAAAATAATTATAAATTTTAAACATTGTAAAAAAATAACAAAGAATACGTCTGTTATCAAACTTTATTTCGTAACGAAAGCTACAAATACAAAGACGAAACAAAATTACGGTTCAATCAACAACATTTTACAACGTAATTTTATTAAATTTTATGTAAGTATAATATATCAAAACGTAAGAAAAAAAATTGACACAGTTTTCAAAAATAGATAAATGGATGTGTAATGAAATAGATAGTGTTCGTAAAATAACTGAAATAATTCTAAAAAGTTAAAAACATTTAATTTATTGTAGGCATTTAAAATGACTAAATAATACACATTTCTATCACACAATAAAAACTTTTTTTGTAAATGTTTCAAGCTGCAAACAATCCACTCATCAGTACAATGTCGATCGAGAATAAAGTTGACATACCGTTACATTAATTATCGATCGACATTGTACTGATGAAAAGCTAATTTGGGGCTTGAAACATTTAAAAAAAATGGTTTTACTGTATGATATATTTGTCCGTTTTTTAGTCGTTTTAAATGTCTGAAATAACATTTTAGTAAATGTGATTCAGACGTAATATGTTTCGTTATTTGAAAAATTCAAATATTGCTATGATTATAAATTTGTAATTAGAGAATTGACAAAACGACAAGAGAATTCAACATATTCTTGACACACAGTATAATTTATTTTCTTACGTCATATCTAATTTGATTCATTTACAAATATTACAGACGTCTTTATTAAAAGAAAATTTAAATAGTGACATTTAAATAAAACAAGAGATAACTCCCTTCTCCTTACATTTGAAAGAAAAGGGAAGTGAAAAAGGAACTAAGAAAGGTATTCTTCAACACTTTTAAATATAAAAAAATATTATGAGTAATATCTTTTAAATATAGTAACTTTTTCATAAAATCAACTTGACAGAAATAGGGATTTGATAATATAATAAAATTCATTTTCAAACATTATAAATTTTTGATTCAGTGTATTAATTATTTTGCTACATATTTTTAGTTGTTACTGCGAAAGATGGACCACTTATAACTGGGGGAAAATCTAACTACAAAGTTGGAGAACTTCTAATTGTCAACTGTTCATCATCAAAGTCAAGACCAGCACCAATACTACATTGGTATTTAAATGACGAAATGGTAATTTTTATAAACTATACTCTATGTATCATACCTATGAAACTTATTTAAAGATTGAAATTAAAATTTTGAATTACTTCTGTAGTATCAAAGTTCTTATATATGATCTTTGTACGATTTAACATATCGTGATAACTTTTTATTTCATACAAGTGATGTTCCATTAGTCGAAATCACTAGTTGTTGTTTTTTCTTTTGAGATATAAATGAGATGAAAGGTTGCTAAAATTTCCATATGCCCCTTATTAGTCGGCATGACAGTAAATTCGAGGGAGACAAAGTTTCACTTTAGATTAGTTATTCAATTTCTTTTATGAATAGTATTCGTGTCACCTTATTTAAACGCATAATTTTGTCCTAAATATGGCGTAAACTACTATTCTGAAAAAGTATTGGAAAATCGACTTTGCTACATCAGCGTTTAATTTCATTTATCAAGCTCTGTCAATTTTGAATTTACCGGAATGCTGGCTAATGGTAGTATATTTTATAGAATGACATGATTTTTTTCTGTATAAAGATCATTTTAATCAACAATGACAAAATATGAATGGGTCAGTGTCTCTTATATATCATTCCTTACAAAGTTTCAGTGGGAATATTTCCATGCAATTAATTTCCTCCATAGAGCGATAATAGTTTTAATATTAATATTAATAATAAACGAGTAAGATAGTATTTGTTCTCAAGTATAAGTCAAACAACATTTTATGCTATCCTGAATTCTCATATAAAACTTAAATCGCTCCTATGAAATGTATATCATGATAGAAATATGAATTAAACTTTCAATGTGCTACTTTAACAGTAAAATAAACACTGTATAAACACATATCAGGGTATTGGTATTTAAATATTAGAAATATAAATATCCTCCTATTTTAATAGATATAGATGCAAATCGATTAAAAACACTTTTAAGACTTATACAGATATAATGACTATGTTCAATCCTGTTGAATATTAATACGCAATACTTGAACTTTTATACAATTATTTATCCATACGATTTGTGCTAAATACCTACTTAAAATGAAACTGGAATTTTGCTTCTGATTTTTTTCAAAAAGTTAGAGTTGATACAACTAATTTAATAGCTTTACATGGAATATACATAATATTATTTTATGCAGAAAGGCTTAAATTAATACGAACACTACCTTTATGGATACATCTATAAAAAAATCATTTAAAAAATATTTTTAGGAAAAATAATTTTTTAAATATTAGAGAGTTCCAAACGCTGTAATTGTTATTTTAAATGCCTTTTTTAAATAAATTATGTTATTTGTATGTTCAATTATATAAGTATGAGACCAATTTTAAAAGCTTACAAAGGAGATTTGTGGCAAATATTATAATAATAACTTTTATGTTAAAAATCACTTATACATTTTTTCAAGGGAGTTCCATATCCGAAAGAATTAGCATTCAATTATATTGACTTACGATACATTTAAAGTATTTGAATTAGGTTTTGATCTCATTTAAATAGTTTAAAATGCTTTGTAATGATTAAAAATTTTCATTTTTCATTGAAACAAGATTGCTTAGATTTACACTAAAACAATGACTGGTTTGTAAAAACATCTGTTCAGACAGGATAAAATGCAAACTGATTGTACTATTCTTAAAAGAGGTATCCGGTATGTTTC
This sequence comes from Maratus michaelseni, assembly GCA_963931845.1. Classification (NCBI taxonomy): domain Eukaryota; kingdom Metazoa; phylum Arthropoda; class Arachnida; order Araneae; family Salticidae; genus Maratus; species Maratus michaelseni. The sequence goes on along the minus strand of OZ007587.1, from coordinate 303,890,979 downwards.
TGTAATGTGTTTTAAAAAAGTCTTCAAAAATGTGATATATCTGAGTTTATCTTTTAGCGTGTGATACACAACATATAATATTTTTTTTATTATTTAATTAAATACTACAGTATATTTACTTATTACGTTAGCTGTTATGCAATAATTATCTGTCCAGAATTACAGAGCTTGTTGCAGAATTATTTATTGATCTACTTCCAAGCTCAAAAATGGGAAGAGATAACGCATTTAGAAATAATTCAAATTTTTGTAAAATAGAACATGTATCACTACTTTTGAAATTCCATATTTCTTTCTGTCAAAGTTTAATTTCAAAATCCAACATAAATTAATTACAAAGTTAAACAATTTTAATGAAAGTATTATATTTCTTTTCAGATTAGTGATAAATCACTTATTTTTTATCCTCCAATCATACACCCGGATGGTGAAATTATAGCTGTTCTTGGATTAAGACTTCGTGTAGAATCAAGCCACCTCGATGAAAATGGAGAAATGAGATTGAAATGCACAGCAACACTCTCCAGAATAATAAATGTGAGAAGCGAAGAAAGAAGAGTAGGGGGAAATCATCGGAATTCTGCCTTGCATGTAGCAGAAAATTACGGAAGAGGTAAGGAAATTAGATGAACACATAAGCTTATGGGTCATTCCATGTCAACTGGCCTAGAGGCTCCCACTCGACCCCTTTCAAATTTTATATAATTGATACAGGACATACATATAGGTGTAAGATGGACATCTGCAAACTGTCAGTGTCAGAAATAGTATAGTTGGGGCGCTAGGGGTCCTTTTGTAAAATTCACTATTTCATGATCGCAGAAAAAACGAGGAAATCACCAAGTTTGCCATCTTATTGCTCATGATACAAGAAACCTTACTTATTAAGAATAGGTGATCTAGTACTACTTTTTGCGCTAAAACGTAATTAGAGTATTAAAAATTACAAATCAATACCTTTCTCATTAATTGGACTCAAAGTAGGCCATACGGCCTGTAGCGATGAATTTTACCTGTACTTTAACATGCGGTAACTACTGAAAAAAAATTATTTTAAAAGTTTGCCACTTTAATAATTCATCACCTATGAAGATGTCATAGAGCTGCTGGAGTTGTTTCTTTCCGGCTTAAATATTCATTAATTTATTCAGTTGTGAAATCTTCTAAAAAATTAAAATAATCAATTCCTCCCAATTTTCAGAAGCGTATGTCTCAAAATGGACACTCCTGATATTCTTCCCAATTTCTGTCATAGATACAGGCAATACACTGTCTGGGCTGAGTATCGGAAACAAATGCATAGTGAAATGCAGTCTTAGCACTCTTATCAGCATGTGTTATAAAGAATGGGACATCATTTGTTATTCTACTGACACGAACTTGTTTTTTATTTACGGATACAAAATGATGATGATGTTCTCTTGTGCCAGAAACTGTGCATCCGCTTTTAAAACGCTCTTCTTGGTCAGCTTGTACTGCTTCAAGTTTTAAAAAAAAATGAATTTAATTTTTTTATGTTTTTTTCACAGAATTTATATAGATCCGTCGTAGTTAAAATTTGGTCTTTAATTTTGGTACTTGAAGGCTTGCTCTTGCAGCCAGCCGTTTTACAGTTCCTCCTATTTCGTAACATTGTGATTTTGCATGACTTGTACCAAACAAATTCCACTCAGCAGAAATTCAGTGATTCTAAAGTCACTCTGTCGATAACAAAAATTTAAAATATTTTTTTAAATTCTTGCAGCAGATCCAACACTAAAATAATGTATATGCATTAAAAAATAATATATATGTATAAAAAATGTATATATATAAAAAAGAACTCCATTCATAAAAATAACTTAATTTTCATACAGATAAACATATTTGCACAGTTTAAATGTCTTATGTAAGGAATTTTTGGGATAGACTTTGCTCAACAGTCAAGTTCTTTGAAAAAAAGAAATCTCGGAAAAATAGTGTAAAATAGGTTTTTTTATATATAATTATTTTTCCACTATACGTTAGAGGCCCAAAATGAGATAGAATTTTCTTATAGATTAAAATGTGCTATTTTCAGTGGTACTAACCATAATCAAATCAAAAGTGTCCCTTTTGAGATGTACGTTTTTGAATATGGGGTAGAATTGATGATTTTAATTTTTTAGGATATTTCGCAGCTGAATAAATGAATGAATATTTAAGCAGGAAAGAAGCAACTTCAGCAGCTTTATGACATTTGCATAGGTAATATATTGCTAAAGTGACTAATGTTTAAATTAATTTATTCGGTAGATACAACTTGTTAAAGAAAGGGTAAAATTCATCGCGACAAGCCATATGTCCTACTTTGAGCCCAGGCAATGACAAAGATAAGGATTTGCGATTTTTAATATTTCAATTATGTCGTTTAGCACAAAAAGTTTTACTAGATCACCTATTTTTAATCAGTAAGATTTATTGTATCTTGAGAAATGAGAGGGCAAATGTAGTGCTTTCATCATTTTTTCTGCGACCATGAAATAGTCAATTTTACTGAAGCATCCCCAGGAGCTAGTCTTTCATGGCTATCGGGCGTGACCCCTTGGTGACGCGGTTACCAATCATTCAGAATGGTACAGCAGAAGCAACCATGGACCACAACAAGAGATAATTATCTATACAATTATCATTTTAAATAAAAAGATTTGTGTTATAAATTTGTTGAAAGAGAAGATCTTCGAAGAAGAAATATCGCGTAAAATAGGTCTTTTGAATTTTATTATTTTTCCCTTATATGTAAGAGGCCCAAAATGAAATAGAGTTTTTCTTATAGATTAAGATGTGCCTTTTTCAGTGGTACTAACTATAATCATATCAGGAGTATCCCTTTTGAGATATACGCTTCTGAAAATTGGGTGGAATTGATGATTTTAATTTTTTAGAAGATTTTCCAGCTGAATAAATTAATGAATATGTAAGCCGGAAAGAAGAAACTTTAGCAACTCTATTACATTTTAATAGGCAATTAATTGTTAAAGTAACAAACTTTTAAAATAATTTTTTCAGTAGTTACAGCATGTTAAAATACGGGTAAACTTCATCACAACAGGCTGTATGGCCTAATTTGAGGCCAAGTAATGACAAAGGTATTGATTTGTGATTTTTAATACTCTAATTACGTTTTTTAGCACAAAAAGTTGTACTAGATCACCTATTTTCAATAAGTAAGGTTTCTTGTATCATGAGCAATAAGATGGCAAACTTGGTGATTTCCTCGTTTTTTCTGCGACCATCAAATAGTGAATTTTACAAAAGGACCCCTAGCGCCCCAACTATACACTCTTAGAAGTGTACCGCTTATTTAAAAGGCACAAGCACGTTGTGCCTTCTATTATTTTAATGTAAGAGGCACGTAGACAAAGTGCCTCTGATTAGGAGAAAAACGTTAGAGGCACAATGAAATGAACATCGGAACAGAGCGAAATCTAGTCAGAGGCACGAAGTTAGCCTCTGACAGATTTGTGCCTTTGAAAAAAAACCTGTCAGTTTCAGAGGTACACTGAGAAACAGACAATCGCAACAGCCGTTTACCCGTCATGCATTGGGATCAGTGGAAGGGAAGGGAAGCAATGGCCGCCATGTCAATACACCTGTAAACAACGACAACACGAAGCTAATAACGAGTCTGGAATAAGTAAATAGTATATTTAACTTAGTATTATTTACTGTGAATATTATAATATAAAACATGATTCTTTATACATGGATACACTCAGGATTAGGGATGGGGCAACGATAATTTTTTCGTCAATCTCTTAGTTATTCAAGTTCTATCTTACTATTTTCAAAGATTTACGGGGAACGCGGCCACCCTCCTGCGTACATCCATGTATATGTATATATTATATATGTATATATAATTATTATATGTATATATAATATATATAACTGTATTATATATATCTCAGCAAATCTTTCTTTTTATATTCATATAAATAGTACTTAATAAATAATAAAATGAATAATACATGGTGTCATTATGTAATCATATATAGTATTTCCAAGACCATACTCAGATTTTTTTCCCTCGTGTTTGTGTGTGTATGGAGGGGGGGGGTGTACTTTGTAGATGTTAAGCGCTACAGTGCCTTTCTTTTAAATAAAAGTATAATATGAATTGATAATATGAACTGTTTTTGAAGGAGGGTGGAGGTTAGGCACTCACCTGGCGACAGCCTTGAATACTTTCTACATTTTATAAAGTTTCACAAATCATAATGTTGATTCACATTTTGCACTCTAAAACATTATTTGTATATTTCAAGTAAAAGTTCCTTAAAAAATATTATTTGTTTAAAAATATATATAATTTAATTTAGATAGTGTATTTTAAAATTTTTGAAGAAAAAAAATATTATGTTTGTTGTAATATTATAAGCTTAAAATTCTGAATGTTTTTGAGTGGGATCTCAATGGGATCAGGAATTATCAAATAGACGCTGAAACATTGTCATTTAAATAACTATCTATTTTGTTATTTACTTATTATTTGCATGGTAATCTGCAGCTTTTATTTCACAATCCCTGATCCGATTGCGATCCCACTCTAAAATTTTCAGAATTTTAGGCTTATACTATTACAACAGACATAGTGTTAAAAAAAAAACTCTGAAAATTTTTTAATTAAAAAAATAGTAATATATATATTTTTAAACTAAGCATAGTCAACTTGCATATCAAATTAAACATTATAAACCCCTTTTTTAAGTGGGGCAGGGGGGGGTCATAAAATTCTGTATGTTTGATAGAACTTGAGAAATTCAAAAAAAAATTTCAAATCATTTAAAAATTTCGATCAAATTTTCTGCAAGTCAAAAAATGATGATTTTCCAAAATTTAAATAATTAATGGTATGAAAACTTAATGCAATAAAAATAAAATAAAAATATATTCTCATTTATATCATCAGGTAGAATATTGAAATTTGTTAGTTGATTTGGCATGGAGACCCAAATATTATGTTTTTACCTATGCATTTTTTGGGTAAAAGATTATAGTTTTTCAAAAAATGGTAAAAACACCAAGTAATAAATATATACCACCTCTGACTTAGCCACATATTGCCATAGAGTATTTCTTATTGTCAGTGATTGAGAAAAAACTATATTTTGCAGGAAACTATTCTTAACCCTTTAACGGATGAAGCACTTCAATTGCTAAAATGTCGAAATAAATGATTGACACCGGAAATTATAAACAAATTTATTTTTATATAATAAAAAAGCGATATTCCACATACATAATAAATGGAAAACATTTCTATTAAAATTCTGCTGTCATTGTTCAATTTCGTAATTAAAGTTTTGTGATTCCATTGGTTTCCTAGGGAAACCAATGAACGTTAAAGGGTTAAACCACCTTATTTTGCTCCCCTAGAAGTCCGGTAGCCGACATTACCGATTGATGTTCTCTTACTTAACTGGCACCTGTATCATTTTTCATGTTTTTAATGTTTGTCTTAATTGTTTTTAATAAAGCTTTTATGCCTTTTTATGTATTTTATGTATAAAATAAATTTATATGTTGACAAGGTTCTTTATTGAACCACAGAACTGACTTAGGCCACATGGACACACATTTTAATATTTATTTCAAATTTATTTCAATAAATTGGGGGGTGAGAAAATTTTCTATTAAAGTATTTTGCCTAAGACAAAATTTAATCTATGTCTTTTTATATGCCATGCTGGGAAATCTTTCTGCAGTAGACTGAATTTACTGTAAAGATATAAATTTAATATAAAATATAATTAAATTACAGTCTGTGCCTCTTATAATGGTGGCACATGCATGTACCACCATTATAAGAGGTACAGAATGCATTTTTAAATAAGAGGCACTTGAATATATAAAATCAACGGTACACTGTGCCTCTTAATTTCAAAGGCACTTACGTTGTGCCTCTGAATCCCAAAGGCACTATGTACCTCTTAATTTCAAAGGCACCGCGTGCCTCTTAATATTCAGAGGCACAAAAATTCAGAATGTACCTCTTAAATCGGAGGCACAGTTTTAAGAGTGTACTATTTCTGACACTGACAGTTTGCAGATGTCCATCTTATACCTATATGTATGTCCTGTATCAATTATGTAAAAATGAAGGGGATCGAGCAGGAACCATGCCAAAATTTAGGCCACTTGACATGGAATGACCGTTATACGATTTATTATTTCTTAAAAAGAATTAATTTTAAAATTCATACGAGTAAAATAATAAATATTAGTTACATATTTGTAAAGAATACATCTATATTTTCTAAGTTTATTTTCTAAAAATTACAAAAGAATTTTTGCTTGAAATGTATTGTGCACTTAGAAATTCTCATCAAACTAGAAATTTATGGAAAGTTAGGAACAGATGTGTTACACTCACGCACCGATGTTTGGCGACTTTTTGGTTGGCGCGATTTTCAAGCCTGTTCCAAACCAATAACTTAATACAATAGCTAAGTTACCATTAAATGAAAAAATCCCCTAAATTTGGCGACTTTTTTTTTCTTTTTATAACCGATTAAAAAAAAGGAAAAACTGTGCGTGAGTGTATGACATCATAGCCGAAAATTATAGTAAACCACTAAAGGAAAACTATGATTCAAATAATCTAAGGAGTATAATCTGTATCATAACATAAAAACTATACTCTCCGTCGAGTTTTTGGCTGAGGATATTAAATCAGGTTTTATCTTTACCAGTCGTCGAAATTATTATACGCAGAAAAATATTGTGCACTTACAAATTCTCATCAAACTAGAAATTTACGGAAAATTAAAATAAATGACTAAAGGAAACCTATGATTCTAATAATCCAAGAACGCATGACAAAAAGAGTTTTGTAAATGTTTAAAATTTAATAATTGCTTATATTTAGACTAGAAGTAAGTATAATACACTTATCATCCCAGCGGTAGTTAAGCTAGTCATAGAACTATCTAAAAATACAATTTGTTTAGGGTTTTGCAATGTATTAAATACTCTGTAAATGATCAGAAACTGAAAGATAGTCGTGCAGTCACGGTGACAAAATTTATCTCGTTACTAACACCATACGACTGTCATAAAAAAACAAGGTACATTTATATAAGTCATTTATAAAATAAAAAAGATACATTGTTATTGCACTGATTATTATTTATGGCAAACATCTCTCTCTCTCACACAACTCTTTCATCAAGCTCAATCCGAAGTCAGAATAATCAATTGCATGTTTGTGTGATTGTGTAATTTTTGATAAGGCCATTGTGTATTATTATCTGCGTGTTATGTAAATTATACGTCGAACATATAAAATTTAAAAATATAAATACAAAAAATCATTCAAAACTTTAGAAAAATCAATATATTTTCAATAGGATTAAAATAATAGTTTTCTGTTACAATTTGTACGTTAAACATAATTCGGCAAATTTTCATTCCAATAAATATCTAAATATTAATCATAGAAAATGTTTTATTTTTCTAAAATTAACAGTAATAATAAACATTCACTTATGAAGAAACCACGACTGAAATAAAGCCTGTGAAAATTTAAATTGAGAAAACAATACATTTTTAACGTAACATACAGTATAGAGTTAGACCATACACAGAGTTAGGACTTTATCAAAATACATATTTCTTTATGATGAAAGGGATTCTTATTTTGTATAGATATTCATGCCATTTACAGATAATTTTCGATAAGAAATACGTGTTTTTTTTTAATTTATTTTTAAAAATTAATGATATTATAAAAAGTTAAATAGTCATACATTTTCTATAGAGCGTTTTAAAATTAAAATTATAAAATATATATTCGGGGGAGTTTAAAAAGAAACATTTCCTTATGTTTCATCTTTGTCAAGTTTATATAAAAGTTTTTCGCAGAGATTATTTAATGGGTTTCATATTTTTACTGAGGATTTTTATATTTCAAACATTTACTTGGGGTAAAACTTAATTAAATTTAACGAAATAAGTTATTTGTAATGTTAAGCCTATCTTTAAAATATTTCCGAAAAATACTTTAAAATATTATTAAATTTATGTATATATATATTTATGTTTTATTAACATGGTAGCTTTCAATGGTTAAATTCTGCAATGTTAAACTAGTTTTTGCGTACTGAATGCTTTTATTTTATTTCAGTTTCAGAAAGAAGCAAATGTTCAAGAAACTGTGCCGTTTTCATCAATACGTTGTTAGTACTTAGTACATTACTGTACATCCTTTGACAATGAAATTATTTTTTTTTATTTTAATCTTAATGGAAATAGCGGTGAACACCATTTGCCATTAAACAGCATATGTGTCCGAGGTTTTTTGTAAGGAAAGATATGCTAAACATATATGTTCCTGCCGACAGGAAAAAAAAAGAAAGGAGTTTTAGAAATATGTCGAATGTCTAGGAGTGAAAGGAGAAAAAGAAATAAATTCATTTTGGTTTGTTGAATCGAAACATTGCTTTGTGTATAATATTATTTCTTTTAAAATTATGTATATTGTTTCTTAGGTCTTATTTATTGATAAAGAAGGAAAACAAATATGATTTTTAAAACTAATATAGCAAGTTTTCAGAAACTTTAAATAATTTTTTAAGGGCAAAAAGCACAGGCGTATATATCAAAATCTTTAAAATTTTCTTTTCTTAAGTGTTTGAATTATAATGAGTCACTACGCTAATTATATAAAAAAAAATACTTTTGCAGATTATTGTTACACATAACCTTTACACTACAAATTTCTTTTGATATTAGTTTATTAACTGTTTTCACTTATCAATACAATTTTATATTACATACCGTGCAGCAAGCATTTTGGCAAGGATAATGCTGTGAGGTCAAGTCAAATCATGAAGCTCAAACTCTTAAATGTGCCGTTGCACAAATGTCACCAAACATTGTGCTGCCAAATTCTGGTGTTGAAATTGGAACAAAAAAGTGAATGTAAAACAAAATATACCAGAGGAACTCAATTATAGTGTCGAAAAGGGACGTTAAAATTTTAAAGGTACATTTTTTTTTTAATGTAGAAAAAAATTAGTTATTTATGTAGTTATGTTAATTATGTAGTTTCAAAAATTGCGTTCGTATTCGTAAAGTAGACACAATATCCGGATGAATGGAACGTTTTACATCTCTCTGCGGCAATTTGGTCATAAAATAGCACGGTGTGGTGCGTTTTATTTCTAGGCATATACATTTATTTAATTAGCAACAGAAAGCGATATACACTGGCTTACGATTAATTTTACGTGTGCTACATCATTTCTCAATATTTATTTGGAAGCAAAAAGGGATATTAGTCACACACTAAATAAAAATACTAATCACACACTAAATAAAAATACTAATCACACACTAAATAAAAATACTAATCACACACTAAATAAAAATACTAATCACACACTAAATAAAAATACTAAACACTAATTAACATTGCGTTTACATCACAACAACGCCAACGGCCCATCTAGGCCACGCAATGCTACACTTTTTCATGTTGTCGTGACTTAATTGCAACCACACTGCATGGGATATAGTCTTGAAATAGAGAAGTATTTTCCCTTTTTAAGTGATTTTAATAAATGATATACTAAAAAATATATACGAAACTAATATTGTACGCATATGACTTAGTAGTAAACTAATATCACGAAATATTACTCTATCATTACACATTGCGAAATTCATACTACAATAAACATTTTATTTCAATGTAGGGCCAATTTTATACAAATATATTCGTTGCCCTAAAAATCGACAACACTTTAAACAAATTAATAATATTGAGAAAATTCAGTTATTTATTTATTTTTTTGCTTTAAATAATATCATGATACATTTCATCAACAATTTATCCTTACAAATTATAAATACAATTTTGCCAATATATTGCGAATAATGTTTCAAAGTTATTTGGTAAAAACCGCTAGAGATTTTTAAAACGCAAATCTCACCCATAGTAAGATATTTATTGTAAAGGATTGGTACAATATTTTAAAAAAGTGCTCGGAAAAGCTATTATTATAAGATGTCTATATATAAATTTATAAGATTGTTGAAACAATTACATCATGTGTTAGTGTTAGAGCTCGTTAGCTATATTAGAAGTGAGAAACAATATACATTATTACGTTTCTTTAAAGATTAATTTTGGTTTGACTTTGATGGCACATTGTTTTTATTTTTGGTCAATTAATGTTAATTGCTCTCATTAACTTATACATTATTAATGTCAGATTAAATATTACAGTGTAAATTGTAACATTTCAAAAGTTAATCACAACATGATTGCACTTTTCCACGGATGATGTAAAAACAGTTTCCTTCTGTTTATAATAAAATTATTGATAATGTGTGCATGATAACACTTATGTACTAAACATGTCACTTATGCATTATATGCATCATGTAAATAAAAAAGGAGAATGTAAATACAATTATTTTTTATTAAAATTGTGTTCTTATTTCTATGGTCGTAAAACACATATTTAACCGTACACTACACAGTGATGAATATAGGAATGAATTAAAATTTAACCTTTAATAAAGGTATCCTCCAAAAGGTATTAAAAAGGTAGCTCCAGGCTATCACTACATTTGAAACGAAATGTTCGTCGTATCTATTCAAAGATTTATCAGAATAAATACAGCAAAGAATCTATATACAGGGTGACAAGAAATAACTTGGACGAAGTTTCAAACCAAAAATCTGTAACTACCACTAAAGTTATAAAGTTATTGTCATAGGAAATTGATTCTAGAAAGCTACTAAATAGGTGTAAGTAAGTTAATTGTGATTAACCATTATGGTTAACAAACGATCGGCCATACTTGAATTACACAAGCAAGGAATGGAATAATGTGAAATTGTTCAACGATTGAAAGTGCCTAAGCAGACGGTTTCATACACAATCAAAAGGTTTAAAGAACTCGGACATGATGGTGACAGGCCAGGGAGAGGAAGAAAGCGCACAGTTAACACATCAGGAAACCGGTAGTTATCAAAAAGCGAGTTCAACGAAATCCTAGGATTTCAATGAGAAAGGTTGCTAGAGAGATGAAGATCAACAGGGAAACCGCACGTTTGATGGCAAGAGTAGAGCTTGGTCTTCACCCTTACAAAATGAAAGAGGCTCAAAAGCTAACAGCAGAGAACAAACGCACAAGACTTCAAAGGTGTAAAGAACTGTTAAAGCGGGCCGCAGGTGATCGATGGCAAACATTTGTCTTCACAGATGAGAAACTGTTTTCGATTGAACAAGCTCACAATAGCCATAATGATAGAGTTTGGTCAGCAGAAGCACCTGGACCTTCTTGCATTGTTGCACGGCGTCAACGACCCCAATCTGTAATGGTTTGGGTGGGATATGTGCTAGTGGGAAAACACCACTTGTTTTTGTTGATCAAAGGATAAAGATTAATCAATTAACATATCGCAAACTCATTTTGGAAGATGTTGTCTTACCTTGGTCACAAACGTTCTTTGGAAACAAAAGATGGACCTTCCAACAGGATTCCGCACCTGCACACAGAGCTAAAGGCACTTAAGATTGGTGCAAGACACATTTTCCTGACTTCATTGGAGCTCAAGAATGGCAACCGTATTCTCCAGATTTGAACCCAATGGATTATACTGTTTGGTCCATCTTGGAGACAAGGGTGTGTGCTAAACCTCATAAAACTTTGGCATCCCTAAAGAAATCCTTATGCAAGGAATGGGATAAAATATCAGTAAGTGAGTTGCGGCCCATGGTCAAAAATTTTGTGACACGTTTAAAGCTCTGTATTAAGGCTAAAGGTAGCCACTTTGAAAATTTGTAAATATATTAGACGAAATAATGTATTCATATTTATTTTGAAGTTTGGTCTTAATATTTTCATTAGCATTACAGTTACAATGTATCATGTGTGTCCAAGTTATTTCTTGTCACCCTGTATATATTTGTCTTACGTGGCGCGGAAATAGGGCTGAATTTCTACCTTAACGTTGGCAACAACCGTAGTTTCCAGAGCTCAGACCAATGAACAGACAAGATTGTGTTAGCCCCGCCTCCAATATGGCGGTCAGTGTCAGAGCAGTGAAACTGAAGGTAGTAATTATTAAAAAAAAATAATATGAATGTAATCCAAAGCGTCTGAGACGATTCCTCATTTTAATTATGAGTAATATTGTTAATTTCAAATGAATTTATTTTTTCAAATGAATTCATTTAGAATTTATTTACGAATACTCCCACAAAAAATCGGAGATAATAAAATATAAACTTTCTAGAATGCCCCTGCTGCCATCTGTTGCCGTTTTATTGAAGTAAAAATAATTTCTTTTGCAGAAATCTATAATCAATTAGAATAATAAAATGTTCAATGAAATTTAAACAATCATTGATAATAAACTATTTTCCACCACGTAGTTTTTTTTTTTAGTGTATTTAAGCCGTGCTGTACAGTATTATAGGTGCTAATTATGTTTCCAAGATCCTTTTTTCATAGTATTTAAATTATTTATATGCCCATTAGTAGCATTAACTGAATTCATTTTTAGTTGTGTTTTCAATTACTTTTTTACATTAAAAAAATTGTAAATTTCATATGTTCAAATGATTTATTGTAGTACTTATTCCGGCTAGAATTACTAGAAAAATAAAAATGGGCGAGCGAGCATATCGAGCTGTGACCGCGTAGCGGTCTCAATGTGAATCGCTTAGCAATTCACGGGGGGTTGGCGAGCGTTAGCGTGCAGGGGGCTGAGCCCCCTAGTTACTATTTAAAGGTTGTGATAGCTGACCATAAATATGAATCTAAGAAATGACACTTGTTTATTATAAAGGCCTTTGCTTTTTTTTTTTTTTTTTTTTATAACCATTGGGAAAATGGTTGATGTTTTCGGTTTAGAATGGACCTCTTGACGTCGTCACTTCATTTTTTAAGCATTTTTAACGAAATTCTCTAACTTTAGAATATTTTTTTTAAGCCTTTTTAACAAAATTCTGTAACTTTAGAAGAATTTTCTTTGAATAGGCAATAGAAGTGCATAAAATGTTAAAGTTACAGAAAGGATAGATGTAAAGTATCAGATATGAAAAAAAAAAAAACGAATTCAAAAATTGACGTTAGATGAGAAATCGTCTGATAAAGCAAAAAACTTGGTCTTCAACTTTAATTTCCTCAAAATACCTTTAGCTCAGACATCAATCTAAACAAGAGTTAAAGTTATTGTAGGAAGTACTCGACAAAATATTAAGGTATATATTAAGGATAAGGTATAGTAATCGAAAATGCATTTCAATAACTGCGGCGATGGTTCAAACGAATATTTTAGCGAGGACAGAGAATGCAAGGATCTCTTCAACTGCAGTAATGGAAAATGCGTTTATTTATAGATGGTTCCGATGAATATTTTTGAGTAATTAATATTTTTAATTAATTTGAAGAAAAAAAAATTAAGCTTTCGCAAAATTTTCCCAATTGTTGTTGTAAGTTGTTAAATTACATTTTTTTTTCTTTTTCTCAGCATGGCCCAATTTAGGCTTTAGAAAGCGAGATTTGTTGTCAAACGACAAAAACAGCTATGAACTTTTATACTTGTTTACATATGTATTAAAAAATGCCACTAATTACATGTATTGGATAAATTACTTCTGTTTGTACATAAACACTGATAAGTGGCTTCGGTACTTCTCTATTATCCCGTTGACCACTTTACATAACAAAAAACTATCGTCAAACTGTAATGCCAAATAAACGGGATGACGTTGCCATTGGAATATCAAAATAAATAAATAAATAAAATATAATAATTTAAAGACAGAATTCTTATTATAATTAATGAAATAACTAATAAATCAGTAAAACATAATGAAAAATACACGCAAATGTCGAATTAAAAACCACTTGATGACATAACAAACATGTATAATTCTTCTGACATCAAGTAAATGGGACTGCATTTTGGGCGTTTAATCTTACAGTTTGGCGGTAGTGTTTGTTATGATAAGTGGTCGACGGGATAATAGAGAAGTACCGTGGCTTCTTTATATTATATAAATTGCATAAATATTGAATAAAATCGCTTGTATGTGCGAAAAAGTTAACAGGTTGACAGAAAATATATATGAAAATTTTCCTTTTCTTGTCAAGTTTGATTTCTTTATCTCGTCAAGGCACCTATAACAAACAAGTAACATAAAAATACACTTACATTTATTAATAAAATATTATGCTTATCGCTTTTTTGTACTATATCTTCTGAATTAAACCCATATCACTTATAAAGGTTCTACTAAGGGCTGCACTAAGAGTGCTCGCAATCAAATATTGAAACCTAATAGTCAGTTACTGTTGTTTCGATCAATATATGTTAGAAAAATGAAGATAAGGGGATTTAGCTAGTGCAAATGTTTTACGAATATTAAATGTTATGTGTGAATAAGTGAACAGATTGACAGAAAATATATATGGAATTTTTCCTTTTCTTGCTAAGTTTAATTTCTTTATCTCGTCAAGGCAAGTATAACAAACAAGTAACATAAAAATACACTTACATTTATTATTAAAATATTATGATTATCGCTATTTTGTCCTATAGCCCATAGGCTACTAAGGGCTGCACTAAGAGTGCTCGCAATCAAATATTGAAACCTAATAGTCAGTTACTGTTGTTTCGATCAATATATGTTAGAAAAATGAAGATAAGGGGATTTAGCTAGTGCAAATGTTTTACGGATGTTAAATGTTATATGTGAATAAGTGAACAGATTGACAGAAAATATATATGGAATTTTTCCTTTTCTTGCTAAGTTTAATTTCTTTATCTCGTCAAGGCAAGTATAACAAACAAGTAACATAAAAATACACTTACATTTATTATTAAAATATTATGATTATCGCTGTTTTGTCCTATAGCTTATGAATTAAACCCATATCACTTATAAAGGTTCTACTAAGGTCTGCATTAAGTGTGCTCGCAATCAAATATTGAAACCTAATAGTCAGTTACTGTTGTTTTGATCAATATATGTTAGAAAAATGAAAATTATGTTCTTAGCTAGTGCAAATGTTTTAAGACATTCAGGGACACGCAAGTGTGTTTCTGTTATGTTGAATTAACACCAGAATTTTCGAAATATTTTATTTGTAAATACAGACACAGAATTACCAGTTAGACCTTCTTTTTATTCTGAAATTCCGATTTCATATCACAAATAGAAAATTGTACATTTTGCTGTATTTAATGGCATACATTTCATGTTTACTTAAAGTAAAAATTCTTCTTTCACGATTTCTGACAGGAATTCGAAATATCTAAGTTAAAAGAGAGGCTAAACTAGCTACCCTGATAAGTAAATAAATTTATAGCATTTATTTATTAAATTAAATTTATAAAATGGCAATTTAATTAAAAAATCCTGCTTTAATCTTAATTATGTAGTATAAAATTGCCACCGCGTTTCAAGAGGTTAAAAGTGGGAAGCATTATATGGCTAAATTGTAGAAATAGCTAGAAACAACCCGCTCACTTCTGAAATTCGGGAAAAAGCAGCAAAAAAGTATTCTTGGAATTGTCACAGTTAAAATAATATTCCAGATTGTGTAAAAAAAAATATTTTCCCCTATATCAGACCTGTATGTTTATGATATGTGCTTCAAAATAAAATTTAGTTGAAACCCCATTTTAAAACACTGTGTTTTATCATTTAAGTTAATAGCCTCATATGACATGAAGGTGGTGGAGGTCAGGTGAGCGAAAGGGTTGGATACAGTTTGCTTTGAATCAAACATGTCCGTAATATATTTATGTAACATATACAATTTGGATAAGATTGAAACATACATTTAGTGAATAATAAGTCCATATCGACGTTAAATATAGGGTGTCCCAAATATATGTATATAAAACTTAAATAGTTATTACGTAATTTTTAGTTAATAACACACTCTTCATTTCGAATATTGAAATGAAACTGCAATAATGAACATTTTATACAATTAACACATATTATCAAACTGATCAGCCGCTCTTCACATCCAGGCTGTGCTCATATATGAAGCAATGAAATCTCAAACATCAAGAAACATTTTATTAGATATTTGCGCGTATTTTCTTTCAATGGGTGTTTTGAATTTATATATTGTTGCCACTTTTGTAAGGTAAACTTTCCCTTTAAGGACTGTCAATGAAGCAAAATCCAATGACATGAGTGTCAGGTTTCTTTGACAGCTGCAATAGTTGAAAGCTATTCTTAAGGGATTAGCGTATGGTATTTGAATCTATTGTGAACCGTTAGGGGCTGGATTCAAGAAAAATCTTAATCCGAAGGGTGGAGAGTTGGACATAATGAAAGAAGTATTTCCATTGCAATGTGGTCTTTCATAGATAACAAAGCTATTGCACTCTTTTGTTGAGGAAGATAGATCCGTCAAGAGGAAGGAAGTGTTGTCAGCGACCCTTGGAAATAAAAGAGCAGCCCCGTAGAGAGAGAGCGGGTGCGCTGGGGAATGACCAGAGAGTAAGTCAGTTCTAGCGTGGTGGCGAAGGGTGAAGGTTGCGCGAGAAATGAGCGCTGAGACTTGAGTGAGTTCGAACGCAGGATTGGAGTGTGTGAGATTAATAGAAATCTGAGTTCGGAATGAATTGACGTAGTCTAACGGTACACGTAGAGCGTTTTCTGTAATTGTTTTGATTTAGTGTTAAACCGGATAATTTACATCCGAGTTTAAGTGTAAATATTGTTAATAAATTGTTACTTTAAATTTAATTGAAAGAGTTAGGTTGTTCTTGAATATACATCACGGATCGTGCCCGATATCACGTATTAATATCGGTGGTGGCAGCATATCGATAGACCGGATTTATTTCGAAGTTGTGTGGACTGAGAAATGAAATCCGACAATGTTGGCAGCGACGGGATTGAATCACCGAAGACCAGTGCAAATTTGTGTAGAATTTAAATTAAATTGAAATAACCTTCAAGGAAAAACTGAAGGCCCAGAGAAAAAAAAAAGTGCTGTGATTTACTTTTTAATGTGAGAACTAATTTTGAAATTGAAATATTTTATTGAGATTAAATTTAGGAATTTATGTGTATTTCATGCAAATTTTTGTTAGGTGGATATTTTTATGTAGTGATTGGCATCAGTGTTTTATTCAAATTGCAACGTATCAGTATTATTGTGTAAATTGTATTTTATTATTTATGATAAATTTAAAATCTGTATTGCATACTAATGAAATTGAAATCATTGTTACTTGGTTATTGGAAGCAAATTGTGGGGTAACGTTGTTTAAGGAAATTTATCAATTATTATTATTTATTTGAAATATGTTAAATAGTTATAATATGTGGAGGTAACTTATGAGGGTAGGATTTGAGGAAATATTAATTTAATATTGTGATTAAGTATTATTGTAGGGTGGTAATAATTATCGGTAGAAGGTATGGCATTCTTACTAAAATTAAAAAGGGTGGGTCTTCAGGCGATATGTGGAGAGTTAGGAATTGAAGTCTCGGAAGATGATACCAGGTTTAAGCTTAAGAAAAAGATAGTGGAGAGCGACGAATATGAAGAGGGGGCCATTATGGAATTATCTAGCACTATTGTTACAGAACGGTTAGAACAAGAAGCGTTAGTAGTAGAACGGGAAAAGTTAGAAAGGGAGGAAAAGTTACAACGAGAAAAGTTAGAAAGGAAGGAAAAGTTACAACGTGAAAAGTTAGATAGAGAAGAAAAGGCTGAAAAATTGAGATTGGAACATGAGTTAGAGTTGGAAAGGATAAAGATTCAAAGTTCGGCTAATAACGCTAATGGGACTAGAGAATCTAATCATGAGAGTAGCCTAGAGAAATTGATTAAAAGTGTTAAAACTTTGTCTATCAAGGTTCCAGAAGGGACTGAGGGATGGAATCTGTTTTTTAGCAGTTCAGAACGAGCATTCCAAACAAAAAATGTACCGGAAACCCAGCAGGCCGAAATTTTACTAAATATGCTAGGGGATAAGGCCGATAATTTGCTAATATACACGACTAGAGAACAAATTGAGAGTTATGAGAAGTTAAAGGAATTAGTTCTAAGGGAACACGAGCCGACACCGAAGGCGTGTTTGGAAAATTTCAAGAAGGCTAGAAGGAATCAAAATGAAACTCATGTATTATTTGTGTCACGTTTAATAGCAACGTGGGAAAATTACTGTAAGATTAGAGGTGCAGATACGTATGAGAAGGTTAATCAGTTAATTGTCACGGATAAGTTGTTAAATACTTTAGATGACGAAACCGCGACGCATATTGGATTAACGCAGCTAAATAATTGGTTAGAAGTTTCTAAAATCGCTAAAGAATGTGATAATTATTTCGATGCTAAGCACAAATCTTATGCAGTTACGTATAAAAGTTTTAAGGGTAAAGATAGTTATGTAAACAAGGAAAAATTTAGACCCAAGTAGGAGAACAAACATAGTGGTAACTGGAGGCAAAACGGGAGTAATGAGACTAATTCTTTTTCGGGTAGGAAAACTGATTCTAAGAAACCAAATGATGATTCCGCTCCTAAATGCTTCAAGTGTGGTTTAAGAGGTCATTACCAACGTTTTTGTACTAAAGTGAATAATGAGGGATATAATAATACCAATAAATGGCGAGAATCAAAGGCGGGTGTACATAAGATTTCCGTGAAAGAAGACAAAGAGTTACCTAAAGGAGCGATTGTGGCGAGGATATCGGCAAAGGACGAACAGAGAACTAATGTTATTGGTGAGAAATTAAATAAACTCGAAAAAATTGATGTTAGTGTAAATGGACAAAAAGCGAAAGGATTGGTAGATTCAGGATGTGAGATCAGTGTTGTTCATAAAGATTTGGTACCGGAAGAGAAATTAATAGGAGCAGGGAGTATTTATTTACAAGGACTGTTTGGTGAAGCAGTTAAATCACCGTTGGTTAAATTGCCATTAGCTATTCCACAATTTGGACAAACTAATGTGGTTCACCAGGAAGTGCTTTGTGCAGTAACTGATAATATTAGTGAGCAAGTAATTTTACATCCCGAAGTGATTAATGAGTTGTCAGGAGTCAATTGCGAGGAGTTATTGCTAGAATCTCCAGAATTGGAAAGCACGGAAGTTTGTATTGATAACCTGAGTGAAAAGGAAAATATCAGTAGTGATAGTTGTAATGTTTATGCAATAAAAACTAGATCGGGAATTTTACAAAGTCAAGACGAAGAGAAGACGGAGGTAAAGGAAAATGATACTAGCAAAGTTACCATATGTAACTCAGATATGTTTAAGAAATCCCAATTCGAATGTAAAGATTTAGAGAGAGCTTGGGAGTTAGCTAAAGTGGAAAAAGGGGATTTTTATATTGTAAATGGATTATTATATCATAAAGAGAAATTGTTAGGCGAAACTATAGCGCAATTAGTAGCGCCTAAAGTAAGAAGGGAAGAAATTCTAAAACTAGCCCATACTTCAGTATTTGGAGGGCATCATGCGGCCAAGAAAACGTTACAGAGAATCAGGTATTCTTTTTATTGGAATGGTATGGCGAAAGAAACTAAACAATTCTGTGAGGCATGTTTAGAGTGCCAATTAACCAGAAGGGTTAAAGTGAATGATAGAGCACCCATTTCCCCGGTGGCACGTCCAGAACTTCCGTTCCAGGTAGTCAATGTGGATTTAATTGGGCCTATTGAACCTAAAAGTTCACAGGGGCATCAATATATCTTAAATTTTATTGACCAACATACCAGGTGGGCGGAAGCGACACCTCTAAAAAGTTTAACTGCCGAAACGGCATGTGATGCATTACTACAAATATTCACGAGGACAGGAATCCCGAACGTAATCGCCTGTGATAATGGAACCAATTTCACGGCAGATTTAACAACAGAATTTGAGAAAAGATTAGGTGCTAGTCCACGATTTTCAACCCCACATTATCCACAGTCTAACGGTCTTGTGGAACGTTTTAATCAGACGCTCAAACGTATGTTGCATCATACTATTAGAGAAGAAGGACGGAAATGGCATGAGCAAATACCATTTATGCTGTGGACCTATAGAGAAGTCCCAAACTCTACGACAGGAATCGCACCCTTCCAATTGTTATATGGTAGAGCGCCGGAGGGCCCGTTGTCCGTTCTAAAAGCATCCTGGGCAGGAGAGAACAAGGGGGCTCAATTAGATACTATGCCTATTCATGAGTATTTGAATAAGCTTAAGAGACGTTTGGAAAGAGCCGCGAATGAGGCAAAATTATCGTCTGAAGTACAACAAGGCAGAATGGCCTATCATTACAATTTGAGATCTAAAGAAAAGACGTTTGATGTGGGCGACAAAGTAATACTGCTGATCCCCGATTCAACTAATAAGTTATACTCTCGGTGGCAAGAACCAGCGACTATTATTGAAAAACGAAACCAGCATTCATTCCTAGTTGAATTAGCCGACGGGAGTAGAAAACATGTGCATCAAAATAAAATTAGAGAGTTTATCGCTAGAAGCAATGATGTAAATATTGTTTTTGAAAGTGATGAGGAGTTTGGAGAAGTGGGGGAAATCCCTATTTTAAACCGCGAACAAGAGGTAGAGCGAGACATAGAAAATTTTGAAATAAAAGGATTATCTAATAATCAGGTCAAAGATATAAAGTCCATTCTGAGGATAAATAAAGAAGTATTCATGGGTCCTGTGCGACCAGCAGAAGTAGGTGAGCACCGAATAGATTTGAAACCGGGTGTAGAAAGGAAAAAGCCAAAATTATACAGTGTACCGGTGGCGTATAAAGAGGAGGTAGATAGACAAGTCCAAGAGCTATTAGAATTAAACCTTATTGAAGTGTCAAATGCCGAAATTAGTCATCCGATTGTTTGTGTAGCAAAAAAGGATACAACTGTTAGACTTTGCATAGATTACAGGGCGTTAAATGCAGTAACGCAGGTTCCAACATTTCCTATGAAAGATTCACAGGAAATCATGTATACTGCAGGGGCATCTAAATATTTATCTTCGATTGATTTATTGAGGGGTTATTGGCAAATTAAAATGGCGGAGGAATGTAAACCCTTGACGGCGTTTACTACGCATAATGGGACTTATCAGTGGCGAACTATGCCTTTTGGTTTGTCAGGGGCGGCAGCTACTTTCCAAAAAGATATGAATGAGGTTCTGCAGGCTCATCGGAGATATGCACAACCATATATTGATGATGTCATAATTTTCTCCGACACTTGGGAAGAGCATTGCGAGCATGTTACTTCGAGGAACTTAAAAATAGAAATTTGACAATTAGACTAGACAAATGTAAATTTGGAGAGAAGTTAACTAAGTTTTTAGGTCATGTGATTGGGGGTGGAACCCATGCACCGGATGAGGAGAAGATAGGAGCAATAAGGGATTTAAAGAGACCAAAAACTAAAAAGGAGGTTAGATCTGTTTTGGGATTAATGGGATTTTACCGAAGTTATATTCCAAATTATGCTGAAATTGCCATACCTCTTACTGAACTAACGAAAGGGAAGGTTAAAAATACGGTACCATGGGATCAAAGGGCAGAAAAAGTTTTTAATACCCTTAAAGACGAATTATGTAAGGTGACGCGTTTGGCCACACCTACTGTCGGACTGGAATATCAGCTTCACGCCGATGCTTCAGACTTGGCAGTAGGATGTTGCCTTACTCAAAAAGATGAAATGGGTCAGTTTAAACCGATAGCTTTTGCTAGTCAGAAATTATCAGGGGCTCAGCGTGCTTGGCCGAGCATAGAGAAAGATGCTTGGAGCGTTCTCTTCGGGTTGCGAAAGTTTGAAAAATGGACATATGGGTCACAAATCGAGATCATCACTGATCATAACCCATTGAAATTTCTAACCGAAACAACCCCAAGGTCCCCCAAACTCACTAGATGGGCTCTTGCCTTGCAACGCTGGAACCTGAGGATTTCTCATCGTCCTGGAGCGCAACATTTGAATGCTGACGCAATTTCTAGATTACATAGGAAGAGCTGGGAGGAACCAGTAGAGATTGCCTCCACGGCGTCAATCCCTAAATAATTAACACTTAGAAAGGTGTAATCATCAAGTTTAAATTTTTTTTTTGTGTATTTATAATTGTATTTGCATCTTGTGTTTATAATAGTGTATTAGCGTATTGTGTATTTTTTTTTTAGTTATCACATTAGTATATGGTTCATTAGAGATGTCAGTAGTTAAATTTTCAGACACCTTGAAATATTTATGTAATTGTAGTAATGAAGAAACCTATCAAGGAACTGTTGAACTCTTCTCAGACATTACATAGTTTTGAGGAAAATTAGCCCCTAAAAGGCATATTTTCCGCTAAGGTGGGGGTGTCAGGTTTCTTTGACAGCTGCAATAGTTGAAAGCTATTCTTAAGGGATTAGCGTATGGTATTTGAATCTATTGTGAACCGTTAGGGGCTGGATTCAAGAAAAATCTTAATCCGAAGGGTGGAGAGTTGGTCATAATGAAAGAAGTATTTCCATTGCAATGTGGTCTTTCATAGATAACAAAGCTATTGCACTCTTTTGTTGAGGAAGACAGATCCGTCAAGAGGAAGGAAGTGTTGTCAGCGACCCTTGGAAATAAAAGAGCAGCCCCGTAGAGAGAGAGCGGGTGCGCTGGGGAATGACCAGAGAGTAAGTCAGT
This sequence comes from Maratus michaelseni, assembly GCA_963931845.1. Classification (NCBI taxonomy): domain Eukaryota; kingdom Metazoa; phylum Arthropoda; class Arachnida; order Araneae; family Salticidae; genus Maratus; species Maratus michaelseni. The sequence goes on along the minus strand of OZ007587.1, from coordinate 303,868,317 downwards.
TCTAGCGTGGTGGCGAAGGGTGAAGGTTGCGCGAGAAATGAGCGCTGAGACTTGAGTGAGTTCGAACACAGGATTGGAGTGTGTGAGATTAATAGAAATCTGAGTTCGGAATGAATTGACGTAGTCTAACGGTACACGTAGAGCGTTTTCTGTAATTGTTTTGATTTAGTGTTAAACCGGATAATTTACATCCGAGTTTAAGTGTAAATATTGTTAATAAATTGTTACTTTAACTTTAATTGAAAGAGTTAGGTTGTTCTTGAATATACATCACGGATCGTGCCCGATATTTATTTATTTTTTTTTTGAAAGAGATTTTAGAGGAAATGTGGAATGAGAATGTTGAATGAAATGTTGAATGTAGGAAAGCGAAACAAAAGTTTAAAAAGGAAATATTGAATGAATTGAGATAGAAGAGCAAATGTTTATCAGTTATCGTTACAGAATGGTTAAAAAGTGGCTAAAAATGTTTAGATACAAAACTAGTTGAATACTGTTCTTACAGCAGTGCTCTGGGGAGTTCAATCGAGAGTCAAACTTTGGGCTACTATCGTTTCAAACTATCGTTTTCTCTCGCACACACACACACACATGCAAACATAAAAAAAGAGCTCTAAAGACCTGAGAACATGGGAAAATTATAATATACAGGCATACATCTATACATACATATGAATGCATTGCAAAAATAGCAAAAGCGGATTTCAGGTACCTTAAAATATAAAAATATGCAAAAACTTCCACAGTCGGGTTTTTATCATGATTACAATACTTTCCTTACATTTTATGTGAACGGAAAGTAAAAATGGAGAATTTTTCAGATAAAAAGTTTATTTTGATTGGGGTATAAATATCGAGTGACCGAAAAGTAATTAAATAATTTTAAAAATCAATAATTTCAAATGTGTAGAAAGTAGCACGATACGTTTTTTCAACAATATGTACAGAATGACGTGGGACTTTAAAAAAATAAACATATCTCTTGAAACACTACCTATTTCTCCTCTAAGTAGTGATAGAGTTTTATCAGGGGCTTGTACTGCGGCGCATCACAGTTTGAAAGGTCACTGCGATTGAAATTGTTCAATTTGACGGGTGGCCATACTGAGATTAGCTTTCAGACCTGGCTATATACTCTGCGGAGCTTCACAAAGGCTCTATGTTGCGATTCCTGCAACATGAAGGCATCGAAAACGACAGATAGTAGATTAGAAACCAGAACGGTGCTAACTTCTAGCGATAAAAACATTTCTAGCAGACATTTTTCTTTTCTACCAAAAATAATGTTGTTTTTTTTCTGTATATATATGTTTATATATGCATGGATGCCACATCGTGCGGCTGTGTATGCATTTCTAATTGAATTTTTATATATTGTGTGACTTTTGGATCCCAAGGTACAAATACAGCTTTGTAAGTATTTTTGGTATAGAATTATATCAGAAAAAAATCCACTTATACGTGCTAAAAGGAATTACAGTAAATATAAAGAAAAATCTTTAAAATCTGCTAAAGAACAAACCGACTAGTTCCATGCATTCTAACGGTGATATTTTCAAGGTCTGCAGATGTTAATGATATGCATTTTATGCAGAAAAAGTTTATGCATCATTTGCAGACATTGAGAATTTCACTGCTGAAATGTACGAAACTAACCGGTTAAGGTTTTTATACTTTCTTCTATCTACACAAGAAGAAAGTATTAGATTCCTGAAAAATTTAGACTTCCAGTTTTTGAAAGAATTTACACGTTTTTGAATTCTTAAATATGATTTGAATGTTGTTAGAAAATGTCTGTCCGCGAGTCTGTGTGCCTGTGTGTATGTGACATAAATTTTGCGGGTGCTCTAACTAACGCGCTATTACTCAGAATATAAGAAAATTTGATATGAAACTCTATTCTTATGTAAGCTGGTGCTAATTAGTTTTGTAGAAAATGCCCAAAGAGGTGTTGCCGCAAATCGATGATTTGTTGAGTTTATGTGATGCTTATATTTTTAGTTTACTCCTACGAATCATAAAATTTAGAATGCTTGTGATAGGAATATATTGTCATCCAATTTTTGCGTGGTCGTCTAAGTGGTGGTGCCGAAATTAAAAGATTTGTTTGAAATTAGCGCTGCTTATATTACCAGTTTAAATGAACAGAATTCAACAAAACGTCACCCTTAGCATCTTGAATATTTGTAAGAAATGTGTAAAAAACCTATTTGCTGATTCGATTTATGTAGAAAAAAGTTTTGTGATAGCCACAACATACTAGTCAAAACATATACACATGTGGTAAATAGATTAAATAGATAAAATACTTATAAAAATTAACTTCAGATAACGTAATTCGAATTGAAATTAGCACTGCTTATATTACCAGTTTAACTGCACAGAATTCAACAAAACGTCACCCTTAGCATCTTGAATATTTGAAAACTTTGTGTAAAAACCTATTTGCTGAATCGATGCAGTTTCTTATACATTTAAATCGTTTAATTGGTTTGATTTATATAGAAAAAAGTTTTGTGATAACACATACTAGTAAACATACTAGTCAAAACATATACACATGTGGTAAATAGATAAAATAGATAAAATAGATAAAATACTTATAAAAATTAACCTCAGTTAACGTATCCCCTTGCAAATGAACACACTCATGATCAAAAGATCTAAGGTTTAATGTATGTATATAACATCTTTTATACATGATTTTAAATGAAAATTTAAAATCCTTTTAAGTAATTTTAATAAGTATTTTATCAATATTAACAACAAGCTGAATTTGACATTCCACCTTAAATTCTTTTTGGATTTTCTATTATGTACGCATGTGTATTTTATTTTAAGATTTCCGTTGTTACTTACTAGAAAATAATAGTTTCCAAATTTTATACATCTACTTCTCATGTAAATTAATTTTGTTTCTACGACTGTTTTAGATTAAATTCACATATAGAAAAAATACACCCAGAAAAAGGAATTGATTAAAACTACAAAACATGTTTTGTTGAGTACATTTTGGTTGTTTTAGCAAAAATTTTAGTTGAAGTAAAAAAATTGGTTTTGTTGCTTGGACAAAAAAATATTGTTAACGCTCTCACAAAATTTTAACAAAATTTCATCAATTTTACTTGAATTAACAAAATCTGTTTTTTTTCATTTTACAATAATTTTGTAATTAAATTTGTAATTCCAGCAAAACTTTAAATTGTTGTGTAGTAGCCATATATCTCTCATCGATTAACACTAACTCGATAACTTGTAACTCGATTTATTGACTTATATAGCTATATAATTAAAGGATTAACATAAGTTTTGGATAATCAAAACTTTTTTTCATTGGGACGAACCAAGGTAGACTGCCAATGACTCTGTCTGTCTGCGTGTGACAAAAAATTTGTGGGCGCTCTATCTCAAGAACTAATACACGTAATTTAATAAAACTTTATATTCAGTTACTTCCTGATATAAATTGTTGCTGATTAGTTTTGGTGTAAATCGAGCAACAGGTGGCGCTGCTATGTTGCATTTTTCGCGATTTCTACAATAGCTCTATCTCATTTTCAGCAGTGAATTACGCCTGTAATCTTTGAATAATAACCAGTGAATTTTTATTCTAATTTTTGCCGTCGTAATTCACTGCTGAAAAGGAATTAAAAATTAACTATGTGTTGCCGTATGCTGGGCTTTCTATTGTCGTCTCATGTTTGCCGCAGAAATTTGCGTTCTCCTGATGACATTTCCATCTTGTGCTGCGGTTGAAGCCGGTCCAACATATATAAGAGTGAGAAATGCCGAGTTCGGATATCGTTCCTTGTAGCTCAGTGGTAGAGCCTCAGAGCGCTGTTCTGAGGACCCTGGGTCGAGTCCCGGCTTTGCGCATCTTTTACTCTCTCGGTTTTTGATTGAAAAATAGCAGGATAAAATTTCACTTGTTATTATTCAAGGATTACAGGCATAATTCACTGCTTAAAATGAGTTAAAAAATAGTTAAAATTGCATATTTAGATTGGTTCATTTAACAAAAGTTTTTGTAGTACAAATAAAACATAAGTTCATAATATAACATATTTTATTATTTAAACAAACAGAATATATTTTGTTGAAAAAGAAAATAGATTGTTAAAATAACGCATAGCATATATCTATGTAACAAAAATAATTTTGTTAATTCAAGTAAAATTGAACCATTTTACTTGAATTAACAAAACATTTTTTTTGCTGAAGATACAATTTTTTTGGGGGGGATTGCAAAAAAATCAACAATATTTTTTTGGTTGATTCAAACAAAATTTCCATTGACCCGTATTTAAACGAAAAGTTTTGTTGGGTCAACCAAATTTTTGTTGATTCAACAAAACTTTTTCTGGTTGTAACATACCTACGAATACTCTTGCTTAATACACGAAAGAATAAATATAGTTTTGTAAGTACTATCACTGTTATTTAACTTGAAAATGGTATTATCTAAATTTTACGCATAAATTTTACGCTAAATTTTACGCATAAATGATTAAGTTTTTTCTAGGGGTGTTTTAAATTAAATTTGTCTTTGAAACCTAACATAGTTACGCATTCGAATGTTTTAAATAACGAAAAAAAATGCTTTTAAATGCAGAAAAAGGGAATTGTTAATTGACTGAATTATCAATATAAAAATGCTATGCATAATTAAAATTAAAATAATTAACTATCACATGAAACTATAAATTGTATATATGCTTAAATAAACGTTTTACAAAAATACAAAACGTTTTAACGAATTTTGTAGTGCGAAAACAAATTAAAACTTTCGATAAAGTGTAAATAAAAATAAGTAATTTAAAACTGAAAAACACTTATATGAGACAAAGCTTTGTAAGACACAATAAGTGTAAATTTATTACTTTTTGCAATCGTGCGTAAATTGAATTCGATATTTTTTATGCAATAAAAGAAAACTAAATATGAAATAGGAAGAATTCTGATTATTTTAAAGATTATTTAATTAATTGTGTCAAGAAAAGAAATAATGTTAAAATATCTCATGATAATTATTTTAAGTAATGGTGACTACATTTTAAAATAAAAAACAACGTTTAGAATAACTTTTTAAATTTCAAATAATTGAATGCCAGTTTTAGCGTTCATGAGTTTTAGTGCACTTTTATTAAGATTTATCTCTTAAATTTATTATTAATTTCAGAAAAATAAAATAATTGAAAAATAAAAATAACTGCGAATACTATTTAAAATAAATCTGTTGTCCGTTAATTATAATAGTGAAAACGAATTATAATTTTTAAAAAACTGTTTCACAAAAAATATGACAAAAATAAAAAAATTAATAACGCTTAAGTAAATAAAAACTGTAAAATTTATAATGAATGTAGGAGAAATTTAAACATTTTTTAGGCTTGCGGAAACTAAATCCGATATATTTTAAGTAACAGTTTAAAACCAGAAAACAGATTGATTATTTGAAATATTTTTTTAATTAATTGTTTCAAGAAACAAATTGACGTTAAAAAATGTCGGGATTTGTTTTTTAATTTTAAAAATATAAACGTAACTTTATTTTAAAAGCAAACAATCTGAAGCATTTCTTTTTTAATGTCAAATAATTCAGTTCCAGTTACTTATTTAAAAAGTATTCCGAGAACTTTAATTAAGATTTATGTCTCAAATTCAATATATTAGAATAAAAATTAAAATGTTTAAAAATAAGTAATTAAAAATGTTAAATGTAATCAATATTTTTTTCTTTTAAAACGTATTTTGACATTTTAGAAAAGAAATATCAAAGCATTAAATAATGCCTTAGACATTTTAAAGCATATTTTTCGATTGTGATTAAAGGGTTACAGATAAGGTAAAGCTAGAAGAGACTGCGTACAATTCAACAAAACAATAAAAAACGTCTAAATATTAATTTTTTACTAAACTATCCATTGAAAAATTTTACTTCATTTGTCTTTTATGCAATTCCATTGCTTTTTTGTTGTTATTCTGTAATTTAAAAGAATAGTTGTAATAAAACCAAGAAAGCTATTTTGCGCAATCTGTCTTTACAGGGTTGGTGTGATTGCGCACATGGCTAGGAGAGATTGTTATTAATAATAACTACAATTAAATTGTTAACAATAATAATTACAATTAAATGACATTGTTGTAATGTTTTTGTGAATAAATGTTATTATATTAGGAGTGAATATTTCAAACTAATGAGTGAAGAATTAGGAAAAGGAAATAACTTTAAGAACAATTAAAATATTTTTATTAAAGAAAAAAGAACCATAAAATCAGAACCAAAACAAGCACAGCTTAACTTAAAATTAGTCAAGCTTAACTTAAAATTAACAAGCTTAACTTAAAATTAGTCCATTTTCATTTCACAATTTCAAAGTTTTCTTGTTTGCAGACCGAAGTTGTCGTCGTCCATAATCGACGCTCTAATTGTTGTAAATGTTGCAGCTTTCGTGCAACCACCTGTCACAAGTAATACATTGAATCCACTCCCTGGTCGATGTTGTCTCCTGGTACAATTCCAGACATTCAGTACACTCATCCTTATTACAAGTATTTTTTAGCAAATTAATATATTGGCAAATTTAGTTTCGATAATTATGTGTTTTTCAGACACTAATTCAAAAAAGAATCATTTATATGTTTTACATGTAATTTGTAATTTATGCAAATTTACCAATAAGCTGCGCAATCTCTCCTAGTATGGAAAAAAATGGGAAGAATGCGCCATCTCTCCTAAGTAGCAAATGCGCAATCTCTCCAATTTCGGTAGGAGAGTTTGTGCGGCCTTTTACTTAAACATTGTCGCTTCTAAGCCGAACCTGCGGTGTTCGCACCGTTAGTCTAGGTTAGTACCATATGAGAAATCGTTTAAGATAAAAATATTTTGTAATACTGACATTATATAGAAATTCTGATGAATTGTTATGAAAATTCAAGCACTCATTTTGGGAAAACAAAACAAAATAGCAATGCCTTTCCTTGACGCTCGAAACAAACAACGTGCACATTCAAGTAGACACTCCACTAATGCTGTTGTACAACTACCTGGAGTCGCTGCGCGTGGAGTCTCCTGTTCCCACCGATCCCCTTTGTGCGCAATCTCTCTGATTTACCTTACGTTTTCCAAAGCGAAAAATTGGCATATTTTGGATTTTTTTTTCTCTTTTAGGAAAGTTCTAAAATTATTTGAAAACGAATAATTCACGTCGTTTTTTATTGCTTCAAATATTTAAAAATATTTTTGTTTTTTACTTTCGGTCACACATTACGTCGGAAATCTGCAGCCGCGTTGGCAAGTACCAAAATATCCGGGCACAATGAGCAGTATTCTAACTTCCTGTAGAAACAAAAAAAATTAAAATCTCAAATTCTTGTAAAATAAGGCTCTAGCTAAAGGCCATTGGTTCAAATTATTAAATTTCTGAAAAATAAGAAAATTGTGCTAAATTGAAAAAAAAATCATTTTTCGTCTAAAAAAAGTTATTAACATTAAAAGTTTTCCGAAAATTATAAAAAAATAAAATTTTCGAAAAATGGCTCGGTGGCCCTTAAACATTTTTATTATGCATAGATAAGTGTAAATTTTATCCAAATATGTTAAAAATTCTTCCAATTATTATGCTGACTATGTTGAAAAATGTAGTTTCTAGAAAATCGTGTTTAAAATTTTAGAAGAAAAAATATACTGATATATATATTTTCCAACTTAATTTGCTATTCCATCGCCATACTGTTGATCCTACTGTGCCATCTGCAGCTTCAATAAGGGTGTAGAATTTTTAATAAAATCTTTTCGGCGAGGTCAGTTTTATCGTTCACAATTTTGTTCACATCTTTCTTATTAACTGAGATATCACTATTTTTCAATCAATATTTTCCCCCACTATTCTAAATACTATAAGTATTTAATTTCCGAAAAAAAAATCGATTATTTGAAAGTTTGGAACGTATGTAACCGCTTAATAAAGATATATTTATTTTGTTAACATTGATTAAAATAGGTAAAATAATATGCATTTTCATAGCAACCATATGTATATAGTAATTGTTTAAACTTTAACCTTACATTCAAATTACATCTAAAAGATATAACTAAGTTTGATTTTAAACATTCATGCATTTATTTACCTTGTGCTATATCGTATATATTATTTCTCCTGTCAACATCCCTTTTTCTAAGAAAATACGAAACGCAGAACGACGAATGAGATACCATATGAAAGGATTTTGAACAGGCTTCTGACATAGTACAAATACATTTTCCTAAAACATGTTTTTTGATTAAAATTTGCTGATAATTAAAAATTAAATCGGTATTGTTTTCATAAATGAAATGAAACGTTTTCCTGAAATTAATTTTGCCACAAAAATACAATACCACATTATATAGTGCTCTTCAATTATTATTTATATAAAAAAAATTTAAAATAAAGATTGCTGCACGGGTTTATTTTATATTTATGAGTAAAGAGCAAAATTTAAATTCAAATGCTCAATTTAATTTTCTTTGTCCCATGTTTTTTTCCCGAAACAGATGGTGTTATCTTCTAATGCAGTTAAAATACGATTGATATATTTTTTTTTTGCCTTCACTATCAGCGATCAATTTTTACTGTAACTTTGATGGGATAAATGAGACGATATTCTGGCTTGACAATTGTTGTTTGCAGATATTTTTAGTCCTTATTTATATATATATATATATATAAATTTAAAATCGCATCTAAAAAATACTAAATGCAGTGCCAAATCTTCGCACGGGTCCACTGGTATTTATTTAATATTATTTTAAAACCATACTTGCGCTGTACACCTTTGCGCCAAATCTTTATTACTTAGATTTTATTGATTCTAGGTTTTATTCTAGGCATTCTTTTAAATTCCATGATTGTTAGAGGAAAGTGATAAAAGTTGTTATTTAAAATGAAATTTTACTTTAAATATTTTTAAAAAAGGGAATAAATGATCATACAGGGGAATGCTCTGATCAATATGAATATAATGTGACTATAAAATAATTGACACATTTTAAAATTCAACACAAAATCAAGTAGTTCAAATAGGAGTGTGTAGTTTAAACCGAATGTTTACCATAATATAAAATTCTTGTTTCAGCAAATAAAACTTTTGAGTTCAGGATTTTACCGATAGATTGCACTGTATGTAAGAAAACAGAGGAACACTTCGAAAACTCAATTAAAATATGACTGAGTATGGTTGTTCACTGCATAATAATAAACAGTCTGTAGTTGCTTGTGACAAAATTAAAATGTATAACTGCGCGATTTGTGTTTATTATAGAGATTGTTTTATTATGGTCTTAACTTTCTTCAAAATTTAGAACAAAAATTTTTGATATTATGTAACAAATATTTTCAATATGGGAAGAATTTTAGCCAAATCGCACTCTCATACGCGTACTCAAACATGACATAAAAATGTATTTAAATTTTTTATTAATTATAAATAAATTTAAAATTTTTGTAAAATTGCTCAATATTATTTTATTGTTTATTAAATTGTTATTGTTATACTAATAAAATACAACGTGACAAATTAAAAAATATATATATAGTTGTTGCAGCAAACTTTACTACTCAAGTATTTGCACAAAAAGTAAGTTAAGGATTTTTTATTGCCATTTCAGATAGTAAATTCATTCGGAAATTTCCACTATCTTCATTAACACTTCCCTTAAATAATTCAAATAAAAATCAGTCAACCAAAAAAACTGAAAATGAAAATGTCTATCAATTTTCGACAACTATTTAGTAAATGAAAAATATACAAGAAGCTGGAGGTAGAAAACGTTTTGATCTGGGTGAAGGGGAGCGGCAGAGCCCGATTAAGAGTTTTCGGGGCCCAAGGCCCACCAGCTTTTTAAGCTCCTCCCCCCACAACCTAAAATAGTGGTTAGAAAGGTTTTTTGGGTGTATTTGGAAATTTTCCTGCATTTTATAAAAATGCTCATGGAACTCAGATTAACCTAAATTTTCATTGCTGTTTAATACTATAATACTTTAAAATCCCTCTTCATCTTAAATTTTTCTTTAAAAATATTTCCCTCAAAAAATAGTTTGCCTACTGCATTCCTATGTTAAGCTGTTTTCAGACAACAGAAAAGTACAAGACGTCTATAGTGGTATCTGTTTCTTAGCTATCGAAGATTGAAAAAAAAAATATATATATGACAATTTTTTTTCTAAATAATTTTAATCACTTTGGGCCTCCCGTGGCCAATGGGCATAGGGCCGTGGCCTAGTTGGTCTAAGAGTAATCAGACCCTGGGTGGGGGTGGGGTTTAGTGGTCAGTGTAAATAAAAACATTCTTGTCATTTAAGAAAACGTTTAATAGATGCTATTTCTTCAATTAAAATTGTATTTTTGTTATAGATATAAATTTAAAAAATAAAACGAAATGAGTGTCATAACTATTAAAACTCTAAAGTCATTTTATTACATTTCATTCCAAAAGGGTGTTTCTTAATAAATGTAAAATTTCTTATTTGAATTTGATTTGAGAGAAAAAGTCATTTAAATTTAGAAAAAATAATTAGATATTTTTTTCATCACCCTTCTTTGAAACCCTTACAGAAAAATAACACGCCAAAAAATTTTAATAACCAGTAGAGAAATTCAACATTACTTTATTTATTTATTTATTTGTATAGTCGGGTGAAATACTACTATTGTAAAACTTAACAAAAATATTTGGATAGTATTATTTGTGCAAGTCTGAAAAACATTCAGTACTTCTCTCGAAATCTGATGATGGGAGATTAATTTAAGCATGCTAAGGGGATTATATTTCGATAAAGATTGATAATAAATAAAAATTGAGTAAAAGGTGTCAGCTTTCATAAAAGCATGTGAATAACGAGCAAAAATAAATTACATCTATTTTCGAAAAAAAAAAAGTTTTTTTTTTTTTTTTTTTTAATTCTCTGTTCGCTGAAAGTTTTTTTTTTTAAATATTGTTTTATACATTGTTTATTTCTTCATGTATCGGTTTAATTTATTTCTCTCTTTATTAGAATTAAAAATGCCTATGAATACATAATAGTTCTTGTTACTACATAAGAAATTACATGTGTTTTGCAGAATATATATATATATATATATATATATATATATTATTATTATTATTATTATTATTATTATTATTATTATTTTACTTCAAATTTCAAGATTATAAAACCAACATTCTTGGTAATATAACATAATAATATAATAACTAAATAATAGAGTCCATAGAAACTGAATCTTCACTATACATCTTTCATTATCTGTAAATATTAAGAATTCTCAACTATTAGTATTAAGTGATAAAAAAAAGTACCTTAAAATTAGTTTTTTGTAACATGTATTGGAACCGCACTTTATCGCTAATCCGAAATCTGTAACGCAAAGAAAGATTCTAAATCAAGTTATAATTCTTTTGCCAAAATCACTATTATGACATTTTCAGTTAATATATTTTACATATTTTAAATGTAATTCATGTTAGATATTGAATGTCATGTAATATTGAAATACACAATAGAATTTACATATGGGCCCCCCTCTTTTGCAGTATTTTCTGCCTTGGTTTTAATAATTTAAATCATTTTTCGAAAGTTTAAATGAGTTTTTGATGTGTTTCGTTTCAAAAACATAATCCTTATTTTTATACATATAGAGCTGTGCAAAGTGACGTCACGAACAGGTTTTTGCTGCTTCTGTAGGACAGCTATCGCTGCCTTTATCAATGCTTTTTCTATTTGTGTGCCCTACAGCTTTTTTCATTGTTCTCCGGTAAAAGTCACGTGATGTGATCTGCTCTATTGTTTACAGTCCTGGGGGGAAAGTACCACCTCTACTAACTCTGCCGCAAATCACTGTATAAAAATGTCACAAGTACCAATCGATTAGTAATAACATGGGGGGAAGGTACTTATAGCAATTGTAACATATTCTAAAACGTTTAGTACTAACCCCTAATTTCGACATATTTATATTTTTCGGTAAATTTTACCTTCGTGTATCAAACTGAAAGTCACTCGGTAAATTAGTTTAGAAATTATGCAGGTTTTATGTTTGCACCTCCTAATATTAAATTAATGTTCGATCGTCGTAAAACAGATTACAAGACAAGTGCTTTTTTAAGCATAACGTAAAAACTACTTGGCGGAATAAGCTTTAATTTTGGCTTCGCATATTTGAAAATTCTAGAAATCTATTTCTGTTAGGAAAGTTTTACATTGCACTTCATTTTTTTTAATTCAAAAATACACCAATTAAAAATAATTTTTGAGAAGGATCGATTTCTAGAAGTTTCAAATATGTCAAATGTATAACCGTTCCCTGTTAATTTACAACATTAAAAGTAATACATACAGGGTGACTATTATTGAACTATATGAAATAAAACGTAAATTATTTAAAAACGACTGAGTGCACAAACTTTATTGAAGATGTAAATGTCATTACAGATATTCGGATTTAGGTTATGACATGTTCGGTATAGCTGCCATCATTGGCTATGATGTGGCGCAGACGAATAGCAAAATTTTGCATGACCCGTTGAAATGTCTGAATATCAATACTGACGATGACCTCCTGAATGGCATTTTTCAGCTCAGCAATGATTTTGGGGTTATTTCTGTACACATTGTTTTTAATGTAGTCAGACAAAAATGAGTCACATGTGTTCAGATCCGGAGAATATGGCGACCAAGCGAGTCCCATTCCAGTGGCCTCTGGGTACCCCGGAGCCAGAATGCGGTCCCCAAAGTGCTCCTCCAGGACATCAAACACTTTTTTGGTCCGATGGGGTCGAGCTCCGTCTTGCATGAACCACATCTTGTCGACATCAGGGTGACTTTGGATAATAGGGATGAAACCATTTTCCAAAACCTTCACGTATTGTTCAGTAGTCACCGTGCCGTCAACGAATATCGGACCGATTATTCCGTGACTGGACATTGCACACCACACAGTCACCCGTTGAAGGTGGAGAGACTTCTTAATATCGAAATGCTCTCAGGCACGCTGTACCGTGACATTTTCACTTGCAAATGGCCGACAACAAGAAGTTGCGTGCGCATGCGCATACTAATTCCCATCATGCCCTGCGGCCAACCACGTAGTTTGAACTTCACCAGGCAAACCGCTTAGAAGTTATGACGGTTTAATTTCGTATAGTTCAATAATTGTCACCCTGTAAGACACTTCCCTTTTCTTTTTACAGTGATAAAAATATTTGGATTTAATTTTAAAGCGAGAAAATAAAATAATATATGTTAAAATGTTAAACCATAAAAATAAGATTTTCAGTGAAAATAGTTCAAAGCTTAAATACACAGAAGTAGACGAAACTGTCCCCTTCATGTCCAAATATGTCTTTTTGAAGGGAAGCAAAATATTTTAACTGGAGGGGGGGGGGGGGTTATATGCGTAGTCGCGTAATTTATTATAATACAAAGTAAAAAAAGGGGAACAATTTGCTTAACAAATTTAAAAACCTATAAACGTTTTAAATTTATACGCCAGTAGGAGGAACAAGACAAAATGTTAGTATAGTACAAATTCAATAAATAAAAAGGAAAAATAGACTGAAAAGCGGATTCTCACCCCTGGGTCTCAGAGCCCTTAACCCTGAACTGCTGTGACAAAAATTTTTGCATAACTACTGTGAATGGTCTATGCGAACGCTTTATTGAAAGATGAATAAAAGTCTCGATTAACTCATAGGATAGTGTTAATGTACTAAACTTTTTGTACAGGAATATTATGATTAAAATTTACCATTCAACCGATTCTAGCGGTAGTTCGAAAGCTCCAAACGAAACAAAGTGGAACTAGTATCTATAGTTAAACTGGAAATTTTTAATGAATAGTTGTTTTTCTGAAAGGTTAATAAGTCATGTTTAAACTTTAACTGCTGTTAGCGGTCTCCCAGACCACTGCTATTTTCAAATTTCGCACTTTAACTTATAATTTTAAATTTAATTACAGACACTAGTGATTTTTTGTTTTATTTGGAGTCCATGCACTATCGCTATAAACTCATAGTGCTATAACATATGAATATGTTAATTTTTATTATAAAAATCTTGTACTTAATGTTTAGTACAGAAACAGTATCTTTTGAGTTAATTTTGCCTTTTATTCTTGTTTTAAATAAGCTGTGTCAGAGACCGCTCGCAATAGTTATGCAACAATTTATGTGACAGTAGTTAATAAATAATTTGTATTGCAATAAAATACCTTGTTACATGTTTGCTACATTTTTATCTTTGGCGACATAACTTGGTAACAAGTACTAAATAACGCCAAATATAGTGGCAGAAAGTAGCTAAACAAATAAAGTTTGAGAAATAAATAAGCGACTACGACGGTGAAATTAAAACATATCAAATAATGTAAGGAATTGAAAATAAACTATACGCAATAAATAACTTTAAAGTAGTAACTAAAGTTCTTATCGGTAGTGGAAAATATCAAACTCCTAAAGGGCAATCACTGCATACGCAAGTCTTCAAAATAACTGCACATTTTTAAAGTTCTTTTCGTGTTTAATTGGCTCCTGTGTTACCAAATATATTACTTTTTTCTTAATTCTTCTGTATTTGCGATTTCAATAACTGCGACTACAATAAACATAACATTTTCACTCACTGACGTTAGCTATCTTGGATTTTTTAGAGTGATCGGTAGATGATTGGTGATTTCGAGCTGATATCTATCGTAGGGGATACAAACAGCTGTAAGTTAACTCTTGACGAAGTTACGAGAGGCCATCGATCACACGGAACGTTATCGAGAGTTTTCTCTTGAAAAACGTGTTTCGGAGAAAATATCTGATATTGACTATGATATGAGAGTACGTGTGATAACAACTTAAGAAAGCAGTTTTATCTAAGTTAAAACCTGCAATTTTCAACAGCTCCCGTGTTTTAACACTGCATTTTAACAAATGTTTATTCAGCAGTTTCCCCAATTTCCTTTTATATTTTCTTCACATTTTCTTTTATCACCAAGTAAACTTAATTTTTAAACAGCTGTGGAAAATGTATTTTATCGCATCCAACTACTAAAGTATCAGAACAATGATTATATTGAACCGCATTTGTAATTCATAATAACTTTGCTATTATTGTAATGAAATTTTGTATTTGACAGTCTTTTAACATTTGTTCATTCATTTATCACAAATAGCACTCTTGGTACGCCATAATAGAAAACGGCCTGTCCATGCACAAATAAATGTATGTAAAAATTATTTTGTTATGACAACTATATAAAATGCTAATTCGTGATAAATAACATGTTAAATGAAATACTTACCATGTATAAAGCCATTCATCTAATTTGCGTGTGGTGACTAGGAGTTTTTTGTCATGCGAATAATAATTATTTTTGTCTTCCAAATCTTTAAACTGAACATCAAACAAAATTAATTTGGAATTTACATTTCGTCTAATTTACAATGCGAAATTAAGAAGAAAACGTTTACGGTAAAATAATATACAGCTTTTTGTGTATGAAGTTTGTAGTTAATAGTAGTATCCTTCTCCTTTTTATGAGTGTTTTTTAACATAACTGACATATACATAAAATAATACAATGCATAATACGAGTAGCTGCATTTGAGATGCGGAGTTTTTAAACTGAGGATATTTATTTTAAACTTAGAATATATTGATATTCTATACGTGAAAATAATATCTGATGTGGTAGCAGCTGCAATTCTTTTTTAAATTCTTCTCTGAAACTTACAGCTAGGAATTTTGTTGTATATCCATTTTTTGTTCTCAATTATATCAAGAAATAAGCTATTTTAAAATGGATTTTATAAGATCAGTCAAAATATAGACTTTAACCTGTTGTTGAATTTCTTAAAATGCAAATGTATAATCAAGTACACAACATAAAAACAGTCTGTTGTAGACAAAATATAAAGCGGAGATATGTTTATAGAACGCTTATACTAATATATTTTATTTTAAAATAATATTAGTTTATATAGAAAACGTTTATGTGATGTCTGAAATGTGAGGTTTATATGAATCGTAAAAATAAATAAATAAATAAATAAATAAGAAAAAAATCCGTAAAAAATAAATAAATAAATAAATAAATACGAAAAAATAATCTTAATTACGGTACTGTAAGCCTAAAATCAATGTAAAATAAGTCCAATGGAAATTGTAAATAATCATTTAAAAGAAAGGATTCTTCAATAAAGTTTATTCAATTCATTGGATCAAAAAGAGAAACAAGATTATAAGTATTTTTTCATAATATCTGGGCGATGATTATATGCACTAGTGCCTGTGAGTTTTCTGTGCATAATATGAATCGGGAAACAGTGAATGCGAAATAAATGTTAATGACGTTACTGTAAGCGTAAAATCAATGTAAAATATTCACAGCGGAATTTGTAAATAAATATTTAAAAGTAAAAAGTTTATACAATGCACCGGACAAGAAAGAGAAAGAAGATGTAAATATTTTATCATTATACATTGACATCGATTACATCCGGTAGTTCACGTGAGGTGTCCCGCAATTTTATTCATAAACAGAAAGGGTATTTCCGTAGTATAGTTCCGTATTTTAACAAAATTAATAAAACTAATAAAAACTAATAAACATATTTTATGCATAAACACTAAGAGTGCTTGTACAAATTATAAAAACACAAAAAATATATATTACACATTCTAGAAAAAATTGTAATTTTCTCCTTACAACAAAATATATTAAGTATGATATTTACATAACATTTATAAAATAATTAAAATGCATTTGCATTTGTTGATGTTTCATGCTTTTCTAATGAAAACAAATATAAATGTATTACTTTATGACATTATGTTTTATAAAAGTACATTTTATTTTAATGTAGTCTAGGGTTTTTATTTTTAACGTTAATCAAATCGCGACGCGTGTTCTTTTCAGAACTTTTAATTTTTAATCTCATCTGAGCAATTCTATTTCTAAATAGAAATTGTCAAATCATACAAATACTGGGATTACATAAAAAGAAGACTTGTGAATTAGTGGGGCGCAAAAATAAAGACAGGAGGAACTTATAAAATCATTTGTGTAACATATATTTAACAGATAAAAAGGAAAATTTTTGTTATGCTTGCACATCTACACAGAAAATGTTCAAAAATGAAGACCTTTCAGGTCGGCAAATAATACAACATGTAATTACTACATAGCGTTTTTCGTTTCGGGAAAGCTGTATTAAATATTCTAAGTGATTTTATGAATAAGTATAACATAATTCTGCGAATAAAATTCTTCATATAATTTTTACTGTAAAACTAATCGATATATTGCAAAGTCAAATATTTTAAATGTAATATCTCTTATGAATGACAGAGTGTGACAGGATGAAGTCAGAAGACGTTTATTTTTTAAATATTTTTCTTTTCTTCAAAAGATTGTCCATTAAATTAATCATCGCTTTCCTTAATTGATACCGCAATTTTTAAATATATTGCACAATTACCTTCTAAAGTGGTACAATACACACATGTAAATACTTAAAAAAATAGAAAAAGGTGTTGTAAAGTGAAGACTTATTTTCTAAAAGTAAAATGCATTACTAACTAAATAATAATCCCTAAATGCAAGATCAAAAATAAATTATTGATTTTCTTATCAGCCAAATTACAACTAAGTGATATTTTCCAGATATTTGTATTCTGAAACATCACACATTAAATATGATAAAAACCTTCCTAACTCCAACCTTTTTGGAGATAAGTAAATGTGTTTTTAATGACAAGTTGGAAATTATTTTTCATTTCTCGTATTATGATCTAAAAACTCATATGTTTGAAATTCATTAATTTTGAATTCCTTTTTGGATAAATGTGAAAATTAAGTGCAATGTAAAATAAGTAATATTTATATTAAATTGTTTTACATTATTTGAAATATTATATTTTTTAATAGAAATTATTCTGAGATTTTTTTTTCTGAATGCATAAAAAATATTATTATTTCTAATTAAATGCAAAATATTCTATAAACCACATATTAGTTGCATGGGGTAGAGAAATAGCTTAAGTCAAATTAATATATTTTCTCCTAAATTAAATTTACACATCTAAAAGCGAATGTGATTTTTAAGGTAAATATAATCTACAAAAACAACTTTTCAAAAGTAAAAAAAGCCAAGCGTAAAATAAATAAATAAATAAATAAATAAATAAAAGTTGTGGCTAAAAAATGGTGTGATATCAAATTTCCAAGCTATTATATTACTTATTTAACTTTTTTCCATTCAATAAGTTATCATATATATAAGTCGAGTGCCTACGTATATGTTAATAGAAATCTTTTTCTCCTGTACTAAATACATCCTAAAGAGTTTCTGAAAATTCAATTTTGTTTTTCAAGTTATGCATGATGGGCTTGGCGGCCATCTTTGCATATTATTCACAAAATTCTAAGTACCAAAATCCGAAGTTCAAAATTGTTATTTAAGCAAATATTTTAAGCGTTACATTTATAGACTTGTATGCTCTGAAAATTGTGTCTTAAGATAATGATGACGTATCTTAAAGATTCATCTTATGATTTATATTTTAGAGTAATTAATAATTTCAAACTAGTAAAAATCAATTTCTCAAAATATCAGTCTTATCTAATTTATCTGTCTGTAGTTAAAATCTGAAGTTCGAAATTGTTATAAACATGTTACATTGCAAACATATTACGCTTTTACTTTAGAAATTTGGGTGCTTAGAAATATGGAAATATGGCCGCCAAGCCCATCATGCATAATTTGAAAAAAAAAATTGAATTTTCAGAAACTCGTTAGAATGTATTTAGTACAGGAGAAAAAGATTTCTATTAACATATACGTAGGCACTCGACTTATATATATGATAACTTCTTGAATGGAAAAGTTAAATAAGTAATATAATAGCTTGGAAATTTGATATCACACCATTTTTTAGCCACAACTTTTATTTAATTATTTATTTATTTTTTACGCTTGGCTTTTTTTACTATTGAAAATTTGTTTTTGTAGATATCATTTCTTTTTTTTAATCAGATTAAACATAATTTAAATAATCTAAACATCAGAAATAATTTAAAATTACATTTTACTTTCAGTCATTGTTTAAAGGGTTAACTAGAAATACCAGTAGATTTTTCAATTAAACTAATTACACTCTTAAAAACAACATACTAAATGTGGCTTGTTATAATACTTGTTATCCTGCGTTAAAAATATCACTGACTTATCCATGAAACGAATAAAAATGGAATACGTACACAGCGTGTCAGCACTGCATTTGAAATCAAACGTGATATCACGCTCTTTTATAATTAGCACTAGCTGGCTTCATACGCTAGCGGGACCCTAATTTACATCGGGGCCTCGAATCTTGTAAAACCTCGAATAAGATAAACCTCGAACCGAACTAACCTCCGACCTTGTTTCCCGCTGCCTTCGGCACCGGATAATCCCTTAATTTGCACATCGAAAAGTATAAACCTCTAATCAAACGAACCTCCGACACGGGTCCCCGCTGCTTTCGGCACCGTATAGCAGTCATGCTGCGCACGCTCAAGTTCCATCTTCCACCACCAGGTAGCGCAATCTGTTCTATATAGACCTCGGGCACTGAAATCGTCAAGGCTATAGATGTCGAGTCAAATGAGCTATACCACGTCGTGATCCAGCCCATAGAACCAGAGATAGGAAAGTGCCGCCTGCTGATGAAAAAACGAATTAAAATTGGAAATCTCTATCAATGTCGAGTCGAATGAGCCATACCCCGTCGTGAGCCGACCCATAGAAACACAGATAGGAAAGCGCCCCCCGATGGTGAAAGCTAATCGCGTTCGGGGGGGGGGAATGGGGGATGAACACCGTAGATGCATAATAGGATTAAGCGGTCACAGACCTTTCCAACGATGTATCACATGAGGGGTGTGTGCAAAATTTAGAAAATACCCCCTCCCCCTGCATTATATGATTAAGCGTTCACAGACCTTTCCAACGATATATCACATCAGAGGTATCGGCAAAATTTAGAAAAGTGCCCCCTTTAGGGCGGGGGGTGAAAGTGGGAGGATGGACGCTGAAGATACCTAATATGAATAAGCGGTCACAGGCCTTTCGAACAATATATCACATGAGTAGTGTCGGGGGGGGCGCAAAATGTGGGGGTGACACCTGTGGTGCATAACATGAATAAGTGGTCACAGCCCTTTGTAATGATATGTGACATGACGGATATCGTTAAAATTTAGAAAACTGCCCCCTCCCCTTGTGTAGGCGAAACGCGCTCCCCCCCCCCCACCCAATAATTTTTGACGCGGCATTATTTTTAAAATTTATGTTATGTATTATAAAATATCGTAAAGTTTCAAACAGATAGCCTTATTATACTTCCTAATTTTGTTCATTGGAATTTAATATATTTGCTGAAATTACTATTATATATAGAATAATACAGGGTGTCTCAAAAGGTAGTTTAC
Organism: Maratus michaelseni; assembly: GCA_963931845.1. Taxonomy (NCBI): domain Eukaryota; kingdom Metazoa; phylum Arthropoda; class Arachnida; order Araneae; family Salticidae; genus Maratus; species Maratus michaelseni. The sequence continues at coordinate 303,847,815 of OZ007587.1, read as the reverse complement.
AAACTTAACATGTTGGTCTGTCATATCATGATAAACAAGATTTACATACAAACTTGTGTTCGAAAATGCAAACTGCGACCGCTAGAGGGCGATGAGCGCAGGCTTACGGGAGAGTGAAAAGCGTAATCATTTTAGGCGAGAACGTTGCAGAAGAAGGATGAATCGGTTTAGTAACGCAGAATTGGCCGATATGCATTACGTATATGGCGCCTCAGATGGAAATGCACACTGTTCGAGAATACCTCGATAGGACACATCCTAATCGCTGGATTGGCAGAGGCGGACCAGTCGCATGGCCACAGCGATCCCCCGACCTGACTCCCCTGGATTTCTATCTGTGGGATACATGAAGTCCATGGTGTACGAGAGGCCCGTAACATCGGATATGGATCTCGTCGCCAAGATTGTGGAAGCGGCGGCACGTGTCCATGACACACCTGCCCATTTTGAACGGGTCCGTGAATCCATGCGTCGACGTTGTGAAGCATGCATTCCGGCGAATGGAAGGATTTGAACATCTTCTGTAAATTAAATCATGTTCTTTAGTAAAAGTCATATTAATACCTCTATACCTCCTTCGATATCCTTTCTTTCTTCCCCTCCACTACTGCGCTCATCGCCCTCTAGCGGTCGCAGTTTGCATTTTTGAACACAAGTTCCTATATAAATCTTGTTCATCATGATATGACAGGCCAGCATGTTAAGTTTGTAAACAACCTTTTGAGACACCCTGTATAGAAATAAACCCTCCTTTAGCTTGTAATTAAGATATATGAACAATTTTTAGAATTTCTGAAACCTGATTTATATTTATTTATTTATTCATTTATTTATTTATTTTTTATTTATTTATTTATTTATTTATTTATTTTGAGTTGCCCTGTGCATGTTTGGAATTTCTTAGCAATTTCTTAGATTTACATTATTTTATTCCATCCATTGTACTGTTACAATACATTTAAATGGAAACTTCACTTCTAAAACAAAAATAATTTAACATCTGGATTTCATTAATTTATAGGAAAATGACGTGAAAGGTATTTCTGCGAACAAAATGCCTGTCCTTTACCGTGTTTTTTTTTTTTTTTTTTTTTTTTTTTTTAGAAAAAAATGCATCACATTTAATTTATTTCAAAAATTTTGTTTACGTTGGGAAATAAATTTTAAATGCCGATAACTCGTAATGTATACATTTTAGAAGGTATATCTTCCATCAAAAACTAATTTATTTTTAAAGATCTTTCTAAAAACGTAAATTATATATTTAAAATATTTTTTAAAGAATAAACACTACGTCTGATTACTTTATTTACAATATTATAAGAACACGCATTTTATCAGACAATAAAATACACTAAACAAACATGAGTGAAAAATTGACCCGGGCCAGGACTCGAACCTGGGACCTTAGGCGTACCGTGCAGACACTCTGCGATTGAGCCACCAAGATCGATATCCGTGAATGGCAATTTCTCCTACTTATTCATGTTAGAAACAGTCATCTGCCACAGTTTGCAGTCATATTTAATTGTCTGATAAAATGTGTGTTCTTATAATTATGAAGTTTTATTTTTTTTAAATATCTTTAGAAGAAAATGGCTGAAATTGCAGATGAAATTTGATATGATGAACACGTAACTGATTTGTGCTATTATAATACAGATGGTACGCGGTTGTTGGCAGAGTTTTATCTCTGTTTTGGCATAATTTTTTAATCGCCAAGTTAATTAACAGTTTTTTGCTAATTAAGGATAGAAAATAATTTTCTTTTACACTGGATTTTATAAAAGCACATAGATTACGTAATTACTTGTACAAAAATGCAATCCTTTTTTTTTATTCTGCTCAATATTAAGGCCTGTAGGTTGTTTGAAAAAAAAAAGTTTGACGAAGAAAAAAGTGATCATTTTAAGTAACTCGACGTTTTTTTTTAAATCTATATCTCTGTTTGTAAATCACTTATGAAGATGAGTTTGGTCTTAAATTGAAGAAATTCTTCATTAGATTCTTCTAGTTTTCGTTTTTTTTTCCTGCGATGCTTGGTTTATTTGATATCTCATATTTTAATCTAGCATGTTTTGTCGATTTAACATTGGGAAATTGTTTTCTGTAAGTAAGCAGTAGCGGTCTAGTCCAGTTCTTGGCGTTATTTGTGTGGCGTTTTTTTTAAGCTTGGCTTGGCAGAGCGACCGCCCTGCTTGATTTACATTAACATATAATCCATAAATAAGCATGTAAGTATGTTTTAATTTTAATTAAAAAAATTATATTTCTCGTTTTATGTATAGTATTTATATGAGCAATTTACAAAGAAAGAAAAACATAATAGAACGACAGATAAATTCTTAATATCAAATTTTATTTTTATTTTTCAAATAGAAGAACTCTCCAAATTATATTTTATTATAGCTAATTAACTTTTTAAAACAAACTAAATAACTTCTTTCGTAATGTTTAAGATCAACATTTTCTGCAACTTTTGTCAATTTCTATAAAGAATTTGGAATCTTTAGTATTTTTAAACAGTCAAATGTTAAGCTATTTTCGCAGAGAAGATTTGAAAAGGACCTTTAAGTCGTGTGCAAAGAGGCTTTGGTAATAAAGAGTATTATCTTCTTAAAGGACTTCTTTAAAAGCTGCTCTTTTTTCGGGGTATTATGAAGAAAAAGCACATAGTTCCCGTGATACATAAATAAATTATTTTAATTGTATAATACCTAATTTCAGGATGAAAAATAAATGATTTATTGTCTTAACATCCTTTATACAACTAAGTGATACTTAGTTTTACGGATCGTTTTAAGTGATAGTTATAACTTTTGTTCTAAAACATCAGCCATTAAATATAATAAAAACTTTCTTAGTTCAACCAGTTTTAAACATACGTAAATCTGTTCTTAATTGCATGTGTCGAAGTACTTTTATTTTCTCGTATTATGATCTACAAATTCATGCTTTTGAATTGAGTGCTTTTGGATTGAAAAATAAACGAAGTTTTTAAATGCAATATTAAATAAGCAATATTTGCATTGAATTGTTTTATATGATTTGAAGAATTATATTTGTTAAATATAAAATTGCATTGTTTTTCTGAAAGCATATTTTTTTTCTAATGAAATGTACAAAAATCTAGAAAACATACATTAAATGCAGGGAATAAAAAATAATATTTAAGTTAAATTAATACATTTTTTCCTAAATTAAATTTACATATCAGTATGTAAGTGTGTTTTTTAAAATGAATATAACTTACGTTAATACGTAAACTGTAATTTATGTAAGTATGTTTTATTTTAAATTTCTGAAAAATTCATTTTTCCTTTTAAGTATAGTATTTAGACTAGAAATTCTTAATAAGAATGTTGAAAAAAAAAGAACACCAGCTATTTTTTTAATATCAAAACTTATTTTGCAAATAAAAGATCCTTCCAAAATATCTTCTATATTAATTAATTCGCTTTGTGAAACAAACTAAAAGAACCTCTTTCATACTATTTCAGGTGAAAATGTTTTTTTTTTCCAGAATCTCTGATCATCTTGGAATTTTTAGTCTTTTTAAAGAGATGTATGTTAACCTATTTTTTCAGAAGAGATTTTAAAAGGGACTTTAAGTAATATGAAAAGAAGCTTTGCTATTAAAGACTATTTATTATCTCCTTAAGGGATTTCTTTAAAAGCTGCTCTTTTTTGAGAGTATTATGAGAAAGAACATAGTTCCCGTGATACATAAATAAATAATTTTAATTGTATGCAGGATGAAAAATAAATGATTTAGTTTCTTTATCAGCCTTTATACAACTAAGTGATATTTAGCAGGCATTTTTGTTCTAAAACATCAGCCAGTAAATATAAAACCTTCTTAGTCAACACTTTTTAAACATAAGTAAATGTGTTCTTAATGACATGCGTCGAAGTACTTTTGTTCTCTCGTATTATGATATACAAATTCATGATTTTTAATAGAGCCGCTTTTGGATAGAAATATAAACGTAGTTTTTATATGCAATGTAAAATAAGCAATATTTGTATTGACTTGTTTCACATTGTTTGAATAATTATATTTGTTAAATAGAAAATTGCATTTTTTCTGAATGCATATATATTTTTTTCCTAATGTAATGTAAGAAATACTAGAAAACGTATTAAATGCAGTGCAAAAAATAATATTTAAGTTAAATTAATACATTTTTTCCTAAATTGAATTTACAGATCAGTATGTAAGTGTGCTTTTTAAAATGAATATAACTTACGTTAATACATAAACTGTAAATTATGTAAGTATGTTTTATTTTAAATTTCTGAAAAAAAAAATTCCTTTTATGTATAGTATTTAGACTAAAAATTCCCAATAAAAATTTTGAAAAAAAAATAAAAATAAAATAAAAAAATAAAAAAAGAACACCAGATAACTTCTTAGTATTAAAAATTTGTTTCGCAAATAAACGAACCTTTCAAAATATCTTCTATATTAATTAATTCACTTTATGAAACAAACTAAAAAACCTCTTTCATATTATTTTAGGTGAACATTTTTTGCGTCCTTTTTTTCACAATCTCTGAACATATTGAAATTTTTAGTCTTTTTAAAGAAGTGTATGTTAAGCTATTTTTTCAGAGGAGATTTTAAAAGGGAGTTTAAGTAATATGAAAAGAATCTTTGACATTAAAGACTATTATCTCCTTAAGAGATTTCTTTAAAAGTTCATCTTTTTTGTAAGTATTATGAAAAAGCACATCGTTCCCGTGATACATAAATAAACGTTTTGTAATTGTATAATCCCTAAATTCAGGATAAAATTTAACTGATTTATTTTCTTATCAGCCTATTTACAGCTAAGTGATATTTATCAAACATTTGTATTCTAAAACACCAGCCTTTAAATATGATTAAAGATAAGTAAATGTGTTCTTAATGACCATGTATATTTTTTTTCTCTCGTATTATTTGTATCTAAAAATACATACTTTTGGATTGAAATATAAGTGTAGCTTTTAAATAAAAGTTTAAAATAAGCAATATTTATGCTAAATTTTTTTACAGTATTTGAATAATTAGGTTTCTTGATAAAAATTAAACTTATATATTTCTTTAGGAATTTATTAAAAATATTTTTTTTTAATTAAATATAAAATATACTAAAAACAATATATTAAATGCAGAGAACAAAATAAAATAATATTTAAGTTAAATTTAGACCAGAAAATTGATAGTATTTAGCCTAGAAATAAGAAAGTTGAAAAAATAAATAAATAAAAAAAAAAATAAAACATAACAGCAGACTTAATATAAAAATTTACTTTCGACTATAAATTAGTCTTACATTTTCTATGAATGCATAACAATTTATAACACTTCATTTTCACATTTTCACTTAAATTAAATTCACAGAGCGTATGTAAATATGCTTTTTTAACTGAAAAAAAAAATTACATTAACACATAGCTAATAAGTAAGTATGTAAATATGTTTCATTTTAAATTTCTAAAAAAATATTTTCCTTTTATAAATAGTATTTAGAGTAGAAAAAAAACGACAAAGTCATAATATAAACATTTACTTTTGAATATAAATTAATCTTACATTTTCTATGAATGCATAAACATTTATAATTAAATGCACAGAAGTCTAAAAGACACAATTATTAAATGCATGGAGTAAAGAAATAACATTTAAGTTCAATTTTTATATTTTCTTTTAAATTAAATTTACAGAACGGTAAGCGAATATGTTTTATTAAATTCAATATAAATTACGTTTATACGCAATGTAGAAACATAAGTATGTATGTTTTATTTTTAAATTTCAAAAAGTATATGTCTCCTTTTGTATGGTATTTAGACAAAAAGAAATACAAATAAGAAATTTAAAAAAAATGCAACAGATAAATTTTAATAGCAACTTTTTCTTTGCAAATAAAACTCTCCAAAATATCTTCTATAATTGTGTTAATTTAGTTTGTGAAACAAACTAAAAAAAAATATTTCATAATGCTTCACATCAAAATATATTCCAAGTTTTTTTTCTACTTTCTCTGAACAGCTTGGAAATTTTAGTCTTTCTAAACGGGCGTATGTTCCGCTATTTTGTCAGAGGGGATTTGAAAACGGCGTTTAAGTAATGTGCAAAGAGGCTTTGACATTAAAGACTATTATGTTCTTAAGGGATTTCTTTAAAAGTAGATCTTTCTTCACAGTATTCTTCAAAAGGACATAGTTCCTCTGAAACTTAAATATTTCTTTTTGTATTTGTTCTTTCAAATTTGATATCAATAAAAAAAATTTAATTGCTAATTTCTGCGTCTCACCTGTAAACCCATTTTCAATATTTTAGTTTTTTTTTACTATGCTAGTTCAATAATTTTAGCAGGATCAAGAGGATCAATTTCTTATCTTTCAAAGAGACATTTAGGTATGCTCCAATATTATGTTGCAATGTTAGAATGTGTATGTTACAATATTAATTTAATGTACAACATTATATTGCTACAACATTTGTTTGATCTTAATGTGATCTAGAAATACTTAAAACAAATTTCGCAGACATGTTTATGTTTAAAGACTTAAAACAGATCAGCACGCTATGTTAGAAATACACTTTCTAATATACTAAGTCATAAGAACAATTTAGATAATTTTTTTATGTTGAAGTATACTTTTAACATATACATACATACATACGTTAAAAATTTCAATAAAAGTTTTTCTATTAAAATTTAAAAATTTGTAATGTCTGCGGTTCAGTCTGTGAGACAATAGCGAAAAATATTTGTATAATATGCATTTCCTCAACAACCTTATGTTGTAACCTTACATTTTTAATTTTGTACAACAACTGTCATAGATGACAAAGAATGCTTGCGAAAGTAATATCCATAAAAATCTATAAAATCGCGAATGAAATGCAGTAAATTTAATAATGGTCATAGGAATATACCAATGTATATTTCGTGAAACTTTAAATAGTATTTACTTTTCAATGCCATAAGAGAAAACATTGAAGATAATCTCGCTATTGTCTAATCATCTGGTTTATGAATATCTGGATTCAGGAATATCTGTTTTATTTAATATTATAAAAAATGCAAGATACAAAATTCCAAAAAATATACTGCAACTGCCATAATTGATAAAGTGTACTTCCAGATAGATATTTGAAGCTTACAAAATTGATGAATGAAATGCGGTTAATGTTTAATTTAGTTTATGATGATTTCATAATGTATCTTACCTGAACTTTTGAATTGTGACTTTTTTAATGTCATAAATGATAAAGAGTGCCGTTAAAGATTAATTCATGATTTTCTACTCATCGTGTGTATGACTAGAATGAATCTAGACTGTCTGCAACTTAGTAGCGGCTGTTCATGTTTCCAAATCTGTCTATCAATTAAAAATATAAAGGTGATATTTTGATAAGAATGGAAAAAAGTGGACATTCTATCATACATTTATTTTTAAATGAATGTAGCTGATTTCTATTGATTGATAGCGTAAGACTTAGTGGTTTCTAATAAAAACCAGTTATTGACAAAGGGTTGATGATAAAAGTTAACCAATTTATTTGTGCTTCTGCTGTGAGTAAAATAAGTTAGAAAAATTCTGTGAAACTTTTCGGAGACACTCTATATGTATAATTGTCTCTATTATTGAATTTAAGGTACTTAATGATGGTGAACACTTATTTATATAAAAAACTTAACATTGAAAAAGTCATAGAAAATTTAATTTATTTCTGCTAAATAGAAGTTTTTTGATATGTAAAATATACATTTTTAAGAGAAATTTAAATAAACATGAAACAAAACATTTTTTTGTTTGCATTTTCTCCTATTCCTACAATCTAAGATTAAGAACAAACTGTTTTTCACAGTGTATATATATATATATATATATATATAGATAGATAGATAGATAGATATAATTGTTTTTTATCGGTACAGTGCCTTTAGCATTTTTGGTTGGTAGTTATTTCTGACGCATTTTAGTAGTTGGTTATATTTTTCTTGCGTCGATTATATTTTGTGATTTGACATGCTATATAAAGAATGTTTTATTGATATATATATATATATATGCATTTTTGTTTTGTGATAATAATGTATTAATTTAAATTTCCCATATATATTTCAATATATATTACATAAAAATATTATTATGCATATACAAGTCTAACTGCACATTTCTGTTGCGTTCAGACTATATTGATATTCTATACGCGAAAATAAAGTTCAAGCTGGTAGCAGCTGCATTCTCTTTTTAAACCTTTCATTGAAACTCAAAGCTAACAATTTTGTCTTAGGCACATTTATTATCTCCAATTTTATAAAGGAATAACCTATATCAAAACGAATTTCATAAGTGCATCCAAAAAAGAAATTTTATTCATTTATTGGATTTCTTAAAAAGAAAACTTTTAATCGGATACACTCCCAGAAACACACACCCATTTTCTATGGCAAAATATAAAGATGTTTGTTTGCAGTATATATTTACAAATCTGATTTATTTCCAAAAGTTTAAATTTATAAATACTAGCTGACCGACCGAACGTTGCCCGTCCTGTACAACCCTAAATCTCTTTAAAAACGAAAATTCTGGCCGTATCCCCACTGCCGAAGTCGTTTACCCCCCCCCCCACACACACACATACACACACCTCTCCATTCCCGAAAATATAACAAATAAACTTTTCAGAAAACTTCGATGTAAATTATGTGCCGAAAGCGGGCGAAGCCCGCTAGTGTGCTCTATCACAATATCATGTGGTTAAAATGCTATATTTCATAAAAAGTAGCCCCCCCCTCCTCTCACCATATAACAAATACGTGTCTCTAATAATTAAATACATTGCGCCGAAGCTAATAATTAAATACATTAGCCTGTGAAGCCCGCAAGTCTATATTGTAATAATATGTGTCACGTTGACTAAATGCGATATTTAATAAAAAGTCGTCGTTTCCCCTCTCTATCCCCACAAACATAAAAAATGCAAACGTATCTTTAATCATTAAAGCTATTGTCAATAAGTTTTTTATTTGTTTTCCATAAGAATAAGGATTTTTATAAAATTAAAACTTGCCGGTGTTTTTTTTTTTTTTTAATTTTTAGAAAATCTTAATCAACGTATCAATTTGCGCCGATGCTATATAATTTAAAATCCTTATCTTATATACAATTAAAAATATGTATGTAACTTATAATCGCTGAGTTAAAATTGCGGAATTAAAAAAATGGCAGCCCCTGTTTCTAGCAATCCTTGGCGTGTTTCATCATCGAATGACAGCTGTGCTTTTGACTTCGAAAAGATTAAATTTCATTTGTTTTTCTGCAATCAATTTAGTAAAATGTTAATTGATATCTCGGGTTCTAATTATCGGATTTTTCCAAAAATGAAATTTTTGGAAAATACGCATATTCTCGTTTAGAAATACGCATAGACGTATAATTTTCAAATCGACAAATGCAATATGTAAAAAGAAAAATAGTAGAGCTTTAAATGTCTCAGTGCTTTAAAATTCTGCAGTTTCGTTCCAAATGTGAAAATGAAAATCTCGGGGCCTCGTTCAAACAAAGTATCTCATTCGTTCGTTGCTAGCCTCGGTTCGAATTGCAAATCTAAGCAGACATGTACTTATTTCTTTGTTCCGATAAAAAAGATACCGTTAGTCTAATTTTGGATCGCATTTTTGCGATATTGGTGAGTTTTTAATTAATATCTAGGGTAATTTTCAAAATATTAAAATTCTGATTTTCAGGCTCACAATGAGAGGTTTTGGCTATACGCAACTAAATTTTCCTGGTACGCTAGATTTCGTTAGCCATCGCAGACAGACAGACAAACGGAGCAAAACTTTATTTTATTATTATAGATAACTCTTTGTGAAAGATCTTGAATATCTGTTTTATATGTTTCATTCACAATTAAGTTATGGCTACACTTCATATGAATGTTAAACTATTTCAAAACGAATAATATGTTAATGTGTACAATATATAATTAAACGATTTGTAAGCACAAAATCTGTCAGTACCTACGTAGATTCTAACGAAGAAATATTTATTTTTTTAATTGTGTTAAGTTATTTACCATTAAATGCAATGAATAATATGCATTTTAATGCATCTTTTATTTATTGCATCGTACACTGCAGTGGCATTGAATACCGAAGCAATATTCGTTAAAAATATATATACGCAAGACTTAAAGTTATAATACTTACAATAAATCGTGAAAATCAATGTTTACAAGTTCAAAAACATTTTTTACACGTTTAAAACTTAAGAAACGCTGGAGAGTCGTCAGCAGTAACGAATTCATTGACACCCCCCACCCCCGAAACATAAAAATATACCCACATGTAGATTATTGAATAAAATGTAGTTAATCCTTTAAAAGTATAAATTCCTCCCGGTGTTACATGAGCCCCTTTCCCTTCGGAGCTACAACATTTCCTGAGAAAAATGTCTAAGTTCAACATCGCTCGTGTGCTAAAAAAGGCGTGAGAAAATTTGAAAAATTATAATAACTGGCTGCTTATAACATCGTGTTTTGATAATAATGCATTCATTACCTTTCAAAGAAAACAACAGATTAGCGTTCACTCGTCTTTGGAGTTTGTTAAAAAAATATATGGTGCAAAAATGAGCCACTCGCTGAAAAGTACATTATAAACTAAAAGGTAGAGTATTTTATATCATAAAGTCAATGAAATTTTGTTTCTAGGTATTTGTAAATCAACATTAAAAATGGCTTAATGTATAATATTATAACCTACATCGTATAAAAATTATATATGTATAAGCAAACTTAAATGCTAAACTGAACCTTTGTTTTAGTTACTTGCTATTATGAAATTAAAATAGAAATATATTAAAGTATACCAAATCATGGGAATAAAAAATACTGCGAGTCAAATGAAGTTTAAAAACTTGAAGCCCCAAGTAATTCTATATGGAATATGTGTGTTTAAATGGGATTCGATGGTAAATGGTGATTTATTTAGCTCTTTATAACTCTGAGTTTAAAATTTATTTCAAAAGATATTTTTCAAGATTGTGTCTAAAAAATGTACATATATATTGGGAAAAAGACATTTCGTACATGTGTTAAATTTTGATTTAAGCTTAGCCTCTACTATGATTCATATTTCTGAAAAATTTGTTTTTTTCAGCACCTATGAATTCTGTAAGTCTTCTTGCTAAAATACTCTATTTATCATTACAGAATGTCAGACTAATGCTAGAAAAGAAAATTTTAAAAGAAACAAGCAAAAATATGCAAGAAAATGATAAAATTTAACGTGTAGAAAATTGTAGCAATGAAAATTAAATAATTATTTTTAAATAATACAAAACATGTATTTTGTTTTTATGCTAAATAAGAAAAAAACTTATAATTTAATTTTAAATAATACTAGATTTTTAAGTTGTAGACATGAAATGAAATGAAATCCCCCTCTCGTGGAGATCCAGCGTCGTTAAGCATAGGAACGTTCCTCCACGAGGGGACTTGTAGACATTAAATATTAAGATAAAAAATTTTGAAAAAAATAATTTAAAAAATGGTGATGCCTTTTTAAGATTGCGAAAATACAAAATATTAAAACAGCCATTAAATTGAAAGATTTGAAAATTAAATACCGGAAACTAATTGAAGTATCAAAATAAATTAGTCGGATGTGCCAATCCCAACATTTTCTTCTATCTGACAAATATTAATAATTCAAAATTCGCTATCATATCGCGAATAAAATCAATATTTTTCATCGTTATATTGTACGTGAAATGCTTGTGAATCGTCGGGTTTCCTGGATGCGAAGCACTCTTCGTTGCAGAAAGCAGTCGGTGTACAATAGAGCTACGAACAGTCCTTCTAGCTTGTACCGGCAGGAAAAAATTGTCTCCCTATTCCTTGGTTTTAAGATTTTATCTAATTTTACTGGAAATACAGAAGAATCATTCTCAGTTCTTTTCAATATGGAATTTAAATGAGAATTTCCCCAAATTAGTCATCTACAGCCAAGCTGGCTTCATTTATGGCAACCTATTTTGTCACCAATTTTGGTGATATTTCGCCACCTGTCGCAATTTTGACGTTGGCGAATAATAAATAATTTGACGATATATAGCGAAATAATTTGACGTTGGCGAATATGGATGTATAGTGTAAACCATACAAGAGTTACAGCGATGACTACAACAATGAAAGAAAATTTGCCAGAAAGCATGTTCCCTGAAAATCATAAATTAAACCCGATTAAAAAGAAATCCTGCCACCTTGTTTAAAAATGTCAGCCACCCTAAAATTTCAAATTTCTATATCTCCACCTCAGCCGGTTTTTCAGATAAAGGCAAAACAAAAATTGTTATGAAATACTTGGATCAAGACCGTGCAGTTAACGGAAGAAAACTTTTAGGATTTCTCATATTTTGTACATATTTTCCAATTTGAAAATTTTATATGGATACGCCCCCTTCCGTCGTATTATACCAAACTGCACTAGTGACACACATACACATAAATTTCGATAATAAAAAAAAAATGAAAATGGCACGAAAATCGCTATCACAGCGCCCCCTTCCTCCGGAATATACCCAAATTCCAGTGGGACCTGCTTTCCATTGCTAAAAACCTATAAATTAAAATTGGTTCAATTCTATGCATAAATTCATGCAATTTTTGATGATACAAAGGGAACACACACACGGACAAACAGACATTTTGTAGAAACTTGTTTTTTGGAATCTCTGACCCTTAAAACGTCCGTCGAAAATACAATCCGTCTAAAACCGGAAGTCGAAAAAAATCCCGCTTACAATATTTTCTTTTATTATAGATAGAAGAAAGTAAAAATGATTATAATCACACATAGTTACTTAGTGATATTTATCCATCGATCTTTCTTATGAACTTTAGCTGTCATCGTTATTCCCCCTTAAAACTATTTTCGAAGTTCTTTCATTGTTTTTTCCATTTATACCTATTTTTAACTGTGTTTTTAAAATATTACCTTCATTCTTTTTCCCTCGAACTAAGTTTTCCAAATACAAAGCACATCACGCAAGCTTACAGATGACACTATCATATCAAATTTCACAAAATGCGTCAATAATGTTTTTCCTCTGACCCTTCAATTGAATTTTTTTTGTACCGTATATGCTCGTATATAACTCGCCTTCAAAATTTGAGCGAAATAATATTGTCCTTCGGCTTAAATACTGGTATTTTCAATTAATTTACTTTGTCTCACTTAATAGCAGAATTTAAAATAGTTATATGTTATTAAATAAGATAAAAATTAGTGCATGAAAATTAGTGCTGCAATTTTAGAATCGGCTTTATTATACACGAATATGTATATATATAGCAGATTTTTTTAATACTTGCATCACAGCCGCTAAGTAGATTTCAACTCAATGATTTCATTTTTGTATCTTAACTGTGAAAAAGAATTATTAAATTTCAGAGGTGATTTTATGAGCTAGTTCAAAGAAACAAGTTATTACTATAAATAGGAAATAGAATTTAATTATAGAAAATTCTTACTGAAACAAGAACCTGATTATACAGAAATAAAATATGTAGTAAGTTTAAACTTTGTTATTTGTGAATAGAAGGAATAAAATTATTTTAAAATTAAAGCATTTTTGAGAATGTCTGATAAATTCAGAAACAGCTAGAATTTCTGAAACGCAATTAAATATATTTAAATAAAAAAAAATTCTAGCCTTTAAAGTTAAGTTGTTTTGACAATAAACCAATTACATGTTAGACTATGTGTATATGCAGGATTTATTAATATTAGAATGGGAAATATTCCAGTGTAAAATTAACATTAGATTTACTTTTAAACTAGTTTTCTTTTTAAAGGAAACGCTTTCATTCTCTTGAAATACAAACATTTAGTGTTCTTCAGCTCACATAAGCTTAGTGAAGCTTAAATAAACTAAATTTTTTTATTTTTTCTTATTGGTCCATTCAATTTTCAAAATAATAATATAGCACACATTAGTTTAAGTTATTACAAATTTTGCATTTAACTTCACAAATATTTTATAAAAATGTATAAACTGTATACTTTTTCAGGATGCTTTGATCTTAAAAACTCAAACAAAGTGACAAAATGTGTGTTGCCTTTGAAAAATCAAAATTTGTGCAACTTTTAGTAGGTAGATGATTCCTATTCCAAACATTGCATTCTTACATCCCCTACCCTTGAAGAAGACATCATTTTGAGTCCAAATGACACCGTTGGTGTGATTTTATCGCAAACGGTAAGCGAATAAACTCCGTATATCTTTTTCTTTTTACGCTGACTGTACATGCATTTCAGCCGTGGATTGCTTTGCAACGGAAGTAAATATGCGGAAAATCTACGCCTCTGATGTCCATGTATTTTTTGCCACCTGAAAAAGGGACACTAATTATTCGCTTCTAAATCTACAGTCATGATCTGTAAAATTTTAATTTGGAAACTGAAGCTGTCATTTCACTCCAACAAGTCTGCAGTCTTCTATTATATACATTATCTAGAAAGATATATTAAGCAAATACGTAATGCTTTTGAATAAAAATGAAATGTTAAACGTTAAACTTTTTCTTCTTATATTGAAATATAAAAATGTACAACTTTAATGTATTTTTATTAATGACTGTATACTGTTAAAAATTTGCAGCAAACTGTCCAGTCATTTGATGTTTTTTGTAGACAACGGTTATATAACTGTACTTTAACTCTATTATGACCATAATATCGGCAATAATATGATCAGGATAGTGTTAAATTACGGTTATGTAACCGTTTAATATAAAAACGGTCGAATGAGTTGACAGTTTGCTGCAAATTTTTAACAGTGTAACTTATGAATATTTAATTTATATTGTGCTGTTAAAAGAATCATAATGCCTAGCCTAACTTTTACGATTTTTTCCTGTACACTTCTTAACTGTTACAACATTTTTGTAACTATTTTTCGAATACTAACTTACGCATTGTTTAATTAGTTATCAATGAAATTTTACGATTAAAAGGAGCAAACATAACAAATCAGAACCAGTAAACAGTCTGCCGACCGTTTTTATAGAAAACGGTTACACAACCGTTTATATCTTTACCATAATATGGACAATAATACGGTCAGGTTTGCTTCGTAATATGCTCACATAAACGCTATATTTAAAATGGTTGAATGAATTTACAGTTTGCTGCAACTTTTTAACAGTGTGGTAAAAAACATAAATGTTGATAGCTACGCATCGTGATTTTACTGAGAATGCAATAGGATGTGAAGTTTTTATACTTGTATTCTCTTTAAAGTTAAATATCTTTAGAAATATCCTCTAAATATTATTTAAATATTTACACCATGCACGTAACTACTATAAAAAATAATGGTGAAAGGCTATTTTAAAATAAAATGCCTTTTGAATGAAAAAAATCAAATTTTAATATGTGTTTATTGAAAATAATTTTAGAATATGTGAGTCGTTTATTTAATTTTTTTACATAAAACAAATTTACTTTTTGTGTATGCCCATGACAAAATATATTACCTGAATATTAATTTTTTGTTACAACTATATGCATTAATAATTTTTATCGTATAATCGTATTTTCTTAAAATCATTTATCATATGTGGCTAAATTCCGTCTTGCTGTGATTGTATCATGAAACATTTTGTCAACGCTTTTAGATCAGTGAAATGAAATATTATCAATGATGTTCTATCTAAAAATTCATGAGCGGAATCTCAGTTTTCTATTAATAATCTTTAGAGAGTAGAAGAAGTGGATTTAAGACGCAATTTTGAATACATTTATTATCCCTTAATTCATGTTTATTTTATAACAAGACATAGATAGGAACAGAAACGTCGTAGATTCGTTTTTCATATTTGGTCAAAATATGTTTTATCACTAGAAATATACAATTTTTTTTTGTAAAAGAGTTTAGTTCGGTCAAATGAAATATTGCGAATAATGTTTTTACGAGAACGCAAGAATATAATGTCAATATATGTATAAAGGATCACTACAAAGCATTACTAGTGTTTTGTCTGTAAAAAATTGAATATGTTTTTGCTTTATAATGCAAAATTATAATTACAAAAAATCAATACTGAGTCGAAAATTGAAAGAAAATAATGATGCGATCCCTTCGCTCACAGAAGGAATTATATCTATATACACTGTAAAAAAGACAAAAATGTCTTAATACACAAATATACTATAGTATAACCATGAACGAAAATATACAATAACCTCTTCTGAGTTACCTACGATACCAAAAAGCGTTCCTTCTCTTTACAAACATCAGAAACCAATATATTTTACATATTTAAAAAGCATGTATTAACACAAAGTAACTTTTGTTGCTATTGATTTTTTAAAATGATTTAGAGTAGTTTTGAAGTGTATTAATCATTTTTATCGAACGGGAATATCAGTTTTTATCCATTCTCAAGCGAACATTTTCATGTTCAACAAGCAGGTTCGGCAGACAAACATGATAAATTAACAGTATTAACATTAATTATAAAATTCTTATTATTTTGCTAGCCTTGTATGTATAAATTCAATTACGCAGCTGAAAATGTTTAATTGAGTATTTATAGCATATTAGACAAATATATTCCGGTGTGAGAAATGTGAATAATACACTATAAAAACTATTCAGAAACGTTTACGAAAAACAACTGAAACAGAAGAAACTTTGTTTTTGTGACTGATTCTTTAAATCTTGAAAATATATTGGTTTCTGTTTTTTTTTTAACATAGAAAACGCTTTTCGAAATCATTAGTTACTCGGAAGAAGTTATTGTATATTCTTGTTCGTAGTTATATTCCTAGATTAAGAAACATTTGTCTTTATTTAGCAGTGTGGGAGCGAAGGGGTTAAACAGAAATCAACTTAATTAAATTTTAAGCAAACTTTGTTCGTCAAATTCAAATATGTGCATAGCTGTAGGGAACAAAGTATTTAAATATGCCTCATTTTTTGTCCCCGGATAAATCAAAAAGAAGTTTTTTTTTCTTAAAGATATTTTGGCTGTTTTAATATAATTTAGAATCTCTATTGACTGCCTTTCTGATTTATTTTTTAAGGGCGTTTCAATATATTAAACACGATCAGAAATATAGCTTTATTTAGCAAATTTATTGTCGCTTAATAAAATGAATTTGATTTATTTTCAATATGAAACACTCATAGTACCACAGTAGTTATTAAATATATTTTAACTTTTGATACACATATTAACATATGAAAGAAATACGAGGATGTTATGAGCGTTTCATATAGAAAATAAAGTCAAATTGATAGAAGGTAAATAGACTAAAAGTTATTAAATAATCCTATGAATTTGATCTTGTACAACTAATTTAAACGATCTTCAAACAACACCTAATCACAGAGGCAGTACATACTGATCCAAAACTATATTAAAACAGTCAAAACCTTATCTTTTAAATATACTCTAAAAACACTTTTTATTTTGCTTAAAAAACGTCAACATAAACCTTAAAGATGTTAAAATTTAAAATTTACATGTTTCGATTTGTTCATCAAATCGTCATCAGAATATATACAAACCACAAATACAATGTACATAAAAAACGAGAGATTAAATTAATTAAAAACCATAGAGTCTGAACAGTCACTATGTGAAAGAAGGCACAGCACCCTCTATACTTTTAATTTTAACACCGCTCTTAGATTCATCTACAAACCGCATCCCACTATTATTCAACCACTCAACCCAAATCTTCGGAATATTAAATGACAACGTATCATTACATGCTTTCGAGCTTCTTAAATAAATTTCAATAGATTCCCTCACAAAAAGTTGAAAATAAAAACTGGAACAATAAATCAATTTAGCTTCAGTAAATAGGATGTAGATGCTCTCTCTATTATTTAACCTTGATAAGGCAGTATTCCCTCTCCCATACTTAATACCTGCAATATGCTCCTTACATCTAACATTGAATTCCCTCTGTGTCATACCAACATAATAATTTCTAACAAATCCCTAATAAATGGAATAACATAAACACCCGAAAGGTCACCCTTACTGACAGGATCAATTCTCGTGCTCAAAACCGTCTTTAACTTCGGGGGAGCCCTCGCGACTAAACTCAAACAAAATGCTTTTAAAGGAAATTTTATAAACTCAAATAAACCCGGATAATAACTCATAACCACTCTCTTCATTATTTTATTTGAAATATAATAACATTTGAACAGTCAAAACATCCCAGAAAAAATAACACCATGACTCTATCGCCAAAAACGATATATCTGCTTTGCTACTTTTAATATTTTGCTAGAGAAAATGCTGCTTGATGAAGAAATAATTGTTTACATTGTAAACGAATATAGAAAGATATAATATATAATTAAATGCATGTTTAAGAGACGAATACAAGAAACGATGTTTTCTTAGCTCTACATTTAAATAATGTAACACATTAATTAAACTCATGTATAAACAAATAAAAAGCATATGTAAACAAAACATTATTCGTCGTTGCTTAAGTTCCCAAATCAAATATCCGAACTGAAAACAAATTTGGTAAGCAGTTACATACTTCTATAACATTGGACAAAAGTCCTATTATCTTATATTCCCTTTTCGAATTTTGACGAAATTCCCCTTGTTTCTGGAAAAGTATAATAAAATATTTTGTCAAACTATTTTACTCAGTGAAATGAAATATTATAAACAATGTTTTTCCTAAAAAAATCAAGATTGCAGTGGAAGAATTTTGATAAATACACTTTTGAAAGGAATTGTTGGGGATGACCTGTAACATTTCAGATTTATATAATAAATAATATTTATTATAATTATCATAGGGATAGTTTAAATGAGAAAAAATATTATATTCGCCTTCTATATGTGGAGAAATTCCTTTTTCTTGCTGAATATGTATGATGAATTATTTTGCTAACATCTTTAAATCAGTGAAATGAAATTTTCCAAACTTTATGCTATTTAGAAAAGCATGTATGTAATGCAACTATCTATCCAAAAATAATTTTTAGAGGGGAAAAGAAATGTGTTTCAAAAGATTATTTGAATTCATGGTTTCTTAATATATGTTTGTACTGAGAAAGATATAAGAAAATAAATATAATTTTTTTATAAGTTACCAAATTATTATTTCTTGATGAGAAAGTATAAAGAAATATTAGTCAAACACTTTAGATCACTGAAATTAAATATTATAAACAATGCACGACCTCTATTGAACACACTTTTTATGAATTACAATATTTTTATACATAATTTTTAGAGAGGAAAAGAAATATGTTGCAGACAAATTTCAAAATTTCTTTGCCCTAAAATACATTTATAATTAGAAATAAATTAAAACAAAATCATATATGAGAATATATCTATTTTTGGCTTAAAATCTATAAGGAATTATTTTCCCAAACTCGTAGATCAGTAAGATTGCGATATTTAAAAAAAATTAGAGCGAAAACAAAAGGGTTCCTGAAAAATATTTGAATTTATTTTTTTCCTGCTGTAAGTTTATAATATGTAATAGCAGAGAAGAGAAAATTCTTATTTTGATTTTTCATATATAGCAATATTCTTTTCCATTGAAAATTCATAATAATTTATTCTGTTAAACATTTTAGATTTGGGTATTTAATTATTATAAACGAGTTTATTTAGAAAATAAAGAGTTAAATTGTGGGTTTATAATTGCAAGTACACTGGTGGACAAAAATTAAGCAACAAGCACAAAATGCTAATTGTCGAACAATACAATTAATCGTGAGTACTCAATAGAAAGTGATAAAAATATCAAATGTAGAGAATAGGGACTATCCCTATAGCACAGTCAGTCACACATGCATCACTTTGGCGCAGAAGGGGTCACAATATTCACAACTACTCCTATTGAGAGCCTACATTAGTCACGCAAAAAAACGCGCAAGCTAATGTTAAGTCTATGGGAAGGTTCTTGCACGATTTCTCGCTCGCATTTTAATATTTTTAAATGATTTTTTTGCATAGGATAGCTGGGGTCGATCTCTAACATTTTTAGTTTTTACTTTTTCGATTTTGGTTCCAGTTTTTTTTATATAAGGGTACTTTCACTTTCATAACCGGTTCCAAACGGTTCCGAAATTAGAAATGTCCGCTTATAAAAAAAAAGGAACTAAAATCGAAAAAGTAAAAACTAACAACGTTAGGAATGCCTCAGCTATCCTATGCAAAAAAAATCACTTAAAAATATTAAAATGCGAGCAAGCAATCGAACAAGAACCTTCCCATAGCCTTAACATTAGCTTGAACGTTTCTTCGCGTGACTAGCATAAGCTCTTAATTCAAATTTTTATATTTTTCTTTTGTCCACTTATTACTCTGAAGCGATCGTCAATTGGTGATTCCACTGAGGAGTATAAGTAACTGTTGCTTTTTGACGCGTAACCTAGGGACTCATCACACAAGTTAAGCAAAAACACAAAGTGCTAATTGTGGAACAATACAGTTAATCGTGAGTACTGAATAGAAAGTGATAAAATTAACAAATGTAGAAAATAGGTACTATCTCTATACCGCAGTCAGCCGCGCCGACATCACTTTGACTCAGAAGTAGTCACAAGATTCAAAACCACTGCCATGAATTAAAATTTAATATTTTTCTATCGTCCACTTATTACTCTGAAGTGGTTGGTCAACCGGTGATTCCACTGAGGAGTAAAAGTGACTGTTGCTTTGTGACGCATAACCAGATTACGTTGAATTAATCTCACTTTGTGAATCTCATATGACCGTCATTTGGAGACCGCATTTTTGACGTCATTTCATTGTGAATCTATCATGAGCGTTGCATTAGAAGGAGTATCCAAATAACGTCACAATGAAACCAGATAGTGATTATCAGGTGAGTTACATTTGGAAATTTACTGTGAATTCACCCTGAGCGCTACATTGTGACAATTCAAAATCCGACTTCATTTTACTGTCTCCTGGGGACTCATCACAAAACAACTATCATAGTCTCCAAATAATGGTCATGTGAGAATCACAAAGTGATTTTATCGTAAAGTTGCCTGGTGACTCGTTACTAAGCAGCATTCACGGTGACTTCGCACTGGAGTGACCAAATTATGAACACTTCAGAGTAATACGACGAATAAAGTAGCACATTTTAATTTATTGGAGTGACTGGATAACTTGTTATTATTTGTGATTTTATGATGATGTCACATCCACCGGCTGTGCTATTATAGTAGTACCTACTTGCTATATTCACCTTATTTAATTTTCTTTCCGAATACAGCGTATTGTGTTTGTTGCTTCACTTTTGGGCACCAGTGTAATTGTGAACATAAATTAGATTAATTTGTTTACGTGAATTATGTTCTGTTATTGAAAATGGACAATTAAATGCATTATAAGTATCCTTAGAACAGATAAATAAAATATTGTCATCGATTATCACTTGCTATATGTAGTCAAATTCCATTTTTCATGCCTGAATTATTTACTGGAATATTCTGTCAAACTATGTTTAGCCTGAAATAAGAGCAATGATGTTCTTGCTAGATTGGTATAAGTGGAATTGCAATATTTCAACAAATATTGCTTAACTCTTAATTGCATAGTGATGTAAATTTCCATCACTGTTTATTTAACTTTTAATAAATAAATCAACTTCTTCGCCACCACTATATTTATATAGAAATATTAATCCAGTAAATTTCCCGTGAACTATGTTGCTGAACAAAGTTAAAATCTATCTTAAAATTTCTGGTGTCTAATATTTAATATATGTATAAAAAACACAATTGTAAAAGAAAAACTCATGCAAAGAAGGGTTAAAAAGATAAAGCAGTAGGTCGTGGATGACAATGTATGTAATTTTTCTAAATGCATGATAAAATGTTAGATTTTTTTTAAAGATAATATCTTAAATTCATATTTTATATGTGGTCAAATTCTATTTTCTTTCTACAAACTTATAGTTAATCAATTTGTTAATTAATTATTTTATCAATTCAGTAAAATACAAAGATCACATTTACAGTTACGAATGAGCTGATTCAAAATACTTTGATTAATAACCTTTATAGAAGAAATGAAGTTTTTCTTTTTTGAGAAATTAAACACAATTATTATTTTCTACTCTGTTAAACATTTTATGCTGTTTTGAACCAACTTTCGGTGCTGCACTAGTTGCAAGCATAGATGATGAAAACTCGTTCCAACACTTGGAGCTATGGTTCAACCGGAGATGGAACGAGTTGTTGCCACCTTATTGTTGCAGCTACTACAGCACTAAAAGTTGGTTCAATACAGCACAAAATTTTCATTAGTGTAATGAACGTTTATCATTACAAATAGATGGCAGCAGAAACCTCTTAAGTTAAATTTTGACATGGATCAATTACTTTTTCTTTCTAGAAACATAAAATGAAATGTTGTAGCCGTCTTTTTTCTATTATACTCTTCCGATCACTAAAATGAAATATTATAAATGATCCTATTTCCAGAAATGCATGTGCGAAAAAATAATGCTTCATTTTAATGTTACTTTTGAATTCTATTTAATAAGTAAAGACGTGTGTTCGCGATACATTATTCAAGTATTATTCACTCACACACATTTTTAACTTGATGGAACAAACTACAAATTAATTAAAATAATGAATAAGGGAAATTAGCTTATGTAAGCTGTTATTTAAGTTAAAATATTTTTGTCTACTAAAAATGTATATATATTTTCTACAGAACACTTGTCCTTATTAACAGAGACGATTTGGCGTTGTAGTGAGCTATTTGATTAAATTTGTAAGTAATCATATAAAGAGAATATATTTAACGAAATACTTGTTTAGATGACGTATGTAATAATACATGTTTCGAAGCGATACTTACTTAGAAATTTACATAAACAACTTGAACGAAAATGTAATCAACAAATTTAACAAAAAATCAAAAGAAAAAGAAATGAACAGTAATATGATTCGTCATTCTTTCAATGCGAAATACAAGATAGTTTGACCAAAAACAAATTTATGGAGTAATTCCACACATTCATATCTTTGAACAAAAATAGTCTTTTTTTCCTATCGAATCGCTTTTCATTTGCAAGTGAATTTCTTTTTCTCTTTAGAAATGAGCAGTGTAATGTTCTGTGGAAAATTTAAAACTCGGTGAAATGAAGTATTAAGAAAAATGTTCTTTCCCAATTGTTTGAGAATGCAATATTTTATAGAATTGTTTTTCGTAGGAAAGCTAAATGAATTCTAGATGACAGTTCGAATAATTTTAATACTTCCAAATGGTTGTTTATGGATATGAATGTATTAAAAAACAAAACAAAAACAAAACATTAACATAATTATTTAATCGAAGATAATATCTGATCATGTCCAACAAAACAAAATCAGATCATGTACAGTTTTGAATAAAAAAGTCGAATAAAAAATAATATTTTTAGCACTTTTAAATTTTTGTTCTGAAATTATTGAATTTAAAACTTAGATATATATTTAATTTTGTTGCATTAAGTGATATAAATTTATAAATATTTAACCAATTTCAGTAGTGAAATTTTAAGCCTACTTTTGAAGTTACTGAATTTTTCCTTTTATTCGTAACAGTTAGAGAATTTCTACAATTATATAATATTTTTATTACATTTAGAAAAATAAAACACAAGAGCAATTTAAAGCAATTTAAATAGTCTTGTAAAAATAGTTATTGTTTAATATGCCTTTTAAATAGGTAAATCAAAAACATTGCTACTTACTGCTACTATATTCTATCTTCTACTGTTTTTATTTATTTTTAAATAAAACTTTTTATTATAAATAATTATTGTTTAATATGCCTTTTAAATAGGTAAATTAAGAACATTGCTACTTACTACTACTATATTCTATCTACTACTGTTTTTATTTATTTTTAAATAAAAAATTTTATTATGAGTCGCATTCTCTTTACTTGAAGAAAGCAACATAAAGAGGAGTTTTCTTTAATCGAATAATCAGAAAAGTGCAACGTGAAGGATGGTGTACTGTTTTTAAAAAATAGAAAAACACTTAAAAGAGGAGGGCAATTTAGGAGCAATTTAGGGCAATTTTGCAGGGATTATTAATGTATGATTTTAAAATCTTGTATGCTTTTATTTTACCATTCCTTGGATTTGTTAAAATTTGATGTGCGACGATAAATTTTATAACATACTAGCGGACACGCAAGATGTCGCCCAGGCCCGTGTTAAGAACATTAAATATACCTAAAATAAATGTTGGTTGTTTTTATATAGTTTATAAGCTAGAGTTGAGGGGCCCACTGCCTTCGGCAGCGTACACCAAGCGTGCAACATACGCTTCAGTTTCTTTTGATTTTATATTTTTGAACTAAAACCTTTCCAAATGAGCTTAATGCTGGGGTCCTCGCTGCCTTCAGTATACCATCAAATTTGTGTGATTTTATATTTTAAACGAAAATCTATCGAAACGAAACATGAGTTACGTTACCAAATTTACACGAATAACTAAAATGTTAGTTTGATGTATTAAAGTTTTAGAACTTCAGCACAAAAATGGATTTATGTTCCAAGTTTAAATAAAGAGTGGTTTTACACAATGATATTTTTTAAAACGGATTATTTTCCACTTTATTCTCATAACTTCTGAACCAATTTTATACTCGATCGTGCTAAAAAGTTACTAGTATATTCTATTAAAATTTCAGAGCTATTATATAAAATTAAGTTTATTTTTTTTTAATCAAAGTGTGCCTAATGTTAACCTTCTAGGCAACAGAAACAAAAAGCGAAAAGCATTGCGAAAGTCACTTTCGAAAAAGAATTGTTTTGAAATGGTTAACATTAAAATTTTTTTAGAAGGAATATCGATATTCCTTCTAAAAAATGATGATCATAGTTCAAAAGAATAATAAACGTAAATTTAGTCTGGTATTTTTCCTTTTCCTTCATATTTTCATTTTTTGAGCCGATGTGGATTTTTGAACTTTGCAGAAAAAAAAGGAAACAGCGTTTCTGAAAGAATTTTTTGAAAGAATCTACATCTCCAATTTTTAAAACGGAGCGCACTGTTACGAAGCTGAATGTACGTCGATGTGGTATAGTATTTTAGCTTCTGAGTATTTGTACGATCGAGGCGATGCGCAATACCAAAATGATGTTCCGAAAAGAATTTTTTGAAAGGGTTAATATTCGCTTTTTTTAAACAGATTGCGTCGTTATAAAGATAAAAGTATGATAATTTGGTGAATATTTTTTTCAGTATTTTACACGGTTTAGCCGATGGGATTTCGAAATACGCACAAAAAAAGAGTCGTTTCTCTCCTTTCTGTTTTTTAATTCTAGCCAGCTCCGGAACTGCGGGCACGCACAATTTTGAGACAAAAAGCATATTTACGATAAGTGTTCGTTGTTATTATTAATATTTCTGCTAATTATCAAAAAATGAAAAATCCCAACTGCATCAGCACCGGATGCTTGACTTCTACGTGCGGAAGGTTTTCCTAGCCATCGCCAAAAGACAGACAAACTCTCTTCTTTTTTTTAGTGTAGAAGGCGCATAAATCAGATACAAATTTAAACAAAAATGTTAATAATTAGCTTATACTAAAACGTTTAACTTATAAACATTTTGTGCGACACATGTAAATTATAAATCATTCTAAATAAAAAAAAAGAAAGACAAATAACAAAATTTATGGTTCCAAAACTTTTGATTTTAATTTGCAATCCCTATCTGTCAAAAACTTTGAACGAGTATAATATTTGGGAAAGTAGCGTAAAACCGTATAATCCAATGAAATTGTATTGACATCATTTGTGCAGCGATCTTGCGGGTAATATTTGAAACACTTATATCTAGGCAATAAGAAGGAGCGGCCACTAAGTTATCTCCTTGCGGACATCTGTGTAGTGGTGTGTAGTCTCTGTGTTGGAAATTTTTTTGTATATCTTTTCATTTATTATTTGTTACTTTTCACAATTTTTACATGAGGATTAATGAGTTTTTATTAAATATTATTTAATAAAATTATAATGATGATATTTTTCTAGAGATTTTGTTTTACATCTACACACTTTCTTCATCATATTAAGATATTTTTTTTTATTCTTGCATATTAAAATGAAGTATAGATCGTGTCTTAATCATACTGCACGAAAATCCTTTGACTTCTTCATGTTACTTTTCCTTACGCTTTTTTAAAGGGATCCAAATAAATGTTAGCCAGAAGATGATAAGTTGGATTTAAAAGGTAGATGAAAAATTAATTACCAATGATATTTTGTTTAGCTACATATGTCGAGTTAGATGCTGCATTGCCCGGAGAAGATGAACATTCGGATCGCAATGGAGCTTTTTTGGACAGATGTGCATTGCACTATATGTATGTCGTTCATGAATAAAATGAGCGTACAAATTACCCTACAAATCTCAAAATTTATTATTGAGAGCTTAGTCAAAGTTTTTTGAGTGTATCAGTTTCGCTTTTTATGGCATTTCATACTGAATCGCCCTGTTTAATTTTTTCGCGGGAATGTTAAATGTAAATGTGTCATTGCATTATTATATTTAATTATATCTAATTGGGCTACTTACATATTTCAGATTCTATAATGAGTCATATACGAATTGTACATTTAATAATTGCCAAATTGCAATAGGTTCGACATTTTCATTTGTCCTAATCATACTCTCCTCAGCCGTTTTAAGTACTTTGTGCTTATTCATACTTTTTGTTTGTTATCCTAATTCCGTATCTTTTATTGATTAAAAAGCTTATACGTAATAAAATTATATTAACTGAAATTAGTCAGAAGAGATTAAAAATAAAAAAAACAGGCGACAAAACGTATTAAATGTCTAGATACCATGAATAAATCAAATATAAAGCAATATTTCAAAATGGAATGTTAATTGTTTTCCATGAAATTTTTATTGCATTCATTTCAATATAGATATTCAAAACAAGTTTCACACACTAAAAATTCGCTTATACATTTCTGTAAAAATGCAATTAAATAAATCAATAAATAAGAGATGCTTTGGACTCATCTACTCTTTTAAGGTAAGAACGAAATTATTTTTTTTTCCAAGTTCTTGCTGGAAAACAATTTACAGTATACTTCCACTTTATATATTTTATTTCGAAAGTGAAAATAACTTATACTTTGAAAATGAACGAAGATACTTTTATTAAACTTTAAATCAAATACTTGGAATTCTCAAATGGGAATACAATCATTTATCGTCTCAGAAGTTGTAACTTATAAAAGACAAAAAACACAGAACTTCGTATTTCTTTTAACGAGACTTTTAAACGTACTTTTTACACATTTGATGATCTTGTTATAAAAGTATACTCTTAATACATTTTCTTTTTTCCATCTTATTCTGAATCATGTTCAATAACTCTTAGAGTTTTACAGCATTTGAAATCCCTGCTTTAAATTAAACACATCCAAACCTTAAAATTGATAGTAAGAAATATTATTGAAATGTAAGAAACTAATTATATGAAATATATTTTCAGATATTAATTTATTTAGGAAGAAATTAATTTTCTATATTAATAAATAAGTCAAAATAAAATAATAAATCCATTAAGAAATTATAAATTATTTTTCTTTATTGTCTTAAATTTTAGTTAAATATAAATACAGATTTTATATATTTTAAAATCATTTGTAAGTTTAATTGTTTGATGGATTTTATTTTAATTTAGTGAATGATATTACCCAAAAGTCAAAAATAGATTGAAAATGAATTTAAATTTAAAATGCAGATTCTGAAGAGCAACGAAATAATTTTTTGAAAAGAGATCCAATATTGTACACTTTGAATAAAATAAAAGTAAATATCTTTAAAATAATGAACACACTTGTGTGATATAATAAAGCAAACAAACTTCTTGGTAACACCCTAAATTTAAGGGATACGCTTGGCCTTCCGAAAGAACTTTGTCTTTCTTCAAAATGCGCAAAAGACGTGCTACCATCCGGAAGGCGGGAGCAAGACTGAAAGAAAATGGGACGGAAAGGAGGTAAATTAAAGGAAACAGCCAATAGGAATGCAAGAATGCATCAGCCATTCACAAGAAAGCATTATAAAAACAGGAGAACACAGAATATAGGGAGAATTATGAAGCACACTGAATAAATGACAGAGTCAGAAAAGATAAAAAAAAATACATGCAAATATGAAATATGCATATAATAATAAATAAATTGTGAAAAAGAAATAAAATAAAATAAATATATAACTTAAAGAATTATACAAATAAAAAATAAAATATATGCAAACAAAGACATTAAAAATTAATGATATATACAAATATAAATAAATAAATAAATAAATAAATAAATAAATATATATATATATATATATATATATATATATATATATATATGCACGCACATATATATATATAGATACACACGCACATATATATATATATATATATATATATATATATATATATATATATATATATATGTCATAATTTCGACTCTCAGGTTTGCTCGATGCGTTGCAGTCGTAATTAGTTGTCGATAACAATTCACCAAAACGAACAGGGTCTCCCATTTCAAACTGCATCAGGTAAGGCAGGTGGAAATAATTTTCAGTTTACTCAAACTGGAGTTGGAAAATTGGAGATAAATAGCTAAATTTTCGAGAAAGTTCTATTTTGAGGTGCTATTGGCATGAAAGATAATTTTAGCTTTTTGAAAATTATGATCGGTATCCCAAAAATGCTTAGCAATAGAATAATTAGAAATTTCTTGGTTAGAGATATAACGTGAGTGTCTTTTTAAGCGAGTTTCAAGATTTCTTTTTATTTGACATATATAAGATAAATGACAACCATTACAAGGAGACTAGTATTTTCCCCATTTGCAAAAATGCGTAACAGGAGATTTAGTGGAGAGGAAATTAAGCTTATTGACTGATTAAAGATAACATTAAAGGTGAAATGTTTCAAAAATGTATCTAATTTAAAACATAAAGGAGTATAAAAAGACAAAGAACCAAATTATCAGATTTGGTTTTGACAGATATAGAAAGAGTACATCTACTAGAGAAAACTCTGTTTTTTTTAAAGTAGTTGCTCCTACTATCTCATTAACAAAATGTCATGATTAACCCTGCTGCTCTGTTCGGGTCTATTTGACCCGAAACAATCTTTATCTATACTAATATTATAAAGGAGTAAAGATTGTTTGTTTGTTTGTTTGTTTGTAGGGGGTAATCTCTGGAACTACGGAACCGATTTCAAAAGTGATGATGGCAAATTAATGGTGACAACCCCTGCTCCAACATAGACTATATTTTATGTCGGTGCCACTAACCACAGGGGGTGCAGGAGCGAAAAACGTTCTAAAATTGCACTTTTTAGCTCACAGGCTATCAAAGCGAGCTAATGTGCCCGCCCGTTCTGTATGTATGTACGGATGTACTTAACGCGATAACTCGTGATAGAAATATCCGTTTTTCTTCAAATTTTGGTTATAGGTTAATAGTGGTAAGGCGCTTCCCTGATTCGTTTTGGGGGTTCATTGATTACGTATAAAGGGGGAAACGGGGGACTAATCCCCCCTTAATTTACATAAATGGGTTTTTCGTGAACAATTATCCAATTTGATTCAAATTTTGTTTATAGGTACATTGGGATAAGGCGCTTCCCTGATTAGTTTTGGGGGTTCATTGTTTACGTATAAAGGGGGGGGACGGGGGGTCTAATCCCCCCTTAATTTAGATAAATGTGTTTTTCATGCCAAATTATTCAATTTGATTAACATTTGGTTTATTGGTTCATTGTTATAAGGCCCTTCCCTGATTACTTTTGGGGGTTCATTGGTTAAGTATAAAAGGGGAACGGGGGACTAATCGCCCCTTAATTTATATAAATGGGTTTTTCGTGCAGAATTATCCGATTTGATTCAAATTTTGTTTATAGGTACATTGGGATAAGACGGATGCATGATTAGTTTTGGGGGGTTCATTGGTTACGTATAAAGGGGGAGGGACGGGGGGGCTAATCCCCCTTAATTTAGATAAATGTGTTTTTCATACTAAATTATCCGATTTCATTAAAATTTGGTTTATAGGTTCGTTGTTATAAGGTGCTTCCCTGATTAGTTTTGGGGGTCCATTGGTTAAGTATAAAGGGGGAAACGGGGGACTAATCCCCTTAATTTACATAAATGGGTTTTTCGTGAAGAATTATCCAATTTGATTTAAATTTTGTTTATAGGTAGATAGGGATAAGGCGCTTCCCTGATTAGTTTTGGGGGTTCATTGTTTACGTATAAAGGGGGGGGGCGGGGGGCTAACCCCCCTTAATTTAGATAAATGTGTTTTTCATGCCAAATTATTCGATTTGATTAACATTTGGTTTATAGGTTCATTGTTATAAGGCGCTTCCCTGATTAGTTTTGGGGGTTCATTGTTTACGTATAAAGGGGGGGGCGGGGGGCTAACCCCCCCTTAATTTAGATAAATGTGTTTTTCATGCCAAATTATTCGATTTGATTAACATTTGGTTTATAGGTTCATTGTTATAAGGCGCTTCCCTGATTACTTTTGGGGGTTCATTGGTTAAGTATAAAAGGAGAACAGGGGACTAACCCCCCCTTAATTTATATAAATGGGTTTTTCGTGCAGAATTATCCGATTTGATTCAAAATTTGTTTATAGGTTCGTTGTTATAAGGTGCTTCCCTGATTAGTTTTGGGGGTCCATTGGTTAAGCATAAAGGGGGAAACGGGGGACTAATCCCCCCCTTAATTTACATAAATGGGTTTTTCGTGAACAATTATCCGATTTGATTCAAATTTTGTTTATAGGTACATTGGGATAAGGCGCTTCCGTGATTAGTTTTGGGGGTTCATTGTTTACATATAAAGGGGGAGACGGGGGGATAATCCCCCTTAATTTAGATAAATGTGTTTTTCATGCCAAATTATTCGATTTGATTAAATTTTGGTTTATAGGTTCGTTGTTATAAGGTGCTTCCCTGATTAGTTTTGGGGGTCCATTGGTTAAGTATAAAGGGGGGAACGGGGGACTAATCCCCCCTTAATTTATATAAATGGGTTTTTCGTGCAGAATTATCCGATTTGATTCAAATTTTGTTTATAGGTACATTTGGATAAGACGGTTGCGTGATTAGTTTTGGGGGTTCATTGGTTACGTATAAAGGGGGGGGACGGGGGCTAATCCCCCCTTAATTTAGATAAATGTGTTTTTCATGCTAAATTATCCGATTTGATTAAAATTTGGTTTATAGGTTCGTTGTTATAAGGTGCTTCCCTGATTAGTTTAGGGGTCCATTGGTTAAGTATAAAGGGGGAAACGGGGGACTATTCCCCCTTAATTTACATAAATGGGTTTTTCGTGAAGAATTATCCAATTTGCTTCAAATTTTGTATATAGGTTCATTGTGGTAAGGAGCTTCCCTGATTAGTTTTGGCGGTTCATTGGTTAAGTATAAAGGGGGGAAAAGGGGGGGAAAAAGGGGGATAATACCCCCATAATTTATTGTCGATCTCTTTCTTTTTCGAGGGGCATTATTCTTTGAAATAAGAGTATAATATACAATTAGTGTGAATAGCCTATGAGCTCAATGTCATCAGTTTAACTAGGCACTTTTCTTTTTATTTGTATACTGAAGGAGCTAGAAATTTGAATTTTGGCATTGCAATTACTTATAAGAAGTAAATGCTCTCTAATCATAATAATAATAATAATAAATCGGAATTTAAAATGGTAAAATAAGCGTAAAGCGTTCTAAAAACATTCTAAATTACAATTTCTATGCAATCTCTGGAACTACAGAACCAATTTCAAAAGTAATGGTGGGAAACTGATTGTGACAATCCCTACTCCAACATAGGCTATATTTTATGTCAGTGCAACTAACCCCAGTGGGGTGCAGGAGCGAAAAATGTTCGAAAATTGCGACTTTTTTATACTGAAGGAGCTAGAAATTTGAAATTTGGCATTGTGGTTACTTAAAAGATGTAAATGCTCTCGAAGAACAAATTTAAAAAAAAAAATCGAAATTTAAAAGTGTGAGATGAGCGAAAAGCGTTCTAAAAACATTCTAAATTACAATTTGTATGGAATCTCTGGAACTACAGAACCGATTTCAAAAGTGATGGTGGCAAATTGATGGTGTCAATTCCTGCTCCAACAGCCTCTTTAATAAAAAGCTTTGCGTTGCTGATGACTGGGTTTTTCACTAATTGTTGCCACAGATTAATCTTGGAAAATGAAACATTTGAAGTTACTGAAAAAAATAACAGCTCGAAAAGTATTTGTCAGAAAATTGTTAGACAAGTCGTTTGAAATTTAAAAAATTGTATTTTTCTTGATATAATTTTAAAATCTAATGATTGTGCAGTTTTTCAAACATTGAGTTTAAAAAATTACCAAATTTCACAGAGAAATTGACCAGCGTAGCGGGCGTAGCTTGATAGTTCGTTTATAAAAAAAATTGCACGGAGATAATTTCATGAAATTCCTTAACTTTGTCGGTAAACAATATAAATATGTACTCCTAGAAGGATTTACGTTTTATTTGTATATTCAAGGAATATTTTTAATATATTCCTAATGTACTGTTCGGGTCAATATGACCCGATTCAAAAAAGTAATTACTTTTCCTATATTCTTTCATATTTGAATGGAATAATTCAACAGAAAATAGTAACAATAAGTGATCGAATTTATCCCTTTTCGAAACTTATTTAAAATTCGTTGACATGTTTCCTTGATCACGTAACAGAAGAGTGCATGTAAAGTCAAAAGGTTGATACTGTTGGCACGGGGCCAAAATATTCACATCTGCTGCAACGCTGTGTTTCAGTTTCTAACATTGTGTAAAGCAGTTGTGCCTGTGAGTACAGTTAAAACGTGTTAATTACAAATAATGAAGAATCGTAGACATTTGAGTGACACTGACACAGCTAAGCTAATGAAAGCCTATGACAGCGAGGAGGAACGTGTATCCGAGTATGAAAATCATACAAGTGATGGAACTGAAAGTGGAAATTCTGCCAACGATTTTGATATTGATATTCATCAAATGCGCAATATACAGAGTATTCAGTCCAAGAATCGTGAAATAAATTGGAAATTGGATCCACTTCCACATTCTGGTCGATTAACCTCTGCTAATATTATAAAAACTATTCCAGGCGTCACAAGATATGCAACGGCAAAGATAACAGATATAAAATGTGCATTTCAGACAGTATTCAATTCCACAATTGAAAATGAAATCATAAAAATGACAAATATTGAAGAGAAAAAAGTGTATGGAAAAGAGTGGAAAAATATCGAGAGTGAAACTTTTCAAGCGTATATTGGATTATTATTATTAGCTGGTGTTTACAAATTATATGGAGAATCAACAAAAAGCTTGTGGGATAAACAAACTGGTAGAAACATATTTCGTGCGACAATGTCGCTCGAAACCTTTTGCACTATATCGAGAGTTATTCATTTTGATAATAAATCTACTCGTCAAGAAAGAAGGTCTGTGGATAAAATAGCAGCTGTGCGTAATATCTGGGAAAAATGGGTAGAAATTATAGCAAAATTGTATTATCCGAATGAAAATGTTACTGTAGATGAACAATTAGTAGGCTTTCGAAGCCGATGCCCATTCAAACAGTATATGCCAAGTAAACCATCTAAGTATGGGATAAAAATATGGACTTTAAGTGACAGTAAAACTTCGTATGTACTGAAAACACAAATTTATACTGGAAAAGAACAAGGATCAAGGCCTGAGAAAAATCAGGGTATGCGAGTAGTGAGTGATCTTACTAATAATGTTACGTGTGATAATTTTTTCACATCCTACAACTTAGGACAACTTCTTCTAAAACGGAAAATGACTATGCTTGGCACCATCAGAAAAAATAAACCAGAACTTCCTTAAGAAATGCCAAACAAAGAAGTGCATAGCTCATAATTTTATTTTACAGAGGACGCAACAGATGTAAACTGCATCCCAAAAAAGAACAAGAATGTTATTCTTATGAGCACTTATCATGACAAAGTAGTTAGCAACAGACCAAATAAAAAACCTCAAATGATATTATATTATAATGAAACTAAAAGGGCTGTGGCTACATTTAATCAATTTTGAACACGTACACTTGTAAAAGAAAACAAATCGCTGGCCCATGATAGTATTCTATAACATGTTTGATACTTCTGCTGATAATACATATATTCTATGGACTTCAATACACAGCAAATAGAATGAAAAAAAACTGACCAAACGAAGGCTATTTTTAGAAGAATTGGGTAAATTATTCATTTTTCCACACATGGAAGCAAGACAACACCTACCAAGAAGTGAGGCCCCAATCAAAGTAGTAAAAACAGTACAGAGTAAAAGTCAAAACGTACCCTAAGGATCTGCTGTGAATACTTGTAAAACGTGCAAGATGCAAGTTCCATCAAGCAATGACAACAAAACTAATATATTATGCTACAATTGTAAGAAATACATTTACAAATCTCATGTAAAATTTTACTGCCCAAACTGCAAATAAAGGTAAGCTTCAATTTCAAATATTTTTTGTGTTATTTTTTTGGATGCTTTATATTATTTGGTATGTATTTAAGCTACTATACTATTATTTAAATCATTTCTGAAATGGCACCTTTCATTTACTGCTAGAAATGATAATAATCTGAATCGGGTCATATTGACCCGAACACTACATACGTGTAGTAAATGCGAACAGAACAGCAGGGTTAAAAACCAAAGTCTGACATTTGTCAAGAAAATATCAGAATAACAATGAATCTAGGACGTATCTTCATGAGAATGACGACAGGAGGGAAAAAATAAGTTGACTAGTTGAACAGATATTTGATAAAAAACAATCGCCAAGCATCTGCACGAGTGGCCATTATCGCCAGGCTAATTTGTGTTAACTTGGGTCACTCGGAATGTGGTTATACTACAGTTTAGACAAAAACTCTCATGTGTGCTGTGCGTATGTCACCACGTACTTATAGAGGCACCCTAAGTGAATGGTACGGCAATAGGTGTGACGTATTTATCACAGAAGCTTACTCAAGAATCTGCATAATCGTCTAACATCAGACACATCTGTTCAAGATGTGCCTAGTTCCACTGGCGAGACACAAGTGGGGGAAGATGGGAATGAAGCTTTAAAATACATTAGCAGTTTATAGTTCTGCATACATTAAATTTATCACTACTGTTGATGAGAGTTGAATAATCAGCACCAGTATATGTTCTTTAAAACACTCAGGCATGCGCACCTGGAAATTACGAAAAACTATTATTTCAAACAAAGAAAAAGATGTAAAGTCTGCAGGAAAAGTAATGATTATTTCCTTATTTGATGTACCTTGATTGGTTTATCAACATGCAATTCTTCAAGCTAAAACTGTTAATTATTATTATTATGTTAAACTTCAAAGTAATATGACGGAATATAACCGCCGGAAACAATTGAACTTGCATGCAGCAGATTAGCTCTCACAGTAGGATAATTTACATCACACATTTATAAATATGTCAGGCAATATAGCGATCGAAAATAAGTATAATTTGACGGCATCCATCATACAACAACGACCTGATACCAGGATGTTGTTTCGAAATCTTTTGGCTAAAATTAGAGCCATGTGTCCTATTTCTAAATAAAGTTAAAGTTATTTTCATATATATATATTGTTATATTTACCAATAGATGGCTGCACCTCATTTATTTTTTCTTTTGAATTTATGGTGGATTTCAATTTTAAATTTTTTATAGAGGGTGCTGGTTTTATATATTGGGGTATGTGCTTGGCTACGCATTACATGTTGTTCCTTGATCCATGGTCCATCAATTTTTAAATATTTGTTTCCCTTTTTATGGCAACATATGCTTAAAATTCCAATTCTTGTAATATATGCCGACTCAAGTTTGTATTTTGCTTTCAAATGGGGCAATTTCCTGTTTTTATTTTATTTTATTTTTCCCTCTCTCCTTTTTAATAATGATGATATTTTGAACTTAATTGTTTTCGCATTGTATATTTCTCTACATTCTGTCTATGGTTGTCCCAAATTCATATTCTTTAGCTATTTTATGGCTAATATGAAGATGAAACAACACATTTTATTTGTAGAAAATTAGGCATTTGGGACCTGAAGTTTCTGTCTATATTCCAGAAATTTCCATTATTCAATTTTTTTAATACTATGTTTTTAGTATCTATGTTCAGTTTGTTGGGGGGGGGGGATCTGTTTTGTTGTCAATTAGTTATTTTATAATTTCACAGTTTTTGTTGGTGGTTGTAACGTTCATTTAATGGTTATATATATATACATTTTTATACTAGGACTTCCCTCAAAGGGATTAGTCTGAGTGATGTTGCTGAGAACATAGGGTTAACAATTACAATATAAAGAAAAAGAGCAAATTAAATGATGGAATTACAAAATATCATATATAAATTCATATACACTGTTAAAAAAATAGAAAAGAAGTACCGTTCATCAGATGTGTTGTCATAATTTTTTTTAACATGTGGCAAAGAATCTCATTTTCTTAAGCGCGCGTATTGCGCAAAACTTAAAAAAAAAACGCCGAATCTTTTAAAACGCCAAGCTTTTAAAGTTACGTAATTGGATTTGTGCAGCCAATAGATTATTCTATCAAGCGTGGCTTAACGCAAATTTAATTTCATTGTTGCACCTTTTTTTGCGTGTAAATTTAAAATTTTTCTTCATTGATTATATATCTATTATTTGTATAACTGTTTATAGAAACTCTTACACTTCAAACCACATTGATAGCATGCTTTTCTACAAACCAGATTGCAAAACTATAGTCTAAATTACTATTAAAGTATACAAAAAATCTTTCGATGACTTCTGTAAATTAACTTTTACATTAAATCTCCATATCGGCAAAATTGAAAAAATTATATATATTTCAAAGTTAAGCTTAACAGATACTTCTTGATTATTCTCTAGGAGGTTTTGCCCCCTGCGCCTTTACGGCGCCAATCCGCAGACTTTTCTTTTGCCTGTCTGTCTGTCTCTCCACAATCTTCCTGTTTCCCTATCCGTTCTTCTGCCCGTCTCTCTAACCGATTGTCTATCTCTCTACACGTCTCGCTACCTGTCTCTATATTTCTCTACCGGTCTCGCTACCCACCAATCTATTTCTCTAACCGTCTGTCTATCCGTCTAACTACTTGTATGTCTAGCCGTGTCTCTATCCACTTCGCTATCCATTTGTCTATCTGTCTCATTACCCGTCTGGCTATACGCCTCTGTACGCATCTTCTTACCCATCTCCGTACCCATCTACTCTCTCGCTACTCGTCTGTATACCCGTCTCACTATCCGTCTGTTTTTGTACCCGACTCGCTACCAATCTCATTACCCGTCAGTCAACTCGTCTCTGTACTCATCTCTCTACTCGTCTCTTTATCTACCACGCTACGCGTCTCGCAACCTTTCTCGCTACATTCCTGTCTACCGGTGTCACTACCCGTCTCGTCAACCATCTCGCTACGCCTCAGCCTACCTATGTCGCTACTCGCCTCTCTACCCGTCTGTCTACCTGTTTGTTTACTCGTATTTCTACATCTCGCCACCTCTTCCCAATATTTAAACAATTCATTTAATATACAGAAGCCGTTTATCAGTTATTAAATGCAAACAGAAGTAATTTCTCTAATAAGTGTAATCAGATGCAATTTTTTTTAAATACATACATAAACCTGAATAATGA
This sequence comes from Maratus michaelseni, assembly GCA_963931845.1. Taxonomy (NCBI): domain Eukaryota; kingdom Metazoa; phylum Arthropoda; class Arachnida; order Araneae; family Salticidae; genus Maratus; species Maratus michaelseni. The sequence continues at coordinate 303,810,007 of OZ007587.1, read as the reverse complement.
TTCATCAGTTTTGTGTTCATAGTTGTTTATATCATTTGACAGTAAATCTCAACTTCTTAAACCTGAATTGTCTCAAGCTTTTTAAAAAAACCATAAAGTCTGTATAACTGCAAAGTACCCTGAGGGCTATATTAGTTACATGTTATTAAGTTAAGTGAAAGTTTCGTTATCGCTTCAGATCTTTCGTATCTTATGTCAGAAAGCGTGGCTTAACGCCATTTTAAATTCGTTACTGTAACTTTCTTCTTTTTTTTTTTTTTTGGGGGGGGGGGGTAGGGGGGAAAGGTTTCAAATATATTATAATATGTTTATATATTATAATATATATCTATGTTTAAATATAGTTTCTATAAACAGTTATACAAATAATAGATACATATATATCTATATATATATATATATGTGTATATTCTTTTTTATACATTTAAATTAAAACTTTTGCCTCCATGCCATTAGTATTGTTTGTATTATTAACTAATACCTTGTAAACCGAGCTTCATTTGAAACAAATGTAAAAGACTTCTTCTACAGTTTTTTTCATGGAGAAACTTTCGTAATTGGGCCCAAAGCCTATCGGAGCATTTAATATCATTATTGTAACTCTTATAGAGTTAAAACAATATTGTTGCTAGCTTTACTCTTATTCTTATTTGAGACCAGCCTTGCCTGTGTATCTGAATTGGAAAAGTTTCGTATCCTATGTCGGTTGGCGAAAAAAAAATTAAAATGGTGCCAAAAGGTAGTTTTAGCATCTTACAAAATTTTTAAGTTGAGCGGTAAAACATGTTTTTCAAATATTTACAAACATACGTTTATTAAAGCATGTTTTTGCACCATCTTAAAAATTTAAGCACGATGCTAAAATAAAATTTTATCGCCATATTCGATATTTTAAAAAGTAATGAAAATATGTAAACAAAACTTATTTAACAAACCTAAAAGGCATTTTTGTGATAAATAATTGTTATTGTCAGGGGGGTAAATTGTAAACAATTAATAAACGGCTAGTAAATAATAAATAGCATTTAAAATCTAAAAATGGAGAAGTGGTCCGTATAAAAATGCAAAACATAACATTATACGCTTGATATATGTAAATCTTTTTCAGGGTTTCGTTCATCTCACGAAACCCTATTAACCCCGCTCCATTGTCTGTCCGTCACAGAGCCATTCTCAAAAAGTAGGTAACTTACAGAGTTGAAACTTAGTGTATAAATCTGAATAGCAGCTGTAAAGAGCTCAAAATATTAAAATTTGAAAAATTCGTATTATTTTAATAAATAGAGATAAAAAACCAAAATTCTAACAGCCTTTTCCTATTAAATTGAAACATTTTTCGTTATAGCAGATGCCAAAGATTTAAAATCCACAATGAAATTCTTTCTACAATAATTAATTTTCTATCAGACGATTTTCACGTGAAAAATGAAAATGAAATAAAAAGTTTCACCAATTGAGAGAAAGATAAATATGAAATAAAATTGATTGACGTCATAGTCGTAATAAAACGGAAAATGTCTAAGATTTCTCAATAATACAAGTAGTATGAGTATGTGTAAGTGGACAAAGCAGATTAATATCACGTCATTAGAGAATTAAAAAGAAAATCTGACGTCATATAGGAAGTTTAACTAATTTTTCAAATGTTTGAGAATAATACAAAACGGGTATCAATATAAATAATAGAGAATAGTAAATATATGAGTTTGAGAAACATATTGAATCATGATAAAAATCCGATTATGGAAATATTCGCATATTTTAACATTTTGTAGGTGTACAATTTGTTTAATTTTGAAATTATTTTTTTAAATATTGCATTTAGTCCATATGACGGATATTATTATGACAGAATATAATAGCGGGCTTGGACCGCTATCCGGCTGGTTTAGATATTCGAAAAAAGGAAAAAATAGACTGGTAAATTTTTACTTTATAAAAAACATGACTTTTTTTGTTGTTGTTGTTGCTAAATGAAATGTGTTTGAATTTATTAAAGAAAGGATAAAGTGTTTTGAAAGGAATATTAAACGAAACCCTTTGAGCGATCTTCGATCACACTTATCCACTTGTTTATTTTTTAATATTTCCGAAGACACAGATAAAAAGGTAAAAATCTCTTTTTCAAATGCCAAATATACAAAATAGAAAAATATCTGCAAAAAAATATATTTACATAATACTACATCTGCAAAAAAATAAGACTTAGAAAAAGTAAGCCAAATCCTGCATATCCAAACAATCACATCGAAAAACTTGAAAAACTTGTCGAAAAAAAGAACTCGCCAAATCTTACGGCACAGGAGATGGATTTTTCCCTCTGAATGCAGAATATTAGTTTTTATTCTTGTACGACGGGTGATTATAATATAATTGTTTCATTTCACATACTACATACCGTTTGATATATTGGTACTTTTATGTTATCCTGGCGCAGTTGATAAATCGCCAAATATTGTTCCTATAACATTTTCATATTGAATTCATTTCATTTAAATATAAACCTTTCACTCATTTAATTTAAAATACATGCCTTTCATTAATCCCATTTAAAATACTAAAAAGAGAAAAAAAAGAAATAATGCCATAAATCGAAACCTTTTATTTAAACACCAAAGAATTTTTTTTTAAATTTACACACGCGAAATAAAAAAAGCTGCTATTGCTGAGATTTGCGCCAAATCTCTAATACAAAGTCTACTAAGTTATTGCGGGGTTTTTTCTTTCAAACAGAAAAAATCCAGATTAATTTTCGATTTCTACTAAATTGAAATATATTTTATTGTGCTGAATATTAGTGCGTGCATATTTTTTTGCTCCATGTACTCCATGAACTTTTCAATTCCGGTTGTCTACGAAAATCTCCCGCCGGTGAAAATGACGTACGCACAAAATTTCGTGACGTATGTACTTTAATTGTGCTTTTTTATCTATTTTTTTAATATAATTTCCAAACGGTTTGACATTTATTCTTGGTAATAAATAGACCTCGTTGTCACCTTTATAGGTACCTGCTGTAAAAATTTGAACGAAATCCGTTAAATGTTTTTTGAGTTATGCTTGACGAAATGTTTTAATATCCATCGTAGCTATATATGGGGCAAAGTAATACTGCGCTGTGTATGAGTCTTCGTTGCACTCAGACAATAATAAAAACACTATTTCTTTAATTAATCAGACTCTATGGTATAAAATCCATTATACACTTTCTTATCTTAGAGAACACGTAATTTTAACCTTTACAAAAGTATATAAACTTACTTTGAATACAATGCATCGTTTCAACATCTACTTCGAACATTCTTTACATTCCAACAGTAGCGCTGGATGTTTTCGTTGCATAACAAACATATTAAGATTTGCTAAGTAACTAGTAAATAACTAAAATGCATCTACACAAAAGACATGAATGATAGGGAAAAATGCATTCTTTGTTTGTGTTTATGTTGTTTCTGTTGAACCTATTTGTTACTCTCTATAACAATTGATTATCATTCGGTATGTCCCGATTTGTACATTGAGATATTTATTTTTGTATGGAAATAGCCAAGCTGGGAAATATTTTATTTCTGTTTCTAAAATTATTATAAAATTGGTTGTTTCATAAAGAGTATAAATTATTTGAGATGTTAATTTTTTTTTTATAAAATCATTTGAGTAAATCTTTTGAGAAAATATCAGAAAATTATATGACGTCTTTTTAGCTTTAAGAGAGCCTGCAATATTTCAGTACATGTATCTATATCAGCCACAAATGATTTTATAATGTTTGAAACAGCGAATATTTACTAGAAACTTTTTATCAAAGTATAATTAAGGAAAAATTTATTTTTTAGCGGATTTTCAACTAGCGATTCTATTAAAATCATTTATTATACTTATTATATCGTTTAGCACACTCCTTTATTTTAGAATAATTTATTATACTTTATTATATCGTTTACAACACTCTTTATTTTAGACATTTAATGGATTTCAAGATATTTTGTTTTAGGAAATTAGTTATTCTAGAAAGTCAATTTATTTTCATACATTTTACATTTGTCATACCATACCCATAATCATTTGAAATATTTTATTAAAAATGGAATTTCCTTGTTTCTTGTATAACATATTTGCATTTAAAGTGCTTTAAAAACTTTGTATTCATTGATTCATTCATTAATAATAGTTTAACATCTCAAATTTTGTCTAAAAAATAATTTTTATTGTAATTTTTTTTTCATTCAAATGATTTATTTATCTTAAAATCCGATGTGTTATGCAGCATATTGCATTTAACTTCTGCACAAAGTATTTCCCTTTTTTAACATGTGTCCTAACACTTAGTGGTATAGGAACCATGAAATTTAATTTAAACCTTTCCGGCACAGACAAAGTCTGTTCGTAAAATGAGAAATTGCTGACTGACACCGGAATTTACAAACGACTTTTTTAGAAAATATGAACTCCTTATTTTAAGCTTTCATTACAGATACAAAATTTTATTAAAATATTCTTTGTGCCGAATGCAAGTTTGGAATTAAAATTAGGTGTGCCCGGAGTGGGACCACTGTGCCGGAAAGGGTTAAAGTATTTTTAGGATATCCAGAACGGCAACAATCGGAATCTGTTACGATGTGAACATAAGAGACTTTTGTAAAAGCTTGTGGCTGACATCCGATTTATAGCAGAGAGATGTGTACAGTATGCCAGTCCAATATACATATATTTGTACATAGTAGATGGTAATTAAAATGTGTAGTTAAATGTAAGCTAATGATTGAAAAACATATATCCATAATTAATAATGTAATTCAGAGATAACTGAAAGTGCCATTCAGTCATAACTGAAAATTACATATAGTCGTCATGACATGGTGTTCAGTTTTTGTTTCTAACATTTTGTTTCATTTTTAATTAAAAATTGTAACATAAATCAAGTGATAATTTAATTTAAAAAATACGACTAAATTATTCAAAAATCTATAAGTTCTAAACGCTTTGAATCAAAATTTAATTAATTTAAGGAATCGGGAAAAATACCAGTACAATCTCAATAAAGTACCTCAAAATATCTAATAATGCTCTGTTTCTAAAGTTTTTCATGCACTAATACAAAAATAACGTTAAATCTACTAAAATGAGATCCATGAATTAGAGCATTCTTCATTTGAATCTCGATTTAATACAAATTTACTGTACCACTACAGGGAAGGTTTTAAGGATAAGCAGCTTCAAACGCAAAAACACATGCGACTATTTGACAGAATGTATGTTTTTTATTTGAATGCCTAAGAGGGACTGCTCAGACTGGGAACCAGATCTGTAGAGCATAGATGTCCCCCCCGGTCCCTTTATTAAGGTCTTTAAAAAAAAAAAAAAAAAAAAAAAAAAAAAAAAAAAAAAAAAAAAAAAAAAAAAAAAACATATTTCAGCTGGAGCTGAACCCGCCAGAAAACGCGACAAGCGGCGGGGTGGAAATAGATATGCTAAGGTGATACTATCTTAATGATAATAACTGATGGTGGTACATATTAAGGCCAGGAGGCCGGTCCTGCCGGGCCACAGCCCCACGCGACAGAGGGCAGGAACTTGGAGCAGTAAAAGAATGAAGGGGAGTGACATGAAGTATGTCCGTCGCTGTGACCAGTGTCACCTCGCACCAGGCAGCGATAGACTGAAGCGACTGTGCCAAGTTGAACAGTTCATGATGCAGCTGTGGAAGAGGGACTGGAACATTGAGTGTGAGGCTGTGAGGTGAGGAGCTCGAAGGTGAGAGACTGTTGGTGAGGAGGTGACTGTAGGCGGGAATGGGTATAGTTGCTAGTAGCTGGACATGGAGTACTGAGCATGAGGCCAGGAATGCTGTAACGAATTGTTGAGATTGAAAGGATGGTACCGGCTCGGGTTGAAGTAGGGGAACCATGAGTTTCCCCAGCTTGCTTGACTGGTGTTGGAGGAGGCCAAATCATCCTGCAGTGTGTGTGCGTGTGTGTCTGAGAAGCTTAAGTTACGTTTGTGTAATGAATGGTTGTTTTGTGCATGTTGTGGTTGATGTGTGTGAGGCAAATGATGACTATAATTTGATAACTTCGCTGGTTGTGACTTGAGGCTAAAAACTATGTCTAGGGCGTTTCGGGTGTGTGTGTATAGTTTTCTGTATGTAGTGCATGAGGGGTCCGATGCCTGGTGACATGTGTCAAAGCGAGTGCTCCATCTTTTGTTGTACTGTATGCAGTTGATGCAGCATGGGCGTCTTTTGCATGTGGAGTCAATGTCTTGGTGCTCCCCTCCGCAGTTAACACAGTGAGGGGGCCATTTGCAGTTTTTCTCTGTGTGGTTGAGGGCCTGGCACTTTCTGCATCTGGTGATGGTGGTGTGGGGTCTAAGAGGTGATGTGCGGAGGCCAATCGTAAGTCCTCCGTCTGCAATGATGGCATGTGCCAACTGTTTCGGCATCAGGAGGACGATATCTTTTGTTGTTGTATTCCTTTTGCTTTTAAGTACTTTGAGGATGGTAACTTCAGTGCTGGGAAGATCATACGTGGCTGCGATGGAGTCATGTATCTTGTCTTTGTGTTGGTCGTCTACATTAAGGAGTATCATCTTCTGGAGTGGTGGTTGTTTAGGTGTGATTATTAGGTTGTTGCTGAGGTTGCTGTGTTGTTTAATGTCGTCTTGGAGCATCTGTAGGTCTGCTTGTGTTTTGCATGTAACCTCGATATGATTTTGCTTGTGGAGGACGTGGCTGGGTTGAATGGGTGCATAGTAGGATGTTTGGTGTATCAGGTTGTCTATTTCTTTGCTGGTTTTCTTGCTAGTGCCTTTGATGATGAGGGTGTTCTTGACTGTGTTGGGGACTGTTGGCTTTGGTGTGGAATGTGTCAGGATATTACTGTATCTGGGTGCTGCGTTGGTGTCCTCATGGCCTATTGGGGATGTGCAACGGGAAGGTACAATGGATTCCAAGGCTTGCTGGGATGATGATTGTGCCTTTAGTGCTGCCGCAATATCTTCTGCACGTGGGATTGTCTTGGTGAGGATGGAAAAGCTCTGTTTAGATTGGTGGAGTTCTGCTTCCAGGCATTGGACCTGTGTGTGAAGTGTTTGTACTTTAACACGCGCTGCTTCTAGAATCTTGTGTGTTTCTGTGTTTGTGGTAATGATAGATTTAAGGTGAATGTCAATATCTAAAAGCTGGCTGATATAGCGTGAGTAATGGTTATTCCTATCTAAATCGTCCCGTAAGGCTCGGACAAGTGCTAAAATCGTCTCTGTGGTGCGTGAAATTTTGGCCGCCCTCCAAGAGGTGTTTACTGTAGTTGTGCTGGAAGGTGGAGCTGGGGTGTAGTTCTGGGACTGCGAGACAGATTCGGCCTTTGCTGACTCCTCGGTCTGACCGAAGATGTCGTCAATGTCTAATTCACTATCAGATGAGTCCATGGCTAATACTTGTGAGTAGAAAAAGCGATATTAGTTGAAAAAAGAGAATAAATTCACAAACCTTTGGACCCAGGCCACATCCGACGACGACCGTGCACAGGATCCCACCCTGCCAGCAGCATGTTCTAGAAACACTATGAAGTGAAGATGAATGGGGTGTTGCCATGCATTGCAAAGGGGAAGAAGGTGAAAAATTGGCTGAAAGGGGCCACTGAGATGTTGAAAATATTACAGAGTTGTGATTATTTCTTAGATGTTACATAGTTAAATTACGACTAATAGTCTACGTTATTTGTGTGTGAAAATAACAGAGCCCCATCCTATGTGAAAACCCGTCAAAGTTATTTTGTGTGAAGTTAGTTCTTCTAAGTTTTATTTTATGTGAAATTTGTTAAAGTTATTTTTGTGTGAAATTTCTTCTAAGTTTTATTTTATGTGAAAATTTGTCAAAGTTTTTTTTTTTTTTTTTTTTTGTGCGTGAAATTTCTTCTAAGTTTTATTTTATGTGAAAATTTGTCTAAGTTTGATTTTATGTGAAAATTTGTCAGAGTTATTTTTTGTGTGAAATTTCTTCTAAGTTTTATTTTATGTGAAAATTTGTCAGAGTTATTTTTTGTGTAAGATTTCTTCTAAGTTTGGTGTTCCCGTGTTCTGAGAAACTTGCAAAAATTAAAGAGGGGTTGGACATAGGCTAAAAACGGGCACATGAAAGACTTAGACAAAATTATGCAGTTTTAAAGAAATTAAAAATTGTGCAAAGAGAAAATCCTTCTGCTATAATGAAGAAAACATATAGAAAGATAGGAAAAAGTATAAATTATGTTGAATTAACTGTGTTTTGGCATTATTGTGACTCGATAAAATGTGTAAACATTGAATGTGAAAAGTGATAAATAACTGAAAATAAACGTAATAGAATTTTAAAAAAATTGTGTGTGTAGTGCAAAAAGCATAGAGAATCTGAAAACCGGTTTGCGAGGGGATTGTGTGAGCGGAAAATGAAATTTTGGATAAATGTAAAAGTGTTAATTATTGCAAAAAACCGTAAAGAAAAAGAATAATGTTAAAATTAGTTTGAGTGGAGAAAATGATTGTATTATGTGTGAATGGAAAGAGGACCAAAATTTGTTAATATTGGATGAATAATTATGTAATTATCGAAGATTAAAATGTTCCGGTGAAGTGACGGTCGACGGTGAGTGCGGCATAGTGTCCCCGAGTCCCGGAACAGGAGATCAACTGACCAACTCTCTTAAGCATTTTCATAAGTTCAGACAATAAAATTAATTTCGACGGAAGCAATGCATATAGCCAGAAAGTTAATGGGAATCTAGAAAACAATAATAAAGTAACAAACAACAGGTGTTAAATAAACAAGAATTTAAAAAAAGGTATTCACAACATTCCGAAGTTAGATTTTATACTAAAATCGTCAGTTTGCTAAAAACTTCATAAATCCACAATCGAAAAACCCTCCAGACGTCACAAATCCACTATTGATTAATGAAAAAACTTGCTGAGTACTTTCATATGTTTGAGTAATAACATTATAGGCTAAGTAACTCTACTGTCACTCATAAACGGAATGGTAACATACTGTGGATAAATCTATAACTTCGTAGCATACATGTCGGTGAACAAACAAGAAATATTGCAAATATACAAGACATCGTAACTCGATCATCAGGTTTCTGAACTCTGTTACAAACCTTCGTAACTCAATTATAAGACTTCGCAATATGCATAACTTATAACTTTAGAAAAATGGATATTTCAAAAATTTAAGAAAACGAATCAATAGAATGTGATAATTACGTTAAATAACGGGTGATCAAAAGTCAGAAAAAATTAAAAAATAATAAATCAAAAACGAATAAAAATAAAAAAGATGTATTTTGAACCAAACGGAAAGAAAAGAATCCGCAATTTTTATGACGAAAGAAAAAAATGAATACTTAAATAACTTGAACAGAGTGGCAAGTTACTAAAAATTTACAAGTAAGCTTACAACTGTTGAATGTGCTGTTCGGCATTCTGCAGTACAGCTGTTAGACGTGGCACAACACCAATCACAGAATTAAGCAACATTTCTTGTAGTATGGCAGGCACATATTGATGGATGGAATCTCTCAATGTTGACATTGATGACAGTTTCAAGCATTTTTTTTCTCTAGCATTTGCATTTATTGAAGCATTCTTTTTTGCTTTCGTCAATGAAAATTGGCTTGTTTCCCATCCGTTTCAGACAAACAGCATCAATTTATTATTATTATTATTCGCTTGTGAAATATTTTTAAATTTTTCCCGACTGATGGAACCACCGGTACAATGTGAATGTTATTATATACGCTTGAATACTACGATTATTAATATTCCAGTTTAGAAATATAAACAAAACAACTGAAATATGCAGATTTGTATTCCTCAAAATACTTCAAATACATTGCATCTCTAAAATCGTTATACTATTGATTAGAAATTTAATTGAAATATTTATATATAACCATTTCTAATTATAATATATGTATTTTTTTAACGCGAAAAATAGTCGTTTAATCTATTTGCATTTGATATTTTTTGCTGAGTAATAAAACGCGTAAAATATCTGATTGCATACTCAATTACTGTACTATATAAACGAGATGTCATTTAATGCACGAATTGCGTGATAGTATTGCGAGAAACAAAAGAACAATTCATTCTCATCCCTCAATTTGTTGTAGAAAATTATATTTCCTATAAATTTATCATGCTCACGTTAGATTAGACTGTTGGTTACTTTGAGCTTCTTCTTCACATTTATTTAATATTCTTTAGTAAACTAAACATTTCAGAAGTTTAAAGTAACAGTTTAGTTAATCGATTGGACATTACGTTAGTTTCATAATCTATTATTACATATTCTCGCAGAAACAAATAGGGAAATAGTGAAAATATATTAGAATTAACCCTAATTTACAATCTTTATATATATAGGGCAAGTAGAATCAATGTAGAACAAATCTATAAAACATTATTTAGAGATATTTGCACGTAAAAGTCATTGGCTCAATAGCATTTTATAGAGACTAGCGACATTTGTTTCTTTTATTTTAATTCTAAGAACAGTATCGAACAAATTACTGCCTGCAGATCACGAATTCCTATCAAACGTGGTTAAACCAAAACGTGGACGAATCCATTTTTATTTTGAGAGCCCCATATATATATATTTACGTAAATCAATGTAAGTAGCATTTAAAAAACTAGAAATAAAAAAATGTTATATTGGTAGATTTTATTAACTCGCAAGAATATATTAATGACTACATTTTAAAATTTTTAACGTACATTTATTTGTGCCTACATGAAATGTGTTATAGAACCTGTTCAAAAATATTTAGTATTCTTATTTAGAAAAAAATAATATTTGTAAGTACTATAAGCCGAGCCGGTGAGCTCTACCATGACATTGCTTTTGTAACGCCTGCAATAATAAATTTTCTTACTAGTTTTTACTAAAAATAGCACATTCATTTAAGGAATTCTCATTGTTTGTTATTGTTTATCTAAAATCCCAATCATTGTGCATACATTCATTTTTTTAAAGTTATATATATTTTTTTAATTCTTCATATGCATCAGATAGCGGAAAACAATTATACATTAATACATGACGAAGAGGTGTATATTTTGAGTAGCAGTGTTTCCAAACTGTAATCTTTTACTTATTTAATTGGCGAATTCTGCAGTTTAATAAAATGAAGATTTGAAATAGTGGTAGCCAAATGTAAGCAGTTCTCACTTGTAATAAATTATTCTAAATATAAAAACGTGAGCAATATTAACCATAATATATTTTCATTTTGTACTGCGCGAAAAAGAGCCCTTTAATTAATTTGCCACAAGTAATTTTCATTACAAAATAAAACACGAAAAAAAGTCCCAATCAGCATATTTTATGATAATTATAATATAACGAGATGTGAGATAATGCATTCATCGCGTGCCAATATTACAAGAAACAAGCGAACAATTTACTTTCATCGCTCCAGGTTGTTGTGAAAAATTGTATTTCCATTAAATTTATTATGCTCATGTTATATTACACAGTTGCTTATTTTGAGATTTTTCTTCACTGTACTTAAGAAACTTTATAACAGTCGATATTTCTAAAATTTATGAAATGAAATTAGATAAATACATAATGAGTGATTTAGCGAAATATATTAGATTTAATGCGATGATGTTTATTAAAGAAGATATAACGAAAATGTAAGATTTAACCTTATTTTACTAAACTAATTAGTTATTATTACGCTAATCATAAAAAGTAGATTACAAAAAAAAAAAAGAATAAAATGCGAAAAGTTAACCATTTTAATTGTAATAACTGCAATCGCTAATTAATATTTAGAATTAATTCTATACCCCCTTTTTTCTTATATGTTATTATTTAAAAGTAAAATGAGAAGATATTGTACATTACATGAAATTTAAACCTATATTAATAATTTTATTATTTTCACGTGAATCTTAATACACAGAAAACAAAAGCAAACTACTTAATGAAATCAACCTTCCACATGGGAGTAACTCCTATATTTTAAAGAATTTAACTATATATAGTATATGCAGTGTGAAAGCTAAAAACAGAGTCAAAATCAACTAAAACGTAATAACACTTAGATCAAGAAAAAATTGGTGTAACTTAATTTACATTTCAGATTAATAGCATACAGAAAAAGAAAAATCCCTGCTGGTTCGGACAACAGGTACAGGTAGATTTCGAAGTTAATTGCTAATTTCACCAGCAAAAACTAAATCAAGATTAGATATAAACCCAGTTTAACAATTTTATCTGGCCGCTTTTCCCGAGTTTTTTCCCATTATCCTCCAACTATTTTGTAAATAATTATAAAAATTATCCCGTATTCATTCAATTATTTAGTCTTGTTAATTGGTATAGGCACAAAATAAAAAAAATGGACCATAAACTAAATTTATCTTTAATCTACGGTTACATTCGTTGATGGGATAGCTTCTAAGTAGCAATTCCACCATCTCGAAGGCAGGCACAGTTAAGGACCTGAAAATTCATGACAGTGGATTACGCGTCTTCACCGCAGACCTTGGGGTGCCTGATTATTGGGAATTGGAGAAAAAGAAAATTTTGCCATTATATGCGGCAATTTTGACCGCCCATTTCAAAACTCACCTGTGACGGTAGGCGAAGCCAACGGGGATTTTATTTATTTTTTTATTTGCTGTAAGAGTTGTTCCTATCAAAAACTTGTCGATATAAAAGTTGTAGATAATATTAAGAGGATTTATAATAAATTTAAGCGGAATTGATATCTTAACGAAGTTGTGAATTATTTTCTGCTTAAACCCATGTTTTTTTTTTCGCCCCCTTGAGTCCATTTTTAATAATAGCATAAATGTTTGGTCCTTTTCCTAGAAGTAATAATAACTTTACAATGCTTCGATATGTATCATAATTAAGAAGTTATGGCTTTTTTCTCTGTTTTCACAAAACCGCTCCCATTTTCACGATATCATTTTTAAGATATCAGAAAGTTAAACTTTTCCCTATATGCACTTTTATCTCATTTTTATCCTTTGGTTTAATGCAGGGGTCGGAAAAACTACTTTTTGTTGGTAGCGAACTACAACTACTTTATGAAAAATGTAGTTAACTACAACTACAACTACTTGTTTTAAAAAGTAGCGACTACAAACTACTTTTCAAAAGTAGTCTTTACTTCGTTACTTTTCGCTACTTTAGTTATCATCGCTAATTAAATACACCGCAAACGATTTTTCCCTATAGACCATATTGTAACAGAATTCTTTTGAATGTCCCTGTAAGCGAGAAATAAATGCTACACACTTCATTTTCAATACTGAACACTCAATGGTAAACTTCAATAACATATGAAACTTTCATGGCAATCTGAGTATATTTACGAGAGTTAGAGCACGGACAGACAGACAAAGCGAATTCATAGATACTTTTTAATTATGTTGAAAAGTGTTAAAAAGAGGAAATTTGAAAACAAAATTGTAATAATCTTACAAATGTATGATAGTGATATAGCTCAGTAATGCTTAAGGTGGTTCTCAAATTCCTTACTCAACAACGCGAAACTTTCTGATACGTTATCTGACTTATTTTTAAACACAAAGACATAAAATTGGCAGATCTGACTATTGAAGCGATTTGGAATCGAAATGAGTTTTTCTTTTTTTGATAAATAAATTACTTATCGGGTTATAAGCGATTCGTGTCACGTTTTTTCCGTTTCCCCTGCTGCGGCATTGGAAATTCGGTTGAAAATGCCGACTTTGACAGAGTTTTCTGAAAAATCTTCTGTCTTACCAAAAAATTAAATAAAATAAAGAATAGTGGAAACGTCTTTTGGTTACAAATTTTCTGAATAAGGGCACCTGCATTTTCAAACTTTTCCGAACAAAAGTGAATTAAAGAATATGTCATAAAGTAGCCAGTTTGAATTTGAGAACAACCTTAAGAACGGATAGCTCTTGGTAAATTTGAATAGATATTATTATTTTTTTAAATAGAGCTAAATAGTCCTATTTCTTTACAATTTAAATATAGTTTCTGAAAGCAATTTAAAAACTGAACACGATCATACAGACTTGCATAAATTAAAGCCTAGCTTTTCTTTTCCTTTCTATCTCTTTTTGTTTGTGTCCCTTTGAAAACCCGAATTTCAACATACTGGGCTTTAGATTCATTCTGGAGTCAAAGATAAAGCCATTTCATTAAAACACCAAGCTATCCAATATCAACTCAAACATAAAACATTATAAATAAATTATTTTAGCGATAAAAAACCTGTGCAGCTAAAGTAAAAATAAATAGCCATAAAAATCAAATTAAGCATTCTTAGACATTTTTTTAAATAATATATTTTTATTTTGAACCATCTTTGGTTTATCTATTGGAATCTTCAAAAGGAAATATGCAATAAATTAATATGTATGCATATATTGGACAAATATTTCACAACGATCAAAAGACGTATTAATAAAATATTTTTTGCGATAACAAACAGTTCGATAAGATTATTTTCTGAACCAGAGATCTTAATTCGAAAATACTCTTTTTAATGATTTATGAATTTTAGTGAATAACGATTTAGATATTCAGTGCGAGATGCGATCCAGTAATTATTATTAATAAAGAAAATGCTAACTCACCTCTATATTCCACTTCAAGTTGTAAGAAGATGATTTTGATACCGATAAATTCTTATTAATTGTACAAAGTTTACATGTTACGGAATAATTACCAATTTCATGATGTTCCATAATTTCAAAATATTCATTATATACCGAGCAGGGCAGTTCTATACTATTTCTGTCTGTCATTCTATTACATTAATTTCAAAAGAAGCATCCCCACATTAAAACACAAGATCTAATAATGAGTAAGAAGACAAAGGGTTCCCAGCAAGAAGATAATTTTTTTTATGAGTGAGTACTTTGAGGTTTTATCAGCAAATACAGCAAATATTAGATCACGGGCATGCTGAAACTTTACGATGTAACTACTGCAACTGAGATTTGTCGCTGACGTTCGCAAATTGTTGCAGAGAAGATATTTCGCACAAAAGAAACGAGTTATGATGATCACGTAATTTGAAGATTGGCACTTTTTTTTCTCCCTCCTAAAGTAGCGTCAAAAGTAGCGTCGATGCTCGCTACAAACTACTGATATTTTGTATCGGGCTACTCGCTACACTACACTTTTTTTAATGTAGTGCGCTACACTACAAACTACTGGAAAAAGTAGCGACTACTTCCGAGCCCTGGTTTAATGTATTTGTCGACATCGGAAATCAGTACCGTATAATTGTGCATAATACAGAAAATACAATATGCAAAATTAAGTTATTTCATTTATTTTACTTTATACTTATATATTTGTACGTTTTTATCGCAAATCCTACTTATTAAATTCAGTAACTTTGTGAAATCGTGCGTGGTTTCATATTACTGTCGGAAATATTCAAGTACAATATTCGCAACCCTTTTGAACCTGAAATTTATGAAATAAATTAGCATTATGGAGAAATACATAAGGTATTTTATTTTTGATAAATATGAAGAAAACATATGTTATATATGATATATATTTCATTAACATTTTCTAAGAGAACCCTATTATATAGAGACATTTAATAAAAAAGTAGCAAATAATTTATTATTAAACAGCAAATTAATGAGAATCAAACTTAGTCAATGAAATCAATTAGTTTCTTTCAGATTTTATTTTCTTCTATTCCATCTTGTCATTAACTTTATAATATAACTAAAACTGTGTCTTATTTATATATTTTTTAAGTACTGGAATATTTTCGAAATTATTTATTTTATTTAAAAAATAATGTACGAATAGGGAATTTAATAATAAATATGAGTTATAACTTTAAAAGTACGATTTTCTCAAATTTTAATTGGTACACGAGTTTATTTGAAAATCCATTAAATTTATATATATTTTATAAAAATATACAAATATTTTATATATTATAAAAAGCGTACATTTGTATTTTTCTAACTGCTTATTTTTAAAGTTTTATTTTTAAATAGCACTCATATATTAAAATTTTATAAAAGGTTTTTTCTTTCGTTGTAGAAGCCAAGTACAAGCAAAAGATATTTCATGGACATATGTTTTGTTTGGTCAATGCACACTGTCATAATCCGGTACACAAGTAAACATTTGTTAAAGGAAAACTTAAATCATTTTCTTCAAAAAATACAAATCCCCATTCCCTTTTCTTCATATTTCTTCCATTTTTGAAATATTAATTCTTATAACGTTAATTTAAAAAAAAAAACAATAATAACCGCCATATCTTTAAATTGTTTCAATATTAATACGAAAGAATATCGTAGAAAAAAAACTAATAAAAAACATTTTAATTCGAATTATCAATTAAACTGAAAAAATACTTGCATTTTTCGAAGAATAAATTATTATTTTTTATATCCTTTCACCGTATGTAATGCGAAACTTTAAAAAAAATGAAATTATACACCAATTAGATACTTAAACAGGAGTACAGTTCTTTTTTAAATATTTTCTTTGAAACTCGAGAATAGTGTGCATTTTAAAATAAGTAATAACTTTAAAAATGAAAACAAACACAGTTTAAATTGTTATGTATTATTTTATTTGAGCATTTATTAAATTATGTTTATTTAATTACGTCAATAGTGTTTTTCAACACAGAATATATTAAACTTAAATAAATTTCTTCCTGTATTTTTTAAATTCATGTGAATCATAAAATTATTATTTTTTTTTTTTTTTTACTTTTCATATTATCAATTCTTATTTTTATTTGTTTTTACTAAGGAAATTCACTCTTTAAGATTTTATCAAACGCGTAATCAGTTTCACAGGTATATAACTAGATGATCAAATATTAGGCACTATTAGCCCTTTCAAACATTTTTTTGAATTTTACAAATAATATATACTTCATGGCTTCTTACTGTTTACATAAATAACCAAAATTCGGCAAAAAAAAAAAAAATCGTTATTTAAAACACTTTTACAAATGAAGGGAGTACATTTTGTTAAGAAAGAGATTCCATGTAATCATAAAATGGAAAACATGTATAATATAAAAGGGGTTCTTTGAAAGGGCAATTTATCTATAATAAATGCAGGTTTAAATACCTGGACCGATTTTGTATGCTGATAAAATGGAAATCTGACAAAAAGAATTCGCATTTTTCAGACTTTGATAATTCAACGCGTATGGTCTTCCGCCGAGTTTTTATCCCCCATTTCTCTTACTTTCGAAAAATCAATTTTTCATATTATCATTAGAAGCACGGGAAGCGTCATTATATCCAGAAAAAAAAAATACTTTCAGTGCGTTTAGCCTCTATCTCAAAAGATTGTTTTTATTAGCCCCTAGTCGATCATTAAATATAAGCCTTAGTCACAAAAGCTCTGCGTTTGCATCAATAAATCTATCACATAATGTAATGTTCATTATTTTTTACATAGAGTCTGCTATTTTACTCTGCTTAAAGTCAACCTGAATTCCAAACAAACCCTATGCATTTCAACTTGAATCAACCTAATACAGAAATATTCAAACCCAATCCCGAAGTTAAATTAAATTAATCTATATTTTAATACAATTAGGGAAAAGCAGTCTACAATTATAACTCTACTATCGATTTAATTTTTTTTTGTATAAAAATGAATACGATTAAGTATTAATACGATAATTAATACTTAAATATGCAGTTTTTGGCATTGAAAATTATTCAGGATTTCTTTTTGAAAAATCAAGTCAATCCGAATCTTGCCCGAAACTGAAATATTTAACATCAACTCGACCCACAACGAAACTATTAGCGTCGGACAGGTCAGCTCGGGGTCCAGTAAAATCCAGCTAACCGACCCTAAGTAGGATTCTAGTTCCTTTGCTTTACTTTTCTATTTCACATCTAGATATTTCTTTTTGGTAGGGGAGGACTTTTATGCATAAATACATAGCCCCATAAGTATTCAGCTTCTGTAAGAATGTACTTTATCTTTTTGCGATGCGTGTTTTTTTTATTATTGCTATATAATCTAATTATTTTGTTTGGTTTAAGTAAAACTTATTATAATATTTTGTCATTCGCTCCAATTCAATTACAACTTTACCTTAACATTTGATATTAAATAAAAATAACAAAAAAGAATTATTCAAAAAGCTATGGATATTTAGAATTTTTTATCCAGTATTTTAAATATAATTTTCTGGTTAATTTTTCAAATTCATTAAGAGCAAAATTGACATTTATTCTAGGCAGTTACAGTTTTTTTATCTACACCGAAATATGTAACTTTTGGCATTGTTTTCACATAATTAGACCTTTTCAGACAATATTAATTAGCTGTTAATTGAACTCACCAACAATGATTTATTGTCAGGAAAGCATGTGGATAATTCGTAATATTTGTCCATTGTTAGACGATATTTTATCTTTAACAGCAATTCATAGGCTATTTTTGTTATTTTTCAACTTTATATTTATACTTTCAACACAGAGTGTTCCTTCTTATCGTTGACCAATGGCTAGTTCCTAAACCGTTCGTTTTAGAAATACAGTTACAATTGCAAAAATGCTTCAAATCTTATTCTTCTTATATAGTTTTTAATTCATTTTTTCTGAATGTTTTCATTATTGATATAGGAAAACAAAAACAGTGTTAATCATATTTATCCATTTCATTACATATGTTTAAAAAACTGTTTTACGTGATACACTTTAGCATTCATAGTTGAAGAAAACCGACAACTTCATGAATATGGAATACTGTCATTTTGCTGTTTTATTTAGCATTCCCAAAAGTTCTCTTAAGCGTAAGTTGTCACATATCATAAAGCATCTCTTTTGGAAGTTATCTTCTCTAAAAAGCAGTATTTTCTCCATTTTTTATAGAATACAGATAAATTCTATTCTTTGTTTGAAGACACACTTTTTTCCAAAATAAATTTTTGATTTTGTAAAATAATATAAATGAAGAGATTTATTCTAAATGATTTTTTTTATGTAAAATATTATATTTCCCTTTGAATGTACATAAAAAAGGCCTAAAATATTAATTGAATTTGCTGTTTGAAAAGATTTTATATAAAATGCATTTAATTCCCACTAATAAATATAATAGAAGACATTAATTTGCTAATTTTCTCAATTTTTACATAGAGAATAGATGAATTTTTACATCGGTATTATGAATAATTTTCAAGTTCTCTTAGGAATAGTGCTTCAAAAATTGATAATTTATTAACAGGGTTAGTGAAACATTTATTAGCATTCCACAAGCAAAATTAGTTTTGCGCTTTTGCCTTTCAATAATACTCTAGAACAGCGCATCCCAACATGAAATAATTTATTTATTTCAACATTTTAGCAATGGAAGTTCTTTGAACCTGAAAGGGTTAAACCTTCAAAATATTCCACTTTTAGAAAAAAAATATATTTGAAAGAAGAACATTTTTTGAGCAATTCGAAACAATCCGCACAAACCATTCCTATAATTTCTCTAATTATGACTAAAAATACTTCAGATGATATGAGTGTTAAAAGGACATTTTCATGTGTTTTTGTATATTTTAGCAAAATTTATGATTTAAAAATAAAGTTGAAAACATTTCGCCATTTTTCTGAGTTCATCTACTTATTTTGTGGTGTGTATGGCTGAAAATTTAAACGGATTTAATTTCAGTTTTAAGATAAAGAAACAGTCTCTATGTATCCGTGTTGATTACATCTAAGAATATTAAGTAGTTCAAGAGAAATCTTGTACGTAATTAAAATAAATGCACGTTTTTGACATTTTGAAATAAACCAGTTTACAGTTTCTCTCGACACGTGCATCTCTGAGAGGTCCCGAATCAACCGGCTTGTGCGTAGGAGGATCACTGCGAGCTCAGCCGAGAAAGCCGAAGCGGTCCCTTTAAGTTTTGGAAAAAGGTCAAAGCGGGGTCACTGACGGATGCGGGTGTCGATGGAGATCCACTTCCGGGCTCGTGATTGCGTCGGGTCCTGAGGGTTCTTTGCGTAGTCATCCGGTCCAAGTGTGGTCGTGGATTTCGTTTCCAAGTTCAGCGTCATGCGGACGCCACTCACTCCTTCGGGAGACCACCCGTGGGGCTTCGCGTAATAAATGTACCGGGAGCAGGTGGCGGAGCACAAGCGGCATCAGGTCCGTTCGGACCAATTTTACGCTTTCACTTTCTACTCTGAACACACACACATCAGGACTCGTTACGCTGGATGGCGCAGGGTGTGAGGGACTAGCTTTCCTACTTTTTATTCTATCTTATATTTTATTTTACAAATTCTTTTATGTTTTGCGTTTGTTTTGTCCGTCGACAAGGAGATAACGGTTGTCTCTGTAGGTTTTCCATGTTCCAAACAGGCACTAAAGGAATTATCAGGTACTGGCTCCTGGCTATTCATTGGGCTTCTGGTTCGTTCTTGTGGGCTTCCAGTAGTAACACGGGGGCGATTACGCTACCGGTCTAGATTGGGGACAGGGCCTAACCCGACCTCTCTCGATCACTGAGTGTGAGGCTATCGCCTCTTTCGGAGTCGGTTACTATGATAAGTATTCAGCATGTACAGTACTCAAGCTCATCTGACAATGTCTTTTTAATGATTGCTTATATTATGAACACAAGACAAACGTTTAGTAATGACTAGCATAATTATCGGTATACTTTCTGGTTTGTACGGGTGGTTTGTTTTAAAAATTTTAGAAAATATTGTTCCTTCACATGTGTTTTCTTTCCAAAAAATAGATTTATTTCTAGATTTAACATATGCATGCCACATTAGAAAACTGAACTACTTACTATTTGCGTATATTTTTCGTTTTCATACATATTCACTTTTCGTAATGTGTCCATGCTAAATCACAGAGTTACAAGAAATATAAATCAAACAAGGCATATATATTCGGAAATGAATTCGATACTTCCCGCATAACATATAGTTCATTACGTTTAACGCACAAAAAGAATATTTAAAAAATTATTTGGACACATTTCGTCCATATTGTATTTTATTTAAATAATTTCCTTTCAAATCAACGATATGTAAAATAGGCTAATATGGGATAATACATACATTTACCGAAGATAAATTTTCAGTTCGTATGGTTAAATTTGGCTTAAATTTGAGTGTGTTATCCGTTCGTTTATCATGCAATTGTTCTTTAAAAACCGAGTTTGTTCAATTTTTTATTTTTAAGTAAAGTATTTTAAATATTTATAACTAAAATACTTGTACGAGTAGTGGACTTTTAAGGACGTTATTTGCTTATTTTTATTGTACCGATCTTAGTTTAGTGACTGCGACAAGAGCCAATTTTCGGTATCGCATAATTAATGCATTGCTGCTTTAAACATTTTTCGACACAAAATTGTAATTCACAGGAGAGCTTAAAATGCATTAGTGATGGACAAAATATCTTCCTTAGTATAATAAATTATTAAGAAATGTCTTTTGAAATATTTCAGTTGCTCTTGATTGCGTGTTTTGATTTTTAATTGATACTTTATCAGAATTCTAATTCATATCATCGTTTTTAAAGTTCATATTAACTAACAAGACATCTGTTTAATAGTGCCTGGATATTTAAAAGTATTTATTTATTGTCATCCATACGTTTTACAGTATCTTTTATAACTCATTATTTTGCATATATCACGTGTTACAAATTTATCTATCAGTCGCGATAAAACATATAAATGGGTATAAAGCGGTTTGACAAAGCGGTTTACCCTTTTTATATATATTTTGTTTTGCGACATATATTTTCTAATTAAGGAACTACTAGTTTTTATAGCAATAAAATCGAA
Source organism: Maratus michaelseni (assembly GCA_963931845.1). NCBI lineage: Eukaryota > Metazoa > Arthropoda > Arachnida > Araneae > Salticidae > Maratus > Maratus michaelseni. The sequence continues at coordinate 303,788,183 of OZ007587.1, read as the reverse complement.
CTGTAATATTCTAAAATAATACATATGTAACTTCTATGTGTAAGAAATTACATCTTATAGCGCAGAAGTACTAATGTACAAATGTGCTAATGTACTAAAGTGCTCATGTACTGGTTTATGGTCTTTATAATTGAAGGGATGTCAGAAAGAAGGAAATATGTTAAAAATTTTGTAAATTTGAGTTTTCGTTGGGTGAGGGCTTATGTAGAATGATGGATGATTACCCGTTGTTACAAATTGCAATTTCATTATAAACAAGTTTGTTTGTTTTAAGTAAAAAAATTAAAATAGTAAACTTTAAATAATACTATTACTTCCCTTACCCGCCAAACTAGTTTTTAAATTTTTTTTATTCAATTTTAACATGAAGAACAAGGTGGAGGGTAATTAAGATCAGAAGAAGAGCTTATGTTGCACTAGATATTCAGAACATCGCTACTCAATCACATTAAGAAATTTTTCGCATTTCTGTAATATTTTTAATTTGTAACAAAGGTCCTTCTTCCAGTCACACATTCAATTAACTTTTCATTGTCAAAGTCTTTTGAAACATTTCACTAAACTGGGTTAATTTGGGAGAAAAAGTATTTTTTTTATATATATATACAGTTTAAGAATTTATTACGCATTAAAAAACTTTTCTTTTTTCGTAAATTCCTTAAAATATTTTTATTCTTTTAAAAATCAAAACTAATTTCTTGGAGAAAAAAAATTATCTTTATCAATATTTTAATTATTCTTAGCTTTCCAGAAATATTTTTAAAAATATTATGTGATTTAAATTCATTACACGAAAAACCACAAACATGTTAAAAACATTTTCCAGGGTGCTTTGGTGGAAGGAACTCAATTAAAGCGTAAAAAGTGGGTGTTACTACTTGAGAAATAAAAGTTGTTACTAATTTAATCCATGGTTTAGTCCGGCATGAGTGGGGTTTTTGCTCGACTCGAACCCGAAATTTCAAATTAAAGATAGTCGAAAACACGAACCAAATCCCATCCATTTCAATCCGAAACCAAAATATTTAAACCCGATCTGAAAGGAAAGTAATCCATAATTTACTACAATTATAAAAATAATAATCTAAAATTATATCTCTAATACCAATTTTATCTTTTTTTAAAAAATAAAGTTGAAAGCTTTTTTTAATAAAGTCAGTTTTTTTATTTGGGAAAATTTTGAGAACATTCCTTGAAAATTCTGGTGAATCCTAACGGAAAGAGTCAAAACCTAATTCTAAACCGAACCGAATCGGAAACATTTAAAATGAACCCAATCCTAACAAGATCTGCAACGAGAAAAACTAGGTGCGAGAAAACCAGAGCGATAGGTTGGTTCGGGTTTAGGTAAAATCGTGTTAGCTGACAAAATAAGACAAAATAAATTACATGTATTACTGACAAAAAATGTAAATTAAAAGGGATGTTTCCTTTTATTCTTTTATTATTTTGAACTGAACTTATGACCATCATTCAGATTTGTTTGGACGTACGTTAATGATGAACTTTTATGGGAGTATAATAAAAGAAATCAATATAATTCTTATGAAATGCATAGTTAAAAAATACAAACACCTTTAACTGAGTCCACCATTGTGCGTTTCGCTGTACAATCCTGATTAATAAAATATTAATCACCGAAAAAGTTTTAAAAGTTAATGCTTTGAAAAAAAAAAGATTGAATATAACATCCCTTGTACTGTGGAGGAAATATAACAATGCTTATAAAGCAATTTTTTTTAAGAAAAATATTCTATACTCTTTCAACTGTAAAATATTTTTATGCGTTTAAGAAAGATCGTGTCAAGTTATTTTCACTTTTTTTAAGAGAGATGTTCCTTAGCTTGTATGACTGTTTTGCTTTTATGACTCTCAGTCATACAAAAGACATTTTAACATTTCTTTTTAAAACTTGTTTGAGTTTCACTGTTCATCCATTATTGATATGTCCATTTACAGAGACAAATCTCAACAAAAAAAGGAGTTATATATTTTTTCACAAGGGTTTTATTTTTTTTTCGGGGCAAAATAAATGGAATGGAAAATAGAATGCCAAAATTAATGTAAAGCAAATAAAATACCACGCATACATATTTCAGTAGCTCTCCATTTTTATGTTCTATTCATGAATTTTTAAAGGAAGATTTCGTTCTAAAAACACTTTATTTATAACAAAAACCGAAACTATTTTTTCCGAAAATAAAACTTATTTTTCTCTCAAAAAGAAATGCGTGTATTATAAACAATTCTCATATAAATATGATTTTTGAAAACTACGAACGCGGAATATCTCTGTACAATCCTGATTATTAAAACTTTCATGACCAAAAATGATTTAAAAGTTCAATAAATGCTTCGTAAAGAAAGAAGATTGAATGCAACAATACTTTCTATCGTTAGAGAGATATAGAACAGCTTGTATACCGACATTTTTTGTATTTGAAAAATATTCTACACTCTTTCGACTGTAAGACATATTTTACGCGTTTAAGAAAGATCGTGTCAAGTTATTTTCACATTTTTAAGAGAAATGTTCCTTAGCTTGAATGACTGTTTTGCTTTTATGACTCTCAGACATACAAAAGACATTTTAAGATTTCTTTTTTTAAAACTTGTTTGAGTTTCACTGTTCCTCCATTATTGATATGTCCATTTACAGAGACAAATCTCAACAATAAAGGGAAAGAGTTATATATTTTTTCACAAGGGTTTTATCTTATTTTTCGGGGTAAAATAAATCGAATGGAAAATAGAATGCCAAAATTAACGTAAAGCGAATAAAATACCACGCATACATATTTCAGTAGCACCCCATTTTTATGTTATCATGAATTTTTAAAGAAAGATTTCGTTCTAAAAACACTTTATTTATAACAAAAACTGAAATTCTTTTTTCTGAAAATATTCATTTATTTTTCTCTCAAAAAGAAATGCGTATATTATTTAAAAAAAAAACTCATAAAAATATGATTTTTGTCAGACGTATGTGAGTATCTATTATGCATAAATTCTATTAGAAAAGAAATATATACTTACAATAAAATACATTTATATACTGAATGTCACAATAAGGAAATATCGCTGGAATTCATTATTTAAAGCATTTCAAATAAATTTAATTTAAATTATTTCATTTTGGAAAATAATTTTTATGCCGCAGTTTAAAGTGAAGATGCAACGGTCTTGGGGGATTAAATGAGGATGTACAGACAGGGTATCATAAAATTAATTGACGGTTTTTTAAATTCTAAAACAATCAAAGGGTGACAGTTGCAAAAGTGACACTTGTAGAAGATGTGTGAAGTTGAGACTTTAGAATGCCGTATTGTTTGAGTCTCTAATATAACATACTCTAAAGTTGTTGTTAGTTACAGTTATTAAAATAATAAAAACTCCGGTTCAACAATGCTAATAAAAACTTCCAGACACATGGAAATAAAAAAATTATTATGGAGATGTATCTCTGGCCCTGCGGCAGAAGAGAGTGCCTGAAAAACATGGAGAGGCCTTCAGCGGTCTTAGCAGTACAGAATCAAGAGCAGAAGTGAGTTCTTACTTCTAGTCAATCTGAAATAGACTGGTTACAGAGCTTGTCAATGGGATTGCTAGATTGGCGAGAATTCTTTCAGAAGAAGCATGACATCAATGAGAATCTTTGCGAAAGGGTACCATTTTTGAGATAGCTCTTTTACATACTTTAAAGTGATGTCTGCCAAGGAACTTTATAACGGCTCTGTTCATATGATGACTTGAAGAATTTTGGGACCGGCCGATTCACATTTTTCAGATGCCGTTGTGCTATTTTTAGACTAACGAAAGATAGATATCCATTATCGATACCATCTTAGGAGCTAATTCATTGCATTTCTTGCCAGATGGCTTTTCTAAGTAATGAATATTGCACAGCTACAAGAACGTGATATTAAAAATGCATTTCTATCTTGATTTAACAAAGCAGAGTATCTTTGAATTTTGTATTCTTTTTTAAAAATAAGAAGAAAGAGAAAAAATAAACGAGTAACTTAACAACACTTTAATTAAAAAATAATGTTATTTTAAAGTTTAATATTTTGTGGTCAGACATAATGAAAAATGAGAATTTTGAATTATTAAATAAAAGGGAAGGCTGAAGAATAATTTATGATTCTCATATCATATATACAGTTGGAACGGGTATGTCAAAACATATAAGAGTACTCAAGCTAGCGTGCAAAGTTGAATCAATGTTCACCAAGTTTTCACACTTCATTATGTTTTATTGTTGAAAAGCTTGAAAAATAACAAATTATTGCGGTTATAAGATTAATTGGAGCATCAATACAGTGTGAGACAGTGCAGAGCTATCGGGAGCCCATTCGGGATATATTTGGACACATGTGGTACTAAAACAGGTAAGAATAATAAGGAAACTCGTTTCTTCAAACATTAATCAACCGCAATAATGACATTAATAATTTTCACCGATTTATTGGTACACTAATCTCTTAACATTCGCGGTTTTAACATTTGCAAGTTTTGGTTATTCGCGAACATGAAAATGCGGGAAAACGTAACATTAGGGCGAATCTGATTTGAACATTCGGGGTTTCTTTTATTATATATTTCTTTCTCAAAATTTATAGTGGTTAAAGATAATTTCCCCTGTGTGTTCTCAGTATGTATTTACAAATAAATTTTCAGTTTTCATCTGAAAAAGGAGCAAATATTTCAAAAAAGTACAATAATAACAGCAGCAGACTATTCATTGCAAGTGTGATATTAGAAGTGGTAGGGTAACGGCAGCTTTAATCTATTAATTTAACATGTTCAGGTTCTCGTAGAGATGGATCTGAAGCTGCACTTACATTGAAAATAAATTAAAGAATTTCTGAAGCATTTAACTCCATTTAAATATCGTATTTTTATGTTGTATCGCATACTGATCCACTAATACATTATCATGTCTTTGCGAATAAAGAAACTCGAAATTACTTTATGTAAAAGTATATGCTTTTTTAGCTGTAATTATTTCTCTAGTCAGTTAATATGGATTATCTTTTATAAATAAAATTCATGTTTATAATTATGAGCGTAAATTTAACTTCTACATATATGTTAGCCATAACATATTATTAATAAATATAAACTTTTGCCACTGTAGTTACATTTTCATAGAACGTAACTTATTTTTAGTGCAGAAAGATAGACTCAGCATTCACCGATTTGACATTCGTGAGATTTTTCTGGAACGTAACCCTCGCGAATTTTAAAGTATTAATGTATTTCATTTTAAAAACTCACAAACCATTTTAGAACACCTTGTAAATTGAAGTATTATTACACTTAAGTACATTTCCACAGTAGTATTAGTAATAACATTTGTAGGTAATTAGTACATTCTGAATTGCACTACTACGTTTTAGTGATCCAGTTTCCATTCCGTGTTTGAATAACGCTCTATAATATATATATATAGCATATAAAAATAGCATACATTTACAGCATATAAAAATTTTATTTTCGTCAAAATAATAACCTTTGCACTCAATACACAAATTCATGATTTGAAACCAGATTTAATTTTTTCCCCAAATATCCAGATGATTTCTTCGAGGAGGGTCACATAGCACTCCAGAACAACATTCACACTTGTAAATTTTGTGCTACATAAGTTTTCATTTACTTAACAGAAACAAAAGTCACATGTAGTTTAGTCTGTTTGGTGGACATCCTACCAATTGAATCTGATTTGATTTTAAAAATTTCTTTGTTTCTAAAATAACATGAGTTGAGGCATTTTCATGGTGAAGAAGAATGCCTCAGGTAGACAAATCTCTGTATATAAATTGGTAATTACCAATATTCGCACTTCTAAAGATACTGAGGCAATACAGCCACTTTTGAAAAAAAATATGACCACCATTTCTTTGCCGATGCTCCTTTACTGCTTAACATTCTTTCGTGGTTCTTCATTTTCGAACACCAAAACTGAAGATTATCTTTCAGTTTCGGGATCACATTCGTAAATCTATGTTTCATTTCCCGTAACAACATCATAAACACGCCAGAATCAAATTTTACCAACATTCCATGGCACCATGACACTCTTGTATGCTCCATGGTCTTTTGCTCCTCAGTCCTTAATGTGTCATTGATCTGTTAAAAGACTTCTTGACTTTTAAATCTTTATGTAGCAAATAAAAAATTGCTGCCGATCTAATATTTAGAGTCTGCTGAATAGATTGATATGTAATGTATTAGTCATCTTTCAAAATTAGATTTAGCCTTTCAGCATATTAATTTGAGAATATTGATGAGGGAATTTCGCTTTGCCCGTCCACTTTGAAATAAGTTTTTCCCTGTTTCAATTCTCGAAACTATCAAAATGTTGTTGCACACGAAAGATGAGATTTTACAAAAACCATTTCACATTATTTTAAAACAGTCTTTTTCGTTTAAACTTTCATTAAAATAACAAGACTCCTTAAGCATAAATCTTATCGTGAGATCAATATCTATAGTTTGACTGAGTCAACATAGCAACTGGTTTCAACTAGCACTGGAAGCCACGTGTCACGGGAGTTGGTGACATTCGGCTTTCTGAGGGCTCATATTTAACTAAGCGTCTGCCGCCTATACCATCCCGCCTGATATTGTTTTCCTATTGCAATGTATGACTCTTGTATGTGTACACAGATTTTGAATAATGAAAGTCCACTTCATTAATGAAACAGCTGCAAAGATAGACACATTTGAATAAAATGTTTCTTGCAGGAAAACATATAAAATATATTAAAGTACTTATCAAGAATTAAATTTCCCCGCACACAGTCTCTATTTTTATACTGTATAGATAGAAATGGGCTTGAAAATGAAAAGAATAACTACATATTTTTTCTAAGCAATTTTTACTCCAAAATGAGTAATCACTGTTTTCAATTTTAATTACTAATCCGTGCTTAACGAGCATAATTATGTCGAATATTCAAACAATACTTAGCAAATAGTGATGCTTATTTACGATAAAAATTAATAAAAACTATTAAAAATACAATACACATATAATGTTTATGCTCACGGATGTGAGAATTTTCAGTACAGCGAAGTCATTTTAAAATAAAGGGGAAATGCTTTTTTACAAAACACTCTTTTTTAATTATTCAATGTTTATCTTAATTTTTACGTTTAATTTCATGGCTCTAGCATTTTTCCAACATATTTCTGTTACAATTAATGAATTCGGTGTGATATCCGATTATGAAAAAGCAAAGCTTGAATTTGCGCTTGGTGGAAAACGCAAATATGTGAAGTTATCAAAAATATATGTAATATTTTTTCCGTTCCTTTTTTATGTATGGCAACATAGGAGAAAAAGGTGTCGCATAATCATAATTTATTTAAACTATGAACTGATAATATTGATTTTTTTTTTATAGAAGCATTAAACTCTATTTTTTATAATGTTTTTCCTCCCAGTGTTAAAAATATTTAATTGTTACAGTTTAACAGCCAGTTGGCGTATTTTAGCCAGCGTGGATCAGCACATAATTAACTCTATTGTTGTAACCCATATATACAGTTTAAACCGTAACGAATATTTGGTAATTTATAATCTGCTCCAGGCTAATGGAAAAGTGTCTGAAATATATTTATTATTAATTTGTAATTGAGTTCTAGCAATTTTAAAATGCTGTACTGTACTCAGAAATACACCTGTGTACATATAATTTTTTCTGTCATATGAGGAAGTTGGGAATAAATGAATTACAGAATTCCATCTTTACATACACGAGCCAAGTTATGTTAAATAAAATAGTGTAAAAATCTACTCACGGATGAAAACCTGAACTTTTTACATACTTTCTTTTAACTTACATTTCTGTATGTTACATACTTTTTTTAACTGCCATTTGTGTATGTTACATACTTTCTTTTAACTATCATTTCTGTATGTAAGTGTCAGTCAAATCTTGTGACTTATTTTCACCCACTTCCTGTTGACGTAGGGCTTTCAAATTTGGAATATATGTGTATTTCTCAGGGCAATACATAAATTGGACATTATTATTATTTTTAATTCGATCCCTAAAGGAGGCAATGTCGGTTTTAAAACTTGAATTTTACCCATAGAAATAACGTTACGATTGTTTAATTGAAAACATAGCTCCATTGTTGCAACATTGATCAATTTTCACCACACTGTTGCCCTCATCATTATGACGTCAGCAGTGAGCGACACACACACATCTGTGCTTCAGAATATAGGTTGACTTTTTGTGAATTTTAATAAACGAATGTTTTCTTTTAATTTGTTTTACATTTAATTTTTTTAACTATGTTTCTTAACAGTGTACTAGGATCTCACTATTACTCATTATTATTATATTTTTATGTTAAACACGTGTATATTTTACATTCCAAAAGAAGAAGAAGAAGAAGACAAAAGGTTTATGAGCTGAACGACAATTCGATTGGTTTCAGATAAAACCGTCTTTCAACTAATTCTTAATCTTTATAAGAAATTTCAGCTTTATATTGAATATGTTTTCAAAAATACCCAATATGTTATTTTGTTTTGTTTTAAACTAATTCGTCAGACTACTTGCATTAATGCGTACAAAAGTACAAAAAAATATTTTTTTTTTTTTTTTATCGACGTCAGTTTGATTAATTGGGCTCTTGGAAAGCATTTAAATGTGTCATGAGAAAATTAATTGCTCATTGCAAAAGAATATGTATGGTTATTTTCAGAAAAATATATCCGAAACTTATCAGTAAAATGAATAATGTGACAACGTGATAAATTAGCTTAGACATAGCAAAGTGCATTCATGATGAATGTATCCACATCAGTTTTCAAATGTAATAAATGTTAGATTTCAAATACGTTGGTTTTATTCAAGTGAAAATGTTTTTACAATTTTAAGCAATGCATGTAATGTAAACGTTTTTATATTTTCTTGTTTGTTTGTATGACCCAACGGTATTTTGCCTTTACTCCATTTTGAAATTTCACTTTCATTTTATTTCCAATTTTTAATATATTACAAATATTTACAAGTATTTTTATACAAGCGTCTAGCCCCTGCACTTTGGGAACGATTTCAAAAAACGGATCACTCTGCGCGCATGCGTGCTTGTCTGATACTTTAAAATTTTGTTTTAAGCCTTTTCAAAATGAGTGCGTATAGCTCTGTGGTATGTCATTTCTCTTCCGTTCTGTGGTCTTGAGTTCGAATCCCAGCGGCGGAAAGTTTTATTTTTCAGTATTTATTTGAGTTATAAGAAATAATTTGAATAAAAAAAATGCAAAGTTTCCATTTTATTTTTCAGTATTTGAGTTATAAAAATAATTTCAATAAAAAAATGTAAAGTTTCCATTTTTCAACATATAAGCGATGGAAAGGTTGAAACAAAATGGAAATAAATATGAAATTTGGTTATAAATGAATTTCGTACATTCTAGAGAATGCTGTACAGCGAGTTTCATGCGTCCAGGGATTTTTTTTTCGGTTAATGTACGCGAAGCGTACATACACAAGTTATTGACCGCGGCTTTAATGAATTTCGTGTATTCCAGAGATTGCTGCAAAGCGAGTTTCGTGTGTCCAGTGATGTTTTTTAATGTTAAAAATTGTTTTTTGGATGTTAAAAATTCGCTTTTAAACGCTATAAAATGGTTAAAAATCCTTAAAAATTGAAAAATCTGGAGGAAAAAAAAATTTATTTTAGTAAAAGTCTGAAACTGAATTTCTTTAAGAATGTTAATAAAAAAATAATAATTAAAATTGTGAAAGAAAATATTTAGTTATATTACTCTAAATGTTTTAAATCAAAATCATTTTACGAATTAAAAAAACTGCCGCGGAATAGAATAAAATTAATATGACCTTTCCACTCTCTCGCAGCAGATCATGGCGCTCATGCGCGCAGAACGATCGTTTTTTGAAATCATACCCAAAGTGCAGGGGCTAGACGCTTGTTATATTAATCTTTTCAAAATTCAATTATAAGGATGTAGAATAATACTGGGATGTTCGGTAAGTTCTTTCTGTTTGGAAAAGTTGATTCATACTGGAGAATTCTATCATTTAATTATTAAACATTAATTCGGATATCTAAGGTCTAATAATTAACGGGAAGAATTTTCCGGTACGAATTGATTTTCTCAAATGGAAAGAACTCTCCGAACAACCCAATATTATGAAGTTTTATTTGTAATTCAAATTAGACAAGTATTTTACTTTTATTACAGACATTATCTTTAATATGTTATTCAGTTAGATATGCTTTAATTAATGCTTGATTTTTTAGATTGGACTGCATCGTAACATCTCGCAGTGGATGGTTAATGAGGGGAACGGCAACTACTAGATGGATTCCTTCTTTCAAATAATTATTTATCATTATCAGAAATTTAAGATTTATAATGTACATGTTTTCAAACATAGCCAAGATGTTCTTATGTTCTGTTTCAGAGTAATTTGGGGAGTTTTCGGTTAGCCGATATTAATATATATATATATATATACATATATACATATACATACATATATGTATATATGTATATGTATGTATATATATGTATATGTAGATATATATGTATATATATATATGTGTGTGTGTGTGTGTGTGTGTAAATGTACGTACACATATATGTATCACTGGCGCGCGGCTAACCGAAAAGTACCGTAATTTGTTAGACTAAATGCATTAATGCGTACAATAAGGGAAAAAATCATATTTTTATTGCCATCAACGCGTTTAATTGGGCTCTTGGGGAGCATTTAAATGTGTCATAAGAAAATTAATTGCTTATTGAAAAGTATGTGTGGTTATTTTCAGAAAAATATGTCCAAGACATATCAATAAAATGAGTAATCTGAGATCGTAATTAATGTGCTTAGACGCAATGAAGTTCATTCAAGATAAATGTATCCATATCTGTTACAAATTTAATAAATGTTAGAATGTAAATACTTTGCTTTTATTCAAACGGAAAAAATTTACCATTTTATTTATTGTATGTGATGTAAACTTTTTTATATTTCCTTCTTTGTTTTTATGGGCAGACAAAAATTCATGAACGCTTTAATAATATTTTGTCTTTTGTCCACTTTGAAATTTCACATTTCATTTTCATTTCATTTCATAATTTTAAAATACTATACATTTGTTTACAAGTATTATTTTAAAAGTTTTATTTTTTGCGGTTTTTATCAGTAGATCACCTTGCACAGATAATAATAATTATTTATAAGAAATAAAATCCACCTGTACGATTTCAAATATCTAGATAAAGTAATATAAATCAATCCTTGTGACATTTCAAAATTCAAGTATGTAAATGTAAAACTATATTTAGCAGTTTCATTTATAATTTTAATTAGACAATTATTTTACTTTTATTACAGAAATTATCTTTAATTTGTTATATAATTGCATGCGCTTTATTTATTTCTTCAGTTTTTTGGTAGACTGTATCGTTCAAACCCGCAGAGGATGCTAAAATTATTATCTTAATTACTTTCTTAGTAATATTATGTTTTGTTACTAGATAACGAATTACTAGATAAAGTTTCTAGATAAAGTAATATAAATCAATCCTTGTGACATTTTAAAATTCAAGTATGTAAATGTAAAACGATATTTAGCAGTTTTATTTATAATTCTAAGTGAACAGTTATTTTACTTTTATTACAGAAATTATCTTTAATAAGTTATACAATTACATGCGGTTTATTTAATTCTTCAGTTTTCCAGTGGACTGTATCGATGCTAAAATAATTATCTAAATTACTTTCTTATTATTATGTTTTGTTACCATTTTACACATATAATGTTTAAGATTCTCATTTTTAAAGTTTTGTAAAATCAAATATTGTCTGAAAATTCAATTTAATAATTAAAAGAATTACCGAATACTTACATTCCCTCTCAAAATTCAAAATTTTCTGTTTACTATACCGATTAAATAAGTAAACATTAAAGCCTCGTGCAAAATCCTTTCGTAGACAAAAAGTTGGAAAATAACGATTGCAAGATTTGAGAAGGAGAAAACCATTAAAGATATTGTCTTCTCAAACTGATCACGTTTAGCTGAACAAGACTTTGCAATTTAGGCGGCTTTTTCAATTATTGTAGGGCATTAGAGTGCTTCTTTGAAATAAGTAAAGTGATTTGATGAAACTTTATGTGTTTTGTTTCTCAGAAAAAATGGATAGGTCTTATTAAGGTAATTTTTCGGGAATATTTGGTATTTAAAAAATTAATTTCATAATTTTTTCGTACATTTTAATCCATTCCATGCTTACAATGCAAAAACGCATCATTTTCGTAAGTTTTTTTTTATTCCTATGAAAACAAAAATGTTCCGATAATTGGTCCTCTAATATTTGGGTTCACCATTCTAATGTATAGGTACACAAATATAAGAAATTTTCAAAAATAACTGTATGTATAATAATATATAAATATTAATGTGTAGTTCAAGTTACACCATTGATTGTGTTTATTTCAGCCTCATGTAACAACTCCAACGGCTGCTCCAAGATAAGTCGTGGGTAATAATACTGGTTCCTTATCTATGTGACTTAATTCAGTATTTGTTTCAAGCTTGAATGCTGTGAGGTGTCACAAACCATACACAGGTTAGTATAAAAATACACAGATGTTTAAGAAGTGCAATATTTATTATTACAATGCGACAAATATGAGTTATCATCATTTTCGCAATGCTTATCATATTCGTATCATAGAATATTAAGTTTAAATAAATCAATGTAATGTATGTGTTTATTTTCAATCTGTTTTGAAATTTTTTCTAAGGTTTTTTGCAGAAAAAACATATTTGCTTCATTAAAGCAATAAAAAGGTAACACCTGAAGTAATAAGTATAATAAAATCACTTATAAGAAGTATCCGTCTCAATTTATGTAAAATTTGCAAAGTAGAATAAAACTCCTATTTATATATCGAAAACCGAATTTGCGCTGTGTGAGAAATAGCTGCAGTAGCTTCTCACTGTATCACTACAATGCACACAATGTAGTAGTCACTGGGTAACTTGCACTTATCATTAATAGTTTGCTTTAATCAGGAGATACTTGAGCGGATATCAAAATTGAAACAACTATCACCTTTGTCATTAAAGATCATGCTTATTTAGGTACTCTAAATTTTGGGCTATCATACTACCATATACGTAGAGATAAGACATTTTTAAAAATATTTTTTTTCTATGATAATTCTGAGCTTCTACGAAAACGATTTACTTACATTTTACCTTCATTTCATATCAATTCAGTAACAATATCATAGAAATGTTAGGATTTTTTTTTACTGTTTTCATTAAAGACAAGTCCAGCAATGATGTAGACTGGTTTAAACTACTCCATTTGCACTGTGTGTATGTTTGGTGCAATAGCAAATTTTTCTGCATGAGACTTAATAATTCAGTCATATTCAGTTTTGGTAATACCACTTAAGGCTCCTCTTCAGTAAACTTCCTGATTCCCCTCGCTAATGTTATTCCTATGGGCGTAGGATGCATTCGTATTTTTAAAATATCTCCTCGGAAAATTAATATTTTTAACTTCTGTTTTCTTTGTACCGTTCTTAAAGCATGTTTCTTTTTTTCTTAGTTATCAAAATATTTCTAAATTATATGCTTAATTTATATTTTTATCCGTTAAAATCTTAGCGAAACTGAATAAGATTTTAACGTTTCATATAAAATTAAGTATATATTTTAGAAACAAATTGACAACTAAGAAAAAAAGAGACATTCTTTAAGAATAGTACAAAGAAAACAGAAGTTAAAAATATTAATTTTCCGAGGAGATATTTTAAAAATACGAATGCATCCTACTCCCATAGGAATAACATTAGCGAGGGGAATCGGGAAGTTTACTGAAGAGGAGCCTTAAAGTAATCAGAGTTTTAATTTTGCTGGGAATACGCACCAGCCTCATCACCGCATAATATTAACCATTTCGTTTGGGAGTCTCAAATTACTCCAGTAAAGACGCAGACGATAACTAAAAATAACAAAACATCATATGCAAGTATAACATCTAAAGGTAATAAGAGGAGATATTTAACTTTGATATTATGAAAAAGCATGAACTAGTCAAATTACATTGAACATTACTATTGTTACAGATAAAGTAATAAAAATGTAAGAATAATAAAACAACTTTATAAATTAAAAAATATATATTGGAACATGCATGTAAATTCTACACAATCGTGTAATGTCACAGACAAGTTATTTGAAATTAACAGCACACAACGGTGTGTGTGACTAAGATAACTCAACTGGTAACAGTGATACCGAATCAGCATTGAAAATATTTCATACAAAGTTGCTCAATTACCCCCGCGGCTCAAGAAAATCCTCACTACGATACTTTTTATTAAAGATAAACTGCTATAGGTGTTAATAACCATCACACAGCCCAAAATACCTTTTTTAATCAGGAATAGCATTTTATAAAATTAAAAATATTTTCCTTCAATTAATCAACATATTAATTTCTTTAGAAAACTAATATTTTTACCAAAATCTTAAAATCAAATGGACAGACAGAGACCCTTTATGATTACACCTAGTTTAAATTCAGTTCATATTCAAACCAGAATTGTACTTTAAAATTAGAAACGAAACTAAAAAATAACAAGTTGGAAATTGTACGTCAAGCGTGACAAATGAGGCGCGTTCGTACTATAGCTAGTTATATAAATATTCAAATCTAGATGATTTTTAATTCTGCGAAATGAATTGTATCGTCTGCAGATTCATTTCTGTCATAAAATAAGTATCTCGGTCGCTTGACGATGAAACTTCCGAAGCTCCTATAACAAAAAAGCACCGATTTAAAAAAAAAAAATTCAAATTTCCTAATAAATATTTTTATTAATATCTCCTAAAGTTTTGATTCGATTTTAATAAAATTTGAAATGTCTCGACAAATTCTGCAAAGATTATCTTAAATTTTAAACCATTCGGTTGGGTAGTTTTTGCGTTGTTATATGCGGACGGACGGACGGACGGACCAAGCGACGACAATAGGTGCTACGTATTTATATAATTACGAACGCACCTAAAAAGCTGAAGACTTAATTTGATTTACCAATTAAAAATTAGAAAAATTGGCATTAATTAATGTTAGAAATTCGTTTGTGACTAAAATTTAGGAATCTTCAAGGATAGATTTTCAAAAGTGAAAATACCAAATTCCCACACAAGTACATGTATACAAATTGAATGACACACTGTGCATTATAATGTAATGTGGAGTCTTTTATAAGCTCCTTCATTGAATACATGAAAAATATCTATTGTAATAAATAAATATATGAAATGTGTCATCGCATCATTTTCAAAAAGAAATATTTTAATTGAATGATTTTTTGAGAAGATTATAATTAAACGTTTGTTGCTTGTAATTAACATTAGCATCCTACATATTTTACGTCTTTTAAATGTATGAGGATTTAAGAAAAATGCATAAACTATATGTTTTTCCGGATTGATTTGAAAAAAAGTGTCAAAAATGGATGTCACCACTTTAAAAATCAAAGTTGACACAATTGTTAGTATATCGTAGACCATATTTTTAAAATCGCATTCATATTCGGAAAATATACTCGCTTCCCAGTCGAATGGTTCCTCTGGCATCTCTTTGCGATAATTTTGTGATAAAAAGCATGAGGTGGAGCGTTTTGTTTCCACAGTTATTAATTTGAATGATGTTACACTACTTTTACACACTTACACTACATTTCACTGCAAACATTATGAAATAATTATACACTGTTGATATGCACTGCAACTTGTTTTCTGTAATTATATGCGTAACATTTGTTTATCGTTTATAAGAACACAGAAAGAGCTCGACTACAGTACCGCCTGTAAGCAGTAATGCATCAAGGTGTTTTTATGAAATTTATATAGGTTATGGAGGTAGAAAATAGCCAATGAAGCATTTCTAAATATTTTGCTGTGCTCAACAAAATAATTCTGATGAATTTTCGACGATGAGCGATATTTCCAGAAGTTGGACTTTCGGGGTATTCTGTGTTGTTAAACTTAACTAAATTTAAATAAATAAAGTATTATATATAAGTCACATTATATATAGGGCTGCCAAATAAAAAACTTGTTAATTAGCATTCATCTATACAAACTGCTGAAAATGTGTTTTCAAAGTGTTGCGCATTATTTACTGGGGATATATATTTTTTTTATATTATAATATGTAGTCTGACTATAACATAAAAAAACTTGCACACAGGATAAGATAAAAATATATGAAAACATCGTCGTATAGGTAGTGCATATGCTTGAAATGCGTTTCCAGTAGTATAATAAATTTCCAAACTGAATTAATTTTTAGAACATTATTTGCATGCAGAAAAATTTACAGATAGTATAGATAAAAAAATCTGACTACAATCGGCAGTAATCATTGAAACTAGGGTGTCAATGGTATTACGGGATTTTTAAGTTAAATATATATATCCCTTCATCTTATTAAAAATTTAGATTTCACAACAATATTCTGATATCGTTCAGAAATACGCCATAATCCATGTTTGATGCATGATTTTCTTTGTACTTTTTTTATACCATTAAAAATTATTACAGTAAATAGTGTAAGACGCAAAATAAAAAATGTTATCATAAAAAATGTTAACAATAAATTAAAATAAATTTAGGTGGTACACTGTGTAATATGAACCGCTTTATTGTTTATTATATGTCAAAACAAGACCATTTACAAGGAAAAATTTCTTAATAACCACCAAAACCCGAAGTCAGTAAAAACATGATTTACCTAGTTAAAATTAGTTTTAACCCTCCAACGCCCATACGTAAAATTATATATATATTTTTGAAATTCACACGTAGAATTGTATTGTGTCCACTAAAACAAAAGAAACAAAAACAATTGCATCTCACCTACGTATGACACACAAATTCTAGATCACATCACAGCATCAAAAATTAATCAAACATTCGAAATCTTAGAAATATCAATTTAACGTTTCGGTTACTTAAACATTCAGCAAAAACAAAATCAAAATATGAGAAGCTGTTTTTATTGACATTTTATCTCTGCAAAAATTGATAGATGAAAGGTAAAAGGTGTAAGGTGTAAAGGTAAAAGGTAAAAGGTAAAAGGTGATAAGATGAAAGGATATATATATTTAACTTAAAAATCCCGTAATACCATTGACACCGTAGTTTCAATGATTACTGCCGATTATAGTCAGATTTTTTTAAAGCCATCTATACTATCTGTAAATTTTTCTGCATGCAAATAATGTTCTAAAAATTAATAAGATATAAATGCACTTGCCCCCCCCCCCCCTGCTAAAAAAATAAAATAAATAAAAATAAAAATAAATAAAACCGCAAATCATATGCTTGCTTGTTTCGATCAGGTATAAAGCTTTGGAATGTTATATTTTCATATAAGAAATTCCAGAGATGTGGAATTTTTTTCTATAATTAGGTAAACACTTATAGATCCCAATAAAGGGACTGCTGTATATATCCACTTAAAATCTAAAGCTAGACGACCTTTCAAAGATGTGATACCTGGAAGTGAGAAAAGGCGTTGTCGGGTTAATTGATTGTACTTTGATTATGTTTTAGTCAAATTGTAAAAT
This sequence comes from Maratus michaelseni, assembly GCA_963931845.1. Taxonomy (NCBI): domain Eukaryota; kingdom Metazoa; phylum Arthropoda; class Arachnida; order Araneae; family Salticidae; genus Maratus; species Maratus michaelseni. Next base: position 303,770,525 of record OZ007587.1, on the reverse strand, counting down.
ACTTTGAACTCTAAGATTATATTAAAAGTTTTCTTTAATATTTTCATTGATATAACTTGAGATATTAAAGAATTTTAGGAAAATGTAAAAAACAAAAATTATTTTAAAACAGGTTAGAAACAACATCATTTCAAAAAACTAATTTTATTTTACAGCAAAAGATAAAACTGTTAAATAAATATATCATAAAGATTAAATTTGAATTCTGGTTTTGAAATCATTTTACGCGGATTTACAAGTCATAATTATTTTTTTATTTTATTTGTTTGAAGCTTTTGCGTGTAATATTTCGAATTTGGAATATAATGCAAACATAAGCTAAATATCTAATGAACATTTGCGAGATCTATTCTTATGTTTTATGAAAATCAATGAAATTAATAAGACCTAATTTGTTCTTTGACATATTATGTTTATCTGTGATAAAAAGAAATCAAAATGAAACTGAAAGTAATATAGAGGACATACAGAAAAAGAGAGTTCTTTTCATAACGATTTATTTATTTGAAATATAAATCCAATAAATAAACCGAAAATGTTCAAATGTAATGCAAATGAATATAAAGAAAAATAATTATATCTATATAAAAGAAAAATAAATTGAAGCATTTTAGAAATCAGGAAAATAAATCATTTCACATATATGTAAAATAGTAAAATATAAATATATACTAAATATATACCAAGAACTATCTTTCAAATAGCTGTTATAAGTACTTTAAACAATTTTGTGAAAATTTGACGGTGAAATATAATTTTAAATTCACGTACAAGTTGCTTTATTACTGAAATAAATGGTATATACTCAGCTGGATTTTATAGAAGAAAAAAAAAACTATCTGAAAGATAAATATTCGTAATGAATTAGATTTTTTCCCTTCGAGAAGAAAAAAACTGATTCAATGAATTCTTGTTATAGTCTTACATGTGTTTCTGAGATAAAAAATATTAATCAAACGAAATAGTACGCATAAGGCAGACACAAATTATTGCTGTGTAAGACTAGTTTTATGTATGTGTTGATGCGTGCTTTGAACACACTAGAAAAGAATATTTTGGAAATTATAAAAGAAATCTTCTCTTATTTGTATAATATGCTAAAGGTTAAGAGTAGTGGTATAAGTAAACAGAAAATCACATTAAATTTAATTCAAGGCGTATTCTGTTTATAACGTTAATGCCGTATTTAGCTACTTGATTTTGTAGATTTTTCACAACTTGCCTAAATGTTACACTGTTAAATATAATCTGAAATTTACGGATATATTTTTCCTGAATTTCACTTAAAAGTCCGTTTACACTGCAAAATGGCATTTTCCGTTAAAAAGCTGTAATTTTCATCATATTTCCTGATAACAACGAAACGGACGTAGACGGAAGGGGACAATTCCGTTATCTACTGCATATTTATTTTCAATGTTTAAAAAACTGACATGTTGGTGCACAGAATTAGAAAACCTAACGAAAGAATCTTCACTCTGTTGTGAGATTTGTATCGTGCTTCTGCATTGCAACTGGAATGCGTTTTGTTATCGGGATCATAGGATTATTTGACTGCGATCCGTATGATCTCGGAAACACAAGTTGTTTGCTCACGGTTCATCGCATGGATTCCCTTAAGATCTGAAGTAAGACTTTGTTTTTTATTTTTTAAATCATAGTTTTAAACTGAATATAAGTCATAATTTTATACTAATTTTTATTGGGATGTCTTATTTCTTTATAATGAAAAATAACCACTTCTTCAAACGGAGTTTTCCCTTATTTTATTTCCGAAAATGGAAAATCTACTAACGGAATGGAAAAAAGATCGCCAACTTTGCTGCCAGTCGTTTTACAGTGAATTCACGGATTTATTTTTAACAGTGTATGCTTAATGAATTAGTTTATTTCCGTTGCGAAATATAACTCATATTAAATGCGTTATTGTTACATTTTATTTTATGTGGGGTAAAAAGCATGGGGAAGCCTTATATAGGTATTCGCGGGATTCACGACATCACACTCTTCGACCATCTTTTTCTTTTTCTTATTTCCCCTTTTTTCTCTTGTCTATTTTCTCTCTTTGTTTCATTCTAGTTCTGGTTTACTCTTCAGAGGAAAAGGCGATTTTATATAGCCTCTCCATATCGACTTATGGAAAATTAAGAAACACGCACGTGTTTGTCTTCCGTGTGACCTGTCCCGCTGGAAAGACGAATCCTAGCAGTTGAGGAACACCAACACACTTCATTTGGTCTCTGTTACTTTTGGCTGCTCAAATGACTCATCACTGGCTAGGGTTCAAGCAAGTGCTCACTTACACTAACGTCTAGGGACAGTACTATCACAAAATGCACGAAGCACAAGTTTCTGTTTTGATCGTTTCTCCGACCGGTTTTCACTCGACGTTTTTCGACTTTTGCGCATGATTTTGGGCTTGTTCGTTACTTATGTGTATTTTCCACGAATATTTTTAATGTTTATGTAGACTTTCTCTCGTATGCAATGTTGATGATCTCGTCATTCAAGTATTAATGTAATGCGAAATCTTATGCCAGTTTTGTGAAACTTTAATTTTTATTATTTTTATTTTATGAAAACTTCGAAAACATTCAATTTGCCGACAGACTTATGTTTTGAGCATGAAGCATTTTCTCTCTCTTAACACGAGTATATGAGTTAAATAAAAATATTTTCCAATGAATAAATTTCTTAAATGACGATAAAAGACTTTCTCTCTTTAAATTATTATTATTTTTTTAAGTGATAGATTTGTTTATGTTTATTATCTATAACATAATAGGTGAAATACAAGTTATTTTAGAAGCTCTTTGGATTTAATAAATAAACTGTTAGATATAATATTATTTCAAAAATAATTTTTACTTAATATATATATATATATATATATATATATATTGATAAATGAAATTAATTAAAGTAATTGCGTGAAGCGCTTTGATTATGCATAATAATGTAATGGATAATGTAAATTTATTTTACCAACATTCGCAAAACCTGTTTCAGTAATTCAATTCGAGAATTTTCCATTATCATTGGCAAGTTTTTATATAATATTAATTTGCAATCTTAACGTTAAGTAGTACTGCCCCCGGCCCCTTTATTATATGGCAATATGAGCAAGCTTTTCAATTTTCAAATCTCGGAGACTCGAAAATTTACAAGAAATCTGTATTTATTCCATCAGTTTGTTTTAAGTTGTACAAGAACAGGAGCAGGGGGGGGTACATTAAAATGAGTTTTTCCTCAATAGCCTGACTTCAACTTATTTTTCATTGCATGGATTGGCTACTTTACTGAAAAATAAATCCATTCACTATAAAAGTGTATTAATTTTTTGTTCTTATATTCACTTATATAATAGTTTATCATTTATTATAAATTGTACGAAATATTCGTATCGAGATCTGCATTACCTTTAACTTTGTTCGGTGTAATTATGTTTTATGTGAAGAAAATTTCATTAAATTCCATTAACTAAGATTGGTTTAAATTAATAAGAACTTTCAGAATTCATCGAAATGGAGTTCGTAATATTTCACAATAACATCAGATATATGTTAATATTAAACGTTTACGTTAGTTATTATTAATGTTTTTTATGCATATGCCATTCTTTAAGTGACTCCTATATACAAGTGGTTCGATGAAATTTTCTTTGACAGCTTTCTTTAATTTCAAAGTACATAGCTATCTCGATTAGATAATATACAAAGATTAGATAATATAGAAATAAATAATTGAAATGAAAATGGAGAAAAGAAAGAAAAAAAAACTTATGAAATCCATAATCGCTAATTTCTGACATATTCCTAAAGTCATTTGCATTAGTAACTGAATGAAAATCGCAGATATTCTTATTTATGTACTAAGAAATCTAACAGCGTTTCCATTTGACAATAAATAGAAATGTCTTTTTCAGAAAATGGTCTAAAATTTAACATTTAATCTAATTTTATACACATGACAGAATTTAGAATATTTAATTCATAAGTCAATATTTTAAAATGAAAAATTACCCAATTTTTACTAACTTTTATTTCGATATTTTACATACTTTGTACTTTTCTAACTTATGATAGTTCTGAGTAGTTTTTAACTTTCATTTATTAAATTCATTAAAAATTATCCTTGGCCACATCGTTATACAAACTGAACAAATAAAGAAGTAATGTAATAAAATTTTAATTTTGAAATAATAATAAGAAGAAAAAAATTGTAGAAACTACTAAAGAAAATTCTAAGATATTTTCGATATGTACATAAATCTAGACTCTGATAACACTTTGCTCATTATTATTTTTATTTTTTAGTGCGTCTTTAATACATGTGAATTGGTTTTAAATGAATGTTTTGAGTAGATTCGCAGTCACCAAAAGAGATTATCTCGTTAGCAACGGGTAAAGCAAAAAGGAGTTATTTTTCCAGCGCTCATGCAGTAACTTCACTTTTCCCCCGGTAGGAAACCGGTTCTCACCTTCCAGAAACCAAAACTAGCGCATGGTGCATTTTGTGATAGTGCTGTCCCTAGACGGTCTCACTTACTAATCATCTCGTTAAAAGTGGGGACTGACATAGGTATATAATATGAGGGTATAGGTTTTGAGTCGTACTAGTACCAAATGTTCATGCCCTTTCTGTGCTCAGGAGTAGGTTCAGCGCTCAGAGTTTAAATTGAATTATTTTTTAGTATGGATGGATGTACTTTTCTTCCTTCTACCAGTCTCACATGTGGATCGAACATCCACTTGCACAGGATACTTTTTTCACGCTCTTTATTTATTAATCGCACCAATATTTTATATATTTAATTCAAGATTACTTCATCTTTTCATCACAACAAAACTTTTCAATTCCATTTTTGGTGGTGTTTGCTCGTTTGCTATCAAGTGATTTCCAGGTGAATTTCACCAGTCAATTAATAGCAACTACTCTCCAACTTTAAAATAATATATTCCTTCTCTGTGATCTGTCTAGACCTACCTGACTCCTGAATACTATAAATTTGGAACCGTATAAAATAGAAATGAAGATCACTTTTGTAAGACCTAAAAGCTTAAAATGTTCTTTATGTTTTCATAACAACTATACACAGAATTAATAAATTGTTCTTACAAAACATTCATCCTCACTTTTATAGCTTAACTCAAGATGTAAGAATCAAAGTGGCACGGAAGTGAAACAAAAGATTTTAGCTGCGCTGTTCGGCCTTGCATCCCTAGGAATATGCCATGCTTTCAGTGCCAGCGTTATAGTCATGCAAAAAATTATCGTTATGACTATATTAGATGCAAATGATATAAACAATGGTAGTAAAACTTGTAAATAATCTGTATGCTGTGCGATCATAAAGGCGATCATTTAGCATATTCCTGTTCCTGCCAGAATTCGATCCGTGAGAAAGAGATTCTGACTATTAGACTAAGCAAAACCTTTCACATACCGAACAACGCAAATACGTGGAATCTATAACCCCATCTACTGGTGTGTGTCAGCCTACCTGTATCGACTTACAGAAAAATGAGAAATATCCAAGTGCTTGCCTACCGTTGCGACATGCCCCTCTGTAAAGTTGAATCTTGGCAATTGAAAGAAACTGACGCACTTATTTAGTCTCTGTTACAGTCATCTTCTCAGATCACTCGCCACTAGACGGAGTTCAACAAGCGGTCACTTAACAATCATCTCGTTGAGAGTGGAGACTTACATAGGTGTATATTACGAGTGTATATGCCCTATGTAGTACATGTATCCAAATGTACATGTCATTCCCGGGCTCGGGAGTAGGCTCTGTGTCCAGAGTGCTAATTGAATTGTTTTTTGGTATGGATGAATGTACTTTTCTCTTTTCTACTTCTCTCTCATGTAGACAGCATCAAATTGCTCAGAACAATTGTTTCACTCTTCTCTTAACATTAAACCCAACGTATCAATATTACTTTTGATAGTTCAGTAAAGAAAATGTACTTCATCTGTCCCTCAAAATAATACTTTGCAGTTTATTTTTGGTCATTTTTGCTCAATAAAGAAATGCAAAATGAGGATTTGCTAGTGAAACGTTGACTATTCAATCAATAACAGCTACTCTCAAAATGTAAAGTAATAGATTCCTTCTGTGTTCCTTCAATCCAGAGCCGCCACACAACTATCGAATATTATAATTTTTTAATGTAATCTCATACCTCATACACTGTAGAAACGAAAATTCCTGTAAAAACTAAAATCTAAAAATGTTATTGATATGCACCGAATAACTATGACTCGGAATGAATAAGTTATTGCTAAAAAAACATGTCATTATCACTTTTAATAGATCAACTCTACCTGCGAGAATAATAGTTGTACAAAATATGAGCAATGTTTTTTAGCAGTGCTTTTCGGCATCATTGAAAATGTTCCCCACTTTCAATGGCAAAATTATAGCCATGCAAAAACTTCCTATTATGCTTATATTACATGCACACGATATAAAAAAGCTGACCATGAAAGTAAATATTGTAAATAAGCTGTACTTTGTGCCAACAGTAGAGGTCACCACTGAGAATACTCCTGAGTCTGTCGGAATTGGATCCGTGAACAAGATATTCTGGTTGTTAGATTTACTCAAAATCCTTCATATCTTGAAACATGCAAACATGTGGAATCCAGAACCCCATCTACTGGTGTTGAATACTCTACTTTACTAAAACAGCCTTCAATGTCTTTAATGTAATTAAGTGCCCTAACTCAGTCTCCTTCATCAACAAATGATCCGTGTAGAGAAAAATCCGTAATGTGCACTCTTCCTGTAGGTCTTAAATCTGTCCCTAATAAACCTTTTGCCACCATCATTAGCGCCTGTTAAAATAAAATACTACGATCCTATTATACATATTTATTCGGCTTCAGGTCAAAAACCTCTAGTCTCACAATAGCGCCAATCTAAAGAAGAGTTTCATCTTAGAAAAATAAATATGTCTGCCAAGTTTCTGCACGGAATAAAGCTGTAAAAGAAAGAACAAAGAACCCATTAGTCTTAACCTACGTTTAGCTAACCGATTTTACCCCTCTAAGCGTGTGGAACGTAATATTCCGTTCACTAAGTTCCAGGTTTCACTGCAATGTATGCAATGTTTAAGATAATATAAATTTATAGATTTAATGAATTTTCAAAACATTGAAGAATGATTAATACTCTCAAGGGTTACATTCATATTTGTAATTAAGTTTTATTTATAATGCGGAAAGAATCCTATTTTTTTAGCATTTAAAACAAAATGCAGAGAAAACAACATTACAATTTTACCCTTTTTCAAAACGCTCAGAGGGTTAAACAATTGCTCCTCCCCGCAAGAAACTATGGAATTGAATCTGAGTTTTACAGTGAAAACTCTGCTATCAATGAATAAATTGTTATCTTTTTTAAGTTTGAACACACGTTAATATATACCTCGCTAAATTGTTTAAGATGTTTGAAATAAACCTGATTGTATTATTAAAACTTTTTTCATGTTTTTTTATCCATTAACCATATTTTAATAGATTAAATACATTTTACATATTGCATTTATTTTTATACATGTTCATTGCACAGGATGATTTGATTTAATGGGTTTAATTACATTTATTATCTCTTTAAATTTATTAGGACTTCCTTTTACTGTACAATTTTAATTTTAAGACAAGTTTTTATGCATATTTATTTTAAATTTGGTAGGTTTTCTTTTATAATTATTTTTTGGCGCAGCCAGTTGCTATGGCTATTTTGTGCCACAACATCCTAATCAACGAACTAACCGTGATAAAAAGAATTTATTAACATACACAAATTATAGAGTGTATCACCAAAGAATACCACAGAAAATGCTGATCAAATGTGTTTTTGTAACAAAATATATGATTTTTCGTGGTAAAAAAGAATAAATCATGTAACAATAAATGTGTAGATAAACCAAAAATAATGCTATGTAATAATTTGTTTTGATTTATGTGTGAATGTTTGTTTTGAACACGATGGGAAATAATATTTTAGGATATGTAGAGAATAAACTCATCGCTTCTATATATTATACTAAATATTTGGAATATCTTTTTTTTAAATAAATGCATTATAATGCATAGATAAATTTAGATAAAATATATTTAAGAAGTTTTTTCGTTTAAAATGATAATGTTATATTTGTGTGCATTTTTAGTTAATCTCATAATATATCTAAAAGATTAATATTCTGAACGATTTTTTTCTCTACAGAAAAAAAACTGATTAAAAGTATTTTTTAATGATTTGTGTATTCGTAGTTAATAATAATAATAATAATAATAATAATAATAATAATAATGATGATAATAATAAAAAGGAGTATGGAAAATATAGATAGTAGATGAAAAGAAATGTTCAATATTGCACTGTGATTTACGTCTAACATATTATTGTATAAAGAAACGTCTGAAATGGTGGCATTTTAGAGTAACTACAAGTAAACTACATAGTATATAGAAAAATTGATCCAATAGAACCTGATCAACTTTCCGGTGTTTATGAAATCACATTTAACGAGGCAGAGGGAACATTACAATAATATATAGGAATGACAAACAGAAAATTTAAAACGAAAATAAAAGAACATGTGGCAGATATCAAATATGACAGAACAACTATTGCTTTAGCTAGACTACATAGAATGAAGACATTACATAGAGATTTCAAGAAAGAAAATAATTTTTCCACCAAGAGTTTATTTCCCATCCATTATCCATGAATCAATAGAAATATATTTGTGAAACAATAACATTTGCAACGAATCAGCTTCTTTTGAATTACCCAAAATTTGGCACGGGATGCTTTACAAATTAAAAAAAGGCAATACAAATAACAATAAAATATAATTTTCACGCTTTCCACTTTGACCAATTTAAGCACCTGCTTACATTGGACATGTGATCTCATGATTTATGTTTATCGTTTTCAAAAACTTTGCGAGAATATTTTATTTATCAATTTCATCTGAAGATGTCGCCGTTTCAACGAAGGAAACATATGTCATCTGTATTAAAAAGTACTTTTAAACCTTTCGTGTAAATTTTCTATCACTTTAAGCAATAATTACACATTAATTTAAAGTTAACAAGGGATTTTATTATATTATTTCTACAAGTAAATGTTTACCAGAAACAAAAATTAACCTTTTTTCAATAATGTTTCAATTATTTAAGTTATATGAGTATATGCAATTTAAAAATATGAGTTAATTGTGATTTGTTATTTCATAGTACGAGAGTTTTACCAAAAGTAATGTAAAATTTTACACAACCTTTTTTACACAACCTTTTTTACACAACCTTTTACACAGCCTTTTTGAATAAAGTCACGCGTGCAAAAGCCACGCGTGCAAAAGTCATGCAAATGCTTTTTTGCCAATGCTGAAGTTAGTTTTCAGTTCATCTTTGAAAATATTCATTTGACCACTGTTGTTCACGCGTTTTCACAGCCATTTGCACCTTCGCATTGTGACTGCAGTCCAGTTGCACAGCATACTCACTAACTATTAATCATTTTTCCGCGTGAATCAATTCGCCCACGTCGTGTCAAGTCGTGTCAGTAATCGCAGTTGATGGTCTCCCACTGTGTTGTTAGAGTTTAAAGCTGGTTAATTTTGATTTAGCTTTTCACCCATCTCTGCGCATTTCTTTTATCAATGGTATTATCACAAAAAAACACTCAGTCACACTGTGATTATTAGACAACTTGCATCATATCGTCATCAAATGCTCAATGGCGGTCCAATTTTTCATCTTCGTATTTATTATTTAGCTGCAATAAAAAAGAAAGATAAAAAGGAAGGTTTTTTCTGTAAATACATGACATTTGAACACCATATGTCAGTTAATAAAAAAATTATGTTAACTTTCGGTACAACACTCGTACATGGATAAGTTGTGCTATATAATGTTACGATCTTTCCAAAATGCAATACAATTACAAAGAACTATATAATAAATATTTGCAAGATCTTTTCTTATAGTCATTTAATATCAATAAATATAATAAGACCTCATACGTTCCATTATATATTAAATATTTCTCTGTGACAAAAAAAAATATATATCATCAAGGTGTAAGTATAATCAAGCAAAAAAAAAATATATATATATATATATATATTTAAATTTTATACTACAATGCTTCTTTTAAAAAACATATTGGGATATTCTAGGAAGTTTATAAAGTAAATGTCTATATTCCTCAAACTTTAAAGTAGGTCTTGAAATAACTTTTGAGTGGTTAGTTCACAGCAGTACATATCCGCAAGTTCGCATCCGGATTAAAGAAACTTTCCATGTCCTCTGGGTCGATAAAAATGTGCCAAGCGTGGTGAAGGAATTAATCCCTGCGGATTCCGCGTCAACCAGAACAGTTAACCTGGATAGTGGATATATGCTTGCAGCATCCCAGGCTCATAATTTCGAGAGTTTACATCGGTGCCGCGGGCCGTAATCCTAGGTCAATTGTAAAGCGGAGACGTTTAGTTTTGTTTTAGTTTTCAAAAGGTACCTGAAATAGATTTGAAAAAAAAAAATCTTAAAACACAATGTTAAATTCTCCATGGTAAATGTTTTATTTGAGACATTAATAGCATATTCTGTTGAATTGCATCGAAAAATAAACAGAAATTCTTAGACGATAAATATTTTTAATGAATTAAATTTTCTTTTAGTTGATGTAAAAGCATTTATTAAATGGACTTTTGTGACAAATTATCTTATATGGTTTTCCGTGTTCAAAGAAATATTCAAATCAAAAAATATATTCAGGTAAACATTGAGCATGCTACTAAAATTAGCAGATATGCTGAAATTTTACATAAAATTTCATTGACGAAGTGTTTTGTTTGAAAAATTAATGCTATATTTATCTCTATTTTCTTGTAGATATACCAGAAAGATAAAATATAAACATGTGTAAATTTCGAATTAAATTCTTTGTACAGTACCACGATTTTATTTAATAACTGTTTGTAATATCTTAACATGTGCGGAAAAAAACCCCTGAAACGTAAAGCCTTTCTGTCGCATTAACTCTTCCTAAGTGATAAAAAGATTTATTCAATATATAAATAATATATATGAAGATAAATAAAATAAAAGTTTGCATTGATTTTTATGGAAATGATTAATATAACTAAAATAGAGTATTCAAAGAAAGTCGTTCATACAGCAATAAATACTGAATTTTAAATATAATTTCTTTAACTTTTAAATAAGAATTTTAATATACATTAAATAATTTTATGAAAAAAATCTTAAGAAATTAATTTCTGTGTAGCAAATATTTTCTTTGTGACATTAATTGCATATTCAGCAAAACTGCATTGCAAAATAAGCGTAACTTTCTAAAAGATAAATGTTCTTAATGAATTAGATTTTTCCTCTTGGGGCGAAAGCACTGATTAAATAGATTCTTGTGACAAATTACGTTATATGATTCTCCATAGTAAAAAGAATTAATCGAATCAAAAATATATCTAAGTTAGATAAAAAAGTTTGCTATGTAAGAGATTGTTTTGATCTTTTTAGCAACTTTTGTTTTCAACACATTGTAATAGATAATTTTAAAATTTAGAAAAGGTAACTGTTCCTTAAATGTATAATTTTCAAAATATTAAAAAAACTATTATAATAAAATTCCATGTGAAATTAAAATATACCATACATTCTGACGTACAAATGCACACTTATGATGTGAAAAAAAATTAAATTTACAAGTTTGCGTAATACGCTGGTTATAAAAATGAATAATTAAATATTAACCCATTTTACCCCAATTAAATATTAACTGGACGAGACTCCAGTATTATTTGACACATATAGTGCTAAAAATACTTTATCTTTTCTAACAGAAATTTTTAATTGAAAATCTTTCAATTCTTCTTATTCTGTCAAAGCATTTGTGCCATTCAATTTACAAACGACTTTTTTAGAAAATAAGAACTCCTTATTTTAAGCTTTCATTGTAAAAACAAAATTTTAATAAAATATTCTTGGTACCGTTTGCAAGTTTGGAATTAAAATTAGGTGTGCCTGGAGTGGGATCACTGTACCGGAAAGGGTTCAGAGAAAAAAAAAGATGATAGTAAGAACTAAGATTTTTAATTTAATGAACATCTTGTTTATAAGCAAAACATGAAAACAATTAAAAGAACATCACTGCAAGCAGGGTAATCTTTGTAGTGGAATCCGAAAAAAACCCCAAGAAAATCGTTACTGACGGTATCAATATAACGCAGGTATGGGTGCTTCGCGACCATTAAAAAAAATCACTGGATGTAGCGATCTCGTTGTATTGGAATCTAAAAAATAGAATACTCGAAATTCGGCAATGCCACGAGCACTAACGCACGTATGAGCGCTTCGTGCCCATGTAAACAACAAGACAACGTCACTGGATGCAGCGACCTCGCTGTGCAGTAATCTGAAAAAAGAATGAAATTCGTCAAAGCTGCGATCACTAACGCGTGTATGAGCTCTTAGGCTCCATGAAAAAACATTAAGACAACACTGCATGTAGCAACCTCATTGCATTAAATTCGGATCCAACGAATGAATGTAATGCAATAATATAATTAATGAATTATTTAATTTCTTCCTATATTGATTATTATCATTTTATTTTAAAATATTTAACTGAATAATAAGACAACAGTTATGTTAATCAACGTTTAATGTTGCGGGATTTATCTTTTTTAATAAAGTATATTTCTTTACACAAGTATATATACTTTAAGCATCATTATAAACAAAAAACTGTTATGAGTGTTTTTAAAGCAGTCCAATTTTAAACTTCTAAGTATATACAGTTTTCTTCAATTTATGAGTTAAATAAATACACGATGAAAGATAATTTTATTACTGAGACCATAAAGCTAAAGCGTAGTAATCGTTTTACTGCTGAATTTTTTAAGTGTACTTCAAAAAGCAATTTTTGATTTACCAACTATTGCAATAATATATCCCATCTTATAGCATTCAATTTAATATCTCCTAACGTAAATTGATCCTCATTACGGTTTATCAGTAATACACAGTTAAATTAAAAATATTTCTTTCATTTACCATTTAATAGAAACATTTCGAAATTCTTTGCGTTTTTTTTTTTATTTTATCTTTAAAAAAATTCTTTCGTTATGCTATTATATGTAAGATTTTTTTTATTTTTTTGATTTTCTATTTCAACGAATATTTCTTACATCTTCAAATTTAGTTTATTTTCGTGTATAGAAATATAAATATTACCATTGGATCCGTGCGAGAATTTCGCACTGCCATCTAGGATTTTTTACCAATATATAATATTTTTAAAGGCAGGGTTAAGATTCTAATGGAAAACAAAGTATTCAAAATATCTGCAATCAGAAATAGTCAAGCCAGAATATCATCTCATTTTTTTTCCTAAAAATTAAAACTGATCGAAGATAGCAAAAGTCACACGTGAGAAAAAAATAGCAATCGTATTTTTAACACTATTACAGGACGATCGGGAAATCGCGGGAAAAAGAAAAATGAATTGAATACATATAAAATACACTTTAATTTAATATAACAAAACATACATTTTTAAGCTACACGTGAAATACCACTGCTTCGATCAATCAATGGTGTCCTTATTTTCTAAAATTTTGAATTTGAATTTTACTTTTTAATCATAAATATAAAATAAACGCGTGCACAGACGTCCCACTTGACATTTTTTCTACTATTTATTTTTTACCTAATCATTGTTGAGCGCGATATAATACGGTATGTATTTTTGTGGCAACATTGGTTTGAGAAAAACTTTTCATTTCATTTATGAGAACAATGCTGAATTAAATTTTAATTAACTGCAATTTTAAATCAAAAGATATTTTAATGAAATGTGAGTGTACTATGTCAGAAACTAATTAAAAAACCTTTCTAATGATACCTCATTCATTGTTGTGCGTTTTATAAATGCGTAGAAAAAGGGATATTGACAACGGAAATAATATATATGCTTTAATGTAAATAAATCTATATAATAGCAACTATTAAATATATCGTTATAAAACTTTCATAACGTTTTTTAAATTTATGAATAAATTTAAAATATTGATAATGCTTGACTAATTAATTTATAAAGAAGATTTTTGGCTGAAAATCATGCTATATTTTTATTGCAAGTATTAAAGTATAAATAGTCACGTCCACCTCAATGGAAAATTATGACTCTACTCCTCTTAAACTGTTTGGTCGATGACCATCTAATGTAGCACAGTGATAGATGACATAGCTGTTATGGTTCGCGTAAAAATATCTGACAAAAATGGTGTCTTTGAAAAATAATTATAGAACATAAGTGCAGTAGGCATAACGTTAAAAATCACTAGCTGGTCAAATGTGTTCACAATATTTAATATTTATCTATCTATCTCTTTATATATATATTCGTAAATATATATATATCTGTAATTGCGAGTAAATATATATATATATATATATATATATATATATATATATATATATATATATATATATAATGCGAAAATATATATATATATATATTTATAATATTATTTCATAATCTTACAATTGCTTAAATGTTGTTTTGTCTTGTGACTATAAATCACTATAGCTCTTCAATTTAACTTTAATTTTTCTTTATTACTTACTCAACCAAACAATTTGATGATATTTCAATTTGACAATAATTCATAACCATCAATATTGAAATATCGTTGTAAACATAAACAGGAATTCAGCTAGAATTCTAGCTTTAATCCTTTATTTTATATATATCGGATTATCAACATCCATACTGAGGTACAAACTATGGAACAGCTATTTTCTCTGGCTTTTCTGTTTAAAACTTCACCTTTCACGAACATCATAATAGTTTTGCATTTTCTCCACACTTCTATTTTTGTACTTTTACTTTCCATATGACATCGTGCATTGAACCATTGATTCTATTATCTTGTACTGTTAAGAATATTAATTTACAGATGAGTATTATTTCCAATCCCATATATATATATATATATATATATATATATATATATATATATATATATATATATATATATATATATATAAATCCGTGCGTTTGCGTGTATGTTCCTTATACAAATCTACTGTTTGGAATAATTTGCACGATACATACATTTTAAAATCCGGGTGAAATTACTGATTGTTTACAACTTTCTCAAATCATTCTTTATGCCTTTTTTTCAACCACTTACCATATTTTATTTTTTAACAAATATTTTCTTTTCTAATGAATCTTTTTCTTTCCTGGTACCACACCATAGTACAAGCAGGAAGGTATACTTAGTTATTATAAGCGTTGAAATATTCAGCACCACTCGTTATATTTTCGCATCCGACATCGAGGTACGTATGAACAGATAATGCCCATTTTTCGTATATAATTACAAAACAAATACTGTAAGTACGTTAGAATGACGTAGTACCTTCTTTTATATGTATTTGGAGGTAAAACATGAAATATAATACAGATAACTTCAATTTCAAGAAAAATATTCAAAGAAAAAATAATAATCTCCTAAATATAACGCAACTGTGTATAGGACACTTTCAGTGTGACTTTAAATTTACTCTAAACAAAATGCTGCTCTATTTTATTTCCTATTTCGTTTGTATTCATTTCAAAATTACAAATTATCTTTGTCTGCTAGATGACATCGAGTGAATATTTTCTTACTTAGTTCC
This sequence comes from Maratus michaelseni, assembly GCA_963931845.1. Classification (NCBI taxonomy): domain Eukaryota; kingdom Metazoa; phylum Arthropoda; class Arachnida; order Araneae; family Salticidae; genus Maratus; species Maratus michaelseni. The sequence continues at coordinate 303,754,799 of OZ007587.1, read as the reverse complement.
ATTTTGAATAGGTCCGCATGTACTTCCCTAGTAATAGGTATAGGTTTAGTTTACCCACATTCTTCTTGTAGCTAAAATGTAATTAAGCAGTTATATATATTTCACGAAAAAGATATGCGAAAAACCTAGATTTTACACACGTTATATTAATTAAGGCACGATATTTTAAAGCATACAAAAGTAATAATTATTTATATTCTAGAAGGGCATGAAGCTACAGAAATTGAACCTTATCTTAAAACGCTTGCCAGCTCCAAGTTATTGTAAATAAAAAATGCTGCTTCCTCTACACACAGTTCCTTTAAATATGTAAACGATATTCCTAGAGATAGTTATCTTACCTCAATATGTTGACCGAAGGACTGGTCATTGATTCCTACACCTTCACACATTACTTTAAAAATTGTGATTTTATATTCTTTATTACTTGTAACACTACCATAAAACTTTTTTATAGGCTAGCGTGTGTCGATGTATAATATATACTAGCAAGCTACGCCCGCTACGCTGGTCAATTTCTATTAACGCACCTTTATTCACGTGAAATATTGACTTTGAATTTGACCTTGTATTTTAAAACCCTATGGATCTTTACTAAGAATGTCCTTCTGCATTTCCGAAAAAGATACGAACGCTATTGCGTTATTACATTTTTAATTTGTCAGACAAAATTTGGGCTGTTAAGGACAAATTAGGCCAATTCTCTGTAGACTTTATTATGGAATAGGTCAGCATTTAAAAAATAATAATAATTGTGTTAAATTATGGTGTCTATGGGGAAAAATAATTTCCGTTGGATTCAAATTGGGTTTGAATGAAGTTACAATTTACAATACTTCAAATATAATGAAATTGATATGCCTCACTGAGGTGGACAAAAATATGGTACTCGTCGAGAATTAAATAAAAAATCATGCACTCGCGACATCATAATTCACTTTTATATTTTAACAGAATAATACGGCTACTATAATTTGTGACTCGTGCTATAGTCAGTATATATACGTCAGGACACAATGCTGTTATCATTATCTTTTTATGCGTGAAGTTTTCACTATGGTACTCCATTGTAAAATTTGTTAATTTTTGAAATTCAATATTTGAAAAACGGCATAATCATTAGATTTGAAATCTATATCAAGAAAAATACAATTTTTTAACTTACTAACGCAGATTGTCTAACAATTTTCTGACAAATACTTTTCGAGATATTAATTTTTTCAGTAACTTCAAATGTTTCATTTTCCGAGATTATTATGTGGCAACGATTAGCGAAAATCCCAGTCGTCAGCAACACATACCTTTTTAATAAAGAGGATAATGGTTGTTGTTATAGATATTTGCCTTATCATTAATTTTGATGATGTTCCAGAATCGTGACTCATATAATGCCTGCGCATTTTATCAATGTACATATATGTACAGGCTTCCAATATTATTTCAATTTATGATAAGAATTCCACCAAAAGATTAAATATTTCATGCTCTAGGGTGTTGATTTGTAGTGGTCTGCAAAAAGGAATATACTCCCGATAACGTTGTAAATAGTCGTACTTGAGAAATGTTATTTAAATTCACCAATCCAGGGGGGACCGCCAGTGCATTTCTCTATTTTAAGTGCGAATTTATTGCCTCTGAGGTGTCAGAAACGAATTTTTGCATGTCACCATCCATATTATCCGTCAGACATTAATGTTATTTGAGAAAGAAATATTGGAAATAACCCTTATTAAATGGATTGTGCAAGGTGTAACTGAGTCCCTGCTGTAGTATGACCTTCACCGGCTCAATTTATTCGGTAACATATGAGGTAGGAAGATTCTGGCGCTATTCCATTGTTTGTTTTAGCAAGTGTTGTCAAAAATATTTGAGGTAAACTTTTCGTAGCCTTTCTTCTTAAAAGAAAATTAAATTATTTGCCTTTTAATTTAAAATTGTTTATTTTAAAATTATGCAAGTATTTAGCAGAGAACATAGAGCTGTTGACTAACATGTTTATGCAATTCACATAGAGAGGACGATGCTAGAGGAAGTAATTTCGCGTTTATTTTTATTTATTAATTAATTTATTTATTTTTTGGTTATCTGTTTTTCACTTGTTCTATATGACCAACAAAAAACAGAGTGGTAGTAGAAAATATTGTTTGTAACGGAAAATTTTCTGAGCAAAAAGCAGTTTTCAATTTATAGTTATTTTTGTAACAATAAAATTTGTGTACTCGTTACGAAAAATCTCATACTACAAATTTTGAATTTCATTAGTGGATAAAAATTAATTGATATTTAATGAAAAGTTTTAATAATTTTCCAAGATCAATACAAAGCTTCTGGAATGTGTGGGGAGCCTATGAGCGGTGCGGCTACGCGGAGCAATGGTTGTTAACTACTGTCTGAATCAGTTATTAAAAGGACAAAATACATTGTATTTGAACTGTGCTATTTATTTTTTAAATAAATGCTGAATGGTAATTTAGTTTAACTTCTTTACGTCTTATCTACCAATTAAGCCACATTTATAGTGATACACCATAAAATGCTCTTTTGTGAAAGGGTTAGAATGATGGTGGATTGAGTCCATATTTAGGAATATGAGAAATGAAGTGTTTTTTGAAATGTGTCGTATTGCCGTTGCATTAAGTGGACCAACTTGTTTTACCCTCTAGAGACTCCCTAAGTGAACTATGACTTATTTGAATATCACACTGAAAAGAAAATTAGTGAAAATATATATTTAGTGAAAATATAGTTATCTCACTTACTACACTGTAATTCTAACCCCCTCATATGCTGAAAATCATAAAATGACATTTCGAAGTCGTAATTGATAATATAAATTTGATATATTTCAATTTCGTAAAACAAATACTGCACGTATAGTTATTTTTGTAACTTCTTTAACCTTCTTTTTTCAAGTTTTTGAATAAGTTAACCTCTTTCCACCCTCGGGAAAAAACGCTCTTTTTGAAATTTTGTTTTATTGTAGAAAACATTCTATAGCATTATTACCTTAATTGAGAGAATTTAGAATATTAAAAATTGAAATATTCTCTAGTAATTATTAAAGATGTTCCTAAATGTTTAACAAAATAAAAAATATGTATTTGTTATAAAATAGCGGTAAACATGTAATTGTATAAAATATAATAAAAAATATTATTATATAATATAATGCAATATATTGATGTGAATAAAGTATGTATCGCTCTCAAAATGTTGTCTCATACTTATGTTACACTTTTATCATATAAAATGTTTATAATATAGTTACATACAGAAAGAAAAAAGAAATCATTCATTTGGTGTTCTGCGTGGCATATTATTTACAGCTGTTTTTTTTTTCTTTTTTACTGTGGCTAAAAAGCTAATGTGTTGCATTACTAAACTTTTTTATTTATCTCTATATCTTGATACTGTCACATTTATCTCTACATATTTATTCTTCTACTAATTGCCAAACATTTAAAAGGATGCAACGTTCCTTATTAATTTTAAGACAATAATAACGATATTCGTTTCTAAAAATTCGTTTCTTATTTTTTTTTTTTTAAAAAACTTCTAATTTAGATATTTAATATTTAGCATATCTTTGCCAATCAGATCAGTATATCTGTTTTAGAATAGTTTTTAGTGGAAATGGATTTTTTTTCTATTTAGAATATGTAAAAGAACATTTTAAAACAATATGACAAATCATTTTGTTAAAAAATAAGAAAACAAAATAATGGTGAGTTTATGAGAAATTGATCGGGCATCCGTAATTGCCCATTGAGACACGAAACTGTATAAAAAAAACCCACATAGATAAGTTAATTTTGGTTGGTGTGCTAACTACATTTTTTTCAGTCTTTTCAAGATTTGTACAGATCTACCCCGATTTTCCTAAATAATTTTTCGTGTTAATTGCAGAAAATATAACAATATATGCGATTAAAAAAACGTGAAATTTTCCAAATTAAAATAAATACGGCATACCCCGCATTTTGATATTTACATTGATAATAAAAGAAGAAACGTGGCATTTTGCAATTTTGTCTGAAAAAGTTGTTTTTCCAAATCATAACCAACTGTACTAGTTATAAATAAAGTTAATGAAGATATTTTTTCTGTAAAGTGCATTTCACATAAAGATTGAAACGATTAGTTAATTAGAATTACACATATAGGTATTCCAACGTTTTTCAATACGTTTATTTCAAATTGGCAGCTCTGGGATAATTGCCCATCTACATTTGTGGGTAGTTTTACTAGGGTTAAGACACTTTTATACATCTAAAATAATTGATAGAATTAAATGTTTTAATAATGTAATTTAATATTAAATAAAAAAATATACATACTACACATATTTCAGTAATTATTAGCATAATGTATATCCTTTTTTCAAATATATAAACTATGATAGAATAACTTGATTTAAACGGAATGCAAAAATGCAAATCAATAACTTATAGGAAATATAAATTGAAATGTAAGTGTTTTACCTTTTATGAATAATATCTTACAATTCAGAATATAGCGATATAAAACTTATGTATATCTTTAATATACATATATCAGATCTTGTGCTAAAGAAATTGCGTTGGTTTCTTTCCATGATTTCTATAATCTACTGCATTCAACCACAGTGGTTTATAAGAAAATTAGAGTGGTTTTATAAAAATATAATTCATTTTTCTGGTTATTGAAATCTTCATTGATTTGTAAAATTTCAGTTTGTGAAATTCATATATTGAACACCGATTTCAGAAAATTTTTCATCTTTTACTCCAGAAATTTCATTTTATAAATAAACATAAGGGTACGTTAAAAACCAAATACTACAATTTTAAATGAATTAATTTAAAAATTGGTAGACTTATTAATGACAAGCTCAAATAAGTGTACTCAAAATTTGGTGTTAAACTAATAAAAAGCTTTAAATTATGCAATTTTTAAATTTTAAAGTAGCGAATAATTGTCACATTTTAAAATGTCCTATTGTTTTGCATAAAATATGATAATATTTTTAAGAGATATTTTGTATATATTAGAATGGAAGTTGCATGAATTGTAAAAGTACGGTAAATGTATAAGAATGAAAAAATATTTTCATAACTATGATTTTTGTTTAAAAAAAAAAAACTTTATATTTCCATATGCGCATAAATTTCAACACTAAAATATCCCTGAAATACAACTTCTTATGCTAACATTTCTTTATTATTGTATAGATGATTTACAGTATAAATTTCAAAGGAATATGATAATTAGGAATGCACATAAAACGTTTCAAAAGTTAGAAATGTGTGAAATTTTCAATTTGGAGAAATCAGAATTTTAAGTAAAATAATTGCATACATATATAGAATTTCAATATGAGACACGATAGATCCCACTGTTACTTAACAGGTGATATTTAAAAGACACAAATAGATGTTAAAAGATGTTTAAAATGTTTAAAAACTGTCTTAGTACTTTCGGCTGGCTATCACGACCATCATCAGGGAGAGAAAGAAATTGAGAAAGTGCTACGACAGTTTTTAAACATTTTAAACATCTTAAACATCTTTTAACACCTATTTGTGTCTTAAATGTCACCTGTTAAGTAATAGTGGGATCTATCCAGTCTCATATTGAAATTTTATGAATAAAGTAAGGTAAATTTGCATTTCGCTCTCTGTGTTTTGATAAATATATAGAGTTTTTTGAAATATAAAATCTTATATATCTGCAAAGAAGCGTCAGAATTGAAATATTCTTTTTGAAGCAGATAAATTTGAGCAACTAGTTTCATAAATCTCTAAATTAAACAAGTAAAATGTTTAGTCAAATTTTGTGATTTTGAATGTCTACTGTCCCTTTAAAAGAATACTGTAAGTAATAAGTTGCATTTTATTAAATAAAATTTCTAGTGCTAATATATTTAAATGATTTAGTGATTTAACCTTTACCCCCCCCACCTTACAATAGGTCTAACATTTTGTATTTGTGGCGATTTGACCCATATTAAAGAGTTATAGAAAATAACTTAAAATTAATCAGGGCCTTGTCAGAATTATGATGCTGTAAAAAGAATCTACAAAAACAACTTTTCAAAAGTAAAAAAAAAGCCAAGCGTAAAAAAAAAAGTTGTGTCTAAAAAATGGCGTGATATCAAATTTCCAAGCTATTATATTACTTTTTTAACTTTTTTCCATTAAATAAGTTATCATATATATAAGTCGAGTGCCTACGTATATGTTAATAGAAATCGTTTTCTCCTGTACTAAATACATCCTAACGAGTTTCTGAAAATTCATTTTTTTTCAAATTATGCATGATGGGCTTGGCGGCCATCTTTGCATATTATTCACAAAATTCTAAGCATCCAAATCCGTAGTTAAAATCCGAAGTTCAAAATTGTTATTTAAGCAAATATTTTAAGCGTTTCATTTATAGATTTGTATGATCTGAAAATTGTGTCTTAAGATAATGATGACTTATCTTAAAGATTCATCTTATGATTTATTTTTACAGAAATTAATAATTTCAAACTAGTAAAAATCAATTTCTCAAAATATCAGTCTTATCTAATTTATCTGTCCGTAGTTAAAATCTGAAGTTCGAAATTGTTATAAACATATTACATTGCAAACATATTACGCTTTTACTTTAGAAATTTGGGTGCTTAGAAATATGAAAAGATGGCCGCCAAGCCCATCATGCATAATTTGAAAAAAATTGAATTTTCAGAAACTCGTTAGGATGTATTTAGTACAGGAGAAAACGATTTCTATTAACATATACGTAGGCACTCGACTTATATATATGATAACTTATTTAATGGAAAAAAGTTAAAAAAGTAATATAATAGCTTGGAAATTTGATATCGCACCATTTTTTAGCCACAACTGTTTTTTTTACGCTTGGCTTTTTTTTTTACTTTTGAAAAGTTGTTTTTGTAGATATCATTTCTTTTTTTTAAAACAGAATAAACATAATTTAAATAATCTAAACATGAGAAATAATTTAAAATTACATTTTACTTTCAGTCATTGTTTAAAAGGTTAACTAGAAATACCAGTAGATTTTTAAATTAAACTAATAACAACATACTAAATGTGGCTTGTTATAATACTTGTTATCCCCCGTTAAAAAATATCCCTGACTTATCGATGAAATGAATAAAAATGCAATACGTACTTAGCGTGTCAGCGCTGCATTTGAAATCAAACGTGATATCACGCTCTTTTATTATTAGCACTAGCTGGCTTCGCCCGCTAGCGGACCCCTAATTTATATCGGGGCCTCGAATCTTGTAAAACCTCGAATAAGATAAACCTCGAACCGAACGAACCTCCGACCAAATTCTCCGCTGCCTTCGGCAGCGGATAATCCCTTAATTTGCACATCGAATAGTACAAACCTCTAACCAAACTAACTTCCGACACGGGTCCCCGCTTCCGACTCGGGTCCATCTTCCACCACCAGGTAGCGCAATCTGTTCTGTATGAACCTCGGGCACTGAAATCGTTAAGGCTATAGATGTCGAGTCGAATGAGCTATACCCCGTCGTGATCTAGCCCATAGAACCAGAGATAGAAAAGTGCCCCCTGGTGATGAAAAAATGAACTAAAATCGGAAAGCTCTATTGATGTCGAGTCGAATGAGCCATACCCCGTCGTGATCCGACTCGTAGGAACAGATATAGGAAAGCGTCCCCTGGTGGTGAAAGCTAATCGCGCTTGGGGGGCAAAAGGGGGGATGAACACCGGAGATGCATAGTAGGATTAAGCGGTCACAGACCTTTCCAACGATGTATCACATGAGGGGTATGTGCAAAAGTTAGAAAATACCCCCCCCCCCTTGCATATTATGATTAAGCGTTCACAGACTTTTCCAACGATATATCACATGAGAGGTGTCGGCAAAATTTAGAAAAGTGCCCCCTTTGGGTGGGAGGGCTGAAAGTGGGAGGATAGACCCCGAAGATACATAATATGAATAGCGGAACAATTTTTAGAATTTCTAAAAGCTGATTTTTATTTATTTATTTATTTATTTATCTATTTTTTATTTTTTGTTTATTATTATTTTATTTTTTTGCGTTGCCCTGTGTATGTTTGGAATTTCTTAGCAATTTCTTAGATTTGCCTTATTTTATTGAATTAAACATTGTACTGTTACAATAAATTTAAATGGAAACTTCACTTCTAAAACAAAAATAATTTAACAACTGGATTTCATTAATTTATAGGAAAACTAGCAAGCTACGCCCGCTGCGCTGGTCGGTTTCTACAAATGAACCCTGAATCAAACGAAATATATCGTTTAATTTGACCTTGTATTTGAAAGCAATCTGTATATTTACGTGGAATATCCTTCCACATTACTGAAAAATGACGCGATTGCGCTATTATATTTTCTAATGTGCAGTCAAAATTTTAGCTGTTAAGGACCAACTCTTTTATTTGGTCATTTACAGTTAGGGTTTGCTAAAGAATGATAAAACTATATGCAATATACTAAAACCATCACTAAAAATTATCGAAATAACAATGCAAACAAATTAACTAACAAAATCCATTCAGAAGAAGTTTTTATAAAGGCTAATCTTTGATAATCTGATTATTGAACTTTTCCACATAATTCTAAAACAACAAAACGATATAAAATATACTAAAACAATCCTTACAAATTATCTACTTAACAATGCAAGTCGCAAAAAATACGCCCAGTAAAAACTATCAAAAAGGCTAATATTTCGGAATCGGGTTCACTTGACTATATAACCTTCACACATAACTGTTGGACTAAGCAACGTAGGACAATATATAGTACATTAAAACCATTTCTGAAATAGCATCTAACTAACAATACAATTCTCATCAAAATCCGTTCAGTAGAACTTTTTTAGAAGCCTAATCTTTCATAATCGGAATCAAATATTGAAAAGGCTAATATTTGATAAAAAAAATGGTCACCCGATTTTCGAATTTCCCCCTATAATTCTAGAACTAAGCAACGTTATATAATAAAACGTTCCCTAGAAAATTATTTAACAGTATAGGTTCCATCGAAATACATTCGGCAAAATCTTTTAAAAAGGCTAATCTTTCATAATCGGATTGATCTGATTATAGAACTTCCCAGAATAATTATATAACTAAGCTACGTAGAACGATATGTTATACAATAAAACCTTCCCTTAAAAATTATCTTAGTTTAAGTCCTACGAAAATGCATTCAGCAGAACTCGAGTTATAAGCCGCCGGAACGAAATTTCATATATGTAGAAGTAAATAGAAGTATATTGCCATTAATATAGTTTGCATTTGAATAAAAAAGGTACTTTTCGGTCAGTGATATATGAACACACACACACACACACACATATATATATATATATATATATTCATACATATAAGTGTATATATATATATATGTATGTATATACATGTATTTGTGTAGATATATGTGTATATATGTGTGTATATATATATACATGTATATATATATATATCACTGGCGCCCGGCTACATAAAAATTACAAAAAAAAAATACTGCGAAAATGCAGTCGTACACTTGAAAAAAAAAAACACCTTTTGGCCTAAAATCTCTCATCAAAACTGTTTTTCTTTTTTTTCTTTTCTTTCTTTTAAAAAAAAAAATAAAATTAGTAACAGTTTTTTCTTTTATTTTTCCAGATGTATAGCCATTTCAATTCTTTCTGCAACAAAAAAAGACACTTTTTGGCTTAAAATCAAATTGTTTGGGGTCAAAAGTAAAATCAAAATCGCCAAAAACAAAAGATAAATCGCCAGATTTGTTTCAATAGAAATCTTGCCCCTTGAATAATTTTTTAAGCATTATGAACATTTCTAATCATGTTTAAATTAAATATCTTCGTTTTATAATATTCTCTCATCAAAACTCTTTTTTTTTCTTTCTTTCTTTTTTTTTTTTTTTTTAATAAAATTAGTAACAGTTTTTTTTTTATTTTTCGAGATGTATAGCCTTTTCATTTCTTTCTGCAACAGTAATGATCGCCAAAAAATTAGCAATGGTAACCTTTTCGGCCAAAATAACAGAACTTTCTATCATAATTCGATAGCTAATATACGTAGAACCTTATGTTACATACTATAACTTTCCCTGAAAAATTATCTCTCGAACAGTGCAAGTTCCATCAAATTCCATTCAGCAGATCTCGAGTTATACAGGAACGGAACGAAATTTCCGCTTGTGTTTTATATATATAGCGAGGCTAACGATATAGTAGATGTAGTGAAAGGTATTCCTGCGAACGAAATGCCTGAAAATTTTTGTTTACGTTTGGAAAGAAATTTTAAATGGCGATAACTCTTAATGTATACATTTTAGAAGGTACATCTTCCCTCAAAAACTAATTTATTTTTAAAGATCTTCCTAAAAACGTAAATTATATATTTAAAATATTTTTAAAGCATAAACACACTACGTCTGATTACTTTATTTTACAATATTTATAAGAACACGCATTTTATCAGACAATTAAATACACTAAACAAACATGAGTGAAAAATTGACCTGGGCCTGGACTCGAACCTGGGACCTTATGCGTACCATGCCGACGCTCTGCGACTGAGCTACCCAGATCCATATCCGTAACCGGCAATTTCTCATACTTATTCATGTTAGAAACAATCATCTGCCACAGTTTGCAGTCATATTTAATTATTTGATAAAATATGTGTTCTTATAATTGTGAAGTTTTATTTTAAAAAAAAATATCTTCAGAAGAAAATGGCTGACTTGCAGATTAAATTTGATGTGGTTATATTATAACCTGTAACTGATTTGTGCTATTTTAATACAGATGGTGCATGGTCGTTGGCGGGTTTTATCTCTGTTTTGGCATAATTTTTTAATCGCCAAGTTAATTAACAGTTTTTTGTTAATTAAGGATAAATTTTTTTTTTTTTACACTGAATTTTATAAAAGCACATAGATTACGTAATTACTTGTCCAAAAATGCAATCCTTTTTTTATTCTGCCCAATATTAAGGCCTGTAGCTTGTTTGAAAAAAAAAAGTTTGACGAAGAAAATAGTGATCATTTTACGTAACTCGACGTTTTAAAAAAAAAGCTACATCTCTGTTTATAAATCACTTATGAAGATGAGTTTGATCTTAAATTGAAGAAATTCTTCCTTAGATTCTTCTAGTTTTCGTTTTTTGTTTCTACGACGCTTGGTTTGTTTGATATCTGATATTTTAATCTGGCATGTTTTGTCGATTTAACATTGCGAAGTTGCTTTCTGTATATAAGCATTAGCGGTCTTTATTCCAGTTCTTGGCGTTGTTTCTGTGGCGTTTTTTTTTTTAAGCTTGGCTTGGCAGAGCGACCGCCCTGCTTGATAAAATATACCAATATTAATATTTAAGATGTTTATATGAGGCAAACTGCGATGCTACTGTATTTCAAACATTGATTGGAAACATTTGAGTAAAAAGCGAGTCAAACTTCACAAGCGTTTCGTATTACCTAACTAACTGTGAATCCTTCGAAATATCCCTCTTATGCTGTGTGCACCAGTGCTGTGCGCAATCCCTATGATTGTTGAAATTCTGCTACTTTCTCTTTTTCTTAAGCCGATAACCTGTTGTGATTTGCGATCAATCTCAGCTATGTTGTGAAAATGGTGGCAATAGCTGCCTCTTCAATGCATATCTCGGATTTTTATAATCTCAGATTTTTATTAATTATATTAAGCAGTTATTTTATGAGTAAAAATAACTGTTTCGTATAGAGTTTTTCGGCAGTTTATAGTATACGCTAAAATTATTAGTTATAAATATTAAATTACCATTAGTATATAACTTTTATATAACACGGTAATAACCTTTTATTTGAATCGCCGTATGGATCTTTAGGAATTAACTTAAAACGACTAATTTTAATACACCGTAAAAAGAAAATATGATTTTTTTTTTCAGGATATCATTCATAAGATTGGAAATATAGCCATTTACATCCCGATTACCCATATGGGTATAACGTAGGGTGTTAACATACGCATTGTTCCTAAACTCTGTTTAATTTAGATAAAAGAAATCTGAGTAATATATCATATGCATTACAATTATCATATGCATTATTCATAAACTCTGTTTAATTTAAATAAAAGAAAGCTGAGTAATATTAACCAAAATATTTTTAAAAGAAAACTTCTCGTCATCCATTATTACATAAAATTTCAAAAAAAAAAAAAAAAAAAAAAAAAACATTTTAATTATTCAATGCATTTTTACAGTTTTAAAATATTACACTTTAGAAAAAAATATCTTTTAAAAATATTTAAAACAGATATTACCGCATTATAGATTCCACGAGAAATAAGTTTTTTTTTTAATTTTTTTTTAATAGTGTGTTTTATTATTAGTTTCTATTTTCAGAAATCAATAACTGGAGAAAGAGCTTTACTTTAGAGTGAGCTTATAAATTCGTTTCTCAGAAAGTTATTTTATAGTCATCTTGAACGGAAAATGCCTGAATGTTATGTCAGCAAGATAAGAGTTTGCAAAAAGAAATAGAATATCTTTAACTCCATTTTGAAAATAACGTTTAGGTAAGAAATTCTATATTAGTTTTTTTTTAATAACTTAGTAAACAATCCTATTGGATATATAGTTTTTATAAAGCAGTATATTGGTTACATTAAATCATTATATTGGTTATGTAAAATATTTTGCCCAATATTTTGACTAATATAAATGTCCAATATTTTGCCAATATTGATTAATCAGTCAATTTTCAGTGAACAGCAATGTTATGTTCTTCTTTCTTCTTCATAACTTTTCTTATTGATAAATTTTCTTTTCTTTTATTTAAATTACACCTACTTCATTTAAATCAATATTGCTAATTACTATATTTAACTCAGCAAGCAACTTGAAATTAAGAACCTACAGACTACACAGTATATGAGTTAATTCCTAACCAACTGCTTAAATAGTTATATAACATTTAAATGAGTATTAAGCTATTTTTATACTTTAAACTTAAAAACAATGTTAAAATGACGTTTAGTGATAAACCTCTCGTTACAGTTGCGTTGTGTCCACCGTGCTTAACTTTCAGTCAACTTAATAATCATGGCTTAATGAACATTTAATATTTCTTTATAGATTTCTCAGGTACTTAATGATCTTTATCTTTCTAAATTAAGACTGTAAGTAAAATTAAACTTTACCACTAAAAATCTTATAACTCATTAACTACAAAAATATAAGGTTAACATATATCATATTTTATTTTCATAGCAGGTTACACATTAGAGACACTTAAATTATCTTTAGAATCACTCATATTATTCCTATAACCCACAAAATTTCAATAGTTGGATCATTAACAAACATATAATTCACAGCAATAAATATTAACTCTTCTCAGTTGCATGATGTTTAGCAAATTAATATATATTTTATTTTTCTCAATTATAATTAAAATCTCATTAACTTTAACAATAACTTAAATAAGATAACAATAATAAGATACTTAACAGAGCTTACCAGGGATGGAGTAACAACTTCTACTGGCTAATCAATTCATTTACTTACTAAGGATCAGTTCATTATAACTATTTAAAAAGTCCACTGCTTAAGAACCTTGAAATTACGCCCCAAAACATGTAGATTGACGAGTCTCCGCCGTTGATTAAAAGTTTCATATTTTTAACACAAACTCTTAAGAGTTCGGGCTCAAAGAGTAGGTGCGTCGCTTCAGTTTAGGATCTTTTTATACACACAGGCATCTTCTTAGTATCGCGTCCACACCACTGCTGCTTATGAACGTCATCTTCTTAGGATAGCTATAATATCTAGATAACTGCTGCGCCCCTGCTGCATGGAAACTTCATCTTTTTCGGGTAGCTATAAATCTAGATAGTTGCCGTGCCACTGATGCATGGGAACTTCATCTTCTTCGTATAACGATAAGGTCGGAGATAGCTTCCGCGCCACTGATGCATGGGAACTTCATCTTCTGAGGATAACAATAAGGTCGGAGATAGCTTTCGCGCCACTGATGCATGGGAACTTCATCTTCTGAGGATAACAATAAGGTCGGAGATAGCTTCCGCGCCACTGATGCATGGGAACTTCATCTTCTGAGGATAACAATAAGGTCGGAGATAGCTTCCGCTCCACTGATGCATGGGAACTTCATCTTCTGAGGATAACAATAAGGTCGGAGATAGCTTCCACTCCACTGCTGCATGGTAACTTCATTCTCTTCAGAGTATTTGTGTTTCTCGTCAAGCCGTACTAAGTACCAGAAAGCCCAGAGAGGAATTATTCACACTTTATAACTCGAACCATAACATATCTTCTGTAGTCAAGTGTAAAGTGTAGTAAAAATATCAGAGTAAGAATCTCGTTCGTAAGTGTCTGAATGATAATCTTCGTGATAATCTTTTTAGTTCTCATTCTGTTTTCTCTTAAGAACCCTCCAAAAACGGGAGAGGGGAGGGTGCAACAGGCCCGCTAAAATCCCCGTGCCCATTCTCCAACCAAAGAGACCCTACGCGCTTCTAACTGGCTAAAATTGTACCGATTATATCCTTTCTAGACCCGCCTTGCATATTAAAGTAACGCTTGAATATTTAAGTAACGTTAACCCATGGTGACCTGTTATTTACATCACCAGCTGTGGCTTACATCCCCCAGACCATCCCGTTAAACTCTCGACATATTTATGATGAAACCAAATCTTGCCTGGATTATCTCAATCTACAACAACCCTATTTTACTGCTTCAAACTGGAAAGGTGTTATGAAACTGAATCTCAAAAGGATTATCTCTGACTCGATTCCCAGGGTTCTATAACCTACCGCAATTTCCTAACCTCCAAATCGACCACCATGCCAAAACATCAAAACATCTGCAACGTTTTACTTTAACAGAAATTTATTTTATTTATTCAGATATATTTAAATTACCGTATCTTACCTTAAATATGCAACATAACAACATTTTATTCAGATATATGTAAATTACCGTATATTAACTTTAAAATGCAAAAAAACAACATTTTATTCATATATATTTAAATTACCGTATATTACCTTTAAAATGCAACATAACAACATCCCTCCTCTTTACCGAAAATTTTTACGAAGAAAAATTTTTCTCACCAAATACCATTTTAAATTTTGCCCCCAAAAATTTTTTTAGACTAACGAGGAGCCACCAAACGTATTCCGTTATTTGAACCTTCAAATCCTGCTTGAAACCAAACACCAGCCCTAAAGACAAGATAATCACAATAGAGATAATAGAACACCGTACCTAACATCGTGCACCTATGTAAGTACCCTAGTGACAACCACCGATTAACCTACACAAAATTGCCAATAAAACAAAAAAAAGAGAAAAAAAATAATCTCAAACATAAATTTTTAAATTAAGAGAAATCAGTAAAAATCACTGTTCACCCGGTAAGTTTTTTTTTTTTTTTTTTTTTTTTTTTAAACCAATAATTAAGAAATAACTATCCGCATCCCTAAAATAAATTCAGCTAAAGCTATAACATCATGAAGCTGAAAACATGACAATGTATCATAATAAAAATTCTAATAATAGATTCCATATAAATAAATATATACATATATACCTTCTATCAAATGTGTTCCTGCAAGGTTATCACTTGCACATGATCAAAATTAAACAACACACACATTTTGTATCACAAAATCAATAAACCGCTCGACTTATATAAACAAATAACAACAATATCATGAATAACTAATAAATTTTGAATAAGACCTTAATTCACATTTTTAAAAAAAAGATAACAGTACAATAAACAAACCGAATAATATATATATAAAAGGATATGTATTACACAAGCAAATAGAAATCGAATAAAGTCCATTAATAAATATATGTTATATATAAACATGATTGACATTCAACTGAAATGTCTGGCCAATATTATTATGAAAAAAATTCGTATCCTCCATCATAATTATCTGACCATAACTAGTAGTCAATCTCTCTAATAATGACACCTTAAATCACTCTTCGGAAATAACCTTTTAACTTATAAACAATTCAAATTCCACGAAATCACAATTCTGAGTGATACATACTGTAAAAGAGATCCCGTACTCTACAGAATTTCACCCGTAATTTTATTTCCTCGTAACTAAATATGACCCATCAGCCATCTAAACATCCATCACCCATCTAAACATCCCGACCTTCCAAAATTGGCCAAAACAAAACAAAACAAAAAAATTATTATTATTATTTTATTTTTTTATTTTAACAATTCGCTAATAACACAAAATAGCAATGTTTGCATTCATATTATCCCGTGCAAAACCAATTTGAAAATTTGGCCAAACATTTTTACAAATCACTAACAACACAATATATCCACAAAATATCCTTCATAATATCTCGTGTAAACTCATAATATTCAACCACAGAACAAACAAAATAATGTCTAATTACTGTACTCATAAAATAATGAATCCAAAAAAAATTACGAAAAAGGAACTCACATAAATAAATTTAAAATCAATTTCCAATTTTTTTTTTTTGGAACGGCAAGTGAAAGAAAAAGAAAAACCTACATACATCTATTTACATTTAACACTATATCGCAGTAGAAAGAAGAAAAAAAAGGGCGAAATATCCCCCTGACCAAATATACTAGTCTTTTCTTTTGCGTAAGGAGTATTTGTGAGACACAGTTTTCACGGCAGGCAGATAAGATCTTTGACCCCTAGGAATCCTAGCTGTGATTTTTTTACGATAAGAATGATCTCTCGCTTTTGTCGTAATGGAATCAGCCCATGAAATTTCGCTTTCGGCCACTGCTGCTTCCGGTAATAAATTAATACCTATCGAACCAATCTCTGTGTTTTTATTTGAACCTTCCATTAAATATTCCCTTGTACTCCTTGAAAAATTACGAGTTGGATATCTTTTACTATCCTCATTAATAATCGGCTCTGTTTCTTGCTCATCATTATCTAACGCATCCGTATTATAATGTAATGCAGGAAAAATTGGTTTGATATCAATTTTTCGGAGTTGATTAACATGCACCACTTTAGTTTTTGAGGAATCTGTCAGTAACTGAATTCTGAAATTCACATTACCTAATTTATCCAATACTCTGAAAGGTCCCGTATTCAATTTAGCAAATTTCCGGGACAACTCTTGTTTAATAGCCGGACAAAACCACATAACTAAATCACCAACTCTAATTTTCTTATCTATCGCTGTTTTGTTTTTAAATCTCTCTCGTTTTTCAGCTGCATTCTCCAAATTATTTCTGATGAGATTAAAACCTTTTTGTAACGATGGAATTAACGTCTCACAGTACGTAGGACAATCAGCATAAGAAAATGCTGGTTTTTGTGCTAATAAATTATAAGGAAAAACCATGTCTCTACCCGTTAACACAAAATGCGGCGATTCATTAGTTGCGACATATGTGTCAGAACCCAAAGCAAGTAAAGCAAATTTTAGTTGTTTGTGCCAGTCTGTATGTGTAATATTAACGAGTTGTGCTAAATGACCCGCGATTGAAGCATGCTGCCTTTCAATCTTGGCGTTCGTTTGGGGCCTGTAGGGAGCCGACCTAATGAGAGTAATCCCCAATTGTTTATAGACTTTTTTAATAGCATCACCAATTAATTGTTTACCCTGGTCCGTAATAAGCGTTTTTATAATTCATAACGCGATATAAATTCAGCTAACACTTCAGCAATTGTATCAGATTCAATGTCGGGAACTGGCCATGCATCCGGCCATTTAGAAAATGCGCACACAGAAGATACAATGTATTTATTGCCGTGAAATGTTTGAGTATAAGGGCTCGAAATATCCAGATGCGCAATCTCCATTACACTATTAGCTATCGGTAATCTGTGTAATTCCGCGTCTTTCTTCGGTTTATGACCCCGGTATTGCAAACATGCGTGACATGCACTTATTAATTTCTTAATATGCGCATACACTTTTGGCCAAAAGTAGAATTGCCTAACCCTCTGTAGTGTTTTAAAAATACCCGCATGACATGCCAAAATTGAGTTATGAGCAAGGTAAAAAATTCTAGGCACCAATGACAAGGGCAAGACAATTTTGCTCTGCATGTCCCTTCTGTTTCGATTACGGGTGTCTTTGCATTTCAATATATCATCCTCCATAAAAAATATTATATGATCCGTCTTAGTCGCTATTTCACTCGCAAGTTGCTGGATAATCGACAAACAAAATTTATCGTGCTTCTGCTCCGTTTTAAGCTCTTGTAGAAAATGCGACGGGTCGCAATTATGCATTGCCTGCGTACTATCAATGCTATTTACGAAATGCATATTTTCTAACTTTTTATTTGAAATTCTCGTCGATTCCAATTCCTCCAGAGTTACAACTTCATGATCTATAAAACGAGATAAAAAATCGGCAACCGAATTACATTTTCTTTTAATAAATTTAGTTTCAAAATCATAATCTGCCAAAGAGCATAACCAACGTGCTATTCTAGATGTTGGATCCTTTAATTTTAGGGCGTAAGTAAGGGCTGCATGATCGGTATAAACTGTAAACTTGCGGTTAAAAATATAACATTTAAAATAATTTACAGCCCAGACTAACGCTAAGAGTTATCTTTCCGTTGTGGAATAACGCGTTTCAACTTCTTTAAATTTTCTGCTTGCAAAAGCAACCAGCACTGGAAAGTTATGTTCATCGAACTGAGCTAAAACTGCTCCTAACGCGGACCCAGAAGCATCCGTGTAAACCAAAAAATCATCCTTATCTAGATCAGGCAAATTCAAACTCGGAACCTCTGCTAAGGCATTTTTCAAGTCCTCAAATTCTTCTTGAGCTTTTTTCGTCCATATAAACTTAGATTTACCCTTTAACAAATTACTTAATGTAATAGCCCTTTTAGAAAAATCACTCAAAAATTTTCTATAAAAATTAATTGTTCCACAAAATTCACGAAATTGTTTCTTTGTCGTAGGAACTTTAAATTTTTTTATTACGTCAGCATTCTTTGTGGTGGGTGAAATTTTTCCATCTTTCACCGTAAAACCTAAAAATGTAATTTCTGATTTCAAAAAATTACACTTGGATGGCTTCAATCTTAGGTTGGTTTCTCGCAATCTCTCAAAAACCAATGATAATTTATAAAGATGAGTTTTTATGTCTTTAGACGCGACGCATATATCATCGATATATATTAAAATATTAAGCCCTGCCAAATCGCCGAATATTAAATTCATTAATCTCTGAAAGGCTGGGGGAGAACTCGTACATCCGAACGGGCTTCTCGTATACATAAATGAACCTTTATGCGTCGTAATTGATGTATATTTTTGATCCTCTTCATTAATTAGTTGTTGGTAAAAACCTGAAGTTAAATCCATTGTTGAAAAATACTTAGAGCCTTCCAACGAATCTATGGTTTCCGATATGTTCGGTAAAGGATAGCTATCTTTAATTATTTGAGCATTCAGTTTTCGAAAGTCAACCGCTAATCTATATCCTCCATCTGCCTTCCTAACCAACATGACAGGACTAGCAAAGTCACTATTTGACGGAACCAAAATTCCCGCTGCCAATAACATATTAAGTTGATCTTCCATTTCTCCTCTTAAATTGTAAGGCACTCTATAAGGCTTACACTTTACCGGCGTTTTATCTTTTAGTTTAATTTCGTGTTTAAGAGTATCGCACCCTGGTACCTCAAGTACCGACGAAGCAAAAATATCTGAATTTTTGTTAAAAAAATCACGAACCTCTGATTTTAATGGTTCTTCTAAATGATCTAAATCTATCTTATTATCCC
The DNA here is from genome assembly GCA_963931845.1 of Maratus michaelseni. Classification (NCBI taxonomy): domain Eukaryota; kingdom Metazoa; phylum Arthropoda; class Arachnida; order Araneae; family Salticidae; genus Maratus; species Maratus michaelseni. The sequence continues at coordinate 303,734,990 of OZ007587.1, read as the reverse complement.
CTCTCAAATCTGTATGATCCATCGATCCGATGTTTTCGTCCTCAATATGGCCTACAAATGCTTCCCGTGCTTGTTTATTCTTAGAAATAATTGGTAATAAAACTCCTAATTTGGTGCCTTTATTTAAATGTACAGTGTCATCACCAAAATTAGCTATTTTAATAAATAACCTATTTTCATCATTTACGCACACTGATGTTCCAAACAATACGGAATCAGAAAAAGTAACATTAACTGGTTTAATTAAAACATCTTTAGTATTAATAAAATTAGCTTCTCTAATCCTAACTTTAATAATTTTCTCAGAATTAGCCGGAATGCACTCTTCATGTTTCGAAAAAACAGGTAACTCCGTAGGTTGTAACATGATAGAATTAACGTTATCGCGTGGTCCTGATAACAATGCTAACCCCTTTTTTCATAAAATAAAGTTTTTTTTTTTTTCAAATCAATTAGTAAATTGAAATTCTTAATAAAAGGTACACCGATAATCATGTGAAAATGTGGTGATAAAGAACCTCGCGTCACATAAAAATTATCCTTGAATTTCTGATTATCTATCATAAAACTCAGGTCAATCGTATTATTAATCTGAAACTCACCACCCAGAATTGTATGCATAGACAAACATGTGTTTTAACGCTTTTTAGTCGTAATTTATCCAACACCTCCTGACATACGAAATTCCCGGTTGACCTAGTGTCAATCAACGCCTTGCATCTCTTCCCCCGAATATTAATTTCAACTAATGGTAGTTTTGATTCAATACTATCATTAAAAACATTAAAACTGTGACACTGTGTATTCTGGAAAACCGACCCTTTTTCAGAAGAAAAATAACATGTCGGCTTATCATTCCTCTCCCCTAGTTTAAATTATTATCTCTATTCGAATTGTATCTACTATCCCCTGTAGCCTGGCCTCTGTTATTTCCGTAAAACGATCTACCTCCTGAGTTTCTCTCTGAGGTTAATTCATTCGAAAACCGAACGTTTCTGATCCCCACTCTTTCACCCGTTTGGTTTCGTAGATTACTATCTCTGTATCTCGGGTTAACCACTCTGTCTGACACCAATCTTTGTTGTGGTTTTCTGTCCATATAATCAGGGCAAAATCTTTGAACGTGGCACCGTCGTTTACATAGGTGGCAAATAATTCCCTCTCTCTTATCTCTAAAAGCCTTCTTTTCAAGTGTAGATAACTTTTCCGACATTACCTTTAATTGTTCTTTTAAATCGCTAGTAAAGGAACGTAAGTACTCGTTTTCCGCGTCTTTAGGACATGATCAGTTTCTATTATCATTAATAGCACACGCTAAATTAGTATAATCATATTGCATAGTAGTTTCTAAAGGCACTGCTTTATATGCGCGTTCTTCCAACAAAGCAATTTCTTCTAATTCTTTCAATGTTTTAGGATTTCTGGCAATGACCCATTTTCTGACCTGCGGAAGTAGGTTTTTTGAAAGCATTGAAACTAACCATTGCTCTTTAGTTTTATCCTCACAATCTTTTGGTAAATCATGCGCTGTGATTGCAGCATCTGCTTTTGAATTTGACTTTGCAATAAATTCAGCCACTGACACATCATGCTGTTGTTTAAATAACCAAAAATCATTAAGAAGATCACCCTGATCTCTTTTAGAACCAAATTTTTCCTGCAAAATTTGAAATAAATCCTGCACCGATTTAATATTATTTTTAAAGTTCAGGTATGTTTGTAATGCCAGTCCCGCTAAACGCTGTTGGATAGCAAATAATTGATCCTCTTCAGGCCAATGCAAAAAATCTGCTAAAGAAGCAAATTTAGTTTTGAATTGATCTAATTTCCAAGCTATATCTTGACCTGTATAGATAGGTATGAGATTCAAAGAATCTAATATCAAAGCGCAACGTTTCATAATGGCTTCTAGCTCTATCATCTTTTTTACTCTCTGAGCCTCTAATTCTGCTTCACTCATTTTGAAATATACGTTAAAAACTTCAAAAAAAAAATTACTGACACTCTAAAAGAAATATCAAAACCTGAGAAAAACAAATTACCAAAAATAAACAGCCTCCCATCAAATTTAACACTCTAACTTTAAGTATATAATAAGTATGTCATACAACAATTTCTGCAAATATTCTTTTGAGAATAAATTACACTTAAAATTACCATTCACATTGATACACAAAAATAAAATATCAATAATATAAATAGCAAAATACAATATCATTCCATTATTATTGTTACTGTACTTTTCCCACATTTTATAAGTAAATATATTGTATATAAAAAAATGATATATTTAGATTTCAAAATAAAAATGAATCTTTATTATTACCATCGAGGGAAAAAAAAACTAATAAATAAAAATATAGAAAATTTTCATTTAATTAAAATTTCCTAGTAAGTTCGACTGAGTGCACGAAACCCGGATTAAGGTAATTTTTTTTAACAATAAAACGGCACCATTTGTTATGTTCTTCTTTCTTCTTCATAACTAATCTTATTGTTAAATTTTCTTTTCTTTTATTTAAATTACACCTACTTCATTTGAATCAATATTGCTAATTACTATAATTAACTCAGCAAGCAACTTGAAATTAAGAACCTACAGACTACACAGTATATGAGTTAATTCCTAACCAACTGCTTAAATAGTTATATAACATTTAAATGAGTATTAAGCTATTTTTATACTTTAAAATTAAAAACAATGTTAAACTGACGTATAGTGATAAACTTCTCATTACATTTGCGTTGTGTCCACCGTGCTTAACTTTCAGTCAACTTAATAATCATGGCTTAATGAACATTTAATATTTCTTTATAGATTTCTCAGGTATTTAATGATCTTTATCTTTCTAAATTAAGACTGTAAGTAAAATTAAACTTTACCACTAAAAATCTTATAACTCATTAACTACAAAAATATAAGGTTAACATATATCATATTTTATTTTCATAGCAGGTTACACATAAGAGATACTTAAATTATCTTTAGAATCACTCATATTATTCCTATAACCCCCAAAATTTCAATAGTTGGATCATTAACAAACATATAATTCACAGCAATAAATATTAACTCTTCTCAGTTGCATGATGTTTAGCAAATTAATATACATTTTATTTTTGTCAATTATAATTAAAATCTCATTAATTTAACTTTAACAATAACGTAAAATAAGATACTTAACAGAGCTTACCAGGGATGGAGTAACAACTTCTACTGGCTAATCAATTCATTTACTTACTAAGGATCAGTTCATTATAACTATTTAAAAAGTCCACTGCTTAAGAACCTTGAAATTACGCCCCGAAACATGTAGATTGACGAGTCTCCGCCGTTGATTAAAAGTTTCATATTTTTAACACAAGCACTTAAGAGTTCGGGCCCAAAGAATCGCTTCTGTGTCTTCGTCGCTTCAGTTTAGGATCTTTTTATACACACAGGCATCTTCTTAGTATCGCGTCCACACCACTGCTGCTTATGAACGTCATCTTCTTAGGATAGCTATAATATCTAGATAACTGCTGCGCCCCTGCTGCATGGAAACTTCATCTTCTTCGGGTAGCTGTAAATCTAGATAGTTGCCGCGCCACTGATGCATGGGTACTTCATCTTCTTCGGATAACGATAAGGTCGGAGATAGCTTCCGCGCCACTGATACATGGGAACTTTATCTTCTGAGGATAACAATAAGGTCGGAGATAGCTCCCGCTCCACTGATGCATGGGAACTTCATCTTCTGAGGATAACAATAAGGTCGGAGATAGCTTCCGCGCCACTGATGCATGGGAACTTCATCTTCTGAGGATAACAATAAGGTCGGAGATAGCTTCCGCTCCACTGCTGCGTGGTAACTTCAATCTTTTCAGAGTATAGGTGTTTCTCGTCAAGCCGTAATAAGTACCAGAAAGCCCAGAGAGGAATTATTCACACTTTATAACTCGAACCATAACATATCTTCTGCAGTCAAGTGTAAAGTCTAGTAAAAATATCAGAGTAAGAATCTCGTTCGTAAGTGTCAGAATGATAATCTTCTTAGTTCTCATTCTGTTTTCTCTTAAGAACCCTCCAAAAAGGGGGACGGGGAGGCTGCAACAGGCCCGCTAAAAGCCGTGTGCCCATTCTCCAACCAGAGAGACCATACGCGCTTCTAACTGGGTAAAATTGTACCGATTATATCCTTTCTAGACCCGCCTTGCATATTAAAGTGACGCTTGAATATTTAAGTAACGCTAACCCATGGTGACCTGTTGTTTACATCACCAGCTGTGGCTTACATCCCCCAGACCATCCCGTTAAACTCTCGACATATTTATGATGAAACCAAATCTTGCTTGGATTATCTCAATCTACAACAACCCTATTTTACTGCTTCAAAGGGGAAAGGTGTTATGAAACTGAATCTCAAAAGGATTATCTCTGACTCGATTCCCAGGGTTCTATAACCTACCGCACAGTCCTAACCTCCAAATCGACCACCCTGCCAAAACATAAAAACATCTGCAACGTTTTACTTTAACAGAAATGTATTTCTTTATTCAGATATATTTAAATTACCGTATATTACCTTTAATATGCAACATAACAACATTTTATTCAGATATATTTAAATTACCGTATACTAACTTTAAAATGCAACAAAACAACATTTTATTCATATATATTTAAATTACCGTATATTACCTTTAAAATGCAACATAACAGCAATACTGCTTAAATATTTGCTTTTATATTGAAAATATTTGCAATAAAAACCATTTTTATAGAAATAATGCATTTACACTTTAAAGCCCAAGAAGAATTGTTCAGTCTTGGAAACCAAGCCAATAGAGCATAAATGTCCCTCCGGATTTCCTTTATTGACGTATTAAAAAATTTATAAAATTCAGCCTAAGCCTTCCGGTAAGAGAGGAAAAGGACGGAGTGGTAAATAGTAGCTCGAGTGAAAATATTAGCAAAGTGATAGCGAACTATTTCTAAAAATAAAATGTAAGCACCTCAACTGAAGGACAATATTAGATGTCTAATGCATCATAACCTCATTTGAGAATGTATGGAAAAAAACTCAGAGAGCAGTGAGTGTTTTATTATTATTCATTTAACACGTGTTAATGTCATATCAAATTAAAATAAAATGTAAACCGCTCACCTAAAGTAAAATATTAAACTTTTTATGCATGATAACTTCACATGAGGCTTTATGGAAAAACAACACACAGAGACGTTGCAATCTCGACATGAAAAAAAACCAGTCTTTTTTTTTAAAACCCTTAAATGCGGGGTTTGTAGAACACTGACGGTAATGTAATTTTAGTATGATGTTACTGTTACACACAGCATGTTTTTATTTCTTGAAGAGTGTGTAGTATGTCTTGAAGAGTGTAGCATTCATAGTTGCTGTACAGAGTCGTAAAAAATTCGATTACACTACCGTCTGTGGGCAGTAATTACTTAAACTGCATTTTAGCATCATTATGTTATTTAAAACCCCTCAAAATATGCATATTTAGGGCTTACAGTTGCATGGTTGCCATTGGAAACAAGGGCAGTAACATTTATAGGCATTTTAATGGAAAAAAAATAATAATCAGATTCATCACACTTTATTACCAATTACTCTGGAAAGAGAAATTTTCTATTATCTTTATTTAACTTAAGATGCTATATGTATCTGCATGTATGTAATTGTGTCTTCAACTAACTTTGCGAACACATATTAGGCACAATTTCCCCGGACGATTTTATGTGTTTTTTTTATTATTATTTAAATAAAAAAAATGCTAGTTATTTTTGGTGCATTAACAACAGCATGGATGTTCTTAACAGTTTAAAGGGTACGTCCACACATGATTATACAAATGACATTACATGACATTATATACATATTATTTTGAGAATCATTTTTCTAATATACCACTTTATTTATTTTATAATACATTAAAAATGTGTTTGATATACTTTACATTGAGGAAGAGTTAAATATTAAAAGGGATTTTTCTTGAGTTTGAGCAATTTCTATTTAAATAACAATTTCATTAATTAATAGGAGCAATGCCAAAATGAAAAGAAATTGACGCGTAAGAAATCAATTTTATTTTTTAAAAAGAAGAAACTATAAAAAAGAATAATAACATTAAGACACAAAATAGGAAATTAAGTGAGAAAATTTAGAGTAATTTTAAGAGAGGGTAATTATTAAAAATATATTATATGCATTGTTTTTTATCGATATTGCGTAATTAGCATTTTTGGATTAAATTTCCTGTATATCATTGCGACGTCATGACAAGGTCACTGTAACGTCACATTGTGACATTATGAACGTCAATGTGACGTTCATGTGAAGCCGTTACAGGCAGTATAAACCCTTCTGTGATGTTCCGTAGTGAATACCTTGTGAAGTCAGAGTGTGACCAATTTTTGAAAAGTTTGAGATTTGTGATAATTTTGTATGTGTCACGTCATGAGACGTTAATCGAAATTGAACAGTCTAAGTCAGGTCGGTTGTATTTTATTACTTTTTGCTGCAGGTCGGATTCGAATTTGCATGTGTCAACTTGTCAGATAATCAAACTTTGCGAGAACTCGACACAAACCGGTTTGGTTCGGATATATATTCATTTTTGCTACAACTCGGATATCAATTTAATTCGTGAATCGTGCGGGATGATCTTGTTTTAATTGAACCCGACTCGGGTCCAGTCGGCTGTATTTTTTTAACTGTCGTTTATGTTCGGATTATAGAAAATTTCTTCCAATGCACGTCGGCTTTATATTAGTATCAGTAGGATATACGGATATTGATCAAACCTGAATCGGATCGCAGCTACCATTTTTTTTATTTTTTTATTTATTATCTTATCTGTTGGGAAGACCGATCTGTGCTCCGTTATAATTAAAAAACGTTTTATGGACTTTTCTTGGTTGAATTATGTATATCGTTTCAATTGGAAATTTATACAAAATTCCTTCATATTCTGAAAGCCAATTTTTTTGCCAAATGTTGCCAGAATTTGGCAAAAAGTTGCAAACTTAGTAATATTCTTTCATTTGGCACCAATCAGGTGTTTTGAAATTGGTAATCTGGAAAGTTGATTTTCCCGACACATCGCGCCAATGTCGCCAACATTTTGCCAAATAATGCCACATTTGGCGAAATGATGCCAATTTTCCGATTTTCTTCAGTTCATTCAACCTTCATTTCCATTAAAATACAGTGACTCGTAATGGCGTAACGTAAACGTAGTGACCCGTTTCATAAACTAATTTCATTCGGATTTTATATATGTGGGGTATACAATATTTTCTAATTAAAATTGAAAAGAAAACCAAGGAAGAAATTTTAACATCTTTGGATTCAGTTGGACATTTTTTTAAATTTCATATATTCATTTCATATAGATTCGATGTTTCAAAATACCGTTTCCTAATTTCGTTTCATAAATTAGTTTCATTAAGATTTTATGTATGTAGGGTATATAAATAATTATTATATGTATGCATTTTCCGTGATATTAATTAATTACTTTTAATTTCGCATGAATATTTAAAGATATATTACATTTACAAAAAAAAATAATATGCGTAAACAAATTTGAGTGAACATCTCTTTTACGTTCAGACTATATTGATATTCTATACGCGAAAATAATGTTCAAACTGGTAGCAGCTGCATTCCTTTTTTAAACATTGCATTGAAACGCAAAGCTAACAGTGTTGACTTATGTGCATTTTTTGTTTAAAATTGTATAAAGAAATAACCTATATCAAAACGATTTCGTAAATTCATTCAAAAATAAATTTTATCTATTTATTGGATTTCTTAAAATGAAAACGTATAATCAGGATACACCCCAGAAAAACACACCCATTTTCTACAGCAAAATGTAAGTAATTTGTTTGTTTACAATATGTATTTACAATTCTGATTTATTTCAAAAGTTTAAATTTAAAATATAAAACTTTATCACATATATTGAATATCTGTTTTATATATTTAATTTACAATCATCATTATAAATGATGGTTAAACTTGATGTCAGTGTTAAACTATTTAAATAAAAAGTAACATAGTATTGTGAATGATATGTATAAGTAAAGGATTTATAAGTTCAGAAATTGAAAGTTGATTACTATTTCAGTACCTACGTAGGACTTAAGGAAGAACTATTCATTTTTAATTGTTTCAGTTAATTACCATTTAATACGACAAATATATGCATTTTAATACATGTTTGGTTTTTGTTATATGTTTTGTTATTAGTGTACCGCACTCTGCAGTGTGCATTGAGCACTGGATCAATAAATTCGGATCAAGTTTTATACACAAGTCTTAAATTATACTAACTTAAATTATATTAGTTATTATACTAACGCTAAATCGTCAAACGGATCTTTTATAAGTACTTACGCATTTTTTACAAGTATACACAAAACTTAACTAACGTTGAAATATCGTGAGTAGTGATGAAATCACAGGGTGACCTGTTGGACATTACCCCCCCCCCCCCAGGCCAATCAAATGAATCCTCTCCTCAAGATTTGAGAATTCTGTTTGGGTAATCATTCAACAATGTAAATCCATACCACATGTTGTCTTTCCCCACAGTATCTGCGAAATTCACAACCGAAAATAATGCCTGAAACCAACACTGGTCATGAATCAAAAGGGCTTGAGGAAGTTTGGGAATTATAATAACTTTTCATAACAGTGTCTGTTTGTAACAGCAAGAGTTTGTTTAACAATAATACATCCAAATTCATTGCACAGAAGCCGGATCAAGTCATTTTATGAAAAATAGCGGAACAAATTAGAACAAAGCTGGATTTTTGCACAGGCGCTAGTCAGGGTATGTGGTTTAACATACTAAAAGTCCTCATCGATCCGGTGTGAGCTTTAGTTGCCAGGGGGCGCGAATGATCTTGAAAATCGGTTTTTTATCGGAATCTAGAAAAAATGTTCAGTTAAAAAAGATGTAGAAAATTTAATTTCCTACAAAAAGTGTGTATAACATTTTTTTGTCACACCAACGCTTCTCTGTCAAAAATCAAGAACAATGAACGTACTTGGAGGAAAAACGATAATAATACGAAAAACTTGCTGCTATTTCCAAAGAAATTATATTGAAAGGTGCAAAATTCTTACTTTTGAAGAAAGAAGGTGAATGTATAATATGCTTATTTTCACACCACCCTTGAGTTAAAGCATTTAGCGCATTTTTTTTTAAATTCTGCTTTCCCCCAGGGCTAATTCACATATAATGACTGGTCTGTTCAAATCTCAATCATTTGACTGCTTGAATAGTCGTTTGCACAACTTCTTCACTCGATGATTTAGTTTCGTCATCATGTGTATTTTTTTCAGTTGTTGTATTACCTTCACTATATTCTGGTTGGCCTTCAATATCATCACTAAATTCAGGTGTAGCGATTTCCGCATTCCTTGCAAAGGGCATGATATTGTTAGTATCCTCCTCATCTTCTAATTCAACTTTACTTGCATTGTAACATGAAACTCTGCAATAATTTACGAAAATATAAGAACATTTGAATCCAATTTTTTGGCATCCACACGCTTTGCCACATCCTTTGGAGCAAGTACAAAAAATGATTAAATAATATTGTTTGGTGCGGGTGGTAAGGTAGCTGGAATTGGAGACAAATTAAGTGCATTTTGCCAGCCCCAGTTCTCAGGAAGAAGTTTATTGTTCAACCAGTATTGTACTCGATAATAAACACATAAACTGTGCAATCTAGCTGCATTCACGGTAAGCGGTCACGATGAAAGCCTTTTTTTACCAACAGCAACTCCTTTCTTGAAACATATAATGGTACTTGTTTAGGGAAATTTCTGCTTTACCATCATTTTAAACAAGTAAAATAGTTTTCCCTCTCTCGAATATTTCAATTCGGGATGCTTTGACACTTTTAAAAGTGCTGGCAGCTAGTATGTTACGGTTTCCTTCCCTTTTACAATTTTTTAATAACGACATTTTGCCTTTCCCAAGCATTGCTGTGTAGAGCCACCACCTCGAAAAGCGTCAAGAAACGATATATGATCTTTCAGAACTGCATCATTATTCAGACTTTACGACGAATACAAGATGGTTGTAATTTTTGTTCTTCGAGGCTTATTAAAAATCTCTGTCTCTGGAGGTGCTAAGGCAGTCAACAATACGAGAAAGTCAGCATCGTCGCCTACAATAGCAGCCAGCTCACGAAACTTCGCTACTTCAATGACTGCATTAACAATAAGTGTGTCAGCATTTCCATCTACCTGTTTCGCTTCGAAACCATTCTCCATAAATTTCTCCTTGAGAATAGAGATGAGGTTTTATTTATTTTTTGATGATTAGATAAAAACTTTTGACTAATTGACACTTTCATTTCTTCGTTAATATCGATGTTGAGATTTACAATTTTCGAATACCGATGAGTTCATTCGGCCTCTTTTGTATTATAAACTTCGTCAGAGTAAACATTGAAAACGGTTACACATTTACCACAGTAGTTTCTTAGGAGAAACCAACTCAAGGAACACGCCAAATAATGGACTTTTCCAATTCAAGACGGAGCTAGAGTTCAGATGCGTAAGACAGTAGTCAGAAATGATTTTCGCTCATTGAAGATGGTCGCGGTAGCCGGTCGAAACTACTTCGAGGGTTTTTAAACATTTTAAACATATTTATATATCTATTTGAGTTTTTTTTAAATGTCAACTGTTAAGTAACGTTGGGATCTATCAAATCTCATATTGATATTTTATGAATCAAGTAACGTGAAAGTTTGCATTTCACCCAATTTGTTTTGGTTTCAGTTATAAGTTTAGATTTTCCCAGTAGTAGGATTTTTGAAACATTAAACTAAAAATGAGATACACTACAGTAAAACAATTAACGTTTGAAGAAGATATAAAAGTCATTTACTAATGTTTTCATGTGATTCAAGACTATTAGTTTAGGTTACAAGTACAGAAAAAAATATCTAACCTCAAAAATTACTTTACTATAAAAAAATAATATGAGTTTATTGGATTAATATAGGTTTTCAAACAAAAGCTAATATCGGATTTCCAAAAATCTAAACGTTATTCTCAAAATGGTGTGAAACAAATTTATTTTCTTTTTGAAGCTTCAATCTTTGTGGCAAATCATTAAAATATTTTTCGCTCCAGGATGGCTGGAAAACAGTCTCTTATAAACAGATTTAAAATATTAAAAAACTCTGCCATAAGTTTACATTGATCCAGATATCGGATTTCTTAAACGTTAAACTAGAAATGAGTAACACTTCAGAATAGAAAACGTATTTTTGTGGAAAATAAAATAGTTATCTGTTTGTGTTTTTCCATATTATTCAGCTTCATTATTTAAGAATTCGTGTTTAGAAGTTATTCAAAACAAAAAAAAATTATAAGAATGTTTTAAATAAACTAATATCCGATTCATGGGCATGTAAGAGCGGAATGTTGTGAAATAAATATAATAAGCATAGAAAACGGATAAAAAGTGGGGTGGGAATGTTAGTTCTTCAATCGGGAGCACGCACATGTCGACGAAATGACTCTTTCAGCGACAGTTCGTGGTGAATTGGTAAAACTCTATATTCAAAATGGGATGAATGCTGCAAAAACCTTGCGTGTTTACTGTCGAAACCATCGCCAAATACGTGACCCATGTAGCCCACAAGATCTTCGTGATTTAGTAAAGAAATTCGAAGAAACTGGCTGCACCTGTGATAGACCGCGATCCGGACGACCAAATGTTCCTGAGGATACTGTTATGGAAGTGCATCAGACAGTGACTACAGGACACATGCTTACTGCAAGAGGTGCATCTTGTGTATTGGATATACCGAAATCAACGGTCCTAAAGCTACACTGCACTCTATAATCCGCATGTTTCCTTACCGGTACCAGCGCGTCCATATGTTGGAAGTGGGGGACCATCAACAACGTATAGACTTTGCTAATAAATTTCTTATCAGATATGATGGAGATAACGACTAGCCTCTTCGCATATTATGGATGGATGGGGCACATTTCACCTTAACTGGCTTTTGAAATCAAAAATTGGATCAAAAATTGTGTTCACTGGGCAGTCATGAATTCGCACGCTGTGGCACCAGTACCTTTATACGACGTCAAAGTTACTATGTGGTGCGGCATTGTAGGCACAATTATTCTCGGGCCGTACTTCTTTGACGAAGCGACACCAACGGGATTTGAAATTTGCTTTGTAACAGGTTCCCGCTATGCGGCAATGCAGCAAAATTACGTCATACCAGAATTGCTGCAGCGAAATGCACTAAATGACTTCGCATATACAACTCCACATATAGCGAAGTCTGTTCGCAGGGTCCTGTAACAGCATTTGGGCGACCGTGGCATCTCACGCCATTTTCCATTTTCGTAGCCTCCGCGATCCCCCCGACCTCACTCCTTTGGATTTTTGGTTCTGGGGATATCTCAAATCCGCAAACTTTGCTGGATTTGAAAGATTATATCAAACGTGAGATTGCAAACATACCTCATGCGACGTTACGCTCGGCTGTATTGTTCACAGTCGCCCGCATGCAATGTGTAATTGCCTGTGATTGCACCCATGTGGAAAATGTGTAATCAAAATAAAAGTTTTCTTTCCCCCGATCTGTGTTGTAATCATTGATTGGTGTACTGACTCTGTGTCATACGCAAACTTCCTCCGTGCGTCCCGATCGTGTTTTTCTTTCTTTTTTTTTTTTTTTGGTCGTTAACATAGGTGTTTTTTGTGCGTGCATAACGAGTCCGTTTCTTGCAATACACGTACGGTTTCAACGCTCTTTAGGGTTTTCGCATGCGCTGAGCTTTTTGCGATGAAAAAAATGGGCGTTGCCATTGGAAAATTTTGAGTTTCTGTACCTATAACCGTAACTGTGAGCATCACTTTGTTGCCGTTCACAGAATCGAAATCTCATACCTCTGAATAACTATATCTGAAATCTCACCTCGATCGGTTGAACGGACCGGCCGCTAGATCTCCATATATTAGCAAAGTTTTTTTATGACCACCATGTATATATATTGATATAGGCGTAAAAGGAAAGTGAGTTAAAATTAAACTATCCAATTTTAATTTGGAGTATCGTTACCATGTGAAAACATATATGAAAAATCCATTTTAAAATTTTATTTATGCAACTTCCCTCTAGGGGAGCTACGAGCGCAAAAAAAAAATGAATGAGATAAACTTTATCAATACATACATTTTACAATAGTGGAAGGTTTTACTGAAGATTTCAGCGAAAATCATTCCATGGAAGTGAACTTAAAATGATATCGAAAAGTTAGTTTTAGACGCAGTTTCACACATAGAGTAGTGGACATGAAGCATCACATGTTAATAACTTAACACACTTGAAAATAGCTCTCTTCCAACGTTAATTGGCGGTAAACTGTTCTGCATCAGATTTTTTTGCGGTTGTGCTGTAAAAGAGCTATAAATGTTACAACCGTAGATTCAATATTGAACAGGTCGCTGTAAGCCATAGTAATGTGGGATAAAAAATTAAATAATAACCATCTATGCATCAATATTCACAATAACACAAACTCACTGATTTACTTAATAGATACTTGATATAGTAAGATTATTACGAGACTCGTAAATAATAAAAGGAGACCTAGAAATACCGTTGTTCCATATAGTCTAAGAGCTAGCAAAGATTTCGTCACCTGATTTTAGCAAGACTCATTTTTCTACATATTCTCCCATATTATTGTGTAGTACGCATGCTGCCGGTCTAGATGGCGCGAGACGTTGCGTTTACCTGTGAGGGAAGGGGCAATGTAGGTGAAGAAGTGACAAAATTACGTCATTTTAGCACGAATTTTGTTTATAACACTTGTTTCTGCTAACTATTTGTGATATTAAGCCATTATTGCCACATCGATTCACCGTTATTAAGACCGTGCCAGACCTTTATTTATAGGTAAAATAAGATGTCAAATTCACGTCATTTTAGCAAAGCTGAACTTTTAGTATGCTATACTTTGGCTATCAGATAAGTCATAATTAATTTTACATTTTATTTGAACTTCATATTACGTTAACACGTGCTAAAGGAATAAAAATAAAACATTCACTGTTCCCTGAATTTTTTTTTCTGTACAGTCTATGAAATCATTATGCATGAGGCATTTAAAATTGTATTTTATTTGAGGTGTTTATAATTTATTTGAACTTCATATGACGTTAACATGTGTTAAATGAATGAAAATAAAACATTCAATGTGTTCTGCGTGCTGTTTTTCTATACAGCCTCCTGTGAGGTTATCATGTTTGAGGCGCTTAATATTGTCTTTTAAGTGAGGTGTTTCCATTTTATTTAAAAAAAATATTTAGCCATCTCTTTCCTAAAATTTCCAGTGGAAATACATTACTTCTTTAACAGTAGAATGTTATTACAAATATTTCCAATGTAAAGCAAATATTTAAACATATTTGTTGTTCTATGAACATTTTCAGAATTGCAATATTGCAAAAATAATGGGCTTTAACATAACCAATAAAACTATTTACTGTAACCAATATAGTGGCTTATAAAAATAATATAACTAATATGTTGGTTTACTACAATATAATTTAAAGAAGGTAATATGGAATTTCTTACCAAAACGTTATTATCAAAATGACGAAAACATATTCTATTTCTTTACGCAAACTCTTATCTGACTGACATATCATTCAGTCCAAGCTGACTGTAAAATAACTTCCTAAGAACGGCTTTTATAAGCTTACTCTTAAGTTAAGCTCGCTCTCCAGTTATTGGATTTCTAAAAATGGAAACTGATAATAAGAAACTCTTCCCCAAAAAAAAAGAATTTTTGTAGGGAAATATTAAAATGTGTTTAGTTTATTTTAAATATTTTTAAAAGATACTTTTTTCTAAAGAATTTTATTTTAAAACTGAGAAAATATATTGAATATTTAAAACGTTTTCTTTAAATTGTATGTAATAATTGATGGAGAGAAGTTTTGTTTTATAAATATAAATAATTTTTGGTTAATATTACTGAGATTTATTTTTATAAACTACAAAGACTTTGGTAATAATTGTGTGTGGTAACTATATACATTATGCCCATATTGACGTCTATTGGACTACCATATTTATGAATCATACACTAAGGAAAAGGATAAAATCATATTTTTCTCTGTAAAGTGTACTAAAAGTAACGATTCTAAGTTACATTTCCAAGGTCCGTACTCGATTCAAAAATAAGATTATTACAATGTTAAATAATACTTTTATACTACGGGTAATTTAACATTTATACATAATAATTTGTAGTGCGCCTTAAATTGCAGAAAACCTATTACCAATACAGATAGTTTTACTCATAAAATCTTCTTAATGTAATAAATAAAAAACTACACGAGTAACCATGTTTGAGATTATACAGTAAGACATATAGTTTAAATTTTAAAAGTATGTAACAGGTAGAACTGTTCCCTATATATTTAAGAAATATTTAAAAATGTGTTCATTATGTATACATTTTTTTTAGCTTCTTGGTACACTTTAAAAAATAAAGAAATTAAATTGAATCTGTAGTATTAATATATAAAGAGATGCTTTTATAGTCAACCGTTCTAAAGTATTATTGTAAAAATATTTTAAAAGTCATGCCGATTACTGTTATTATGACAGCCTTTAATTTTATATCAATAACAATGTTATACTTTAGATTGACATAAGATTTTTATTGAAACTAAGAATTAAATTAACAGCGTTAAAAAATTTTGAAATCAATCGTTAAATCTTTATAAAATTGTTATATACTTTGAAAAACCCTTAAACAAAAATTTGTACGAGCGCATAAATTATTATTCTGTAATATTTTGTAATGGAAATGATTTTCTTCTATAATATAGAAATTATCTATAATATTTATACCATTTAAAAAGTATGTATGTAGATTTGTGTTCAAAATATTGTACAATAATAGAATAATAATTATTAAAACTTAATGAAAAAGACTTTTCAGTAAACATCAATGCGACGTATTACCTTGTAATAAAAATTTAAACGTCTTACATATATGCAGACAAGTAATCAACATATCCTTAAAGATTTATTGGTTACGTAAATTTTGCCAATAATTTTTACTGTAAGTATTCCCCTTTACTATGATTTTATAAGAAAAAAATATTTATGCAACCTAATAATGTTAGCAGTTCAAAAGAATTGTGTACAATTTCAGCAAAGTATTTTGAAACATAACCAGGTAACTATCATCATCGATGCAATTAACGCTGCATAACTAAATTTATTTCTATACTTTCAACGAGCTTCTCTTTTTTAAGGATTTGCACTAAAAGAAGAAATAAACAAATAAACATCTATTAATAAAAAAATATAATTTTATACATTCATTACATATGGTTTTAATATGTTATGTCTATTTTAATAAAATAATTTGTGTTTTGGATGTAAGCGGAAACAACCTGTTACATAAAATTATGACGCAATATTATTGATTACGAGGCTAACGAAAAAGAAAGGCTACCGCGGTGCTTTACGGGCATCTTTTTTTGCAGACCGCGGGAGTCACGTGATGCTCGAATCTACCAATGCAGGTGTACGAAAAGAGCAACACGTCACTCTAGCGGTCTGTAAAAAAAGATGAATGGAATGCACCGCGGTAGCTTGTCTTTTTCGTTAGCCTCGATTGATTATCATCTGAAAAGAGACTGCATTTTACATTATTTCTAAGTCAGATATTTATTATTTGTGCGCGATAACTTCAATAAGATCACTTTTGTAAGTTTCGAAAGAAGTAAGTTGCATATATTATGGTCAAGTAAAAAATCTCAACGATTGTAAATGTATAGGATATAAATTGATATGTATAGATATATGTTGGAACATTTTATGCAAGGGCTTATTCAATATTTTATAGTACACTAAAAATATTTGATATGACTATTTTACACTTACTGTAACGCCGCTACTACAAAGATGGTAGCCCGTGGTTAATTTTAGCAGCTATAATAACTGTCTGTCTGAATAACATTGTGTTGCAAGATGCATTGTTTACTTAACATTGGTATATAATATGGTGGTGCTGTTATCCGAACGTGTAGTCTGTGATCGTATGAAGGACAAAAATGTGAAAATACAGAGACACTATGAAATTTCCGGATAAACTATGAAAAACGACCATATAGGCACTGAACATTTGACAGAATATGTAGCGCTTGAAACTTATTACTCTATTAACCGACTGCGTACTTTTAGTTCATGTGTTTCTGGTAAAACGCAATATGTTACCGTTTATTAAACATCAAATTCAGTATTTGCCGACTATTTATGTTCGTCAAAAATGAAGAGCATCCAAACTGTCACTGTTTTCACAACATGCCTCACAAGAGAAAATTCCGAAGTCGGAAATAAAGAATGCTTTGATACTTTGTGTAACAATAGAATATAGCCAATAGTTAAACAACTGAAAGTGTTAAAATGCTATGGCCTGGAGGTCTTAGAAAAACAAGCCCCAAAGTTTGTGGTTCATTTAAGGTAAAGGTAGGAGAGTCTGCGCACAATTCAAAACAATAACAATAAAAAATCTAAATATTAATTTTTTTCTAAACTATCCATGAATAATTTTTACTTCATTTGTTTTTCATGCATTTCCATTGCTATTTTGTTATTATGTTGTAATTTAATAGAACAGTTGTAATAAAACCAAGAAAGTTATTTTGCGCAATCTGTCCTTACAGGGTTGTGTGATTACGCACATGGGTAGGAGGGATTGTTACTAATAATAACTGTAATTAGATTGTTAACAATAATAATTACCCTTAAATGACATTGCTGTAAGGTTTTTGTGAACAAATATTGTTGTATTAGGAGTGAATATTTCAACCTAATGATTAAAGAATCAGAAAAAGGAAATAATTTTAAAAACGATTAAAAAATTTTAATTAAAGGAGAAAAAAATTAAAGAACCAGAAAAAGCAAGTCCAGATAAGATTACAAAATAACATTAAGTTACTTGAAAATACGTTTAACTTAAAATTAGTCGATTTGTATTTTTCATTTTTTATGCAAATTTACCAATAAGCTGCGTAATCTCTCCTAGCATACAAAATAATGGGAACAATGCGCCATCTCTCCTAAGTAGCAGATACGCGAACTCTCCAATTTCGGCAGGAGAGATTGCGCGGCCTTTTATTTAAACATGGCTGCTACTAAAACAAACCGTTGAAGTTGACATTGTTAGTCTAGATTAGTAGCTTATGAGAAATCGTTTAAGTTAAAACTATTTTGTACTACTGACATTGTATAGAAATTCTGATGAATAGGTATAAAAATTCAAGCACTTACTTTGGGAAAATAAAACAAAATAGCAATGATTTATCTTATACGCTCAAAACAATCAACGTGCACTTTCAAGAAGACACTCCACTACTGCTGTTGTACAACTACCTGTAGTCGCTGTGCGCTCACTCTACTCCTTCCCTGGAACCTATATGTGCGCAATCTCTCCGACCGCGCCATATCTCCTGGCTTTACCTTATGATTACGTCCAATAACGGCGAGTTACAATCGAATAAATTACTCGCGTTTCTGAGTGACTCCCTAGCACGGTTGATATCATACCGGACACCAGATCTTGATACTTTATTGAAGTGAGTTCGAACATGCTATTGTCTCCAGACAAAATAATGTTTAATTATTTTGCAATCACAATTAAAAATATATACATAATTATTTAAATTTGAGACAGATAAAAATGTATCACATATTTTTGCGCATGCATTCATTCATTTATTTATACAAAGAGAGAGTTTTAAATATGAAATTTTGTATTTTCATAGATTTAATGAGAAGTAAAAAAGAAATATATGTATATACATACATAGTTTGTATTTGTTCCGTGGACAAAATTTTCCTTTCATTTTCAAGTTTTGATTTTTTTTTTTTTTACATGAATACACTCTTATATTGTTTTCAGTGAAATTGATTAAGATACGTTATATACAATTAAATTGTGCTGTTTAATTAATTTTTTGCATTACCATACTACATAATTTTAAAATTAACCTATTACATAATTTAATTTAAAAATTAAAATAATAATAATAGATCTAATTTAAAAATTAACCTAAAAAGGAAACCTGTTTCAGCTGTAAACATAAGCTTTCGGAACTAACAGAATCATACGTTCAAAATTTAAACATCAAAGTTTAAAACTCTTAACACTTTTTGATATGAGGGGAAAGGGAAACATTAATTAAAATAGTATACTTTGATTTAATATTCCACATTTAAATCCCCTTTTTTCTGAGAAATATATGAGATTATTAGCGTAAAAAACTGTAATTAATTGCAAATAAGAAGAAAACTTTCTTGACTAAACAAATAAAACTGCGTGTTTTTTTTCTTTTTTACATTCATTAAAGTCAGAAAAAAGAGAAAATTCATAATAAACACTCTTTGTCGCTGTAACTAACTAACTAAATAAATAAATAAATATATGTCCGACAACATGTCTTAATTTATATATACTTCATATTAAAATAACTATCTACTAGGTGCGCAACTAAGTTTCGGGGTTTCACACATAGATGGCACTAATGGTTCATGTAGTCGACATACATGTCTAAAGTTGCGTTTTTCTAATAGCTTGGATATCTATTAACAATAACCAGTCGTAATAACAACACATATCGAAACGCAAAAATATTTTTTCTGACAACGAAAACTTCGAGTTTTGTACCAAATAAACAGCATTTGCGGGCAGCTTTGCTTTTCTGCTTTAACTTGAAAACAAATGCAGCTGAAGCATGTAGTTTGCTTGAGGAAACCTACGGAAAACATGCACCATGGAAACTACCTGTGAAAATTGGTTTAAACGCTTCAGAAATGGCGATTTCGACACTGAGGACAAGGAGCGCTCCGGAAGACCAAAAAATTTTGAGGACGCCGATCTGCAAGCGTTATTGGAGGAAGATGATACGCAAACACAAGAACAACTTGCAGAGGCATTATACATGACTCGCCAAGGTACTTCCAAACGTTTACATGCCATGGGAAAAATTCAAAAGGAAAGAAAATATGTGCCACATGAGTTGACTGAGAGACAGATGGAAAATCAAAGAGCCACCTCCGAAATTTTGCTTTTGCGGCAAGCAAGAAATAGTGTCCTGCATCGAATTGTTACTGGCGATGAGAAGTGGATATATTTCGAGAATTCCAAACACAAAAAATCGCGGCTTTCACCTGGCGAAGCATCAACATCGAAGGTACGGCCAAATCGCTTCAGAAATAAGACAATGCTCTGCGTTTGGTGGAACCAGAAAGGAATCGTGTACTATGAGCTGCTGAAACCAGGCGAAACTGTTAATGGCAATTGCTACCGACAACAACTGAATAATTTGAACCATGCATTGCTCAAAAAACGGCCAGAATGGGACACGAGACAGGAACGAGTGATATTTCAGATTGACAACGCTCCGTGCCATCGCAATTCCATCACCCACTACACCATCAAAACACTAAAATGGGATCTGCTACCGCACCCTCTATATTCACCAGACCTGGCTTCTTCCGATTATCACTTGTTCCGGTCAATGGCGCATGGCTTGGCTGAGCTACACTTGGCCAATTTCGAAGAAGTGCAAAATTGGTTGGATGAATTGTTTCGGTCCAAAGACGCGTCTTTTGATCGTTTCAGTATTCATGTATTGCCAGAGAGATGGCAAAAATGTGTAGCTAGCGAGGGCCGATACTTTGAATACATCATTTTTTGCATTTCTCTTAATTTTTTTCATTTTTTATAGATTAAAAAAACCCGAAAACTTAGTTGCGCACCTAGTATATATTTTTATTGTGACTGGAAATGAATTTATCATTATTTTGGAAGTAATAGTTTGTTCTGGGATCAAACAAATACAGAGAAAAACTGTTTCAAGTTCCGGAGTTGGATGTGATACCAACCGTGTTACGGAGCCGCACAGAGGAAGAGCAATGTATCCGAATATATATGTAAGTGTAAATGAATCTAAACATTTATGGCTTGTATTGCACTTAATGTTTTTCATATGCTTGGCTATCGAAATACTGCGAAGAGACCAACGCAAATTCTTTATCACAGTCTCTGGTATAACTATATTAAAGAAACAACATTACAGAATAAGATGTATGTCGCTATATTCTGAATAAATTGTTCAGAAATGTGAAACTGTTTTGTTTGAATGTATATTTCATGTAAGTTATTTATTGCCATTTTTTGCATTCAGTTTGAATCCAGTTATTGTATTGTAGTTTATAATTAAAAATATAGAAATGATTTGTGCTAATACTAATCAATAAAACACCTTCATTATAATTTTTAACCCATAATTCTCGCGCCTGTGCTATTCACGGGCTATGTATGATACCCAACAGTTTTTTTTAAAACAGTGCAATTGGCTTTATTCTCTGATTATTTTATCTGCTATTAAATGAGGTGAATATTTCTACTTAAAAAATGGAGGCCATCAAACAAACTGACATTTTTTTTTAAAAGCCTACACTTATCTGCGCAACCGTTAAGGGGTTAAATTACGATTAAATCAAATTATAAAACATATAAAGGTGATTCATTACTTTCGATGAAAAAAAGTGGTTCATACAGATCAAAATACCCACAAATCCAGTTGATCAGTTATCCCACAGCTGTCAATTTGAAGTAAAAGTATTGAAAAACATGGAAATATCTATATAAAGTTCTAAATAACTAAAATTTTATATAATTAAATGACATACACTTTAGAGCATCTTTATTAACTGTATTTTCAACTAACCCAGTAGGTTACGATTTGAAAAAACAAATTTCAAGGAAAATAACAAACTTTAATGTTGTTTTTAAATCATCAATGTAAATATCAAAATTTGTACAATCCTTTGAATTTCCAAGGAGTATGACACATCCTTTTTAAATTTTCACCTTATTTAATCGCAGATATTGTTATATTTTCTGTAATTAAAAAAGCGAAATCATTTATTTGAAAATTGGTCCGGACCAAACCAGTAGCAAACTTGAAATGGCTGAAAAAATATACAGTTACCGTACGAACCAAAATTATCTTATCCGTGCATTATTTTTTGTTGTATACAGTTTTGTGTCACTGTTCAATTACTGGGAAAATATCAATTTCAAATAAACGCACCATATATGTTTTTAATTAAACAATTATTTGCCATACCTCTCTCAAAAGTAATTTTTTTTAACATATTCTAAATAGTGTTAATTTTTAGCAAAAGATATGCTAAATTTAAGTAGTATTTAAATAAGAAATATTTTTCAGAAATGTATCGAAATCGCGATTTTAGAAAACTAAGACTTTATTATGCCTTAAAACTAATAAGGAACATAACATTGTTCAGAAAACTTTGACAATTAGTAGAAGAAAAACTATCTAGAGATTAATGTGACAGTATCAAGATACAAAGATAAATGAAGAAGTGTAGTAATAAAACACATTAGCCCTTTAACCACAGGAAAAAAGACAGAAATAATATGCCCACAGAGTAGCAGATAAGTGATTTTTATTTTCTTTTAGTATGTAACTATATTATCAACATTGTATCTGATATAAGTGTAACATAAGTATGTGACAACATTTTGTGAGCAATATATATTATTTACATCATTATCTTGTACCATTTTCAAAAAAATTCCTACTATGCTTTAATAATTTTGTAACACGTATAATTTTGTTTCGTAATATTATTTATACAATTACATGTTAGTTTTTATTTTATAACAAATACATTTTTTGTTAAACATTTAGGTATATTTTTTTAATAATTAGTAAAAATTATTTTCATTTGTAATATTCTAAATTTTTAAAATTAACGCAAAATATGTATAGAATATTATCTACAATAACATAAAATTTCAAAATGATTTTTTTTAGAAAAATTGAAAACAATTAACTTTATATACAGTGCATGTTTTAAGCAATCCATGTAGATCAAATTTGTCATTATCCATTACGACTTCAACTTTCAGCATAAATCAGTCTTTATATTGTAAGACTATGGAATTTTTCCTTAATTGGTAAATTATATGTATAAAAAGTTCAACTAAATTTACGCCGAACATTTATTTGTAAAAAAAATTAAAAAAGCAAAGATCAAAAACAATGTATGCTTTACTTTTAAGAACAGTTTCAGATAACGGTTCCTAACCATTACTTAGCAGAGCCGTACAGGGAGTTCTAGAGAGTACTCTACTCTCCGCACATTCCTAAAGCGCTGCGGTGCACTGGAAAAATAAATGCAATTTTTCATTTAATATTAGTTATTTTTTATATCATTATAAAATCCCCAAACAACAGCGGGAGTTTTTTCGAAATTTCATTGCTACAAAAATAACTATAAATTTTAAATTGTTTACAACTGATTTTAAGCTTGAATGACACCTCTTGTTTCGTCCTTCACAAAATTTCAATGCAAATTCTAATTTTGACTACAAATATATTTGTATGTGTGAAAAATAGAGACACCAAGAAAAGATTCAAAATAAGAAAGCGGGAAATTACTTCATCTGGCATCGGCCACTGTGTGTGGATTTGCGGAACAATGTTAAACAACAACTCTATGTTATCTGTTAAAATGCTGCATAATTTGGAATAAAACAATTTCAATTTGAAAGATTAACCACTTTATTTATTTAAGAGGAAAGACTGCGAAACGTTTGCTTCAAAAATTTGTGACAACGCTTGCTAAAACAAACTAGTTGTTGGGGGCCACCGTAATACTTACCCATCATGAATATGCATAATATAAAATATGAAAATAAAACATGTGTAAACTATTTATGAAATACATTGATATTCGAATAAAATCGTGGCTTGATGACGTCATAAACTTTAAATGCTCTATTACGGAATTGCGTAAAATAAACATCCTTATAACTCTCAAAATGATAATCATATTAACTAACAGTTTACTGCGTCGGATTAAGCATCTCATGTCCAAGTAAAATATATCTTTGAATTGAAATTTGAATACAGGGTCATGAAAAATCGAAGAGTGTGGAAATATGATTACAAATATCTCGACAACTAAATATCCGATTAACTTCATTATTTATGCAAAATTTATGTATTTTATTGTCTTTTATATTCACACCTTAAAATAAACAATTTTAAAAAAATTATGTATCTTTTTTTATCAGAACAAATATTTCGAGAACGCAAAAAAAAAAAAAAAAAAAAAAAAAAAAGTTCCGGATAATCGAGGTTATTGAAATTCAATAAGCTTCTTCTCATTATTACATACTAAGTATATATCAAATTCATGTCTCTATCTCAAATTGTTCGGGAGATAGAGCGTTTACAGACGCACACACAGACGAACGGCAATTTTTTTTTTCTAAAAACATGTTTTTCGGAATCTCTATTGTCTGAAACGTGTAAATCCACCATTTTTTTTCGATTTTTAAAACGATTACAAGACTTACCCTATACTACGTATATGGGTAAGTAACAATGAAAAAGTATCATAAGCTTCGGACCTCATAAATTAACGAGTAGCTCGAGCTGTTGCAGGTCATACTACTACAGAGGCTCTTATTACACATAGCAAAATAGTAGTCTCAGGGTTAATTTAATACCCAATATTTCTTTCTCAAATGTCAATAATGTCTGACGAATCATATGGATGGAGAGGTTAAAAATAAGTTTCTAACACTTCAGATGCATTAAATTCTCATTTAAATTGGGTTAACCGACTGGCGCTCCTAGATTGGTGCTTTTAATACCGTTTCTGAGTTACCGGTTACATAAAAAGTTATAAGGAGGATCTTCCTCTTTGCAGACCACTTCAAACCAATACACCATAGGATGAAATATTCAATATTTTGGAGGAATACTTATAAAATGAAATACTATGCGAAGCCTGTGCAGATATGTGCACTTATAATGGGCAGTAATGGGCCACAAATCTGGAACATTATGAAATATTAATGTTAAATTAAAGAACAGTAACAACAATTCTTGGTGTTATATATAATCATGTGATAGCCACGAGAAAAATCTCATTATAGTATTAAAAGTAATAAACTGTATAAAATCAATAATTTTGAAATGCAGAATTTCCAAACGAATGATGAAGGTGCAAGAAGGCCACAGTAAGCTCCTCCGGTTGGAAGAGGCAACAGTAATTTTGATGGACCATAACTAGGAACTGGCAAACGTTTTAATAGAAGCACCTCTATCTCTTCGAGAATAATAATTAATATTTTTGTGTGTTTTAAAATGTCGTGTCTTAATAAATATAAAGTGAGTACTATGTGCGGAAAGAAATTAGTTTTGCACTTTTTTTTTCGTGGTAAATATATAGCCACTTAGTTAAGTAATAGCTACATAAATGTATGTGGGTCATCAAATTATATATTACTATTGAAGCGCATTTTGGTCTTACACATAATTGTGCCGAGTAAGATAACATTCATTTAATGTCGTCTAGCAGTAAATGATAATTTCTAATTTTGAAATGAACGCAAACAAAATAGAAAATAAAATATAGCACCCTTTTTTTAGAGTAAATTTGAAATAAATCACAATAACATCGCCTCATACAAAGTGACGTCATATTTACATCATATCCATTATTTGTTTTCCGGTGAATGGTTCTCTGGAAACTTAAATATCTGCATTATAGTAGATGTCTTAACTCCAAATTCATTTAAATAAAGGTACTACGTCATTCTAACGTAC
The DNA here is from genome assembly GCA_963931845.1 of Maratus michaelseni. Classification (NCBI taxonomy): domain Eukaryota; kingdom Metazoa; phylum Arthropoda; class Arachnida; order Araneae; family Salticidae; genus Maratus; species Maratus michaelseni. The sequence continues at coordinate 303,709,235 of OZ007587.1, read as the reverse complement.
TTATAGTACAATTTTTTAATTTTATATGTAAAATTTGTGCATTATACTCTCATAATGATGTCAATTTAGAATGCGAAAATATTGCGAATGGGGCTCAATTTTTATTGGTTTATAAAAACAAAGTACACGTGTTATTATTATGATTTATTTTTGCGTCGTTTTCTACGGCGCGGCGTGGCAATCGAAAAGAAAAAAAAATGCTTTAGAGAATTAAATATATGTATATTTGTATAAATATAAACTGTGGAAGGTGGTTGAACAAAGGGATAAAGATTGTTGTGAAATTTTTATAAGTAATCAGTAATTTTACCAAAATTCTAAAGCGTATATATATATCAAGTTTCGTGTAAATTTGTCAAAAAATGTCGATTTGTATAAGGAACATACACGCAGGCACACACGAATTTATACATACCCACAGACACACACACATATATATATATATATATATATATATCATCATCATCATCATCATCATTATCAATCGTTTTTAATCCACTGCTGGATGTACGTCTCCTCCAAATTTTTCCATTTTTTCCTGTCTAGTACTTTAGTCATCCAATTAACACCGGTCACTTTTCTGATTTCGTCATTCCATCTTACTTGGGATCGTCTTCTTGGTCGTTTTACATCTCTGGTATACCACTGTAAGATGTTTGTGTCCCATCTATTGTCTTGTCTTCTGCAATATGCCCAGCCCATTTCCATTTTAGCCGTTTAATTCTCTCAATCGTGTAAAAAACTTTCGTCTGACTTCTTACCCAAATTATTCTCCTTCTATCTCTTCTGTTTATGCCTAGCGTACATCTTTCCATACTTCGCTGTGTTAATTGTAATCTTTGTACCATCCGTTTTGCGCCCATGTTTCTGCTCCATAAGTTTGTACCGACAAAACACATTGGTTAAACGCATTTCTTTTCAAACAAAGAGGCACGTTACTCTTCAGAATAAGATTGTTCTTCTCAAAATCACTCCATCCATTTCTTATTCTTCTATTAATTTCATTCATGATACTGTTGTTCGATGATATTTCCTGTCCAAGGTACACATAACTTTGTACTTCTTTAATATCGGTGTTGTTGTAAACGATTTTTGATGCAAACAAATTGAACAGCTCCTTAGCTTTTTTCCAAATTTATTTTTAATCCCACATTAATGCTAGCTGCTGCCAAATCTTTTAGCATATTTTTCAGTTCTTCAAGGCTATTACTGAAAATTAAAATGTCATAAGCAAACCGGAGATGGCTTAAATATTCCCCATTTTTTCTAATCCCTTTTTTTCCCAACCCAGCTTCTTGAAAATATTTTCTAAGACAGCAGTAAAAAGCTTAGGTGAAATTGTTTCTCCTTGTCTTACTCCTCTTCCAAGCTTGATCTTCCTTTTTTCCTGTGTCCAAACGAATGGTGCATGTTGCTTTATTGTAAATCTTCTTTATGATATTGATGTAAGGTTTGTCTATTCCAATGTCCACCAGAGAGTCAACAACTGCAGATGTGTAGTCCGAAGCAAATGTTTTTTTCATAATCAATAAAGGCAAGGCAGAGAAATAAATTATATTCCTTATGTTTTTCTATAAGTTCCTTTACTGTTTGAATCTGATCCATTGTGCTAAATACACTTCAAAATCCTGCTTGTTCTCTAGGTTAAACGGAGTCTAGAGTTGATTCAAGTCCTGTCGTTAAAACTTTGGTGAAAATGTTAGAAACCACTGACAGTAAGCTGATTGGACGGTCCGTTTTAATGTTTTCCTTCTCCCCTTTCTTCTGAAGTAGCACTATCACAGCATTATTCCAATCTTCTGGTGCATCTTATTTCTCGAGACATTTGGAAAACAGTAAGGCTAGCATTTTTGCAAATTTTTCTCCTGCTTCTTTGATAAGGTCAATTGTAACTCTATCTTCGCCAGGACATTTACTTTTTTTCATGCATCTGATGGCTTGTAAAACTTCATCTGTCATAGAACTGATTATCTCATGGAAAAATCTAAACCACGACATTTTCCACATATTCACCATGCGCAGCAATAATATGGTGTAGTCTCTGAACGAAATTACCAGAAACTTTTGTAAACGTGTCAGGCGGGAAGGCTTCACATGCAGAAGAGATGTACTGCTTCAGTTGTTCAATTGTTTCTGGATTGTGGCGGTACACCTGGTCTTTCAAGTGTCCCCACAGGGAGAAGTCACAGGTTTACAAAGATTTCTGGTAACTTCGTTCAGAGACAACGCATATTATTGCTGCGCAGGGTGTATATGTGGAAAATATCGTGGTTTAGATTTTTCCAGACTGCAGTGCCATCTGTTGTTGAAAATTGTAACTAATTTCGAAAGTTTGTCTGCCTGAAAATTTACTGTTGTCCCAAGCATATTGCAACAAACGGTGTATTTCTATCGCTGCCCGTTTAGTTTTTATTGATTTTTCAAATATACCGGTCATTTTTGAAACACCCTGTATATTACCCCGTAATATACATATATTTTACGCATTGTGAAAATCTATGACCAGTAGTGACTTTAAAATTTCTCTCCATTGCACATATGTTCTATAATTGTTTCCCAAAGACACGATTTTTATCAGATATATTTTTTACGCGAACCATAACGGCTATGGCATCTATAACTGTGCTGAATTAGATGGTCATCGGCCGAATAGTTTCGACGGATAGTATCACAAAGATATCATTGAAGTACCCGCTTAAGAGCTTAGCTAGCTTCGCTCAATAAATATTTATATTTTAATACTTGGGATAAATATATAGTATGATTTTGATCCCAAAAGCATTTTTTAATTAATTATCCAAGCATCATTAATTAATCCAGAGTAATGCTTAAAATTATACTCAACGTTTAAAAACTTTATGAATTTTTTATAAGGATATTTGTAATAGTCGTTACTATACGAATTTATTGCATTAAATAAAATATATATTTCTTTACACGAAAATAAACTTAATTTAAAAATTTAAGAAAGTTTTTAAAAAAACTGAAGAATAATATTATAGCGGAAAAACGTTCGAAATAATAAAATAAAAATGCTACAAAGAATTTCGAAGTAGTTTTATTGAATGGTAAATAAAATAAATATTTAGAAGTTATTTTGAAGTTAAGTGCGCTTTGCTCCTAAACCGTAATGAGTATCAATTTACGTTAGGAGATATTGAATTGAATGTTATAAGATGGTATAACATTATTGCAGTAGTTGTTGTATCAAAAATTACTTTTCGAAGTACTCTTCAAAAATTCGGAAGTAAAACGATTATCTTGCTTTAGCTGTATGATCTGAGTAATAACAAAAAAAAATAAAAATAAATAAATACTAGATAAAATTATGGTTCATCGTGTATTTATTTAACTCAAAAATTGAACGAAACTGTATGTACTTAGAAGATTAATATTAAAATATTTTAGAAACACTCATAACAGTTTTTTGTTTATAATGATGCTTAAAGTAAATATCTACCCTATATATATAAAATCCTAATGAAACGAATTTGTGAAACGATTTTATGAAACGAATTTATGAAACGATTTTATGAAACGACTGATTAAACGACTGATTATGTTTCAGGGCTATTTTTAATAAAATATTAAACGCTTGATGGTGAAATTAATACCAATTGTCCATAAAAATCCGCGGATGTCAAAACTGGTAATAGAATTTTGAAATTGGAATTAGTTTTCGGGATATTAATTTTTTTGAATTTTAATGACATTTCTGTAATGATGGCAACTAATTACTCAGTTTTTTTTTGACAAAAAAAGGGAAAAAAATAAAAAAGGATCCCGATAGGGATTATTGATTTATTTTTATTCGTCATTTTCAAATTGAAATTGAATTTATCTTTTATTTCAATGGATAATGAAGACAAGATTGAGATTAAATTATGTTTTTCACGAAAATTTGAAAAAAAAAAATCACATTTCTATCGTCAGGATTCAATCGTCTGTCAGCATTGAATTTAATTTATAAACTGAAAATATTTTGAATAATTTCGTCCAAATGACGTCATTTATGTAAATACGTCATTTCTGTTTATACAATTTATTTAATATAAAGAAGCCATTTATCTATTTTTATGTTCAAAAAGAGGTAAATTGAGAGACAATTATAAATAAATTGTATATATACATATAAATACATGTATAAACAAGCATAAAAGTTCGGTGCTTTTCCAGTATATGGGGCCATGACGAAACAGAGAAAATAGCCTTGGCGGAAAACGAAATTTGGCAACATACTTTCTGTCAACCTATTTACTTTGTCATTTCGATACAGAAGCATTTTTTCAATATTTATACAATTTGTTTAGCGTAAAATGTCATTTATCCTATTTTATATATAATCAGAAGTAATTTGTATAGAAAAAACAATAATAATATACGTATAATTAAAATACGCATATAAACAAAAAAAATCGTCGAATTTGTTTCCATGGCTGTTTATGTCATTTGGCACCAAATCTCACTTTCTGATGCCCGAATTGCGCCAAGCTTTTTAAAAAAGCGTCAAGACCCCTATTATAGAAAATCCCCAAAAGTTCATTGGGTTTCATTTGTTTTCATAACTTTTGGCAACAAATATATGTATATTAACGAATCTATTCGTTTTTGAAACTCGAATTACGACAAACCTAAAAGCAAAGGATCCTATGCTGGAAAAGTACCCGATTTTCTTATGAACAATATTCAAGTGACATAACATGGTGTAAAATTATCGCGGATAGCAAATTTGTTTACATATCTCATCAATTGATGCCGAATAAATGCAGGCATGCATGCACAAAATATTTAATTAATTTTGTATGATAAATAATTATTAGAAAATTCGTATATACATATTAATTAAAATAAATAATTTACATATTTAAAATAACATGAAAATATGCATGATGGTGCACTAAAATACAGAGAAAATTAAAACCTCTGTTACTGAAAATGTCTATAACATAGTACTTTTCAATACCGTGGTTCTTAATGTTATTCACAAGCAGATGGAATTTTTCTCATCCTTAAACGCAAAGGAAGAATAGAATACAGATCGTTGTTATAAAAGTGCGAGAGGTAGCCACAATTTAAACCTAACCATTTTATACAAGCTGGTTTTCAAGGTGTAATTGATTTTACCTATCAATCCCTAAAACAGTCGTCAGTTGTCGCAACAGCTGTGTATGAGGCCATGATAATAAAAAAATGCCCCATTAACACGTTAAAAGCATGCAACCCAATTACAGATTTACCAATATTTTTAAAACGAAGCACGCTGTCATGTTTTTAGAGGCCTCGAAGTCTGAGCGGGGGTTGGCGAGCGTAGCTCGCAGGGGGTATGCCCCCTAGTACTTGTATAAAGAAATATTATTTAGGTCAAATGATTTATTAAAAAGTCAAGCAATATTAAATAGTCAACAACTGAACAGTTGTCATGTTACTCAGTTAAATATTTTTAAAATAAAACAATAACAACCAAAATCTGAAAAAAAAATCATTTGTTACATACTTATAATGACTAAAAATGTATTAAAAAGTAAAAATAAAAGTGTATAGTTGATAAATATATATTTTATTAACGCCAATACGAAAATTTATTACATTTAATTATAGAAATAACGTTACAATGCAATGCATGAGAATATTTTACTCTACGAATAAATAATTTAATTACTTTCAAATGTTTGACTGATATTAACTCAGTAAAGTAAAACAAAGTGTGCTTATATAATTGTAGTGATTTTTATTGTTGATTATATAGAATTTCTATAAAATATTAAATAGTTACATTATAACAGTAAACGGTATCGTTATGGTTGTAGCAGAGTATTAAACAGTTTAAGGTATATTTATGGCAACCAAAATAACTATTTTTAAGTTAAGTGTTCGATTTGTATAACTATTAATGAAAATGTATCTGCATTACCAGATAAAACAATTAATATATCAAAGTGATGCATTATTACTATATTGAAAATTACTTTCAAAAGTACTCCTCAAAAATTTAGAAATAAAACAATTATTGTACATTAGTTTTACGATCTCAAAGAAAAAAAAATCTGAATACAATTGAGGTTCATGCTTATTTATTTAAATCACAATATGAAGAAACTTATACTGTGTGTAGAATTATGTACCGTATATTCCAGCGCTCAGGTATAACGGGCATCTAAACATTAAGATTTCATTTTTCTATTTTATGATATATTGGTCGTTTAACGCGAACTTATTTTTATTTATTTATTTATTTATTTATTTACTTATTGAAATTACGAGATTTATAGAAATAAAAATAAATAAATATTAGTGCAAAGTATAATATTATTATCTGATAACAAAAATTACTTCTTGTATATAAAATAGCATGTTCATTAAATTAAAAATCTTAGTTCTTATTGTCATCTTTTCCCCCTTACCCTTTTACCTACTAGAGTCCTTCACAGAGATTTTAAATTTTTTTGACTGGTTTTTAAAAATAGAAATGTTTTGCCTTAGAATGGCAGAAATGCTCTGATTGATTAAGACAGTATTTTTATATGTAATTAGTTGTAGGAATAGTCAAGGATTCTGGGCACTTTATGTGCCACGTACATGTGACGCTCTTCGCAAAGGTGTTAATATTTCATCGATTTTTATAACCAACGTATAACGCACACATGTAAATTTTGATATATATATATATATATATATATATATCATAGGCTAATTGAGAAATCCGGCTCTTTTCAATTGGAGATTCATCTCCCTTTTTCCAACTGGTCCGATATTTTTCAGGCTTCTTAGAAAAAGCCTATGCATATTTAGGAATAAGATGATATGAGTATGTATTTGCAAATCATCCTTATATTTTTACGCTTATTGCAAAGGCCTACACACCGTTAGGTTAGTTGGAAAATGACTATTAGCTTCTCAATCAGCCTGATTATCTTATTTTCAGGCTGAAAATGACCAGCTGCTTGGCCAAACATACAATCTAGAGTCCTGGACGAATCTAGTTGTACCCGAACCGAAGCCGAAAATTCCATTTGAAGTCAACCTACAATCCGACAATATATATATATATATATATATATATCGAATCGCAAATAAATTGCAACACGACAAAATAAATTTCGTCTACCTTCTTCGGCAATTTCGGCTAATTTCGGCAATCAGACACGAACCCAACAAAATTCAAGCAGAACCCGAAATGTTGGAACCCGAATACTAAATAGAATAAATTAATTCAAGTTGTAATGCAATTAGGACAAGTAGTCTGCAATTATAACTCTAATACTTAATTTATCTTTTATATTGAAAAATGGACGTACCTATTGTCGGTAATATTCAAATATAGTAAAACCTCTTATTAGCGCACTCTTGGGTTCTTGGAATAATGTATTGCATCGGTCGGGTTTTCCCCTGTTTTCTTTTTTCGGGCTGGGATGAGTGTAATTTAATTTCTGTGCGTCGTGTTCAATCTAGAAAGTATCTTGTGGGTGATATTTAGGTTTTTGCAAATCGGGTTTCTGGGATTTTCACAATTTAAAAAACAAAATAATTATAAAAAGATTTCATTGAAAGATTTCATTTACGCAACTGAGGGTCTAAGGTTAATGAATTTATTTAAAGGATGTATTTTTCGCAAACACTCCGTGCAGAAGCATCAATAAAATCTGCAGCTAAGGCAGATTTTCCATGTTTTCCCGGCTTTACGTAGCATAGACAGGATGCTTAATGAAAATTAATATATAAGAAAAGCGCTATATTAATTAAATATGCCCTGAATGAAAATTATTTTAAAAATATATCTGAAAATTTTTGTATTCAAGAAATCTACAGATGAGGCGAATTTGTAGTGTTATCCGAGCATTACGCAGAGAAGATTGATTGGTAATGAAAATATGTATAAATTAAATATATAACACATTCGATATTGAAATCTTCAGAATAGGAAGTTTTTAATGGTTTCCCAGTATTACGTAGCGAAGATGAATTGTTGATTGAAAATGAACATAATTTATATGTAAGAAAATTTCTGTATTAGTACAATATGCAGATGATGCAGATCTTTAATGTTTTTCCAGCATTACTCAGAAAAGATGTGTTGCTAATGAAAACAATCATGAAAAATATATAAGAACTTTCTTGAAATAACGAAACATGCAGATGGGGCAGATTTTTAATGTTTTAGCAACATTATGTGGATAAGTTGTGTTGCTAGAGGTAATAATCGTAAAACATATATAAGAAAAATTGCAGTATGAAGAAAATCTGCAGATGGGTTATATGATTTATAATTATTTTGACTCAGTAACGCCAGGAAGACATTAGAAATCTTCTCATCTGTAGATTTCATTAACACAAAAAGTTTCGTATAGGTTTTTATAATTATTTTCATAAACAATTCATTTTTTCTACATGACTTTGGGAAAACATTAAAAATCTACTTTATCCGTAGACTTTGTTGATTCTTCTTCACAGGATGTATGCGAAAAATATATTCTTAACTTAAAAATGAAGTATCCACTAACCTTCCTTCGACTCTCAGTTGCGTAAATGAAAAATGTCAAGAAGACAGTTTTCTTATACATTTCTTTCAAGTATTTTAAACTCCTGCTCCTATTTTTTATAGTAGAATTATACATAACCATTAACTTCCTTGGACTTATTGCAATAAGTCTGGATTAGAGTCCTTCATCGTGTCGGGTAATCCAATTTCAACCGCACTCGACACGACCCGAGGTTCGGGTCGAGCATCATTTACTAATAATTAATTTCTTTTCATTAAGTGTTGGGGTTGAAGAATTTCGGTTTCGGGTTGAAATAGCTCGGATTCGGTCAGATTGCGGGTCAACGAAAAATATTTTTTCGTGTTCGTATAGGGTTGCGAATCGATGGATTTTTTTTTTTTTTTTTTTTTTTTTTTTTTGTCGGCTTCGCATCGGGTTGCGGGTCGACTCCAAATGGAATTTTCGGACTCGGTTAGCGTGCAACTCAATCCGTGCAGGACTCTTGACTGGATATTTGGAAAAACAGGTGGTTAGTTTACAAATTGCCAAAAAATGCATAGGCTCATTGCAATAATCCCAGAAAATAACAGGGTGATTGAGAAATAAATGGTCACATTCCAATTAGCCTAAAGCTGCATAGGCTCTTTGCAATAATCCTAAAAAATATTAGGCTAATTGGAAAAAAAGGAGATGATCTCCAATTACCATGGCTCTTTACAAACAGCCTATGTTATTTACAAAAAGCCGTCTTTCGCAATTACCCTTCGACATATGTATATATATTGTATCAAAAGTGTGCGTTATTCGTCGGAATATATGGCATATATTTACACTCGTATAGATTATTATTAAAAAAATACTTCTAATATTTTGAAAATTATACAATTACGGAATATTCACATTCTCTAAATTCTAAAATAATCTATTACAATGTATTCAAAACAACAGAATTTTATAAAAAAATCAAAACAATTTCTTACACATGAAACATTTTTCTGTCTTACATATACATTTTGATAAGATTTTTTTTTTTTTTTTTTTTTTTTTTTTTTACCATGGACAATCACATAACGAAATTTGTCACCAGAATCTATTTAATCAGTGTTTCCTTCCCAAGAGGAAAAAATCTAATTCATTAGAAATATTTATCTTTTCCAAAGTTACGCTTATTTTGCAATACGGTTCAGCTGAATATACAATTAATGCCACGAAGAAAATGATGCACAGAAATTAATATAAGAAAGTATTTTACACAAAATTATTTAATAAATATTAAAAAAAAACTTAAAAGTTTATTAAAAAATTATATTTAAAATTTTGTACGTTATATATACATAAAAGAATAACTTTTCTTTAATATTTTATTTTAGTTCTTCTAGTAATCATTCCGATAAAAAGCAAAACAAGTTTTTATTTTATTTTTCGTTATGCCTTGAATAAAACTTTTTATCACGGAGAGTTAATATGACAGAAAGGCATTATGTTTTATTACTTTTATTTCTTTCTTTTAAGCATAGAATAAGATGTTGCAAACATTTATTAGACGTTGAGTTCATGTCTGTATTACAATCAAAATTCAAATCGTGGTATTGCACAAAAAATAATTATAATTTTTTTTTTTTATTATTCTCTTTTATCTACAAAAGTATAGAGCTAAATATACCATTAATGTTTTAAACAAAATAAGCCGGGAATCAAACTTCATGAAAAATTTAAATAGATCTTCTAATTTTTGAAGCCTCCTTAATATTTACAATGTTATAAAGGTACGAAGATATGTCTATTTTTTACCTGAAATAATGCATTTCAGGGTATTCATAACAAATGCTCATACAGAAATCAAGACCAATTCTTACGCAGCAACCATTTATATATGGCATAAATATATTTGTTGATTTGATTATTTTTTTAACATAGAAATTTATATAACATAAGATAATTTGACAGAAAAATCCATTTACTATATATATTTTCATCACGTAAACAAATCTAATTCAGTAAGAATATTTATCTTTTAGGAATTTCTACCATCTTTGCGATTCAATTCACAACAATATGCTATAAATGTGTCAAACAAATAGTTTGTCACGAATTTAATATTGAATGTTAAGATAATTTGTTTACAAAATTAAATTATGGTACTCTTTGAAAACAAAAATTCAATTAAAGCGCCACCGCGTTACAATTTATTTTGGGTGTCCAAATTAGCTTTCGGAATTATAAGCCAAGAGTGCTACAAGCATACGTACCAGTAAGATCTGGTTGACGTACTTTTATTTATCCACGCCGAAGGGATGGAAGTTGCCCTAAAACCGGAAGCAAACTTCGAACATGTAGCGTAGCTGCTAACCACTGTAAGCTCTTTAATGATATATTGAAAAACTTTGTAAATAATAATTTTTTATTATGTTGAAAAATATATAGATTGTATTTTTAAACTTTCTAAAATATTCCAGTATGTTTTTTAAAAGAAAAATTCTATTATAAAAGAATTAACCCTTTATTTTTAGCTCAATTATATTTACACGTTGATATACATATATATACAAGTTGTCTGAAAAGTATGGACGTGTAGAAAAACGCTATTTTCTTAAAAATATATGCAACCTCAAGACATTTTTCATTCTAACAAAACAAAAATATAACAAATAACAATATTTAAAGAAATTGCTCAGAATGTTCACTATTCCTTTTGACACAAGCTTGAAAATGAGGGATCACAGAATTGGTGATACGCCCCATATAACTCTGATCTAAATCGTCCCAAGACTAGATAATTTCGCGCCACATACCGTCAAAACGAGAGATTTATTTACTCTTTAACATTCATCAAAGTAACCCTAAACACAGAAGCTCAGTAGTTTAAGATCCAACTGTTCGAAAGCCATTCATTTTTTGTTAAATATCCAGGCAAATGGGGGTCGAGAAAGGCCAATATCGCTTTTGTTCCATGTGAAGGCCCCTGTCATGCTGGAAGATCCCAATTTTGTTTTGCTTCCATGGGACAACAATCTCAGTCAACACTTCGACTTGCTACGTTTAACATTAATCTTTATGTTTTTATCAATAAAAAATAAAGTTTTTTTTTCCATGGCCGTAACCCTTGACCAATCCATTAACCCTATAGAAAAAAGGGATCGAAAGACGATTTTTCTTTTTTTACATTTCTCTGCATTGGACATATGAGTTCCAATCATTCTGACGGTTGTGTTCCTTCTCCATGGTGAAGAATTTCACATTCGACCACAAAACATCTTTCAGGCGGCCCATCTTGAAAATTTGGAACATCTCCTTTCATCTTGTTAGTCGCCTTAGCTTGAAAATTGTTGTCCGTTGTACGAACGATAATTTTAAATGTTCCAGAGTGTTTTTAACAATATTCTGGACACTTTGATGAGACATATCCACACTGTTTGTGAAGTAATTCAAGCTCACGGCGTCGTTTCGGGATTTTTTTTTTTTTTTTTTTTTTTTTTTTTTTTTTGTGATGTTACGAATTTTTCGAGTATTGACAGGTGGCGGTCGGCCTGATTTCATTTTTACATAATCGTTTATAAAATTTTCTTAATATTTAGTAGATTAGATAAAACCAGGGAGTTTTTTTCTATATATTCTAAATCGTTATATCCCATCATGATCAAAACAAACATTACACATAAATAAAAAAAAAAATCTTTACATTAGTACTCTTTATAAGTTCCCCGACACATTTATTATTATATGATTTATTCTCTTTTACCACGGAAAATCATATACATTTTTTCAAGAATACATTTAATCAGCATTTTCTGCAGTATTATTTTTATACACATTTTAATTTGTGTATTATTTTTACCATGGTTTGTTTGTCGATTAGAATTTAATAGCTTAAATTCTCCACAGCGTCTTACGGTGCAAAAATATTTTTTGAAAATAAAACCTATCAAATTTAAAAATAAATGTTTTTAAAAACTTAATGAATAAAATAAGAATTAAAAAATAAAAATTAAACATAATAAATGTATTTAAAACCAATAAATCAAGTCACTTTGTGTAATGAGCATGTACACAAGTTAATATTATAATTAACATTTATGCATTATATATGAACAGCTGTTTGGAATCCTTAACCCATTAAGCGCCAAGTCTCCCATTTTGGGAACCTTTGTTAGGATTTTTTTTCTCCACAAGTAATTAAGACACATACATTTTATATTACTTTTATTGAATATTGAAGTACTTAGCATGGTTGGAATTTTTTTCAAAAAGTTTGTAATTTAAATTCTATTTTTTAAAATTTTTCAAATTTAAGGAAAATTGACTATATTTACTTCATAAGAAAAAAAATCACTGAAAATAATTAATTCGACGGCGAAAGTTTCGAAACATTGAATATGAAAAAAAAAATAGTTATTTTTTTAAATCATAACAAACATAGATCAAGAAAAATAATTTAAAAGGGTTTTACAGTTGTTTATTTAGAAAGGTCCCAAAATGGGAGACTTGGCCCTTTCTGACTAGCAAAATAAAGTCCTCACCCCTTTTCCATGAATACATCTGTTGACCTCTCTGCTGTTTATTCTTTACTGTTGAAGGTCAGGCTCTTTTGTTATTGAACATAGTAACCCCTCTTTTGTTGCTGAAGTCCAGGTGTTTTTATCAAAACAGTTGATTCTATTCATAACGTTCTGGAGAATGTTCTAGATAAACGTGTGATAAATTTTTGGTCAGCAGTCTAAGCTAGGCGCTCAGTAAGCAAGGTTCATTTTCAATAGAGAAATTTCTGTACTTTTATTTAAAGTGTAAAAATGGCGTCTAAGTTTTTAACTGTGCAGGAAGCCTTAGACTATATGGAAACATTAGATTCGGACGAATTCTCAGCAGATGAGTGTACAATCACTTGTTTGCCACCAAATCCTGATCAGATAACTGATGAGGAAAATTTTAATGAAAATTATTTAGATGAAGTAGAACCAGTGGATGTATGCGGAGAAGTCGAACTTAATTTAAAACGTCGTGAAACACTAGATATTTCAAAGAAGAAAGTAACATATAAAAAAAGAGGTGTCCAGAAGAAAATTATTTTTCAAGTGATGAAGATGACTGCAACAAAAGTCAAAACCAACAAACAGAGTCCAAAAAATTGACAAAACGGAAAAAAAAGGTTAAAATAAATAAAGCTATTAGGACAAAGAAGGAGAAAGAGCCAAAAACGAAACCATATGTTTGGAAAAAAGTCGATAAATTAGATCCAATTAAGTCTGAAAAAAACACCAATTTTAGAAGAGATCCATCCTGAGTTAGCAAGTAAAACTCCTTATGAATTATTCAAAATGTATTTTGATTCTGATATCATGAATCTTATTTTAGAAGAAACTTTAAGGTATGCTACGCAAAACAATAATTATACCTTTTCATTATCTGAAAAGTTATTGGAAGTATTTCTCGGAATTCTGTTGTTTAGCGGATATCATTCCTTGCCTCAAGAAGATTTATATTGGAGCAATTCAGAAGATTGTAATCTGCCTTTCATACAAAATGCCATGAGTAGACAGAGATTTAGAGATATAAAGAAGTATCTCCATTTATGTGATAATAATTCTATTGATGGCTCTGACAAGTTGGCCAAAGTTAGATGTTTTATAGAGTTGTTTGGAAAAAAACTGCAGCAATTCGGAACATTTTCTGAATCTTTAAGTATTGATGAGGAAATGATCCCTTATACAGGCAGACATTCTACCAAAATGTATATGCGTGGAAAACCAATAAAATTTGGTTACAAATTATGGATTCTTGCTTCTTCTCAAGGTTATCCATTCAATTTACAAGTTTATGTGTGAAAAGAAACAGCAGCCGAAGACAAAACTCCCCTTGGAACAAGAGTTGTCTTGGATCTAATAGAATGTGTAGAAAACTGTAGAAGACACAAAGTGTATGTTGACAATTTTTTCAACTCTCTGCCATTGCTTGAAGAAATGCGAAGAAGGGAATTCCGTCTAACTGGCACGGTGAGAGAGAACAGACTGCAGAACTGTCCTTTACAAGATAATAAAGTTTTGGTAAAAAAAGAAAGAGGGACATTTGACTACATTATAACAAAGGATTTAAGTGTAGTAAAATGGAAAGACAATAAAGTTGTATGCTTAGCATCGAATTTTGAATGTATGGAGCCTATGGGGCAAGCAAAGCGTTGGTGCCGAAAATCTAAAAAGAAGATTGATTTGCCTCAACCAGGAATAGTTGGATCTTACAATAAAAATATGGGCGGCGTAGATCTTCTTGATCGATTTTTGAGTAGTTACCGACCCAGAATTAAGGGTAAGAAATGGTGGTGGCCATTTTTCACCAACACACTGAACATGGCTGTGGTAGCGGCTTGGAGAATCCATCGTGAGATGAATGGACAAATGTCTCAGTTAACATTTTTACGAGACATTGTGATGGGTTTGATGAAATCAGACAGACTGCAATCGTTGCCAATACCTCAACTTGGACCACACACACCAGTGAACTGTAACATACGCTTTGATGGTGTAAATCATTTTATCACACAGGCAGGAAAGCAATCAAAATGTAAACTTTGTAAAAAGAATACTCGTCTGTGGTGCGAGAAATGTAAGGTAATGCTCCACAAAAATTGCCTAATACCGTTTCATACAAAAATGTAAAAGAAAAAAGATATTAAAAAGGTAAGAACATTTACGAGTTCTTCATTTTATGGCTTGAATATATTTAATATGCAATTAAGGTATTGATAATTAACTTTATTTACCATATACAAAATTTTGGGGATTTATAACTCGATTTCGAAATATTTTAAAACTAAACATTCAACTCTAAACATTGTGGTGGAGGTTTCTATTTTATCCCCATTAGGCGCCAAGTCTCCCATTTTGGGACTATATCATATCTTCTAACCAAATAAAGATTTCTTAAAAATTTAAACTGCATATGATTAGAGACGTATATTAAACCTAAAAATATATAAAAATTATAATTTTTGGGATGCGGTTCATATAGCGGCGTTTAATGGGTTAATATTAGCAAAACGTTAGTTACGAAGGGATGTCATTGTTCATTTCTTCACAGATTAAAACTGTAAAGGAACTTGACCGAGATTTTTTTTCTGGTGATGTAACTCTTCTTTACATTTGTGCGTTAGTGAGACTACAAGTTTTTGCGATTGACTTGAAACCAAATAAATATCTATAATAGGATCGTAGATTTTTATTTTAACATGGACTGATGTTGGTGGCAAAAAAATGGAATCTTTTAAGACCTACAGGAAGAGTGCACATTACGGTTTTTCTTTCTCACGAATAATTTGATGATGAATGAGTTTTGGTGCTTATATACGTTACATATTTTAAATTTTGTTTCAGTAGACTAGAATATGAAGCACCTGTAGATGTGGTTCTCGATTCCGCATGTTTGTGTTTCGGGATATGAAAGATTTTGAGTAAATCTAACAGCAGAACTTCTTGTTCACGGATCCAATTCTGACATGTACAGGAGTATGCTCAGTGGTCACCTTTACTGTTGACACAACGTACAGATTATATTTACAAGATTTACTATAATAGTCAGCTTTTTACATCGTATAAGACATTACGTTCAAATATTATAATATTCGGTAGTCCGGTGGCGGATATAGACAGATACACTAAAAGAGTTTATTACTTTACATTTTGAGAGTAGCTGTGATTGATTGACTAGCAAATCACCAAATTTCAATATTTTTATTGAGCAAAAATGACCAAAAATGAACTGGAAAGTTTTTGTTTTGAGTAAAAAGTGAAGTACGTTTTCTTGAATGGACTATCAGACGTAATATTTATACGTTGCGCTTAATGCCAGAAAAGAGTGAAACAATTGTTCTGTGCAATTTGATGCTGTCTAGATGAGAGAGAAGTAGAAAAGAGAGAAGTAGAAGAGAGAAAAGTTCATTCATCCATACTAAAAAATAATTCAATTAGAAATCTGGCCACATTGCCTACTCCCGAGCCCTTGAATGGCGTGAACATTTGGATACAAGTACTACACACAGCATATACACTCTTAATATACACCTATGTCCCTCTCCACTCACAACTAGATGACTAAAAACTGACTGCTTGTTGAGCCCTGTCTAGTGACGGATGATCTGACCAGCCAACTGTAACAGAGACTAAATACAGGGTTGTTACCGGTCAGGGAAATTTTTAGGGAATGTACCAGTATTTTCTTACTGAAAATTTTGTCTAATTTAATATCGTGAAGTTTGCCCATTTTTTAAAATGCGATTTTCCGTAAGAAAATACTGGTACATTTCCCGGAAAATTCTCTGACCCGTAGCAACACTGTAAATAATTGCGTCGGTTTCTCTCAATTGACAGGCTTCATATTTCCAGAAGGACACACCCAGAAAAAAGTTTTGTTGAATCAACAAAAATGTGGGCTTCATCTTTCCAGAAGGACAGACCCAGAAAAAAATTTGTTGAATCAACAAAAATTTGGTTGACCCAACAAAATTTTTTGTTTAAATATAGGTCAATGGAAATTTTGTTTGAATCAACAAATTTTTTTTTTTTCAATTCCAAAAAAAAAAAAAAATTGTATCGTCAGCAAAAAATGTTTAGTTAATTCAAGTAAAATGGTTCAATTTTACTTGAATTTTGCTAAAACAACCAAAATGTACTCAACAAAACATGTTTTGTAGTTTTAATCAATTCCTTTTTCTGGATGCAGGCAAACACTTGGATGTTTCTTAATTTTCCATAAGTCGAAACAGGTAGGCTGATATCGGCTTATGTAAAATCGCCCTCCCCTCTGAAGAGGAAAGCAGAACTAGAATGAAATAAAGAGCACAAATTAGACCAGAGTAAGAAGGAGAAATAAGGAAACGAAAAAATATTGTTCAAGAGCCTGCGGACGCGAAACCCGTTAATACCTATACAAGGTTCTCCCTGGTTTTTTACCACAGATAACAATAAAGTGCAATAAAAACACTTTTCACATGAGTTGTATTTAAAAAGGGAAATAAACTAAATCATTAAGGAGACAGATTCTGAAAAATCTACAAAACAAAACAGCTAAATACGGCATTAGCGTTGTAAACAGAATACGCCGTGAGTTAAATTTAATGTGAATTTTTTGTTTCATTTATAGAGTACTTCTGACTTTTAGTATATTATGCAAATACGGAGAGATTTCCTTTTCTAATTTCCGGAATATTCTTTTCTAGCGTGTTTAAAGCAAACATCAACAGATATATAAAATGAAGTTCTTACATAGCAATAATTTTTATCTGTCTTACGCATGCTCTTTGAATTGATTAATACTTTTCTATCGCATAATTTCATATACGAATATTTATAACAAGAATTTTTTTAATCAGTTTCTTTCTACATGAGGGAAAAAATCTAATTCACTAAGACTATTTATCTTTTAGATATTTATGCATTTTTCGATGAAATTCACCTGACTATATTATTTATTTCACAAATAAAACAAATGGCACGTGAATTTGGAAATTGTACCTTACAATAAAATGTTCATAAATTTATTTAAAGCATTTATACGAACTCTTGCAAATTTTATTCTTAAGTTATATTTATCTATTAATATTTTATAGATATGTGAAGTGATTTCTTTTATTCATTTCTAAAATACTCCAATTTAATTTTCTTTTATATAGATACACAAACTTTTGTATAGAACTCTTTTGTATCTGTTATTTATAGTACTTTCTCTTTGATTATTTTTTACCATAAATAAACATATAATATGTCAAAGAACCCTTTAGGTATTATTACTTTTATTGGTTTTCATTAAACATAAGATTAGATCTTGCAATTGTTTATTAAATATTTAGCTTATGTTTGCATTATATTCCAAATTCGATATATTGCACTGAACTAAAAAAAAGAAAGCTTCAAAATAATAAATAAAAATTAACTTAAGACTTTTAATTTCAGGTAAATTTATTTTAAAATTATAAATCAAATTTATTCTTTATTAGAAACATATTTAACTATTTTATCTTTTGTTTATAAATTAAAACCCTTTTAACACTTTTCCAACATAGTTGAAAAGTGTTTATCAATTCGGTTTGTATGTCTGTCTGTCTGGCGTCTATCTGCCGTCTGTCTGTCTGTCTGTCCGTACTCTAACTCGCGTAAATATACTCGGATCGTCAATAAGTGATATATGTTATTGAGGCTTAGTGCGGCATGTCTGGTATTGAAAATGAAGTGTGTAACACTTATAGTTGTTTTACAAGGACATTCAAAAGAATTCCGTTACATTGAGGTCTATGGGGAAAAATCATTTGCGGTTTATTTTAATGATGTTACACAATTTCAAACATATTGAAATTGATATAGATCACTGAGGTGCACTACAAGAGACTAATTACAGAATGTGGTGTGCATAAGACTTATGGTTCCTTTACAGGGATACTCAAAAGAATTCCGTTACATTACGGTCTATGAAGAAAAATCTTATGCAGATTATTTTAATAATGTTTCACTATTTCAAACATATTGAAATTGATATATATCACTAACTTGGATTAAAAGATACATACTATAGAATATTGTGTGTATAGCTTTCATCGTTCATTGACAGGGACACACAAAAGAATTCGGTTATACTACAAGTACTGCTTATTAATAATAATTGCTGGGAATGCTTTTTCAGTTGTTAAACGCGTTTTTAAATTTAACTCATTTTTTGTCTATTACCTGGTGTGTATAAATTGTATAGATTGTATACAGGGCTGCACAAAAGTTCTCGAGTACATTTCCGTTTATTGTCGGAAATTGCAGAAGGGAAATTTTAAAATGTGCTACGAGTTCCCTAACTAAACTAAAATTTGTTATTCTATTTAGTATATATACAAATCTATAGATCATATACACGTTTGCACAAAAGAATTCGGATATTTTTTCTAATATTGTTGGTAATTCCTCAACTTGGATTTTTAAATATGTTATGCGTTTTCAAAATTGTTTAGTTAGATATCATCTTACAGCTTTACAAATTTTTAGAGATTATTTTCAAATTTTTATTCTTTCAGATTTACAAAATTATTTTGGAAGTGTTAGAAAATGTTACATAATCTATGCTTGATACATGATTTTTCATTCTTGTTTGAACTAAATTTGTTTTCTAACCTATTTTTCAATAAAAATTGTTCTGTCAAATATTTTCCTAAATTTCGTTAACATCGCATGTTAGATCACTAAAAATATTAAAGGAAATAATAATAAAATTATAATTAATCATAATAACTAATAAAATCTTAGATCAAAGACTTTTAGAAATTGAATAAATTGAAAGTAAAATCTATTAGCCTGCCAAATCCTATTGTCATATGTAGGTGACTTGTTTTATGAAAGGACCTCTAGGCTTAGATTTTAAGTGAATACATACCGTGGAGTCTATATTGGGATCAAGAAAAGTTTACCTAACCATAGAAGAAAGTCCCATATCTCTTGAATTTTCTGATATGGTACAATAAACTTCCAAAGTTTGTACCTCGTACAAACAAGCAAGGACTTGATTTGATCTCTTTTTTGAGATATAAATTCAAAAAATCAGTAAGTCATACATATGTTTTGCCTGAATGTTAGATTTAACTAAATGTTCAATTAATTTTTGTGCAATTTCGAATGTTTGATTAATTTTTGTTACTGTGATGCCATCTTGAATTTGTGTGTCACTAATAGGTGACATGTAGTTTTTTATTTAGAAAATATATATATATATATATTGTTTGAAAGCAATACAATACAGCGTATGATTTTTTTAAAAGTATAAATTTACTTATGGGCGTTTGAACGGTAAACCTAGTTTTAACAAGACAAATCACGTTTTGGCAGATTTCGGATTTTGAAGGTTATTTATATATGTTTTTTGAAAATGCTCTTGTTTGAACATATAATGAGAAATAAAATGGCTCATAAATACAAATTTCCCTCCTTAAATTTGTTTAAGTTTATATATATATATATATGCGAGCATTTTTTTTAATAATAAAGCATATCATGCATAAAAGATAGATTGTGAAGCATTTTCGAATATCATATTATTTTTGTGAAATTAAAATTCTTAATATGATTGAAGTAGATATAAAAAAAAATTAGAATACCTGTAACAAAATTGAAACGATACTTTCAACAATTACATCCGATAAACGATATTGTAATCAGATTTTTTTTTTTTTTTTTTTTTTTTTTGTGGATGAACTCTAAACTTTTATACATGCAAATACCATAATAAAAAATAATTAAGTTGGAAAATGTATGCTACTGGAAACGCATTTCAAGCATGTGTACAAGGGTGGAACGAAAATAATGGTTAATTATTTTTTTCAGTTAGAAATTTGCTATTCGGCAAAAGTTGCCTTTTGGGATTAGAATGAAGAAACTGAAATTTTGTTGCTGTACTAAAATATTTTCAGGTGCCGCAAAGAGCTTCAAAAATGACTTTTATATGAAAAAACGATAAAAATTGCCTTTTCTAAAAAAAAAGTTCTTTTCTTGATCATAAAAGTAATATACATATATTTTATAAACAGAATATTTAAAATATGATACTTTTGCAGAAAACTTGCGCATTCTATGTATTACGAATTTTTATATGCCATTACAGAAAGAATTATTTTGTAGAGTTCAGCTATTTTCATCATATTAATTTTTATTAATTTTACAGTAACATATTCTTATAGTACTACATTGAAATGAAAGAAATGTAATCTTTAATTATCGTATCTTAGTTAAACAAATCATGCTTATTTAGAAAAACACTAAAATAGTGAAACCTCTGATTAACAAACGCCTATGTGACCCCCCAAAAAATGTCTGAAAATGTGAGGTGACTGCAGGAGATTGGTTGTTTGTTATAACAAGAGGTTAATGTTCGCTGAGAAATTTTAATTTGGCCGCAAGAGATGGGTGACCGTATATAAAGGTGTCCGTTAAAAGAGGTTTGACTGTATATTGTTTTTAAAGGCAAAACGTTATTTTTAAGAAACTTTAATTTTTCTCTAATGTCCATAGTAATCACACATGGTCCACGATAATCACACTGACACATTGGATTGTTTTTTTTTGTTTGTTTCAAATCTTGGCATGATCTTTTGAAAATTTATTTTTGTTTTTATCAATGCATCTCTTGCAGAAGTGCTGCAAACTGACAAGGATGACTCTGTAACTAATTAAGCAATCCTATTAACTGCTTGTGTGTGACATAAGAAAAAATTGAAGTTGACTCTCATGATCAGGATCTTCTGCTTATTTTATTTACTGCTTTAGTTTGTCGTCAGCATTATACATCGTCATAGGAGGTTATGTTACTTTAACATCATGCCATTGAATCATATAAATATAATCCGTGACATCAAAGTTTATACATACAGGAATTAAAAAAATTCTGATGCCAACTTCATTTCCAGCCCCTGCTTTTAAAATTCGGCGTAATGCAAACTCAATGACTTCTATCATCTTATAGCATACAATGGAAGAGATTTTCATGTGCAGCAAAGTATGCATTTCTTTGGCTGATTGGATGAATAACATTTTTAGGAATGTAATTGAGATAACGTAAATAGCTGACACGTTTTCACAAGTGCTTCGTCCATAGATATAAAATGGTTTCAACTTTATGTTAAACCAAACAGTTGCATACACTTTCAAAATGTACTCAGTCAGTATTTGGAGATTTTGTGATAGATATTCTGTTCCCACGTACAAGCGAATTATTCTGTTTGCTAAGTTAAGCCATGGTGAATGACAAATTTTTTTCTGGTTTCTTCATAGACAAATCAGAAGAGCAACTTCTAACGGAGATAGTGTTACACATTTCTAACAAATATATTTGGTCCAAACTTAAATTATCATTAAATTTTAGCAATGGAATGTTATTTTCAATAGGTGAAAACTCAGTCACTGGAAGTTCATAACACTTTTCCTGTTGTTTCCTTATTTTCCCTCCAAATTCATTTGTATTTTTAGTTTTTCCAACTAGGAAAGAAAATAGATGACGAACGGGTAGTTCATTTGCATGTAACAGAGAAATCAAGCACTGCAGTGGCTTTCATAATTCTTTTTCCAATAAAGCAATCGTACCATCATTCAATCCAGTGTCTGAGGCAGTTCCATCATATCCAATTGCAGTAATGTTTAAGTATTGGTTGTTGCCATTGAAAAATGTCATTATGTTGTCTTTTATAGCTTTTCTAGTACCAGAAATCGGTTTTACGTGTCTTGAAAATTTTGACCCAAGTTCTGGAACAAGTGATATATGTTCTTCGATAACAGTTATTTTGTAATACTTAGTTCCTTTCTTCTCTTGCACAATAGTCTTGTCTTTTCTTACATCAAAAAATTATTATTTTTTGTTACTAGTTTTACAGTTTCTTCTACATATCTTTTTCGGTTCTTTATTTGTTCTCATCTAATTTTTATTCTGTCAATACATTTATGTCATATTTCTTTCTTCATCACTAATCAGACCAATATCCTGTAGAGCTGGAATTGTTGCAGCAATTTTGTCGGATACTGAAGATCGATCGCAAGTAGAAGCCACAAATCGCAATTTCATGCGCATTTGACTATGATTTTGATTACTTGAGGTTTCAGAGATACTTGACGTAGAGGCAATAGTAAAAATGGGATAGTATAGTGTTCTCTTCTGAACTTTGTTCTGTTTCTACCTATTTGTATACTATTTATGTTTCATTATTTTTGCAATTAAAATGTATTACGCAGTAAGTTTACCATATTTTCTGATTAAAAGCAATGTGTATTTTTTCTTTTTTTTTTTACTACAACTTTTTTTACTACAATTTACAGTACTCAGTGGTAAATTTCAACATAATTGCGTAATTTGTCAAATTTTTAATAAAAATCCTTCTTGCGGCATATCTAAACATAAACCAATTACGCCAATATTTAATTTCCATCTTTATTTTGATCAAAGATAACTTATGAAAACCATAACCTATTGAAAAAAAATTAAACATAATTGGGAAATTTGTCAAAATTTTAATAAAAACCTAAAGTTTGCCCTTCTTGTGGCACCTCTAAACATAATCCAATTACGCTGATATTTAATTTCCGTCTTTATTTTGATCAAAAGCAACTTTTGAAAACTATAGCATATTGGAATTATTATTATTATTATTATTACTTTACGTAACTGCGAAAATTGTCAAAATTTTTATAAAACCTAAAGTTTACTCTTCTTGCGGCACCTGAAAACATCCAATTACGCTAATATTTAATTTCCGTCTTTATTTTGATAAAAGGCAACTTTTAAAAATTATAGCATTTTGAAATTTAAAAAAAAAATTTTCGTTCCACCCTAGTGTACAACAAATACGAGGATTGTTTTATATATTTTTATTTATGTTATGTCCGAACTACATAATAGAAAAGTTAGGTCAGCTGAATAACTTGTAACAGTTTAAAGCACATTCTCTGAAATTGTTTTAGATGGAAATTAATTATCTAATTCTTTTTGACAGTTCTGTATATGATACATTAACTTTATACATAATATATAATCTATTATAATTTCGTTAAGTTAAAAAAAACATAGGAAACAACAAAAACTCCGGAAAATATCGCTCATAGTCGAATATGTACCATAATTATTTTGCGCAGTTCTTTAATTTTATAAAACACATTTTAAATAATTGCTGCTTACCGACAGTAGAGCAGTCGAGCTCTTTGTGTGTTCCTGTAAATGATCAATAAGTGCTATACACAAAGTTATTCACAGAAAACAAATTGTACTGGATATAAACACTGGAATAATTTCGTAATGTTCAACAGTGTGATGTAGTGTACGTATGGGAAAATACTGTAATATCATAAAAATTAATATACATTCAAACAAAAACGCTCTTGCCCATATGGTTTTTATCACCAAAGTATCTCAAAGAGATGCGAAATGTAAAGTGTGTATACTTTTCGAAGATGATTGCAACTAATAGAAAATATGCAACTAATAGAAAATATGGTAGATTATACATTAAAATTTGTATCAGCTTCGATTTTTGAAATGGTAACATTTTTTACCTTTTGTTTGCGTTTCGCGAATCAAATGAATCCGGAAAATATATAGTTTATGCATTACTTACCCATCATACGTAGTATAAGGTAAGTCTTGTAATCGTTTTGAAAATAGAAAAAAATATTTTGACGGATTTACACGTTTCAGACACTGAAGATTCCGAAAAACATATTTTTAGAAAAAAAAATTTGCCGTCCGTCTGTCTGTGTGTGTGTGTGTGTGTGTGTAAAGGCTCTATCTCCAGAACAAATTGAGATAGAGACTTGAAATTCGGTATGTACTTAGTATGTAATAATGGGAAGAAGCTTATTGAATTTCAGTAACCTCGATTATCCGGAACTATTTTTTTCGTTATCTCGAAATATTCGTTCTGATAAAAGGTATATAAAAATTTTCGAAATGGTTCATTTTAAGGAATGAAAATAAAAGACAATAAATAAAAAATAAATTTTGCATAAAAAATGAAGTCGATCGGATAATTAGTTGCCGAGATATTTTTAATTATATTTTCCAAACTCTTCGTTTTTTCATGACCCTGCATTTCATTCAAATTTCAATTCAAAGATATATTTAATTGGAAATTAGACGCTTAATACAACGCAGTAAACCTTTAGTTAATATGATTATCAATTTTTGAGTTATAAGGATGTTTCTTTTACGCATTTCAGTAATAGAGCATATTTAAAGTTTATGACGTCATCAAGCCACGATTTTATTCGAATTGCAATGCATTTTATAAATAGTTTACACATGTTTTATTTTCATATTTTACATTACGCATATCCATGATGGGTAAGTATTACGGTGGCCCCCAACGACTAATTTTTCTTTAATCTTGATAAAGTTAAGACATGTTAAACATTGAGAATGCTACTTTTAAATTCACGGGACACACGTTTATTTAAAATCTTCCAAAAGATCATTCAATTGCACCATAACAGCAAAAATACACCTTCTGACTTTCCAGTTTTAAAGAAATATATTTATAAAATGTATGTCCGAAATGCATGTTTTTCTTTTTATGATGTTTCTTTTAATGCTTTGTGAGAACCTTTGAAACTGTCCTATTTCCTTTAAAGAATGCAGGGCAATTTTTGAATTAGGTTGCATTGTTCTGTCTCTGTTTATTTTACTGGCAAATGCAACTAACGGATATTCCCATGAATTTTGAAACATGAGTTACAGACGTGAAAAAAAATCTGGTTCTAATGTTCTTTATTCCTGAGAAATTCTGTCTTAATTACGAAATGTCGTGTGTTTTGGATACTAAAATTATTTAGATCGATTAATGAAAGTTGCAAAATTAAATTTAACGTCTGCTTCAAATTTGAAAATTGAGAAATATTTAAACGTATTTTGATATTCCTGTACCTTTATGCTTAGAGCTCATAATAATTATAATGATAATAACTGCAATAATAATAATAATAATAATAATAATTGTAATAATAATTGTAATAATAATAATAATAATAATAATAATAATAATAACTGTAAGAATAATGTCGAATGAATTATTTGTCTTTCATCTATATGTTTTTCCTGAAAGCTACTGTTATTGATTAAAACATTTCTTTTTATAAGATTTAAAAAAAAAACTTTAAAAAAATTATTTAAGAATTTGAAGGCGTTACAGACTACTATAACAAACTATCAAAACATTATATGTACTGATACATTAATAAAACAGCAAATATAACGTAAATTAATCATTTCTAAACTAAAATAAATCATTGAAATTCAAATTTTAATTATTAATTAAATATTACAAAGCACTTAATATGTTGCATTATTTTCACAACCTCACAAACAATAATTAAACAATTTAGTAATAAACAAAAATAGGACTGGTAACAAAAAAAGTATTTAATTGTAACAGTCACTCTAGTTTTCATGAAAGCTATTGTTATTGATTAAAACATTTCCTTTTATAAGATTTTAAAAAAAAAAAAACTAAAAAAAAAATTATTTAAGAATTGGAAGGCGTTACAGACTACTATAACAAACTATCAAAACATTAGATGTACTGATACATTAATAAAACAGAAAATATAACGTAAATTAATCATTTCTAAACAAAAAATAAATCATTGAAATTCAAATTTTAATTATTAACTAAATATTACAAAGCACTTAATATGTTGCATTATTTTCACAACTTCACAAACAATAATTAAACAATTTAGTAATAAACAAAAATAGGACTGGTAACAAAAAAAGTATTTAATTGTAACAGTCACTCTAGTTTTCATGAAAGCTATTGTTATTGATTGAAACATTTCTTTTTATAAAAAAAAAAAAAAAAAAAAAAAAAAAAAAAAAAAAGAGAGAAACTTGCGAAAATGATGCGTTTTTGCATTATCAGCATAATAGAATGGATTAAGATGAGCAAAAAAAATATTAATATTTATTTTTTTTAAATACGAAATGTTTCCGAAAAATAAACTTAATAAGATAATACGTCCATTTCGTGAGAAAAAAAAACATAGTTTGATCAAATCACTTTACTTATTTCTAAGAAGAACTTAAACGCTCTAAAAGAATTGAAAAAGCCGCCTAAATTGCAAAGTCTTGTTCAGCTGAACGTGATCAGCTTGAGAAGACAAAATCTCTAATGGTTTGCTTTTTACAAGTTCTTGCAATCTTTATTTTTTAACTTTTTTGTCTAAGGAAAAATTTTGCATGAGACTTTAAAGTTTAGTTATTTCATCGATATAAACATCTAATTTTGATTTTTTAGACAGAGCTTAAATGTGCGGTATTTCTTCCAATAGTTAATAAAAGTTTTACACAATATTTGATTTTTCAAACATTTAAAAACGAGAATAATGAAATTTATACATCTAAAAGAGTAATAAAACATAATAATAAGAAATTAATTAAAGTTAATTTTAGCTTCCACTGCGGTGTGGAACGATACTGTCAGCATTAAAAAAAGCAAGTATTAATTAAAGCACATCTAAATGAATAACATATTAAAGACTATTCGGATGTGCCAATCCCAAAACTTCCTCCTTATCTCATATAGGTTTCACATTCACCAAAAACGAATCAGCACCGATTTATATCAAGTTTTAAATGAATCTAATGTTTTATTGAATTCCGTGCATTAGTTCTTGATATATCAATATTGCTACAATCGTGTAAATTCCGAAAAATACTGCATAGCAGCGCCACCTGTAAAAAAATTACACTAAAACCTAATCAACAACAACTTTAATCACCATCTAACGGAATCTGAAGTTTGATGAAATTATGTGCATTAGTTCTTGATATATAGCTATACTAAAAATCATGATAAAAGAAGCATAGCAGCGGCACCTGTTGGGATGTTTACATCAAATCGTAATCAGCGTTTATTTCTGTTAAGGTCTAACATTTAAAGTTTGATAAAATTCTGTACATTAGTTCTTGAGATATAGCTGTTGTGAAAATTACGATAAAGAAGCATAGCATCGGCAACTGTTGGGAGGTTTATACCAAAATCGTGTAAATCACGAAAAATGCAGCATAGCAGCGTCACCTCTTGAAGATTTACACCAAAACCTACGCAACAACAATTTATATCAACATCTAACTGAATCTGAAGTTTGATGAAATTCTGTGCATTAGTTCTTGAGATACAGCTATCGTAAACATTGTGCAAAATGCAGTATAGCGCCTCATCTGTTGGAAGATTTACTTTAAAATTTTATTAGGACCAATGTATATCAAGGTATAATTGAATCTAAAGTTTTATTAAATTCCTTGCATAAGCTCTTGAGATAGAGCGCCCACAAACTTTTTGTCACATACAGACTCACACACACAGAGACACAGAGACTGTCAGACTTCTAAAATATAAAACTTCGTCGAAAACCTGCTGACGAAAGATAGAAGAAAGTAATAATTTCCGTAATAAAATAAAATGCTTGTATAATTTGAATTATAAATGAAACTGCATAATAAAATTTTAGATTTCTACACTTGGATTTAAAAAAGATTCACTTATACTAATATATCTAGAAATTTGTAAATCGTACAGGTAGATTTAATTTCTTAAAAATAATTATTATTACCTGTATATGTTACTCTACCTATAAAAAACACAAGAAGTAGCAATTTAACATTATAATAGTAAATACTTGTAATATTTTAAAATTAGGAAATGAAATAAAAGTGAAATTTCAAAATGAAGTAGCAAAATATCCTTTGTTCATACGAAAAATCAAGAACATATAAAAAAGTTTACATTACATACATTACTTAAAATGAAAAAAAAAATTCACTCGAATAAAATCAAAGTATTTAAAATCCAGCATTTATTAAATTTGGAAACATATATGGATACATTTATCATGAATGCACTTTGCTACGTCTAAGCTAATTTATATCACGTTGCCACGTTATTCATTTTATTGATAAGTTTTTGACATATTTTTCTGAAAATAACCATACATATTCTTTTGAAGTAAGCAATTAATTTTTCTCATGACACATTTAAATACTTTTCAAGAGCCTAATTAATCAAAGTGACGTCAATAAAAAAAATTTTTTTACTACGTATTAATGCGGGAGGTTTAAAAAATTAGTTTAAAACAAAACAAAAAAAATAATTCTATATTTGTAAATATGTACACTATAAATCGTAAATTTTTAATAACGGTAAAGAATTTTTGCAAGAACATCTTATCTTAAATCCATCTACTTACCGTTCATACTCATTTAATCACATTCGTTTATCATTTAATAGGTTTTCATCTTCTTCTTCTTTCAAAATATAAATTATACATGTTATAAATATCATGTATATTATTTATGTTGTCAACATCCTTTTTTCTATGTATGTACAAAGAACACACAATGAATCAGGTGTCATTCGAAAGGATTTTGAACCGCCTTCTGACACAATACCTTCACATTTCGTTAAAAAAAAAAAAAAAAAATTACAGTTAATCACAAATTAAATCAGCATTGTTTTCATAAATTAAATTAAAGTATTTTCTCAAATCAATGTTGGCACAACAATAAAATACCGTATTATATCTTTCTCAACAATTATTATAAAAATAATAATACGTAATTAAAAAAAAAGTAAAAAAAAAATAAAGTGGGACCTCTCAACACGGGTTATGAAATTCAAATATTTTGATGAAAAATATACCATCGATTGACGATAGCAGTGGTATTTCATGTTTAGCCTACAGTGTAAGAATTTTACATTAATTAAATTAAACTGTATATTATATTCATTCAATTTAATTTTCCATGTTCCGTATACTTCCCGAAGTTTATGACGCCATCCTCTAATGCAATTAAATTACTATTGTTAATTTTATTTCTCGCCCGTGCCTTTTGCTATCTTCGATTAATTTTTACTGTAAATTTGATGGAATAAATGAGATGATATTCCGGATTGACTAATGTTGATTGTAAATACTTTTATCCTTAATTTTGCGTTAGAAGTTAAAATTTGCATCTAAAAAATATTAGATATTGCTAAACATATTAGACTGCAGTGCAAAATTCTCGCACATACCCACGTTATTTGGTATAAATAATGCATAGTAAATAAGTGCTAGTACACTGTTAAAAAACCTAGCACTAAAAAGGTTCAGTATCTCACCTGTGAGTAGATTTTTACACTAGTTTATTTAACTTAACTCCATTCATGTATGTAAACATGGAGTAAAGTAATAGATTTTTTTACTGACTTCTTGATATGCTAAAAGAATGAAAACTGATGTACACAGATGTGTTTCATATGACAATACAGCAGATGAATATTTTTAGAACTTAATTATCAATTAATAAATAAATTTCAGTCCATTTTTGTTTTGTTGTCCGGCAGCAGGCGATAAATCGTCAAATATTCTTTATGGTTTAAACTGTAGACGGGTTACAACAATGGAGTTAATTACGAGGAAAACTACGCTTTCTAAAATATGCCAACTGGCTGGAAATAGCAACAATGACAAAATTTAAATTCTAAAAAGTAAAAAAATAAAAAATAAATAAAAAATAGATATAATATTTTTATACAAAAATACGCTTTTATCATTTAATAGTTGCCGAAACGTCACTTGAGGCTCACTGTGGAGACGCGAAAAGTTTTTGGTTTCTGTCTGTTTGACTGTTTGTCTGTCTGTTCCGCGATAACTGCCGTAAAAATGGTCCGATTAGGTTGATTTTGGTAGGTATGTTGACGAGATATCCGGAATTAGCTGTATAGTTTTTTGTTACATTTGGTTCATTCGTGCGGAAAATATAGAACATTTTATTTTAAGTCATAATGCTTTCCTATGGGGATGCAGACGATTTTTCAAATTTCAGTTTTATCTGAAATGAAAAAGGAAAATTTGCATAATGGATTTAGACATAAAATTAGGAATGCTAAATTTTCGATATGGATTTCCAATAGTTTTAAAATTTTGCCGATAAATTTAATAGAATTTAGAAATTAATTGCTTAAATATTTGAAAATGTTTTTGCATCTGTTCGGGAAATATAAACATCTTATTTTCATTTTTTTTACAATTTTTAAAAGCATTTATTTTTACATTCCACTTTAATTTATTTGTTGCTTAGCAACTATGTTTCAAAAAGTGTCAAATAGTAAAATTCAAGGAACTTGCACTATTTTAATAATTTTTTTTTAAATCAAAACGAATGTAAATTTAATGAGACTACGGGGGAATGAATGCCTATTTATTTAAAAAAATTAAAAGAATAAGCAGTTCATCAGAGTTTCAGAATATCATTGTATAACATCGTGTTTAATTTAATGATTCTAATTTCTGGAACACTCGAAGAATTTTATATGCTTATAAATAGGCATGCAGTGGAAAAAAAAATAATTGCGGATTGTACGATGTTAAATGATATAAAAAATGGGATTTAAAAAACAAATGTCTTGCAGAGCTGACGTTGAGGCTCCTGATCTGCAGATTTACTAGTTTAATATTGATTAAATTATGATTACACGTTCAGATGTCAATTTAGAAATCATAAAATTGACATTTAAAATAACGTTCTGCTTTCTCTCCTGTTTCCATAGATTAAAAAAGAAACATATCAAAATTGTCTATTTTTTAATAATTTCACAGGTTTGCGCTTTGTACCAAGGGTAAATTCAAACGGTGATTTTCCATAATCGGTGCCCATTCCAAACTAACGTATATCAACAGAAATAAGTTGGAACAACATGAACGGCAGACAATAAATTAAACGTGATTTTTAAGATAAACATTGAATGATAAAAAAAAAGAGTGTTTAAAAAAACTATATTTACTTTTATTTTAAAATAAATTGGCTGTACTGAAACTACTTACATCCAGGAGCATAACCATTATATATGTATTGTGTTTTTAACGTTTTTAACACTTTCCAACTTGGTTGAAAAGTGTTTATGACTTCGGTTTGTCTGGCCGTCTGCCGTCTGTCCGTCTGTCCGTGCTCTAACTCCCTTAAATATGCTCGGATTGTCCTGCAATTTTTATATGTTATTGTCGTTATCTATAGAATGTTCCCTATTTTAACTGAAGTGTGTAGCATTTATAGTTTTGTTTACAGGGACACCCAAAAGAATTCCGTTACATTACGGTCTATGGGTAAAATCATTTGCGGTTAATATTAATGATGTTACACAATTTCAAACACATTGTAATTGATATATATATCACTAATGTGCATTACAAGAAGCTTAATCTGGAATATGGTGTGCATAGCACTTATAGTGACTTAGCAGGGACAGTAAAATAAATTCCGTTACATTACGTCTATGGAGAAAAATTGTTTGCGGTTTATTTAAATAATGTTTCACTATTTTAAACGCTTGAAATTTATATATATCATTAAGGTGCATTACAAGAGGCTTAGTACAGAATATTGTGTGTATAGCCGTCATCGTTCATTTACAGGGACACACAAAATAATTCTCTACTGTCTGTTAACAATAAATCCCGGAAGTGCGTTTTAAGTTGCTGAACGCGATTTTAAATTTAACTCACTTTTTGTCTATTACTTACTGTGTATAAATTCTGTAGATCATATACGGGGCAGCCCAAAAGTTCGCGAACACATTTCCGTTTATTGACAGAAACTCCAGAAGGAGAATTTTAAACTGTGCTACGCGTTTCCTAACTAAACTAAATTTAGTATCCTATAAAGTATATATACAAATCTATAGATCCTATACAGGGCTGAATAAAAGCATTCGGATATTTTTCCGAATATTGTATATGTTGGAAATATATGTTTCAAATTCCTGAAATTACGTTTTTAAATATGTTATTCGTTTTCCAAATTGTTTACTTAGATTTTATCTTTCAGCTTTACTAAACGGTTATGATTTGTAAAATTATTTTGGAAGCGTTGGAAAGTGTTACATAATCTATGCTTGACGCATGATTTTTCGTTCTTGTTTTAAATATTTTCTATTGTAAATAAGCACCAATATTTGTTAGATATTTTTTAATATTCGACATTTATGTAACTATGCAAGTTTTATGGACGTGTTAGAGTGTGAAAGGGAGAACAGCGAATACTTATTTTCGAGTAAAAATTGCCTAAAAAATAAGGAGATCATTCTGCTCATTTTTCAGCACATACCTATACAGTGTAACTGCTGAAACTAATTCCTTTGAAATATATTTCAAGGTAGGTACTGTAACGCCTTTTATGGGGGTTTTGTAAGAAAAAATTAATTAATATATATTTCTTTTCTATCTTTGCAGTTGTTTCTTTAAAAAAGGTGCACTTCCATTATTGAAAATCTGTGTATAGGGGAAGGTGGACTAAAATGATCCTAACGGGCAAAATTATCCACATATGTTTTCTTCCAGACAGGTCGCGCTGTCTACAGGGTAACACATAAACTAGTTGTGATAAGCGTAGAAGACGCAATGGCGGTATTCAAGCGATCGCAATATTATGTGTCTGAATAGAATTATATGAAAAATTCGGTTTTATAACATCTGTTATAAGGTAAGCACTAACTTTTCTATTTATTTAGATATACAGTCTTTCATGTACAGAAATATGACTTGGTTTAATTAATGGAGTATGCTTTTAGATGTGAATTACACTTATGTGTTGTCATAATTACTTTATATCCTTTATTTTGCTGATAAAAAACAATTTACAATTATTTTAAATGAAGGGTCGTTTTGCCCTTTGGTGAGGGTAAAATGATCCTTTGGACACTTTTTTAAAAATCTGTTTTTTTTTTTTTCATTACTCAGTTTGGGTTTAAAATGTTACTAAAATAAATATATAATGCAAAATATAATGTAAAACATACTAGCAAAGGGCCAAAGTTTTATTTAAAAAGATATATGTTATTTTACACACGTTTTTCCTTTAAGGGGATCATTGTAGGCAACCTTCCTCTACATGCATTATAATCTACGCCGAAATCACTTTTTGCCACAGACATTGAAAATATTATGAAACTGATGTAAACCAAAGGATTTCATACAAATTAACTGATAGTTTACTTTTTATTAATTTCTTAGATGAATATTTTTTTTAATATTATTTATATGTAAATATGACCATTTTTTTATTTTATAAATAAAAATTACTTTTAGCGCCCTTCATGAAAAAGTATTGTAGTGAAAAAATATGTTCTCCATTAAAAAAAAAATTAAAAATTATGCGTCAAGCATATATTATGAAACATTTTTCCAACACATCCAGAAAACTCTAACAAAGCTTCACCATTAAATAAGGTGAAAGAAGACATGTAGTAATCAGTTTAGGAAACGTAACACATTTTAAAAGCAGGTTTTAGCAATTGCCTTCCATAGTCAAAAAAGTAGTCGAATTATTTTGTGCACCCTGTATATGACGTATATATTTAAATATATACCACATTACGTTATAAAATTTAGTCCAGTTAAAAAATTCACATCTAGCAATTTTCGCTAATCGATGGAAATGCATTCGAAACATTTTGTACAACCCTGTATATTATCTAAAGACTTTTGTACAAATCGCATTTTAAGCTAAAATTTAATTCAGGTAAAAAACGCATAAGACAACATAAAACTTACTTCTAGCAATTACCAATCATAAACGACAATGTATCTTATTCTTTGCGTAGCCCTGTATATGAATTTATATGTATTTCACAAACGTCTATAAGTCTACTAATACAGTTCAGCAGGAAACTGCGTAACACAATTAAAAGTACAGTTAAGCAATTCACTCCCATAGTCAGTAAAACTTACGAATACCTTTATGTAGCCTTGTATATGATAAACAAAATTTATACACACCACGTACTATGCAAAAATTTAGTTAACCCATTTTCGGCCAAAGGTGCGTAAACGCACCATTTCAATAAATATTTTTTTTTTAACACTGTGACGTATATTTTTCCCTAATTTTATTTTTCTGCTATTTTTAAGGGTTCTGGAAACATCTATAAAATATTAGTAATTCAATTGAAGTCACCACTTTCTGTTGAGAATTTTTCAAAATACGCTGTTTTTTTACTTGAAACGGTTATTGACAAATTCGACTTTTTGAAAATGTATAATTATTCCACTTGAGATTAATCATATGTTTCTATAATGGAGTAAAGTTCCAAGTTCTGTAAATAAAATAAAAATAAAACAAATGCCACAAGAAAACTTAAAATTTTTTATTTAAATTTAATGGTAAATTATTAATAATAAATTAATAATGGAAACGTCAAATTAAATAAAATAATATTTTTGATGTACGAAACATTTTGGTGTCTTAATGAATGTAATTTAAGCAAATTTCAATGCAAATAATACCACATTTTATGAAAATTTCTATGCTTGGCCTAAAATGGGTTAAACTGAAAAATGCAACTAAAGTTGAAAACGCACTTATCACACGTGGACTATAATTATCGCACTAAGACTGTAATCGAATTACTTTGTGTGTCCCTGTAACAGAACGATAAAAGCAATGCACACCAAATTTTTCAGTCAGCAATTTATATTGCACCTCAGTAATGAAAATAAATTGCATTATGCTTCAAATAGTGAAATAGTCTTAAATTACGCTGCAAACGATTTTCCCTTATAGAATATTGTGTAACTTTTGTATGACCCTGCCAATGAATAATAAAGGCTTTGCACCCCATATTTTATAAAAAGCATGTTTTAGTGCACTTCATAATTGTACATCAATTTCATCATGTTTTAAATATCGTAACATTATCAAAATACACGTGAAACGATATTTTACGATACATACATTATATAGATACGATCATCGTTACGTACGTTTATACATACGTTAGTTCGAGTATTCTTATATGTTAAAACATCATAGCTCCAACTGTACGTTATATTAGGTACTCAAACAAGGTCGCAGTCTAAAGAACTTCTTAACTTCAGATATTAATCTTGTACAATAGTTACTTTAAGAGCAGTCAAGTTTCCTTGTTTTACAATTTTAAAAACACTCAGTGCATTTTACGACACCCTGTACATTTTCATTTAATTCCCCAACACTATTATATTCTACAGTTCCGATTTCACCTGAAACAGCCGCATAAAAATTATTCTGAAAAATGCAAAAGATTTATATTAAGAATTTTCGGAACTGTTTTAAATAACAAATCGAAACAATATTTATTTATTTTGGCATTCACTATACAAGTATATTTTATTGTAAACATTTATTTCTCTTATGATGGAATTTATACATAATACAAACCCACATACGTCTGACGAAAATCATATTTATATGAATATGATTTATAATATACTCATTTGAAACAATAAATAAGCGACTATTTTGAGAAAAAAGGGAATTTAGGTTTTTAGCAATGGATAAATGTTTCTGGAACTCAAATCTTTCTTTAAAAATTCATGAATAGAACATGAAAAAAGGGAGCTACTGAAATATGTATGTGTGGTATTTTATTCGCTTCACGTTAATTTTGGCATTCTATTTTCCATTCCATTTATTTTAACCCGAAAAAAATAAAACTCTTGGGATAAAATATAAAACTCTTTCCTTTTTTGTAACGACTTGTCTCTGTAAATAGACATATCAATAATGGATGAACAGTGAAACGCAAACAAGTTTAAAAAAGAAATGGTAAAAAGTCTTTTGTATGACTGAGAGTCATAAAAGCAAAACAGGCATTCAAGAAGTGGAACATTTCTCTTAAAAAACTGAAAATAACTTGACACGGTCTTTCTTAAACTCGTAAATAAGTTTTACAGTTGAAAGAGTGTAAAATATTTTTCTAATCAAAAACATGTCGGTATGTGAGCATTGCTATATCTCCTTAAAGGTAGGTGGGATTGTTGAATTTAATCTCTTTTTTTTCTTTTCAAAGCATTCATTCAACTTTTAAATCATTCTTGCTCATGATAATTTTATTAATCAGGATTGTACAAAGAAAGTCCGCGTTTGTATTTTTTAAACGATATATTTCAAAGGGATTATATTAATTTATTTAATATTACTCCTATTAAATTTCATCTTTAACTTATGAACAGACAAATTCAAACGACGGCAATAAGTTCACCTCCAACTAGTACAAGAATAAAAATAAAGATGCGTTTTAATTTACGTAGAGTTTTTTAATATTTTTTTGAAATTTATTTTGTTCTAAGGAGCCGTCTAGGAATTGAAGTCATCGGGTCTGGTAACCCGATTTTACCCGAGCACAACCCGACCGAAGCGAGGTTAAGAATAATTGTTCTCGTTTCCAGTCTGGTACAGTTTTCACTAATACACGAATAAATGAAAATATCACTTTTAATTTACATAATTCTTTTTTATAACTGTATGGATTTTTTTCCTTCAACGGCCGTCTATGAATTAAAGTCCTCCATCGGGTCGGCTAACCCGATTTTAACCAAACCCGACCCACCTGTTGGAATGACGCTAATTTTTTTCGTTTCAGATCTGGTTCGGTTTTTTTTTTTTTTTTTCGGATCGGCTTAGAGTTAGGTTTTCACTATTTTGGGTCGGGTTCACCCAATTTTTCAAAAGAAAGTCCTCAATATTTTTGAAATGGAAAATAAACTATATATTTTAAATATTAAATGTGTATATGTGTTCATTTTACTCAAAATAAGATAAAATTGATATTACAGATATAATTGTAGTCGTTCTCCATAATTGTAGTAAATTATGGATTTATTTCTTTTCAGCTCGGGTTGGAGTATATTGGATTTAGTTCGGGTTTTCCTTTTATATTTAAGCAGAATTTTCGTTTTCGGGTCGGGTAAAAACCCACCCGTGCAGTATTCAACTGTACATTAAATTAGAAAACAACTTTCATTCCTCAAATAATATTACCCACTTTTTGCGCTTTATTTGTGTTCCTTGGATCAAAGCATCCTAAAAAATATATATATAATGTGTACCTTTTCCCTTGTAATGTATTTAAATTACATAATATTAAAAATACATAAATCTGGAAAGTTAACACTAATTAAAAAACATTGATAAATATTTTCCGAGAAATTGCTTTTGAATTTTTAAGATGTATACAGATCTAAAGGAAATTACTAAAATAGCTCTTATGAGTGAACTTGTAAAAAATAAAATACAAGATTTTCTCTCAAATTAACCCAGTTCAGTAAACTGTTTTAGGAGAGTTTGACAATGAAAACTTAATTGAGTGGATTTATGAAAGAAGGAGCTATTTTACAAATTAAAAATTTTAGAGAAATGAGGAAAATCTAGTAATGTTATTGATTAACGATGCCCTGAGTACCTAACGCAACATCGGCCCTTCTTCCGATCACTTCAAATTTTTATACACTTTTGAGAACACTCTTTAGAACACTTATTTTGTCACCTTTTTAGTACACTTTGAGGTGCATTTTTGGAACAGTTTTTAGAATACTTCTGAGAACACTTCTTTTGTTCAGCACTCTTTCTAACGCACTTTTTGAAAGCGATGATTTCACAAGTGTGCCCGAAAGTATTCCCAATCCGTTCTCAAATGTGTTCCCAAGTTAAGATTTAACAAATATTCTTAGCAGAACAGTTTCGGTACACTTTGGTTACACTTTCTTTATAGCGGAGCATATTTGGAACTCATTAAGAGAACATATTCAGTACCAATTAAGGTAACTAGAATACTTTTTTTGAATCAAAGTGTTCCGAATGCGTTCTGGGAATTTGAAGTGATCTTAATTACCCTCTTCTTTTGTCTTAATGCTGAGCTTTGACGAGTAATAAAAAACTAGTTAGGCGGGTAATCAGTGTTATAGTATTAATTTCAGTTTATTGTTTTAATATTTTATTTAAAGTAAACAAACTATTTTTAATATATCAATTTTACTAAATTGAAATTTTTATCACTGGGTAATCATCAATCAGTATACGTGGCTCTTTTTCCAACAAAAAATCCATTTTTTCAAAATTTGTAACATAGGTTCTTTTTCAAGACATCCATTTAATTATAATGACGAAAAAATAGA
The DNA here is from genome assembly GCA_963931845.1 of Maratus michaelseni. NCBI lineage: Eukaryota > Metazoa > Arthropoda > Arachnida > Araneae > Salticidae > Maratus > Maratus michaelseni. The sequence continues at coordinate 303,670,303 of OZ007587.1, read as the reverse complement.
ACATTATATTGGACATAATGTCTAATTTGTATTTCTGCACTAGAAGAAGTAATTTCTTACATATAAATGTTATTGATATTGCAGTTTATTTTAATTTATATGGAAATATTTATAGGGTATTTACTTAATTAGAAAATGTATGCCACAGAAAACAAAAATGTAAGTTAAAAATATGATTAAATTTGAAATACTTGAACTTACTTTTGTCAAAAACATTTAAGTGGGTTTATACGTTTTATCACGAGTGTAATAGATGAATTTACAGCACACAAAAAACGTAAAATAATGAGTCATAAGATATATTGCAATGTGTATGGATAAAAATAAATAAATGCCTATAAATAAGCATTCATGATTAAACTGATATGCTGTTAGTTAATATCAATTTTTACAAAGCTGATATGAATTAAAATTATTTGTAAAGTATCAGTTAAAAATAAAATAACGTAATCATCCTCAACCGAAATATCCGAAAAGACATTTATTTATAATTGATTATACTCAGCAAGTTATTTTATTTTTTGTAGTGCACCTTACGTTAATTTATCTTAATTATAGAAATGAATAAACAAATAATATTTCTGTATTGTAATACTTTTTAAATTCCGTTGTTTATTTAGAATTTTTATAAATTATGCATCATAATTCACAAACACTCCATTCTCATAAAGTAAAATAAATAAGTTGTAGTTTTTATTACACTATTATGAATTTAAATCATAATTATGCTTTGTTATCAATTTCGTTTTTTATAATCACTTATATTTTTAAATCTACAAGATCGTAATGTTTCTGTTTTACGAAACTTTACATATATAAACAATTACGCTAAAGAATTCATTGATTTATTTTTTTAATAAATCTTACAGTATAAATTAAAAACTCACAGTTATCAAATATTAAAATAAAGAATTTGCATTTTTTACTACACTATTAGGCATTTAAATCATTATTCTATTGCAACGTGTTTTGTTATCTATTTCGTTTTATTATAAGTAATTATATATTTAAATCTAAACGATCGTATTGTGTCTATTTTAAGAGTACATTACATATACAAAGAACTAAGCTTAAAAGTTCATTGACATATCAACCTGTCTTAGCTGAACGAGAAAATTCTTTAATTAGACCATATCGAACAATGTTAAACGGAGCAGAAACTCATTTCACAGTGCTTGCGTCTTCGCCAATAAAAGGATGAAATATTACAAAGCATTAGATGACAGCTGGTATATAACGCTGGAATGTAATCAAAAGTACAGTTTATTGATTTATTGTAGAATAGTAAAGTCTAAACCGATTAATGTTAGTAAAGAGAAATATAGTAAATATTCTTCACAATTAAAATAGAAATAAAGTAAAAATTAACTTAACTTTATCATAGATTTCACAGAAAAAATGGGCTTCTAAAAATGGATACTTATAAATTAACAAATTTTTCTCATTATTGGCAATATTTGGGTTTAAATTTTAAAAACGTGGTTTTTTTAGTTCCATGTAACATTTCTGTTGAACTTCTTATTTTCCACGACTCATAAATTATATCTGTAACTTAGAGCTGAACCTAAATTTGTGTAATATTTCAGCAATATTTTTGTTATTTTTTTTAAAAGCATTTCACATTTTTTCTACGTTTATCCACTCATCTATTCTTTTTTTATGGCTGGAATAATAAACGAATTTAAATTCACTTTAAAGATAAAGGTATAGTCTTTATAAGTACGTGTGCATTATCTATACGAATATTAAGTAGTTCAAGAGAAATCTTGTGCGTAATATAAAAAAGCACGATTCTAACATTTTGAGATCATGGGAATACAAAAAAGAGGTTTTTCTTTTAAATATATATATTATAATTAGGCTAAATGACGTAATTTCCAGAAATGTTTGGTTTATGCATTTAAAATCAAGATCTTTAAATAAATAGTACAGAGTTCAGTCTTTTTAGGTACACAAATAAAAGCCAGTGAATATGACGTTATGTTAACAAAATCATACTAAAATATTCAGTTTTATATATTCTCAAAAGGTCATGATATTATTGGGAGTTCTTATAAAACCGTTCTTACGTATTTCCTGTCTATTGCTACGCTTCATCTGTCGGTAACTCTATCACACAATCGAAAACTTTCCCAAAAATCGGTTGTTTGTTTGGAATGATTCTACCTTCTGCCTTGACAATTTTATAGTCTATATGAAAATGCATCCTTTCTTTCGAATATGACATCATTTTTACCGTAAGAACCAGTCGTCCCATCCGATAATTTAATTAATCCGTTTAATCCATTTAAGCAATTGTTTTAAAATTCTTGATATTCATTAAATATTTGTTATAATTAAACGGGAATGATGGATTTTAAAAAAATATTTTGTGTATACGAAGGATCTTAAAATAAATAGTAGAAATTCAGTCTGTTTAGTTGCAGGCCGTCAGTGAACATGACGTCATACCGACACAGTTACAGTAAAATATTTTGTATGCATGGACGAAATGCATCTTTTGTTTTGCGAATGACGTACTTTTCCTCATCGGAAACATTTCGCTTTATATATTACACATATGATAAATTATTTACTGTTATGTTATTAAAAAAAATTACGTAATATTATTTCTCAATAAATAATATGTGTTTTGCTCTTTTGTGATTAGTGTATAATCAAATGCAATCATTTTAATATGTTTGAATTTTATCGACACAATTGATTTTTTTTATTTTAAATATGACGATCATTTCACTGATGGAATCACGCTTCTGATTGGTGGCATGTGATAAGACAAATTAATATTATGTTATACAGAGAAAATCTTAAACTGAATGCCACCATTTTAACCCTTTCAGGGGCAAGTACTTTCAGTACTAAAATGTTGAAATAAATGACTGGCACCGGAATATATGAAAAGATTTATGTTGAAATAAGAAAAAGTTACTTATTTGAGAATGGAAAATATTTTAAGCAAAATTCTGGTGTCATTGTGGCGTTTGGGAATTACAATTAAGTGGTTTCATAAACATACCACTGCCTCTGAAAGGGTTAAAAAGTGTCATAAAAAACTGTTTAAATTAAAATTAAAATATAAAATTGTAATATTTAAAAAAATAGCTAGTGCGGGCACATCTACAAATGAACAGCTATCATTAAAAAAAAAATAACTATCGAAACTGCTTCAGTAGAACACTCAAGACAGATGACTAATAAAACATCCTTGTGTTTTAAATATATATATATTAAACATTAACGCTGAACATTTTTCACATTTTAGTACGACTGTTTAAGTATTTTAATTTTACGATTGAAATATCCTGTTTTTACGCTTAATAATCATTGAAATTCTATATTTAAGAATGTAACTGAGAGGCAAAAGAAGAAAGCGTAATTTTGCTTGAGGAATGCTAAGAAGGGTTTTAGTAACCCTGTTAGTAAATTATAAACATTTACAGCACTCTTTCTAAGTGACCTTGAAAAAATATTAAATCAAACATTGATGTCAAAATACGGAACGTTAGCGTAAGAATCTCTTCTATTATTTTTATTACCGGAAATTAAATGTGTTTTCACTTAAAGTTTTTTAACACCAAACTCAATTAATTTTTCAGATATTTTCTAGACATTTTCTGCAATGTAATATTTTATTTTTTTAATGATTATTCAAGAATTTCTTTTATACAAAAGTGTATCTTCAAACCTACAGCAATAGAACTTATTTCAAATCTACACAAAAATGAAGAAAATACTGCTTTTGAGAGAAAATAACTTCTAAAAGAGGTGCTTGATGATATGTGACAACTTACGCTTAAGAGCACTTTTGGGAATGGAAGATAAAACAGCGAAATGACAGTATTCCATATTCATGAGGTTGTCAGTCTGCTTCTACTATGAATGCTGAAGTGTATCACGTAAAACAGTTTTCTAAACATATGTTATAAAAAGAATAAATATGAATGCACATGTTTTTTTTTTCTCTTTTCATACTTCGATAATGATAAAATTTCAGAAAAAGTTAAATAAAACTATATATTAACGTTCGATGTGCAGTTGAATATATAAGTATGAATTTTGTTACTATTCGTATAATGTCGATTTTGTTCAGATAGTAATTATTCTCTTATTATTTATTTCTGCATTTATAATAAAACATCAGTTTCTGAGAGCTCAAAGGACAATCCTACAGAGAATACTAAATATGGAAAAACACATTTTTTATTATTAAAAACGCTGACATATCGTAACAGCATCATAGCTAAATGTATAAATATGACAATGGTAAGTTGTGTTTTTAGAAAAAGAAAATTTTACTGTTCTACTTATTTGAGCCTGGAGAAAGTTCCTATATATATAACTTATATGACTCAGGAATCATATAAAAACTTAAATGTCGTCATTAAAAAAATGTAAATAACTATTTTGAAGGAAATAAATTTACCTATGATAAAGAATAACATTTGAAACATTTTTGCAACTGTAACTATATCTCAAAAACTTAACGGTTTAGAAAATCTCTATTGGTCAACGATCAGAAGTAAGACTCTGTGTATTAGTTGAATGCATAAATATGAAAATGGAAAATAATAAAAATATGCTATGCATTTCTGTTAACGATAAAATATGGTGTAATAATGGACAAATATTACAAATAACCCATACGCCGTTCTTACAAGAAATCCTTTTTGGATAGTTGAATTAACTGCTAATCATTATTATCAAAACACGTCAAATTACATGAAACCTATGCCGATAGTCCCATACTTCGGTGGAGATAAAAAGTCCGTAACTGCCTAAAATGAATGGCAATTTTGGGTCTAATGAATTAGAAAAATGAACCACAAAATTTTATTTAAAATACTGAATGAAAAATTACGAAATATCCGTAGCTTCTTTAACTATACATTTTGGTTTTGTTATTTTTATTTAATATCAACTTTCAAGTTATAAAACAATAATTGAATGAGAACGAATTGCAAAATACTATAATACGCTTTATTTAAACCAAACAAAATAATTAGATAAATTAATAATAATAAAAAGAACACACATCGCAAAAAAGTATAAAGTATATTCCTTTAGAAGTTAAATACTTATGATATTATGAATAAAACAATATGTTATGAATATGTTATTATGAACAAAATATATATCTGAAAATAAACTGAGAAGGAAACGGAAGTAAGAAATATAGTAAAATCTTTAAACAATGAAGATATCATTATTTATAACGAAACATGTACTCAAAGCAAAACTAAATAAACAAAAACATTGTGGGGGAAATGTAAAATAGCAGACTGTGTGAAAAAAAAGGTGTTTATATAAAACACAGAGAGTTGCATAACAGTACGTAATGGATTTATTAATGAAAGCATTTACGACTATGGCATACATATAAGGACCGACTTGGGTAAAAACATTTTTTTAGAAAACAATCTTTTGAGAACGAAGCTAAACACACTGAAAGTATTCTTTTGCTGATATATTGATCCTTCCGATGACAATAATAAAAATTGATTTTTCGAAAGCAAAAAAAAATGAATGATAGAAACTCGACGGACGGCAATACGCGTTGAATTATCAAAGTTTGAATATAGCAAACGCTTTTCGTCATTTTATCAGCATACAAAATACGTCCAAGTATTTAAGACTACCTCTTTTACATTCTACATGTTTTCCTTTTTTTAATTACATGGAATCTCGTTCCTAACAAATTGTACTTTCTTTATTTTTAAAAGTTAAGAAGCGTTCTCCATAAAGATAATTTTGTTGCCTCATTGTGACTATTTACGTAAAAAGTTAGAAGCCATAAATTAATTATTATTTTAAAAATTCAAAAATAATTTGAAAAGGCTAATACGGCCAAATATTTGATCATATTAATAATAATTGATAATAAATAATTAATAATTAAAAATTGATCACTTATATAACAGCAAAAGTAACTTCGAGTTAACGGTTAAATAATTAACATTATGATTCACATGAAATTTTAAAAAAACAGCTAGAAAGTTTAGAAAAAATTTGGAAGTTTATTCAAGCTTAGAAAAAATTTGAAAGTTTATTAATTTTTAGAAAAATTTGGGAAGTTTATTAAAGTTAAAAAAAAAATCTGTGTGAATCACCGGTCACTTTCGAATTTAGACGTTTTGTGGGGTATCTAGAGGAATACTTAACATCAGAAATATAAAGATCATTAACCTCATGTTGTTCAGCAGAGGTCTGATCATGAGGGCAATTAGGGAGCCAAAAAAAAGTTGAAGGAAGAAATAATATTTGGGATCACCCTTAGAAAAAACGTAGTATAATTAGAAAATAATTAGATTAAATATTTTATTAAATATGAGCATCTGTATAATAATATTTATCTGTGCAAGCACGAACGATATCACAGTTTTTTTTTCATGATTTGTTAGTCAACACCTTAGAGCAATTCATATAAAAAAATCAATTCTAATGCGGTGACAATTCAGGAAGTTATTTGCGATAGAATAAGCTGAATTGAAGTTGCTTTCTAAAGGTAGCTTGATGATAAGAAATTTTCCACAAATTGTCATTTCTGATTTTTAATTTTTTAATTTGTCTTTTTTATTGATGCTTTAGTCATTTATGAGAAAACTACCAAAAGGAGTTTATTCCAACAAAAACAGAATTATCAAAATTGAAGCATCCATTCTAAAGCAACTCGCTGACATTCAGTAAACACTAACTCCTTTTCTGGAAGTTAAACGAAATGACATTTTGTGGAAAATACATCAACCGGGTACTTTTCGAATTCTGAATCGAAAGTCAGTCACTATATATCACATATATATTTATGAATTTTCCAGATATTTGACTGGTACTTTTATATTAGTTGCTCTATAGAAATCCCTTAAAAAAAAAAAGATATATTTAATACATGCGTTGTGGAAATTATTTTTCATACAACAGCTCATATTTAATTAAATGTAAAATATATTTATATTCTAAGTATACTATGTTACTTCAACTATAATTTGTCAAATCTTCTGTAACTGGCATTAAATTTCATTCCAAAACCCAGCATGCTGTAAACAAAAAGCGTGCAAAATTTATTGATTTTTTTAAAAGAAATCATTATATCTCCAACTGTATATCTCTTACACAAGTAAACACGAATGTTGTACAATACCCTCATCGTAGCATTCTGTAGTGACGTAGCATTTCGTACATTTTATTTTACAGAGTGATCCCAAATATTATTATTTTCAATCATTAGGAAAATGGTTGTTGTTTTCGGTCGAGAATGGACCTCTTGACGTTTCCACTTTATTTTTTAAGCGTGGAGAATTTTTAACGACATTCTGTAACTTTAGAAGAATTTTTCTTTCAATAGGCAATAGAAATGCATAAAACTGTCACAAAAATGTTAAAGTTACAAAAAGGAAAGATGCAAATTATCAGATATGAAAAATAAAGCCGAATTCAGAAATTGACGTCAGATGAAAAATCGTCTTATAAAGCATAAACGGGTTCTTCAACTTTAATTTCCTTTAAATACCTTTAGCTCAGACATAAATCTAAACAAGAGTTAAAGCAATATTTAAATTTTGCTTAGGGGATGGTTTACAAATATAAATTGTAGCAAACTTTAAAAATTTCAATGCTAACACCTAAAGTTGGTATCACATTTGGATATTTCGGTTTCTTCTGCCTTCCGATACCAAACAGGAAGTCAGTAAACAGGGAATGGGACTCCTGCGTCCGCTTCAGGCGGTGGCGACGGTGCGGTGGTAACACTGGGTGCTGCCGAGATCATACAATAGTAGGTGGGCGGAATAGCTAGAAGCTATGTTATAGTAGGGTGGGACGAATAATTGTGTTATAAGAGGGGGCTATTTTAGGAGGGGCTAAATAAAATGTTTAAATGTCTTATAGTATTAGGTAACGGTTATGGTAGAGTCCGAATACTGCCCCGCTATCCCTCTCCAGTTTCCCAATGGTTGTTGTAATTTGTTAAATTAGAGTTTTTTTTTTTATTTGTCGATATTTCTCTAATTGCCCTCCTAAACAAATATTCATTGCAAAACTTGTTTTTACATATGCGGAAGTTTTAAAAGAATTCGTCAAATATTTATCTACACATTAGATAAAACATTCAAAGTGGTTGTTAGCGGTAGAAGTTATACATATATTTATATTTTACATGTATGTTTCACGTTAGAGCAGTAAGTAAAAGAAAAATTATGAAACTTTGACATTTCTGTGCAGTTTAATAACTAATGATCGCTGATCAAAGATGTAGAATAGAATATTAATAAGATGATTTCTAATGTGATTGAGAATAAGCTGTAGAATAGAATATTAATAAGATGATTTCTAATGTGATTGAGAATAAGCTGTAGAAAATATGTTTGTAGTAAATAGAACTTGAATTGTTTTAACAGTTGCTTTTTTTTATTACTAGGAATCACTGTTTGTGTTTAAATGACACTTCGAAATACGACCTTATTGAAATTAATAAGAAAATTCCTGTTTCAGATGTAGGTGATTACAAATAAGATAATTAAGCGGTGATAAATAAAAACTCGTGTGTGAAAATTTTAATATTTTTGCTTCATTGAATTAATTTTAAAGCTTTAGGATGCTTTGTTGGTTTCTATCACCGAACAAACTCCCTATTACTTACGAGACGTCACCCTAATTATAGTAAAAACCATTGTGGTGCCATTATTGTATTGTGGAGGATTATTTATTTTCATTTTCTGTATGCTATTGATCTGAAATGAAAATTAATTTATGCCATTTTTTCTCAATCTAAGGATTATTATGTTTCAGTCGAATGTAACCCTGTTTTTAGATTCCATACGATATATGAACATATGAATGATGAAATGAACTATGAATAGATAAATTCTTTATAATATTAGAGTTACTTTCTATCAATTGTGCTTTTTTTTGTTCTTGTTTTAAGCTTATTATTATTCACGTAAAATTAGTAAGGTTATTAAACTATGTTTAAATTTCATATATTTTTCTATATTGTCTCACTTAGCTCGTACAAATATACATAAAAAAAATTCTTATTCTAGAATTAAATTGAAATATTAGTAAACAAGCTATTGCATTTAGAATGGTTTACGTTTTCCATTTCTTCTCCCCCCCCCCTTTTTTTGTAATCTACATACCATGATTCGTGCAAGAATAACATATAGTTTAGTAAAATAAGGTTAACTGTTATGTTTTCTTTACATTTTCTTACTACATTCATGAAAGCAACGTATAAGATTACTCAAGAATATCGGATTAATGCTAATATATTTCGCTACATCACTCATTATGTATTTAACTAATCTCTTTTCATAAACATAAGAAATATAGACTATTCTAAAGTTTCTTAAATACAGTGAAGAAAAATCTCAAAATAAACAACAGTGTAATATAACACGAGCATAATAAATTTACTAGAAATGTAATTTTCTACAACAACCTGAAACGATGAAAGTAAATTGTTCACCTGTTTCTTGTAATAGTGTCACGCGATGAATACATTATCTGACATCTTGTTATTTAATATTATCATGAAATATGCTGGTGGGAATTTTTCTCCTGTTTTATTATGCAATGAAAATTACTTATGGCAAATTGATTAAACGACTGTTTTTCACGTAATATAGAAAACAAAATATATATTATACTACCTGACCCGCCCGCCGTTGTCTAAACCTGACATAAAAAAGTAAAATAAATAATCACAAAAAAAATAATAAATAGCAGAGGACAAAATTTACTATATTACGGAAATGTAAAAGAGCTAGCTAGAATTATAAAAAGCCACGCCGGTGGCTTTTATTTGTTTTAACCGTCTTTATTTGGCCAAAATTGTCTTTTTATGGCCAAAATTTGCTTTTATGTAGTGAAGCACTTATTATAAACTGCACATTTTAAAGAGTTTTTTAATTTGTTTTAAAGACATTTTATTTAGTTAGGATTTAATAAATAAACTAATTTTTCAGTAATCATGAAAGTAATATCGGAATAAAACATAGATGAAGTTGCAAGCGATTTGTAGTCAGAATTGCAAAAATGTGAGCTAAAGTTGAAATAGATGTGGAATTAATTAACAAATATTATGTAAAATTCCAAACAATCGTAGAACGTTTTTGGAACATTTCCGCTCATTTCACTAATTTAAATTTCGATTTGTTTTAGAAATCATTCTTAGCGAGCATTTGTATCTTAAAAGTAACCGCCGTACAAAATTTCAAGTTTCTAGCACCTTCTGTTTCATAAAAATCGTAAGTTTAGAACGTTTTTTTCCCCTGCACCATTTTAAATTTTGAATTTAACAAAAAACTGTTATGTGCGTGAATTTGCGTCGTAAAAGTAGCAACCCTGTCAAATTTGAAGTTTCTATCCTTAACAATTCCATAAAAATCGTAATTCAGAACGTTTTTGGAACGCTTTTCTAGCATTTCACAATTACAAATTTCTAGTTTATTTTAAACTATTCTGTGCGAGCATTTACATCTTACAAGTAGCAGCCATGCCATATTTCAAGTTTCTATTGCTAACAACTCTATACAAATCGTGATTTAGAGTGCTTTTAGACCGCTTTTTGCGCATTTCAAATTTTTAAATTTCGATTTTTTAGAAACTGTTCTAAGCGACAATTTACGTTTTAAAAGTAACAGCTATGTCAGATTTCGAGTTTCTATCCCCAACAATTTACAACATGTTTAGAACTCTTTCCGTTAATTTAACCCTTTTCGAATCTTTTTAAATAACAATCTTAGCGCGCATTTGTATCTTAAAATTAATCCATGTCAATTTTCAAGTTTTTAGTCCTTTCAGTATCACAAAAATCGTTATTTAGAAACCTTTTTTTCTGAACCCTTTAAAATTTCAATTTTTTTTTAAACTGTTCTGTTTGTACATTTGCGTCTTAAAAAGAGCAGCTATAGTAAATGTCAAGTTTTTATTCATAACGATTCCATAGAAATCGTAATTTAGAAGGTTTTTAGAATATTTTTCATGAATTTCATTCATTTAAATATCGAATTTTTTATAAAGTGTTCGTAGAGATTATTTGCATCTTTTAAGTAACTATTATGCCAAATTTCCAGTTTCTATCCCTTTCAGTATCACAAAAATCAAATTTTAGAATGCTTTTCGCTCTTGCACCAACCTGTAGATAATGGTACCGGCATAAGTTATAGCCTACTTTTGAAATCGGTTCCGTAGTGCCTCCTAAAAACAAACAAACGCTACTTCTTTAAACTAAAACACTTAAAATTAGTATAGATTTAATATTGCTTACGTTCTCATATTTAGAATAATTTATTACAAGGAAGTAAAGTTGTTTACCATTATTTCCGAATCTTTTGTTAAATAACAGAATTCTCCAATTTAATGAGGCAAAGGCTATAATTCGAAAACACTGGAAAAAAACTGACACTTGGAAAACACTTTGAAAAATTGGAACTTAAATGCAAGTCATCTTCCAAAAGTTTCGGCTTAAAACTATAAAGCCATCATCAGGGAAACAAAAGACACCTCTTTCTTTTTTTGCGTCTTTTGTTTCCCCGAAGACGGCTTTATAGTTTTAAGCAGAAACTGTTGGAAGATGACTTGTAACTAAGTTTTAATATTTCTATGCACACTGTTTTTAGCAAAAAATAAGTGTAATTTTGTGCTGTTTATGTTTTAATTTCTGAGTAAAGGATAATTATAAATTAATGATTTGGACATGACAATGAAAGGATACACTGTTTTGAAAGGGATATTAAACAAAGCACTTTGTGTGATCTTCGATCACACTTATTCACTTGTTTCAATATTCTAAAAGATTTTCGCGTACGTTATCGGAAGGGCCTTAGTATGACTCTTTTCCTACGTAGCCGAAAAATGTTCTTCTTTTTCGCTTTATCAACTGACAGTTTTATTTCGCATTGCAGTATTGTAATCTTACATATTCGGTATTTAACGTGTTGCCTGAGCTTTGGAGATAGATTTTGTGTGGTTTGGATATTTAAAATTAACGTGTCATCAAAAAGACGGATTTATTGTAGTATGGAATATAATCTTACATAGTCTTACATCGTTTAATAATGTAATGATGAATGAATACTCACGTGAAGAATAATTCCGCATAATACCTTAACTCATAGCAGTGCCATGATCGATTAAAATGTTTGGAGATTTTTGTAATCTGAGAAAACTCAAATAAAATAAGAAAAACTTTTCTTTAATGGATGTGGGTCTCTGAGTGATTCTCTGGGAATACCCTAAAGATTCCGATACTTGCCATTATTTTTTAAAACATCTCAACGACTATGTTTATCCCCGAAGTCATGCTAGTGAAAACAGAGGCTAGCGATGCATTTTAGTTTTGTGAGTGCCTACTGGTATGCAGAGAAATATAAAACAGTATGAAACTGGTGCTGCTGGGCTTTAGCATCGGGCGGGAAATAAAGTTTCTGAAGGCGATTGTGATTTTGTTAGTGGGAATAGAAAGTTCTTTGAGATCTTCGGAAGCTTGCTAACTCCGAGAAATTGTTGATGATACATGGAGTATATGAACCTTCGTAACATATATATACATCTATATATTTAAAACGCTAAGCTTTTTCTTTCGACAATCCGTGAGAACAAACTACTGCATCAAATTACACCATTCTTTTTTTTAATGGCAGATATTTGGACACAGATTTGTTATCGTACTTTCAGTTGTTCGAAAATTTTACTAATTAGCTGTAATTTTCAATTAAACTTTATTGCTGCTTATGACGTCATAAAGTCGGCAACTCCCACTGTTGCAAGGCATAGAGTTTATTCTGTAAACTCTGTGGTTCGCCAATGTTTTGACATTAGCTAATATCAACTAGGTAATATTTTAACATCTATATATTTAAAACGCTAAATGTTTTCTTTCGATAGTCCGTGAGAACAAACTGCTGCATCAAATTACATCATTCTTTTTTGAAATGAAAGATATTTGGATACATATTTGTTATCGTACATTCGTTTGTTCAAAAAAGTTATTAATTAGCTGTAATTTTAAATTCAAATTTTATTTCTGCTATGACGTCATAAAGTTAATCGCCAGAGGATGCTGTAACTTTTCATAAAATTGAAGTTTGACTCTGACCGTAACTTCAAGCTATCTGGGCATGGTAGAATTGTAAATAAAGATCGAATACGTTATAAAAATATCAATGTCACCAATTTATTTACTTTTAACATTTTCTGAAACATTAAAACTAATACAAAAAGATTAAAATATATTAAATTACTCATAAATTTGTTTTTAAACGTTAATAAATTTTATTTATTAAATAAAAAATACTCTTACATGGAACAGAAGCAGCAGACGCCCAGGGATTGGCGCGATTTATTTTTTGCGCTATTTTCGCAGATTATTTTTATTAAACATACGCAATTAATTGTATTAATTAATTAATTTTAAATTATGTTATTTTATTTATTTACACATGTATTTAATTTTATTAACACCAAGTTGCCATACAAAGCAAAAATCACCATTTTGGCGCCAAAAAGAAACCACGATGCGTCTGCGACATCTGTGCCGATTTAATCAAAATTGTTTGTTTGCACCGCAAAATTAATTAAATCCATGAGCATTGTTTCTTTAGGAGATTAAAAATAAGACAATTTAATTCTTAACGAAATACAATTATTTGGTCGGAAATTTTTTCTTAGTTCGGGCTTCGTTAATATTCTGATATTTCTACATTATCTCATCGATCACTATCCATATAAAAAAACTATCACCAAATTATTCGCCAAATTGTAGCGCCCAATAAACAAATGGAAGAAGGTTGGCATTAGAATCTCAGGAAAAAAAGAAAAAAGAAATAAATTTGGAAAAGCCCAATTCACTAAAGTATCATTTATCAGTAACTTTAAAAAATAAAATTTACAATATATTAATGAAAATAGAAACAAAAATAACGTTGGAAATTTATTTAATTAAATTATTTTTCTTAATTATCTCTCTCAACTGCTGGATAAATGTTTGTGACGTTAGTTAAAATTGATCTATTGTACGTAACTACGCATCGCAACATTTTTCAATGTTTTTTCGCTTTTAATATCATATTGTCAAAGATGTAATTTATATTTTAATTAAGGAATTAACTAATAAATCAGTAAAACATAATTAAAAATACGTTAAACATCACTTGATGAGATAACAAGCACGTGTAACGCATTTGACGTAAAATGAGTTTGACGCCACAATAATACATTTTTGGCGTTAAAATCCTATAGTTTGGCGATAGTTATTTTCTTAATGGAAGGTGGTCGACCGGATAACGGAGAAGTATCAAAATTCTTATAAATTGTATGAAATTGAAGGGCATACGTATTTAATGTGTTTAAAAATACGATTAATGTTTCTCAAACTTTGAATCTGAAAAACAAGCGAGTACGAGGTATTATTACGTATTACGTAGGTCGCGGTACGAGCCACCATCTGGACAGGGTATATACGGCAGATGCCATTTTTTCAGTACAATTAAATACAAAATATATTTTTATTTGTATACGTGGTGGTTAAACATAAAAGCAATGTATATAAAGTACGTGTGAAAAGTTTGCGCCTGTGAAAATGACGATATGCTTATCTTGAAATGCATTTTTACATTGCTAAATCTAAAGAGAAAAATTTATAGGATTGCGTCAACATGACGTAAATTTAACCGATTTTTAAATTCTTCATTATAAAGAGTAGAATGTATAACGATTGTGACAACAAACAGCGCTATCGCTTTTGTTTTTATCGCGCTTACATCACTTCTAAATACCGTACAATTTCAATTTATACATCATCAATTATAAAAATGTTAACTTTCGAATGAAATTTATTTGAAAATTGCCGCTTAATTTAATAACATTTTAAATAATTTTCAAGCATGAATTATTTTTTCAATCTATCTCAACAATGGCCCCCAGTTTGCTTCAGTAATATAAAATAGCACCTGGGAAAGTTGCCACAATTGGAAACAGATTTCCCTAACCAACATAAAAAGTGAAGAAAATAATAATAAAAAAAGCTCTGAGTAAATCATAAAATTAGATGAACCATAAGATAGAGCATTTTGGCGCTAAACTAAAATATTTCAAACAAAAAAAACCGATTTTGAATTTATGTTCAACATAAAGTTGATATCATGTTGAATTCGTGTTGATGTATGTGTTGCATCAGACTATGCTTGGTATTTTATTATTATTTTAGAGATCCATGGTGTATTTCACTGTATAAGAGGGAAAAGATCACGAATGTGGAAAAGGGATAATCATGATTATGGAAAGGGGCCGAAAAAACCATACAAATAAATTATATTTGAAAACACCAAAAATCTGCATCATCTGCAGATTATATATTATTATTGTAAAAAAAAATTCTCCATCTTTACATAAAAATTGATTAGCTTAAAACAATGGATGCATTTTAGAAAATATGGATTTGAAACGAACAATGATTAAAGAGGACATTTTAAAACTCTTTAGTATTTAAACATTTTAAAACTTTTTTAACGTCGAATTTCGACGGTGCCTTTGAACAGATGTAATGCATATGCACATAGAAGTTCACTCGGTTGCATTATCACAGGGCGAGAGATGTGTGCTTTATTTACTGAATATGATATGGACTTAGGAACATACCATTTGTATGATACTTCAAAGGTCCATGAAATTTTCTTTTTGCAGTGGTGAATATGGCGGTAATGTCGAACTTATTTGCATTAAACAGTTGTATACGGATTGTTTGTTTGGAGTTTGCATCGGAAATGGTACTGTATTTTACTGGGGGGAAAAAACTTTTAAAATAAAATATTTAAAAGACTTTTTCATACGCACCCCTTCTTAAATAATAAAGAAGCTTATTTTACTGAAATTGTTATAGTATTTTTTCCCGTCAAGTTTTGACGGGTTCCATCTAGTATATATAAAGATTGTAAATCAGTATTAACTCTAATATTTGTATTTACCCTATTTCTTCATTTTATCCGTGAGAATAAGTAATAGTAGATAATAAAATCTAACATAACATCTAATAAATTAAATAATATGTTTCTTTAAACTTTTGAAATATTTACTTTTCTAAAGAATTCTTAAATAAATGTGAAGAAGAAACTGAAAATCACCAACAGTTTAATCTAACGTGAGCATGATAAATTTATAGGAAATATAATTTTCTATAATAAGTTGAGCGACGAAAGTAAATTGTTCTCTTTTTTCTGGCGATATTATCACGCAATTCGTGCATTATCTGACATCTAGTTATGCTGTATAATAATGACATATGCAGTCGTGATTTTTCCGATTAGTATTATTGAGAAAATTTTATTGAATGCAAAGAGATTAACAAACTTTTTTTAGCGTAACAAAATATAAATGTATTATAATTACATATTATTGTTCTATAAATTTAAATTTTTAATTAATATTATAATAATTTTAGATATGTAATGCTTTTGAAGTATTCTGAGAATCAAAAATGTACATGTTTGTGTTGTTATGTTTATATGCCTACACTAATATATGCCTACACAATATAAATAAAAATCGAATTAAACCAAACGTATTTAACAATTTTTACATTGTATTTAACGTAATTATTGCATTCCATTAATTTGATTTTTTAGATTTCGGCAATATTCAATTCTGTAATATTATGAAGTATGCATTGTAGTAGAGTTCAGAAGTCTTATAATTGAGGTGCGAAGTCTTGCAGTGTATTTGCGGTCTTTTTTGTCCACTGATATTTCTGCTACGAAGTTAGGGATTTATCCACAGTGTGATTACCATTTCGTTTATGAGCGACCGTTGGAATTATTAAGTTTATAGTGTCATTACTCCAATATATGAAGAAACTTGACATGTTTTTTTGATTTCTCGATAGTGGATCTGTGACGTCTGGAAGGCTTTCGATAGTGGACTTATGACGTTTTTAGTAAGCTGATGATTTTAGTGTAAGACCTAACTTTAGATTGTTGCGAATATGTTTCTTAAATTTTAGTTTTGTAACGGATTTTTTATTAATTCTTTTCTATATTTATATAAACTTTCTGACTGTGTCCAATGTTTCCGTTGAAATTAATTTTACTGTCTGTACTTATGGAAATGCTTAAACCCGTTAGTCTGTTGATCTCCAGTATAAAAAATGCATTCTGTCGCATGGAAAGATATATTTTTACGTTTGGTACTAATTATCCTTATAACCTACCCTGTAGTGGTATGGTAAAATTGAATGGAATCGAGTTTCGTGCGAAGAATGCTTTAATTCACGCATCCCATTTTAATAGATTTAAAGTTATTTTTGTGTTAGTGTATGAAACACTTTAGAAACAGAGCATTATTGGATCTTTTGAAGTACTTTATTGAGATTTTACTGGTATTTTTGCCGATTCCTTAATTTAGTTACATTTTTATCAGAAGTGTTTAGAACTTATAGATTTTTGCAAAAAGACTTGGTTAAATATAATTTTAAAATACCCTCTATTTACATCCAAGCTGAACCCCTTACTTATTTGACTTTTAAGAGAAACTGTTTTATTTTATTCAATATTCTTTTGTATTAATTTATGGCACATGCAGCTACTAATTACCGGTGACGTATTTTGCAGTGTATGTAAATGTAAATTTAAAAACTTATTATTGACCCGAGAATTTTTTTTTTTTTTGCGTATTTGTTTTATAATGCCTTTGATCGAGTTCGTACTTTTTGCCTTCTGTGAAAATATGAATATTGAGAAAACAATTTCTTTACTATTCAAATGTTTCTTTCCAATGAAGTTATAATTTTGCAGTTTACAGAAATTATATGGTTTTCTGACGAGTTTTATATTAGTGAGAAAAAATAAAAATGACCTGACACTATTGGTCAGAGTAACAGACATTTAAACTACTTTCAACTTTGTTGTAAATGTATACCTATAAAAATAGGTATTCGACTTTACTATGATGGAGAACAAGCATTTGAGGACAGCTACTTAGAATATTCTTATTCTATTTTTAAAGGGAGATGGGTTAGGAGACGATAACTTATACGAACGTCAAAATGACCTACATCCCTTGTTGCCAACCATTATTAGACCAATATTGGCTGTATCTTGGACACATATTAGTGCATTGGTGCATTATAGTCATGAACTATTTTTCCAATATTGGGGTGTTTATATTTTGCCAATATCTCTTGCCAAAATTGCGCCAATAGTGGCATCATTTTTATGGTTTCGTTCATTTCAAGAAACCTTATTACTCCTGTTCCGTTGTCTGTCCGTCACAGAGTCATTCTCAGAAAGTATATAACTTACAGGCATGAGAATTTGTGAACTTATAGCTAAATATCTACTATGAAGCTCAAAATATTGAAATTACAAAAAAATCGTATTATTTTTATATAGAGAGATAAAAAATCTAAATTCTAACAGCCTTTTTCTCTTTATTTTAAACATTTTTCGTTATAGCAGTTTCCAACAGTTAAAAATCCACAATAAAATTCTTTCTACAATAATTAATATTCTATTGAAATATATCCAAGTGAAAAATGAAAATGAAATAAAAATTTTCATCAATTGAAAAAAAGATTAATATGACGTCATATTGGTGATAATGCGGAATTTTTCAAAGATTGTTCAATAATACAAGGAGTATGAGTATGTGTATGCAAAGAAACCAACATAATATGACGTCATTAGAGAATTAAAAAGAAAATTATTCTGACGTCATAACGGATTTTTCAAATGTTTGAGAATAATACAAAGCGAGTATCAAAATGAGTAATAGAGAATAGTAAATATACCAGTTTGAGGAACGTATTGAATCATGAAAAAAACCCGATTATGGAAATATTGGCATATTTTAACATTTTGAAAGTGTACAACATGTTTAATTTTGAAATAGATTTTTTTTAATATCGCACTTAGTCCACATGACAGGTATTATTATTACAGAGTATAAAAGCAGGCTTCGCCCGCTATCGGACCAGTTCAAATTTTCGAAAAAGAACGAGGAAAATAGACCGGTAAATTTTTCTTCATAAAAAACATGACTTTTTTTCGGAAATTTATTTGGATTTGTTAAAGAAAGGATACAGTGCTTTGAAAGGAATATTAAACGATACCCCTTATGCGATCTATTATTCAAGAAAAAATATTTCATGCAAGGCTTTATCACAAGATTTATCATAACTAGCATATGTAATCAATTTTGCTATAACTATTGTTAATTTATAAATAGATAACATTTTATTATACTAGTATATTTATGATTCTGCTTTTTAACACTTTCCAACCTAGTTGAAAAGTGTTTATGACTTCGGTTTGTCTGGCCGTCTGTCCGTGCTCTAACTCCCGTAGATATTCTCGGATTGCCCTGCAATTTTTATAAGTTATAATCGTTATCTATAGCATGTTCCCTATTTCAACGGAAGTGTGTAGCACTTATAGTTTTTTTACAGGGACACTCAAAAGAATTCCGTTACATTGCGGTCTATGGGGAAAAATCATTTGCGGTTTATTTTAATGATGTTACACAATTTCAAACACATTGTAATTGATATATATCACCAAGGTGCATTACAAGAAGCTTAATATGGAATAGGGTGTGCATAGCATTTATACTTACTTTACAGGGACAGTCAAAAGAATTCCGTTACATTACGTCTATGGAGAAAAATCGTCTGCGGTTTATTTAAATAATGTTTCACTATTTTAAACGCATTGAAATTTATATAAGGTTCATTACAAGAGACTTACTACAGAATATTGTGTGTATAGCAGTCATCTTTCATTTACAGGGACACACAAAAGAATTCTCTACTGTATGTTAACAATAATTCCTGGAAGTGCTTTTTAAGTTACTGAATGCGATTTTAATTTTAAATTGCTTTTTGTATATTACGTGGTGTGTATAAATTATGTAGATCCTATACAGGGAAACACAAAAATTCGGGAACACATTTCCGTATTATTTAACTCTAGACGGAGAATTTTAAACTGTGCTACGTGTTTCCTAACTGAACTAAAATTTAGCATCCTATGTAGTATATATACAAATCTATAGATCCTATACAGGGCTGAATAAAAGTATTCGGATTACTTAGATGTTATCTTTTAGCTTATTAAAGAGTATGATTCGTAAAATTATTTTAGAAGCGTTGGAAAGTGTTACATAATCTATGCTTGACGCATGATTTTTCGTTCATGTTTTAAGTATGTATAGCATTCACAAAACCTTTCATCTAATAAAAAAATAATAATAGTCTGTTTGTACAGTGCATGAGTGAATTTTCTAGTCTTTTTGAAAATCTAACAATTAAATATCAACTTTATTTTGTTAATTCTGGTGCACAATTTTATTTTATATTTAAAATTAAAATCCTACTCGTTTTATTTGACTATTTTGAATAAAACAAAATGTTATAAAAAACAATCGAACACCATATGGCGAATATCACTTTCTATCATTAATATGTGGCTTTCTATCATCAACTTACTTTTAACGATACATTTTAATTATCCGCTACCATGTTCAAATATTTATATTTATATTTGTATATTATACAAATTTCCCTGATATAAATCCAATGTTATCCACATGCTTTTAGAAAAGTTTCTCCTGTTCACATCGTAACAGTTATACATGGTTGAATTCCTGATATTCCTAAAAATACTAAAAGTTAACGTTCATGATTCTCAAAACAAGAAGTTTTTGGAGACACGTTTAAAGAATTCAATTTGTATGCAGATTTTAAATGCAATATATTGCATAGTGCATCTATCTGATTTGAAGATATGTCTTCAATTATTAAAGCCCTTGAATGATAATAAGTTATAACAAAGACTATTTTTTTGATGAAAATTAAGGTGTAAAACTATTAATAATTATTTTAAACATCAATGAATAAAAACTTTTTAAGCACTTTACAATGCAATTATATGTCACAAGACACAAGAAAATTCAATTTCCAACAAAATATTTAATTTTTTATAGAAATTATTATGGTAAATGTAAAACGTATGAAAAATTCGACTTCTATAATAACTGATATTCTAAAGCAAAATAGCCTAAAAAACATTTTTTTTTTAAATAAAAGAGTATGATAAATAATACAACAAAGTATAATAAAAGATTTTCATAGAATTTCTAGTGCAAAATGTTTTAAATAATTATTTATTTTCGATAGATTTTTAACTGCGCAAAAAAATCCTAGTAAACATATGACGCTTCATAACCCTTAAAATTAGCTATGACTGATATTGATAGACGTATAAAAATATATTGCAGCACTTTTAAAACTGTAAAATCATCATCTAATCTTTTCATGTTTTTTCAAAGGTTTTACTCAAATTATTTTATAAATAATTTAATCTCTCAATAAATTTATATTCTTTATTAACCCACATTTTTAATATTTTTAGAAACACAAATGAAATATTCCCTAGCTTAAATACGAAAAAATATGTATCGATATAGAAAATAGTAACATACTAAACGTTAATCAATTATTCTAGAAAGTAATAAATAGGTTCAACATGAACTACATAAAAACAAACAAAGTATGCATTTTGTCCAATTATTCATGTCTATTTTGTAGATGAATTTTAGTTATTCAGCAGTTACTTAGCAAGTCTTATTATTTTTGTTATGCAATGAAAACATCCAGCGTTATCGTTGGAATGTGAAGAATGTTCGTAGTAGATGTCGTATTCGAAATAATGCATTGTATTCAAAATAAGTTCATATACTTTTGTAAAGGTAAGAAGGACGTATTCTACTAAGATAAGAAAATGTATAATGGATTTCATACTATGTAGTCTGATTAATTTAGGAAATAGTGTATGTATTATATATATATATATATATGTTAAAACAACTAAACAACCTTGATTGTGTTAATAAATGTGACACATGGCTGTAATTTTGGCCAAATTAATTCAACAATAAAAACATAGTGTCAGTTCTTGGTTGCATGGAAGATGGGGCCAAATTCTACTCTAAAACTATTGACTGTCAGATTTCTAAATGTGAGGTCGTGAATTATCAAAATGACCGCTAACTTGATGGATGGAATGTGTTTTGTTTCCGATGGATATATTCTATCTTGTTCTTTTTATTGTCATGCAATAATGACAAGTAATAATTTTAGCTTCAAACAATGCATGTCTATAAAGCCTTCCAGGATGGTTTGAAAAAGGAAAAAATCAAAGGAGTCAAAGAAGGAAATAATCATAAGTTTTCCTGCAGACTTTAAAACTTTCTATTTGTTTGAAGTGAGAGTTTTTCGTAGTTTCTAGACTGTGCACGCCTAAGTGCTGTAAAAAACATTCATTCATGATGTAAGTGACTCTCATCAGCAGTAATGACAAATTTAAAGTATGCAGCACCATGCTCTGCTAATGTACTTTGAAACTTTATTCTCATATTTCCTTATTTGTGTTTCATTAGTAGTTAATAGCACAGTCATCTTGCCCAGATACGTCTGACGTGAGACAGATATGCAGAATAGCAAATAAGCTATTATGATAAATATGTAACACCTCTTTCAAACAATTCACTTAGGGTGTCCCTTTAAGAGTGTGAAGATATGCGCACAACGCGCATGCTAAGACTAAAGTTTTTGTCCAAACGTATGTAAACCTCCATTCCAGAACTTGCTGATACAGACCTGGACTAGTTAGATTAGTTGAGTGAAACAAGTTAACAAGCATTACCTCGGAGATAATGGCCGGCTAGCTAAGATGCTTGGCGATTCGTTTTTGTCCAATATCTTCTAAACCAATCATGTTTCATTTCCCACATATCCTCACTCTCATATAGGTCCGCCCTACATTCAATATGACACTGATATATTATCTAAAAATTTTAGGTTTTGTGTTATAATTATGATATATTTTCTGAGATAGCAGGAGCAACTTAATCACATTACTTTGGAAGAAAAAAACGTATTCATATATTCTACATGCTTCAAGTATTGCAGATTGCTGTAAACAAGTAAAACCGCATAGTGCTCCTACTAAACTGTTGAAAAAAGAAGTGTTGAGTCAATATGCTTTATTTTAGCGAAATGAACTGCAAGATTTAATTATATTTTTAATCGAAGAAGATGATATCTTACATACTTTTAAAAGTTTATTTCGTTGACATTCAGCATCTGCATTTTTAAATTTAAATTCTTTTTAATCTATTTCTCAATTGCTTACGTAATATCATTCACCAAATTTTAACAAATCAATCGCAATATTAAATTTACAAATGTTTTTAAAATATATGAAATCAGTAAATATATGTCGCTAAAATTTCAAGAACATACAGAAAAATAATTTTATAATTTCTTAATGGATTTTTTATTTTATTTTGTCTTATTTTCTAATAAAGATAAGTGTTATCTGCCGAAAAAAAAAGCTCTCAAAAGAAATTTCAGAATTTTTTTTTTTCTTAAATTTGAAGAAAATATCTTACTGTTAATTTTGATTTCTGAGTGCGTTTAATTTGAAACAGAGCATGTGTCGTTAAAAGAAATAGGAAGTTCTGTAGTTTTTTTTTCTTTTATAAACTATAATTTTTGAGATGATGAATGACTGTATTCCCATTTGAGAAATCCAAGTATTTGATTTAATTGTTAATAGAAGTATCTTCATTATTTTTTTAATTGTAACATGTTGTTCAGTTTCTTCATAAAATGCATAAAGTGAAAGTATATTGTGAATTCTTTTCTACCAGGAACTTGAAAAATAAATGTTTGTTTTGTTCTAACATTAACAGATGAGTGTAAGGAAACCTTTTATTTATTTATTTGTACTTTTATTAAAATTTGCAACAGAATTTTTTCTGTGTGAATTTTTGTCTGAATAACTTTATTAAAATTTTTACTCAAAAATGTTTCATGCAATTATAATTCCATATTAAAATAATGCTTTATATTTCAAGTATTCATGGAATGTGATTTCGTTTATTCAAAATTATTTTTTTTTTCGCTTTTTTAGAAATTTTAAATTCTTGTACTTTGAATCAGTTGATACAATTTTATTAAATATAAGCTTTTCAATCGATTAAATAGAGGAATGCTGAGAAACAAATATAAAGTATGAATAAACACAAAGTATCTAGTGCCGTTGCTTTCACAGACGGTCACATTATATGACGTAACCACAAAACAAATAAGTTCGGAACCACTTTATACCCGTAGAGTAAAAAGTTCTTCGAAGGCGAGTAGAAATATAAATGAAATATTCTACCTGTATTTTTTGTGCTGTCATCTATATATTTTCTATACTAAACAAAAACATTGCGATAATAGTATTTTGTTAATGATATAATCATATAATCAATACTGATATCAAAAACTTTTTCTAAAAAGTCACATATTAGTGCATTTAAAAAAGTATTTATAAGAGCTTTAAAAAAATGGATTTCGTCAGTGCATTTCAGTAAACTAGTTTTTCGATAAATGTAGTTCAAGAAGAAACAGTTTCCTTAATTAACTACATGAAAAATATGTACAGTTAATCATAGGAACTTCACAATGCAATCGAATATCTTTTGTGCTCTCTGCCAAGACAAATGTTCTTCAAAGCTTGGTATTCAATGCTTCTTTGGAATAAGTTAATTTCTAAAGCCTGAATGATTCGTTTCGTGGTTTTTGTATTTTATGTTAAACCAGGTAGACTCATTGGAGCTAAGTGGTTAGATATTATAGTTGGAGATAAAAGATCACAGATTGTAAATTTCTTGCTACCTTTTTCCGTTTAAAGAAATCTGTTGCAATATAATCATTGGATATGTTTAGAGGAAATCAATGAAATGTACCAGGTTTTTTTTCTATCAATAATGTTTCTAATTAACCATTAATAGAGAGATCAAAGAATTATTTCTAAATATTATTCACAATTTTATGGAAAATTTTTAATGGTGGATATTGTGATAAAGATATATCACAGTTTTATCTTTTTTAAGTACTTTATATTTCAGCTCAACGTATTTCTATTTTTATAGCCTTTCCAGTTTAATTTGCCATTCCTTAAAAGCTATTTATCGGCAGTCGCGCACCTTGTACGTTGCTTTTTTGGCAAGGCCGTCTCCCCCCTCATTGTGCTTTGCGTTCGTTGAATCGGCGATGTTGTTTTCTCTGCGAGGCATCTTCGCGCTTTGTGTTAGTTTCAGTCGGCGCTGAGCTGTGACGTCATCGTCATTCAGCGGCTCTCACTCCGCACGCGTGTGTTGTGCGCATGCGTCACCGCCGCTCTTGTTCCCTGTGTTTTCGGGAGCTGTTTTGTTTTGGCCGCGTAGCGCTGCAGGCGAAGGGGCGTGTCTTTCAAATACAAATTAGAATCGTTCTTTTAATTATTAAATGTTAATTTGTTTCTGATTTGCTCTTTTAATTTTCACGTAATTTCTAATCAACAAATTAGTTTAAATTAATCTTGCTCTCACATTTGTGCACCCCTGTTATGGGTATTTATACTAATGTTGCGCATTTTTCTAACAGAATTTTAATAAAAATGATGCTGTAAATTTATGATAAACGTCGTATGGTCTGGAGGCCCGCTGGCCTGTGCCGGTGATCGTATCCTAGAATTGCCGTGCGCTGATTCTTTGGAGATCAATTTCGCGTTTTCAGTTTTCAATTATTCTATAAAATGCTGTTGTAAATTTTAAGTTTAATATTTTAAAAGTTTTAAATCAACTGGTAAATTGACTTCTGAATTAATTCTATAATTCTTCATGGACGCGGCCAGAAGGAATATTTAAAGATTCTTCGAAATTTACGAAATTTGAGCCAGTACTTTTTAAAGACTTGATGTGCAGCTTTCATCTCATCCTTCCTCCTTCAAGAAAATGTAATAAACATTATTGGATCCAACTTATAGTATTCATCATTTATAGTCTGCATCTATTTCTTCACTCAAGTAAGACCATTTAATTCATTTTATTATTATGACTGTTTCTCTTCTCAAAGAATAACCGACCTAAAGAACGTCATGCAATTTTTTGCATTGGGTTATTGCTCACACATTAATATTCCCATCAATTGCTCTCTCTTAAATTTATTTCCGTCACATTTGGCGCCGTGTTTATTCTTTTATGACGAGAAAAGTTGAAAATTTTGTTGTTCTTAAAAAATATTCTCAAATTTTGAAACTTATAAAATAGAATATATTTGAAGATATGATGCTCTTAATTATTTTATATTAAAAATGAAATATTATTTGAAGAATTGCTGATTTTGATTACATTTTTATAAGCTTAAAAATATTCTTGTGCTCCACAGAAGATCGATGTTTGCAATACATCGTTAATTTCGGAACTTTTATTCTCAACTGGCTTGCATATATTTAATAAATTATTTATAATTGAAAAATAATATTTTAACAGAAATTAATTTTTATTCTGGTATTTTTCCATGAGATTTTGAATATTTTATGCAAATTTTACTGAAGAATGAAATTTTTAGAAAATGAATTTATTCTTGTTAACAAATGAAAAATTATGGTGCTTTTTTTATATATGTAAAGTAAAAAATATATATAATTCATGATGAATTATTGTATGAAATATTTTTTTGAAAAATATAAAATTGTTCTTGTTCTAAGTTTTTGAGAACAAAAATTTAAAGAGGCTATGGTTGTTCTTATTCTTGTTTTGGGTTAATTTTTGGTAATTTATTGGCACTTTTAAATGAAATTGATATATTTTATGAATATTAAAAAAAAAATTATTGAAGCAAGTTTTATTGGAATTAAATTATTGAAGTTTATGTTCTCATCATATTACTAATTTTGCTGCACTTATTCTCAATATGAATGAATTGCCTTCATAGAAGCTCAAGTTTTCATGTGATTTTGTAGTTGTTTTATCATACATAAATTTTTTGAGTTCTTGGTTGCTTCTACTAAAGTTAAATTACTTATTGCAATAACACTACAAGTTCATTGACTCTCGCCATTTTCTACAAATTTTCTGTATGATTATAGTGTGCAAGCAGTCTGTGTTCTTTCTAGAAATTAAAATTCAAGAACTGTATTTATATTTTGAAAATATTACACAATATTTTGCATTTTCTGTTCTACATTTTGAGAACTGTTATTTTAATTTCAAGGAATTGTTGCTTCATCCTAATATATATATTTTATATTACACAGCATCTGCATCTTTTTATTAAAGTTCTCATACCATAATCACAAAAAGGAGACTGGTATTATTATTTTTTTCTTTTTTTGAGAAGTTATAGCCATTACTTAACTGCTGCATATTCTTGTTCCTGAAATAGTTACTGTCTACTCATGCTATATTTTTAACATTCTACAATCTGAATATATACTGACAACTTCAATAAACTGGTTATTTTTATCATCTGACTTTGCTTACCTGGTGGAAGAATCTTCAGAATGTGTTATATCCATTGTTGGCTGATTTTCTCTGCTGTTTGCAAGTATGATGGTTCCTGATAGTACAATAATTACTTACCTGCACTCTTTTGCGAGTTGAAGTGACTGTTGATGGTCGCCATTCATATAAGGCAAATATATCCGTGTGATTGCTCCTCGTCAGTCCTCTTCATTTTGTAGAACTTGTTTCTCCCTCATCAATGTTACTCATTTTTATGGATCTAAGGTGTTACAAATTACAGCTGTGCCTATTTGCAATAGTTTGCTATCTTTTTCTACCCTCTGTTGCAAGACTCGATTATGGAAGTGTATCGTCATTTATTTTAAAGTTCAGTTTCACAGCATTTACAGAAATTGCTGCTTCAAATGGAACTTCTCAAATTTGGAAAAATTATTATTATTATTATTATTATTAGTTGAAAATTTTTAGTATGCTTAAATTATAGTGCCTTTTCTTGTTATTATAGTATTATTTCATAACCCAAATGTTTTCTAAATCATTATTACCATATGCCTCACTTGAAGAAAATTATTTTATAAATGAAGAAAATTTATAAATGAAGAAAATTTTTTGTTGCACTATTAAATAATATTGCAAATTTACATGCAAAGCAACACATATTCTTAGACTTTCCAGCGCATTATAAAGAAATATTCTACCATGAAATAATTTTGGTGAATATTATTTTTTCTAAGAAGCTAACGTGTTTTTATAGTCTTTGTGACTTTCTCAAACGTCACCAATCCCAATTTTGTCTTTAAAGTGTGCAAGTAGTGTTGTATTGCCAAATCTGCAATTTCTGCCTGCTTGAATACACCTATACAAAAAAATGTATATAGGCAACTTAGACTTTCCAGCGCCTCTCAACAAGAGTCTTGTGCTCTTTGTATTATTTTATTCTAA
Source organism: Maratus michaelseni (assembly GCA_963931845.1). Taxonomy (NCBI): domain Eukaryota; kingdom Metazoa; phylum Arthropoda; class Arachnida; order Araneae; family Salticidae; genus Maratus; species Maratus michaelseni. The sequence continues at coordinate 303,642,037 of OZ007587.1, read as the reverse complement.
GTGCCACTTCGTCATATTATTCCTCAACATCATGGAACCACAGTTCATGATTTATGTCTGCTAATTACCTGATGTGTCTTCAAATGCTCTTACCTGATGTGTCTTCAAATGCTCATCATTGTTCAGTGCATCCCTTCACATGTCATTAAGTGCTAATTTTTTTTAGTGCTAAAATATCCATATAAAGTCTTCAATTCTTCTTTTAGTGGTATGTGTTTCAGGCAAAAAGGCCAATTTGCTGCTACACTGCCATTGTGTCAATCAACCAACCAGTGTGCCACTTAAATTGCAAACTTTTCAGCAAGTAGTTACTTTTTTTTTCTCAGTGTAATCATCTTTTTAGAATCAAAAACTGATTTTAGAACTTTTAAAGGTATTACATCTGATTATTTGTTATGTAAAAGCAGAACGTTTATTATCCTTCATCTGTAAACAAACAAAATTTTTTTTTCCTTCAAGCATTTTATTAACAATATTCATCTGTTTATTTACAATAGTTTTAGCAAGAATATTGTTTATTTTTATCTGGTTTACATGCTTGCTAATGGTTTAACGGGAAAATCGCTATTAGCATTTTTGTAAGTTTTGATGAATTTATATTATGTTTTATGCTTATTTGATTTACAGATTCGTCATCGGTTTTGGAGATCGCCTTTGACAATCTTGTAAGTTTTGTGTTTGTTCAATTTACAGCCCTGCTAATCGCTTTAAGGGAATTGCTATTAGTGTTTTGTGAATTGTAATGAATACATATTAATAGTTTATATTTATTTGATTTACTGGTTTGATAATGGTCTCAAGGTAGTGAGAGGCTATTAACACTTTTGGTAAGTTTTGTAAATACCACCCAAATAATTCATTTATTGTCAATAGCTGATTTTTCTATAGGATATATTATCCTTTTCATTAATATTATATAAATTTATAATAATGACATGCTTTACATAACGGTGCACTGTGTTTATTTTCATAATTCTCATAAAATGTGTCATTTGTTTTTTAACTTGTCTTTCATTATGAAAGTTAATGGTTAAATTTTTTTTTTTGAGGATCCTCATCATCTTCTTTCACCTTTTCTCGCTTCTTTTTCTCTCATTTTTACACAAAAAAAAAACCATGGTATATTAGAAAGAAAATTTATTGAATATTAAGAGAAAATTTATTGAGTATTAAAAGAAAAATGATTTGAGTATATTGGAAAGAATTTTGTTGAATATTTCAGAAAGAGTTTTATTGAGTATATTTCATGAAAAATATTTTTACTGAATATTTACAAAATTTTTTTTATTGAGTACTTGCAAGTACATTAAGTATGAAGTATTACTAAAGAAATGTGTCATTTGTTGTTGGTTAAAACTTATGCATTATTTTGTTATATTTTGAAAAGTTTTTACTAAATCCAACTATTTTGATGATTTTACTTATTTATGACAAATGAATTTAAATTTTGTTGCAACATGATTTTATGCAATTTTCATATAAATTTTGGGTAATAATTCTTATGCACTTATTATATACTTGTTTATGATATATCAGTATTATGTGCATTATGTTAAATACTTAATTTCATATGATTTGAATTATTACTAATGCAAGGCCTTTTTAATGAATTTAAATCCTTACAATGGGTTGTTTTTGTGCGCATTTATGCTATTTAGAGTTAATTTTATATGCTCTATATTTTAAAAGTCCTAGGCATCAGTCAGAATTTAAAGTATTCTTGGCTTTTTGTTGCTTTAAAATTGCAACTTATTATAATTTAAATATTTATGTCTAGACAAGTCGGATAAGAAAGATATTACCGACTCTTTTTATGTTGCTTTACTGTTGCAACTATTTTGATATGATCTCATTGCTAATTTAAATTGAATATTAGCCTTTTTTTATATACATGATGATATTTGTTAGAGATCAAGATTAATGGAAGGTATGCCTTTCTTTGCTAAAAATACAATGGGGCTTCTGTATACTATGTTATATTGTATACTATAACATTTTGTATAATTTGTGATGAGATTTTTGAATGTACTACAATGATGTATATTCTTTCTCTTTTTCTTTTTGGTCGCTGCACATCACATCAAATTTTAATTAATTTACTTTTCTTGGCTCTAAATTTAAGTAATTGTGTCATTTTACTTTGGCATGTAAAAATTTTGTCTTCCCTGTGTCGAAAAAGGCTTTTACTGTTTTTAACCCTTTTTCTCCTTCTGGTCAGTCAAAATTTTTGTCGGTGAATGGGGGTATTGTGATAAAGATATATCACAGTTTTATCTTTTTTAAGTACTTTATATTTCAGCTCAACGTATTTCTATTTTTATAGCCTTTCCAGTTTAATTTGCCATTCCTTAAAAGCTATTTATCGGCAGTCGCGCACCTTGTACGTTGCTTTTTTGGCAAGGCCGTCTCCCCCCTCATTGTGCTTTGCGTTCGTTGAATCGGCGATGTTGTTTTCTCTGCGAGGCATCTTCGCGCTTTTTGTTAGTTTCAGTCGGCGCTGAGCTGTGACGTCATCGTCATTCAGCGGCTCTCACTCCGCACGCGTGTGTTGTGCGCATGCGTCACCGCCGCTCTTGTTCCCTGTGTTTTCGGGAGCTGTTTTGTTTTGGCCGCGTAGCGCTGCAGGCGAAGGGGCGTGTCTTTCAAATACAAATTAGAATCGTTCTTTTAATTATTAAATGTTAATTTGTTTCTGATTTGCTCTTTTAATTTTCACGTAATTTCTAATCAACAAATTAGTTTAAATTAATCTTGCTCTCACATTTGTGCATCCCTGTTATGGGTATTTATACTAATGTTGCGCATTTTTCTAACAGAATTTTAATAAAAATGATGCTGTAAATTTATGATAAACGTCGTATGGTCTGGAGGCCCGCTGGCCTGTGCCGGTGATCGTATCCTAGAATTGCCGTGCGCTGATTCTTTGGAGATCAATTTCGCGTTTTCAGTTTTCAATTATTCTATAAAATGCTGTTGTAAATTTTAAGTTTAATATTTTAAAAGTTTTAAATCAACTGGCAAATTGACTTCTGAATTAATTCTATAATTCTTCATGGACGCGGCCAGAAGGAATATTTAAAGATTCTTCGAAATTTACGAAATTTGAGCCAGTACTTTTTAAAGACTTGATGTGCAGCTTTCATCTCATCCTTCCTCCTTCAAGAAAATGTAATAAACATTATTGGATCCAACTTATAGTATTCATCATTTATAGTCTGCATCTATTTCTTCACTCAAGTAAGACCATTTAATTCATTTTATTATTATGACTGTTTCTCTTCTCAAAGAATAATCGACCTAAAGAACGTCATGCAATTTTTTGCATTGGGTTATTGCTCACACATTAATATTCCCATCAATTGCTCTCTCTTATAAATAATTTCTCCTTCACAGATATGTGTAATATTGAAAATCAATGTGAAAAATATATTTTTTTTTACATTAAATTCGGCTTTCTGGCGTACGCTGATTTTTTGTTTATCGATGTCATCTAGTATATTGTAGAAAGAATTACGATAATTGTGAGACACAGTGTGTCTGGTCAAGCAATTTACAGAAATGTTTACGTGGACTGAAATGGTAATTTATGGGCCATTTGGTCAATCACGGTTGAAAACATTTAAATTATTCTATAATACTGCTTACAAGTTGTTAATATTAAATCTAGTTTCGTCGAGTAAAAACAACTTTATATTGAAAAGTTTAGCTGGATTAAGGAAACAAGATTTGCGACACTTTCACAGCATTAGAAGTTTCCGTGATTTAAGAGTTATCTTTTTCAAAATGAATTTGAAAATTATTAAATTGAACTGATGTTTTTAAAGACAGATTTTATTCAGGATCACAAATACTCTTGATCGAGAGAATAGATTTCGTATTGTTCTTAGCTGCGTGATTACATAAATAATCCAGTTGCCTGTGTTTTAACGTTTTTTTTTACAGATCTATCAATAGATCTGTTTTGAGTTTTTCATGCAATAGTCTACATGTGTTTATTTTTGACGCATTATTTAAAAATGTAATATCTGTCTTTTGTTTCAACAAAAGACTGATCTTTTTAAATATTATATAATAATTTAAATATATATGAAAGTAGAGTGTGTCCATAAATTATTGTTGGGATTTCCTTACCTAAAAACGTTTTATTTAAGAACATGATGAAAAATAATATTACATATTCGGAAAACTCAAAACATTTTCTAATAATACAAATAAAATTATGTATTCTTCGTTGTTTTATGCGGCAGCCTTAGTGGCATCATATTGTGGAAAGTTGCCGATTTTTTTAAAACAAATTTCGCCACCACTACACGTACAGGAAAGATCTTTTTGATAAATTTGATAACAGTTTATTATTACTTATTACTTGTTTATAATCGTTATTTGATTAATAACGTTTTGATCTGAAACTTTACGAGCATGTAATTTTGTTTACGTTATTAAAACAACTTTTTGAGATTTTTTGTTCTACGAATATATAGTAATATTTTTCGTTATGCTCTTTAATGAAATCTTATGACGTATGGAAACACGGAATACTTTATGGACACCCTGTGTATGTTATTGCCAATTACGAAAAAAAAATTGAGTATAATTATAATGGGGTGAAAAAAAATTTTTTTTTTTTTTTTTTTAACAAAATATTAAGTTTTCGAAGTGGAATGAAAATAAATATCGTAAATATATATATTCTTCTTCTCCTAAATGTACTTATTACAACAACTATGAAATAAATAGGGGAGACCGGGGCAAGATGACGAATGTCTTATTTTTTCCGTTTTCCGCTAGGTGGCAGCATCAACCGGATACTACTGGCTCTCCTATCGGCCGTTCGTTAAACAATACTATAGAGACGCTGAAATCGCCATTTTTGTGTCAGGTGTGAAGCTTTGATTGTTTTCCGCTGCCACGTTATAACTTTTATGCATGTGTAAATAAGCTCTGCTACAGATACAGGTAAGATATATCGTTTCTCTTTAATATTTATGAGTAACTTAGTTTAAATACTACCTATTACCATGAATAAATGTCAATTAATCGCCTTCCTTCATGGCAATGAAAACGAATATTTTTAAACAGGCAGTCCGGGGCAAGATGACGAGCTCGTCATCTGGCCCTGTGTTTCGGAATTTATTAAACTAACTATGTTGTCCATTCTATTTAAACCCTGTAAACGCTTGTTTGTCTGTGTGTTTGTTCGCACGACCTTGCGCTTGTATCTCCTCTGGGGCTAAGGGGTGCATGGGATCGGGGGAGGTGTCGTACGAAAGGGGGCGACTAGAGGAAGACATTTTTGCCATCCGCTAAGCCCCCCCCCCCTAGCCTCCCGAAAGAAATACACTATCGGGTCCGTATCTCCACTTCCAAGCGTCCGATCGGTACGAGGAGAGTACCGTTCGACGGGGTCAAGACCTCGCCTCTCCCCCGCTGGTCCCCCTCCTCCCAAAAAATTCAAAAAGGGTTTAAGGCCAACTTCCGGCATTGTGACCCACAAACAGAAGAATGGGTGCAGTGCTGTAAATGCCAAGAGTGGTGGCATGAGGAATGTTCCAATTATGAAAATGGCATTTTTATTGGTGACTATTGTTAGCTGCACAACTAAACACTTCAAAATTACGTTACAACCAATGCATTATGCTTAGTTTGATACTTTGTAAGATGTAAAAACACAGTTATCATCTGTTAAACCATGTAACATATGTATAAAGATAAAATATGTTCAATCTTTTTCAGTGTTGTCATCTTGCCCCAAGGCCAAAGTCATCTTGCCCCAGTACTGGGGCAAGATGACGATTTGTTAATGTTATGAAAAAATAAAATTATCCTTTATTTTTTTTATTTGAAAAATTAAATGGTAATGTATTTAATACTACAAAGGTAAATATACTCTATCAGTTCATGTAAAATTAATTTTACTATTACTTCAAAATAAATTAATAAACAACAAAAATTGTTAACATAGTCATCTTGCCCCGTTCACCCCTACTTCATTTTTCAAATACAATAATTAGAAAATTGTCTTAAATGAGAGAAACAAAGATATTTTTATTTGTCTCTTGTATGCTACGATCTAAGAGACATACTAAATGTATATATATATAATTGGTAGGTGAAGTTTGCTTAAGCCAAATTTTGAAGAAATATGACTGCGAAACAAGCTGCCGATGCAACATTATAGTTTAAAAATACTAACCTTTATATAAACTAGCAATTTTATAAAGAATGGCAGTTCATTAAAAAATAATGAAAAATCTCAAAGATTTCAGTGTAAAAGCCTCGCATGGGTGTCCTATTAAATATTAATTGTATTTCCTAAACAAATATTCATTATTTTTTTCCTTATTGCAAACAAAATATTAAATTTGGATACATAAACTAGAATTTTTTGAAGTAGTTTCGTAGTAGCATTATAACATTTTTAGAATACTAATTCAGGAAACGAGTTTTCTTTTCTTAAAAATTAGAAACAGTTCAGCATATCATGTGGTATAGTATTACAATCCATTTAACTCAACAAATGTGGAGATATCATTCTTTTTGTTGTGCGAGTGAGAATAGTATTTAGCTTTGTTGTATATCATTAGGTTTAAAAGGATTTTGAAAAAAATGTTTTGCTAAATGTTTGAAAATTCTACATAGTTATGCCATTATTTTTTGTCTTCTCCGCGTTAAAATTAGGATGTAAACTAAAAGAATATATTATATAAATGGGTTTTAAACCTAACTGGTGTAGTTCTTTTTCTATACATTCTGGATGTCTTTTCATGAAATTCATTTAATGATTCTGATGTTTATCACCAAACATTTTGTAATAAATTTCATATTAAACGCATTTAAGACACTTTTATTACCTTCATATTTAAATTCATTACTTCATTTACCTTTAAAAGGCATTAAGGATTGATTTTGATGTTCCATTAAATTATTTGAAAAACTAACTTTACACATTTAATTATAACCAGGTACAATTTTATCTGTTTCTGAAAATAGCCAGTTAAAAAAAATATTTTTTATTTCCAACATCTATATATTTAAAACGCTAAGCGATTTCTTTCGACAATCCGTTAGAACAAACTACTGCATCAAATTACACCATTCTTTTTTTAAATGAAAGATATTAGAACACAGATTTGTTGTCGTGCATTCATTTGTTCAAAAATGTAATTAATTAGCTGTAATTTTCAATTAAACATTTACTTCTGCTTATGACGTCATAAAGTTGACAACTCCCACGTTTGAGGGCATAGTTTTTTCCCTGAACCCTGTGGTTCGCCAATCTTTTGACATTAACTAATATCAACTAGGTAATATTTTAACATTGTAGTATAAAATCTTTTTTAAAAAAAACTTAATTAGCTAGAATATAATCATAATAAAATATCTAAACGTAAACATATCAAGATGAATAACAAATCTCACGTAAAATGTTGCAATTTAAATGATTCCAATTGAAACAAGATTTGGAGAGTTATCCTTGACGCCCAGCTAACAGAAAAGTACCTATTTTATTTTATTTATTTACACACATATTCAAATTTATTATAAAACACCAGGTTGCCATACAAAGCAAAAATCGTCATTTAGGTGCCAAAAAATAACCCAGGTGCGTCTGCGATATCTGTACTGATTTAATAAAAATTATTTTGGTTGCACATTGCAAAATTAATTAAATCCATGATTATTGTTTCTTTCTCAGATTAAAAATAAAAAAATTGGTACTTCTCTATTATCCCGTCGACCACTTTTTATAACAAAAAACTATCGCCAAACTGTAACGCCAAATAAACGGGAGAACGTTGCCATTGGAATATCAAAATAAATAAATAAATAAAATACATGAATTTAAGGACACAATTGTTATTTTAATTAATGAAATAACTAATAAATCAATAAACAAAATGAAAAATAGACGCAAATATCGAATTAAAAACCACTTGATGACGTAACAAACACGTATAATGCTTCTGACATCAAGTAAATCGGACTGTATTTTTGGCGTTTAATTTTACAGTTTGGCGATAATTTTTTGTTATGAAAAGTGGTCGATCGGATAATAGAAAAGTACCGGAAAATTTAATGTTTAACGAAATTCAATTATTTGATCGATCGCAAATTTTGGTTCTTTTCCGTTATACCGACACCATGCCATACATGTAAATATATGCTTGGCGACAATGGTGTCCGTATAATGGAAAAGTACTCATTTTTTTCTTAGTTCGGGCTATACCAAAAACAAACATTTTACAGGTAACAAAAAAATCGCCGAAAATGGCTGCTTTATCAGCGGTTATGACAGCAAAGTTGGATAAAATCTAATAATCTGAATTTTATAACGTTTATGCGAAACACCACAGAGAACACACGCTATTTTTATATAAGTAGGGTATATTTAAACGAATAAGAGAACTAACAACCTTCAAAAATATAATGCATGAAAAAGTAAACAACTAAGTGATTCAGCAAATCATAAAAATATGTATTTCTTAATATAACTATAAAATACAGAAAAATATTCTGGTACCATAAAAAATATTCATTATTCCTTCGAAATTCCGTGCATTATCCCGTCGTCCGATTAAGAAAAAAAACTATATGCAAATTAGGTACTTTTCGGTTAGCCGGCGCCAATAAAGTATATATATATATATATATACATATACACATAATAACAAACTCCAATGGAAAATTACTTGCAGAATCATTATCACAAAAGCCAACCAAAATCTATAAACTACATAAATTCAATACTAGACAAACAAAACTATATACATTATATATATTTGTATCTATGTATGTATATACTATATATACATATATATATATATTATATTACGATGATTTACCGTCATATGTTGTAGTTGCAATAACGTTGATTATAGAAGCAGGAGCACACATGGTCGCACAACGAAGTTAAGAACGTTGGTTGTTATTGATGATATAAATATTTAGAAGCAGTCGTAACATTTTAGTTGCAGTTTCGACGCGGCCATAGCGGCAGTAGAATTTAAAACCCAGAGGCGTTTCTCCATGAATTCAAACGAACAAGGCTTTCAATTTCAATCCTTTATTAAATATTTCTCTTGGGCAGTTTCCACCATAACCATAATAGCCGTGCATGACTACGTCATCAAGGTATAGAGGGTAAGTATGAGAACATATCAATGATTCTCAAAACGAGCAGTCAGGGAGTTGTTTACAAGTGAAAATACGACTTAATTCTGAGGAAGCGCCGCAAGTAGCTGCTTTTTGTTACCCAACGCAATAACACAAATTATGACGTAGAACTCGCACTGAACCAATGAAGAATTAAAGAAGACGCGTCATGCTACGTCACGGCCAATGAAAGATAATTAGTAAAAGAGTTCGGACAGAGAGGAGTGGATTACTTTTGTAGTAAAGTGACTTTAGAGCGGGAAATTAATATTCGGAATAAAAATGAAAATGGCTCTCAAAAAACATTCTAAAACCCAGAAATGATCGGGGATCATGATAGCAATTAAGAATAACTAAAAGCTTTATATTTAAGTAAATTTGGACAATTTAGAATTAAATAAAAGGGAATTTAATAGAGTTAACGATAGAGCTAAATTAAGAATAAGGATTTAATGAATATTGAGTAGTAAATTGGAATAAAACAGGAAAAAAATTAGAATTGTAAGAATTTGGAATAATTTAACTATCGAAAAATGGCGAAATTTTATTATTACATATATATATATATATATATATATATATATATATATATATATATATATATACTTCATTGGCGCCCTGCTAACCGAAAAGTACCTCAAATAATTCGCCAAACTGTAGCGCCCAATAAACAAACGGAAGAATGTTGCCATTAAATCTCAAAAAAAGAATAATAATAATAATAATAATAATAATAATTAAGAAAAGCCCCATTTACTAAAGTATCATTTATCAGTAAGTTTTAACAATAAAATTTACAATATATTAATGAAAACAGAATCAAAAATAATCTTGGATATTTATTTATTTACATTATTTCTCTTAATTATGGAAAAGGAATAATCATCCTGATTATGTAAAGGAATGAAGAAACCATACAAATAAATTACACTTGAAAACATTAAAAGATCTCCTTTTTCTGTAGATTGATTTATTATTGTAAAAAAAATTCTTCATCTTTACATAAAAATTGATTAGCTTAAAACAATAGATGCGTTTCAGAAGATATGGATTTAAAACGAACAATGATATTAAAGAGGACATTTTAAAAATTTTGATCAAAACATTTTAAAACTTTTTTTAACGTCAAATTTCGACGGTGCGTTTGGGGAGAAGCAATGCACATGCGCATAGGAGCTCATTCGGTTGCATTATCACAGGGGGGGGGATGTGTGCCTTATTTAATATGTTCTTTTATTGACTGAATATGAGATGAACGTAGGGATATGCTATTTGTATGATACTTCATAGGTTCAGGAAATTTTCTTTCTTGCCGTGGGGAATAGGGCGGTAATGTCAAACTGATTTTCATTTTGTTTACGGATTGTTTGTTTGGAGTTTGCATCGTAAATAATAACGTAATTCACTGGGGGAAATTTTTTTTAAATAAAATCTTTGAAAGATTGTTTCGTAAGCACCCCTACTTATGTAATAAAGAATCTTATTTTACTAATATTGCTATTGTATTTTTTCCGTCAAGTTTTGACGGGTACTATCTAGTAATTATGTATTTCATTAAATATTATTCAATTATATCCTTTTTATTAAAATATTTAAATTGAAACATATTCCAAACGACATCGTTTTATCTTACAGTTAATTACGTGAGGATAAAAGAAGAACTAACACTAGAAATTAGGCTATCAATTGCTGCCAATAACTAAGAAAATGTTATCTAGATTAAGGTAAAGAGAAAACCAGTGAATGTCCACTACTTTTCAGTTAACCCAGCAGTAAGTATCAAGATAAGCAATAAGCATCAAAATGTATCCAGATATAAATTGTAAAATATCGAGATCGTTTTAAAAATGTCTCTTCGAGGTGTTGTCGATACCTCATTCGATTTTCTTCATACGCAGATTTCGTAGCGATTGATTTTCAATAACTAGATTGACTAAAAAATCTTCTTGGTGTTCTCGATACCTTATTAGATGATCTTTGAGCCCCAATTTGGTAGTGATTGGTTTTCCCTCCAGAGCAAATATCGATAGACCCTTTTTAACACTTTCCAACCTAGTTGAAAAGTGTTTATGACTTCGGTTTGTCTGGCCGGATGGCCGTCTGCCGTCTGGCCGTCTGTCCGTCTGGCCGTGCTCTAACTCCCGTAAATAGGCTCGGATTGCTCTGCAATTTTTATATGTTATTGTCGTTATCTATAGCATGTTCCCTATTTAAACGGAAGTGTGTAGCACTTATAGTTTTTTTACAGGGACACTCAAAAGAATTCCATTACATTGCGGTCTATGGGGAAAAATCATTTGCGGTTTATTTAAATACTGTTTCACTATTTTAAACGCATTGAAATTTATATATATCACTAAGGTGCATTAGAAGAAGCTTAATGTGGAATAGGGTGTGCATAGTGTGGGGATGTGGCATCGCCGAAAACTTAAAACCAGCTAATGAGCTGGGTCCGGAATTTTGGATGTTGGATCCATGGTTTTTCATCTGTGCTTAACGGGAAACCGCACGGAACAAGCCTTCGCCGTTGAGCGGGAAGAACCATTTAGTTGGACTCTGGACTGCCTGTTGAACGCACGTATTTTAGCGTGCTAATGTAATGATTAATGCTGAATTGCCACACGCTGGTGAGAGGAGTGTATTTTGAGTTTACAATATAATTTATTAAGTTTTAAATGTGTTCTTAATTTGTGAAATTCAATATTTTAATTAATCGATAGTTAGTAATCGGGTAGTAGAATGCCCGCTACTAAAGTGGTGACCTCGGTGTTTGAACATTTCTTATGATAATCTAAGTGCATCGACCTTATAATGGCCTTAATTACGGCGTGTGTGCATCATCAGTTACCCAAGCGGATATATTTTTCATGTTTCTACAAGAGTTCGTGTAAAACACGATTGTGTGCATTATCGGTAAACTGTGTTGTTAATCACCTATTGGCATGTGGAGACATCAGTGCTACGAGGTAAAGAGCTTGAATCCCGGTGAGTCGTATCTATTTTGATGGTGTTCAAATCAGTAATACCCCTGTGTGTGCATATAAATTTTATTTGCCCCTAGATAAATTCGACATTAATTTTTTGCGCATTTTATTTAATTTTTGTATATGTATTTATATTGGTAATAAGCTTACAGTACAGCAATATTTAAGTGCTTTCAAATTGAATATTTTTTGTTTGTTTTGTAATATATGCTTATTTTGAAATTCGGGGTATGACGCGATTTATTTCGATATACTATCGTTAAGCCTGGCCAGATCAAATCGCATGTTTACGTGATCCAAAATATTGTTTATCGTATTATATTATGCTAAAATTTTTGTTTCCATACTTTTCCTTGCATTCTTATTTTTTTTATTATGTCTTAATTAGCATTTGTGTACATAATTTGTTTGGTAGGTTTGTTGAAACCAGTTTTTCTGTATACAGTATATGTCCTGCATTTATATTTTTTTCGTGGTTTAATTGTGTAGTAAAATTCAAAAAATGTCAACAGAAACACCGGATACTGTCGTTCCAGGCATTCATAGGGTTGGGGTAAAGGCGACCCCATTTTGGCGTGCAAACCCGAAACTTTGGTTTTTCATTTGGAATCCCAATTTAAGCTGGCAGGGGTTTCCGACAGTGTTACCCAGTTTCACCATTTAGTTGCAGCAATGCAACCGGAGGAACTGGCGATAGCAGGCGATATCATTAGTGAGCAACCCACGGAGCAGCCATACGAAAGGCTCAAAAATCGGCTCGTAAATCAATATTCCATGAGTGAGGATCAGTGCATTCGCGAGTTGATGTCTAGGTTGCAAGTGGGGGATAAAAAACCTTCCCGTTTGCTGCTTGAAATGCGGAGTAAGGCTGGTAGTCAGGTCAAGGATGATTTGCTGAAAACCTCATTTCTCCAGCGCCTACCCACTCATGTGCAGCAAATATTAGCAATTTCTAATGACCCGCTTGACAAATTGGCCGAAATGGCCGATGGTATCATTGCGACGAATGGCCCACCCCCCATGGTTCAAAATATCCAATCGGGTAACGAGGAGCTTAAGTCATTAATTCTTGCACTCTCCACTCGATTGGAGAAGTTGGAAGTGCAGGGGAATAATAGCAGGCAGAGTCATTCCAAGTCCCGTGACCGTTTTAGGCATTATAAACGTGATAAAAGTCAAGAAAGGAAGGCTGTTGGAAGGAATTTATGTTGGTACCATGCTACTTTTGCTGATAAAGCAAGTAAATGCCGCAAGCCTTGTTCATGGGAGGGAAACTAGTACAGCCGTCACTCAATTCTGGGAGTGACGGCTCAGTTCAGATAAATAGGCTCTATCTCAATAACAGAACTACTCATTTGAAATTTTTAATTGACACGGGGGCTGATGTGTCTGTCTTACCTGTGACAAAAGCTGATAGAACACGTACAACAGATAAGCTACAACTTTTTGCCACTAATGGCACGATCATTCCTACGTTTGGTCAGCAGCTCTTAAAGCTAGATTTAGGCCTGCGCAGGGAATTTCATTGGCTATTTATTCTGGCAGATGTTTCGCAACCAATTATTGGGGTTGATTTTCTTCGACATTTTGGATTACTCATTGATGTGCGTCAGGGCAAGTTACACGACCCCATTACTAATTTGCAGGCGCAGGGTATAATTGATAAGTCAAATAGTAGCAATATACGCACGGTTTCTGAAATGACAACATTCCATACGCTGCTCAACAAATTCCCTAGTCTAACCGATACTTCAGCCTCCCTTAACCCCCAAAGCATGATGTGCAGCATATTATTGAGACCAAAGGTCCACCTGTGTTTGCTAAGCCTCTCAGACTTCCTCCAGATAAGCTTCGCGCGGCTAAGCAAGAATTTCAGTTTATGATGTCGGCCGGTATTTGCAGACCTTCTAGCAGCTCTTGGGCTAGCCCGCTGCACATGGTACCCAAATCGAAAGGCGATTGGCGCCCGTGCGGGGATTATCGTCATTTAAACGCTGCTACAATTCCGGATCGCTATCCTGTTCCTCATATTCAGGATTGTACACAAGCGCTCCACGGTAAAAATATTTTTTCGACTTTAGATCTGTCTAGAGCATATCATCAAATTCCGGTACGACCTGAGGATGTTCCAAAAACAGCAGTCACAACTCCGTTTGGTCTTTTTGATTTTTTGTATATGCCGTTCGGTTTAGCCAATGCTACTGCGACGTTTCAGCGATTTATCCATAGAGTGTTGTATGGGCTTGAATTTTGCATTCCATATTTTGATGATGTACTAGTAGCATCGGAGAATTACGAGCAGCATGTCAGACATTTACAAATTGTGTTCGAGCGTCTATCTCAATATGGGGTACGTTTGAACCCATCTAAGTGTGTTTTTGGCCAATCTAATGTTAAATTCTTAGGGCATAACATCTCTGCGGATGGTATTAGCCCTCTTCAGGATAAGGTTAACGCGATTAAAAATTTTCCCCGTCCCGAAACCATTAAAGAATTGCGACGTTATCTGGCCATGCTTAATTTCTATCGCCGGTTTATCTACCATGCTGCGCACACACAGGGGGTTTTAAACAAATAGTTGAAAGGAGCCAAAAAGAATAACAAAAGCATAATTCAGTGGACAGAAGAATCTAATGATGCTTTTGTACGAAGCAAGGAAGAACTTGCAAATCCTGCCACCTTGGCATACTTCATACATACGGCACCTCTATCTATTGCAGTGGATGCATCAGACTTTGCAATGGGTGCAGCACAGTAGCAGGTGAATAACAATTGGCAACCTCTAGCATTTTTTTCAAAATCTCTGTCAATGGCTCAACAAAAATATAGTGCTTATGACCGCGAACTTTTGGCGGTGTATTCCGCGGTACAACATTTCCGACATATGATTGAAGGTCGGAACTTTACAATTTTTACTGACCACAAACCACTTATTTTTGCATTCAGACAAAAAGCAGACAAATGTTCACCGCGGCAAACTTGACAGCTTGACTTTATAGGCCAATATTCCACGGACATTCAGCATATTAGTGGTGTGGAACATGTTGTGGCTGATGCTCTCTCTAGAATGAATATTTCCTCCATCAAGTCTTGTGTTATTGATTTGGAGCTGATGGCCAAATTACAAGCAACCGATATTGCTTTACAACATGCGAAGCAAGACAGCATTAGCTTAAAACTTCAACCAATGCCACTAGGTGATTCAGCGGTTGAATTGCAGTGTGATATTTCCATGGGTCGCATTAGACCTTTTGTGCCAGCAGACATGTAAAAAACAGTGTTCCAGAAATTGCACGAACTGTCCCACCCTGGTGTCAAAGCGACACAGAAACTGATTGCTGAACGCTACGTTTGGACTGGAATGCAGAAAGATATTGCTATATGGGTACGATCCTGCATCTCTGCTAGAGAAGCAAAGTACACCGGCACACGAGAAGTGCTATTGGCATATTTGAACAACCGTCTGCTCGGTTCCAGAATGTTCACATTGATTTGGTTGGACCATTGCACCGTCTAATGGGTTTCGGTTTTGCTTAACATGTGTTGACAGATTCACCAAGTGGCCAGAAGCAATTCCATTGGCTGATACTACTGCTGAGAGTGTGGCGGAGGCCTTCTACGCCAGTTGGATCGCCCGTTTTGGACGACCTTTACGTCTAACAACTGACCAAGGTCCCCAATTCGAATCATCACTATTTTCTGCGCTGAATCGTTACCTGGGCATCTCGAAAGTTCATACTTCCCCATACCATCCGGCAGCGAACGGTCAGGTGGAGAGATTTCATCGACAGCTCAAGGCTGCAATTATGGCCCACAATACCACGGATTGGGCCCGAGTTTTGCCAACTGTACTCCTGGGCATACGAACAGCGTGGAAAGAAGATCTGCAGGATACAGCAGCGGAAATGGTATATGGTACCACCATCGCCCTTCCAGGAGAGTTCCTTGTTCCAGCAGCCGGTTCACCTAACCCAGTCGATTTTCTTGGCAGGCTACGGGAGGTGATGCGACGATTACAACCAGCCACTTCTCGGTTGACACCTGAGCGTAAAATTTTTGTCAGCAAGGATTTGAAGTCTTGCAGAGGGTATTAAGAAGAGTCTGCAAGCTCCATTCGAGGGGCCTTACTAGGTTCTGCAACGGACCGACAAAAATTTCACTGTTAAGATCAACGACAGAACTGTTACGGTAAATATTGACAGAGTAAAACCTGCCTTCTTCTGCACTGAGGCGCAGCCGTCGAATCCTTAATCTGCAGAAAACCACTCTAAATTAGATTCACCAGCAGCAACAGTCACAGAAGAAGCGGAAATTCCAGCTCCAAGAAGTCCAGTAACTACTCGTGCTGGTCGGCGTGTCAGATTTAACCCTCGCTACCTCTGATGGTGGAAATTGTTTCGCTATCGCTCAGGGGGGGGGGGCTACTGTGGGGATCTGGCATCGCCGAAAACTTAAAACCAGCTAATGAGCTGGGTCCAGAATTTTTTATGTTGGATCCATGGTTTTCCATCTGTGCTTAACGGGAAACCGCACGGAACAAGCCTTCGCCGTTGAGCGGGAAGAAACAGTTAGTTGGACTGCCTGTTGAACACACGTATTTTAGCGTGCTAATGCAATGATTAATGCCGAATTGCCGCACGCTGGTGCGAGGAGTGTATTTTGAGTTTACAATATAATTTATTAAGTTTTAAATGTGTTCTTAATTTGTGAAATTCAATATTTAAATTAATCGATAATTAGTAATCGGGTAGTAGAATGCCCGCTACTAAACATAGCACTTATAGTTACTTTACAGGGACAGTCAAAAGAATTCCGTTACATTACGTCTATGGAGAAAAATCGTCTGCGGTTTATTTAAATAATGTTTCACTATTTTAAACGCATTGAAATTTATATATATCCCTAAGGTGCATTACAAGAGGCTTACTACAGAATATTGCGTGTATAGCAGTCATCGTTCATTTACAGGGACACACAAAAGGATTCTCTACTGTCTGTTAACAATAATTCCTGGAAGTGCGTTTTAAGTTACTGACCGCGATTTTAATTTTAACTCGCTTTTTGTCTATTACGTGGTGTGTATAAATTCTGTAGATCCTATACAGGGAAGCACAAAAGTTCGCGAACACATTTCCGTTTATTGACAGAAACTCCAGACGGAGAATTTTAAACTGTGCTACGCGTTTCCTAACTGAACTAAAATTTAGCATCCTATGTAGTATATATACAAATCTATATATCTTATACAGGGCTGAATAAAAGTATTCGGATATTTTTCCAAATATTGTATATGTTGGAAATTCCTGAAATTATGTTTTTAAATATGTTATGCGTTTTCCAAATTGTTTACGTAGATGTTATCTTTTAGCTTATTAAACGGTATGATTTGTAAAATTATTTTGGAAGCGTTGGAAAGTGTTACATAATCTATGCTTGACGCATGATTTTTCATTCTTGTTTTATTATTATTATAGGAAAATATTAAATTATTTGTTTTTATATAAAAAATTTACAAACTGATTGAAATGAAAATAATACATTTTGCTATTTATTTAAAATTAATTTGTTATTCAATGTAATTTTTGTTCTTCTCTTATTTATTTTTTTTAAACTGACATTTTAAAGTTATTAATATAATCGGTTTATCAGGAGAAATCTTTTAATACTGTTGAAGTATAAATATGTCCCGAAACCTTAGTGATTTTACTTTACTCAAGTAGTACAAAATCGTTGGGGCAACTTTAGCTAAATGTTGGCTAATTCTTATGCCACGTTTACAAGCAAAAAGAAATGTCCGTATTATCATACCATTTGCCAACAAAGGTTCATCAGGGGATCGATTAGTTATGTAGTATATAAGTTGATCAAATGTTCTACAGATTAGGTGTGTCCCTTCACCGACCATTTTCCAACGGTTTCCAAAAACAGACAACGATTGTTCAACAAGCTGTGCTAGTTGGGAAGCAATATTAGAAAGAAGATGAACGCTTATTAATGATTCAGATTACAGAAACATTCTAATCGAAATCTAGTTAATTGTTGTCCCACGTTTGCCCGCAAAAAGAAATGGCCGCCTTACCATACCATTGGCCAACTAACTATTTGCCTACATATGTTCAACAGTGGTTCAATCATTAGTTGCTTAGATACGTTCCAAATTAGAGGGATCATTCGATCATTTATTCTCTGTAACTACCATTTCCCAATGATTTCCATAAACAGCCAAAGATAGGTGAATAAACTGCGCTAGTTATGAAGCAATATTAGGAAGCTATTAAAGATTCACATCAGAGAAACATCCTAATCAGCATCTATATGAAATCAGTTTTGTAATTAATGATTTATTCATTTAATATTTTGCTCTGCTCACAATTATCTCTGTATGTAATATTCCGTTCTAAAACTGTTGATATAATGCAACTGTCACTAGAACACTTTTATTTTTTTGTTACGATTATTTGTCGCAGGCATCATTATTTTACTAAAGTGTTATTAGAAAGAACAATAATGGTTAATATTTCATAACAATTATGTGCAATTTCGATAAAATATTACACTATTTATTTTCAGTAAGAAAAGATAATTCGGCCGCACATAAAAAATGAATCTAGTGGAATAAAACTTTATATTGAAGATTATAAATGTATTCATCTATTCTGTAAATTTATCATTTGCTAAAACATTTCGTTTTTGACAGTAAATTAATGGTGAATCTTCTTCCTGATGATTTCTCTTTTATTTAGTTGTTCCATTTTTCCCTCTTCCATGTTTTCACATGAGTAGGATCTTTTAAGAGTAGGATTTCTTTCAAAATTATTTATTGACTTCTTGATCAAAGCAAGTATTTCATAACAAAACATTTTATTTTTTATATTATCTGAAATGTTGTTAACCAATTATTTATCATGAACTCAAAATGTTCTAGATATCGGACTTTACTGATATTGCGACATTCTATTTCTTCACCAAAACGATTTCTTTCAGGTGAAAAATCAATTTAACTTTACTTATAACTGATGTATATTAATTCATTATATATGGAACCCGGCGTATTTAATAATTTTCATTTGTCATTGGAAACCTAGTTCTAAAGATCATTTATCCAAATCATATACATTCATTTAAGCACTTTAATAAAACAGAAAAACAAAACAAAACAAATATGGTATGTTGGAGAGATTTAAGATTGAAATTATAAAATTTACAGGGCGTTACTAGAACCTATAATTATTCTCTCCTCCAGACAGAAACACACCAAATATGTTAGCGGCAATTTGAGCCATGGGTGATCGTACAACCTGGGATCGATTTTCTTAATATTAAATTAAAAAGTTGCACTGCGTTGTGGGATTTCGTAGTATATCTTATCCTTATGGTTGACCATCAAGCCCGCTGTAAATTCTTGCTTAAAGTAATAATTTTAAATAAACATATAGTAATCTAAATAAACATCACACCGTAAATAATAATAAATATAGAGTCAAAATTAAGAGTAAAATAAAGAGGTTTTATTTACAGAAGACATACAATAATAAAGACATAAAATAAAGAGTAAAATAATTGTAAAAGGAATATGAATTATATGTACAAAATTTATATGATAATGCATTTTATTTACTGGTTTTGGTAAGTTATTATATAATTATTTAAAATTAAGTATGGCACCTTTAACCTCAATTGTACACATTTAAGATAAAAAAAAAATTATACCACATTTTATAATATTGGATGTTAATAAGTTTATAATTAAATTTAAATTTACAAGCATCTCTGATCCTGGGATGGTAAGAGAAATGTTATCTCTTCAACTTTAATTCATTAGTATAGAATTAATTTAATTGTTGCTGGGTAAACAGTGAAATGTACCTGGATCTGTCTTAAGAGCACAGCAATTGTCTGTAGAGTACATCACATGGGTATCCTTACCTCCAGAGCACATTTTAAATAAATTATAACTAAATTAATTATAAAGTTATGCCATTTACAGGTTAGAGCCTAGAAAAAAAGTTAACTTGTAGAACGCATTGCCTCAGCAATAATACAAAAAAAGGATGTTCTCCTTTCAAAATTTTAGATAGAAGTGTTTATTTTGTTCTCAAAAAATTTTTGTTCTGAGATTTCTTTACCCCAGAGGGGTGCCAATGCCTCCTACTTTCTTGTCGTTCTGGATCCAATGACGTTCCTTGGGGTTGATTTCCATGCCCTCCTGGAGCATTTTCACTGGTCGCTACGTAGATCCGATTATTGTAACGTTTCTTATTCGAGCTAGCTATATTCCCCTCTTAAAAAATCATTCGTAACTGTCCTCTTTTCAATTTTCAGGAATCAACGGTCAGATGATTCTCTTTTAAAATTTTATGACTTTCGTAGATTGTCCGTCATAAATTGTTTTTCGTCTACACAATTGCTGTAACGTCAAATCCGTCGCCTGTCTGTGTTTTATTACTTGTTTACTTGCATAAACAAGGCCACCCATACTGCTGCAGCTGTTTCTACAAGGTTCTCGTGGGAATGGATATCGTTTGCATGAAATATGCAATATGCGGGATATACCTATGTTTTAGGTTCTATCTAGCATGGTATTCTTAATGTTACACTTTTCTGAACATTCTATTACAGAAAACTCCTCTTTATTCTGTTTTCTTCCAGAAAAGCAAATGGGGCTATAAATGAAAAATGGATATAAAAATAAAATCTTTATTCTTGAAACAATTCTTTAAATATGTAAATGACAAATGTAGCAAATAGGTAGTACCCATTCAGCACAGGCAATCGATTTGACGTCAGCTTGGGGTAACAAATGATCACATGTGTCACAGTCACTACAATGTACTGATATATTTATCCTCCAATCGCCTAATTATTACTGACGTGACCCCCATCTGGTTACTTTAAACGCTTTACCTATAAATAAGTACTTATATTCAATGCATGTATATCATTGTTTAATGGAAGAACTCCATATGCTGCGCCGGTTGGTGCGATTGGCGAAAAAATCCAAAATGGCGGCAAAACGCAGTTTTAGCATCTTGCCGTCAAGATGGCGGAAAAACATGCTGTTTAGATATTTATAAACGTACGTTTATTAAACCGTGTTTTTGCACGGTACAGTGCTAAAACAAAATTTTATCGTCATTTTCGATATTCTAACAAGGGATGAAAATACATAAACAAACATATTTAATAAATCTAAGAAGCCTTTTTGTGATAATGGTTATTTCCAGGAGGCATATTGTAAACAATTAATAAACGAACTAAAAAAAACTGAAAATTACTTGTGGAAATCTCAGGAAAGGTATATCTCATATAAATAGCACTTAAAATCATATAATCATAAGTAACATATATAAATCCTTTTTGTATATTAATATTTTCAAAGGCTGAGATAAAAAAAAAAAATAAAAGTCTCGTTCATAACACCCATTAAAATTTAAAAAAATATATATTCAAAATAGAAGAATGTCCATAAAATAACACAAAAATACAAAAAATACACAAATTTACATAATGTTATATCTACAGAAAAAATATCGTTTTTAAAAACGCACCCCAAAGGATTGAGATCGCAACAACCACATAAAAACATTTATCGCCGAATCTACTGGCACAGGATATGAAACTCTTCACTTGTTTAAGTGATTTTATTTTATGAAATTAAATAACAGTAAAAAAATTCAAAAAAAGTGCTGAGAACTATAAAAAAAAATTAATTGTAATATTTTTAAATTAGGTAATTAAAAACATGTTAAACTTAATTTGTTTTAAAATACTCATTTGAAATTATTTATGTTTTTCATTCACTTTTTACAAAGTGATTGTTTACATAATTTATGTTTTGATAATGTTTAAAGTATTATTTACAATTCATCTGTCTAAAATTTAGAAAATGTTCAGAAATAAATGTTTTTTTTTCTATTTTTCTAATTTTCTTCAAAATGAAAGAAAATAAATATCACATTATGTTCAGAATTCTCAGTGAGTATTTTTCTTCGATGAATTTTAATTTGGTTAAGAAATTAATTTAATATTGGGTAGAAAAAGTATAGTAAATATTATTATTTTGAAAAAAAAAATCAGTAGAACATAGAATTTGAATTCATCTAGCAGTGTTTTTAATTTAACTGTTTAAAAGGCATATGAAACAATAACTACTTTTTTTCTACAAGACACATATTTAAATAGTTTATGTGTTCTTTTCTAAATGTATAAATAAATATAACAAATCATAACACTTTGTAATTATAGACTTATTTTTAATTGCTAAAAGGTGTAAAATAAAAAGATTATAAACAGTAAAATAGGTTTTATTACACTGATGACATACGTTTCAGCTCAAGCTGAGCGATTATCAAAACAAACAAAAATATTCAATAAATTCACGGTCTATGAAGTTATTTGAAACGCAATCATTTAATTTTTCACGTACTTTTTAAAAATGTGCACGTTATTTTTATTTTTTACTTGGATATTTATTTCCATATTTTTAACCATGAATGGCGCGAATTTGTTACAAATATGGAAATAAACATCCAAGTAAAAAATAATAACTTGCGTAAGTTTTAAAAAGTACGTGAAAAGTTCAATGATTGCGTTTCAAATAACTTCATAGACTGTGTATTTTTAGAATATTTTTGTTTGTTTTTATAATGGCTTAGATTGAGCTGAAACATGTGTTAACAATCTAATAAAAACCTATTATACTGTTTATAATCTTTATATTTTACACCTTTAATTAAAAATAAGTATATAAAGATGTATAAATAAATAATATAAATTTAAAAATTCTGTAACTTTTACAGAAAATGAAAATCTAATTTACTTAAAAAATAAACAGAAAATATCCCGATTAGGTGGGATAAGTATTAATAAAGTATTTTCACTTAATGGGACAAAGTAATATATATATATATATATATATAAATTTTCAAATTCAATGCTTTTAGAACAAAATTTAAAAATGCTACAAATAGCATTGATTTGTCATTTCTTTTTTCAAAACTGTACATAGTCAAACTTTGTGTTGATGGACATGATCATACATTCTCATCTTTTTAATAATGATTTTGACGTTTTTTTTTTCTGATTCATTCATATCCAAAAACAACCATTTGGAAATAATAAATATATTCAAGCTGTCATCTAGAACTCATTTAGTTTTTCTACTAAAAAAAAGTATTGAAAACATTGCATTATCAAACAATTGGGAAAGAACATTTCTCTTAATGCTTCATTTCACTGAATTTCAGATTTTCTACAAAACATTAAACTATTCATTTCTAACGAGAAAAATAAATTCACCCAAACATGAAAAACGATTCTATGGAAAGAAGGCTTTTTGCTCAAGAATATAAATGTATAGCATTATTCCATAACTTTCTTTTTGGTCAAACTATCTTATATTTCTCATTGAAACAATGACAAATCATTTTATTGTTGATTTCATGTTTTTTTTTTCTATTTGCTGCACATTTTGTTGATTACATTTTTATTCAAATTATTTATGTAAATTGTTAAGTAGATATCACTTCGTAATAGAAATCATTACAATCGTCATCTAAACATTTGGATATTTTTTCTCTTTATACATATTTTTTCTTACAAATTTGAAACAGCTCACACCAAAGCAGAATCATAGAAGCCGTCTAGAAAAATGTACATACCCTTTTGTTCGACAAATCACATTAACTTAAAATAAACTTTACTTAGGCGAATTTCTTTAAATTATTATTTTAATTAACTTTTAGTTTCTACTATCAGTTATATCAAATTAACCACCTGACCGCTTATCCCGCGATTTCCACGGGCAAGGCATTTGTATAAAAAATTGTGTAATACAACAATTATTGAAGCATTTCTTTTAACTGCAACAGTCAAATGTTATGTTAATTTAAATATCCCCCTCCCTCCTCTCTCCTGTTCTGACGTCACATGTACCTTAAATATTAATTTATAGCTAATTTTATGTAAAAAAAATGTTATACTGATATAAAAAGCAAATGATAAATTTACTACATATTTCAAAAACATTGTGATTTGAAATATGTAATAACAGAGGAGATACTGGTCGATTAAATGTTGGTCGAAAGGATTTTGAAAAATAAAGTAAGCGGTCAGATGGTGAAAAAAAATTGATAAGTGAATAAAAGTGAAGAAATATGAATCTAAAATGTTAAATAATACTTGAAGTATTGTCGCCGAAACAAATCATTATTTGTTTAAAGAAAATGAGTTTATACACTAGTGTTTCGCTCATGCGTTTGTGCAAAGAGGATCGTATTTAGTATTTCATTTGACTGATCAGAGTAGTTTGACGTAATATTTCGTTACATAGATCTAGCAAGAAACATGGCAGTATTTAACCTAAGAGGTTTCCGCTATCATATATTTACAGTTATAAAGATACATTAGGAAACAACGATAAATATATTTTAATTCTCAAAGAAAACCCACATATTTCCCTCTATAAAGACTCTTAATCGAAATATTTTGATTCCGCTCATTCGTTTCTGGAAAAGGGATTTTGTCATTTTACTGATTTGACACAATATATAATAGGCAAATTAATTAAATACAAGTTTAGAGAAAGCAAATATAACTTGTCCACATGCAAAATATTAATCTAAAATGTTTTTCTTCTAATGAATATGTAATTTTATCATGCATTTGGAAACAATACATACATTGGGATTTTCATCCACAAAATACTTATCTTCCTTTTGAAGTAATATTTATAGAAATATAGAAATTTCCCTTATACATCTCTAGAAAGAATGTCATTGGTCATATTTCATTAATCGGAGATAAATATTCTAACAGAATATTCTGTAAAATAATTTCAGCATGAAAAGGGAATTTGTCTGCATATAGCAAGACATAATCGATGATAATATTTTATTTCACTGAGCTAAATATATTTAGAATGCATTTCATAGGACATTAACAATAATAGAGCATAACTCGGGAAAAGGAGAAAAATAATTTCTAATATCACCTCACACGTATACCAGTGTTCAAAAGTTAAGCAACAAACATACAATTCTTATTTATGAACAAAAACATTAGTTGGAAGTACACAAAAGAAAATTATACAAACGGCAAATGTAGCAAATAGATATTACCCAATGAGCACAAGCAGTCAATTTGACGTCATCTTGGAGTCACAAATGATCACATGTGCCACAGACATTACAATGAACTGATATGTTAACAATTCAATCACATAATTATTACAGACATGATCCCCATATGGTCACTCTACTGCGAAATCACCGTAAGTATTGCTTAGTGATGAGTCACAAAGCGACTTTACAATAAATAGACCTGGTTATTCTCATGTTATCGTTACTTGGAGACTACAATGTAAAGTTATTATGACAGTTGTTTTGTAACGAGTCCTCAAATGACACTAAAGTGAAGTCGTCTTTTCATTTATTACAAAGGAGCGCTCGTGATGATTTCACAGTAGTTTCCAAATGTTGGTTACCTAAAAGCACCATGTGATTTTATGGTGACGTTATTCGGTGACTCATCCTAATGGAATGCACAAAATGACTTCTCAATGATGTCTCGAAATGACAGTCATATGAGAATCACAAAGTGACTTCACTCTAACATTATCTGGTGCCTCGTCGCAAATTAGAGAGATTTATATATATATAAATACTACATTACATCAGAGTAATAATGAGATGAATTCAAAATATCAGATTTTGGTTCACCATAGTGACTATGAATCATGTGACTATTTGCGATTCCAAACTGGTGTCATATCGACTGACTGTGCTGTAGGCATAGTACCTACTTGCTACAGTTGATGTTCACATCACTTTCATTTGAGTACTCGCCATTAACTTTATTGTTCGACAATTAGCATTTGTTTGTTGTTTAATTCATGAAAACGAGAGTTTTTGTAATTACAAACCTGCATACAGAACCAGTAAAAATATTCCGACTGTCGCCAACAACTCACTTCATTTCTGCTAATTCTACTCTAACAAAGATTATTTATGAAAAATCTACAGTAACCATCAAGTGTTCCTAGAGAAATCACATTCGATAATATTGATTCATTAAACGTGTTTTTGAACAAAATAACAAGAAAAATAAATTTGGACAAATATTAAAAAATAATGTAAGACGTTCTGCTGTCATCTATGGTTAGTTATAAATATTTATTGGGAAACTATAAAGGAATTCGAATATTAGTAATGCAAACAACATATTTTTCACTCTCAAGATTATTGAAGTATGGCAATTCAACTCTTGCTTTTTTAGAAAAGGCCCGGTTTATGTTAATTTAATACACGGATATCAAACATTAGACAAAATAAATTACTATAAATTTCCAATGAAAAAGGGATTTTGGAAAATATGAAAAAATGATGTAAGAATTTTCTGTTATTTTACTTGTAATTATAAAAATACATAAGGAGAAATAAATTCGTATATTTTTCTGAAACCCATCTTGTTTTCCTCTTTAAAGGTTTTTTATCAAATTTTTGCAATTTTACTGATATAAAAAGTTTTTAAAAATAATTCTTTATGGATTTTCAGCCAAAAAACTTAATTTTCTCACATATAAAAAATAAACGTAAGACTTTCTGATCGTAATTTATTTCAATTTATAAACATGCTTTAAAACACAAGAAATTTGAATACTTGTCTGTAACCCTTTTTATCTCTCTAAATATTATGTGTAAAAATATTGCACTTCATAGATGCATATGTTGAATGGAGGTACAGCTTTGCTGATAATATCACTGATCTAAAACTTTTGGCTAATAATTCTTTACTAGATAGCACCCATTAAACTTGACGGAAAACAACTTAAAGGTTCTACAGATAAATGATTTACAATTTGCTTAAAATATCAGCCATTTTTATACAATATTTGTTAGAAATTAGTTAAAAATAAAAACCTCTCCTTTTATAATCAGGCTGTATATTAGGTATCTGTACAGACACATGCAACAGAACAGTTTCTAGGGAATTTAGTTTTCAGATTAAAAAAAAATCTCGTTATTTGTCTTAAAACTTTTACAAATAAAGAAAGTTTTAAAGTTAAGATTTCATCTGTTGTTTTTTAATATAAACATTTAACTTTATTAAAATACAAATATATGATACCACAGGTTTTTATATAAATATATTTTTGTCTGTGGAAAACAGACGCTTTTCTTAGTATATATGCTTTTTCGGTGAACTTTAATAAAAAATATGTATATCGTTTTACATTATTCAATCAATAATTACATGCCAAATATGTTAAATTAAAATTTAAAATAAAAAACAATAACTTTCCAAAAATATTGGGTATGGTAATTTTTCGTTAATAATAATGCAAATAAAAACATATTCTATGCCTTTACATCCTGAAATGAAATATTATTTATATTATTGAACTCAGTTATCAGAAATGTAACAATAGCTAAGAAACAATTAATACCAGGAATGGAGATCGAACCCATGTTTTCTTGAAAGAACCAGAATTTTTCTTTCTGGCATCATAGATCAATCGGCCATCTCGATTTCACTCAAAGTTCCTCTGAAAAGAAACCAGTTCAAAGCTGGTTTCTCACTCCATTTAGTGACTGAAAAGCACAATAAAGTGTTCATTTTACATGCTGAGATCAGTTGAAATTGGTCTCAAGCGAAGTATTTTAAATATATTGATAATTTTTCCTCAAAAAATAGAAACATGAACACATAAGGAAAAACAAATGAAAGAAGTTTTTAATTCGTTTCTAGATGTTCATACTATTTCATTTCACTGATTTAAAAATTTTGGCAAAATAAATCATAATACATTTTTAGTAAGAAAGGAAATTGGTCACATATAAAAAATGAATATACTAATATACTAATATTTTACAAATATACAAATACACTATATACGAACATACTAATATTTTTAATTATCATTTTGATAATTAGAATAAGTAATATTTAATATATATATATATATATATATATATATATATATATATATATATATATATATATATATATATATATATATATTCTAATTCACACTGGCCATCCACTACATTTTCTTCTTAAATATTATTTAGGAAAATACTTGGATTGAATTTATGAGTTTCTATAAAGAACATCTTTGATAATATTTTATTTAACTGAAGAAAAGTGTTTTGACAAAATATTTTATTATACTCTTCCAGAAATAAAAGACATTTCGTCCACATATGAAAAACGTATCTAAGGAAATGGACTTTCTGTTCTACGTTATAAATGTATATAACCGTTTAACAAATTTGTTTGCAGTTAAGATCTCTTGATTTGGACCTTAAATAATGGTGAATAATTTCGTTTTTACTCATTCTTTTTATTTGCTCTTACATGTGTTAAATTATTCTTCTGTATTTTGTAAATAATAAGAAGTTTATATTTAATATTTAATTTATTTTTATACTTTTTATATTTAATATTTAATTTATTTTTATACTTTTCATATTTAATATTTAATTTATTTTTATACCTTTTATATTTACTATTATATTTATTTTTATACTTTTTATACTTTTTATATTTAATATTTCATTTATTTTTATACTTTTTATATTTACTATTTAATTTATTTTTATACTTTTTATATTTACCATTTAATTTATTTTTATACTTTTTATATTTAATATTAAGATGTTAATATTTTTAAGTGCTAAAACGACATAATTTTGTGTATTCCTCTCCTAAACATGCATTTAATTAAATATTATCATTGTTTTATACACTGTAAAACAAATCTCTTTATTTTACAGAAAAAAATTGTCAGCCAGGACTCCAGTAAAAAATTGCTTATTTCACAGAACTAATCTGTATTTATTACGAACGTACAGGCAAAATCTATTAAAATAACAGAAAGTACGTAATAAATGCAGATTATTTTCTTGAAATAAACAGTTTTTTACTAGCGTCTTGGCTGACAGTTTTTTTTGTAAAATCAACATATTTGTTTTACAGCGTATTTGTTTAAAAATGTAAACAAGCAAGCGTTTTTCTTTGTCGAAAGCATAAAAGAAGGGTGGTATATCCGACTCATTTTTGGCTCCTCGATAGGGTCATGTTTTTCTTTTTCTGAGACGTGTTAATACAACTTACTATCTGTATTTAACGCCTCACTGATTATTTTTATTTAAAAATTGTTTAAATGTGTTATACAAGATCGGAGCACATAAGTTTATTTAGTAAATTTTAGTGTTTTTCAATTACATCGATTTAATTTTTTTTTTCGATATGAAGCATTCATAACATCAATTTAATTATTTAATATATTAATCCAAAGGTAAAATACATACAGCGTGTCCCTGCACTCGTGGCCCAAACTGTAAGGATTGATGGAACACGGCTACACAAGCGCATAACACCATACAAATGCATGATCGTAACTCAAGCACTGAACCGCTACACGACGCTTTCTGTACGTGGAGAGAAACGTTTTCTATACAATATGTAACAAATGATTGCTGATTTTGTTTATGGGGAATAGTGTTACTAACTGAGATGCTAATATGGATGAAAATTAGATGAAGAAATGAAGGGATTAGAAAGTAAGTAGCTCAAGAGAATGGAGGAGGACTGTATCTTAAATTGGACGAAATTTCCCTTCAAAGAAATTGAGGATGAATCGCAACTCATAGGCAAAATTTTAATTGGTGATAGAACACATGTAAGCAAGGAATTTTTGCCATACAGTGCATGTGTGTGTGCGTATCGCACGCGACAAATTGGTAGATAGCGATGTCGTTAAACACAAAAAGCACTGTTTTATTACACGCACTGTCATCATTACCATGGATTTAAAAAAGGATGGTCTGTTTTAATAATCAGGAAAGGTCGGGCATGTATGGTTTATGGATAGATATGTATGTTGCATTTCATGTATGGTGCTGCGGTTGTGAATGCTCTGGAAGTTCTAATTGTGTATTAAATATGGCTCTCTCCACAATCAACAAGTTCCATGTAACTAAAATGCATTTTATGGTGTTTAAGATGGTCTAGGCGTGTTTTATCACCCTTTATAATTTGGCTCATGAGTTCAGGGACATCCTGTAAATTATCTATCATGGTATTATCAGTGCTTTACATTGAAATTAAATCAAAGTCAGATAATTAAAATATATATAAATGCGCTAAATAAAGCTATATTTCAGTACTTCTTTAAACCGATCTAACTATATTGAAATAAAAATCAATCAGAAAGGCAGTCAAAATAGATTCTAAATTACATTAAAACAGTCTAAATGTTTTAAAGAAAGGATTTTTTTTTAACAATCGTGGGACTACCAACTCTCCTTACTTAAATACTGAGAATTCCCAATGATCCGTTTTTTAATACCAGAATTTGAGAAGAAAAGTTTTCCTGTTGGAGTTTTACAACATTTGCAACGAAACTTAACTTCCGGGTAGTTTTCTGCAAAATTTGTAAGAAAAATATCAACAGAATATATTTTTTAATTTGGTAATTATAAAATGGGCCGATTGGAGATCCAACAGAAAATATTTCCTTAAAACTAAGCACACATTTGAATGTGATAAAATTATTTAAAAGAAAGCGCATTCAAAATGCGTTTTTAAATTAATTACAGTTAATTATTTTTTTTAATTTATTGATAAAATTAAAAGATTCTAATGCATTTTGTTCAGTGTTACAACATTAATACGTTGGAAAAATTTTGAGGTTCTACCTAATTTATTTTTGGTGAAATCGTGCACGCAAATTTGTAAATCATTGTTGTGAATTAAATGAATTTAAAGTTTTCACACCCCTTTCAAAAACAAAGAATGGAGATTGCATTAAGCTTTATATCTTCATCAATAATTATCGCCTGTGAAAACATTGGTAATTTTTTACTCAGAATAAAATGTACTATTTACTGACATCAAAACCTTGAAATTGAATTTTTGACAATTTTAAAGGTGATATGTCCCCTTAATTTGTTCTCTCAAACCGAAATATCTTTTTTTAGGATGGTTTCTTTACTCTTTTAAACATTTTCAGCAGCGTAAATGTGTTTATACATGCAGGAAAGACAAATAATATTCATTTTAATGTTAAAGTTTATTATGTTTTTTGATCATGTGTGTCTGAAAAAATTGAACAACATCAATTTCTGAACAAATTGTACAGCGAAAATTTCGACTAGAGAATTTATAGCAACCTAAGCAATCAGTTTTCTCAAAACAGAATATGTTTTTTAGATGCTATGAATTCTCAAAGAAACATTTTTATGTTCAACAAACATGTTTTACAGACTAACAGGATAAATTAACAGCGTTAATATTAACATTAAAATTAATATTATTTTGTTACTTATTCAGGCATAAATTAAATTGCGCTTAAAAATTTCTTTGATTGTGAATTAAAAGGATCATAAAAACTGTATTCCTGTTTGGGAATACCGATTAAAACATTATAAAATTTACTCGGAAACGTTTCCGAAAATCAGTGCCAACAACAAAAACCTTGTTTTTATAAATGATTCTTTAAATCTCGAAAATACATTGGATTCTGATGTTTTTAAAGATAAAGAAAGCTTTTCTCATTCGAGAGTAACTCGTAAGAGGTTATTGTATTTTTTTTCATGTGTACATTATATTTTCATAGAATAAGAAACATTTATCTTTTTTAACTGTGTATATAGAGTTAACGCCTCCTGAAAGAGAAGGTATTAAATTATTATTTTATTTCAATATTCGACCTAATAATGATTCATTTATAATTATAATTTTTATTAGAAACAATAAATCCATTTGTCACAGACAAAAAAATTCTAATGTTTTCTGTAGATCTTTTATAGATATATGGCGATTCTACTCATACGTTTCTCTAAAATTGTGACTCATAATATTTCATTTCACCGAGCTAAACAGTTTTGTAAAAAAAATCGTTCTACATTTTCAGCAGTAAAACATTGTTTTGACGAAATATGAAAAATGAATCTCAGAAGTTTTTGTTCTCATCTATGACTAGTTATAAAGATGCATTATGAGATAATATATGGATTCGAAATTGCTTCTGAAATCCACTTTTTCTGCTCTATAAATATTATTAATAGAAAATTTGAGATTTCTCTCATGCATTTTTAGATAGAACATCATTGATAATACT
This sequence comes from Maratus michaelseni, assembly GCA_963931845.1. Taxonomy (NCBI): domain Eukaryota; kingdom Metazoa; phylum Arthropoda; class Arachnida; order Araneae; family Salticidae; genus Maratus; species Maratus michaelseni. The sequence goes on along the minus strand of OZ007587.1, from coordinate 303,609,775 downwards.
TCATTTCACTGATCTAAAAGAGTTTTACAAAATGTTTCATGATACAATCGCAGCAAGAAGGAATATGGCCACATATGATAAATGATACTAAGAAAATAAGATTCTACTTTCAAGATTATTAATGCATTTGGCTGTACCAAAAAATTTATATTCAGTTAATATATTTTCCATGGGCATACACAAATGGTAAAATGTTTTCATGTACACATTTAATTAAATCTGCTCAAAAATTCTTATTGATGTTATTTTAAAATTATTTGCACCAAAAAACTAATATTAAAATTTGTCTTTTTTCTAATTTAAAAGGCAATTTTATTTAAAATAGCCTGTCAACATTCTTTTTTTCAATAGAATTTACTGTAATTTTGTCAATTCGTATACTTGGGGTCGTTTGGAAAAACACGTAGTTCCCTATAAAAGGCTCTGTGTTTTTTAAATGACTTTTTATATGGAATATCATAAATTATTAAATTTAACTATTCTTTCTTAAAAATACTCCGTATACTTCTTGCGACAAAAATGTATTTACGTTCCGTATTTGAAGTTTAGTTTAATTTTAATTTGAAATTAATTCATTGTTCTGTAAAAATATATCATAAATTTAGTATTCAATTTGATACCATATATTAATACAAAGAAGATGTTTGTCTGTGTGCCTGTCTCTCTGTTTGTTTGTTGCTGATGGCTAACGAAATATATCGCACACAGATGTGAGCAAAATTGTTTCCTGATAGCAGAAGATAGGTTTGAGGCGATACTTTTACCCATTTATGCAATCCAAATTGAATCTTTTTGAACGATTTAATAAATTTTGTCCTCTTTTCTATAAAGTTTGCTCGGATTTCGTACAGCGAATTTTGAATTTCCGGGGATTTTTTTAAAGCCCCCATTTCGCTGAAAATTAGAAGTATTTATCAACTAATTTCTATTTTATACCTTATCTATCCAATCTTATAGTGTATACCACTGTACGGAGCAGACTTGCGGAAACTGATTTTAGAAATGAAAAAAATGTGAAATATCTATTTTAAATTATTAATAACGAAAGTAAGTCCATTGGTGTTTTCTTTAAAACGCAGTAAAGTAAGAGAAGAAAAAATACTTGCTTTGGTTCCTAAGCAAGGGCGGTGCTAAAGGGTCCTGTCGGAGTCAAAATTCAATTGTCGTCGCACGAAATATTTTGAATTGGGTCGGGTCGGGTTGGCACTCTTTTTTTTTAAAGTTTTTTTTTTTTTTTTTTTTTTTGCGTGTGTGTGTTTGACTTAACTAATTGTTTCGGGTTCCAGTCGGTTTCTGAATGAGTTTTGATTCTTGAGGCGTGTGTCAGATATTTCCGGTTTTTTTATGTCTAAAATATTGTTTTAGATGAAAATCTATATATATTAGATTTTACGTAAACTTAGATTGAAGTATTTCAGGTTCGGGTCGGAATGCTAAGAACGAAAAATGTTTTGTGGTCTTTGGGTTGGGGTTGCGGGTAGAGTCCTGAATCGGGTCGAACAAACTGAGCCTATCCCGGCTCGTGATTTTTTAAAGCGTCCATTTCCTGGATAATGAGAAGATTTTATCAACTAATTTCTATTTGATACCTTATCTATCCATTATTACCTATCCAATATTATAATTTATTCCCCTGTATAGAGAAGACTTTCGGGAATCGATTATAAAAATGAAAAAAAAAATATATGAAATAGTTTTTTTTTTATTTAAATCATTATTATCAAAAGTAAGGCCATTGATGTTTTCTCAGAAATGCAGGAAAGTAAGATAAGTGCCAGTTTTGGTACCTCAGCAAGGGTGGCATACTTGGCCTCCACGTCAAGGTCAAAATTTAATTGTCGTCATGCAAAATATTTTAACTTGGGTCGGGTCGGGTTGGCACTTTATTTTTTTATTATTATTACTATTTTATTTTGCAAGACGGTTTGACTAAACTAATTGTTTTGGTTACGTTTAAACAAATTGTTCTGATTGTGTAGGATTAATCCGATTTTTAAATAAAAATTCCAAAATACTTTTTCAGATAAAAATCCATATATTTGATTTTACGTCTGCTTCGTTTGAACTATTTCCGGTTCGGGTCCACATGTGAAGCGCGGAAATTATTTTGTCGTCTTTGGGTTGTGGTTACGAGTAGAGTCCTGCATCGGGTCGGGCAAACTGAACTTAACCCGGCTCCGGATTTGGGTCGTATCGGACTGACGCTAATTTTTATTTAATGCGGGTCGGACTTGTATCTTTTAACTACAGGTAGATTCGAGTTGGGCTAACTTTAATTGTTTATTTTTCAGGTCGGTTTCGCGTTGATTTTTGATACATGCGGGTAGTGTTCAATTCCTCAAATTAATCTCCAAGCTATATTTTAAATGAAAAACTATATATATTGGAATATTAACGTGTTATTTTCTACTTCAAATATGAAATTAATACTAGAACTATAATTGTATATTACTTTTCTATTTTTGCATTTCAATATGGATTATTCTTTTTCATTTCGAGTTGGATTCGTGTTGATGTGTGCCGGTTTCGTGTCAAGGTTTGTCGGAATAGGGCCGAGTTGCGTGTCGACGAAATTTGTTTTGTCCGGTAACGAGTCAACTATTTTTTTTGTCTGGGTCGGGTTGGGTTTCGGCTAGACTGAATATAGAACTTTCGGGTTTTGGTGGGATATAAATCTATCCGCGCCGAACTCTTAGCCGCTTAGCTCTAGCTCCACGCGTCTAGATAGTAACGTTTATCTACTTATTTTCCCAATGGCACTTCCTCTAACAATTTTTTTTAAATCCCTCCCCCCTTACAAAAAAAAGAAAAAGAAAGCTGGTAAAATAAATATCTTCAAACTGATCGAAAGTTGCCATTCCTTTTTGAGTAAAAGACATTAATGTTAAAGTTCCTCAAATGTATGCTATAAATTATAAACTGTCGCATTTTTTTGGTCACTTCAGGCTTTTTCTGTAGCCTTTTGCCAACCGATTCTTCTCAGTTATACCTGGTATCTAAAAACAGAGATTGTTTTCATTTATAGGACACTAAATACCGTTTAGTGCAAAAACAACATAAATCCAAATGATTTCTTTCTTTCTTTTTTTTTTTTTTTTTTTTTTTTTTTTTTTTTTTTTATAAAATAAAAAAATGATAACTGATAAACACATTTAATTTTAAGAAATAGAAATATAGTCTGCACTGATTTTTTTTAAATAGCATTTGTGTGTAGCACATGTTTTATGGATTTCTGAAAAATCTTAAACCTTGGACTTATGTAGTTTTTGAAAATACATTTTCAAATTATGTTATTTCAGTATATTTTATTGTAAAACTGAAACAACGAAACGAAAAACAATGCAATGTAAATTTATAAAACTAAACAAAAGAAATTTATTACAAAAGCACTTCCAAAAGCTCATTCAAAATGCAGAAAAGATAATTTAAAAATTTCGAATATACAAAATTTGCATTTACCAGTATAAGTTTTAAAAGCAAGCAAGTTAGCCTTTTCATTTTTTTGTTACAGATTTCTTAAAACATTGTAAGATTACAGAAAAGTGGTTACTTTAATCTTTGATATTTATTAGTTACATATTGGCGAAATTTTTATGACTATCAATATAACTATCTGCTGAGACAGTTATATTAAACAGGATGATCATTCAGTTAATTTAAGCTTTCTTAAACCGCTTTAAAAAAATTAAATAGGCAAATGCATTAGAAGACCGTTTTTATGAGCGTATAAGTTGGTTAAAATCACTTATTTCATTTTAGTATCGTAAAACATATTTATTGATGTATAATTTTTATATTAAAAATATTTAATCTTTTGATGCTAAATCTTTCAAAGTATATAAACTATTTTTAAAACGAACAAATATCACTCGAGCGATTAGAAGGAAAAACGGTGACATAAAAAAATATTGATGTATAATTTTTATATTAACAATATTTACTGTTTTGATGCTAAATCTTTAAAAGTATATAAACTATTTTTATGACCAACAAATATCACTCGAGCGATATAAAGGAAAAACGGTGACAGTCATAGGCAGTTACTTGATAGTAAATCGCCTCTTTCTTCTATTACGTGCATCGACTTCAATCGTTTTTCCTCTTTATACCTAACTTTAACTGTGCTTTTCTAAAAACTTTCGTGCTTTCTTCCCCCTTTATATTTATCTTTAATTAAGTTTTTTAACATATTACTATAATTTATGTCTCTATTCCAAGGTATCAAACAATTGCATGTATACATGTTAAAACGTATTCATAGCTTAATCATCACACATTTCTCAAAAAGAGGACTATGATTTATTTCCCTTTGACATTCCAATTGTAATTTCATCTAAAACTTTCCATGACAGTAAAAAATGAGAGTAGAATTATAGTTATTTCAGTACACTTGACATCTAACCAGAGGCGCCATTTCAAATCTTTCTTAGGGAAGGTATGCACTACTTTATTTGACGAAATACGAAATCACTTTCCCGTTAAGCATAGGAACTTTTCTTCACGAGAGGGAATGTTTATTAAAAATTCATATTTTAGAATACAGATATTGAATATTACATTAGAGATTAAAATAAAATTAGTACAAAGTTAGTTTTTACAGTACTGGTTCAGATCAAAACATTTCTTAATATTAAAAAAATTATATAAGAAAAAGTATAAAAGAAAGTAATCAGAAAATTTATGAAAAGAATACTTCATCATAACACAACTAGTAATTTTGCATGGTTAAAACAGTAAGCTGAAATCGGAATAGTATGAGTACTATTAGTACTCATACTCATACTATAAGTACAAAAATGTACTTATTTGTATTTTCTTTAACGGAAACAAAAATGTATTTTAATTTTATTGTAAGCAACTGAGAAGCAATAGCTGGAGTTTTATTCTCGTATATATTTTTTAAATTAGACAAAGATCTAATTAATGATAATATGCATCATCTTGAGAATGTTGCAATAGTAAGGATTCCGAAAATATTATCGATAATTACTGTGCTTAAAGTGTTTATTTAGTGCTAAACTTTCTAATTTTAATAAAATATTTATTAATTAAGTTTTTTTAGCTTTTGTGTGATTTCTGATTTCTTTTCCAGTCTGTGATGACTGATAGAAATTGTAATAGTCAATTCCTTGATAGCAACAATCTCCCCCCCCCTCTTATCCTTCCCTAAATGCCCCCCCCCCCTGCATCTAACCCGGCATTTTCATACACTTTTTTTCCTACAAAGATTTAAAAAACAAATGAATAAAAACATTTGTAAATAAATCTTTTAAAGGATTTTTTAACAAAAAATTAATAGTAATTAGATTAAATCAAGATTCAACTTTTATTAATCTTCTAGATTAATATTTTATTTTATGGCCGGAAAGTTAATGAAAAAAATAAAACTGGAAAGAATGAAATCATTTTATCAATCTTACTTAACTAAAGTTTCTTGAGAAAAATTAACAATTAATTTTAATTTAGAATATTAAAATATTATATTTTACGTTTAATTCTTACAAAATAAATTAAAAGATTCAAAATATATTAAAAACTATTTTAAAAGATATTAATTGTTTCTTAAATTAGAAGCATTGATATTTACTTTTTTAGTTACTTTTCAGTCCATTATCATTTTTAGTTAAAATAATTTTAATTTAGATTTATTTTTTCCATTTTGCGATTAAAGACAAAGTTCTGATATAACTGTCAAGTAAAATGAAAAATGTAAATATTTTTTCCTTGTTATCACACTTTAAAAAATATATATTATTTATTCATTTTTGAGATGATAAGAAAATTGTTTTCTTGTATCATTTCCCTCATGTGGTTCTGTAGTTTACTTTTTAACGAAGTGGTACCATTTGAAATTTGACGTAGAAAAAGATTTAATAAGGAACTGTTAAATGAATTTATAAAAAAGAAAAACACAATTAAGTTATTACAATAAAATAATCAAATTTATATTGATTGCATTTGATTATTTTTGGCTGTTTGATATAACAGACCAGATGCCCTTATCAAAAGGTTGACTAAATGAATTGTGTCTGGCCGATTAATATAGCATAGCTCAATTCGAAGAACCTTGGTAGCTTAAGCCAAAGGTCCAAGGTTCAAATCCTGCCCTGAGCACTTTTACAACTCTCCCATTGAATAGTCTGACGCCCACCAAAAATTATTATTTTGAACTGAACTAAAATACGATTTATACTAATATTAATATTTTACATTTAAAATAATTTTAATTCAGATTTATTTTTTCCATTTTGCGATTAAAGAAAAAGTTCTGATATAACTGTCAAGTAAAATGAAAAATGTAAATATTTTTTCCTTGTTATCACACTTTAAAAAATATATATTATTTATTAATTTTTGAGATGATAAGAAAATTGTTTTCTAGTATCATTTCCCTCATGTGGTTCTGTAGTTTACTTTTTAACGAAATGGTACCATTTGAAATTTGACGTAGAAAAAGATTTAATAAGGAACTGTTAAATGAATTTATAAAAAAGAAAAACACAATTAAGTTATTACAATAAAATAATCAAATTTATATTGATTGCATTTGATTATTTGGCTGTTTGATATAACAGAGCAGATGTCCTTATCAAAAGGTTGACTAAGTAAAGGAATTGTGCCTGGCCGATTAATATAGCATAGCTCAATTCGAAGAACCTTGGCAGCTTAAGCCAAAGGTCCTAGGTTCAAATCCTTTCCTGAACACTTTTACAACTCTCACATTGAATAGTCTGACGCCCCCCAAAAATTATTATTTTGAACTGAACTAAAATACGATTTATACTAATATTAATATTTTACATTTAAAATAAAATTAGACTTCGTTCGTCAAAACCTTACTTTTCTCCAAATAAAATAATCAGTGGTTAATATTCAAGATAAGTAATCACTTGAAGCAGCAATTTTTGTAAATGTGAAGTGAAAATTCAGGTAAAATTACATTTTTGTTTTCTTCATATCTTATGATAATATTCCAAATTAAAGTATTTCAGATAAGCGATTACTCTTCATTAAAAAGAGAGGGCTTCAGAATGAAATATCTCCTACATGTACAGTGCACAAGGAAAAAACCCCGGTAACTTGCATTTTAAAAGTAGTACATTAAATTGGTTTACAGTGAATTTTTTTGTTAATCATTTTCTACTATTAAGTTAAAGGGAATTTTTCTTGAGAGACAGTATACATATTTATTTTTACATGGACTGTTAAAATCTCGATGCAAAGCCCTATATTTATTTACTGGATTCTATTTCTAATACTTATTTTAATCTAAGTAAAATAAATCATTGCTGTACTGTGAAAAACAACCGGAATATGAATTAAAGTTTGTTCACGGACTATGTGAATATTGATAAACACATTTTTTTAATTACGTGATATTGCGGTTAAAGATGTTTAAAAAATGTAGTAAAAATATTCTGTTAACGAGAGTAACAATATTCGCCAAGAAACCCATAAATATCACAGTACATGGTAGCGCACAGGCGAAGTTCATATATCACGCTGTACATTATTTACACGAAGCCATTTGAGGCATTATCGACATTCCGTATCTCAGAAGATAATTGAAATTTACGAATATGAATTCGCTGTCGGTATATTATCGATATTACTACTCTGCTTCCTTAAACGCATATATTTATCTTTTGTAAAGTCTGAGATATCAATCTCAGATTGAGATCTTAAAAAATCGCAGGTTTTAACAGTCATAAGGAAGCAGAAAAACAAAGCCTCTAATCAAAACTTTAATTACTGAGAAAAAAAGTGGTATTTTAAGATGGTACTCACTATTATCTAATAAAATAGAATTATTACAATGCAATATTCTTAATTTCTTACATTTATTTTGTATAGATTCAGAGATATAGAATTTCAACAATCGCTGTTTTAGAATATATTCACTGCCTGACCACAAACTATGAAATAAAAATTGATCGACTATTTCCGGTGTTATTAGAAAATTGAAATGCTGTACATAAAGAGAGTTTTTGATGTAACCTAATCAAAAAATCAAAAAAATAGAAAAAAATCTCATTACATAGTTTTTAAAATTCCAAAGTTCCACTTCATTATTTTAGAGATCAATTTGTTTTCCCTTTCTCTAGAGATCATTTAAGAATAATCTAGACTATTTTCAATATGAATTTTTTTAATTTAATATTGTTTATGTGCTATAATTACCCGCGCATGGCATAGTGGTACAGATATTTTTTAATTTAATCAAATGTATTTAACAGTGTTTATAATATATTAATAACTAGTATATAACAATATAATAAAATATAACACCTTGTAATAGTATATTACTTTTAAATGCTAAAGGTGTAAAATTAACAACTATAATATGAATTAAAATAACTTTTATTAGTTTTTTTACATGTTTCGACTCTTCTGAGTCATTTTCAAAAACAAAATGAGAATATTGTAAAGCTGCATGGGCTTTGAAGTTATTATTTACATGTACTTTTTAAAAAATTACGCACGTTATCTATTATTTTTTACTTGATTGTTTATTTTCATATCTTTGAGCATGGAGTAATTCTAGCCACAGTTTCGGTAAATTAAAAGATGCCGCATCGTTACATATTGTATTTTTGCGCGTGAGTATCTCTATGGTTTCTCTTATTATGGATGGATAGTGTAGACTGGAGGGAAATATTATTTTACTTTCATTGAAATTTATTTGGATGGTTTCTTCTTGATATAATCTTGCTAGGGCTGTAGTTTTTCTATTGTATTTAATATCAGCTATATGCTCTTTTTTTCTGCAATTAAATTTCCTGCTGGTCATGCCTATGTAGTAATTCCTGGATCCGTGTTCTTTTATAAAAGGTATTTCATATACTCCTGAATAATTCTCAAAATTAATTGGGTCAATTTTACTGCAAATGATATTTTTTAATTTCTTAGGTGGTTTGGCTATTAAGCAGATATTGAAACGTTTTTCGAAAAATTAAAACACATCCTTAAACGTTTCAATATCTGCTTAATAGCCAAACCACCTAAGAAATTAAATAATATCATTTGCAGTAAAATTGACCCAATTAATTTTGAGAATTATTCAGGAGTATATGAAATACCTTTTATTAAAGAAGACGGATCCAAGAATTACTACACAGGCATGACCAGCAGGAAATTTAATTGCAGAAAAAAGAGCATATAGCTGATATTAAATACAATAGAAAAACTACAGCCCTAGCAAGATTATATCAAGAAGAAACCATCCAAATAAATTTCAATGAAAGTAAAATAATATTTCCCTCCAGTCTACACTATCCATCCATAATAAGAGTAACCATAGAGATACTCACGCGAAAAAATACAATATGTAACGATGCGGCATCTTTTAATTTACCGAAACTGTGGCTAGAATTACTCCATGCTCAAAGATATGAAAATAAACAATCAAGTAAAAAATAATAGATAACGTGCGTAATTTTTTTAAAAGTACATGTAAATAATAACTTCAAAGCCTGTGCAGCTTTAGAATATTCTCATTTTGTTTTTGAAAATGACTCAGAAGAGTCGAAACATGTAAAACAACCAATAAAAGTTATTTTAATTTATATTATAGTTGTTAATTTTACACCTTTAGCATTTAAAAGTAATAAACTAGTATATAATAATAATAATTATATATTATAATAATTATAGTGTGAAAAACTCCCGGAATATGAATTAAAGTGTGTTCACGGTAATATAATAATTATAATATAATTTTATTTTATTATTATATTTAACCATATAAATTTAACCGCTTTAACTTGCTGATTTTACATATCTATTGATAATTTGACAACTAATGGTCAGGAATGGAAGAATTCCATTTCATTATTTTAGATTTCTTTCTTTTTTTTTTTTAGAGATCATTTAAAAATAATCTATTCCTTTTTTCATATGATTTTTTTTTAAATTTGATATTGTTTATGTGTTTTATTTAGCGTGCATGGCATAGTGGTAAAAGAGATTTTTAAATTTAATAATATGTATAGTCGCTTTAACTTGCCGATTTTACAGATTTATTGATAATTTGACAACAAATGATCAGAAATGGAAGAATCCAATTTCATTATTTTATATTTCAATTTATTTTCCTTTTTTAGAGATCAATTAAAAAAAACGTAGCTCTTTTTCCGATGAATTTTTTTAATTTGATATCGTTTACTTGATATATTTATCGTGTATGACATAGTGGTAAAGATATTTTTTTGCTTTAACCATATGCAGAGACCCATTTACTTGCCGATATTACATATCTATTGATAATTTGGCAACTAATAGTCAGGCATAAGAGCATTCCATTTCATAAACAGATTTTAGAAAAACAGCCCATTCAGTCATGTTGAACTCCTGCACTTGCCTTATAGTGGGGTTGATCCCCACTTCTTAAAATCTTTTCTGATTCCATCAGAGGCACTCCCCAGAGTCCATTTCCACTTCGGCTTTTCTGCTCCAGTCACTAAGAAGGACCTAATACCAACTCATCTCAGGCAGTTGGCATTAGAAGTTATAAATGAGATCTCTAATAACCCCATAAAATAATATATGGATGGCAGTAAACTGGACGACCACGCCGGTAGTGGAATTTACATTGAGAAACAAGGACAAAATTTATCCATCAGTCTCCGTAACCCTGCTTTCTCTTCAGTCTTTAAAAGCGAGCTTATTGCAATTGCACAAGGCCTAGAGACTATTTTCAGCGATTGGGACTTCGGAGACCTATGGATTCATTCAGATAGTCGCAGCTCCCTTCAACACCTTCACAATTGGATTACAGACAAGGCAACACTAGATACCCGTCTGGCTCATTCATTCTCATGACGTCACAAATAGTGGCTGGCCGCGACCAGCGATTGGTACAAAGAGACGCGCTCATCGTTTTGTGCCAATCGTTGTATGTCTTTCGCGCGGCCAGCCACCATTTGTGACGTTATGATAATGAATGAGCCAGCCCGGTATCTAGTGTAGCCCTGTTACAGGTTGGAGATAAAAGTAGCATTTCCATCCTTCTTAAACTAAAAATTATTTCAAATCTCCATGATGTTCATTTTCAGTGGATTCCATCCCACATAGACATTTATGGCAATGAGCAAGCTGATCGCTTGGCCAAGGAGGGTTGTTGTCAATCTATATCTTCCTCTTCAGCCCTTACCTACTCAGAGCATCAATCTAGTTAAATCTGAAATTTCTCAAAGGAGTGGAAGGTCCCTCCCAGCCACCACTAGTACGCGGCCAAAGATTTCGGCAATTTCAAGATTGGCAAGTGGGCACAGGAAAAGTCTCTCGTTCTTTGAGGGAAGAAATAATTTTGAAGTCTGCTCTAAATGTCAAGCTTAACAGGCCTCTGCAGATCACATTCTGGACTGCTTGGGTCTTTCCAGGGAGGACTTCTGGTTCCCCTTCTGGTTCTTGATTTTCTGAAAATTAACGTTCTATTGGATCTTGTCGGACTTCGTCAGACAGTTAGAGGATAAGCCACAACAACAACAACACAGATTAAAATTTATTTACATTTTTTAGAGATCATTTAAAAAGAACCTAGCACCTTTTCAGACGAATGTTTTTAATTTGATATCGTTTACTTGCCAAATTTAACGTGCATAACATAGTGGTAAACAGATTTTTAGCTTTAACCATATGCATAGACACTTTAACTTGCCGATTTTACATATCTATTGATAATTTGATAACTAATGGTAAAAAATGGAAGATAGCTTATATTGGGGTGTTTTCAACCACGGGGATGCTGAAGGTGACGGAAAAAGTATGTTTCTTTTATGAATATTTAATAATTGCATTATTAATTAATAATTAATATTATAAAAATATATTTATATGAAATACGCTTTCTACTTATGTTTAGGTTTTTACTATCAATTATTTATAACAAAATTAATAAAATACATGAATTATCTTTCAAGTTGCATCTGAATTATGGGCATTTTTCATTCTAGACGTCTGATTCAATATTTAATAAATTAAATCTTACTAACTTATTGTTCAAAACTGATGTCAATATGCATTTCCATAAAATTTGGCATAAGAAAATTAAATAGGAAACAAAATTATGGTATTGCTATTAAACTTTTAAAAGAGAGGTTTAATTTTTAAATGTATATGACCACATATGACCAAATAAACGGCATACAATTCATTTTTTCTTGCATTAATTAAAACTGAATTTTTAGCCATCGTTCTGATTTTTTATTTTTTTATTTTTTTCAATTTTATAGTACATTTCAGAAAAAAGTTAAATATATGCGTGATGAAAATATGTCTTAAAATTAAATCGACAATCTCTTTTAACTAATTTAAAATATGGTTAAATTACACATTCTGTTGTAGTATAGCAAACAAAATTATTGTTTAAAAATATAAGTAAGACAGTAAATCGAGAAGAATTTCTAAATAACACGGTATTAAGAAAATTACATACATTTTTAAAATTTATAAACATGTTTTTATATTAATTTTTAAACAATTTACAAAACATTTTCTATATAAAAGAAAGTAGATTCTCTTTCATAATTTTTTATAAGCAAACTCAGAGCAAATAGTTGTCGAAGAGGTTCAAAATTTATTCTCAATTTATTAAACGTATTACATAGAAATGAAATAATAATCGATAATAAATTTTAATTAACTTGAAAATAAGATAACTCAATGTCTTTTTTTTTCTCTCAAAACTGGAAATCTTGTTTACTACTTTGAAATCTAATTATTCTTCAATTCCTTGGCGGCAACTTTTATTTGATCAAAAACTTATACATGTTTGAAATTGCAAAATGTTTGATATGATGTTTTTCCACAAGGAATATAGCTAATTAATTAATTGCATGCCACCAATTACTTTTTATGAATGATAGATTTTATAATTCGTGAAACTTAAAGAAGTTTTTTTTAATCTTTTATTTTGTACGATGTATTTCTCTTCCATAGAAACCGTTATACATATAATTATAAACAGTATATATATATATATATATATATATATATATATATATATATATATATATATATATATATATATATATATATATTATTTAAATGAAAAAATTCAAAATAATAATTTTTTCTATGTTATGAATTTCACTAATTTTCAAGATATGTTTCGAAAATTTAAACAAATGTAATTATTATACTTATAATACAGGGTATACATTTTTATTACTTAATTATAATACAGGATAAAAATTGTTTGATGATATATGTGCCTTTGGTGATCATACCGTTAAGGGAAACGGGTTACAAATACGGATATGCATATTTTAAGCCATGGACTCGAGACTTACAAATAAAGGTACCATGCTTATTGGAAGCGAATTTAGATTTTTAGAGCTCATTCCTTTCGTCTCTAAGAGCTTTGTGGTTTGATACCTCGCATATCTGCTATTTAGTTTTAATATTGACAGAGGGACGGGTAATTTTAAAATTTTCCTTTATTGAAAATCAGTTGCCGTCAAAGAATATGCATGAAATAAGGTATTCGCACTGTCATACATTGATGATAATCAATTTTTCATACATTGTTCTTTCCGAAGAAAGCAAAAACGTTTCTCGCATTGAGAACAACGAGCAAAGGTTTCTTCTTCAGCTGATTCGACAATGCACTCAAAACAAGTCTGCATCCTGTTTTGAATTTTAAAAGAGCAGTCTGTATGGGTGACGTCATTTTCGTCTTTATCTATGTATCCGCCTTTGGTAAATCAATACTTGAACATAGGGATGAATTTAACTGATGCAAATTGATACTGTGCCAGTTACTGAAGCTTGATGACGTTCTTGCGAGTCATTCGGGAAAATATATAATTCGTTGAATAAAATGTAGTTTTAAATGAATTTTACAAATACTTTCCAAGGACGGAAATATATCAAATCCAACGGTTGAATGAGACTGGTTGAAGTTGCAGGCATACACATCAGATTTATTTGCCCGTCTTGAAAGGAAGAAGGATTCGAAACCAGAATTGTCGCATCATGCATGAGAACGGCCTTTTTACTTCCTCGTCTCACTTCTGTTGTTGTACTACTCTTTTAATAGAGGAGTAGTTAATTTTCCTGACGTTGAGCCGACGACGTAGCAATTGTTTGGCTTCAAACGAGGACCAGGAAGTCTAGTAGGAAAACCCTTTCTTTCTTTAAGACAGATAAAAAGGTTGGGAAAGAGAATACCATTCATTGAAGCTGTAGGCTGGACGTTGTACGAATGAGTCATGGCACCTCTGGATTAAATCAAAACACAGATGTTTTACATGCTTTTGACAGTCAGGGTTCTTCTGAAATGCATTTCGTAATTGAAAGAATACTGAACACTGTTAAAGATGTAAGCAGCGGAAAACTCAGGAGATAATGACTTGACATTTACAACATAATCTGCAATTGTCCTCAAAGTGTGGATTCCTTTTTGAAATTAATGCGAGTCGTGACGCTAGTGCTCTTACGACTCACAACTCGATTCATGGTTCAAAACTTTCAAATCCACGTCCTAGACGCCTTCAAAGTTAGTTCTTTGACGAACTGATCAGCTAAGAGCCCAAATGAGAATGCCAATATCGTCAATTCGTTTCTTTTCAAAGAGAGCGGTCTCGAGATTCTTCCTGACTATATAATGAATTTGTCGATACTTCTCGAATGACGATCCTTTCTTGTTATTTAACTTTTTGAATCTCCGAAACATGTTATATACAGTTTCATTTGCCATGGAAGCTGGAAAAATGAATCTATTCTTGAGGCCCGACGTGTTCTTCCATTTACCAGTTGATGGCTTTGCATAGTTAAGAACTTTCATCATGGCTTCGTTAGAAGTGTAGTCGAAACTGATCTTCGCCTTCTTTGATGGGTTCAATGACAGTTGATAAGTAGGGGACGCTTGAGATGATATCGATGCAATTTCTTATGTTTTGCCCTCTACACTGCAGCATCCGCTAGTGTCATACGCGTATTCCTATAAGTTAATCTAATCTTTCGATCGTTCTTCTTTTCCTATTTGCAAGACAAGTGTTCCTTCCGAATCCAAATTTATCCCTGATTCAAAGAATTCTATGAGATTATTGTCCGTAATCTTGTCTCTCATGGTAATTGCGACTGTTGGTTCATGTTGCCATTTCTCAAATAGATGTAGAATTACCTTCTTTTGATTAAACATGATGTTAACGTAGGTCTCAAAGTCTAAAACGTTTATTTTCAAGTTTCAGGAGTCTGAAAGCTGTACAAGAAACTTTGCACATTCTTAAAAAAAATTGGAGAAAATTCAGTTTAAAACTGAATATTAACAGGGGTTGTTTCAAGCAACTTAAACTCGAACCAGAGCAGAGTTACTCACAGTGTTAATCACAGCTGTTAAAACTTTGCAATTTAAAAACAAAAATGGGTATATTTTCTTCAGAATCCAAGCTTAAAACGTAAAATTGAAGACTAATATGAGAAAAAAAATCATAATCTGAAATAGTAAAAATATATTGCATAAGAAACTTCAGATTTTGTAAATAAGACAGAATTAAAATCACATATCATCTTCTATGACTTTATATTTCAACACAATAAATAAAAAGCGCTAACTTTAACCAATAAATAGAAAACGCTAACATTACGTTCGCCATACATTTACAGAAAAAATTGAATCATGCAAATTTTCGAAAAATAAAACAGTAGCATCAAACCCCTTCACATCCCGCCGTACGCAGAAGTTCCGCAAAATACGAAGTGACTGAAAAACTAGGAATAAGTAGTGATAAAATGAACAAAACTAGTTTACATTATCACTTGCGAAAACCTACCATTCAAATAGCAGACCGAGAATTTATCTGTAGTTACAAATCTTATAATAACCATAATAACCATAATAATACCGAATGGTTACCTTCATGGTTCTATATTTCTGTCGTTGGCGACGATTGAATTTTGTTGTTGTTGTTTTGTTTACTTTCATGGATAGAGAATTTGAACTGCGAACCAAATTTCAACTGAATTTATAGCAGAATATATACATAATTGAACGTACATCATCTCTCAAATATTAACTCCTTAATCGTCGCGTAATTTTGGGAAAATCCCTTCAAAAATCGTCAAATTTTTTAGTGCCCGATTTTATTATTCATAAAAATCTGAGTTCATTGGTAAAAGAAATAGTGCATTTTTTATATTTAACCCTTTCAGGGGCGGTGGTATGTTTATGAAACCGCTTAACTTTAATACCCAAAACTCTAATGACGCCAGCAATATGGAACACGAGGCTAACGAAAAAGACAGGCTACCGCGGTGCATTCTACTTATCTTTTTTTACAGACTGCTAGAGTGACGTGATGTTCTTTTCGTACACCTCCATTGGTGGATTCGAGCATCACGTGACTCCCGCGGTCTGTAAAAATGATACGCGTAAAGCACCGCGGTAGCCTTTCTTTTTCGTTAGCCTCGTATGGAACAAATATTTTCCGTTACTATACATGCGAAATTTAGCTTTTTCATACTTTGAAATAAGTCTTTCTTAAATTCCGGAGCCAATCATTTATTTCAACTTCTTAGAAATGAAAGTGTTCTGCCCCTGAAAGCGTGAAAGGATGGATAATATTTTTAAAAATCACAATTTCACTTACTTTTCTATGCCTTTTTTGCACACAAATTCCGCGCAGGGAAGCTTTGCTGGAATGTCGTAATTTGTGGTTTCACTTTGATTTAAGGTAAAGATATAAAAATCAAATAATTTGCTACATTACCACAAGACGATAATTTTATTTAATTTTAATTTCAAAATTGGCATTCAATATATTTTTCAAAATTTAATAATTTTTCAATGTATGGAAAACTTTGAAACATGGTATGCACAGTCCTACGTTACAGTCCTTACAAAAATATAAATTTTCTTTTTGAATTTTCTGTTCCTTTTCATTCACATGGGATAAACAAACTTTATATTCTCTGTAAGGTTTATCTTTTTTGTCCGAAGGGGGTATAACATTCAGAAAATGGCGTAAATACAAACAACTTGATGTTGCGTCGTCCGAAGGACGGCCCCGTTTACGGACATTTCCTTCTGTATGATATTTTTCAACGCTTTCATCTACTAAATCGTGTCTGGACTTTAGATGAGAATATCTGCCTCCTTCTTTCTTATAAATTTGAAAAGCATTGAAAACTGCTCGGTCCAATAGATGGAAGAATATCTTTTTTTTTTTCAATTCCTACTATTAGTTCGCACTTTCCCTAGATATATTTATATATCTTGTTCAAATTTTCAATCGTTAATAAAATACTTTTTATTCATCCACTCAAGTTCAAATACATTTTTTTAAACTTGTAGTGGATGATACTTGATGTTAATACAGGTTTTTCAAATATAAATTCTTTAATTAAGTTAAATTTATTTTGCCACTTAATAGTGTGATTCTGGCATTGGTATATACATATTTATATTAATTATAATTATTTAATAAAAAGTAACTAAAATAAAATGTTTCTTCGTTGACCTAATTAAGAATTGACTTTATTTTTTTTTATATTACTTGTTATAATATTTCTTCCCACCATCTCTAGCTACAGGGTAACTTGAAAGAAATCGATCTACTATATCAACACCTCCCACAGTTTGGTTGTAATCTACAACTGCTTTTGGCTTCCTTATCATGCTTTTATTTTGAGTTGTAACTTAACAAATTTCAGAATTATGTATTGGTGATAACAATGTCAGATATTTTTTTGTATTTCCACTTCAACGCCATGAGTTTTTTCGTATAAACGCAAGAACTTCACCAGATTTTAACTTTTTGTTCCCTCGCAAACCTTCTGGCATATCTTTTCTGTTTTTCTAACAGTTCCAATAACATCGGTTTCATAACTCAAAAGAATATCACATACCTCCGGCGATGTGTAATAATTGTCCATTGTTATACAATGGCCCTTTCTCAGTAATGGCATCAATAGTGTCATAACGAACCTGTGACCGATCGAGAGCGTTTCAAAGTATTTGCTGAACAAAGTTCCTTTCCCTGTATAAATAATAAAAGGCCATATATACCCAGTACTAGATTCGCACAACATAAAAGATTTTATTGCAAATTTCCCTTTTTTCATTGGTATGTACTTCTGCCATAATAAACGTTCTTTGTACAACATCAGACTTTCATCGATAGTGACATCTCTTTCATGGGTAACTATACTTCTATACAAATTATTCATATGCTGACAAACAGTCCACATTTTATACAGTGTTGTATTAGGATGATTTTCAGGATCGTGAGCTTCACTATTTGCAAAATGTAAGTATTTTTTAATTTCGCTGTACC
The DNA here is from genome assembly GCA_963931845.1 of Maratus michaelseni. NCBI lineage: Eukaryota > Metazoa > Arthropoda > Arachnida > Araneae > Salticidae > Maratus > Maratus michaelseni. The sequence continues at coordinate 303,591,497 of OZ007587.1, read as the reverse complement.
TATTGTACGTCATAATATTGCGAAAAAATGGTGTCTCAACAGATATTTTTTTAGTCCAATACATACTTTCTTCCGGCTTTTTTACAACCCGTTCGACAATTGTAAGTGCAAGGAACAATCGCATTTCATTTCGAGAGACAGGTTGCCATTCTGGTCGCCCTTTTACTCTTTTTTTCTAGAAAAACATTTCTCAACTGCTCAATATATCGATTACTTTCGTTTACAATATTATCCACTAATTCATCCTTTATAAAATATTCACAGTACTTCAGAACACGCAAACTAGCATCAAACGAAACATTAACCTTCGGCTCCGATTTGAATTGAAAGCGTGGAGGTGCGTAATCTTGAGCACTTGACGAAATTTTATGACGCTGACGGTTTGGAAAAGAAATATCAGCATCATTTTTCGAAGTCAAAGACATCTGAAAAAATAGAATCTTCTGATTCATTTCCAGAGCCCTAAAATCTTCCTCCTCACTTGATCTACTCAATATTGAAATTTATAAAGCGATAACTCAGATGTATTCAGATTTGAAACAAATGAAACACGTGTTCCAATTCGTACATTTTATCAAAATTAAGCATTCCGATCTTAAAACCAAATTTGTTAGTTCAGTGCTTCCATCTATTCAGCGCTTAAGCATTTAACACTAGAGGTGATGGAAATTTCACTTAAGTTTAAAAAAGAAAATGTACTCCAGAATTTTTATTTAAAGGTTTTTAACTTATCTATTTAACTTATTTTGGTTCGAATTATATATTTAACTCTTTTTCAAAGAAATTTCTGGTTCAAATTGAATTGTATATATTTGGTAGCAATCAAATTGACTGTTCTTGGTGCTTCTAGTGTTAAAGTAATTTCGCGAACGAAAAATTCAAAGAAGATCCCAGAAAATATTAGCTAAAGTCATAGAAGCTTAGCCCGTGAGGGTCTCGGGCGCGACGAAATTTGTTTGTACATGTCTGCCCGCGAATGTCTCGGGCGCGACGATTAAGGGGTTAATTTATTTTGAACGATCTTTCTAAAAATGTAAATTTTATGCAGTTTTATTCGAAAAATAATATTTAATAAAAATGGCCGCCTGGCATATGAAAAAGCGATGCAGGCATCCCGGAATAGTTGTTGACAGTCACATGACTTACGCTTTTATTATAGAGATGCAGAGTATATAGGAGTAATATTTAGTACTGCATTATTAGTAATGCAGATATCCAATAACTGACATTTATGAACCAGTAACTGACATCTGGTGTCAGACACCGGTAAAAAAACTTAAATTTTAATCATGTTTACGACAAGATAAATTTAATTTGTTATTAAGCATTTTTAAACAGTTCAAATAATAGATTTCAACTTTCTTTAATATAACAAATTTCTAACACCTCTGTTTGAGACTAGTGAAATGAAATTCTAGGAACCAATAACTGGCTACCCCTTTAAACTAAATGAAATAACTATACATCCTAAATCATGGCCCTAATATATCATATACATCTTTAAACTAATTTCTACAAGTATAATTTAAGCAAAATGTTTAGGATGATTGCATTACAATTAGATTAGAAAAACACATAATTAATTTTAGAAATAAGATGGTTGCTTCAAAATGCCACCTTATATCGTTATAACCGAAATCCTTCATTTGTCGGCTAGAGCTTTAGTCAGATGAAAAATACATTTTGCCGGGAAAAAGCAAATATTAGAGAGTGAGGGCTGTTTACAGACGATGTTTAATCCAGAGCAGCCGATAGCAGAGTGATTACTTTTATCTCACTCTAGGACAGAACAGTTGGCGAATCAGTAAGCTCAAAAACTGCAAACCAAATGTTATTTGACGAAATGACATGATGACAGACACAACTGCATAATTTCGTTAGTTATTTATACATAGAAACTTTTAAAAACATGCAAGTGGGATTTTACGAAACCGCAAGAGAAAGAATTGCAGGCGTGACATCCGACGTGACGCGGCTTACCGTTACATGGTTGACATGTGAAAAGTATGTACGAAGCTGAATTAAGGATGAGAACGAGAATTTATCTTCCTGTTGCAAAAAAACATCCAGGCATCTCGAACAATATTATAATGTAATTTATGAGCTGAAAATTTGGGCGCAAATGACACATTTGCTTAATAGTTACACACGGTTCATTAATATTATAGAAGGAAATGAAAGCTAAAACACATATATCTGAAACAAATGCATCTGCAATTACTAAGCGAGTCGAAGAATTAAATCTTTTTTTCTTATTTTTTCTCGTGCTGAAAAACTTTGATATTGTAACAGTAGGAAAGGATTATAATTAATTAATTTAAAATGCAATGCGTGACGTTAGAATCACAAAACGTCTCACATGATGTTTACGTATCTCATGTCTGCCTAGCTTTGAGACAGTACAAAGCGGTAAATGTCCTTTTAGACCTCAACCCACATACTTAAAAGCCCATCTTTCCTTCGGAAGAAAAAGATGCATTTCGTACACAGGAAAATGCGTTAAGTATGTCCTCTTTACAGATGTCTCGAAGTACAGTACTCAGATTGCTTTTTTGTGAGTCATATCCGTGAAAAGGTTTGGTTCATACTATCATTCCACATTCCACTATAACGTATGAAAAACTGACTATGTTGGTAGAAATGGAATGATTGTCTTTATGTTGCAAGGAGCTTATGTTTTGGAGCACCACTTCGTAACTTCGATGTTGTAAACTCGAAGATATGACCCCATTACGGTATAAAGCCTTGAACCTTAGTCAGTGAACCTCACTGAGACTTTTCATTACATTTGCTGGTCCAGACTTTATTTTATGAACGAGAAAAAAAAGGAAAAAAGAGCACAATTTGGCAATGGTTTTCTGGAGAGACGGATATTTGTAATATGCACTGACCGTAAAGTTTGCCGATCTAATCTCATTCAGCCCTTTTGATATATTCTGAGAATAGCCGTGGCACAATCTCAAACACTCTGTCAAGGACTACCCAGAGCTCAAAATTCAGAATATTTAAACAACTTATCACTTAAAGAAAAAAAAATTAGATACATAATTTATAAGTTCATATAGTAAAATAAAATCTTCATATTTACAATTTGTACAATTATTTCCTAAATTTCAAATTAAAACGCCCAATAATAAATTTTCTGCCAAAAAAAAAAAAAAAAAAAAAAAAAAAAAAACTATCATGAGAATGCTGAAATGTAAATTGAAAAGAAAAATTTAAAGAAAAATATGTTTTTGATAATAACGAGTCAGGAAGACAAATGTTCATACATAAATTTAAGTAGTATGGAAAACTTAACAATTTTTTTCTTTCATTAAATCTTAATAGGTATTTCCAGGACAATCTGCTATCTGTGTACATTATCGAATGTAATGTGGTCTGTAGATATATTTGTAGTACCAATTATTTAACGTGAGTCATTTGTTAATTAGTTTTCAAAAATTGTAATTTTTTGAATAAATCTTTCTTAAATACAAAAGGTAAATGATTGAAAACAGCCTGAAATTGTGAAAGGGGTAGGGACATCTTGATTTTCAGTGAAATTACTACTTTAGTGATAGCCAAACAAATAACAGATAAACATTTAAATTATTTTTATTGAACTTAATAGGAGAGATACAGACTATTCGATTCGTATATAAATTAACAAAAAAAGAAACTCGTGCAAGAAAAATACATTCAAGATCATTCTCTAAAACCTAGACATGAATCCGTTTTATATCAGTTAGATTTCTGACAAATTTTCTTTTTAATCTTATTATTAATCTTAAATATTGCTTCAGTAATAGATTTGTGACTAAATTAAAAAGACTCATTAAAGCGAAACTTTTTTAATTTATACGAATAAAGCGATTTTCAAGGAAAACATATCGCTGTAACATCACTGCGAGTTACACACATATTTGTTCAAATACTGGATGACCAGAATTAAAATACCCCTACTTTGGTTCCTTCTATATCGAATTACTAAGTCTAAAGGCTTCAAATTTTCTGAACATACTGTTCAAAACACGAGGAAACGGATTATTGAAAGAAAAAAAGTTAACATGAACATCTCGTTCTCCAGATCTTAATCAGTTTAATTTTTGGCTCTCGGGAGACTTAAAAAATCTGGTTTATCGAGGGCATCAGGTAACCTTGGCAGACTTTAACGAAGGTAAGAAAAGTATCTCAGTAGAGCAGTTATGATCCACAATTGAACATGCTCACCACAGACTACACATTTTAAATCTTCAAGAAGGGGGCCATATTGAGCAGCATTCCCTGTGTCGATAAGGTCCTAGTCATATGAATGTTTCGTACGTTCACGTAAAATGTGTTTTTGTGTCTTTTCAACATATGCTCAGTTGTACAGCGCCACCTTTCTGTGATTTCTAGAACTGTTTTTTAGAATATAGAAAATATATTTAGAAATTTACTCGTACTTTATGTTATATATATTTTTTAAATTCAGGTTCACAGATAATATAAGTAAGAATATCATATAATGTAAAGAATAATGTAAATATTTCATTATATTTTAAATTATTTTTTAATACTTTTTTAACATTCTCATTTATCAGACTTAATGTGTAAAAGTTAAAAATTAGAATGTAAGAGCCTATTGTAGATGTATTTGTGAAATTTTCAATATTTTATACCACAGATCTTTAATCAGTGTATTTACATCAAATGCTTGCTTCAAAATTGTGTTCAACAGCTATAACTAAACAGATTAACAACACTCTACTGTGAAAATATTTATTATTGTGCGATAAGCATGGTTTGGTAATTAATCATTAAAAAATACCTCTTAAACTAAAAGAGTGCCTACACATTTAATCTTATGCGATTGAACTTAAATTTCAACTTGAAATTGTTGTCAGATATTTATTAATGATCTCTTATAAGAAATCAAAATAATTACATACTGTTCAACACACGGTATTTAAAAAAGAGATTGTTAAATATTCATATTTCGTAAAATTATAAATAGTCATTATGAGTTGTACATAATAAAGAATACTTTAAAACTACATTCCTTTTAAAGCCTTTCTAATTAAAAGCCTCGAGAAAACAATTATTCACTGAATAAAAATATTACGCAAATGACTGTGTTGAACGAAAACTCTGACAAGTAAACTTAATTAAACTTAATTAATCTCTATGTCTTAGTGCATGAATTTGATAATTAAACTTCTTTAAATCCCTTAATGCTCCTCCGCAACGGTGAAGAATTAATCTTTCATTTACAAGAGAGGAACCAGTGGGAGAAAAGTAGTTACTTGTATAGATCTTTCAGGGTCTTAGATGTTAACATGTTGTTTCAGATTAAATCATGAAATGAAAAGCGTGATTTTAAATGAGTCAAAGAACTACGTTTGTACCTCAGTGTTATTATGTGATTATTACTTCATCTAGAATGCATTAGTTTTATTAAGTAACTAGCTGCATAGAAACAGGATGTATTGGATTTTTCAAAGTATGTTATCTTTTGATTTTTTGGAAGAGAAGAAAATCTAGTTCTTTTATCCATAAAAAAATATATTAATAACATTTTTTTTATTAAATATTGTGTCATAAAAACAAATTATAACTAAAATTCAGCTTAACTGAAAATTAGGGAAATTACATTTTGCAAATTACTTGATTGTGATGCAATTATGGTAGAGTGAATTTATAAAAAGCGACATACGGTAAACAAAAAACAAAAAATAAATTTGATTGGTAAAGATGGTTTTGGAAAAGGAGAGCATGCTTTATATTTTCCGATCTGAGTATGTATCATGTGCTTATGTAACCTTTCCATCATAATGTCACTTTAAAATATAGTAAATCAGTGCTCAGTGGGCAACTTTCATTATGTCATATTCAAATATGGAAACATTTGTAAAAATATTTCGTCCCTTGAAAATTTTCGAAACTGGTGGTATGAATATCAAATCGTATTTGCGCGTACAAAATTATTTCCATTTTTATAGTTAAAATATAGAATTCAGGTTACATGTGATGTATTTTCGATTCAGTAGTAAAGCGTTCTACTTTTATGACCTTACACAACAATCTTAAAAACATCTATGCAATACTACATATGTAGTATACATCTGACAGAAGAATTGATGCACACATATAGCGGAAAGCGGTGTCTTCATTAAACAAGAACGAAAAATCATGCGTCAAGCATAGATTCTGTAACACTTTCCAACGCTTCCAAAATAATTTAAGAAATCATTACAGTTTAATAAGCTGAAAGATAACATCTAAGTGATCAATTTGAAAAACGCATAACGTATTTAAGAAACGTAATTTCAGGAATTTCCAACATATACAATATTCGGAAAAATATCCGAATACTTTTATTCAGCCCTGTATAGGATCTATAGATTTGTATATATACTACATAGGATGCTAAATTTTAGTTTAGTTAGGAAACGCGTAGCACAGTTTAAAAATCTCCTGGAGTTTCTGTCAATAAACGGAAATGTGTTCGCAAACTTTTGTGCTGCCCCGTATAGGATCTACAAAATTTATACACACCAAGTAATAGACAAAAAGTTAGTTAAAATTAAAATCGCTTTCAGCAATTTAAAACGCACTTCCAGGAATTATTGTTAACAGGCAGTAGAGGATTCTTTTGTGTGTCCCTGTAAGTGAACGATGACTGCTATACACACAATATTCTGTAGTAAGCCTCTTGTAATGCACCTTAGTGATATATATAAATTTCAATGCGTTTAAAATAATGAAACATTATTTAAATAAACCGCAGACGATTTTTCTCCATAGACGTAATGTAACGGAATTCTTTTGACTGTCCCTGTAAAGTAACTATAAGTGCTATGCACACCCTATTCCATATTAATCTTCTTGTAATGCACCTTAGTGATATATATCAATTACAATGTGTTTGAAATTGTGTAGCATCATTAAAATAAACCGCAAATGATTTTTCCCCGTAGACAGTAATGTAACGGAATTCTTTTGAGTGTCCCTGTATAAAAACTATAAGTGCTACACACTTCAGTTGAAATAGGGAACATGCTATAGTTGACGACAATAACATATAAAAATTGCAGGGCAATCCGAGCATATTTACGGGAGTTAGAGCACGGACAGACGGCAGACGGTCAGACGGCAGATGGCAGACGGCAGATGGCAGACAAACCGAAGTTATAAACACGTTTTACTTAAACAATATTTCTATGACATTATTCCGGTGGGGTCCTTCGTAGTCGGGATACCTTCTAGCAGTCTTCTATAGTCGGAGTATATACTGGAGAATGTAAGAGTCTTTATCTCAGACACTATATTATACCACTGAAAGCTAAATCATTTACAACAGCTCTATATTCTATCAGAGGCCATTCATGTACATTTTCTGGGTATTTCATACGGATCAATAATATTAGAATTTTCAGCTTTTTGTTAATATTGGGTAAATCTGGAAATAAGTCGCGTTTCAATTTTAAATAAGAAAATGACAACCATAAAAGTATAAAAATAAATTTATTTTTCATTTCTTTTATTAAGTGTCAACAATGGAGTGCTTTTGTTGCCAGCATTACAAAAAAGTGAGAAAATGACAAAAAATGTCGGCAAAAAGTTTAAAATTCGAAATTCCATGAGTTATTATGACATCCTTTGATTCATGTGAATAACAGATGTTAGTTTCATCTTGCATCGATTCATAATCTATGAGGAGAAATTGTTAAATATAGGCACACAGTCGTATTTTAATATATCAAAACCACAGAATTCCTCCTCTTGTAAAACTTGTTTTTAGAAAACTTTCATGAACAAAATATCTTTTATGTTTATCATCGTTAGGTTATTTCATTATTTTCTTTCTATGTTTAACAAGAGGCAACAATTTCTCATCTATTTACGTGAAAGGTAAATATTCAGTAATACTGAGCAAGCCTTCTTTCATGAATTCTACGACGTTCTGGAAACACCAGAAATAAAATTAATTTGAACTATGCATAGCTGTTTTCTTTATGCTTATCTAATCAAAATGGCGAAAAGATGGGGATAGGTACTCTTCGAAACCTTTTAGAAGATTGGCTAGGCTTTATTTCTGTATATAATTTGAAAAAGGTGCACAGACGCTCACATAAACAATAAATCTCAAGCAAGACGTGAAGGATCATGTTCGGATTGGTTATCGCGTGCAATGAATATTTAGCTATTTAAAACTAACAGATAATTAGTATTATAAATAAAATTTCTTCGGAACTTTTCCCGTTCAAATACTCCTGTGTGAGTCGACTAAATAGTCTAAAAAAATTAGAAATGGATATTTTTTTCTGAAAATCACAGATACACACTCCAAATTTAGATACCTATGTTTTAAATGATTTTAATTTATGTTGCACATAAATTAAAATGAGCATTATTTATTTAAGAAATCTTATTGTATTTGTCGCATGAAAATAATTCTCTTTTTCTAAACGGTGATAGATAATTAGAAATAGCAATTAATGTTATTTCTAAGAGCTCAAATAATTAAAATTTGATGTGTCATAATTTTTCTGTTATTATTTTAAAATGCTCGCTCTGTATAAAATCTAAAAATTTTCAGTGAATTGATATATATTATCATATAAAAATTTTAGTAGAGTTGAACAACGAATACTTAATTTACAAGTTTTGTGTATGCACGTGTTAAATCTCTAATTGATATTGCTTTATGTACAGAAATGTAAGAAGCAACAGTAACATATGACAATTTTTCATTCAAATCTTACAAATTTCCTTTTGCATGAATGCATAAATAATTAACTATACGAAACTCTCTTGAGGAAGTGGCAGGAAAAGTATAAATAGAAATATGTAATTTTAGAGAGAGAGAGTAATGAATAACACTTGTCAGAGATTAAAATTTTATCCTAAAGTAAAATCTGTTTTATTTTATTACCCTTTCGTCGTCATTAAATTCTATCATAACGTTCATATATTTATTGTTCTTTAGAAATATATTTTAGCCACTTAGTTAAAATGCCATTAATTATATTTAATAATAAGTAATTCCACGTATTAAAATTGAAATATTTTGAAAACGCAGAAAAAAAGAAATGCTTCACTATTATTTTGCCTTTTTTTTAGCGATTATTATTTATCACATACGTTTATCTAAATAACTTCATACAGCTGTTAGATATTACTTGTGCCTACTTAATATTGGTTTTGAAATATATTTTCACAGTATTTTTTGTAAATTCCTTAATAGTGTGCCTCGACTACTCGGGTGAAAACTTAAATCACGTAACCAATCTATGTATGTATATATTTTTTTCATTTTGGAGCATTTTAAAGCACCTAAAAATTGCTCGTAATTTATAAAGTGCTTCATTACGCCATTTTCCACTGAGTTTTGCTCTAAAAGTTTCATAAAGGATGATTTTGACATTTTTCTATCTATAGCAGAAGAAAATATCCTAATCGATTTTTTTTCGACTTTCGTTTTTCGACAGATTTGCACATTTCAGGGGTTAGATATCCCGTAAAAAAAAGTTTAACCAATATGTTTGTCTGTCCGTCTACCTGTGTCTCTCCTTTATCTATCATCGAAAAGTGTATGAAGTTATGTATAGAATTGAAACATTTTTTATAGGTTTGTGACTATGGCCAGCAGGTTCTGCTTGAATATTTCGACGGAAGGGGGCCATGTAATAACGACTTTTGTGCCATTTTAATTATATTATGTGTATGTTTTTGATTATTCCTTCAGGTCCCAATTGAATTTCGATCAATTAAAACGGAAGAAGGTTTCATTAAAAGCATCTTTGTTAGCATGCGAGATTCTTTTTACTATGAATAAAAGGTTGCAGTAAAAAAATCTACCATAGGGGGCACTAACACGAATGCATCTTCAGGAAGTACTTAAAAGAGGATGGTTAAAAAAAGGAATGCCTACAGTAATAGCAATCTTTGTGTGATTTTCTTGATTTTTTGTATTTTTTTTGTAAATTGGCTGCTCGTGCATTGGAGGAAAACTGGCGCTTCGCAAACATCTGACATACAACAGAATAACTAAAAATATTGATTTTATTGTCACTGTGATAGAAAATTGGGAATTGTTAACATGTAGGAGATAGAAGATTTTGGGGTTGGCACATCCAACTAGTTTTAATAGCTAATATTTAAGAAATTCTCATTTTCGTATCACTTTTTAAAAGCGAAAATCACGCATATCTTATTATATTATAGAGCTTGATAATTAGTGGGAAAAACGTTGTCTTTATGTTTCTGACATATGGAATATAAAGGGTGTATTTCATATCTACTAAATATCTCTCCCAGAATATATTGTTGTAAGAAGTTTTCTCGTTAAAATATTGAATAAATAATATTTCGATTGTCATTTTTATAAAAGTTCAAATGTAAACAAAAACAAGAAAAATAATTTAAAGAAGGGATAATTGATGTAAATATATAAATATTTACTAGAGCAGAAAAACACAGATTTTTAAATATAAAAAACATACGAAAAAAGAATTTCTAAAGGTTTTATCTATACTAATAAAAGAAAGTTTCGCTCTGTGTGTGTGTCTGTGTGTGAATCTGTTGGCGATGGCTAGGAAAATGTAGCCCACCTAGAAGGCTGGAAATTTAGATTTAGGTAGTCCAAACCCTCTCCTGGTGCTCTATTACTTCAGAATTTTAATATTTTAATTACTTTCTGAAATATTACTTAAAATACACAAAGAACTCTCATTAAAAATACGCTTTTATTCTCTTGTATTGGTATGTTCACTGGTTGGTTGCATCGATTCTTCACAGAAGTAATTAAATAAACCAGAGTAGCGATTCATAAATTAGGATTTTTAACGAAATAGTATCAATATGGATTGAAGTTATCAGCGTAGAGGAGCCATGCGATTGTCGCGCCACCTGTACATGACAAATTACACATACGTCCCACTGATTGAAATATTTTCCAGGCACATTTTTCTTCATGACAATTAGTCGGGTTTAAGTTTTTTTTTTTTTTTTTTTTTTTTTTTTTTTTTTTTTTTTTTTTTTACATGACATTTATTATTATGATGGAGATTGTTAATACAGAAAACTTTATTTAACAGATTATTTTTTATATTTGCGGGAATGAAGAGGGGCAAGGGTTTAATTTCATTTAAGCTTCAAGGTGTACTTCTAGAAAGCAGTTACCAGAATTTCCGAATAATAGTGTAAGACAAATTTCAAATTAAGTTCCTAGCTTAACCAAATGAATCAATCATTAAAGATGTATTGTGATCCTCCTAATTAGTTATTTGCTGAAGGCCACTTGAACAACCCCCGCCTCCCTCCCGGCCCGTCCTTCAAGGTTTTTTCTCTAACTCTGCCCCGTTTCCATATCTCAGCAACTATCTTTCCTATTTCAACGCAAGTGATTTCAAACATTATAATTAATTTAATAGTCACCCTTTATAACATTAAACTAAATTTATGAGTAGCGGTTACAACTATTTACGATTAACAGTTTAAGCCAAATTTGTAATTAAATTCAATGCTTAAGGAAACGAGCGAATTTTGAAAGATGCATAGTGGTCCTCCTAATTAGTCATTTGCTGAAGGGCACTTGAACATCCCCCCCCCGGGATCTCCTTCAAGGTTTTTTCTCTAACTCTGCTCCATTTCCATATCTCTGCAACTATCTTTCCGATTTCAACGCAAGTGATTCCAAACATTATAATTAATTTAACAGTCACTCTTTATAACATTAATCTAAATATATGAGTAGTGGTTACCACTATTTCCGAATAATTGGGTAAGCCAAATTTGTAATTAAGATTCCAGCTTAAGCAAACGAACGAATTTAGAAAGATGCATAGTGCTCCTCTTAATTAGTCATTTGCTGAAGGGTACTTGAACAACCCTCCCCCCCCGGCCCCTCCTTCAAGGTTTTTCTCTAACTATGCCCCGTTTCTCTATATCAGCAACTATCTTTCCGATTTCAACGCAAGTGATTCTAAACATTATATTTAACTTAATAGTCACCCTTTATAACATAATAGTGTGCCTCGACTACTCGGGTGAAAACTTAAATCACGTAACCAATCTATGTATGTATATATATATTTTTTTCATTTTGGAGCATTTTAAAGCACCTAAAAATTGCTCGTAATTTATAAAGTGCTTCATTACGCCATTTTCCACTGAGTTTTGGTCTAAAAGTTTCATAAAGAATGATTTTGACGTTTTTCTATCTATAGCAGAAGAAATATCCTAATCGATTTTTTGTTTACTTTCGTTTTTCGACAGATTTGCACATTTCAGGGGTTAGATATCCCGTAAAAAAAGTTTAACCAAAATGTTTGTCTGTCCATCTACCTGTGTCTGTCCTTTATGTATCATCGAAAAGTGTATGAAGTTATGTATAGAATTGAAACATTTTTTTATAGGTTTGTGAGTAGAATTTATGAGTAGCGGTTACCACTATTTACAAATAAGAGTTTAAGCCAACTTTGTAATTAAGTTCCTAGCTTAACAAAACGAACAAATTTTTATGCATGCATAGTGGGCCTCCTAATTAGTCATTTTCTGAAGGACACTCGAACATCACCTCCCCTCGGCACCTCACTCAAGGTTATTTTCTCTAACTGTGCCTTATTGCAATAACTGGGTTAATAATGTTCCAATCTTCTCGAAACCAGCTCGATGTAGTGCGCCTACTATACAGCAACGTAGGCAGCGGGGACCTGTCTCAGAAGTTCGTTCGGAAAGAGGTTTGTTTAGAACAGAATGCTCCCCTGGCGGTGGTAGGGGGGAAATAAAAGATTTTCTAGAGCGTACGAGCATGCCGGATATACGGTTCCGAAGCCATCGTAGACCGTGGCCAGAGTTCCGTTTTTTAAGAGATTTAAGTTTATTACAAGGGCTCGGGCAACGCCGGGCGGGTCAGCTAGTTTTTCAATAAAATTCTTTACCTTATCTGGTATTAATTAAATTAATGTTTTATTTTAAGACTACCTATCTGTTATTGATTTATATTACTAATTCAATAGCAAAAGTATTACGAGAAGTTTAAATTAATCATTATTCAACTCATTTTTTTCGAGAACCTAATTTTTTCCTGACTTTATATTTAAGATGGGCAGAAAGTTAGCTTTAAAGAAAACTTTAAAAAGTGAAAGTAAAAAAAGAAAAATGATGCGAAAGAGAGTTTTTCACTAAAAACATTGTTAGCATGCGAGTTTCTTTTTACAGGAAAAAAAAGGCTGTTGTTAAAAAAATCAACCATAGGGGGCGGTAACGCGAAAGCTTCTTCTGCAAGTATGCAAGTGATGACGATTACAAAAAGAATGCCTACTCGGTGCTTTTCCTAACCACTTTAATCTTCAGTTTAGTTTCCCAAATGACTGAGTGAATAGTGTACATGAATTTTGTAAAGAAAGAAACGGCAATAAATGTTTTTAATCATTTTGACCACAAAAATCATTTAAAATAGTATCTCCGAAACCCAGTAGCTTGTTTTACACTCAAAAGTAATTATTTAGTCTAATGCGTGGTCCACCGAATAATCAGTTTATTTATAATCATCTCGTTTGCGTATTTCCAGATATTCCATTTGCATACTAAATATATTTTTTTCAGTTAAAAAGAATCTCGCTTCTTAACGATGCTTTTAGTGCAAAGAACACTTCCATATGACTATGTTTTATTTTTATAATTTTTTTTTATATTTTATACGAACATTCTGCTCTCCGTGTTTTAAAACCATATAAAATAATTTTTAAAACAACTTAAATCATATTATAAGAAAATCTATTATATATTTTTTAAGTTACTAACTTTGCATCGTGCGATGTTAGGAAAGCTTTTCATCTAAATAATTAAAATAAAATAATTATGCTTTTAATAAAAAGAAGCTCGTTAATAAGTGATTAGTTTATGTTTTTGTTTCACTTTTTATGCAAATATAATGAAAAAATTCATTTAAATAAAAGATAATTGTTATGTACATTAATTAACGGTAATTATGGCTAAAAATAGCACGTTCTGTTTTAACTACACATTTGATGTTGTAAAGCTGTCTTAATGCTCAAGCGTTGTTTTCCAAATGAGGAATAAGTAAACGAAGTTAAATAAATTATTTAACAAATAACAGGTGTATTCGGCTAAGCGTTTGTATTAGATTTTATATATAAGTTATTGTACATTTTACAACAGATAAAAATATTTAAGTTACTATGTATTTTGGTCAAAAAAGGTAAATTTTCGTTACATGAAATAATAACTTTCGCAAGTTGAAAGATAAAAATAATATTTAATTACATTCTCTTAATTTCATTAAAAACAATTCATATAGTTTATTGCATAGTTATTTAAACAAGTACAATTTTATTTTTTAGCAATAACTGAACACATTTTAATTCGTTTTTGAAGCTATTTAAATAAAGAAAGACTTCTAGTTTAATTCTTTATTCAATTATTTATAAGGGCTTTTTTTTTTTTTTTTTTTTTTTTTTACAAACGATTCTGAGAGTGAGACTTTTTATTCCAGTAGAAACATTCAAATTTTCAGGGAAACTATAAAAATATATTCAGTGTTTATTATTTGAATACGTCTGTCTTTATAGTGTCAAAATATTTCAAGGAAATTGATGTTTCAACCGCAGAAACAAAAAAGCTATTATAATTATGGTTTAAAACTGTTAAACGTTTAATATTTATTTGGTTAACTCTCAAAACATTTATGCAACATGTTTAAATTTTAACTAAATATATTACTTATTAGACGTATTGATTTGTAGTTTAATTAACAATTATGTTAGATCTTAAATTCTAATTGAAGCGTCATATTTGCTTGATGACACCTTCTAAGTTACTATGTATTTTGGTCAAAAAAGGTAAATTTTCGTTACATGAAATATTAACTTTCGCAAGTTGAAAGATAAAAATAATATTTAATTACATTCTCTTAATTTCATTCAAAACAATTCATATAGTTTATTGCATAGTTATGTAAACAAGTACAATTTTATTTTTTAGCAATAACTGAACACATTGTAATTCGTTTTTGAAGCTATTTAAATTAAGAAAGACTTCTAGTTTAATTCTTTATTCAATTATTTATAAGGGCATTTTTTTTTTTACAAACGATTCTGAGAGTGAGACTTTTTATTCCAATATAAATATTCAAATTTTCAGGGAAACTATAAAAATATATTCAGTGTTTATTATTTGAATACGTCTGTTTTTATAGTGTCAAAATATTTCAAGGAAATTGATGTTTCAACCGCAGAAACAAAAAAGCTTTTATAATTATGGTTTAAAACTGTTAAACGTTTAATATTTACTTGGTTAACTCTCAAAACATTTATGCAACATGTTTGAATTTTAACTAAATATATTATTTATTAGACGTATTGATTTGTAGTTTAATTAACAATTATGTTAGATCTTAAATTCTAATTGAAGCGTCATATTTGTTTGATGACACCTTTCAGCTTAATATGTTTTATTTCTACATCTTTTATTATTTTTCTATAGAATTTATAATATATGAAAATATTCCCTGAGAATATTTTGCACTAACGCACTTTGTCTTTTTTATATTCTAAATCCTGGCATTCTATTCAAAATACTGAGGGTGTTTGTGTAGCATATTCTTGATGCTAGAAAGAAAATATTTAATAGAACGGACCACTCAAAGATTAGAACACTTAACGTAAAAGCTTTTTAAATAATTGACTTAGACATTGAAATCAAGTTTAAAAGTCTTTCGTTCAGAATATTTCTCAGTCTACTAATTTTTATTTTTTATTTTATCTTAATAATTTATAAAATCAAAATAATACATGAAAAATTTTTCACTTTAACATACGGTAAATTTGAAATATTCACAACGTATCCTAAATTCTCAAGAACTTTTACTGGGATATTTTTGATGCGTGAAAATCAAGTTGGTGAAGTATGAAGCACTAAATTAAGATTTTACCTACTGAAATAGCACTTGAACTGATTGGCATAAATATTAAAAACTCGTTCAAATGTCTTATTTGTTAGATGATATTCTGAGTTTTTCTTTTATATGTTTTATGTTTTCTTTTGAAATTTATAATATGAAAATAATACCAAAATAATTATTATTCCGGTTTAACAAACAGTTTCTGTTTTAAACTTCAAGTACTGATAGCTTATAATTAACTAGCTAAGTCACCGGACATTACCTGGGCCCGTTATAATAATGTTAAACAATCTCCACTTTGTATGATTTTATATTTTCTAAAAATCTTTAAATTAACCTGATTTCCGGGACTTCGCTGCTTTTGACAACGTGTAGTGTTTCATATGAACCTATTTTCTGGGACTCTACTGCCTTCGGAAGCTTGTAGTGTTTCAAATGAAGCTAGTTTCTGGGGCCCCACTGCAATCGTGAGTGTCTAGTGCACTCTCAGAAATAAAACACTAAATTTTGACGATTCGGCAATCCTTAAGCCCTATTTCGTTATTTTTGACAATCATTTCGTCACAGAGTTACGTGATTTTTCACGAAACACGAATCCTCAAATATCTGACGAAACTGTTTCCTCGCTGTCAAAAATAAAACTCTCACTTTTGACGATTCCGCAATTCTTAAGCTATATTTCATCCTTTTTGACAATCATTTCGTCTCAAAATTAAGTGATTTTTGATGAAATGGAAAATCTCAAATATTTGACAGAAATGTTTTCCCATTCAAGGCCAGATTTTTTTGTTGTTACAAAATCGTTCAAAAAAAATTACACGAAAGTACCAAATTTACAATATATTAATGAAAACATAAACAAAAATATTTCATCCTTGGGGGCCGCTATAACACAAAATTACTAAATTTATACTTTCTTTTTCATATCTGATAATTTGCGTCTATACTTTTTGTAACTTTAACATTTTTGTAATGATTTTATGCATTTCTATTGCTTATTCAAAGATAAATTTTTCTAAAGCTACAGAATTTCGTTAAAAATGCTTAAAAAATCCTTCTAAAGTTACAGAACTTCAATTAAAATAGTAAAATGCAAACATAATTTGGTCCATTTTCGACCGAAAGCAACAATCATTTTCCCAATGGTTAAAAAAATAAAAATTTTAAGAGCTTTTTTTATTTAAGAAATATATTCATATAACAATTAAATTTTAAAAATGCATAACTGATCCCTTTCCCCTCTATAAACAGTAACGTGTTAAAATCTTATCTAAAAATGATGAACTCTCCTCCAATATGCACTTCAAAATTTATTATTTCTGGTGAACAAATTAACTAGACCATATTCTAATCATTCATTGAACAAGGGAAATTTCTCTAGTAAATTATATTAATCAAGCCATGTTCTAATTATTTATTAACCATCGAAAAACCTTAATAATAATCTAACCTTATTAATTAAAACATGCTGAAATTCTAACAGCACTAATAAAAAAACAATCTACCTTTTAAAAATATACACACACATCAACATCCCGTAGATACATTTAAAATCAAATTCAACAAGGTCCCACTGGCAAAGCAGGCAGCACTTTCGTCTCCCACGCCAAAGGTTGTGCGTTCGAATCCCGTTGAAGACTTGAGAAATGCGATGTAAAATTTTTCCCCCTGTCAATTAGAGATGCTTCTAAAATTGTCAATAGATGGCGCCAACAGTCCTTTTTCCGATCAAGCAATTTGCCGAAATCAATTTCCTCAGTTTTTTGAGGATAGAAATTTACTCGATTTGACGAAATATTCGCTCGGGGCATTTCCCAGGAAACAGTTTCGTCAAAAACGAAGAAAATTTCGTGGAATTTGAGTATCCATTTCTAACAATGTGTGTTCCAAAAAACCTCTTTCCGAAAGAACCAGTGGCCTTGGTCAAGTCCATAGAACCGGAAAAAAGAATGCACCGCGGAGGAGCTGGAAGGTGCCCCCTTGTTAATTTAATGAATTACCACTAACACTAACGCGATATTTAATTTGCGGATGAAATCCCCCCTCCCCCTCTATAAACTGAACTATCTTACAGTAAGGCGATTTTTTATTTACGGTTGTAGTGGGTAAACGTAAGATGAAGCCGAAGAAGAAGATTAATACCCCAAAAAGGTGGCAGCGGGGGGGGGGGGTGTCTAAAGACATTTTTAGTAGTTTATAAAGTAGACGTAGGACCATAGAATTATGTTAAAGAAAATTGCAAGAGAATCCGATTATTTATAAAGAAGTGAACTAAGGGCACCAAGAAAGAGATTAATAAACAAAATTGGTGGTAGTTGAGTTCAGAGATATCTTTTGTAGCTCAAATAGCTGCTGGAGAACCTACGAAGTTGTTAGGAAGAAACGCTGGTGAATCGGACCATTTTAAGGAAGCTATAGTAGGGTGCTCAAAAGAGTCAAACTGATTAAATAGATTAGAAAATAGTAATAGACTGCTATTATGTTTATTAGTGTCGGCTGTTCACTAAATTTATAATTTTTCAATTGGAAATTCCGATTTTTTAGCACTAAATTTATCATTTTGCAATTAGATAGAAATTTTCGATCTGTGCCAAAACTGTACATAAGAGATTTTGCAAGATATGAACATAAAAAATACGCAAACAAAACTGCTTCATATAAAATAACATCATCATCTCAAGCTATGTTATTCTTTTATACTTTACCTATAAGTATACATATTAACAATTGCTTATTGTGTCACAATCCAGATACTTATAAAACACTTCATAAAACTCTTTAAAAATAAAGTGAAATTACACATATTTAATTGAACAAACAATTTTCTTTCCCAGATCTTAAAAAGTAATAAAAAAATATGCAATGGCATTACCTACAAATATTGAGATGTCTCACAGCAGAAACTTAATATTGTATATCACACAAAAAATGGAAGCTAGAGTGAGATACACGGGCGAGAAATTATCCTTCTGAAACATATTTTAATTCACAGAACTACTAATGCCATTTATCGATGATTGAGGAAAATATTTAACATTTATCGGGAAACGTACCGAAGGCAATGTAATGGTTGAATCAAATATTTTTATAGCATTATGATTCCACTGGTACTTTAAAGTTCTAGGGGAACATAAAGGGTTAAGACAGTAAGTTTTATCCACCCGTATACGTGACGTACAGAGCGTTCAGAATGCTTTATTTTTTCTATCAGTATCTGAAACATTTTCTTATTTAACCCTTCTTTGCATTGTGATGGAAATTTCCATCACTGTTTATTTAACTTTTAATAAATAAATCAACTTCTTCGCCACCACTATGTTTATAAATCAATGTATATAATATCAATCTAATAAATTTCCCGTGAACTATGTTGCTGAACAAAGTTAAAAATCTATCTTAAAATTTCTGGTGTCTAATATTTAATATATGTATAAAAAACAATTGTAAAAGAAAAACTCATGCAAAGAAGGGTTAATGAGAGAATAGTAATTACATTAGGATTAGTCATTACATCTGCTATTACATTAGGAAAACATTTCTAATCGAAATTACTGGAGATAAAATATTAAAAATTCAGTAAAGGGCACTCGTCGCAAAGATGTTAAATATGCACTTGAATAGTTTCAAATGTAAAACTCAAATGTACGTTTCATTATCTGACATATGAGGGGGTTTGAATGAGAGTGGAGAAAATAAAAAATTGAAAACGCTGGATGTAGTCTTTGAATGTACACTGCTCAAAACAATTAAAGGATATTGCAGTTTTAGGTGGATTTTGTATCTGGGAAACTTTTTAGCTGATTGATACATGGTCGACAGATATAGTAGGTTATATGAGAATAAATTACACATGTTTGGCAGAAAAAAATGCATTTTATTGCGCATTTGTGTACAAAAGGAAAAAAAAACACAATTTGTGCATATGAGAAAAATAGAATAAGAAAAGGTGTTTTCTTCAAAGAAAATCATTTTCAATAGGGGGTATGGTTTCCAAGGGCGGCCAGCAACGTTGAACACCTTTGAGGCGTGGACTCAATGAGGCTATTAATGACGAGTTGGGGTATTCTGCCCACTCTTTCAGAAGAGCTCTTTCCAGTTCTTGGAGAGTTTGTGGGGGTTGTTGGCGGCCAGAAACTCGTCTTCCTAGAGCGTCTCAAACGTGCTCGATTGGATTCATGTCTGGAGAACACGCTGGCCATTCCATTCGAACGATTCCTTCCGCGAAAAGGAAATCCTCCACCAGGTTTGCACGATGTGGCCTGCAGTTATCGTCCATTAAAATGAAGTTATCTCCGATTGCTGCAGCGTAAGGGACTACAATAGGTCTGAGGATCTCATCCCTATATCGGCGACCAGTCAGAGCTCCATCTCGAATGATGTAGAGGTCAGTGCGCCCGTCAATGGAGATGCCACCATACACCAACACTCCTCCACCGCCAAATCTGACACTTTCGTGCACGAACGCAGGATTATTCCTACTGCCACGGTCCCTCCAGATGAAAATACGCCTATTATCCGGATGCACAGAAAAACGGGACTCGTCAGAAAACAGAATATTGCTCCATTCATTTCTCCTCCAGTTGACATGCTCGGTTGCCCACTCCCTGCGGTCGCGACGATGCCTTGATGTTAATCTAACACATACCATCGGTCGGCGAGCATACAGACCTACAGCATGGAGCCAGTTTCGGACAGTCTGAGTTGAAATCGTGGTGCCTGTAGCCGAGCGAAGGTGTTGTTGGAGAAGAGTAGCGTTCATGTTTCGGTGTCTCCGAGCTCTTAACGCTAAATACCGATCTTCATTGGGCGTTGTTGCCCGTCTACGACGTTGCCCTGGACTTCGGCCTGCACATCCACTCTCCAAAAAACGGTTCCAGATCCTGGAAATGACACTTTGTGACACTCCAATGGCTTGCGCTACTTCGGCTTGAGTTTGGCCCCCTTCTAACCTACCAACAATTCTCCAAGCTTCTGAATCTGTCAAATGACTTCGCTGAGACATCGTACTCATCGAAACAAAGCAATCACTGAATGCCGATCATCCTTGTCTTCATTCTCTTTTATCCAGTTGAAAGTCAAATTTCATTCGCTGCCGCTGAAGCGACGTTTTTGACGTCGAACTCAAAATTTGCATACTCCACAGTTTGAAAACCAGAAAAATTTGCATTTGTGATTCTCTTCTTCTATTTTCGGCAAAAAAAATTTCGTTTATATCTTTATTTTATGTAAAACTTCAAATATCCTTTAATTGTTTTGAGCAGTGTATATTAAATTCTATTCAGTGTGATAGTGAAATAAGTCATAGTTCACATAGGGAGTCGCAGAAGGGAAAAACAAGTTGGACCATTTAATGCAGAGGCAATACGACATGTTTCACAAAACCCTTCATTTCTAAAATTATTAAATATTGACTTACTACACTATCATTCTAACCCCCTAATATTACAGAACGAAAAGAAATGTAAGACTCATTCTATAAATAGTCGAAGAAGTTGTGTAAAATCTAAAATACTATTAAATCAGAAAAATTTCCGAGAAATTCTAAACAATTAAATGACTAAATAACCCAAAAAATGTTCTACGTAATTATTCTGGTAGTGATTGTATTTTTTATTTTTTAATCAACAATTTTTGAAAATTGAATAAAAATTTGTTTATTCATTTTATTTTTTAAATTTGAAAGCATAACTTTTATTTTTAGTCTGCAAGATTACTTTTACAAAATAACTAATAAGGAATGAGTTCATAACATATAGAGAGTTGCTCGCCTAAAAGTTCAAATTGTCCCACGTTGGAAACCACTGATTAAGGGTTACTGAAGGACCTGCGTTTTGGGTATGAGGTCGTGAGTGTTGGGTTATGCATGAAATTTATACTCTAAAATGGCAGCCAAATGTGTCACTTTCCAAAAGTTTAATCTATATCTGAATTGCTTTTCTTAATTTTTGCTCATTAGTAAAATATAACAATTAGTTTTCTTTCGTTTTCGGAAAGTAAATGGAAGGATCTACTGGAAACAAATTTGTGTTTAGTTCAGTTTTTAATGAATGCCGGCCCCTGTCTGGTTTATATTTCTTAATTTTTTGATTACTGCCTTCAGTTTTGCAAAACTTAAGAAAAATAACGAACGATTTTTTACCAAAAATTGGACATAGGAATGTAAAAGGTTTTTTTACATATGTATTAGATATCTCAATATTGTAAATTTTCGCTAATTCGTGAAAATTCTTAATTTCATGTATTTTCACTGTAAAATCAGGTGTGTGCGTTTCGATATTTTGCGAAAACAAATCTTTTTTATGCGTCTTTAAATAATATATCGGCTAATTATAATTTTAAAAAATATGAGCCTTAAATGCATAAGAACCTGCCTTGGACTATATTCACCCAAATTTTCAGATCTCTAGATTCTGTAGATTTCGCTAACCACCGCCGACAAACAAACACACACAGAGAGTGAAACTTTATTTTATTAGTATAAATACTCAAGATCTTTGTATAGTATACTTTTCATACTTTGAAATCAAGTTGATGAGGTATAAATTTCTAAAATATGAATGTACTTATTAAAATAGCAATTGAACTAATTGACTTAAATATTAAAATCTAGTAGAAATATATTTGAAGATATTCATTTATTTATTTTTTACATGTTTTAATGTTTTTTTTTTCAGAGTTTATAATATGAAAATAATCTCCAAATATTGTATCTCTCCTTCTTCTGATTTAACAAACTCCATCTAATTTAAATCTCGAGTACTGAAAATTTATAACAAATACTCAAGATATCTCAATGGCATATTTTTCATACTTAGAAATCAATTTGATGAGGTATAAAGCGCTAAAATACGAATGTACTTATTACAAAAGCAATTGAACTTATTGATTTAAATATTAAAATCTAGTTGAAATGTCATAATTGGTTGAAAATATTTCGAGTTTTCTTTTTCTTACTTTTTTTTTTACTTTTACATGCTTTGATGTTTTCTTTTAGAATTTAAAATATGAAAATAATCTAAAAAAAAACATTGTTCTGAGTTAACAAACTATGTACATTTGCATTATGTCCGTACATCAAAATCTCAAGTACTGAGAAATTATACTGAACTCTCAAGATGTTTGAATTGCATATTTTTTCGCACTTACAAATTAAGTTGAAGAAGAATAAAATACCAGAATATTAATGTACGTTTAATAAATGAGCATTCAGACTTTTGACATTGATATATAATTTTAGATGAGATTTTATTTGTTTCAGTACGTTTTTCCGTGTCATTGTTTTATTTCGAAATTTTTTTTAATATTGCTTCTCTATAAGTAATAAATATTAGTGGAAGTCTTCGACCTTTTGCGTTTCAGGACATTTTTCAAAGTTCCGTGGGCACCCATTAATCAGTTCAAAAGCGTAAGCTAGAACTGTATAAATGCCTACGATATAAGATCAGATGCAGGTACATAGGCGATGAGGATTTCTCTTTTTCTCTCGATTCAATCATAAATATATTCATTTATATTTGCTCACAATATTTAATTTTATCACTAGAATTTCTATAAAATTATCTCACTAATAATACTAGTACCACAACGATAAAACTTTTAAAAACAAAATCTATAAATACGGATACCTTCAGGGCCTTCCAATACCTTCAGGGCCCTGCTAAGGAATATCACAGAATTTTGCCAATATTGGAACCTGCCAGAAAGGGACATTTACTCCGATACTATGCGATTTCGTCTTGACAGAATTTACTGTAACTATACACTCTGTCAATAAGAAAAAAAGAATACTCTCATCTATTTTACACACTAAATTGTCCCAGAAAAAACAAATTACCCATTTGACTGGCAATAATCTGGTCTTTCAATTTTTGTTAAAAAGAAGCTTTGGGGATCATTTTCACACTGAAATCGTACCAGACCCTGAAATGTTTATTAGAAACACCTAATTTTGACATCAAATATAGGTTTTCTTTAAATTTTACCTTAGGATACTAAATGAAGTCTTTCGGTCAAGTAGCGTGCTAGAAATAATCGGATTATTATCCAAACCCGATTAGCGATATTTCGTTTGACATTAAAGATTTTACATTAGCTAATTGCAGTTGCTAGCAGTGCATTTGCGCTTCTCTAGTAAAAAAAATCTAGAAACGTTTATTAAGAATAATTTTGGAGCGTTCCACAAAAAAAAAATCTGTAACTTTCCTGTGAAATGTACTGGAACATTCCTGATGTCTAATACTTCTGTAATATTGGTATTTTCATGTAAATATTTCTGGCATAAAGCTAGTTAGTCTTCCTGAAATATTGGTATTTCATTGCAAATATTTTCTACATAAATCAAATATTTCTGCAAAAATGTGCATTTCTTTATAAATTTTCCTAATGTAAATCCACTATTTTTCCAGTAGTGGCATTAAATTGGTGATTATTTTTATTATTGCAATATTTTCTGACATTGGTTTCGTACTACTATATAAACATGTCACCAATATTTGAAATACTATAATTATGACTTTATCAATGACTTCAATATTACAAAAATGTAATGCCTCAAACGTTTCTTTCTTTAAACTTATAACTGTATTCCCAACAGCAAAGCTTTATTAATTATACTAGAAAAATACTAAAGCCTCTCGTAAGACAATTTGTATTTTTCGTTTATTAAATATACATAAAATATGACTTTTCTTTTATCGTTTGGAACTTTAATTTAGCTTTCGTTTGATGAACACATTTCCTTTTGATAAGTTTCTGTATAACAATCGGAACTTTTTTTTATTTTTGGGTTAGGCTGTCTTGTGGAAACAATAAAGTTCTTTCTACTCAGGTTAGTAAAGCTGGAACATATTTAATGTGTTTAAATTGGAATAAAAGAAGAAGGAAAAACTACTTAGTGCAGCTGACGCATTTCCTTTTTACAGTTGATTGAGGCTTTTTACTTACCAAATGGAATTTTATTAGTAATCGAAGAAAGTATAAGCAATGTTTTTTAGAAGCAAAACAGTTTTTAGAAAAATTTATGTCACTGAAATGTAAATGAAAATTTTTATTTAAAATATTTAGCAAACATTGTACTTAATACTTTTTTAACCGCAAATATACAAAGCAAGAAAACATGTTATTATGAATTTTTCAAAAATTATAATTCTTTGCGTTAATGCATTTTACACGATTTATATTGATTTTTTTTAATTATAAAGTATGAAAGATTCTCTTCCAATCTAATATTAAATTTTAAAATACAGCAACATATTGTACTCCTCGTCTTACTTGGATTTTCAAGTAACATTTTTCTTTTCCAAACATTCAAAACATTTTGTAACATTCAAAACATTTTGTCTCCGCACATGTCCGAAGCCTACTCTCATAATTTTTCTTTCTTATCTTATCTTTTATATTTGTTTTCTTTCCTTTTTTCATCTGTCATTAGTTGTTATATATACTAAACCCATTTCACTTTTATTATTCATAATATTTATTTCTTCTTTATTTATAATCACCCCCTTTCATTCTTTTCCCTTTCTAAATGCGTTATAATTAAAGACTTTTTTATTCAAATAATTATTCATAAATTCTTCTTTTTAATTACAATCTTATTTACATTTATTTATTTTACTTTCTTTAAACTATCAACCCTTATGATATTTATTGCTATATATCTTGTACAGGTTTAGCAAGGGATACGCTACCCACTTTAAAGATTTCTGGAGCAGGTTGAAGCTGATTGAGACACAGATTGAGACATTATAAAAATTACAGATAATCCAAATAATACATTTTTCATTTATTGAATAAAGAGTTTTCGTACACAAATTTTCAGAAAGTTGTTACTGTGGAATTAAAGTAAATGTTTAACAAGTTTATAGATTTTAATATCTTACATGGTCTCAGATAAAGTTTTATTATGATATAATAAATTCTCAATATGTTTTTCTTCAACGTCAAATAAAACTTACTGAGATTATTTATTTATTATAGCTATTTCATTATTTGTTATTAGCGACTTTAGTATGTTCCTTTCTAAATTTGTTGTAAATAATAACTTTTTAATTAAAAAAATATTACTACATTCCTCTTTTTAATTGCAATTTTCTTTATTTTTTTCCTTTACCTACTTTTAATCACTAACCCTCATGTTATATTCTGCTATTTATCTTGTACAGGGTTAGTAAGAAATACGCTACCCACTTTAGCGAGTTCTAAAACAGGTATAACTATTCACGTTTCGAAAAAAAAATACAAATAATTCAAATAATGCATTTTTCATTTATCGAATAAAAGGTTTTCGTACAAATATTTTCAGAAAGTTGTTACTGTAGAATTCAAATAAATGTTTAACCTTCTGATATATTTTAATGTATATGGCCTCAGATAAATTTTTATTATAATATAATAAATGCTCAGCATATTTTTCGTTATCGTAAACAACTTTCAGTAAACGAAAAACCATATTTTAGATCGCCAATCTCAGTAACTCGGTTTTAATATGGCTAACAAAGCATCACATCCTTTCTTTCCGAGCTGGAATAGATACGAAAATATGATTTTCTTTAAATTATAGTTATGGACAATGAAGAAGGCATATTGAACATTTATTTAAACATGTTAACCATAATTTGAAGCCATATATTCATTTAAATATATGACTCTATTGGACATTTAATTAGTGGCTGCAGCGCTACTTTTTTGAAAAGTTTTCTACTAAAATATTTTGCCTAATAAAAGACAAGCGCATAATGTGTTTCAACTGTAGCTTTAATTTCGTCTGTACCGGAACAGAAGACCGCAGTCCGAAGTTTAATTTATTTCTTGCTGATCATGTGCTTCAAATTTGCCCTCTGTTCATTCTTTTACTGTTTCGACTTCCCCATCTTGTCAAAAGAAATTTTTTCTTCGTCCAATGTGAGTTCGTCTTTTACCTGTTTTATTCGTTTTGTATTTCTGCCTTCAAACCACGTCTGGCTTTCCATCTGAGGAAGGATCAGTTTTATATAATACAAAACGAACAGGCGATGTTTACTTATACAAAGATTCCTTTGTAAACTATCAGATGCAAATTTCTTGCATTTTACGACTAATGATAGAAAATATTTTTTTAAAATGTATAAAATGTTTTCAAACATGCTTTAAAAATATCTCATGCGCTAGTAATGATCGTATAAAAATATGAATATTTGTATTTTCCACCCCTGTTCAAAGTTTGAATTGAGTACTGAAACGAACATCTATCTATCGCAAGATATGGTTTTAATAGCTTTCAAAATCTCAAAAATTACATTAAATTCTAGCGTATTAATCTTTTAAAGATTCTAATAATATATTTAAAATGAATTCAAGCGGCGGCAATTAGATCCGCCAATTGTCATAAAAAAGAAAGAAGGGAAAAAATAGCGAATAATATAAATTTATTGATACTTCTTTCCTATTTAAATGAGTAGTTTTGATAAGACAATGCAAAAGGCCAATTTTAATTGTGAACTTAAACATTTCCCGTAAAAAAATATTTGTTGTATTTGAAATTATTTTATTGTACTTATACAAAGTTCTATAAAACTTAGATTCTCTGCAATTGTTTATTATTTGGTGACCAATCTTGACTGGCCAGTATATTTTTACAATTTGTTTTCGCATTTTGTCCATTTTTTAATAAATAAAGGTCATACATTAGGAATTTTTAAGCGTGTTTCATTAATAACATAATCTGTTAAGAGAGTTTTGCAATACATTAAGTTACGTTTGAAGAGTTCTTTGTAATTTGTTCATAAAATACATTTGATACTTTCGCATCCATATACATGAGAATGCACTGAAAATGCAATGTTAGCTAGCTGTTTGCAATGAGTCTTCATGAAACAAAAAAAGTAATTAATGGAATTAATATTTAGAGTATGGCGTAGCGATTAACTTTTTCAGAATTTAAATAATTGGGATGATGGCGGAATTTGCAAAAAATAAAAATAAAATTCTTTTCGGCATAATAAAAATGTAAAATCACCGCCATTCAATCTTGGGCGCGTGCAGGAGACGCAAGCATATTTACATGACATGATCTTTTTAATCAGTTTTTAGTCTTTTAAATTTGGCACTGATGATGGAGCATTAGGGGCTACGAAACAGCCGTTTGCCATTTTATATCTTTTTATTTGTGCTATTTTACGTTGTTCATTAATTTTTAATAAAAATGGCTTTAAAATTCTTGTAAAAAATCAAAAATCGAAAATATAAAATCTTACGTTGAGTTATAAAATCAACTCTTAACTTTTGTGTTAAAGGTTAAAGGAAATATGTATATTGAGCGGTTGTCGAACTATCTTAGCGTCCATGTGTAATAACGACGCTTTGAATGAATGCGGTTAATTTTTTAAGTGCGTTCGTAATTATATAAATACGTAGCACCTATTGTCGTCATCTGGTCCGTCCGTCCGTCCGTCTGTCCGTCCGTCCGCATATAACAATGAAAAAACTACCCAACCGTATGGTTTGAAATTTAAGATTATCTTTGCAGAATTTTGTCGAGACATTTCAAATGTTATGAAAATCGAATCAAAACTTTAGACGATATTAATAAAAATATTTATTAAGAAATTTGAATTTAAAAAAAAATGTGCCTTCTGGTTATAGGAGCTTCCGAGGTTTAATCGTCAAGCGACCGAGATACTTATTTTATGACAGAAATTAATCTGCAGACGATATAATGCATTTCACAGAATTAAAAGTCATCAAGATCGGAATATTTATATAACTAGCTATAGTACGAACGCACCTCGTTTGTCACGTTTGACGTACAATTTTCAACATGTTTTAATTTGAATTAGGGACTATTACTTACTGCGGTATATTTGTCGCTGTAACTTTTACAAAACTCGAAAAAAAAAACTCTTTTGAGTTATATTCCAAACACTATAAATTAACAGAAAATTCAAAAAACTTTTTTTCGATTCTTTTGAAAGTTTCAGATTGGTGTCACACTTAATTAAAATTTATCACAGAATCATTTCATTAAGAAGGGAGATTTAAAACTGTCTGTATTGTGACTGTAAAAAATGTTGCGAACGAAAGATTGATGATATAACATTAAATTTTTTTTAACTAAAGAGATTAAAAAACTGTCTTTTGGAAAATTTTCATCAGCGTCTTTTGCAGATTTTGACTTTTGTCTCTTCTAAATAATAAGTTTTTTTAGTTCACGTTTCTTAAATTCATTTATGAGGATATTAACTTGAATCATTTCCTTCTAAATTGAAAGGAATTTGGCGTACGTAACTGAATTAAATAAATCACTTTAGTAAATCAGTCTGTTACAAAAAAATAAAAATAAAAATAAAAATCCCAAACAAAAGAACAAAACTATTTCAAAACATTTCGCTTTATTGAAAAAACGTCGATATCCAAAACGTATTGAAATGTTAATAAAACTCATTCACTAAACATTTTTATCAAAATTGTTTAAGTGAAAAAATATTTTATAAAAAATCTAATCATAGTAGTTATTTTTATATTATATTATGAAAAAGTATTAACTTTCCATTTACTATATAGCCTATTTGTATCATAGTTATAAAATTATAGTTTAGAACACGTTTGTTGTAATTGAGAATTCACTTCCTCTTGCATCATCAAAAACCCTTTTCTATTCAAAGTTTTGAAACATCAAAAGCATCTACGCAGTGTAGAGGTAGGAATGTGCTCTGATTTGCAGAAAGAGAGACTGTGACTCATGCGCGCAGCATTGTTTTTTTTTTCTTTTTTTCGTAACTGTCAAGAACATTTTTATTAGAACTTTAAGTTTAGTTTAGTTTTTGGTTTGTGATTATGATTTTGAGAGCGTGTCGCTCATCTAAAAAGCTGTAAATAATTATGCTTCTGTGTTTTTCGTCGTATGAAGTGTCATTAAATTGTGATGTATACTAATATCGTGAATTCCATTTTGAGTCAAGGGTGTTCTCATGCCAAATAAATGTTTCGCTTGCTCAAATGTAATGAATTATTAAGATTGGGAGCCCCGATGCCCGTTTTGGAACTTACAGGTAAGAAAATTTGTTTCTTACTGATTTTAATTTAAATAGTTTTAGAAATCAATTTAGATTAAAATTGATTATTTATATGTTGACAACTGTGATTGAATTAGTAACATAGGCAGTCGGAGTTGTCACATAATTGTGGCATCCCTGCCGGGATCGGGGGATCCGTAGTTGATTGGAATTAGAAATTCGAAATTTAATTAAAAGAGATTTAAATAGTTAATTAGAAAATTTCAACAGTAAATATGGACAAATTAAAGAAATCAAGGACGCCAGTGCGGTCCAATTTTACGAAGTTAGTAAAAGAAATAGAAGATACTTTACAGGCTAAATGTAATGATTTAGATAGTCTATCGTCTTTTTTAGATAGATTAAAAGCTAAACATGAAGAACTCTCATTAATCGATAAACAAATCTTAGATAATTTATCTGAAGACAAAAATTGCCAACAAGACGCGTTTGATGCTGAATATGAGCAAATAGATAAATACAATATAAATTATTGGGAAAATGAAAATAAATTATCTAGATACATTCTTAAATTGGAAAAAGAGAGCAGTCAAGATACCTCTCTATCATTAGATGGTATGACCACTAGAAGAAAGTTTAAATTACCAAAATTAGAACTTAAGCCCTTTAATGGTGAAATTAAAAAATGGTTATCTTTTTGGGGCCAATTTGAAAAAATCCACGAAGATTCCGACATAGTGAACGAAGATAAAATCCAGTATCTTATTCAAGCCGCCCAAAAGGGATCTAGGGCAAGGGAAATTGTTGAATCTTTTCCCCCTAACCGATAGCTATCTAGAGGCGATTCAATCATTGAAGGCACGGTTCGGTAGAACAGATATTTTGATCGAAGTATACATACGCGAAGTACTAGGATTAGTTATTAATAACTCTTTGGGACAAGGCCAGAGACTGTCCCTTGTTAAGTTGTATGATAAAATAGAAACATACCTTCGGTCATTAAAAATGTTAGGCGTATCGAGCGAAAATTATTCTTCGATTTTATATCCATTGGTCGAATCAGCATTGCCTTCAGATATTCTTAAATTATGGGAAAGACATCTTGGCACTTTATCTGTTAATGATAAAGATAAAGATCAGGGAATTAATAAATTAGATACTTTAATGAAATTTTTACAAATTGAAGTTGAAATGGAGCAAAATGATGTCAAATTGGCTAAGAGTGGGTTTTCTTTCGATAAAGATGTCTCAGTAAACAGATAACTTAGATTTGATCGTAAGGATAAAAATTTTTCCCTTCCTACGGCGGCCGAACTGTATAATGCAGATAATAAAAAATTGGAAGAACAGTGTGTCTTTTGCGAAAATAAACACCGTAGTCAAAATTGTAGAGCGGTATGGAAAATGACACACGCGAAGAGAAAAAAGATGCTTTATTAAAAAAAGGAGCTTGCTTTCGAGGCTTCAATGCCAACCACTTGGCTAAAGCTTGTAAAATTAAAACTAATTGTACTCATTGTGGGAAAAATCACCACCAGTTCATGTGTATAGAAAAGAATAAAATTAACTTAGGCGATAATTGTAAAGAGGATTCTACTCCTAATAAAGATTGTATGCTTGCGAATACAACTTTTAGAAAAAGGGTTTTGCTCCAAACATTGGTTGTACGCATATACAATGGGGATATCGTACGAAATGTTAGAATTTTATATGACACGGGATCGCAACGGTCGTATATATCAAAATTTGCTGCTAACATGTTAGGATATAATACTATAAGTAAAGAAAGAATAGTGCATAGTTTATTTGGGGGTCGACAATGTGAAGAACTACACGATAGATATTTAATTAATTTGGGAAATATGGATAATAGTTATCGATGTAAACTTGAGGTATTAGACAAACAAAAGATTTGCTCTGAAATTTCACCTATACCGGAAGGATCCTTTATCAATGAAATAAAACGGTACGGAATTTTATTGACTGATAGAGTCACTAAAGTTAATGATTTATTATACGAATTTTCTCCTAATGAAATTCATGTGTTAATTGGTGCAGATGTCGCCGGAAAATTATTTACCGGAAATTTAAAACAATTACAGGGCGGATTAGTTTGCTTGGGAATTCGTTTAGGTTGGACAATTCTCGGGAAAACTAAAGGTTATGAAAATAAAAATATGAACAATTTAGTTTTCTCGCTGCGTATCAAAGAGGCAAAAATTTTCGAGTTCTGGCACCTTGACACTTTAGGAATTCGAGATCCTGGGGAGAAAAAGGGTAGAGAAGAGATAGAGTTAGCCACTAAAGAACATTTTCTTACTAATATAAGAGTAGATGAAGAGGGTAGATATGAAGTTAGTCGTCTGTGGATACAGGGCCACCCTAGACTACCCAGTTACGAAAATATCACTAGACGTAGATTAAAAACATGTGTCGTTTCATTGAAAAAGATAGGAAAATTAGGTGATTATAATCAAATATTTAATGAATGGTTAGACGAGGAAATAATAGAAAAAGTTGATCAGAGAAAAGCGTTAGGTAGTGAGCATTTCCTTCCCTCATAGAGCGGTGTTTAAAGAAAACTCCACTACAAAGGTGCGGACGGGTTTTGATGGTTCAGCTCGGGAAAAGGACTCACCATCCATAAATGATTGTATTGAAAAGGGGCCTAACCTCGTAGAACTGATTCCTTCTGTTTTAAACAGATTTAGATTGGGGAAAATAGGGGTAATTGCTGACATAAAAAAGGCTTTTTTACAGATTGGCATTAAAGAAAAAGATCGATCATTCTTGAAATTTCTATGGTATGAAGAAGGGGACCCTCAAAAGTTGATAACACTTCAGCATAGAAGAGTAGTATTTGGCATTTCATGTAGCCCCTACCTTCTAGGTGCCACGTTAGAATATCATTTAAAAAATGCACCTGATCAATTTAAAAACACTGCGTTAAAATTGTTAGAGTCATTTTATGTAGACAACTGTGATACGAGTGTTGATAATAAGGGGCAGCTGAACAGATTTATCGAAGAGTCTAAAACTCTTCTTAACAATGCTAAATTCAAGCTTCGCGGGTGGGAGCAAAGTTTTTGAGAAGTTTTTACAGGGGAAAATGTTCCTGTTTTAGGGCTAATGTGGGATTTTAGAAGGGATACACTAGCAGTTGATTTAAAAGAAATTTCAGAAGATGATCGCCTAGTAACTAAAAGAAATATTTTATCGGCTGTTCACAGAATTTTTGATCCTATCGGATACACATGTCCTGTAACATTAGAACCTAAAATATTATTACAGGAGTGTTTGAAAGCTAAAGTGACATGGGACACGGAATTACCTGTTTCTATCAAGAAAAAATTTGAAAAATGGAAAAAACAATTAGGAAAATTAGGGACTATTGAAATACCTAGGTGTTTTTCACGAGATGCAGATAAGTTGCATTCCTTGCACGTTTTTTTGCGACGCTAGTAAAGTAGCGTATGCTACGTGTATTTTTATACGGACCGAAAATGAGAACGGTGGTTTCTGTCAGTTGGTTCAAGCAAGAAGCCGAGTTGCTCCTATGAAAACAATTTCCATCCCGAGGTTGGAATTATTGGCTTGTAATATTGGGGCTAGATTAACAAGTAGTGTTAAAACTGATTTGAAATTAGATATTGCCATTTTTTATTGGACTGATTTGGCCAATGCGCTTTACTAGATAAAAATAAATGAAAATTGGGCACCTTTTGTTTACAACCGAGTGTCCGAAATTCGCTCCTTAAGTGATCCTTCAAAATGGCACTTTATTCCTGGCCAATTGAATCCTGCTGACCTGCCTTCAAGGGGTTGTACCGCTGAGGTTTTAGCCCGAGATAAATGGTGGGAGGGACCGCAGTGGTTGAGAAAACCAATGGACGAGTGGCCAAAATCAGAAATGTTTCCAGATTTCGAGACTATCGATGCAGAAAGAAGAAAAACAATTATTAGTGCCAACAATGTAGATGTTCACAGTGAACAATTTTACACTAGAATTTCTTCCTACGATAAACTAGTAAAAGTAATCGCGTGGATATACAGATTTTACAAAAATTGTAAGAAAGCTAAAGAAGAGAGAGAATTTAAAATTTTAACTGTAGAAGAGCAGAATGAAGCTGAAAATGTATTATTGAAATTAGTTCAAAAATCGTTTACTGGTCCCCAAGATAAACGTCTAAAAGCATTTCAGACCATGACAGATTCGGCTGGAGTTCTGCGGCTGAAATCACGCATACATTTCAGAGAGGATCTTATGAATTTCAAATTTCCTGTTATCCTTCCACATGACCATCCTGTAGTTGAAAAATTAATTAGATCTAGACACTTGAAACTAGGAAATGCCGGGGTACAAATTATGATGTCTAATTTAAGGGAAGATTTTTGGATCTTAAAATTACGAAAAACTGTCAGAAAAATTATTAGAACCTGTGTAAGATGTAGACGACACGATTTTAAACCAGTAGAAATTTCCACTCCTTCCTTACCTGAAGATAGAGTAAGAGAAGCTGCCATTTTCCAAATTGTTTGTCTGGATTATGCCGGTCCGCTTATTCTTAAAGAAAATAGGAAAATCTGGCTAGTAATATACACTTGTGCTGTTTTTCGAGCAGTTCATTTTGAATTAGCTACCTCATTATCAACTGAAGTGTTTTTACTAACGTTGAGACGATTCATAGGCCGTAGAGGCAGACCTTCTATTATCTATACAGATAATGGTAAAAATTTTGTAGGAGCAGAAAATTTGTTGAAAGAAATAAACTGGAATTCAGTACAAAATGATAGTATATCAAGGAAAATTATTTGGAAATTTATATCTCCTTCAGTGGGGGGGGGGGGGGGGGGAGAGATTGATTGGCCTAACCAAGAGAATACTCAGAAAGGTTTTAGGAAAAAGTTCTCTGAATTATGAAGAAATACAAACCATTATATGTGACCTAGAAAGTGTTATCAACAGTCGCCCCCTTACTTATGTGTCAGAAGATTTAAATGATCTCATACCTCTCACTCCGTCCATGTTCTTGCTAGAAGTGAAAGGTAGTGGTACACCCGATATTGATATTCTAGATGCCAAATCATTGAACAAAAGGCTTGTTTATCAACAGAAAATAAGACAAGACCTTCGTAAACGATTTGGATCTGAATATTTCGGCCAATTGCGACAACCTAGTAGATGGAAGAAAATACAGAAACCTTTAGCAATAGGCGATGTTGTGATTGTTTCCAGTGACAATAATAAAAGAATTGATTGGCCTCTGGCTAAAGTGACTGAAATTTTTCCATCTAAGGATGGACACATCCGCTTAGTGAAAATACAAATGAAAACTGGGGAATATTTAAGACCTACTAGCAGGTTAATACCCTTAGAAGTATCACAAGATAACGACAGTATGAGAAACCATTTCAAGGACATTAAAAAGAAACAAGATTTTAATGAACATAAAGTTGCTAGTAATCTTCCTAGTGGTTCAGTCAGTGACAGTACGTCGGACGTTTCAGTTCATCGTTCCAGATATGGGCGTGTCATAAAACGTCGAACTGATTGGAAAATTTGAGTTTCAGACCCTGAAACTCAAGATTAGGAAAAAGTATTAACTTTCCATTTACTATATGGCCTATTTGTATCATAATTATAAAATTAAAGTTTAGAACACGTTAATAACACATGGGCTGATAAGTTCCCGTTCTAATAAAGAAAACACAACTTTTTAACAAAGCTTTATAACTTTATGACTTTATAACTTTATAACTTTAATAAATAACATAACTTAAATAATAATAATTTAATAATAATAATAATAATTTAAAAATAATAATTTTATAATAATAATTTAATAATAATAATTTTAAAAATAATTTAATAATAATAATTTAATAAATGATTAATAATAATAATTTAATAATAAATAACATAATTTTATAACGAAAAAGCTCCAAACAGGGCTTAGAACTCGTTGTTGTTTTTGGTCAAAAGTCAACACGCGCGGTAGCCACTTTGACAACAGCTTTTTCATAGACAAATATTCATTCAAAATAAAACCTACACGTTCCTTGGATATCTTCAGAGTCTGAGCTATCTCCTGCAACTTCACTTTACGGTTACCCAAAACGATTTTGTGGACTTTTTTTATGTTTTCCAGAGTAACCACCTCTTTTGCGTGGTGCATCACTGGTGTCCGTACGACCACGTTTAAATTCAGAAAACCAGTCAATAATGGTTGATTTACCTGGTGCAGTGTCCGTATAACGCTTATCTAGCCAAGCTTTTGTTTGAACGGTATTTTTTCCCCATCAAATAACAATTCTTGAAATTCTTGTTCTCCATTTTTTTGTTTATCAACAAAATCGTTCAATTAAAACCACTCTAACGTTTTATCCACACCGCGAATCGTCATGGCATTTTTTCTACTACCTTTTAAAGGTTAGTATTTACTAAAAAAACATCGGTTCGGCAATTGCAACGCCATCTGTGTGCCAGGCCGGGAACTTATCAGCCCATGTGTTACAATTATATAAAATAACGTTAGTTACACGTTATTATACGTATGCTCGCAAATTTCCGATAATGACCGGGAACTATTCATTTTACACGTTTTGTCGAGTATCAGCAGAAATGCTCGACAATTCAACATTTGGAATGTAAAGAGCATATTCTACCACGTATGTTTCAATGAAGATTTAGTCAGAAAGACAATTCAGGTACCAAAAATAAATTGAATATAGACATAATATTTCCGATCATCCTGTAAAGTGATATGCTCGAAATAGTCTGTAAATTTAGAAAAGGACTACGATAACTCTGTACACATTTATATGCATTTGGTTAAAAAACCCAGTTATATTCTTGATAATATAAACATTTCTGTAAAAAAAAAAAATCTATTTATAGCATTTAGAGGTTTTAACGCCGCTCTCCGATAACTTGACAAAGTACAATAGGTATAGTATACTGCGATTAGAAATTGAATTTATTGATTTTTTTTTTTTTTTTTTTTTTTTTTGTTAAATGAAAAAGAAAATGCATTATGAGTTAAGAAAACAGTAGTAATCTAATAATAGCAGTTCTTTTTATATTAAATTATGAAAATATATCATGTTTCTATTTTCTATATGTATTATAGGAATTAAGTCAAATTTTAACATTTTGAACTTATTATTACACTCATGTTCATAAATTCACGATACACTGTTAAAAATTTCATCATAAGAAAACGGTCATTTGAACGGCAGCAAACCGGCCGTTCATTTGACCGTAATTTAAGATAACGGTTACTTAACCGCATTAAAGATATATTGTCATATGACCGTAAAATATATATGTATGGTCATTTGACCGTAGCAGTACATAACGTTTACTTAACCGTATTATGAGTTTATTGGCATATGACCGTATTTTTAGAAAATGGTCATATAACCGTATTATGAGTTTATTGGCATATGACCGTGCAATATATATGTACGGTCAGTTGACCATATTTTTAGAAAATGGTTACACAACCGTATTATGAGTTTATTGCTATATGACCATAAAATATACATATACAGTCATTTAACCATATTATGGGTTTAGTTTCAGATGACCATAAAGCATATATGTACGGTCATTTGACTATAAATTTAGATAATGGTGAATTAACCATATTTTGAATTTATTGTTATATGACCTTAAAATATATATGTACAATTATATGCCCATATTTTAAAATAACTGTTAAAGATCATACATATATTTTTTACAGTCATAAAACAAAAAAATCATAATTGTATGTAACAAATGGGAGATAAAAAGTCATATTTCCATGTAATAAAAATATCACAAATAAATGTAAAAATGTACCCAATTACTTATTAAATTAATTTTATTCTTTACAAATGTATAGCATCTTAAAACAAAATTTAAATTCTTCTCTAATAAATAGATACTAATAGGAAAAAATATAACATTTATAATAATTCATAATGTTGATTATGCCTGATCAGAAGCCTTTTTTTTTTTTTTTTTTTTTTTTTTTTTTTTTTTTTTTTGTCATGTAACAATGAATTCATTATTGTACTTAACTGGACTTCCTTGATCATATAATATATGAACATTTTTATATGGGCTTCCTATTTTACCTTTATTTATTAAACAAGAACTTAAATTTATACTTAAAGATTACATACATTTTCAACAAATAAAATAAAACTAATAAATAACTGACCAAAATTTATAAATTACTTCTGACACTCTGACATTTTTCTTCACATGGAAATAAGAATTTTTTTTTTTTTTTTTTTTTTTTTTTTTTTTTTTTTGAAAAAAACATATAAATTTATCTTTTTTTTTTTTTTCCAAGTTACATACTTAAAACTACCACTGTGCAACAAATAAAACCGTTGCAGTTTCTTCAATATTAAACAATAGTGTTTCATTATTCTTGCAAAACTTGGTATAAAAATATTTTTCAATAAATCAATTATTTATCACTGAACCACATATGAATATATGGTGGAATTTTAAAGAAATCAGTAGAGAGTATATAAATTTTAGAATATTTTTATAGTGAAATAAATTATGAATATTTAGATTTTTGGCTGATGTAGAATGAATACAGAAATTGCCATACCTATATATTTTTCAAGCAAAAGTTCTACATACCGTATTTTTCGGCATATAGTCAGCGGCTCAAATAATTCAGTATAGACCCAGAAATTTTATATAATAATTGAAGTCAAGTATATTTCGAGAACAAAAAACTAGTATTTTATCAAATACAATTTCTGGGTCTAAAATAAATTATTTGAACCACAGATTATGGGCTGAAAAATACGGTATAAATAATTAGATGAGAAATATTTCTGAATAACTACAATGACTGAAAAATACCATGCCATTTTTTGTTATTTTTTTTTTCATTTAACAAACTTAATATATCTGTAAAAAATTAAATAATTTCTAAATATTTGCAACTTACTCCAAAAATTACTTAAATATAGGTGTAGCAAGACTATTGATTGTTTCAAAGTTATTCAAAATCTGATTAAAATTATAAAAGTAATATTACATTCATATTTAGAAAAAAAGTGATGAAAATAATGTTAAAAATTTATTTGACAATAGAAAAATGAGATATGCAATGACAATGAGTATATCATAAATATTTTGAATTTTTGTATGTACAGTTAAATTGTAAACAATCATTCTAGCTAAATTAATATTTTAAGAAATTTAGGAAATGTATTATAAATTAACTTCCCAGTAAAAATATATTTCCTTATGCTTTAAAATACAACTTGCATTAAGTATCAAGCTATTTATATTGGAAGATTTAAATTCAGAAATAAGAAGATAGTTAAGTATTTTTGATAAATATTTTTCATGATTGCTTAGCTAAAAATGCTTATAATAGTTTTTTTTTATTGTGAACATAAAATAATGTATTTTTAATCACTTACAAGATTGGTTTTAATTATTGTTTTAGAAATTAATTCAATCTGATAAACTACAGTAAAAATATTGGTGCACATGTATCCAGAAAAAAAAAAGAAGAGTAATGTGATTCACAAATAGTCAAAACAATCAATTAAAATATAGAAATACATTTATTATAATATATAAATTACATTAATACAATACATTACAATATATGCATAGCAACAACTAACACGGGTAACAA
Organism: Maratus michaelseni; assembly: GCA_963931845.1. NCBI lineage: Eukaryota > Metazoa > Arthropoda > Arachnida > Araneae > Salticidae > Maratus > Maratus michaelseni. The sequence continues at coordinate 303,551,949 of OZ007587.1, read as the reverse complement.
ATAAACAGATTTGGCGATATATAGCATGAATGCTGCTATTTGATTTGATGTAGTCTGTTCCACACACAGAGTTGATCAACATTAAGTACCTTAAAAAAAAATTAAATGCATTTACCATGGATATAAGCATTCATATACATTTTTAAGAAAATACAAAAATAGAAGTTGTCATAAAATCATTTTAAGGCTATAAGTTAGAACAACAATGAAAAAGTCAGAAATGACTAATGGAAAGCACAACCCTTTGTTCAATAAATACTTTAGGCAGTGCATTCTCTGGAAAAGCAGCAAAGAACTGCATGTTTTTTGTTTTCTTTTGTTTTTTCTGCACTATCTGTACAGTTTTCCACAACAATATGGAGCATTGCAAGAACCAATAATTTCTGTATAACTTACTCCATCTTCCAAAGGGTCTTGTTTAAATTGCATCTCATTCACTGGTACAATAGTGATTCTGCAACAGGTCAGATGGAGATAAGGCCTTTGAACTGCATGTAAATCTGTTTAGAAATACTACTTATCCCACACTGTTTGATAATAGGAAGCAATGCTCTGAAAATCTCTGATATAAAAATCCATAGAAATAGATATTTTACAAGCGGATTGGCCAGCTTGCTCACTAGTCTGAACTTAACTGAGCATGAATGGAATGCAATATATCGCCAAAGTATAGTATGCAAAATGTCTTGGACTATCTGCATTTTATATCAAAAATAAATAAGAATGGAATATAACCTAGCATCAGAATCATTAGCGATACAGAAAACAGATTTATTTTAACTATCAATCAGATTTTTCTGATGAATCATGTCCCATTTTATTGACTATGCAGGTATTTATCTAAGCATTTGTTGATACAAGCTTCACATTTCAAATCTTATTAAAATAAAAAATTTATGAAGAGTATGCTTTTTTGGAATGAAATTATATGAAGCGCCTCTTTTTAATAGAGGAATTCTGTATATTTTTCCCTTTTAATAAAGGAAATTTTGCAATTGGGCCCAACAGAGAACCCCATTTGTGCCAAAATCCACTTCTGGTTTTCATAATTTTTTTTAAAAAACACACTAGGTATAAACAAAACCAAATTTATCATCACTCTCTCTCACACACATATACCAGGTAAATAGGGAAAAAATGATAACCTGCAAAAATTACTGGTTGTTGGTAAAAAAAAAATTACCCTCCCACATGCATATTATTTAATCATTGACACTCAAAATGCTTATAAATTGATCAACAAAAACTAACTATTTCTATAGATACAATATATCAAGTATTCGTTTTAATTCTTTAACTTAGTTAAAATTTAATTTTGGAAAGTAATATAAAAATAGTCACCAGTTCAAATATTTTGGTTGCCGATAGCGACATATTCGCATTTGCCAAACCTTGCATACATATATCATACACAACTTTTACAAAATTTTGTAGTTCATTAAAAATTAAGAAATTTACTTGTGAAATGATCAAAACTTTGTAGTTAGTTTTTTATGTAACTAAATAAAACAACAAGCAATAAACAGTAAGCAAGATAATAATACAGAAATAAACTGGCTGATGAAGCTACTGCAGAAAATAGTAAAACCTACCAAGATGAAATCGTACAGGACTGAAGGAAATTTCTGTTGCTCAAGTTTCTATATTAGCGGGTAAAATTTTATATAAAACCATAAAAAATTTCAGTATCAAATTGGTTTCAATTACACAGATTTTACTGATATTGATAGTTACAAATTCCATACTTTATTTCATGTAGTACTTTTTAATACTTGTCATAACATTTGTTTTGAATAAATACTAATTAAACTGTTCAACTGTTTATTTCAATGCGATGGTTTTCTTTAGCAAATAATTGAGACTTGAAAAGGCCTAAAGAGGGCGCTAATCACACCTGTTGGTACCAGAAAATTGAACCTTTAACCATGGCATGATGCATGTTCAACTAACGCTAAAGTGCCATTGAAATAATTATTTATTGTAAACGCATTTGAAAGTGTTAGATATTCAAATTCGATAATTTTTAAATTGTCATATAAACACAGAACATTAATATATCACATGAAATCTGAAATTGAGCAAAAAAATAATCATTATGAACAAATTAAAAATACATGTAATGCAATGGGATTTCATAGGATTTTCTGAAAGCGAGAAGTTACATCTTTTTTCCATCAGATGGCACATTCAAGCACTTGAATCGCCAATAATAATATTGTATATTGTCTAAAAATTTATAAAAACTTTTAGTGAATATCAGAGAACCAACAGATAGGATTGGTTGGAAGAAATTAGAAACTTTAACAGAAATAATAGTCCAAATATTTTTTTACAAAAATAGCTAAATCATGTGTGGTCACATACATGCTAAAAAATATGAAAACATTGATATATACTTATTAATCGGTGATTATAATGAAAAAAATAACTATTTAGTTGTTCATAATGAAAACAAAGTCTATGATTGAAAAAATTATCTATCAACTTTTTAAGGGGACTCACTGTTTTAAATTTTCCAAAAATAAATTTTTTTGTTTTCATCTTTTTTTTTTAAATTATATAATTCTGAATCGAATAAACAAATGGCATGAAAAAAATTCAAATTAGAACCCGGTCAAAAAAGTAAGTACTTTAACACAAGCTCAAATTGATTTTTAACTTCGCACACATTCTTTTCAAATCGTGTTTTGCTACACTGTTTAAAAAACATCTTTTGCAGAAATATAATTTATTTTGCACAGATATATATGAAAACATCATACCTAAAATCTTCACCTACACTTTTGTCAAATAAATAATGCAAACTTTATTTGTTGCATTTAGAATGCATTTTAAATGAGATAAACCTTAAAAATAAAATTCTAACTGCAACCAGCAGTCGATGCAGGGTTTCGCTCTTGGGGCCCATTTTATGAAGAGTAAAAGTTATTTTTGTAAAATTTATTATATTTATATGAAAAATAACATTTTGTAATGAAATATGAAATCCAGTTACTCAAATTCAAACTAAACATTTATTAATAATAACTTCTTTAAGTCCTTCTGCTAAACTTTTTCCTTCTAGTGAATTTATTTTGTTAGCAAAATTTAAAACATAATAAAATAAAAGCAATTAATGAAGAATGTTTTTATGAAATGGAATTTTGTGAAGGGTTAATTTTATTAAATCAATTTTGTGAAGGGTCATGTTTTATTAAATGGATTTTTGTGAACAGACAGTTGTTGATAAATTGTTTTATTAAATGAAATTTCGTGAAGGACCCTAAATAGGCCCCAAATTTTACCTGGATCGGCCCCTGGCGACAAATAAAATTTCTCTCATTTAATTGAGAAAACAACAGGTGGTGATTGCACATATGATCCTTTTATACATTTCTGTGCAAAAGAATAATCTTTCTGCAAACGATTTGTTCTTTACAAACAGTGTGCACAACTAGAAAAATATGATATATAAAAAAATACACAATATTATCCAGCTCAATTTGAATATTTTAATGCCATTTGTTTTGTTCGATTCAGAAAAGTATGAATTAAAAAATATGGTACTTTTCGGTTAGCCGGGCGCCAGTGAAATATATATATCTATATATACATATCTATGTATACATACACACATATATGTATGTGTATATATATGTATATATACATACATGCATATATAAATGTGTGTATGTATAGATATATGTATATATATGTATACATAGATATATAAATTTCACTGGCGCCCGGCTAACCAAAAAGTACCAAAAATATATATGAAAGAAAAATCAAACCTATGTTTAATTATGCATAGACACTTGTAAAATATTAAACCAAATGACAACATTCTTTACAAATTTTTTGATTGCATTTCTTTCAATGTTTTATTTATTTATTTTTACATGTGATATCTTATTTTGATGGTATAACTTTTTTTTTCAATTTTGTTTGTAGTTTTTTTTTTCTACAGATATTTTAAATTTTGGAACCATTGCAACATTGAAAACTGCAATTTTGTAGTACAGTTTGTAAAATTTTGTGTAGTACAGTTTTTGCTTTTCTTAATGAAAAGCAAAAACTGTACTACACAAAATCAAAATAATAAAAAGATACCCAGTCAGACATCCTATCCTATGCAAAAAAAATAATAATAATAAAATAAATAATAATAATAATTTAAAAATATTGAAAGCCAAATAAGAAGTTTGTAAAGAACACTGCCATTGTTTTAGCATTAGCTTGTGAGTGTCTTTGAACGACTAGCATAAGTGTCGAGAATTAGCAAAATTCTCAATACCTCTAGAAACGAAATACCTAATATATAATACAGGGCTTGAAATTCAATTTTTCCAAGGAGGGGAGACTCCCTACCAACATTTTTAAATGTAGGGGAGTTATAATCTTTGGGAGGGAGAAAAAAAAATCTTTAAACCCCACTATTATTTTACGTGCTATTTAAATAATTACATTAATGCAGACATGACAAAATACCATTGAAAAAATTAAGTCAACTGAGAATGATTATGTAAAATGTTTATTTTTATTATAAAAAAGGGAAGAAAGTTAAGTTTTATATATGCAGTGTATTTTTCAAGTTCCATTAAATGTGTTAGGGACCCTTAACAATTAGGTTGTTAAATAAATTTCTGAATTTAGATTTTATTTGATTGAGGGGTGCTGAAGCCTCTTTCACAAGGTAGACTTTTACTCTTTCACAAGGGTTAAAAAGGTTTACTCCTTTACTTCAAGGAGTAAAAGTAATAAGATCTTTGCAGCTCTTCTAATCTCATTTTTGTTTAGTGCTGACTGTAGGCCAATTTAACAGGGTGCAGTGACCGGTGGCTCTTACTGCCCTTTTTTGTTCTTTTCCCTCTTTTCGGTCGCAGGAAAAAAATCTTTAAAACGTCTATTTGTCGTTCGAAAAAATTGTGAATTTAGTCAATTGGTTGAGGGAATAAGATAATGAAATTCGTCTTACGCATGAACAGAAATAGAGAAGGATTTCTAACGAAATAGCGTTAATATCGATTTGCGACTTTGGGACTTCATGGCAGCCAGTGTACAACTGTGCTAAGGTAACACCACCTACAAACAACAATGCAGATAAATACCATAGAATAAATCTGTTATACCTACCAGATGATGGCTGTCAAGCAGACACGATTTGAAGAGGTAGATGAACTAATACAACTGTTCTACACAGACATTGTATTTGAAACATTTTTCGAGAAACGATTTTCTTATTCAAAAGGCTATTTTATTAGAAGTCCTTATCTATGTCTATGTTCATAGAAAAAAAATCGCTAAATTCGTCGATCAGATTCGGGAAAAAATGGCGAAGTTTGTTAATCGGTCGCAAGAAAATAACACGAAATTCGTCAGTCATTTGCGGAAAAAAACTTGAAATTTTTCAGTGAGGCGCGAGGAAAAAAAATAGTGAATTTCATCGATCTGTCACCAGAAGAAACCGAATAATTCACCAATCGGTTACGGAAAAATTCTCAAAGTTCGTCTTTCAGTCAAGGAAAAAAACATGAAATTCGTTGATTGCTCATCAGAAAATATTGCGAAATTCGTCAATCAGTCGCGGGAAAATATTGTAAAATTCATCAGTCGGTCGCGGAGATAAATCGTGAAATTCATCAGTCGAATGCACAGAAGAAAATCTAAATTTGAAAAATTACGAACTTTGTCAATCTGTCGATCGATCGCGGAAAGAACACGAATTTTGTCAATAGGCCGCAGAAAAAACGCAAAATTCGTCGATCGATCGTGGAAAAGCGCAAAGTTCGTCGATCAGTCGCAAAAAAAATGCAAAGTTTGTCGATCTGTCGCGGAAAAAACCGCAAAATTCGTTGATCTGTCGCAGAAAAAACGCAAAGTTTGTCGATCTGTCACGGAAAAAACGCAAAGTTCGTCGATCAGTCGCTTAAAAAATGAAAAGTTCGTCAATCTGCCACGGAAAACACGCAAAGTTCGTTGATCTGTCGCGAAAAAAACGCAAAGCTCGTCGATCAGTCGCGTAAAAGACGTAAAGTTCGTCGATCGGTTGCGGGAAAAAAAATCACGAAATTTATCGTTCGGTTGCAGGTAAATTAAATCTGCGAAAATTGTGAAATTTTTTGGCCGGGAGGCTCCCGCCCACGATCTTTTTTTTGGGCAGGATTTCAAAATTTTCGGCGCGAATCCCGCCTTGAAATTCAAGCCCTGTAATATATTAAAATATATTGATTTTATGGATTACTTATTGATATTTTCAGAGAGTTTGTACCACAACTCACAAGACATACTTTTCACAAAATATCTTGACCTAAATTTTATATATTTTTAAAAGTTAAATAATGATATATCTTTAAAATGTTTAATTACCTCCGAAAAAACTTTTCTAAAGAACTTTTGAATTCCATGAAGAACAGCACCACCATTCATCATCCATCAGAGGTAAAGTAAGATGAACCTTAAAAAGAATGTCAACACTGATAATACCAATATGCAGTATATCTTATCTATATTTATTTATTTATTTATTTATTAGGAATATACTGAATATTTAATACTTTTATGTTAGAAGGGCACCAGTGATATATACTATACGCATATATATATTCATGTATACAAATATATCACCAGCGCCCGGCTAACATAAAAGTACCGAAGATTCGATGTATTTATTTGGCTAGGCCAAATATCAAAGTACTCGCCGTTTCAAATATTAGAATTGGTCGAATATCTTGATACTGGACCAAACCCATTACTTTAAAAAAAAAGAAAAAAAATTAAATCTTACATAAGTTCTATTTTTAGCTATGAATAAATAAAGATATTTTGAATTAACAAACAAAATCCCTTAAATAAAAGATATTGCTTTGACATTATTTATTTGATATTTTAAAAGTGACACTTAAGAAAATTAACTGTAAAAGAAGACAATTAATAGGGAATGATGTATAAATGTGAGTTCCTGAATAGTATCTGTTAAAGGTAATATTCTGTTTCTTGCTTTTTCACAAACAGGGTGTTTCTAAACAAAATGGAACAAACTTTCAGGGGTAGTTATATTGCATCAAGACAAGGAGATTTTGTTACAGGAAACCAGGATCGAAATCTACTTATTCAGTCAAAAATATATTGTGTATCTCACTATAAGCATCACTTGGATTTTCGTTTACTACTTTAGCAATAATAAAAATAATGTAACGAGGTTTTCAAACTTCTTACTTTAATTTCTGTGAAACAGGATGACATGATGAGAATGCTGTAAATTGCCAAAGTTCAAATCCAAACAGTGAGGTACACATCCTATCCTTCAAAATACAGCTGACAGCACATATATTATGTCACAGACCAGAATTCAGTCCCTTCCAACGATGTCATCATATTTCATACAAAGCAAAGTTATATATATATTACAAAGAAATTCTCACTAAAATATCTTCATTATTTTAAAGTTGTTACCAAAAATTCTGGTTCAGCTTCTAGTGAGATGCCCTATAGTTTGGATGGAATAAGTAAGTTGCAATGTTGGTTTCCTGTACAAAAAATGTTTTATCCTGCCTTAAAATTTGTTCCAAAATTTTAGGAACATCCTGTATATGTTTACAATCTAGAGTCCTGCATTGGGTCATTTTACCTGCTTTTACCTCACACGCAGTTTGGGTCAGGTCGCTGCTATATTTTTTGTTGCGTTTCGGGTTGGGTTTTGACTCTTGCAGGTCGGGTTCAGGTTGACCTGCATTTTCAAATATACACAGCTGAGTTGTATAATATATTCGCACATGCGCGTGGAAAATTTTCTGCAAAATTCGAAACTTTGCAGAAAACATTTTAGAAAAAAAAAACATAATTTTTGTTTTAATACCAAAAAATAAAAAATATTCCAATTTTATGTACGATTTATTTACTGTTTGCATACAATTTACAGTTTAAAGATGAAAGATATTGTTATGACATTACAGGCACTTTCGAAGAGCTCAAAATATTAAGGATTGGGCTATCTAAATGCATTGGCAAAATAATTGATAAGAATGCAGCTCTTCCTATCATGGATTTTTAGCTTTATTATTTTTTTAACCAAAATAATTATTCTTTAATTAATATTAATTAATTTTAAATGATAAGTATTTTAAACTACTGTTTTTAATTCATATTGTCAAAATAATAACACATAATTTTATTAAACATTAAATTAATTTGTAGAAAGTTTTTGACCCAACATTTATGTGTGCAAGAAGTTTTTGGTTTTATACAAGTCTGGTCCACAGTATTTTTTCAGATTAAATATATATACAATAAGACCTCCATAATGGACACTCCCAAAAAGCAGACACCTCTATTTAACGAACACTTTTTCAATTCTTAACACATATATTTGTATGCTTATACCTTGGAATAGGGGGCACCTCGAAATCTACACACATGTAGCATGTGTATGTGCTCATAACTATCACAAATATAATACATGTGTTTTTGTGAGTATCATAAATGAAATGTTTGCAATATTTTCATATTCTGACAAAAATTAAAAAATGTTTATTAACTGCACTGTAAAAAAAGAACAATCTATGATTACATTTCTTGTACATTTTATTTTTTCTCATGAAGTAATTTGAATATATATACCTATTCATATTAAAATACATATTTATTTTCATCTAAAACATAGTTCTGTTCAAATGTTTTGTGAAAATCCCAACAATTAGACTTTCAAAAAACATACATGACCCGACAGAATCATTCTAGGATGAACCCGATAAGCAGAAAGAAAATTAGAGTCATCCCAGCCAGGAAAAAAGATAGAAACAACCCGAGCGGATGCAGGACTCTATTCAATGATCTTGAGGTATCTGCTATTCAGAGGTTACACTATATATGAATATTAAAAAATATAGATTTGCCCATTTTTCTATAATATATAAAATTTGTATTAGAGATATAATTGTACATGTCTTTTCATAATAGTATTAAAACATGATTTATTGTCCTTTCATTGCTGGTTGAAATATGTCAGGTTCAGGTCAGGTTGCGGGTCGCCGAAAATTGTTCTTGCGGGTTCGGGTCGGGTTGCAGGTTGAGGAAATTTTTTTGTTGGGTTCATGTCAGTTGTGGCTTGTGGGTTGACTTCAAATGGAATTTGCAGGTTGGGGTTGGATACAACCCGACCGACCCATACAGGACTCTATTACAATCTCAGAAAACAATAACCCGCTGTGGTGCATTTAAAAACTTCCTTGCGAAATAACAAAAAGGAGGAAAATTATTCTTGCTGAGTTGCCACCATTTGAATTAGATGTTTTTTCCCCCCTTTCTGATAACACAAATATAACTTCAAATAAATACTATTTGATTAAAATTTTCCTTTTTCAAAATTTCTTTCATAAATATTTGTTTTAAAACACATAAAAAATTATTCATTTATTTTAATTTTCAGAAGAAATTATTTAATTTTATTAATTACAATTAACTTCACTAAAGAATTTATAAAAGTTTTATTAGTTGAAAAATTGTAATGTTTTAGCTTTTTTTTATGTGTTTTTAAATTTTTTTTGAAAAAAAAAAAAGAATTTTTCTCTGCATTGAGCTCAGACCCAGAACCCAATAAATTATACATCCAAATTAACATCCCTCCCTGTCATCAAAAATTAACAGGATTAATATGCAGGATTATGCCAATTTTTTTACAGAAATCGCCCCAAAAGAGTAAATAACTTGGTAGACCCTGGCGACCGCATCTGTAAAGCCCTGCCCGTGACCATTTGTCGAAACTCAAGATATTTTTTTTCGACCGATTTACGAAATTTGCTTTTTTTTTCTGCTACCTTTTGACAAAATTTGCGATACTTTTCTACAATCGTTTGTTAAAATTCGGGATTTGTTTTTCGAAACTGACTGGCAAAATTTGCGATTATTTTGCGTGATCGTTTGATGAAATTCTCGATTTGTTTTATGTGCGATTGTTTGACTATTTAGTGATTTGTCGCAGAACCTTTGGATGAAATCCGGGATTTTTTTCCGTGATAATTACATAAAATTCACAATTTTTTGAAAAGTCTTTTGACAAAATTTGCAATCTTTTTTCGAATCTGATTGAAAAAATTTGACTTTTTTATGCGAATGAATGTTGTTATCTGCGACCGAATGACAAAAATCGCTATTTATTTCTACAATCTTTGGCGAAATTCTCCATATTTTTCCATGGTAGTTTGAGAAAATTAGGGATTTTTACAACTAACAATTTGTTTAAATCTACGTCCAATTGGGAAAATTCGCTATGTTTTCGCGATCAATTGAAAAATTAGCTAATTTTGCATAATTTCATAAAATAAATAAATAAAAATCACAGACTTTCACGGAAATTTAAAAAAATTCTCTGCAAAAGAAATTAAGAGGGCAAAATCATGTACAAACTTTTTTATTGTGCAAGATTTTCTTATTTTGTGTGTGATTTGTGCAATCCCATGCACTATTTCACACCCCATCCCTCAAAGAAAAGTCCTGCCCCCCTCGCAAAAAAATCTTGAAATGGCACCCCTGCAGTAAAACCGGCAAAGAATTAGTTGAAAAGGGCTATTAAAAACCTAAATGTTAGACATTTCGCCGTCTTAGTAGGTATAATTGTTTGGTGCTTTTTCGCCGAAACTTTTTTTCGGATGAGAAGAATTCTGTCATAGACAGGTTTTGTTTTCACAAATTTCATTGTAAAACAGCTATGCTCTTCAGAGGTCCAATATAGAAAGAATGTTTTAACAGTCTTAGAGGCAACATTTAAACAAAGGTAACCAAACCTCCTATAACAGAAATCTTTCATAGTATCTTGAAATTATACCTGCTAAGACGGAAATTTTCATCTTTTTTTGCGAATTCGTATTCGTTTACTTCTTTTGTATCTATGATTTAGTAAACGTTTCTCATTCGAAGGGGGAGGGTTTACAGCCCTACTGAACCTCATCCTTGGCTATGCCACTGCCGTCAAAGAAAAGTCCTCCTCTCCCCCCCCCCCCCCAAGAAAATTGTGAAATGGCGACCCTGGTTTTGAAACATTGTATGCTAAAAAAATGCTGCACTTAAGTAAAAGAATGGTTATAATTCAGGCACAATTTTTCAAATCTATTGGTGAGTATACAAAACTTCACAGATAGACTGCCAAAAATGCCAGCATGGTGTATACTTAGAAATGAATTAGCATGACAGTTCATAAACAATTAACCATTTCTTAAATGTACGAACAAGGCACTAACCCAGTATATAAATTCGTTTAGAAGATTAATTTTTAATTTTCTAACAGATGGCGCTACTGATCTACTACAGCTACTTATTATTTTCGTCTCGTTTTTTTTTTAAAAATAAAAAAAGTTTTCGTAAAAGTAATCTACATTATTTTAATGTGGGTACAACTACACTGAAAAACTCATTATTATTATAGATGCTAAATGTCATACATATATAGTATTCATTAAGTTTCTTAATATTACACTCCAAAACATTGTGTTTTCCGAATTCAGAACAAATGTGTTTCAGTCACGCACCAATGTTGGTGTTATTTCCAAGCTCACACCAAACTACTGTTTTCTAATAGGGTAGACTGGTAAACAGTGGACCACTTTTTCAGTTAATTTTTTTTCTCTTTAACGGGCAACCCAATCTGCATGAAAATATTTTTTAATATTCCTTAAGCCTTTAAATACATTCATCATAATTTTCTCAGAACACAGTTTTCAGTATATTTTTCAAAAAAAAAAAATATATATATATATGTATATATATATATACATATATATGCACCCATAAAGTGGACCAGTGTGTCCCAAAAGTGGGGCACAGTGGATCGCAATTAGGAATTATCTGAAATACAATATAAATCTATTTTTTATTAATCTAATTCATTTTTATTTCCCCTTTACCCCAAGATAACATAGTAATATAAATTTACAAGTAACATTTTGAAACAAAAACAAAATAATTCATTATAATTTGAAAATAATAACAGATTAATACAGGAACAATTTATTTGAAGTTATTACTTAAGTACAAAAAAAATCAGCGCACATTAAAATTTGCAAATGAAATTCCAAAATACTTATGAGTAAAATTGAACCTGGAATTTTCCTGAAATATTTTTGTGTCTGGAAGCAACATTATGAAATGATTGACATCAACAACAGATTCATCCACAGTTTCGGGAAAAATAAACTGATTTCCATTCAATTTGCATCTCATGAATCTTATTTGAATAGAATCATCACCAATTAGACTACATTCACACTAATATTTATTCAAAGGCAGTAAATGCAAAACAAAATATTTCTTACTATGTTAAATAAATTGTTATTTTTCTTACTACTTTAAAACAATATTTCTTTATAGAAAATAAGCAATTATTAAATATTTTGAACATTCTGCATTACAGGAGCAGAGTGGATTGTGGACTACTGTGCCCCATGTTGAAGTTCATAAATAATCATAGTAATATTGTTTATACTAGCTTTCTTTTAAACATACTAACTTTAAAGTTAAATAAAAACAAGTATCTTAGCTTTACATAACAGCTGTTTTATCTTATTTATCTACAACCTTTACTTACTAAAATAAATAAAAAAATATGATTTTGAAAAATTTTTACTTTTAGAAGCTCAAAACAACCAATCAAGATAAAATAGTTCAACCAAGTCACCAAAACATCATAGACCCATTATTCGATCAATTCAGCTAAATAATAATGATCAAAGACGACTAGAGAAAAAAAAAAAAGTTATACCGGAAACGGTTTTTATCAAACTAGGAAGTGAAAACTTATAAATTTCGAAATCTATTACGAGTAAATAAGATTGATCTTGTAATACAGATCGATATAAAGCGTAATTTTTTAATATATAAACATAGTTGAATGAAAATAAATACCATAAAACTATAAAACAGCAATGTAAATTACATTAAATCACTAAAATCGTACCAATTTTGGTGCATCCTTACAAGATTCTGTCTCGGCGTCGGGACGGCGTGTAAACAAACACAAACAATTTCCTGAAGTTGCCATTCCAGATAACCAGATATTTTGAAGAAAGCATTCTCATTGGTCCATGGAGTTTACGATAGATGTAAAATTACAATCATTGTACCAGATTCATAAATAATTGCTAAACGATGATTTTTTTATCACTGGGCGAATGAAATCTTTATAAATTAACGGTGTTTCGACAATTTTCTAGAAAAATGGTAAAGTCAATGTAAAATTTACGGTCAATGCATTATTATTTTACGGAAATTTTTAACATTGTATTGACCGGCACTTTAGGTTTTGCATGTTTTGTCGCGTATCAGCAGAAATGCCTGTTGAATCCTCCTTGAACATTGGGGGATGTAAAGAGCATGTTTTGTTTCATTTTGTCATGAAAGATTCAGACACAATAACAATTAAGGTGTCAAAAATAAACTGAATATAAAAATATTACTTGCGATTTCATTGTCCGAAAACTTGACAAAGTACATTAAAAGCATTATACTGCAATTAGAAAAATAATGTATTTAATATTGGGTGAGATATGACCCTTTGTATGTAATAAACGTGACTGTGCATGTGTAAATTATTCCTATATTAAAAATATAGAAAATTCTTTCTAATATGGTAACATAAATTCACCTTAGTATATTAATTAAAAACATGACAGCATTTAAAGTGAATCACAATTTCTTTATTACTAATATATGTGTAAAATTAAATAAAGATTTTAAAACATTAAAATCATTCTACAGATGTTAAAACTTTCGTCGGAGTCCCGAGTGCTTTCGACCAGAACCTGGCCATCATCAAAGGGCGAAAATGAGAAAAAAATCTATAACGTCAGCTGGTAAAATATCAGAAGGAAAAAACAAATATGAAAAAAAAGGGGAAGGAGGGAGATGGATGAATCTATTGAGCGAGGTGGGTTATTCCAACCCAAATGTACCATTGACAACAAGTGGATTAAACCAAATTTTTGGTATATTGCATAACATATCATTACAGGATATTCTACCCCTTGTCAGTATTTAGACAGACACCCTCAATGTACATGTTATATAGTCATTCATTTGCGGTATAATTGTTACTTTACTGAAATATATATCAATATCTGTTTTCACATTTAAACGAGATAGTGTTGTGGATGGTTTTCCTCTTGCTATGTACATATATAGGAATGACAACAAGAAAATTACATAACCGACTAAGGGAGCATATGACAGACATAGCAAGAGAAAAACCATCCATAGTACTATCTAGTTTAAATTTGAAAACAGATACTGATATATATTTCAGTAAAGATTTTAGCGCAAATGAATGATTATAGTACATGTATACTTAGGGAAACTGTGAAAATACTGACAAAGGGAAAGAAATCCTTTAATAATGTGTTATCATGCAATATACCAAAAATCTGGTTTATTCTACTTAGTGTCAATAATACATTTGGGTTGGAATAACTCTTCTTGCTCAATAGATCCAATCATCCCCTTTTTTCATATTTGGTTCCGCCTTCTGATATTTAACCAGCGTACATTCCAGATGTTACAGAATTTTTTCTCCTTTTTACCGTTTGATGATGGCAAGGTTCTGATCGAAAGCGATCGGGACTCCGACGAAAGTTTTAACATCTATAGAATGGTTTTAATCTTTTAAAAGTTTTATTTCATTTTACACCTATTTTAGTAATAAATAAATTTTGATTCATTTAAATGTTTTCATGTTTTTAATACCTGTATATTTTTCTTTATAAATTAGTGGACATCTTTATATGGTTACTTGCATGAAAAGGCCAGTCAAATATCTGTAAAATTGAAAAATATATTGATGATAGATTGAGATGAAGTTGAGTTGCTTTCTAAAAGTAACTGGATGATAAGAGATTTTCCATAAAGTGTCAATCAGCTGTCTGTATAGCCGATATCCTTCTGCATTTTCATCTTTTGAAATCTTTAAAAAAGAATGCATTTTTTATAGAAACGTTTACATTTTTATGAATATGTGTGCAATTGTTACACAAATAAATATAATCTTTCCGTAAAGCCCACCTAGTAATTTGCAGTTTTAGGTAGATTTCGTAAGAAATACTACCTATTACATTCTCACCTAAGTTGGAAATTTTGAAAATTTTTTGCAGATCTACGCCGATCATGACTTCGAGAACCCAAAACCACCCCCAGTTCAAAACTTTATCTATCTATCTATCTATCTATCTATCTATCTATCTATGTCACTTTTTTCTGACCACGATAACTGGAAAAATTCTGCATAAATCTCTTCCAAACTGATACATAAAATCAAGGGACATAAAATCTCGGTCAAGTTCGTTAATGAGCAAAATCGAACCAAGGGGGTGGGAAATAGGGGTTTTTTTGTGAAAACAGAAAACCCCCATAATTTCTTAATTATTATACGTATCGAATCCGTTTAAAGTTATTATTACTTCTTGGAAAAGGGCCGAAAATTTATGTATGACAAATTTTTAATATAATTAAAAATGGCCCCAAAAGGGGGGGGGGAAGGGGGGTTTTAGAAGAAAAAAATCATAGCTTCGTCAATTCACAAGATATCAAATCGGCGTAAATTTATTATTAATCCTCTTAATATTATCTAAAACTTTTATATTGACAAGTTTTTTATAGGACCAACCGTTATAGCAAAAAAAAAATAAAAACAAAAAAAATCCCTGCCAGCTCCGCCTACAAACAAGTTATTTTTCGAAGTAGGCGGTTCCAATTCCCGCATCTTTTCGAAACTGATACATAAAATCAAGCGGCATAAAATCTCGGTCAAGTTCGTTAATGGGCGAAATCGAACCAAGGAGGGGGCATGTGGGGGGGGGGGGTTGTGAAAACAGAAAAAAACCCATAATTTCTTAATTATGATACGTATCGTATCCGTTTGAAGTTATTATTACTTCTAGGAGAAGGGCCGAAAATTTATGTATGACATATTTTTGATATAATTAAAAATGGCCCCAAGGGGGGGGGAAAGGGGGGGAGGGGTTAGAAGAGAAAAAATCATAGCTTCGTCAATTCACAAGATATCAAATCCGCGTAAATTTATTATTAATCCACTTAATATTATCTAAAACTTTTATATTGACATGTTTTTTATAGGACCAACCGTTATAGCAAAAAAAATTAAAAACAAAAAAATCCCTGCCGGCTCCGCCTGCAAACAAGTTATTTTTCGAAGTAGGCGGTTCCAACTCCCGCATCTCTTCGAAACTGATACATAAAATCAAGAGGCATAAAATCTCGGTCAAGTTCATTAATAGGCAAAATCGAACCAAGGAGGGGGGATGTGGGGGGGAACTTTTTGTGAAAAAAGAAAACCCCCCATAATTTCTTAATTATGACACGTACCGTATCCGTTTGAAGTTATTATTACTTCTAGGAGAAGGGCCGAAAATTTATGTATGACAGATTTTTGATATAATTAAAAATTGCCTTAAGGGGGGGGGGAGGGGGTTTTAGAAGAAAAAAATTCATAACTTCGTCAATTCCCAAGATTTCAAATCCGCTTAAATTTATTATAAATCCTCTTAGTATTATCTAAAACTTTTATACTGACAAGTTTTTTATAGGACCAATTCTTATAGCAAAAAAAAAAATTAAAAAAAAAAAATTCCAGCTGGCTCCGCCTGCAAACAAGTTAGGTTTCGAAGTAGGCGGTTCCAACTGCCGCATCATCGCAAAAAGGTCATTTCTTCCGCAATTCCCGACAAACAGGCACCCCACGGTCTGCGTCTTCGAAATCTACCTGTGCCTGTAGGCCGAGCCGTCAGGGATTTTTTTCTATTACAGTAGATTCGAAATACTTTGTATTCAATTAATTGCTGTACTTAACTGTCATCTTGACAAAGTCTTCGCTGTAAAATATCCGGTCAACCATCTTCTTTACGTCCCCGAATTTCAAGGACAATTCGTCAAGGAATTCTCAGTTAATGAACTATAACGATATTAATTAATTGTTAACGAAAGTGTTTTTTTTACATCTACACCGTTACTTACTTCATAGTACATTTATATTTTAGTAAAAAGCCAAGAAAGAGGGAAAGAACCATTTTAAGAGGGAAATGGACTGTTGATAATCGGCTAGAGTATGTTAGACTCAAAAATAAAGAAGGAGTCTAAATTAGAGAAGCATCTAGGAGAACAGGTGTTCCAGAACGGATATTCAGACGAGGATTGAAACCGAGCAACTTTGCAAAGACTCAATGTGGGTCACAATCATATCTCGGAGTATAGGCCGGAAATAAACTTTTTGCTCACATAGAAAAACTTCAAATTTCAGGATTTTTGCTAACTCTTTTGATTGTTACTCAATTACCCTATAGTCTTGCGCTTGTGTCTGAATAGAAATTACTCCCAAAAAAGTTTAACGATGAGAAATTGAGAGCTAGTCTTGTTTGATTTCGTTCTTTTATTGAAAGGAATGTAACGCTGAGTATTCGTAAAGCTGAAAATGTATCTATAGAAAAAGCTAATGGTATGAATAGAGAAGATGTGAATACCTTTTTTGAAGTTTTAGTGAAAGCAATGATAGATCGAAGTATCCTTAATACACCTGCTGCGATATATAATATAAAACTGGCTTTCAACTTAACAATGAAGCAGGAAAAGTTGTTGACAAATAAAACAGTAACACACACTATGACATCTCTTCAATTGAAAAGGGGAGCAATTATTACCGTTGTTGCTTGTTGCAAAACAGAAGAAAGTTTCCATTACCATTTTGAATCCTTAAGAGAGAAAAACAAAAAAAATCGAGTGGCAAGACTCAATGTCACGTGGTTCAGATATTAGAATGTCCCAGAGATCACCCTACAATACGAGAGAATTATTCAAGATCTAGATTAAATAGCACTTTATGTCTCGACAAAATCGGGGAAAGTAATTTTACTTTCCGATGGACATAGCTCGCATATGTCGGTTGATGCTTTTGAGTTGGCTGTTGCAAATGAAAACACTTTTATTTGTTTTCCAAGCCACACAACCCATTACTTAGAGCTATTAGAGATGAGTTATTTAAGATATCTTAATTATTTTTTCAAAAAAGCTTGTAACACTGGGATTGTTCATCATTTCCGTCCTAATACAGTTGACGATGAAATTGCTATGAGTGCCATTAGAACTAGTCGGATGTGCCAATCCCAAAACTTTCTTCTATCTCAGCCATTTTAATACTTAAAAATTCCCAATCACATCGCCAATAAAATCAATATTTTTCGTCATTATGTTGTACGTCAGCTGCTTGCGAATCTTCGGGATACCGGGATGCGATCAACTGATGTATATTAAACTACGAAAAGTCCTTCTGGCCTGTACCGACAGGAACAGATAGCCTCCCTATTCCTTGGTTTTACGATTTTAGCTAATTTTACTGGAAAACACGTAGCTAAGATGCGTGGAACCCAATTAAAGAAGATTCATTCCCAGTTCTCGACAACATTAAATTTGAATGAGAATATCGCCAAATTAGTCATCTACAGCCAAATTGGCTTAATTTATGGCAACCTATTTTTGTCGTCAAATCTGGCGATATTTCGCCAACTGTCGCCAAGCTTTGACGTTGGCGAATATAAATATATAGTGTTAAGCACATAAGAATAGGAACAATAGTTACAACAATGAAAGAAAATTTGCCAAAACCATGTTAACTAAAAGTCATAAATTAAACACGTTTATGGATGAATTCTGCTGTCTTGTTTGAAAATGTCAACCACCCTAAAATTTCAAACCGCTATATCTCCGCCATTTTTTAAGATAGAGGCAAAACAAAAATTTCTCCGAATTCTCCGGATCAAGACCGAATATTTAACGGAAAAAACTTTTAGGACTTCTAATTTTTTTGTACATCTGTTTGAATTTGAAATATTTCAATGGCTATCACAGAACCCCCTTCCGGCGGAATATCCCCACATTCAAGTAGGACCTGCTGGTCACAGCCAAAAACATATAAAAAAATTTGGTTCAATTATCTGCATAACTTCATACACTTTTCGATGATACAATAGTGAAAATGGAACAAAAATATCGATCACAGCGCACCCTTTCGTCGAAATATCCCCAAATTCTGATAGAACCTGCTTGCCATAGCCAAAAACATAGAAAAATATGTGGTTCAATTTGAAGCATAACTTCATACACTTTTGGAAGATACAATAGTGAAAATGGAACAAAAATATCGATCACAGCGCCCCCTTTCGTAGAAATATCACCAAATTCTAATAGAACCTGCTTGCCATAGCCAAAAACATTGAAAAATTCTGTTAAATTTGAAGTATAACTTCATACACTTTTCGATGATACAATGAGGACGGACAGACGGACAAACAGACATTTTGTAAAAACATGTTTTTCGGAATCTCTGATCCTTAAAACGTGTAAATCCGTCGAAAACCGGAAGTCGAAAAAAATTTCGATTACAATACTTTCTTCTATTATAGATAGAAGAAAGTAAAAATTGGAAGAATGCAATTTAGTGAACTACTTTCTTAAGCTTGAGGACAAACTGCTACGTCTCGAAACGCTATCTCAGGTTTTAAGGTTTCGTAAATTGTGCCATTATATAAGACAACAAACAATTCCAGACTATGCTTTCATAACTGATAACAACATGGATGAATCACAACAAAATGAAGCAATTCAAATCCAATAAGATCATGGGGCTATTCCACAAAATGAAGACGACCCATTAGAACGAATTTCAGATACTCAAAATATTCTAAGAGACAATGTTGGTTCATCATGTGTAAATATGGAAAATGTATGCTTTCTACAATTTTCACTATCTAAGCTGTTAAACAAAATATTTCCTATTCCAATGGTAAAAAGACCTACAGAGCCAAGTAAAAGAAACCAAAAGGATGAAAATATGACAAGCACAGAGTTTATAAACTAGAAAAAAGAAGAAGGAAATATAAAGAAAATGAAACTAGAAAGCGTTAAAAAACGACAGCTTGGCGTAAGTAAAATATGTAAATAAATGAAGGGGAAGACCAACTTGAAAACACCTCACTTGAGGAAAAAACTGAAATATGAGTCAACTTCCAACACTGACGACATTTTTCTTCTTATGGATTCTGGCGACAGAATTGCATTGGAATTTGATGATTCTGAATGCCACGTATCTTGAGCCTTATCAATAAACAAAGTCTAAAGCAGACTGGATTCAGTGCATCAAAGGCAATCGGTGGCATGAAACAGGCTGAATTTATTCTTGCAACGGGGACTGTGGGCGAATGGAAATACGAAATCAAAGAATGGAGAATAAAAGCAAAAAAATAAAAAAAAGAATAGAGCTACTACATACTTCAAAAGTAAACGGTAATGTTGGACTGGATATGAACAAGTGATTTATATATTATTTCGTCATGCTGTCCATTGTTTGCAGTAATTATGCTATCCATTCATGTAAATTTAAATATTTTTCATTTCAATTTCATTTATTATTTTAAGTTTTATATTTTTTTAGCTTGTACTTTTGCATTTTCACTAAACTTTTTACATTTTAGTGATATATATATATTTTTGGGAAGTTAGCTGTTATTTATTTATTTTTACGTAGTTTGAGAGTTAAAATAAAAATATGATTTGTGTGTGTGCGTGTGCTTGAAAAAAAACAGCCTATTTCTCCCACAGCCCATGCGGCATCTGACTCTGCACATAAAAAATGATGTTACAAAATGACGTTTAAAAAAATAATTATGTCTAATTTATTAAAACTAGGGAGCTCAGCCCCCTACTCGATAACGCTCGCCAACACCCCGTGAATTGCGAAGCAATTCACATTGAGACAGCTACGTGGTCACAGCTCGCTTCGCTTGCTCGCCCCTTTTTTTCAGCAATTCTAGACGGAATGAGTTCTACCATAAAACATTTGAACATATGAAATTGACAATTTTTTTAATGTGAAAAAGTAATTCTTCGTTGAAAACACAACTGAAAATGTATTTAGTTGGCGCTACCAATGAGCATATAAATCTTTTAAATACTATGAAAAAGGGATCTTTTGTACAGCACGACTTAAATTCATTAGAAAAAAAAACTACGTAGAAATTATTCTTTACTTTCTCAATACATCAACAGATGGCGCCAGGTGCAATCTACAAAGTTTATTTTTTTCTTCTCCGACTTTTGAGTGAGTGAAATTCGTAAATGAATTCTGAATAAGAGTTGAGAATTCATTTGAAATTAACAATATTGCTCATAATTAAAATGAGGAATCATCTCAGACGCCTTGGATTACGTACATGTTATTTTATTTTTAATAATTGCTAGTTTGAGCTTCATTCTATGGTTTCAATGCTCTCACACTGACGGCCATATTGGAGGAGGAGCTAATCTAACACAATCTAGTGTGTTCATTGGTCTGAGCTCTGGAAACTACGGTTGTTGCCAAACCATAAGTTACAAATTCAGCCCTATTTTCGCGCCATATAAGACAAATATATATATAGATGGTTTTATCTTGTTTAACATAGAAATCAGATTCTAAAGAGTTTTATTAAATATTTCTGGTGCTTAGTTTGCTATTTTTGGCTATATATGAATTATACAAGAATGAAAGTAAAAGTGCGGCATCTGTCCCCACATTACCTTAGGTATAAATTCGATTATGCAGTTCAAAATGTTTAATTGAGAATGGATATCATCGTAAAAACTGACATTCCTGCTTGAGAAAACAGATTAATGCAATATAAAATCTACTCGGAAAAATTTACGAAAATCAGTAGTCGGGAAAGACACTTTGTTTTAAAAAAATGTTTCTTTAAAATATACATTTTTCTCGAAAATATATTGGTTTCTAAGTTATCCAAAGATAAAAAACGCTTTGCAGAATCATGAATCACTTGGAACAGTGTATTGTTTATTTTTTTACTATATTCATATTATATTCTAATAGATTAAAAAAACATTTATCTTTTTTTAAAGTGTACTTTTAATATAAGCAGATGAATTTTTATTTAGAGATTATTGCGTAAAAATAAAAGTAAATATGGAAAGATTCATTAATGAAAATATTGAACTAACCAACAGTACTATCAGTTGTACCCTAAGCTAATGTACATTAAATGACCACGACCTACAGTTACATATTCTTTAAATATTATTTTTTTGAATAAAAAGTTCTTTATTTCTTTGAGAGGATAGATAGTTTTAAGTGGGAAATTGACTGAATATGAAGAATAAAATTTAACTCAGTTAAATTAAAATTTGACTGTCGGTTATACTAAACCATTTTTATAAGCATATTCTAGCGAAATCTTCAAATTAATATTACATTTATTTTTTTAATAAATATAATTCATTTATGTTACCAGTGTAAGTGTTACATAATTATAATCAAACTGCTTACTAATAATAAACTGTATATTAAAAACACAGTAAACATATATTTCAAAGGAAAGGTGATGATTTACAAGATGAATATAAAAATAACTAAAATGAAAAACGTTACTATTACAGTTTTTTTTTCAAAAATTTAATATTTTCTTAAATGTGTGGCAAATATTTAAGCTTTCTATAAATACTGTATATATGTTTTTTTGTATGTGCAAAAAGGCTGTGTTTATTTTAACAGATACTGAAATAAGTTTTCACTGTAATAATTTATTACTTTTATGTCATCATCGCTTAAAGTAATTTTTTTCTTGTCTTCTTTATTTTAGTTTTCATACGTGATAAACGTTTAGCCTAAAATAATTTTTCTGTCTTCCAACGTGAAATATTTTGACTTCTACTGATAATTTAAAAAGTTGATTCAGAGAAAATATAAGAATTATTATTAAAAATTATATTACAATTAATTAAACATTAAACTGGATTTTTTAATATAAAACTTTGTATAAAACAAATATAAAAGGGAGAAAATAGCTACGCAAATGTAAAATTTTGATACAAAATCTTTAAATATAAGTGCATGTTATATGTCGTATTTTTGCCGTTTTTACCGACAAAATTCATCACGTAAAACGGGTTTCAAACACTTATGGTTTATGTATTTAAAGTATTGCCTTATTTGATTTTTTCCCTTAAGAATTTATATCTCAATTTTTTGCACTTTTTGGTAAACGTGTAAAGATTTGGGCTAAAAATGTATCTTTGAAGTAATAAAAAATGTCTATGAATATACAGTTTTGATGAAAAAAAAAAACCTTCAAATATATGTGCATGTAACTATAATTTATTTTAGATATTTTTACTGGCAAAATTCATCAAGTAAAATGGATTTCAAATACTTACGGTTTATGTTTAATAAGTATTGCCTTTATTGAAAAGAAATAATTCCTTAAGAATTTGTTTCTCAATTCTATACACTTTAAGGTCATCTGATTAGCATTTTGCTATTTTTACCACGATTATATATGTATGTGTGTATGTTAGTGTTCATATATCTTTTCAGATCCTCAGAAACAATATATTGTCTGTGGTGCATTCAAATGCATGTACACGTATTGCATCCTATTTTATCTTTTTATACTGACAAAAATCGTTATCTAAATTTTGGTTTCAAACCTTTATACAGTTTTTGTTTTTACAGTATTGCCCTTATTAAAATAATATATATTTACATATGAATTTATATCTCTATTATTTACACCTTAAGGTCTTTTGACTCCCATTTTACAATTTTTACAATGATTATGTATTTATATGTGTTTGCTTGTGCTTCCATACGTTGTCAGATCCTCAGAGGATCAATAGCGTTCAACCGATGATTTCCAATTAAATTGGACAAATATATTACAGACCACTGCTACAAGCACTTTGTGTATATTTGCACATATCAGTAAACGGGTTTGATAGTTAAAGAATTTATAAACCATTTTAAAACAAACTTCCGACAGTTTCTATAGAAAAATCAACAAGGAAATGTGACAGAAGATAAGTCATAAATAGTACATCGATGTAATCAAGTCTCGGTCACTCAGGGGCAATGTTTCCATCTTCAAAATGAAAGATTCAGCTGTAACTCATTCCCTTGTGCCATAAGTTTATCAGAATGCACAGAATTCTATAAAGTGTTTGGAAATTCAAGTGGTGTCACTCTAGATTAATTTTATTACAAAAAAGTAAAGTATTATTACACAGTAACCACATAATATTTTAGTACAGTAATAGTATTAGTAAACACATAGTATTTTTCAATTTATGATTGAAAATTTAACTACTTGTAATATAAATTCATTCAGTCCCATTTATAAATATATGAATACATACATAATAATATCAATTTGTATTTAACACGTCAGCATAATATTGTTCACACTATTATTCATGCAAGTTACTTTGTTATCAGGATATCAAATTTACTGTATTCAAATGGTACTTAACTTATTGATTGTTATTATGGCCGAAAATGTGATAGTGGTTTCTGGCTGACATAAATTTTGTATGGCATTCATAATTTATTAGAAAATCCGATATACATAAAGCTTGCTCAAATGTGAATGCTTGCAAATAAATGGATTATTGAATGAAACTTCGATAGACTTTGAAATTGAATTTCATTAAAATTTGCTTCAATTGGAATGTATTTATATGTATTTGTATGTTTCACATATATAGTATATACACACACATATATATATGTGTGTACCACATATTCAGTCAAAAATACAGGGCGCTTATATCTTATGATTATTTTTTCTGTGCATCTATTTCTTATTATTTATTTTAAAAATACGACAGTTTTTTCTACTTATTATTTTTATATCAAGTTTATATTAAATATAGACTACATAAAATGACAAGTTTCTAACTGCTTCAATCTGTATTTTGTGAAAAACGATATCAAAGTTTCATTTCACAACAGAAAGTAGCCCTAATAGCACTATGATCCCAGGTTTATCAATTAGGTAGATTTTATTTTAATCAAATAATATTTCTGAATAGTAATATTCGTTTTATTTCATGACAGATTTTTTAGGCGAAAATATCACATTTCGAAAACAGCCATAGATTTCTGAATAAAAAACTGTGCATTTGATCACAACACATGACCCGAATATGACCAAAATGTGAAAACGCCTTGGCCCCAATTTAATGCTTATTGTACACATTACCTTCACGTGACTTGGAAAATGAGTTGTATCGACTTCGTTATGCTTTGTGTCGAATTGCCAGTAGCGTTGTTTTGTAGTCGCCTTGTAACATGGGACTAAACAACCGGTGTAACTGGCTTCACAGTTGAGTCACAAAGTGAATATCATCCCAGAGCCATATTGTAATAAAATATAAAAGACACCTTTTGGTCACCGGTGTGACTGTGACACTGTATCATATTTCTGAAGTCACATTGATGTCGCATAAACTGGCTGTGCTATTAGGGCTACAATTAAAATATTTAAAAATGTGATAACTCTCGAAGTAATTTTCACAATGCCTGGCATAACACCGGTAATTGTAGAAAATATTGAGTACTCTAAACAAATGACACTGTACAACAAATTTAAACGTTTTCCCGTCCTTTAGATGAAACTATGTGATTCTGTATAACAAAAGATGCTTGATTCATATATCAAAACCAAAATGATCCATCATGTACTGTTTTTGTAGGAGACCCACTTCTCATATTTATACAAATTGGTTCCAGAGAAATTATTTGGCCGTTTCCTCTTGTAGGCATCTGTCCGTGTGCCCTGATAACAGAACAGCAATATTCATCGAGCATACTGCCATTCCATCGTTCACTGAAACGATTTTCAAATATAGAGATGTCCTCGTGAAACCTTTACCCATGTTTATCACTAATTTCGACAAGGTTTTGAGGAAGAAGTCCAGATCTGAGTCCAAAAAGCATAGTTATAATGACATAGTGCAACCTATAACACGAAAGCTTTGCACCATGTCACCAGCACGATTTTCATAGTTTTCAGCTTTTTCGTTTCCAAGGAAACGTGAGTACAGTGATTTTAATGCCAGACTGATTTTTTCTGTTTTTGACAGTTTATTTTCAAACTCTTCATCATGAAAGACTGCTTTAATTTGTGGGCCAATAAAAACCCCTTCCTTTACCTTTGCTTCCCTTAATTTTTGGAATTTGTTCCTGAGATGCAAGAAAACTACTCCTTCTCAGTCCAGAGCTTATACAAATATTTTTATCAAACAGAGTTTAATGTGCAGTGGTGGAAATAAGACACATTGCGGATTCACAAGTGGTTCATGTGATATCTTTTTTAGTGCCACGGATAAGTTTTTTCTTGGAGGCCACTGCTTATGGATGTAGTGATTTTATTCTGTCACAGATGTTCCATTTGCAGAGAAGCAGCAGAATTTAGTGTATCCTTGTTGTATGCCTGTTAGTATCACAATAACTTTCAAATCTCCACAAATGTGTCATTTGAATGTAATTTACTAAATTAAGTTTAGTATAGAACACATAACTTCGGAAGTGTCCGTTGTATTTGTAGAATATATTACAGGAACAGACGGACAAACATTGCCTATATGGAGAGCACTGCTTTGAGACTACGTTTGGACTAGTCAATAAATAGGCGCCCCTCTGCTGGATTATGTCCATGTCCCAATGCCTGAAATAGGCCATTTACATCACAGCAATATATGATGTCATCTTTCTCCGCAAAATAGTCTACAAAAGGACTTTGTCGTCTTCTAAATGAACAAACATTAACATCTCTCTTTAATAGTTTCCAACCTCGAAGACTAAAACCCAGTAATTCTGAGTGTTTTTGAGAGAGTTTTAAGTCCTGTACAAGATCGTTAAGCTCTGCCTGTGTGATTTCATGATGTGAACATGTTATAGATGTAGATGGTTGAGAGTCAGCATCTTGACGGTTTGAGTTATCGGATGTGTCTTTATCTGAATCAAGAGTATATTTATCTGGATCTGTAGGTATAGGAAGATTTTCAGAATGAGGAACTGGTCGCGAAGCAGAGTGTAAGTTTGAATACTGAATAGAATGTCTGGAATTTCAAGAGAACCCCTTGACATCTGTCAAACAAAAGTAACAATCTGTTACGTGATTGTTCGGTTGAAGTCTCCCATAGGTACTGCAAATTTCAATCTAATACGTTTTCCTTGTAACCTGTTCTTAGATTCCTGGAACATGAACTGTTGCATATATGTGGAACTCAGGACTTATCCTGGTTCGCAATTCTACATCCAAAATAAACAAACACTCTCTGATCTCCCAGAACTGCTCTCAGTCAATCTGCGTGTCATTTATATAGGTTTGGCGAAGGGAGATAATGCGCTTGGCAGAAAAGTCGTCAAGCTTCTAGTGAATACTTGAATATCTCGCTTCATAATGCAGCTAGAGCCTCGAAACTTCGGGAAGTTAGATAAGGCTATTGTCAACAAAGTCACCAAGATCAACAAAATGGTCGCCAAGTTGGCGACACTCTCACTGTCAATGAAAACTTCATTCCTTTGCCTGTAAATTGTTTTTCCCGCACTTTCCACTACAATGTAGATTACCATTGCTAAATGTGTGTACATCTATACCTGCAGTGAAAAAGTTCAATAGAATAAGCAGGTTATTAATAAATTTAATTAAATTAAGACATCATACAATTTATCGAGAAAATACGCAAAAAGCTAAAATGTGGATTTTTGGGAAAATGGTGCGTGGTAAACAAAAAATTACATATTCGTTATTTTCAGCCAAAATTATACAAGAAACAAATATTTTCATCTAAAGGATATTTTTCCTGCTGTACAGAATTATCACATCTAATTTCTGTCAAATTTGACATCTTATACTAGTTTCAATTTGTCGCTACATATCAATGATTTTCAATAAATGTACTTGCATTTATATTAAAGATGTCTTATTAAAAATAGAATAACAGGATAAAAAATATTATGTGACTTATGATTAAATAAAATTCTCAATAAACATTGTATAATTAAGCAAAACGACTTATTATTTGTAATCAAACGCACTTATTCGGGATACTAAAATTCATTATAAGCAAGTAAAGCATTTTCTTATTAATGTCTCATGCAATTAAAAATTGCTTATCATGACCAAGTTTTAATCGATAGTGTTCGCTGATTGTTTTCTTAAACTCATTTTCTGTCTTTTTTTAAGTATGTATTTTTTTTTTCAATTACATGAACAAAACTATGTCAGATGAACAAAAGAAAATATTTTTAAACAAATAAAAAGTTATTTCGTCATTATATCCTTTCTTGTAAAAAAAAAAAACTTTAATTTTTTTTATTTAAAAAAGACGCCTTTTCTGTTGTAGTTTTCTCTGTTTTTGACATTTACTTTTTTTTATTTTCACTTAGTCAATTCTACAAAATTTAAAAGTCTCGGAGCTATAAATAATTTTTTTCAGTTTTTTCTTACTTTGTAACATCATGTTCGAGTGAACCAAACTGCATGAATAATTAATATATAACAGAATCAAAACAGTTCACCAAAGGTACTTTTTTTAATAAGGCTTTTCTGTTGTCACATACATATATTAGAAAAATGTTCTCGCAGTATGCGACATAGCAAATAGTTTAAAAGAACTAAGATTTTTTTACCTGCATTTTTAGATATATTTTGAGGGTTATATAGAATAAAATCGTTATATTTATATGTGATACGTTTCAAAATATATTTAAACTATGTAAAAATATTAAGTAAATTTCTTAATGATGTACTCATTTTAGCAATTTAAATCTCATGCAAAATCCGTATGTTTTATTTAGATATTCATGTAAAATAATTTCAAACTTATTTAGTTATTGTCATATATATTATATTTCTCAAACGTGTGAGCAAGCTTTGTTACCTACATTCTTTCTAAAACTTTTATTATTCTTAAAAAAAATATAAGATAAAAATACATTCGTAACAAATTTGCTAACATGATATATTATCACATAAAATAACATCCTGCAATACATTGCATGATTGCTTCTGTGTTTTATTATTATTATTTGAATATGATATTTTAAAAAAAATCTTAGACTATAGCCCCAGACACAGATATTTTTAAGGTACTAAAATAGTTTTTAAAAAATATATCAATTATCAGAAAATTGAAAAAAACCCACATAACAAATATTTCCCTCGTGCGTTAATTATCAAAGATCTGAAAAATAATTTTACTTACTGGAAATCAAAAGGCTTTAAAGTTTCTTGTTTTGAAGAAAATTTATACTTTTAATTGAATACTATTTTCTTATCTTACAATTAATGTAAGAATAATGGTATCTATAATGAACGTATAATTACAGTAATTCATGTATAATGTTTTATTCTATTCGATTATCAAATCAATTATAAAATATTATTATAGGTGTAGATACATTATACATGAAATGGATTTGCAAGTACAAAAAATTCCTATTTCATAAAATAATACTATAGATTTGAGTAGGATAGTGTGATGCGTTATATCGTGATAATTATAAATGTAGGTAAACTTTTAAGAATAAAAGAGTATAGAGTCAATTGGGGTAATTATAAATAAATTTTACTAGCTACTGACAGCTTTAAGAAACACATGATCCATGTAAAACCTTTTAAAACTGCCATAAAGCTATTGTTTCACTCCAATTACAATTAGTTATTTGTGCTGCGGGGATGAATTTAAGAACCTAAAATTCCTTGTTCACAATTACCCCAGATGATCATAATTACCACAAAAAACTGCGGGGTAATTGTAATCATCTATTTTAGTATCGGAATGATATACTTCAAAAATTATCAAGTTCATAAACTACATTTGTTCAACAAGTTAATACACAGATTATTTTATCTTTAGCTGACCCACCCGATGTTGATCAGGCCCGTGATAATAGCTTTAAATATACCTGGAATCAGTGTTGAATGATTTTATAGTTTTGAAGAATATCTTTGCAAACGAACCTAAATTGTAAATTCCCAGTGACTTCAACAGTGTACACCCTAGAATTTGTATGATTTTATATTTTTAAGCGAAAATCTTCCCAAACGATCCTAGAGTTTCGGGGTGGACTACCTTCGGCAGAGTATACCAGGGCCGCTACGTATATCTGGTCTGTTTTGAATTTATATTTTTAAACGGAAATCTTTCTAAACAAACCTAACGTTAGGTAACGAGATGCCTTATACTTTTTTTAACGAAAATCTTGAAAAACTAACAAAGGGGCTTCTGTTATAGTGATTACTTATTTTATTTCTGACTTTTAGATATATTAAACTTTTAATAGTGAACAAAAGTTCCTGAGGAAACGTAAAATTTCAACTGTACAAGCAGTTATTATTTCATATGAGGGTTAATGCGATCTAATATGGAACAAAACATTTAGAAAAAGCATTTTATATCTACCCTATATCATGAAAAGTTTGTGGAAATTATGAACATGGTCCTGTAGGTTCTTGAAAATTTTTTGGCCAAAAAAATTATTAATACTCTGTTAGCGTAGTTATAAAGTAATCCATATTGATTAAAAAGAACGATTTATCTAGACATTATCTTATAGATACGAAGAATAATCACATGCACTACAAAACTTTTTGTCACTTTGAATTGTTAAGGAATTTGATAAGCATGAGCAAGGGTACCAACAGTGAAGCAGATACGGCAGGAACGCTCTCATCTGATAGGGATGTTAACCTTTGATTTCTATTTCACTTTAGTATCAGCTACTCTCACACGAACGTTAGTGGCGCTTGTTGTGAATTACCCAATGATCATAATTACCCCCAACTAACCCTATTGCGCTAAATTTGTAAATATTTGACTCAACAGAAGCTTGTAACAATTGCAAGTCAGTTTATGTATTTTCTCATGAGGCTGTATATACATATGTGTATTGCACTAGTTCAAATTTACGTAATTATTTTGGGTATCACTAGTGGGTATTAATAAATTATAGGTATTCATTTCATGTACAATCGTTGAAACAAACTCATGTTTGTTTTTAATCACAACACTCACGCTTAAGCAACAAAATATATTCTTGTAATAATTTATTAAAATTATGCAGATCGGACATTTTGCAATTCTGCAAGTGATGTTTGTAACACTTTCGAACATAGCTGAAAAGGGTTTCTGAATTTGGTTTGTCTGTCCGTCTATCCGTACTGTAAATCGCGTAAATATACTCGGATTGTCATTTAATTCATATATGTTATTGAGGTTTACTATAGTATGTTTGGTATTGAAAATGAAATGTGCACTATTTATAGTTAATTTACAGAGACACTCAAAAGAGTTCCGTTTTATTACGATCTATGGGGGAAAATCATTTGCGGTGTATTTTAATGATGCTACACTATTTCAAAAATATTTAAATCAATATATATTACTGAGATGCACTACAAGAGACTTACTATATAATAGCGCAAATCTTTAATCGCTCATTTACAGGGACACACAAATGAATTCGGTTACAGTACATCTATGAACAATAATAGCTGGAAGTGCGTGTTCAGTTGTGGCACGCGTTTTCAAAATTAAATCATTAGCTCACAGGCTATCATTAGCTCACAAAGTCTGAGAGCTAATGTGCCCACCGGTTTTGTATGTATGTACGTATGTATGTACGTATTATGTATGTATGTACGTAACGCGATAACTCTTTATAGAACTATCCGTTTTGTTTCATTGTGATAAGGCGCTTCCCTGATTAGTTTTGGGAAATCATTGGTTAAGTATAAAAGGGGAACGGAGGCTAATCCCCGACTTAATTCAAATAAATGGGTTTCTCATGCAGAATTTTTCGATTTGCTTACATTTTGTATATCGGTTCATTGTGTTAAGGCGCTTCCCTGATTCGTTTTGGGGGTTGATTGGTTAATTTTAAAGGGGAGAACGGGAGGCTAATCCTTGACTTAATTTATTATCGATTTCTTTATTTTTCGAGGGGCATTAGTCTTTGAAATAAGAGTATAATATACAATTAGTGTGAATAGCCTGTGAGCTCAGTACAATCTGTTTAACTGGGCACTTTTCTTTATATTTTTCATATATTATTCGGTGTACATAAATGTTACAGATCATATACAGGGCAGCACAGAATATATCGTATATATTTTGGTTTAGTGACGAAAGTTGCTGAATAGGGATTTTTAACTATACTATGTGTTTCCTAACTGAACTAAAATTTATCGTACTATGTAGCAGATATACAAATCTACAGATCATATACAGGGCTGCACAAAGGAAATCAAATAGTTTTCCGACTATTGATAGTAATTGCTCGTTACGTTTTTCCAAACATCAACTTACAGATTATTAATGGATAAAGTTTTGCTAAAGTATTCTGAAAGTGTAGGAAGTGTGTCATAATTTATGCTTGATGCATGATTTTTTGTTCTTGTTTTCATTTGTAATGTTCCATGGTCATTCAGTCTTTCTCGTTACAACTCTATCAACGCTGCTCGGGAGAGCGGCGAAGGGGAGATGAACTCATAATACATCATATATCTATTACATAACATTAAATTTGCATGATCATAATCCACCAGAATGATTCTACAAGTGAAAATGACATCTTATGTTAAAGAAAAACTACATTTCTGTATGTATTATAATAAAATCTGTCTGTCTGTTTGTACTTCACAACTACTTGTCCTAGAATATGAAACGCAGCGCAATGAATTGAAATCCAGTTTATGGCATGGACACAGTTTTGTTCTCAGAATTTAAAAACTTGAATTTCTTTCCAAGATATTATTTTTCCTCGTAAGTTTTAACAAAGTTTCTCTAAAGGTGGCAACTAAAATATTTTAAAAAATGGAAAGAAAAAAAATAAATAATGAGATATCTTCTGCCATTCGAAATAATGAATTTACATCTTAATTTTGGTTTTGATTGAATAAATTGATTTAATGGTTTTTATATTACATTTTCTTTTAAACATGTTACATTACATTTTGATAACATTATTAATCCATATGAAATATTTTTTCTGAATTTATTTACAATATAAATGAATGGACTGTCATAGAGATATAGAGTTTTGGGCATGGAGGTTGAACATACGAACAGGGCATATGTCGAGAATAAACGTTTTTGTCTAAACCATAGAAAACCTCTCTACAGAGCTTGACAATACTAGCATGGATGAGTTCACTTAGATAGGTAAACAAACATTACCTTAGCAACAATAATGTCTCAAAAGTTTTATCTAAAATACTCTTAACCAGTGGCATTTTATTACATGAATGTCGCCACTTTGTTATTAGGGCATTTTACCACAGAATTTGACGATACTAGCATCGATGAGTTCACTTAGACAAGTAAACAAACATTATCTTCGCAACAATGGTGTCACCAAATTTTTTACCTAAAATACTCTTGACCAGCGGCATTTTATTACATGAATGTCGCCACCTTGTTATTAGGGCATTTTACCACATAATTTGACAAAACTAGCATGGATGAGTTCACTTAGACAAGTAAACAAACATTATCTTGGCAACAATGGCGTCTCAAAAATTTTATCTAAAATACTCTTGACCAGCGGCATTTTATTACATGAATGTCGCCACTTTGTTATTAGGGCATTTTACCGCAGAATTTGACGAAACTAGCATGGATGAGTTCACTTAGATAGGTAAGCAAACATTACCTTAGCAACAATAATGTCTCAAAAGTTTTATCTAAAATACTCTTTACCAGTGGCATTATATTACATGAATGTCGCCACTTTGTTATTAGGGCATTTTACCACAGAATTTGACGAAACTAGCATGGATGAGTTCACTTAGACAAGTAAACAAACATTATCTTCGCAACAATGGTATCTCCAAATTTTTTACCTAAAATACTCTTAACCAGTGGCATTTTATTACATGAATGTCGCCACTTTGTTATTAGGGCATTTTACCACAGAATTTGACGATACTAGCATGGATGAGTTCACTTAGGCAAGTAAACAAACATTATCTTCGCAACAATGGTGTCTTCAAATTTTTTACCTAAAATACTCTTAACCAGTGGCATTTTATTACATGAATGTCGCCACTTTGTTATTAGGGCATTTTACCACATAATTTTACGATACTAGCATGGATGAGTTCACTTAGACAAGTAAACAAACATTATTTTCGCAACAATGGTGTCTCCAATTTTTTTACCTAAAATACTCTTGACCAGCGGCATTTTATTACATGAATGTCGCCACTTTGTTATTAGGGCATTTTACCACAGAATTTGACGAAACTAGCATGGATGAGTTCACTTAGACAAGTAAACAAACATTATCTTGGCAACAATGGCGTCTCAAAATTTTTATCTAAAATACTCTTGACCAGCGGCATTTTATTACATGAATGTCGCCACTTTGTTATTAGGGCATTTTACCGCAGAATTTGACGAAACTAGCATGGATGAGTTCACTTAGATAGGTAAACAAACATTACCTTAGCAACAATAATGTCTCAAAAGTTTTATCTAAAATACTCTTTACGAGTGGCATTATATTACATGAATGTCGCCACTTTGTTATTAGGGCATTTTACCACAGAATTTGACGAAACTAGCATGGATGAGTTCACTTAGACAAGTAAACAAACATTATCTTCGCAACAATGGTGTCTCCAAATTTTTTACCTAAAATACTCTTAACCAGTGGCATTTTATTACATGAATGTCGCCACTTTGTTATTAGGGCATTTTACCACATAATTTTACGATACTAGCATGGATGAGTTCACTTAGACAAGTAAACAAACATTATTTTCGCAACAATGGTGTCTCCAATTTTTTTACCTAAAATACTCTTGACCAGCGGCATTTTATTACATGAATGTCGCCACTTTGTTATTAGGGCATTTTACCACAGAATTTGACGAAACTAGCATGGATGAGTTCACTTAGACAAGTAAACAAACATTATCTTGGCAACAATGGCGTCTCAAAATTTTTATCTAAAATACTCTTGACCAGCGGCATTTTATTACATGAATGTCGCCACTTTGTTATTAGGGCATTTTACCGCAGAATTTGACGAAACTAGCATGGATGAGTTCACTTAGATAGGTAAACAAACATTACCTTAGCAACAATAATGTCTCAAAAGTTTTATCTAAAATACTCTTTACGAGTGGCATTATATTACATGAATGTCGCCACTTTGTTATTAGGGCATTTTACCACAGAATTTGACGAAACTAGCATGGATGAGTTCACTTAGACAAGTAAACAAACATTATCTTCGCAACAATGGTGTCTCCAAATTTTTTACCTAAAATACTCTTAACCAGTGGCATTTTATTACATGAATGTCGCCACTTTGTTATTAGGGCATTTTACCACAGAATTTGACGATACTAGCATGGATGAGTTCACTTAGACAAGTAAACAAACATTATCTTCGCAACAATGGTGTCTCCAAATTTTTTACCTAAAATACTCTTGACCAGCGGCATTTTATTACATGAATGTCGCCACTTTGTTATTAGGGCATTTTACCACAGAATTTGACGATTATTACATGACCACAGATGATTATTACATTTTACATGATTATTACATTTTACCACAGAATTTGACGAAACTAGCATGGATGAGTTCACTTAGACAAGTAAACAAACATTATCTTGGCAACAATGGTGTCTCAAAATTTTTATCTAAAATACTCTTGACCAGCGGCATTTTATTACATGAATGTCGCCACTTTGTTATTAGGGCATTTTACGCAGAATTTGACGAAACTAGCATGGATGAGTTCACTTAGATAGGTAAACAAACATTACCTTAGCAACAATAATGTCTCAAAAGTTTTATCTAAAATACTCTTTACCAGTGGTATTATATTACATGAATGTCACCACTTTGTTATTAGGGCATTTTACCACAGAATTTGACGAAACTAGCATGGATGAGTTCACTTAGATAGGTAAACAAACATTACCTTAGCAACAATAATGTCTCAAAAGTTTTATCTAAAATACTCTTTACCAGTGGCATTATATTACATGAATGTCGCTACTTTGTTATAAAGGCATTCTACCACAGAATTTGACGATGAGTTCACTTAGACAAGTAAACAAACATTATATTGGCAACAATGGTGTCTCCAAATTTTTATTTAAAATACTATCGACCAGTGGTATTTTATTACATGAATATCGCCACTATGTTATAAAGGTATTCTACTATAACTACATTCAAATCCCATACTTGTAAAGTGTAATTTTGTAATATTCAGTTCATTTATGGATTGTAAAAATAATTTATTTCTTATAATAAGAAATTTCATAAAATTAATATTATAAATATTTTCTTTATGTAGGATTAAATTAAATTTATTTTCTTCCGACAAAAAAAAATTACCTACAATGCAAATGCAACACTTCGAAGTGCTACAGCAGATAGTAATTACTATATATATATATTAATTTATAAAAATCAAATGATATAAAACGACTGTGCTTAAATGACAGAATGCTTCGGGTGGCGATAATAAAATCTTTACCAAAAGTAATAAAACATAATTTTGATCCAAGAAAATAAAATATTTTATCATGGTTGTGTTAATTTGACATGTTATTTACTTACTTTTATTTCTGTTGTTAAGGAATTCGAACCCCCAAGTATTTATCTAACAATCTTTGAAATGCACATAATAAAACGTGTATACGCGTTTATGTGCAAAGGAAATCCATCATTTATGTGTTCCCTAATATTACTAATGAAATACATTTAATAACTTTGCCTATTAATCAAAATTATTTCTTACAACTTTCACAAACAACTAAGTCTCACGTAGTTGTCTCACAATAAATTATTCTTTAAATGAGGATTCTATTCATTAAGAAACTTTTGATGATAACTTAAACTTCAGCTATTATCATCACTGCTATAGCATAAATCATTAGAAGATGTTACTTATCTTAGTTTCCATTAAGAAAAGTTTCTGATAAAAGATAAATGAAGTTATGGACTTGGACACAGCAAAGTATTTAATTATACCATATCGCTTCTTGTTATTCGGAGTATTTGACAAATCTTTTGTATTTCTTAATACGTTGTTAAATCTTAACAAGACTATAGAAAACATGTTTTAACATATAGAGTGATATAATCAATATTTATTCTAGAATTGAAAGTCTGACTTTTTATGGGATCAAAATAATTAAATACTAGAAAAAAAATCAAGAAATATTTTAATGTGATTCGATTTAATATTTTACTATAACTTGGTTTTCAACCCTTTTTTCAAATCTGAATTTTATTAAAAAAAATTACAAAATATTCAGTTTCTAACAATTTTTTTTTAGAAAAAATAATTTAAAAAAAAATAATTTTTATAAAATATTTTTCATAAAAAATAACTTTTTATGGATAATTTTTAAATAAAATATATAAATTTCTAAAAGAAACGAAAACTCTTATACTTGTATAAATAAAGAGATTATAGAATGAAATTCTGAAAGGTATTTTACAGTAGAAGTATATTCGGAATGGATTTATACATAAAATAGACTACAGAAACATATTAGGAAAGAATAGACATAATCACTTATATTATTTAGTTGTCATTCGTGTTTTCGTTGATGCATTCGAAAAAATTTAAGTCCATTAAAAGACTTAAACAAAATGGATTACAAAATGTTAATTTTTACAAAAAAGAAATAGCAATTACACTAGTGACTGTACCAAAATAATTTAACTACATGAGAATTTTTAAAGGCGAGACATAAATACAGTTCTAGAATTGTAATGCAAAAAATATATATATATTTTTATATCCTTCTTTTTGTACAACAATGAATTTGTAAATATTTTGTATATCAACTAAGCAAATTGAATTGTTGTTGTTTTTTATTTCAGAATCAATACGTTATGCTTATTCATACCTGCTATATGAACAGAACCTTTGAATAAAATATACAAATAATTATATAAAAAGCTGTAATGTGTATATATAAATGTATCAACAGTACAAAACATGTACAGATCTGACGACAATAAAGCAATCATCACCCTCTAATATATCTGTCGCAAATCACAGTATAAATATACGACCGGTACGAACCAAATAGTGATAACATCTACTACTTAATACTATATTTAAATTTTGCTTTGTCGACCGTCTACATAAAAAAATTGTGCCAAACACGAAACGGTTTAATACTAATACAGAATTTTGGCATCACGTTTGGTTTCTTTCTACACATTTTAATTTAGGATATCAAAAGTGAAGACATGCGGCCAGGTAGTTTCGGAATTGTGCAGTTTTAAAGTTTCGATCTATTAATATTAATTTCATTTTTATTCGTTGCAAAGCAGTTTGCAATAAGTATAAATAAGTATGTTTTTTTGTTTTTTTTCCTCAGGTACTGCTTAACGGAATGAGCTGTAGAGCTGTAATTTTAGATACGTAATTTGATAGCTCCTAAAAATAGTTTTCTGTTTAAAAAAAAATGTATGTTACAATTCATATTATTTTTATTATGTATAATTTCAAAATTAATTTTCGAAAAAAAAAAATCTATCGTAACCTATGAGTTGTTTTAATAGAAATCGATTTCTGAGAAAGTTTCTGTCTAAAATTACGGTGCATTCCGCGTGACAGTTTTGTGATAAGTTTAAAATACTATCCCAATTGCAAATTGTTTTCCGACAACTAAAAATGAATTTAACATTAGGAGTCCTATACTATTTGACGAAATGATTTGCTGTTTGGAATTCTACGGTAAAATTGTCCGATAACATCCAAATATGATATTAGAATTATGTGTGAGTATTAAATATTTTCGATTTTTTTTTTTTTTTTTTTTTTTTTTTTTTTACAATTTCTATATGTTCATGACCTCGTAAGAAAAAATTATGTACATCCCTAATTAGTAGGATCAGCTGGTACCAGTCATATTTTAATACGAGGATTTGCGGCAGAGTTAGTATGGAAGGGAACTTTTTTTTCCAAGACTGTATAATAGGATGCCAAATAAAAGTATAGGATAAAGAAAAAAGGATATCCAATTTTAAAATAAAGTAATTGACTGCAGTTTATTATGAAAGTTCAAATGAAACTGAATTATGTAGAAGTTCGTTAGCTTAACATATCATACTTGTTTATATTCAACTATAAATTTTATTAATAGCCTACTTTGTAAACTGTCTTCTTTAATTTTGAAAGGTTTTTTGTTTCTAATTTTACTTTTTAATATTTATTTAATATTTTTTTTATTTATTTTATAGAAATTATATAGTTTACGATTTTTAGTAACTATTTGGTATTTTAAACTATATGTTTTAAAAAAGGTGAAACAAAAATCAAAATAATTACATATTTTAAATTCTAATAATTTACGCAAACAACAGAATACTATTTTGTGAAATAGAACAAAATTAACAATCGAAATAATGCAAAGTGTTAACGGATATTAACCCACCTAATTCTGTTTTACACGACCAAAGATACAAAGGTATACAGACATTGAATTTTATTTTAAAATAGTAATCTTCTCAAAAGTTAATCTCATATGTATGCAATTATATAAGGCAAAATTTATTATTAGAAAACAGGGATATTCAATGCCCGTAAACCTTTAAATCTATGATCATGTAAACACAGAATTGTGTGTATTTCTTTGGATTAAATTTTAATTTGAAAATTTAAATGAAATTATATCTATACAAAACGTTCGGTAAAAACGCTTAATTTTAATTACGTAGGATGCCTAAGAAGGCCTGGGACAGCAGTTATCACGCTCTACTATGGGGTTTTAATAGAGCACCTTTAAAGAGTTAAGTTAATTTTTAGTTCTCGAAAAGTATTCCTAATGGTTAAAGTCACTGCTAGTTACCATACATCAATTTATATAGGAAAGATTTATTAAAAAATAGCAACATTTATTGTTAAGTAATTTTTGAATACTTTCAATCATATTTTCTCATCCTAATAATTTCTTTTGTAGTTTAAATTATGGTAACTTACGTAAACAAATTTATAAAGATTAATTTATTTAAAATTTTGAATTATTTCATCATATAACTCACTTTGCATGACAATATTAGTCAAAAACCGAAATCACTGCAACCTTTCAAAATTTACCAGTGTCTTCGACGCATAAACGCACTCAATATACGTATATAACTTTCAGTTTTTTCTAAGCAGGTTTTATGTTTTAAAAAACATTTCCACGAAGAATCAAGCCATGATATAGTAACTGAAAAAAGCATGGCTATAATAAACAATTTTAAATCTTAATTTAAAAGATAATTGATATATAACTAGAAATTTACTTTATTACGTGGGAGAAATATGTTCGTAATTATAATTTAGGTTTGTATACTGTTATTAAAATAGAAACATTTTATTAAAATTATGAAAATAATTATAATGGATGGTTACTTTTAGTTTAAATGAAATAGAAATAAGACATAATTATAGCCATTTTAAAGTTTTAGAAATAAAAATTTCTCTTTTTCTAACAGATTCTAATCAACTTAAGCTTGGTTAAATTATAATTTTTCACAGTCAAGTTACTAGTAATGTAAAACACATGCGTAAAGGTTTGTTAAATAGGTTCCTCAAATATAGGTAAAAGTAAATACATTACGGCACAATATTTAGTCCTGACAAATTAGTTTCTTCCCATGGTTGCTACAGGATTGACCCTGGTGATCTTTAGGATTTCGTTCATCTCACGAAACCCTATTGCTCCCGCTGCGTTGTCTGTCTGTCACAGAGCCATTCTCGAAAACTATGTAACTTACAGGGTTGAAACTTTGTGTATAAATCAGAATATCAGCTGTGAAGAGCTGAAAATATTAAAATTTGAAAAATTCGTATTATTTTAATAAATAGAGATAAAAAACCAAAATTCTAACAGCCTTTTCCTATTAAATTTAAATTTAAACATTTTTCGTTATAGCCGATGCCAAAGATTTAAAATCCCCTATGAAATTCTTTCTACAATAATTAATTTTCTATCAGACGATTTCCACGTGAAAAATGAAATAAAAAGTTTCACCCATTAAAATAAAGATTAATCTATACTAATAAAAGAAAGTTTCGCTCTGTGTGTCTGTGTGTGTGTGTCTGTTGGCGATGACTAGGAAAATTTAGCGCACCTAGAAGTCTGTAAATTTAGATTTAGGTAGTCCAAACCCTCTCCTGGTATACATGAGCGTCAGAATTTTAATATTTTAATTACTTTCTGAAATATTAATTAAAATGCACAAAGAACTCTCATTAAAATACGCTTTTATTCTCTTGGTTTGGTTGGTTCACTGATTGGTTGCATCGATTCTTCACAGAAGTAATTAAATAAACCAGAGTAGCGATGCATAAAGAAGGATTTCTAACTAAATAGTGTCAATATGGATTGAAGGTATCAGCGTAGAGGAGCCATGCGAATGTCGCGCACCTGTACACAACAAATTACACATACGTCCCACTGATTGAAATATTTTCCAGGCACATTTTTCTTCATGACAATTAGTCAGGTTTAAGATTTTTTTTTTTTTTTTTTTTTTTTTTTTTTTTACATGACATTTATTATTATGATGGAGATTGTTAATACAGAAAACTTTCTTTAACAGATTCTTTTTTATATTTGAGGGAATGAAGAGG
This sequence comes from Maratus michaelseni, assembly GCA_963931845.1. Classification (NCBI taxonomy): domain Eukaryota; kingdom Metazoa; phylum Arthropoda; class Arachnida; order Araneae; family Salticidae; genus Maratus; species Maratus michaelseni. The sequence goes on along the minus strand of OZ007587.1, from coordinate 303,510,479 downwards.
GGCAAGGGTCTAATTACATTTAAGCTTCAAGGTGTATTTCTAGAAAGCAGTTACCAGAATTTCCGAATAATAGTGTAAGCCAAATTTCAAATTAAGTTCCTAGCTTAACCAAATGAATCAATCATTAAAGATGTATTGTGTTCCTCCTAATTAGTTATTTGCCGAAGGCCACTTGAACAACCTCCCCCCCTCCCGACCCGTCCTTCAAGGTTTTTTCTCTAGCTCTGCTCCGTTTCCGTATCTCAGCAACTATCTTTCCGATTTCAACGCAAGTGATTTCAAACATTATAATTAATTTAATAGTCACCCTTTATAACATTAAACTAAATTTATGAGTAGCGGTTACCACAATTTACAAATAACAGATTAAGCCAAATTTGTAATTAAATTCAAAGCTTAAGGAAACGAACGAATTTTGAAAGATGCATAGTGGTCCTCCTAATTAGTCATTTGCTGAAGGGCACTTGAACAGCCCCCGCCCCTACGGCCCCTCCTGCAAAGAAATTTCTCTAACTATGCTCCGTTTCCATATCTAAGCAACTCTCTTTCCGATTTCAACGCAAGTGATTCCAAACATTATAATTAACTTGATAGTCACTCTTTATAACATTAAACTAAATTTATGAGTAGCGGTTACCACTACTTCCGAATAATTGGGTAAGCCAAATTTGTAATTTAGTTCCTAGCTTAAGCAAACGAACGAATTGCGAAAGATGCATAGTGCTCCTCTTAATTAATCATTTGCTGAAGGGTACTTGAACAACCCTCCCCCCCTGGCCCCTCCTTCAAGGTTTTTCTCTAACTCTGCTCCGTTTCTATATCTCAGCAACTATACTTCCGATTTCAACACAAGTGATTCCAAACATTATAATTAACTTAATTGTCACTCTTTATAACATTAAACTAAAATTATGAGTAGCGGTTACTACTATTTGCGAAAAATAGTTTAAGCCAAATTTGTAATTAAGTTCAAAGCTTAAGCAAACGAACGAATTTTGAAAGATGCATAGTGGTCCTCCTAATTAGTCATTTGCTGAAGAGCACTTGAACATCCCCTCCACACCGGGACCTCCTTCAAGGATTTTTCTCTAACTATGCTCCGTTTCTTGTTTTCTCTAACTATGCTCCGTTTCCATATCTCAGCAACTATCTTTCCGATTTCAACTCAAGTGATTCCAAACATTATAATTAACTTAATAGTCACTCTTTATAACATTAAACTAAATTTATGAGTAGCGGTTACCACTATTTCCGAATAATTGGGTAAGCCAAATTTGTAATTAAGTTCCTAGCTTAAGCAAACGAACGAATTTCGAAAGATGCATAGTGCTCCTCTTAATTAGTCATTTGCTGAAGGGTACTTGAACAACCCTCACCCTCTGGCCCCTCCTTCAAGGTTTTTCTCTAACTATGCCCCGTTTCAATATATATCAGCAACTATCTTTCCGATTTCAACGCAAGTGATTCCAAACATTATATTTAACTTAATAGTCACCCTTTATAACATTAAATTAAATTTATGAGTAGCGGTTACCACTATTTACAAATAAGAGTTTAAGCCAACTTTGTAATTAAGTTCCTAGCTTAACAAAACGAACGAATTTTTATGCATGCATAGTGGGCCTCCTAATTAGTCATTTTCTGAAGGACACTCGAACATCCCCTCCTCTCGGTACCTCACTCAAGGTTATTTTCTATAACTGTGCCTTATTGCAATAACTGGGCTAATAATGTTCCAATCTTCTCGAAACCAGCTCAATTTTATAGTGCGCCTACTATACAGTAACGTAGGCAGCTGGGACCTGTCTCACAAGTTCGTTCGAAAAGAGGTTTGTTTAGAACAGAATGCTCCCCTGGCGGTGGCAGGGGGAAATAAAAGGTTTTCTAGAGCGTACGAGCATGCCGGATATACGGTTCCGAAGCCATCGTAGACCTTGGCCAGAGTTCCGTTTTTTAAGAGATTTAAGTTTATTACAAGGGCTCGGGCAACGCCGGGTGGGTCAGCTAGTATGAAAAAAAATTGATTGACGTCATAGTCGTAATAAAACGGAAAATGTATACGATTTCTCAATAATACAAGGAGTGTGAGTATGTGTAAGTACACAAAGCAGATTAATATCGCGTCATTAGAGAATTAAAAAGAAAATCTGACGTCATATGGGAAGTTTAACTAATTTTTCAAATGTTTCAGAATAATACAAAGCGAGTATCAATATAAATAATAGAGAATAGAAAATATATGAGTTTGAGAAACATATTGAATCGTGATAAAAATCTGATTATGGAAATATTCGCATATTATAACATTTTAAAGGTGTACAATTTGTTAAATTTTAAAATTATTTTTTTAAATATTGCATTTAGTCCGTATGACGGATATTATTATAACAGAATATAATAGCGGGCTTGGCCCGCTATCCGGCTGGTTTAGATATTCGAAAAAACGAAAAAATAGACCGGTAAATTTTTACTTTATAAAAAGCATGACTTTTTTTTGTTGTTGCTAAATGAAATTTGTTTGAATTTATTAAAGAAAGGATAAAGTGTTTTGAAAACAATATTAAACGAAACCCTTTGAGAGATCTTCGATCACACTTACCCACTTGTTTCTTACTGTAATGTCTATCATTATATCTAAAGGATAATCTTTTTGATTCTTTTATAGTACAAATCTAAAAGAAGATTATTGTTTGGAAATAGTCGTAAACAAAACAGTAAATATATATAGTCATGTTTGGAAACTATATTGGTACACGAATGTACTGTCAAAGGGTTAAATCTATACAGATTTTATCATCTAAAAGGTATATTTTTTAAGATAAACTTGAGCAATCAAGTAAAAGATTATAATGAGAAAGATAAAGAATTTTAAAAAAAAGATGTATATAAAAAATCTTTGAAAATTTTATTTTATGTAAAGCAATCGTTTTAACTATGCATATATTTAAATTAAAAACGTATAAAAAAAAAAATATATATATATATATATATATATATATATATATATATATATTATTTTTTTATATTTTATTTTCTACTTTTAACTTTTAAAAATATTTAATTGTTGCAGATTCATAGCCAATTTGCAATTTTAGCAGGTTCGTTGGAGCATAATTAACTTCATTGTTGTTGTCTCGTGTACAAACTCGTATACAGTAGTAACCATAAACAATATTTGGCGATTTATCACTTGCGCCCATCAAGTGGACAGATGATTTAAAATTAATTAATTTTTTATAATTAAGTTATAAATTTATTAAAACGTTGTATTGTCATCAAGAACATACTTGTACACATATTTTTTATTATTCTAGCATATCAGAAAATGACTGAAAAATATATTGCAAAATACTATCGTTACACAAGGAGTGTAAAAAAATAGATCCGTATAATTTCGCCAATGAGCTTAATGTATTTTTCCAATTTATGTATTAGTGATTCATTACTTAAATTTATTAGTACTTTTCTGTTATTAATATTTGATTAACTCTCTGAAAAAAATACTGTTTTTATTCTAATAAACGTTTCATTTATTTTTATTAACGTTTATAACTTGTTTCTAAGTAGTTTCAATAAATTATTTGTCGCAACAGTTTTCCTTATTCTGATCTAAAATTTTTATAAATAATCATTAAGTAATTATAGATGAATGTTTCAATGTTTAATGTCACATGTTAATTAAATATTCAAAAATTAAATTATTTTTGTATAAAATGTGAAATTTATCCGGCACTTTAAATCGGCTAGATACATTTATTCTTTAAATGTATTGGAATAAATATGAAAGTATAGAAATATTTTGAAATTTGAAATTCAGCAAAATATTAAATATGATACTGAAATTTTTCATAATAGTCACCTTTTCCCATGTGTTAATATTTTATGAATATTCAGCAAAATCTAAAGCATTAAATAGAATTATTTTAATTATAAAATATAGAAAATATCTCATTTGAAAACATCGTCCTGGCAGTAATAGTTGTAAAGTCAGGAAAGCTTGATAAAGATGTCGATTTGTGTTATATTAAATTTAAATAGTATTATTGAAAAAAAGAGTAACTCTATTTTTACAATGTAATATATGTTTAATCAATTCATAATCATTCATTATTAATATATGTATGCTAATTAAATTTTTCCAGCAGAGCTGAAATTAAACGGGGGATTACTTATACTTATTATTAATATATGTTTCCCATAATTAGCATGCGTTAGGATAAATATAAGTATTCGTAATTAGTTTATACGCTAAACTGTAGTAGAATTACTAGAGGTATAATTAAGTTATAATTCACTTAAAGATATTTCTATTTCCCAAATTCCTGCCTCAATTATCCAACGTCACTTCTTAAACATTTACGAAATATCATGCATAGGACATATATTATGAAACACTTTCCAACACTTTCAGAATATTAGTAAGATATTTCATATTTTTATAAAATGAAATGGGATATCCGCATAAGCAATTAAAATAAAATGCATCGCAAATAATTCTTCCCCATAAACAACATTATAAACGAATTATTTTGTTTGTCTACGTAAATGAACTATAGATCCTATACACTTCATTTTCATAAGTAAACATACTATAGCAAAACTCATTTAAAAAATAAAAATTGCATGTCAATTCGAGAATATTGACGTGAGTTAGAACACAGGGTAATGGACAGACAAACAGACAAACTCTTAGAAGTGTAAGTTCGATTGCACGTTATCTCAAAAAATTGGTTTCTCACAAAGTAAATAACTATTGAGATTGATCAACAATTGAGAAATGAAAACGGAATTGTCCAACCTTTTCTTTCGACGATCAACATACTTGTATAATCCATGTTAAATCACGATATCCATTAGGGTTCGTTCACAATGTGCTGTAATAAAGTCACTATAATCCTTTGTGACTATGTTTCTGTAAAAGAACTATTTTAGGAAATTATTGACTGAAATAATAAGTCATTTTTGTGTGTAAGCAAAATATATATTTTATGAAATTTTACAATTAACTGAATTTAAATTTTAGATTAAATTTAGTAAGTTACAAAAATTTATTCATGTTTTAGAAATTACAAGAGCCATTCGCTCCTTTTAACTTAAATGTTTTTCTGTCCAAAAGAAAGAGAATGTTCTTGTTTTTTGTCCTTGAACTGTTTTTAGAGTCATGGGATTCTCTTTAATTGGAGGTTTCTGGCATATTTCACAAATAGACGAGTACACATCCCGAACACATATAATATACCACTAATTAGCTGTGATTTATTACTTGTTACACCAATTAAACAAGTTCTTTAAAATTATGTTTTCAATTTGTTGATTATTTGATATATAAAATAAAATAGTCATTAAATGATTCACTACTTTTTAAAGATGATAAGTTGGGTACTGCATTTGAAGATAATTGGATGTAATAGTCAACAAGATATTAATGTTCGCGAATCTGTTCATGAGATATTGCATTAAGGGGAAGAAAAAACTTCTGTTGCATTTCTTTTTCGAACAGCTGTGTTTTCGAGTGCTTGCAGAGATTCTAATTGAATCCAATATGAGGAATTATTTCTAACATAATGAACAGACAAACAGACAAAACGAATTCATAAACATTTTTAACTATTTTGCAAAGAGTTAAAACAGTAACATACTCTAACAGAAAATATACCGCTGCACTACAAAGTATCGCAAACACATTACAATGTTTTACGTTTAGACTAAAAATGATATGTTTAGATTAAACAATTCAGAGCACAAGAAATCATTTTAAAAAACGTGATTTGAGAAGTTTATATATTTTCGTTTTAAAATACAAATTTTAACGTTAGACCGATATTTTTAATTATAAGAAACTTATTAATAAGCAATTCATAATAGGAGAAGTAAAGTATAAATATTGAAATGGACCATTTCTCATAAAGAAATGTGAAGAAGAAAATGATATGACCAAATACATATCGTCATGCACAGAAATAATAAAAATATGTCTTAAATAATACATATAATTAATGCAAAGTGAAATTAAATTATGTTTTATGCTTTATAATAATATTGTGTTACATGTAATTTGATTTTAAGTATGGTGAGACGTTTAAAAAAATACAAAATTGTTTTATGTCTTTAGAATTTTATTTGTAAATGTCGCTTAATAAACTTCTATTATTATACCATATTATGTTTGTTATAAATTAATTTGTGCTTTTTGATATCATAATTTATTAACATCATTTTTCAATTTCTTCTCTTCAGTCACGTTTTTCTGTCGTACGTGCTAACTTTTACCCTCAAGTCATTTTTCATTTTGTCATCATGAAGTAAAAATACATCTTGTTTTTTCTCTAAAAAAATAATAGAAAATATAAAAGTAATTTGTAAGAAAAAAAAAAAAAGAATTCAAAATATCATTTGTCGTATTGTTGTTTGGTGGCAAGCATTTATTTTTATCGATTTTAGCGTGGTGCATAGATAGGGTTATACACGACCCGAACCCTAAAGCTCTATTTGAAGTGAACACGAAATCTGAACCGAACACGACATACTTCTTACCGAAAAACGAAATGAAAGAAAATTAATATACATTTTAATTGAATTGTCGAAAAATGTTTTATGAATGTATACCTTATATCAATTTTAAATCTTATGAAGACAAATGAACACTAACACACACATATACATACACACACACACACACACACACACACACATACATATATATATAACCTTCAAAACCCAATTTCCCTAGTTAAAAATATTTTCAACTAAGTCCTTTACTAGGTTTAACTAAAGCGTTTAAACAAAACTTGTTTCGACTAGATTTAACAAGGCAAATTTAGTAGGAATTTATCTTACAATATAGTGAAAAGTGCATAACTAAGAAATTTAAACTACCTTTTCATGAATAACGCTTGATCAGATCATCAAACTAAGCCTTCCCCATTGCTACATTTATGTTTTTGTTAAAGATTTTACGTGATATATATCGCCTTTAGCTGCAAACTAGATAACGACGCAAATTAACGAATGAACGAGTGATGCATTATGAACGAATTTCACTCACTTCTACTAATGCCATGTTCACGTCCATCATACGTAAATCATTGTTTTTCATAATATTTTATATATTACGAGCCGTCTGGTGGGAAATTGCATAACTACGCAATTTAAATTCAAGCTACAGAATAGCTTACGCCATTGTCAAATTTATTTTTTAGTAAAATGGTCACGTGATAAGGTTTTGTTTTGTGTGTTAGTTCACTGAAAAATTGTTTTGCCGCTGGCATCTAGAAAATAAATTGTGGCTCTAGAAAAAATAGTTCCATGTCGTCCTTATATATTCTAGTTACATTTGCTATAGAGTTCTAGTTTCCCTTATTCAAATTCAAGAGCGTTTTCCTAAATTACCGTGATCAAACTTATTTAAAAATCTCGTTAAATACAAGAGGTTAGTTTTAGTAATTATAATTATAGTTTATGAATTTCTTTCAGCAATCAAGTGATAATTTCTCGCAATTCAAAAGATTCATTATATAATGTATCGTTTCATCACCTAGAAATTCTAGATCATTTCGTTTATTAAGTTTTTTTGTTTGCCTTATTCACATAACTCAGAAATCTATATTTCTAGTTGAGGGATTTCGAAAATGACTGCTTATTCTTTCTAGATAAAGGCGGTATAAGGTTTCTTTCAGCGTTGCGCATTTGGTGGGAAAAGGCATAACTCAGCTATTCAAACTCACTTTCCACGAACGAATTTAGTTCAAATCTTCAGATAAAGCAGACCTGCCAAGTCTCTGGCTTTTTGGATACCAGTAATTTAGTACAGAAAATGTTGTTTTGTTTAATCCGAGTATTTTGCGATTTAAAAGAACAACAATATCTCTAAAAAATTACTGGTGTGCAAAAAGCCAGAGACTTGGCAACTCTGGATAAAGTATGCTCTACAGTCAATTTTATATTTTGATAAAATTTCCAAATGATACTTTGTTATGCTAGTAGCATTCCTGGTGGAAAATTGCATAAATACGCAATTTAAACTCATTTCCTAAGGACGAAGTTTGCTCACAAGTTTCAAAACAAGCTTCTGTCATGGTCAGTCTTATGTTTCGATAAAGATTTTCACGTAATACATTTTTATACTTTTAGCACCCCTGGTGGGAAATTACAAAACTACACAATTTAAACCCATTTCCAGCAAACGAATTTCTCTCAAATTATTAAAATAAGTTTCCTTTGTGGTGAAATTTCAATTTCTATAAAATAAATTCATGTGATGTATTTATTAGGCTTGTAACGCAGCATATGAGAAATTTCATAACTAAAACTTTAAAATACATATACAATTTTTTCTTCATAACGGCAGTGTCCACATTCACAGCTAAGAATCGAAATTTAAAAATAAAGCCTCCTGTCTCTGAATGTTTTTACTAGGTGGCGAATGCTACTAATAATTTAGAAATTATTACTAAAAATTATAATTTCACGAAAGACACAAAAAATATTTGTACATTACACCAAGTTTTATTTTTGAGGAAACAATTATTTCATAATGAAAATTAATTAACATATAAAACAGTTTTTAGAAGAAAAAATGCATTATTGAATGAAACGTGTATTTGCTCTATTTATAAATAAATTGAAGGTTCTAATAGAGAAAATTAAGTGTAACATGTAACTTAGTTAAACAAGAATGTATGCGTTCATTAAAAAAATAAATAAAATAAATAGAAAAATTAAAAAATCACCTATCATCTACAAGTATAAGTTTGTAGAGCGTTCTACTTTGTAAAACATCTAGAATATTTTTATTAATTCTGTCAAAATTAAATATCATGTATCGAAAAGTAATTTGTTTGTAGAATGATCCGAATATATTTTCTATGCTGTCAATACTATGCATTAATTATGTTGCTTATTCCTAAGCATTAATTATGCTGTCAATACGGCTGTCAATGCATATGCTAAGTATAATTAATAATAAAGCTAATCTCTTAAAATTTGAAATGCAAAACTTAGCATTTCATCTAAGAATTTTATATATATTGTATCTAATATAGAGCAATATGTCTAAGTTGGCAATACTTCAATTAAAAGGGAATGCGTTTTATGAGTTTTAAGGGATCTTAATTTCTGTTGAGAGAATTAAAAAAAAATTAATTATCAGTTCCTTAAAAGGAATGAAACGTATTATAAAAGTTATAAGTTTGAAAAGTTATATTGTAGTAATATTGTTTATTTCGATATTTTACCCAATAAAAATTGGATGTAAAATCATTAAGAATAAAAATAAACTTTTTTCCCCTTACATAAGCATTCAATCTTTATCTTAAAAATCACGCCTAAGATTATGATTTCAATTTATGTAGTTGGGGGGAGGGGAAAACACTTTTCGCTACAATGTGAATTTCAAGTGGGCACCGATTACTTAAAATTCATCTCTATAATTTGCGCTTGATAGAAAGTGTAAGTTAGCGTATTTATTTTAAAAATAATATTTTTTCATTTGTTTCTTTTTTTAAATATGGTAAGAGGAAAAAAAATAAGAACATTTTTTAGGCTGTCTAATTTCAGGGTTTCTGAATTGTTTCCACAACGTCTAACGATAAACGTATAATCATAATTTAATTAATATTAAACTACTAAACGATAAAAGAGATTATATTAAAAGTTATTACACTGTTTATTTTTTATATATTTTTTTCTACTTCTTATTGTGTAAAATATTTAGTTGTTACAGTTTCAAAAATATTTGGGTTATTTTGGTGAAAGTGATTTGGCCCATATTGAACTCCATTGCTTTTGTAACTCGTAAACTATTGTAACCATAATGATTATTTGTTGATTTATCACCTGCAGCTGGCAAAAAAGAAAATGCCTTAAAATTTATTTTTTTAAATATATAATTATTTTTTTTAAATACGGTAATAATGTTGTCATAATAATTTGTAATAATAACGGAAACATGCCTCTGTTTATAATTTTTATAATTCTAGCGTATCAGAAAGTCACAAAATCTCATTTTTACACACAAAAACTAACTTAAGTTTAAAAAAAAGAGTGTAATTAGAAATAAAAGTATTCTTTAATATTTTAATATCTTTTTTTTATATTTGTTGTGAAAGAAACATAATCCATTTTAAAACAATGAAAAGGTAGCGAAAGCACATTAGCAGCAAAAAGCCTTTTAAACAATCATTATATCTCACTGTTGCGTTGTTTGCTAGAAACCTTTTAACTAAATGTTTTATGAATAGCTGTTTCTACGTTCAAAGCATATAACATTACTCAACACTTTTTGTTGAAATTACGAAATGTTACTTAACATTGTGTTGGGACTCAAGAAAAATAATTTAAATTAAAATATTATTTTTGATATAATTGTGTGTTTTAACATAGCGTTGCAAAAATATGCAAAAGGCAATTTGAGGAATAAATAAGTGGAAAAAGAAAAAATACTTCTGAAGTGAAATCATAAAAAATATCCAGTGGAATTATTGTATTAAAATATGGGTCTTCAACCTTTTGCGCTTTATGAAATTGTTGATGTTACGCGGGCCACAATAGGTCAGTTAAACAGGATTACCAATTTGGCCTCTCTTTTTATTCAAAAATTCCGATTTCATACAGCAATTCCGAATATAATTTTTTTTTGCTATATTTAATTACAAATATTTCGGGATTATATGCAGTAAAAAATCTTACAGACTTTTTGGCATGAATTCGGAATTTCTTATTGTAAAAGGAGGTCAAACTATCAACCCTATACTTAAATAGGATAGACAAGAAATGTATGCATGCATTGGTTTCAAGACTAGCAGAAGGTTATATAAGCTTTGAGGAACTGGAAAATTATATTTATCTTCTGCATTAAACTTGAAGAACTTTTTATTCTTCATATATATTTTTTAATTTATATTTACACGTAATATTAATTTTTTCTATAAGCATGTTTTATACAATTCCCTCATTTAGTGGTACTACTAGGAGTAATAATGATAACAAAAAAATTTTTGATAACAATTCGTGAGGCAGTAGGGACTTAAAAGAACTAGAGATGCTCGCAACACTGTGATAATCGTACACGGTGCAATCATGGAAATGGGATAAATCTACATACATTGAAAAAATACATAATACTAATTCTACTTCAAATCATTGTATAAAAATTTTACTAGTTCCAACTGACTGATAACAACGTCTACTATTAAAAGGTATGTATGGATTAGGGTTTGGGGGTCAAATACATATTAAAAATTAGATGAACATTTTCAAATAGTAACACTTACTTTTGACACCATATCTGAGTTTTATTAATCAAATTTTAATGTGCAGGTTCATGTTGCACCGGTCTAGCTCAGGAAATACTGAAATATAAGGTAAAAACAAATGTTTATTAAAGATATACGGGTTGCGTCAGTGGCGGAGACTCAATCACAATTTGGCTTGGACTAACAGTTAATCGCAAAAGAAGCCCTCCATGAGAGAAATACACTTCACTATCACTAACAAAAGCACTTGAAAATAGTGAATACTTAAAGCTTCAATTTACATGGAGGAGAGCGATGCGATACTTGTAGCTTAAGTCCAATACTCGTTGAAAGTTCTTCGCTGAAACACACAAGCTCTAACAACTTGTTATGTAACAGCTAAATTCCTAAAATGGTTGCAGCCCGTGGCTATCAAAGAAACTTTATTCAAACAAATGTACCAAAACTATCTTTCCACGGCGGCATTTACTCTACATCACTCTATATCAGGCTTTACTCCAGGAGTTCTAGCACCTTTTGCTGGCAAGCTCAGGTCTTGATTTTCCCTAGGGCGAGATACTACCAGATCCGAAGCTACACACTTTTGTACCTGCTAATATGCTATTTCTGATCTACCTGGAAAGCCAAAATTTGCATAAATCAGCTACAAAAGGCAGAAAACACACACATTCCGAAAGCCACATGCATTCGTCGAAAATTAGAGTAAAATAGCGCATAGATGTCTCTGCACGCACACAAATGTTAACCTGTGACATCACGTTCTCAATCAAAACAACAGACTGCCTTTATGAGTCTATCGCAAGTCCAGTACCAATCCATCCCTAAAGAGTATGTACCTCACGTTACTTTTTGTAATTTTTTTCATTGTTACCAACTTTTATTCCCAAACAAAGAAACTCATTAAAATTTTTAAATGAATAGTTTTTGTCTCATACCTCGCTAGGCCTGACCTGACCCAATAAAAGAATCTAGTCTAGAATGAAAAGCAGTCATTTGTAGTTCCACTACATTACCTGTACAAAATTCGAAGTAGTTAGCAATGCGACTGTCAGGTAGGGTGCAACGAAAAAACTTTTTTTTTAATTTCAAAATGCTATAGTTTGCAAAAGTTGCCTTTGATCAAAAGAAAAACGGAAATTAAATATTAGCGTAATTGGATTATGTCTTCAGGTGCCGCAAGAAGGGTAAACTTTAGGTTTTTATTAAAATTTTAACAATTTTCGCAGTTATGTAAAAAAAAAATAATAATAATAATTTCAATATGCTATAGTTTTCAAAAGTTGCTTTTGATCAAAATAAAGAGGAAAATTAAATATCAGCGTAATTGGATTATGTTTAGATGTGCCGCAAGAAGGGCAAACTTTTGGTTTTTATTAAAATTTTGACAAATTTCGCAATTATGTTTAATATTTTTTTCAATAGGCTATAGTTTTCATAAGTTGTCTTTAAAATCAGTTTTAATCAGTTTTAAATCTTTTTAATCAGAAAGCATGGTAAACTTACTGCCTAATACATTTTAATTACAAAAATAGTGAAACATAAATAGTATACAATGAGGTAGAAACAGAACAAAGTTCAGAAGAGAACACTATACTATCCCAATTTTTTTATTGTCTCTACGTTCAGTGTCTCTGAAACCTCAAGTAATCAAAATCATAGTCAAATGCGCATGAAATTGCGATTTGTGGCTTCTACTTGCGATCGAATTTGAGTATCAGACAAAATTGTTGCAACAATTCCAAGCGCCGCTCTACAGGATGTTGGTCTGATAAGTGATGAAGAAAGAAGTATGACAGAAATGTATTGACATTATGAAAATTAGATGAGAACAAATAAAGAACCAAAAAAGATATGTAGAAGAAACTGTAAAACTAGTTACAGAAAGTATTTTTTTATGTAAGAAAACACAAGACTATTGTGCAAGAGAAGAAATGAACTAAGTATTACAAAATAACTGTTATCGAAGAACATATATCACTTGTTCCAGAACTTGGATAAAAATTTTCAAGCCATGTAAACCCGATTTCTGGCACTGGAAAAGGTACAAAAGACAACATAATGACATTTTTAAATGGCAACAACCAATACCTAAATATTACTGCAATTAGATATAATGGAACTGCCTCGAACACTGGATTAAATAATGGTGCGATTGATTTATTGGAAAAAGAATTATGAAAGCCACTGCAGTGCTTGATTTGTCTGTTTCATGCAAATGAACTACCCGTTCGTCATCTATTTTCTTTCCTAGATGGAAAAAATAAAAATCCAAATAAATTTGGAGAGAAAATAAGGAAACAACAGGAAAAGTGTTATGAACTTCCAGTGACTTTCACCTATTCCAGTGAGTTTTCACCTATTGAAAATAACATTCCATTGCTAAAATTTAAGGATAATTTAAGTATGGACCAAATATATTTCTTAGAAATGTGTAACACAATCCCCGTTAGAAGTTGCTCTTCTGATTTGTCTATGAAGAAACCAGAAATATTTGTCATTCACGATGATTTACCTTTTCAAACAGAATAATTCGCTTGTACACGTTGCGCTTGTACAAACAAAATAATTCGCTCGTGGGAACAGAATATCCATATACTGACTGAGTACATTTTGAAAGTGTATGCAACTGTTTGGTTTAACATAAAGTTGAAACCATCTTCTATCTATGGACGAAGCACTTGTGAAAACGTGTCAGCTATTTACGATACCTCAATTACACTCCTAAAAATGTAATTGATCCAATCAGCCAAAGCAATGCATACTTTACTGCACATGAAAATGTACTCCATTGTATGCTATCAGGTGATAGTCAGGTGAAGTCATTAAGGAGTTTGCATTACACCGAATTGTAAAAGCAGGGGCTGGAAATGAAGTTGGAATCAGAAATTCTTTAATTCCTGTATGTATAAATTTTGATGTCACGGATTATAGTGATATGATTCAATGGCATGATGTTAAAGTTACATAACCTCTTATGACGATGTATTTTGCTGACTACAAACTAAAGCAGTAAATAAAGCAAGCAGAAGAACCTGATCATGAGAGTCAACTTCAATTTTTCCTTATGCACAAGCAGTTAAAAGGATTGTTAAATTAGTTACCGAGTCATCCTTGACAGTTTGCAGCACTTCTGCAAGAGATGCTTTGATAAAAAACAAAATAAATTTTCAAAAGATCATGCCAAGATTTGAAACAAAAAACAAAAACAAAACAAAACAGAACCATTCAATGTGTCAGTGTGATAATTATGGACCATGTGTGATTATTATGGACCATGTGTGATCACTACGGACATTAGAGAAAAATTAATGTTTCTTAAAAATAACGTTTTGCCTTTAAAAATAACATAAAGAAAAATCTCTTTTAACGGACATCGTATATATACGGTCACCCCTCTCTTACGGCCAAGTTAAAATTTCTCATCGAACATTAACCTCTCGTTATAACTAACAACCAATCTCCTGCAGTCACCTCATTTTTTCAGACATTTTTTTTTTGTCACATAGGTGTACGTTAATCAGAGGTTTCACTCTTTTAAAGTTTTTCTAAATAAGTCTGATTTGTTTAACAAAGATTCGATAATTAAAGATTGCATTTCTTTCATTTCAATGTAGTACTATAAGAATATATTACTGTAAAAATAATAAAAATTAATATGGTGAAAATAGCTAAATTCTACAAATAATTATTTCTGTAATGGGATCTAAAATTTCGTATTACATAGAATGTGCAAATTTTCTGCAAAAGTATCATATTTTGAATATTCTGTTTACAAAATATATGTATATTATGTTAATAATCAAGAAAATAATTTTTTTTTCAAAAAGGCAATTTTTATCGTTTTTTCATAGAAAAGTCATTTTTGAAGCTGTTTGCGTCACCTGAAAATATTTTAGTAGAGCAACAAAATTTTATATTCTTCATTCTAATCCCAAAAGGCAACTTTTGCCGACTATAGCAAATTTCTAATTGAAAAAATAATAATTAACCATTATTTTCGTTCCACCCTACTGTCAGGTCCTGGCAGCTGCGAGACTTAAAAAATATTGTTAGGGGATTATCTTATTGTGTGTGTATCTTCTGTGTGCTGTAGGGTTTTCTGAACTGAAATCTTAATCCGAGTAGCGACATTATCTGTGTTGAAGGAATGTTTAGTATAATGGAACCTTTGTGATGTTAAGTTCATAGATAAGAGGGATTTCACCCGTTTCTATCAGAAGACGAATCCATCAAAATGAGATTATTTTCGGTCAAGGAAAGGGAACACCTGTTGAAGAGGGGGCCAGCCTCCGTTGACAAAGGGTTCTCTGGTGGGGGACCGGAGAGTGAGTTTTTAGACGTAGGAGTGAACGTAGGAGTGAAACGTGTTGGTTGTTCAGAGAGGAGCTCTGGGAACGTGTGTGGAAGGTCATCTCTTGAACTGAAGAGATAAAGCGTGTGAGATTAATAGAAATCTCCGTTCTGAGTTAATAAACGTAGCCTAGCAGTACACAGAAAGAATTTTCAGTATTTTTCATTTAATGTTTTACCGGATAAGCTATATCCGAGTTTTAAGTGTAAATATTGTAAATAAAGTGTTAGTTTCAGTTTAATTGAAAGAGTTAGGTTTTTTTAATATACCTCTCGTAACGTGACCGATATCACGTATTCGTATCGGTGGTGGCAGCTAGTTGAAGCACCGGATTATACTTCAAAGTTGTGGGGACTGAGAAGGGGAATCCGACATTTTTGGCAGCGGTGGGATGCGAACCCACACCTCCGAAGAGACTGGTGCCAGCTAGCCGTGTTACAGTCCGTTTATGCCGGAGCGACCAGCGGAAGTGTTTGTGCCCTATCGTCGTAGACCAGTGCCAGATAGCCGTGTTACAGAGAGTTTGTGCCGGATCGCCCAGCGGAAGTGTTCGTGCCCTATCATCGTAGACCAGTGCCATCTAGCCGTGTTACAGAGTGCTTTGCCGGATCGTCCAGCGGAAGTGTTGGTGCTGTGTGTAGTGTTAGTACTAGTTTTTGTGTGTAGTGCTTGTGTTCACAGTGAATCAAGTTAGAGTGATTGTTGCACGAGAGTGGAATATTTACCTGGGTTAAAAGTGAGCAGAGAATTGGCCCAGCGAATAAAGTACGAGGTAAGGTGTTTTGATAATTTTACTCTACTGACATTCTCGAACCTGTTTTTTTGTGTGTAATTGATGGTAATTTAAGTTTAATGTTGTGGGTAATTTATGATAATTTGTGTGCAATATAATAATTGGACTAAATCAAATGAGATATTGACAACCATTTTTACACTATTGTTTTACGAAAAGGAGCTAATATTGTTTACTAGAGTTGATTTTCTAATTTTTTTTTAAACGGATAAGATTAATGATTAAAATTAATGCATTGTGTTAATAGTTGGAAGGAATAATTTAAATTTCTTAAATTTAAATTATTATTAAAGTAATATTTAAATTAAGTGATATTGTTTTAAGTTAGAAATATTGATACTAAATGAGGAAGGCAAATTTGTGTAGAAGTTAAATTAAATTGAAATAACCTTCAAGGAAGAATTTAAGGTCGAAAAAAAAGTGCTGTGATTTACTTTTTAAGGTGAAAACCAATTTTGGAAATTGGAATAATTTATTGAGATTAAATTTAGGAATTTATGTGTATTTCATGCAAATTTTTGTTAGGTAGATATGTTTAAGTAGTGATTGACATCAGTGTTTTAGTCAAATTACAACGTATCAGTATTATTGTGTAAATTGTATTTTACTATTTAATTGTATAAATTTAAAATCTGTATTGCATAGTAATCAAATTGAAATTATTGTTACTTTGTTATTAGAAGCAAATTGTGGGGTGCCATTGTTTAAGAAATTTTATCATTTTATTATTACTGATTTGAAATATGTTAAATAGTATAATATGTGGAGGTAACTTATGAAGGTAGGATTTGAGGAAATATTAATTTGATATTGTGCTTAAGTATTAGTGTAGGGTGGTAATAATTATCAGTAGAAGGTATGGCTTTCTTACTAAAAATAAAAAGGGTGGAACTTCAGGCGATATGTGAAGAATTAGAGATTGAAGTCTCGGAAGATGATACCAGATTTAAGCTTAAGAAAAAGATAGTGGAGAGCGACGAATATGAAGAAGGGGCCGTTATGGAATTATCTAGCACTATTGTTACGGAACGGTTAGAAAAGGTAGAAAGGGAGGAAAAGTTACAACGACAAAACTTAGAAAGGGAGTTACATCGGGAAAAGTTAGATAGAGAAAAAAGGTCTGAAAAATTGAGATTTGAACATGAGTTAGCGTTGGAAAGGCTAAAAATTCAAAGTTCGGCATATAATTCTAATGGGAGTAGAGAATCTAATCATGAGAGTAGCCTAGAGAAATTGATTAAAAGTGTTAAAACTTTGTCTATCAAAGTTCCAGAAGGGTCTGAGGGATGGAATCTGTTTTTTAGCAGTTTAGAACGAGCATTCCAAACAAAAAATGTACTGGCAACCCAGCAGGCCGAAATTCTATTAAATATGTTAAGAGATAAGGCCGATAATTTGTTAATTTATACTACTAGGGAACAAATCGATAGTTATGAGAAATTAAAGGAATTAGTTCTAAGGGAACACGAGCCGACACCAAAGGCGTGTTTGGAAAATTTCAAGAAGGCTAGAAGGAATCAAAATGAAACTCATGTACTATTTTCTATCGCGTTTAATAGCAACGTGGGAAAATTACTGTAAGATACTGCAGATACGTATGAGAAGGTTAATCAGTTAATTGTCACGGATAAGTTGTTAAATACTTTAGATGAGGAAACCACGACGCATATTGGATTAACTCAGCAGAATAATTGGTTAGAAGTTTCTAAAATTCCTATAGAATGTGATAATTATTTCGATGCTAAGCACAAATCTTATGCGGTTACGTATAAAAGTTTTAAGGGTAAAGAGAGTTACGTAAACAAGGAAAAATTTAGACCAAAACAGGAGAACAAATTTAGTAGTAATTGGAGACAAATGGGAATAATAAAGTTAGTCCATTTTCTGGTAGGAAACCGGAATATAAGAAACCTAACGATGCGACGCCTACCTGTTTCAAGTGTGGTTTAAAAGGTCATTACCAACGTTTTTGTACTAAGGTGAGTAATGAGGGATATAATAATACTAATAAATGGCGAGAATCAAAGGCGGGTGTGCATAAGGTTTCCGTATAGAAAACAAAGAGTTACCCAAAGGAGCTATTGTGGCGAGAATATCGGCAAAGGACGAACAGAGAACTAATGTTATTGGTGAGAAATTAAATAAACTCGAAAAAATTGATGCTAGTGTAAATGGACAAAAAGCGAAAGGATTGGTAGATTCAGGATGTGAGGTCAGTGTTGTTCATAAAGATTTGGTACCGGAAGAGAAATTAATAGGAGCAGGTAGTATTTATTTATAAGGACTGTTCGGTGAAGCAGTTAAATCACCGTTGGTTAAATTGCCATTAGTTATTCCACAATTTGGACAAACTAATGTTGTTCACCAGGAAGTGCTTTGTGCAGTAACTGATAATATTAGTGAGCAAGTAATTGTACATCACGAAGTGATTAATGAGTTGTCAGGAGTCAATCGCGAAGTGTTATTGCTAGATTCTCCAGAATTGGAAAGCACGGAAGTTTGTATTGGTAACTTGAGTGAAAAGGAAAATATCAGTAGTGATAGTTGTAATGTTTATGCAATAAAAACTAGATCGGGAATTTTACAAAGTCAAGACGAAGAGAAGGCGGAGGTAGAGGAAAATGAGACTAACAAACTTACCATATGTAATTCAGATATGTTTAAGAAATCCCAACTCGGATGTAAAGATTTAGAGAGAGCTTGGGAGTTAGCTGAAGTGGAAAAAGGGGATTTTTATATTGTAAATGGATTGTTATATCATAAAGAGAAATTGTTAGGCAAAACTATAGCGCAATTAGTAGCGCCTAAGGTAAGAAGGGAAGAAATTCTAAAACTAGCCCATACTTCAGTATTTGGAGGGCATCATGCGGCCAAGAAAACATTACAGAGAATCAGGTATTATTTTTATTGGAATGGTATGGCGAAAGAAACTAAACAATTTTGTGAGGCATGTTTAGAGTGCCAGTTAACTAGAGGGGTTAAAGGGAATGATAGAGCACCCATTTCCCCGGTGGCACGCCCAGAGCTTCCATTCCAAATAGTCAATGTGGATTTAATTGGGCCTATTGAACCTAAAAGTTCGCAGGGGCATCAATATATATTAACTTTTATAGACCAACATACCAGGTGGGCGGAAGCGATACCTCTAAAAGGTTTAACGGCCGAAACGGCATGTGATGCATTACTACAAATATTCACGAGAACAGGAATCCCGAACGTAATCGCCTGTGATAATGGAACCAATTTCACGGCAGATTTAACAACAGAATTTGAGAAAAGATTAGGTGCTAGTCCACGATTTTCAACCCCACATTATCCACAGTCTAACGGTCTTGTGGAACGTTTTAATCAGACGCTCAAACGTATGTTGCATCATACTATTAGAGAAGAAGGAAGGAAATGGCATGAGCAAATACCATTTATGCTGTGGGCCTATAGAAAAGTCCCAAACTCTACGACGGGAATCGCACCTTTTCAACTGTTATACGGTAGAGCGCCGGAGGGCCCTTTGTCCGTTCTAAAAGCATCCTGGGCAGTAGAAAATAAGGGACTCAATTAGATAATATGCCTATTCATGAGTAATTGAATAAACTTAAGGGACGTTTGGAAAGAGCCGCGAATGAGGCAAAATTATCCTCTGAAGAACAACAAGGCAGAATGGCCTATCGTTACAATTTGAGATCTAAAGAAAAGACGTTTGATGTAGGCGACAAAGTAATATTGCTAATCCCCGATTCAACTAATCAGTTATACTCTCGGTGGCAAGGCCCAGCGACTATTGTTGAAAAACGAAACCAGCATTCATTCCCAGTTGAGTTAGCCGACGGGAGAAGAAAACATATGCATCAAAATAAAATTGGAGAGTTTATCGCTAGAAGCAATGTTGTCAATATTGTTTTTGAAAGTGATGAGGAATTTGGAGAAGTTGGGGATATGCCTATTTTAAACCGCGTACAAGAGGTAGAGCGAGACATAGAAAATTTTGAAGTAAAAGAATTATCTAATAATCAGGTCAAAGATATTACGTCCATTCTGAGGATAAATAAATATTTATGGGTCCTGTGCGACCAGCGGAAGTAGGTGAGCACCGGATAGATTTGAAATAGTGTAGATAGTTGGATAGTGTAGAAAGGAAAAAGCCAAAATTATACAGTGTACCGGTGGCGTATAAAGAGGAGGTAGATAGACAAGTCCAAGAGTTATTAGAATTAAACCTTATTGAAGTATCAAATGCCGAAATTAGTCATCCGATTGTTTGTGTAGCGAAAAAGGATGCAACGGTTAGACTTTGCATAGATTATAGGGCGTTAAATTCAGTGACGCAGGTTCCAACATTCCCTATGAAAGATTCGCAGGAAATCATGTATACTGCGGGGGCAGCTAAATATTTATCTTCGATTGATTTATTGAGGGGTTATTGGCAAATTAGAATGGCGGAGGAATGTAAACCCTTGACGGCATTTACTACGCATAATGGGAGTTATCAGTGGCGAACTATGCCTTTTGGTTTGTCAGGGGCGGTAGCTACTTTCCAAAAAGACATGAATGAGGTCCTGCAAGCTCATCGGAGGTATGCCCAAGCATATATTGATGATGTCATCATTTTCTCCAACACTTGGGAACACCTTATGCAAGGTAAGCATGTTAGAGCAGTCATCGAAGAACTTAAAAATAGAAATTTTACCATTAGACTAGATAAATGTAAATTTGGAGAGAGGTTAACTAAGTTTTTAGGTCATGTGATTGGGGGTGGAACCCAGGCACCGGATGAGGATAAGATAGGAGCAATAAGGGATTTAAAGAGACCAAAAACTAAAAAGGAAGTTAGATCCATTTTGGGATTAATGGGATTTTACCGAAGTTATATTCCAAATTATGTTGAAATTGCCATACCTCTTACTGAACTAACGAAAGGGAAGGTTAAAAATACGGTACCATGTTGTGAAAGGGCAGAAAAAGCTTTTAATACCCTTAAAGACGAATTATGCAAGGTGATGCGTTTGGCCACACCTACTGTGGGCCTGATATATCAGCTTCACGCCGATGCTTCAGACTTGGCAGTAGGATGTTGTCTTACTCAAAAAGATGAAATGGGTCAGTTTAAACCGACAGCTTTTGCTAGACAGAAGTTATAGGGGACTCAACGTGCTTGGCCGAGCATAGAGAAAGAGGCTTGGAGCGTTCTCTTCGGGTTGCGAAAGTTTGAAAAATGGACATATGGGTCACAAATCGAG
The DNA here is from genome assembly GCA_963931845.1 of Maratus michaelseni. Taxonomy (NCBI): domain Eukaryota; kingdom Metazoa; phylum Arthropoda; class Arachnida; order Araneae; family Salticidae; genus Maratus; species Maratus michaelseni. The sequence goes on along the minus strand of OZ007587.1, from coordinate 303,488,849 downwards.
ATCATCACTGATCATAACCCATTGAAATTTCTAACCGAAACAACCCCAAGGTCCCCCAAACTCACTAGATGGGCTCTTGCCTTGCAACGCTGGAACCTGAAGATTTCTCATCGCCCTGGAGCGCAACATTTGAATGCTGACGCAATTTCTAGATTACATAGGAAGAGCTGGGAGGAACAGGCAGAGATTACCCCCGCTGCGTCAATCCCTAAATAAGTAACCCATACAAAGGTGTAATCATCAAGTTTTATTTTTTTGTGTATTTATAATTGTATTGGCATCTTGTGTTTATGAAAGTGTATTAGCATATTGTGTATATTTTTATATGGTTCATTAGAGATGTTAGTAGGTAATTTTCAGACACCTTGAAATCTGTATGTAATTATAGTAATGAAGAAACCTACCAAGGAACTGTTGAACTCTTCTCAGACATTACATAGATTTGAGGAAAATTAGCCCCTAAAAGGCTTTTTTCCGCTAAGGTGGGGGTGTCAGGTCCCTGGCAGCTGCAAGACTTAAAAACTATTGTTAGGGGATTACCTTATTGTGTGTGTATCTTCTGTGTACTGTAGGGTTTTCTGAACTGAAATCTTAATCCGAGTAGCGACATTATCTGTGTTGAAGGAATGTTTAGTATAATGGAACCTTTGTGATGGTAAGTTCATAGATAAGAGGGATTTCACCCGTTTCTATAAGAAGACAGATCCATCAAAAGGAGATTATTTTCGGTCAAGGAAAGGGAACACCTGTTGAAGAGGGGACCAGCCTCCGTTGACAAAGAGTTCTCTGGTGGGGGACCGGAGAGTGAGTTTTTAGACGTAAGAGTGAACGTAGGATTGAAACGTGTTGGTTGTTCAGAGAGGAGCTCTGGGCACGTCTGTGGAAGGATATCTCTCGAAAGGAAGAGATAAAGCGTGTGACATTAATAGAAATCTCCGTTCTGAGTTAATTAACGTAGCCTAGCAGTACACAGAAAAAAATTTCTGTATTTTTTATTTAATGTTTTACCGGATAACCTATATCCGAGTTTTAAGTGTAAATATTGTAAATAAAGTGTTAGTTTAAGTTTAATTGAAACAGTTAGGTTTTTTAATATACGTCACGTAACGTGACCGATATCACGTATTCCTATCGGTGGTGGCAGCTAGTTAAAGTACTGGATTATACTTCAAAGTTGGGTGGACTGAGAAGGGGAATCCGACAGTGATTATGTATGATATTTCTCTTCAATAATCTACACACCATACTAAGACGCATCGAAAGTCTTTTTTACGATTTCGCGATTTTTTTATTTTTTCTTAGTTCAAAAGACATGGCGGGCCATTCAAATGCTCTTTGCGGGTCACCTGTGGCCCCAGGACCTTGGGTTGCAGACTCTCATATTAAAGCAAAGTATGACTACTTGTGTTTACGAAAATACATCTCAATTCGTATTAAAAAAATTATATTTTTTCTTTTATTATATTCTTTATCTGAATAATAAATACGTTGCACCTTTCTTAAGGTTTTTTGTAGAATAACACCATCGTTTCATAGTTCTTGTTTATATAACAATCCTCAGATGAATTAATTGAATATATGCAGTATCCGCACTTATGTTTACATTAGAACCTTTCATTACATGTTAAAAAATATAAGTTAATATAATAAGTACTCATTTTCAAATAAAAGTATACCTAAAATTAAGAATAAAAATATACCTGGTATTTCGGCACAATAGCTGAAGTATGCACTTTTTTGAACAAGTATTTATGTTTTTGTTTAGAGGCAGAAAATGCATTTTGTTTTTTTTAACCACGCTAAATACCAACAAGATTAAATTGTCTTTTCTTTCAATCTTTCATCAACACCAAAACAAACATGCACCACTGAGGTTCTTTTTAACACGATGTGTTACATTTTGAATCGTTTAATATCCATTTGTTCTAAACCACTGGAAATTAACTTTTAATAAATTAAAAATATTCAATAATAAATAAAAACATTTCAATATTATTATCGATGTTACATCGTCATTCATTAGAAATTATTACATGCAATCTTTACTTATTTCTTTTAATAAATTTTTCGGTCAAACTTTCATTAATGTATTATCTAATGCATGAGTAAAGGTTTTAATTAGACCATATTGATCGCTGTTAAATTGAGCGTTTCTCAAAGCCTCTCATTTATTTAATAGGTCGTTAAATTATAACGACTTAAATGCTTCAAAGGACTTCATGGTGAGATGTAATCACAAGCAGAACTTATTTTATTTATTCTGTAAGAATAAAAACTTTAAATTGCTAGCTAGAAGCTTTATGTCTTTTACATAATAGAAAAATTAACCGTTCATAAAAATGCAGAAATATAAAAAAAATATTTTTTTTTAATGAGGGTCCTTTTAGATGCAGATTAACATATTTTGTTTTGTTTTTTATGAGTGTATGCATACTGACAATCTCAAAACATAAAAATAACAATCTCATTAAAAAATTCTAACAAAATCGTTATAATATAAAAGTATAAAAGTGTGAAAATAAATGTAGTTTAATAAATTGTACGAAATATTTCCAGTATTAAAAAGGTATAAATAACGGGTATTTTTAATTTCCATAATAACACACACACACACACATAAATACACATCAAATTGAATAACAGAAAAATACATGTTTAATATTTTTCAAAATGCTATTCAGTGATATCAAAGTTACCCCCGCCCTCGTGTGACAATTTTGAAATCTTAAATGTTAACCACTATTTTTTATTACAGATTCGCAGTCTACGGAGAAAAATACGTAATATTTGTAATTGGCATTTTTTCCGGATCATCGTAGATGACGCTGTAATCGCGCAAAAATGCGGCGTTAAACAAGAACCCCGAATCGTGGGAGACAATAATACGAGAACTTTTGGCCATTCACCAAAATTTGGGAAGAATTTAGTTTTGAAACTAGAAATGGAGATCCGATGAGTCCCCAAAATATAAAGTTGTTTTACATTTTTGGGGGTAGGGGGACAAAATAGGGCATTTAACTCATGGAGTGGGAGAAACTAGACTTTTCTGAAGTAGGTCAAGCGGAATACTATTTATAATAAAATTTTAAGTTTGAATCGAATTACACCATTCACAAATCGATACAATGAATTGTTGCAAAGTTACGGCGAGATTTATGAATAAGAAGTCCAAAATTATACTTTATGCGAGAGCCCAACTTTATTTCACTTATTTTGCGTTCAAAACATATACTTTATATCATATTAAATAATCATAAACTTATTAAATGTTCTCAAAACAGCAATAATCATGTACTAAATTTACATGTAATAAAGTAGAATGCTTAACTCTTTCTTCCTAAAACCTTTGTACCAAATCATCGTATTGACGACATCGTATTGACTTGCAGATGTTGTCATTCGATTCAGAATTAAAAATACATAATAAACGATACCCGACTTTACCAACTTAAGAAAAGTTAAGTTTTTCGGCCCAAGAGTTAAATGCCCAATCCCCCCCCCCCTCTCTCCCCTCAAAAAAAATTAAAACAACATTATTTTTGGGGACTCATCAAATATTCTTTTCTAGTGCGAAAACGAAGCACTTACCAAATTTCGTGAATGACCACCAGTTCTCGTACTATTGCCTCTCACGACTCGGGGTTCTTGTTTAACACAGCATTTTGCTCGATTACAGCGCCATCTACCATGCTCCGGAAAAAGGTTAAATACAGAAGTTACGTATTTTTTCAGGTAAAATCCTAATTTGTAATAAAAAATAGGGTTATCATTTAAGATTTGAAATTCGCACCAATCTGCCATAGGGTGGAGGGGGAGGGGCAACTTTGATGTCATTGAATAGATTTTTCAAAAATATTGAACACGTATTTTTTAGTTTTTCAGTTTGATGTGCATTTCTTTAGATAGTGTACCGTTTCCAGGCTTTTTGAACTCACTGTATATATATATTGTAGTATGCAATTAATAAAAAATAGGGGTTATTATTTAAGATTTGAAGTTTGCCCTTATCTGCCATGGGGTAGGAGGGGGGCACCTTTGATATCATTGAATAGATTTTTCAAAAAAATTGAACACGTATTTTTCGGTTTTTCACTTTGATGTTCATTTTTTGAGATATTCTACCGTTTCCAGACTTTTCTAACTCACTGTATATATATATTGTAATTTGCAATTAACTGAAATGTAATGTATTTAGAATTATTTTTTATTTACTCATTAAAAAATCTCCCGATGGTTGCTATAAACAAATAATATTCTTAACATTCTTAAATATTTAACAGCCCTGCATATATTTCTTTTTTATTTCTAGCATTATGACAACCTTAGGGAAAGTCATTAACAGCTTTCCTCTTAAACTATGCATCATCAGAAAAATATCTGCAAAAATTCTTTTGAAGTTATATGGAAATGAAAGAAAGTAAAAGCTCTTGATCTGGCAACAGATATCAAAGACATGTTTGACTGTATGCGACAGCTTACGTGTAAAAGCACTTTGGGGAATGGAGGACAAGATAGCAAAATAGCAGTTTTCCATATTCATGAAGATGTCACTCCGCTTCTTATACAAGAAGTACAAGTATACCGAATAAAACAGGGAGCTGTATTAAAGTTTAATGTGTAAATATGAATTTATTATTTTGTTTTAATGCTTTTTTAATGTTGAAACGTTAAGAAAGTGTATAAAGAATTTTCTTTAAAATAAAATGAATATCTAGCTTGGAAGTAAGGATATGATTTATTTGCTTGTTATAATTAACGCTTATCCATAAGTGCAAAAAGATCTATTCGTTTATAATTTGTACTGAATTCTTTCAAAGAATCAACTATGCACATATGGTATTTAAAGAAATGAACAATATTTCGTTTAATTGTTAATGTATTCCAGTGCTTAATAATTATATTAGAATAATATAGAAGAAAGATTTGTGACGGAAATAGCATATTAGTTTAATAATATAATAAGCATTTTCTTATTTGGTTAAAAAATTGAGTGTTATGTAAAATATTTTTCTGACCTTCTGTATGAACCAGTAAATAATAAAAAGGGTAAGAGCTTTTATATAACAGGTAAATAATATAATTCTTTAATAAATGAAGTGAAAGAAGCAAAACTTGATAATGAAAAACAAACACATTCATTTTAGACGGTTGAAATACGTTATGATATTCTCAATATAATGGGTGCAGAAATTTTAAAACGGTGTTATTTCCAGGAAAAAACAAAAATTCTGTATTATGTTACTTTTTTCGAACTGTTCAACGCCATACACGATGCTCATATGGCTCTTGGCATGCAGGAAAAAGCTGAATATTATGGTAACTGAATCGTAAATATAAGGACTTGACTGTAGAATCTATTGTTACGTATTTGAATCTATGTAGATCATCTCAGAAAAAAAAGATTAAAATGAATTGTATTCAAACCATTTGAACATAGTAAAATTAATTCCCCACGCCAAGTCGACCGGATTGATATGCAGTCCAAAGCTGATCGTGATAGAAAATTTAATTTAGTGTATCATCTTACAAAATTTGTCTTTCCCTGATCTTTGCTCAGTAAAAGAATTGATAAAGTAGAATATTATCTTTCGATATATTTTCACAAATAAGGGGTGTCAAAAGCTCTTGATTCTTACAACTTGGGGGAATTTTGTAATGTTTGGAAAGTTTAGATGAAATGTGGTTCGCATTAGCAGTGCACGGTGAAAAATAGATGAAAACAAGTAACACAACAATGTGGTCGGAAGTATTAAAATATGTCCAAACAAAGGAAAACAGGGCATAACACCAGGCAATCAAATTACTTTACAAAGCTATGTTTGGTGTTCGTATTGGAAGTGGGAATAGCTACTCATTTCTGCCATGCCATTTAACCACTAACATAATTACCAAGAATGACATAGTGAAAGCTACAAAATTAATCTATGCAAGGATAATATATAAGTCTAAAAAACTGACCTCGAGCAAATTACTGATTAAGAACTAAAAGGTAATAATAATATAAGTGCAACAGAAACATAAACATGATGAACATAAACAAATGAAAAAAAAGACCCTCAACAATACTCTTAAACCCCTGACAGGAAGGTTGCGATTATAAAAACAGTTGAAAAGTTCAAATGTTTTGAGATTCTGTCAGGAAATGACACACAGAACAGGCAAACAAGATGTAGATAGCGTCATCTAAACATCCCCAGAAACTTATTCTCAGCCAAAATGTTAGAATAAAAGTATCTGATATTGACAGAACGAAAATTATGCAGAATCAATACTAGCCGTTAACACACTTATTAAAGACGAACAAATTTATGCACTTGGTACTAAGTAGAGTCAGCTAAAAACATCACACAAAAAAAAGTTCATATTTTCCAAAGAAATTTGTTTAAACATAGAAGAAGTAGACACAAAGGAAATAGCTGTACGTGAAGTTGTACATAAGCTTTTTTAACTTGAAGGACAAGTTTTTAGAAAATGCGTTGAAAGAAAAGTACTACGAAAGTATGTTTGTGCAAATCAGTCAATATGCTTTGAAATACAAAATACCAAAACAGACAATCTTACGGTAACAGATGAGTTTCATTAGGATTTTATAGTGTTGCACAAAATTCCGAATAATAAATTCTATAATTCCATGCATGTTTTCTTTTAATAAATTAGTTAAATGCAGTAAAATATATGTTATTGTAGGCTTCGTTTAAATTTAATATAATAAAACAAATTATTGAAACGTTAGTGAATAAAATAATGAGTATGATTTGTAAAAAGTTGTATAAATTTGCAATTCAACTCACACAGTTTTTAAATAAAAACAAATACTTAAAGTTCATTTGAATATACCATATGTCTGCGTAAGATTTAACACAACATAGTAATGACTTATTTACCGAATCCTAGGCCAAGTTTGTCAATCATATCAGGCTTATTCCAAACATAGCCTGTAAATCTTAGCATGTACGAAAAAGGTTTAGTAAAATCCCGAAATAAAAACACTTAGAAACATATTTAGGACATTTACTATCTCATATTGGAAATGCTAGGATTTACCAGACTTCAAGCTTTCACAATAACGTATATGACAGTATCACTATATACACACACACATATATATATATATATATGTGTGTGTGTGTGTGTGTGTGTAATGAATTGGGTCATCTCTCTTCGACTTGACTAGAAGAAATTAATGGGACTCGAGACGTTCTTTATTCGAACAACTTTATTAGCAGTTTCATCGAACATCCACCATCATAGGAGTTTGGAGGAGGCCTCAAGGGCCCTAAAACCAATTTAGATACCTACATGATCCTGGGCCTTGCTGGCATCTCAAATCTACAAATTCTGATGTTTTTCTCACGCGTTCTTTCTTATATTTTCGGGCTTGCGATATTTTCCAGTAGGGGGTGAAGGTGTCAAACTGGGACGATAATTTAATTTTAATTAGATGATTAGCTTTTGTATGAAGTGTGGTCAAGACCCGTACGATTCCAATGTCTGTGACGCAAGCAAGGTCTGGACTCTGGACGCAATTAACTGCAGACAACGTAAACTTGTGCAAAGAACAGCAATTTTTTCTTTTAAAGTTACTTGAATTTATAGACTGAATGTAATATTTGTTGGCCTAGAAAAACAACTATAAAGAAACAGATTCGGACTTAGACATAACAGTTATAAAAAAGAAAACTGGAAATTTCAATTTTTAACTTAGATTTTTAATTTTAATTTTTAATTTAAAATATCTGTGTGTGAATATCTATATATAATATTGAAATTGTAAATGTATAACTAATTAAATAAATTACATTACCTATAATTCGAAGCATTTCATAAACAGTTTTTTCGGCCGTCTTTTATAAATTAAACTTTAAGAATCATAACAGGATTTATATGTTAACTACAGTGATAAACTTTAAAATATTTTCATAAATTGAAAACGAAAAAGGTTAAAAATAATGAGGAAGAATAAAAAACATTTCTGAAAGCCAAGCAATAAAATTCGATCTTTGTATTCGTTTAATTATGTTTTATTACTCATATTCCATATGTAACAATATTTCATGTAAAAAAAAAGATTAATAATCTCAGAATTTGTTTTTTAAATATTCCATAAATAAACTTAAAATGATTTTTTGTCATAAATTATTACAAATAAAAATGGTAAATATGAACGAAAACTTGAAAATACTTTTTACAAATATATACTTGGTTTAAATATATTGAAAACATTACTATGAGTAAAATAATCCTATTTTATACAGAAAAAGCTGCTGTTTGTTTATGTTACAATCTTTTCGTTTTCGAAATGTCAGAAAAATTTGCTATTGAAAAGGCATATTTAGAAAAAAAAAACTGTATTTATTGAGAAAACATATATCAAAATATTCATCCTATCATGTCATTTTCTGTCAAAAATATTTCAGTTCCTATTTTCAAGCTCTAATATTTTGTTTAAAAGAGACTCATGGAACATTTTACACTTAGTGTTTTGTATTTTAAAACAACGTATTTTCCAAAATCTAAAATTATATATTTTTTTCCTTTGTATCACTCAATTTTCAAGCTACATATCCAATGAAAGGACCTGGTTTGATAATCAATTATTTATTTTAGGTTTCTGAATAGGGCCAAATATTTTTATTCTTTCTAACTCTTTTTGATTGATTTATTATACCACTGTGTGTGTAACATAGTCTATTTAAAAAATTTTATAACATGAAATATAGCATTCCTGTGAAAGGGTCTTTCTTTTGCATCGATAAATTTATTTCTTTAATTTAATTTTACAATTTTTTTTCAATTAAATTATTCTAAGCTATTATTAATGTTTATAAAACATTTTATCTATAAAAGTTTTTAATCAAGTTATTACTACAATGCATGGTGAATGGACATTCAAATGAATTAAAATGAATTTCGAGAATATTACAGTAAAATTAAATAGAATGTCATTTGGATAAATGCATAATTTATCAATAAGAATTTAAACAAATTTGTGCAAATGCGAGAAGATAATGAAAAGAAAAAGCCACTTCATTCGTCACTATGTTTCAAAATTGTATATAGTCACAGGAAATAATTTTTAAAGCTATTTATGTAAGTTTAATGTTACTGACGTATTTAAAATATATTCATTCAAAATTCAAAATAGAAGACAAGATATAGCCCCTTCCTACCTGAAATCAATGTTTTGTGAAAATTATCGTATAATGAATATTAATAAAAATACAAAATGTGCTTCTATTAAACATAATTCTTAAATATTTATTTAAGATTAGTCTAGCACTAAAATCATAACTTTGATACATTGATATTTTTTTATTAGTAAAATCCGACAATTCAATTTACAAATGGGTTTTCGAATACTGTGTAGAGATATTTTTAGTACCTTAGTACAGAACTATCAAATAGACCTCAGATAAGAGCAGAATGAGACTAAAAGGTACAAATACCCTTAATGAATTAGTTGGTTTCCTTCGGGATAAAACCCTTATTAAATGCCTTTATATAACATACAATTCTACCTGTTTCTTCGTATTAAAAGGTTTTTATATAAGACGAATCTATGAAGAGAAGAAAAACATTTTATATTTAAAAAAAATCATTTATCTTCAACTATAAAGTTTCGGTAAAATAAATAGAAAATATAATTTAAAGGGCTTTAAAATTATTTTATATCTGTGACGTTTATTATATTTCAAAGGATTTCAAAACATGAAATTTTTTAAAAGAATTGTTAACCTTTTCGCTACGAAACCGCCCAAGATGCACGACCAACCCAAATACTGGCAGACCGCCCGATCGCCTGTTCCATTTTTCCCCCTTGTAAATATCCAACTTTTGTACTAGTTATATTATGGATGTTTCACTTTTACCTCTTATTGTCCTGCTGACAAGTAATCAGGTAGAAAAAAAGTGGGAGAAATAATCTCGCAGCATATTTCACATCCTGGCGTTCACCGTAGTTTGAATGCTATTAATTTTTCAGACATCAGAATTCAAAGGGTTACAGCAAAAAGGAAATATTAAAATCATTTTATATTGTGAAGCTATTATTCTTTATCTGAAAAACTTATATTTTACAACGCTTACACTTTCTATATTTATAAACATACTTTACATCTTTTACAATATCTAAATGAATTTTTTGTACTAATTGAAAATGTTTTATATATATATAAGCGATTACTATTGTTTTTAATACCTCAGTATTGCAATATATGTCTTAGCTTATCTTTAGAAAGGCATTATCTGTATTATTAGATAATATCAGTCATCAGATATAGTATATTAAACATTAACATTTAATATCTGTTTGTTTTTTTAAACAGGAATAATGAAAAAATGCTACCTTATATATAAAAAAAAGTTTGGAGATAATTTTTATCGTTTTTTTAAACATATAATTACAAAATTGTAACTTGAAATCTATGTGGTGAAAGACAAATTTCAATATGGGTTGGGTTGGGTTGATTATTGACAGCCATTATCTACACTTGAGATATAGGCCCGGGGGGGAGTGCCCTTCGTGGGGGTCTTTCTAAGGGAACCTAACCCGTATTTACGCATGGATAAATCCACGGCTCGAAGAAAACCACGAAAACTCCGAACGATTAGGCCGACGGACGCGAATGGGATCGAACCCAGCACCTCCCGTCTACCAGCTTCGAGAGCAGAACCTCTCAGCCACTGGTGGGGCTAATTTCAATATGGAGTAAGATTACAAATTGCGTTTATTTGTTTGAATTATATGTACTTTCACATGAAAGTAGCAGTAGGATAGTCCTAGGCAAAGACTTAGTTAATATATATTTTTATGTCATTATTTTTTCATATTGTACTAGTAGTGTATATGTATCTGCGCGTGTTTTTCTCGTACTTTCACGCTCGGTCTGTACGCACACACACACACATATACATATACATACAGAATGATTCAGAACATCTCTTCAATAATTTGCAGTAAAGTAGAGCACACCAAAAAAAAAAACTTGTATAGGAAACTAAGGTGTCAAGCAAATTTTTCAATCAAAAAGTACAAAGTTTTTCACTTTAATCTGAAACTGGGTTTTTCTACCGATAATGTTAATGAAAATATTATTATGAAATGTGCAGCAAATTGACTTTTTTGTATAATATGTAACTATATCAACGAAAGTGGCAGAGGTATATCTGCATTATAATGCCACTCTTCTGCACGCAATTAGTGGTGTATTTTGGCTGTGGATTGGACAGAAAAAAAATCAATTTAGGTCTTGTAATAAATAACTTTTACATGGAAGGCATCATTTCATACTAAATAGAGAACTCTCTGCAACTTTTTTTTCGTATATTATACTTTTTGATATAGGAACGCTAACTCTGCAGTTTTCCACTAGGTGGCGCTGTAAGCGGTCACATTACGTAGATCATAGCCATTTCACTGTACTCTACACCACTTTTATCACTATATCTGCCATTGTTCTAAAATTAATAGGGGAGGGCGTGCATGACATTAGTGGACAGGACTTTAAAGAAACATGTATATGTATATCTGTATATATGTATAGTAAAATTCGCCAATGCAGAATTCCAAGCAGCCGCAATTTTATGTATACATACATATTATTACAACCCCTCTATTATGAATGTAATTAGCAGAAAAAATTGATTCCAGTCATACATTTTCTATTTAAGAATAAATTAGTTTCACTCTACCTATATTTAATGAAATGCAAGACGGAGTTAAAATTTACATAAAATTCTTGGGATATTTAACTGCTAGTACAATAAGTATAATATCTATTAAAATACACAAATTTCTAGATCTATTTCTAAATTATCTTCTGGATATCTTAATTACTAATGTTTTTCAGTTTTTCTGATCAGCTGCAGTTCGTTCTCTCCACTTTTTTTTTACACGAATGTTCACTTTTAATTTTTTCCTAGAACTCAATTCATAGACCTAATTTGTCTTCGTTTGAAGTGTTTTTGTAGTATTTTGTTTCGTGTATCAAAAGAATAAATTAATTCAAAAGCGAATTACTGGGTAAATAATAATCAGTTAGACACTCGCTTATATACAGGCTGTTTTTACTAAGATATTTATCAATTTAAATAAATCATGTATACTTTTTTTAGGAAGACATCAAATCAAAAATTTAAAAGTATATATATATATATATATATATATATATATATATATATACACTCAAGAGCTAAAACATTATGACCACCTGTGAATAATGTGTTGGCCCACCTTTGGCTCGTAACACAGCTGCAACCTGCCTTGGCATGGACGCCACGAATTCTTGGTAGATGGTCGGAGACAGATTGTACCAGATGTTTAAGCAACGTCATGCAAATCCGAGATATTGGGACTTGGTGGTATCTGAACCCTGAGCTGCCGTTCAATGACATCCCAAATGTGTTCTACCGGATTGAGATCTGGTGAGTTAGGTGACCAGGACATTAACTGGAATTCAGAATTATGTTCCTGGAACCCCTCTAACACAATTCGAGTCTTGTGACACGGAGAGTTGCCCTGCTGGAATATTCTTTTTCCAGTTGGGAAGACAGATGCCATGTAAGGGTGACATTGGTCCGAAATGATGTTCCGATACTCCGTAGCGTTCATGGTCTGCTGTACCACAACCACGTGTCCAAGAGACGCCCATGAGAATATCCCCCAAAGCATAATATCATCACCCCCGGCCTGTGTATGACCTGCTGTACATTGAGGGAGCAACCGTTCGCCTGGAAGATGGCGTACTCTGACGCTGCAATTGACGTAATGAATGACAAACCGTGATTCATCTGACAAGGTAACTCTTTTCTACTGATCCATGGTCTAGTCGCGAAGTTCCCGGGCCCAGCGTAGGCGTAGTTGGCGATGACGCTTGGTCAGTAGAGGCACACGAGTGGGACGTCTGCTGCGTAGCCCCATATCCAATAGTGTCCGCTGAACAGTGTGCTCCAATACAATTCTACTTGGACCAGCATTGTATTGGGCTGTCAGCTGAGCCACTGTCTGACGCCGGTTTTGCGTCACCAAGCGGGTCAATCTCCGACGTCCTTTTTCTTTGATAACGTGTGGACGCCCAACACCATGGCGTCTACTGCTGGTTTCACCATCATTCATCCACAATGTATGAGTACTAACAACTGTAGATCATGAACAACCCCCGAGTCGTGCAGTTTCGGAAATACTTGTTCCGAGACTTCGAGCCATTACAATCTGCCCTCAATCAAAGTCACTTAGATAAGTAGCCTTTCCCATCACACACAAAAATAAGTGCAAGAATGATTCCTCAGACTCTCCAGCAGCAATTAAATACCACTCCCACCAGATCACGTACCTTCCACGTCATCCAGGCGAGTTCATTGCAAAATGTGGGGGTGGTCATAATGTTTTGGCTCTAGAGTGTATATATATATATATATATATATATATATGTGGGAATTGAATCTGTTTTCCTGCTTGAACTAAAACGACAGAGGCAAATCCAATCAGCGACTTCATCTTTGTATTAAGTCATATATTCCATGTTGAAGCATGCAAGCTCCAAACAACACTTCGAAAGGTAAAGTCAAAAGAGGTGTTTTGGATTGAAGGAAGCTTTTGCGAGAGTCTATGAAGTTGGTGAGTTAAGATGGTCGTTTTGAACTATGCTGAGGATGTTGACGCTGAGCGTTTTTAGATTAAATAAGATGTAATGTATAATAATCCAGATGGTTCATTAGTTATTCATATTGTTACATGTATTTTTAACTTTCTTTGTAGTTACTTTCGTTAATATAGAGTTTGATTTTAACCTGATGTTTTCTAGTTTATTTGAAGTAACTTGAGTGAATTATTTATTAAGTTGGTGTCAGAGAAAATTAAACCTCACAAGTGGTGTCGAAGCGGGATCGAATGAATGTTAACGCTCACTATTGAATAGATAGAGTTCTGAATTTTATGAGAGGAATGTACATTTAAAGTGATATTTTCGAACCTATTTTTATCATGTCAAGGTTAGTAGATATTCGAGAATTAGCTATTTCTTTAAAAACTGAAAAGACATCCAGTATTAAGAATTTACATCGTTTGATTTTTGGCCATGAAGGTGATAGAAAAAATCGTTCCAGAATTAGAAACTTTACGGGTTTTCCGTTTGAAGTAAATAGTGATGAATATAATGGAAACGTTCAAAAAATTAAAGATGAATTTTCAGTAAACGAACTAATTACGATTTGTAACGTGTTATGTATTGATAATTCTGCTACTTACGATGATATAGTTGTCAGGGTTATTTATTGCCTGTGTAATCTAAACGTATTGAGATCAAAGATAATTTCCGAAGATAATGAAATTAGTGATGACGAAACTGAACTAGTAAATGAGACCGAAAATAATGCTGACATTGGTGATGGTAATAACTCTTGCAATAAAATTAATGATATTGCTTCTGGTTCAGAAATAAATTATTCTGCTGGCAATAAAAATGAAATGACGCAACACTTAACCCCTGACTTTATTTTAAAACCATCTATCGGCATTAGTGATATTGAAAATATGATTGCGACATATAGTGGTAGTCAATATGAAAGTATCGAAAAATGGATCGCTGATTTTGAGGACGTAATCTCTTTATTCAATTTAAGTGACTTGCATAAATTGATTTTAGCGAAACGCCGTATGACTGGTAAAGCTAAACTATTGATTGAAGGTGAAAGCAAATTGAATTCGTGGCACAGAGTGAAATCGTTACTCGTTTCTGAATTTGGTACAGTTTGTAATTCTGCAGAAATGCATCAGTTGTTATGTAAAAGGAAAATGAGGGATGGCGAAGCTCTTGATGAATATTTTTTAAATATGAAACGACTATGCTCTCGCGGAAATGTAGAGGATTCTGCTTTAATTCAGTATGTTATCGGTGGTATTAAAGACCCTGTTTTCAAGAAATCATTTTTATATGGTTGTAACGATATTAGCGAATTTAAGCAAAAGCTTAAAGTATATGAAAAAATAAGATCGGATGTCGAAAATATTAAACCAGAGATTGGTGTTAAGCTAAAATCAAAACCCGAAATGGAATCTGGTAACAGGTCAAAGGTAGTAAAGGCTATTCGTTGTTACAACTGCGGGGGGGGGGGAAATCACAAAAGCATTCACTGTAGAAACAAGGATAAATCCCTCTTTGCTTTTCGTGCAATTCATATAGTCATAAATCTTTTGAATGCAGTAGGAGAAAGGATGTAAAGACATCGAATGAGCGTTCTCAAATAAATATTGTAACGAGTTTCAAGGATTTAATTTTTAAAGAGGTTAAATTAGATTCATTGAAGTTAACTTCATTAATTGATACAGGCAGCCAGAAAACGCTTTTAAAAAATAGTGTTTATGACAATTTGAAGAATGTGTTCAAACTGAAAGCTACGGATACGTGTTTGACTGGTTTGGGGGAAAACATTGATTAGGCCAGCAGGTTATTTCAAGGCAGAAATTGAGGTGGATGATTCGAAATTTGAAGTTGACATTTTTGTCGTTAACGACAGTTCAATTAGTTTCGATTTAAATATTGGCATTGATGTTATTCATCAAGGTACTTTAACAATTTCTGGAGATGAAGTAAAAATGTGCAAAACCGAGGATAAATCAAGTAATTTTTTGGTTAATATAGTAAATATTTTAGATGAGCCTAAACTTGATTTTAGTTATGTTATTGATAAGGGTTTACGTTCAGAATTGTCTTCCTTAATTCAAAATTACGTGCCCACTAAACTAAAAACGGTTGATGTTAAAATGAAAATTAACCTTACTGATGAAATCCCAATTTGTTCATCCCCTCGAAGATTACCTCTGTGGGAGATAAAAATTGCTGAAACCCAGATTGAGGAGTACCTAGCACAAAGAATTATTCGTAAGAGTTCTTATGTTTCATCGCCGGTGGTTTTAGTTAAGAAAAAAGATGGTACAACGAGACTGTGTATTGACTACAGACGTCTTAATAAAAAGACTATACGCGAACACTTTCCATTGCCTGTCATAGATGATGTTATAGATCAATTGCATTCGGCTGAGGTGTTCACAACAATCGATTTGAAAAATGGTTTTTTTCATGTAGAAGTTGAGGAGGGTTCTCGAAGGTACACTTATTTTGTAACTCATAACGGCCAATTTGAATTTTTGAAGTGCCCGTTCGGATTGACCAATTCTCCAAGTGTATTTCAGAAATATATTTATAACGTGTTTCGAAATTTGTTAAAAGACAATGTAGTGGTTATATACATGGATGATGTGATAATACCTTCTAAAAATGAAACTAAAGGCTTGGAAAAACTTAAACTTGTTCTTCAGACCGCATCTGAATATGGATTAGAGTTAAATATTAAGTGCATGTTCCTGAGGCGTGAAATTGATTTTTTGGGGTATAGAATTTTGAATGGGAAATTATATCCTTCTCCACTTAAAACAAAGGCAGTGATGAATTTTCCTGAACCAAAAAGTATCAAGGATATTCAAAGTTATTTGGGATTAACTGGATATTTTCGGAAGTTTATAAGGGATTACTCGGTTATAGCTAAACCTCTGAGCGACATGTTGAGGAAAGATTCTAAATTTCGATTTGATGTGGAAGAAAAGAAAGCCTTTAGTGAGCTTAAAAGTATTTTGTCTTCCGAGCCAGTTCTGTCAATATACAATCCCAAAAGTGTAACTGAAATTCATTGTGATGCTAGTTTTGATGGCTACGGAGCAGTATTAATGCAACAGTCCCCAGTAGATAATAAATTTCATCCTGTGTATTTTTCCAGTAAAAAAACAACTGAATCTGAGCGAAAGTGCACTAGTTACAAATTGGAAGTTTTGTCGGTGATAGAGGCCTTAAAGAAATTTAGAGTGTATGTATTAGGCATTCCACTTAAAATAGTTACCGATTGTAATGCATTTAAAATGACTATGGATAAAAAGGAGATGAGTACAAAAATTGCGAGATGGGCAATACTGTTATCTGATTTCGATTATGAACTAGAACATAGGCCAGGTATTAAAATGAATCATGTTGATGCATTGAGTAGGAATCCTGTTTGTATGGCAGTTCAGGATAGTCTAATTTAAAATTGCTCAGGCTCAGGTGAATGATGATTATATTAAAACTATATAAGAAATTTTGAAGGTAAGACCTTATGATGATTATTTAGTAAAAAATAACGTTCTTTATAAATGTGTTAACGGAAGTGATTTGTTGGTTGTCCCAGAGGAAATGCAAAAAAAATATCATCAAAACTGTTCAAGAAAAGGGTCATTATGCAGTTGTTCGAACAGAAAAGAATTTCGAAACTGATTTTTATATTCCTAAGGTTAAACAAAAGATTGAAAAGTGTATTGCAAATTGTGTTCCCTGTATTTTAGTTAATCGAAAGTGTGGTAAACAAGAAGGTTTGTTACACCCTATAGAGAAAGGGGATATTCCGTTACATACATACCATGTTGATCACTTAGGCCCTTTGGAAAGCACTCATAAGAATTATAAACATATTTTCTCAGTTATTGATGCTTTTACAAAATTTGTTTGGCTGTATCCTACGAAATCTACTGTTGCTGCCGAAGTGATTTCAATGTTAGAAATTCAAAAAACTGTTTTTGGAAATCCAACTCCTATAATTTCAGATAAAGGTCCAGCCTTTAAGTCCAAAGCTTTTGATGACTATTGTATCCAGGAAAATATTAAGCATATTCCTATTACCATGGGACTTCCAAGAGCTAATGGTCAAGTTGAGCAGTTGAATTCCGTTATAATTTCTATTTTGTCTAAGTTGTCTATAGATAGTCCTACGAAGTGGTACACACAAGTTAGTAACTTGCAGCAAGTAATAAATTCAACTTTTCAGAGAAGTATTGATACAACCCCTATTGAGTTATTATTTGGAACTAAAATAAAATTAAAAAATGAAGTTGAAATTACTAATCTTTTGAATGCTGAAACACAGTCCGATTTTATAAGTAATCGTGAGGAATTGAGAAAAGAAGCGAAACAACAAATTTTAAAGGTTCAAAATGAGAATCGCAAAACCTACAACTTGAGAAGAAGAAAACCTAATAAATTTAAACTTAATGATATCATTGCTATAAAGCGAACACAACAAGGTCCGGGTTTAAAGTTAAGACCAAAGAATTTGGGTCCTTACAAGGTTGTGAAGTTAAAGAGTGGTGATACTTATCATGTGAAGAGAATTGGAATTACAGAGGGTCCAATAATTACTAGTACTTGCGCTGAATACATGAAGCCATGGACATTATCCTAATTGTGACAGCAGACTGACACAGACTTGATGATATATTTAAGAGTAGTGTGAATTGTTTTTTCGTGAACATTTTGTTAAAGAACTTTAGTTGCTGTTTTTTATTTTTTTGGTGGAAATATTACAGATTAGTCACCTGAGGGCAGATGACAGTCAGTATGGCCGAATGTGGGAATTGAATCTGTTTTCCTGCTTGAACTAAAACGACACAGGCAAAGCCAATCAGCGATTTCATCTTTGTATTGCGTCATATATTCTATGTTGAAGCATGCAAGCTCCAATCAACACTTCAAAAGGTAAAGTCAAAAGAGATGTTTTGGATTGAAGGAAGCTTTTGCGAGAGTCTATGAAGTTGTTGAGTTAAGATGGTCGTTTTGAACTATGCTGAGGATGTCGACGCTGAGCGTTTTTAGATTAAATAAGATGTAATGTATAATAATCCAGATGGTTCATTAGTTATTCATATTGTTACATGTATTTTTAACTTTCTTTGTAGTTACTTTCGTTAATATAGAGTTTGATTTTAACCTGATGTTTTCTAGTTTATTTGAAGTAACTTGAGTGAATTATTTATTAAGTTGGTGTCAGAGAAAATTAAACCCCACATATATATTATACAATTTTAATTCCAGTTTGATAAACGTGATTTAATTTATTTAAAAAATCAATTTAGATTGGTAATCAATGAAATAAAAAAACATTAATTTCATTTATTGGTAATAAAATATTTGTTCTCTTTTGTTGTATTATACTTGATTTGAACTACATGATATTAAATAAGACATGAAAAATAAATCGAAATTATACACTTAAGCATCGAACTATTTACTGGTTGTACAGGCTTCGAATATTGGTTTCTTTTATCGCTTTACAGATTTTCTTGCTGAAAGTCTTATTGTGCTTTCATTATTAAAACTGAATCGGTGTATTAAGTCATTCTAACATTAATCTTATTTTTATTGCATAGTGTAATGCAAACTTGTTATATATGATTACAGTGGCAACACTATTTTTATATAGACGATTTGGCAACAAGACCTTTCATTTTCTAATATCGATATATGCGCTATGTTTTGTTTGTATACGTTTGTTAATGTTGATTAAAGCCTGATTTCTTTTAAAGGTTTATATATGTTTGTATTCATTTTAAAATCACATTACAATTTAATCAACATTTGTATATTTATTACTTCTAAATACTTACGATGGATCAACTCTTGAAACCTGAAAAGTTTGACGTCGATCCCACTTGTGTTGGCGCGGAGGCTAAATGGAAACACTGGAAACGCACCTTTTCTAATTTTTTAAGTGAAATTCAAAACATAACTGAGACAAACAAATTACCGCTTCTATGTAATTACGTTTCTTCTAGTGTGTTCCTTCATATTAATGATGCCGTAAATTATGATGCTGCTATTGCCATTTTGGACTCTATCTATGTTACCAAACGAAATGAAATTTTTGCCAGACATTGCCTAGCCTCTAAAATACAAGAAAGTGGTGAGTCTGTTTCTGAATTCTTACAAGCACTTAAGCAACTTAGCAAGGACTAACTTTAAAGCCGTGACGGCTGATCAATACAAGAGTGAGTACATTAGAGACTCGTTCATTCGCGGTTTAAGGAATCCTCGTATCAGAGAGCGTTTGCTGGAAAACTCCACTATTACCTTAGAAAATGCTTTCGATTAAGCTAGGGCATTGGAACTAGCTGAATCTCACTCAGCATCGTATATGAATACCTCACATCCTATACCTGTAGCTGCCACAGAGCTTTCTGATCACGTTGAAGATAACCATTCAGCTGCAGCTACGCGACTTCGATCTGGAAATTGTTTCTTTTGTGGAAATGACCGACATGTAAGAAGCCTATGTCCTGCAAAAGAGGTACTCTGTAGAAGATGTAAAAAAAAAGGACACTATCAAAGAGTTTGCCTATCAAAACCACAGCGTGTCTCCTATAACTCTGCTGCATCAATTCACACCTTAGCTTCAGTCCCAACATCACCTAGTTGTCTACAAAAATCTATTACCAAAGTCAAAATAAATGGGATAGAATTGAATGCACTTATTGACACTGGTAGTTCCCTTAGCTTTATAAACGAATGCTACGTTAAAAGATGCAACATAAAAGTTAAACCATACTTAAACAAAATAACTATGGCTAATTCCTCTCTAAGCACAGATGTTAAGGGTTGCGGTGAAGTTAGTATGAATTTGGACAAACATGTGTACAATGGCATAAAAGTACTTATCATGAAAAATCTCTGTGCGGACTTTCTTATTGGTCATGATATTCTGAAGAACCATTCACTCATTGAAATCCAGTTTAATGGCGAGAGACCACCACTTAAAATATGCTCCCTAGCTGTTGCTCTGATGCAACCAGTTTCACTGTTCGCTAACTTAACCCCTGACTGTAAACCCGTGGCTACCAAATCTAGGCGGCAATCTGAGGAAGACCGAATATTTATTGCTGCAGAAGTAAAGAAGTTATTGGAAGAGGGGGTTATTGAACCCAGTAATTCACCTTGGCGAGCTCAGGCATTCGTAGTAAAAGGAGAGCATCACAAACCACGTATGGTAATTGATTATTCTCAAACCATTAATCGTTTTACGATGCTTGATGCTTACCCTCTTCCGAAAATTGAAGAATTAATCTAAAAAATATCAAAATATGAAATATTCAGCACTATCGATTTGAGAAGTGCATACCATCAACTTCCTATTAGTGACGCTGAAAAACATTATACTGCCTTCGAAGCGAATGGTAAATTATATCATTTCCTCCGTGTACCTTTTGGGGTCACCACTGGTGTTGCATGTTTCCAGAGAGCAATTGACAAGATCATTCACGACGAAGACCTAGAGGGTACGTATCCTTATCTGGATGATGTAACTGTCTGTGGAAAAAGCCCTGATGAACATGATCGAAACTTAAAAAAATTTTTAACAATTGCCAAGAAATACAACCTAACACTAAATGAACAAAAATGTCAGTTTTCTACTAAACCTGTTAAACTATTAGGATATACCATAACAAACAAGACTATCAGGCCTGATCCAGACAGGCTTGCTCCTTTCATAAACTTGCCTATACCTAACAATACGGCATCTCTCCGAAGAGCATTAGGAATGTTTGCCCACTACTGCCGTTGGATACCAACATTCTCTAAGAAAATACGTCCATTATTATCAAATCATCAATTCCCTCTTTCAGAGGAAGCTGTAAATTCATTTAACAATTTAAAGTCAGATATAGCCAAAGCTTCATTAGCCGCTATAGACGATTCCGTACCATTCAGAGTAGAGACTGATGCGTCTAAGTTTGCCATAGGAGCAACTCTCAGCCAAGCGGGACGACCTATAGCATTCTTCTCAAGAACATTAAACAAGTCAGAACTTAATCATTCAGCTGTTGAGAAAGAAGCATATGCAATCGTGGAATCGCTAAGTTACTGGCGCCATTACCTGATTGGTAGACCTTTTGAGGTGTTCACTGACCAAAAGTCTGTCTCATTTATGTTTGACAAACGTCATTCTAGCAAAATCGAGAACGAAAAGATCATGCGTTGGAAACTAGAGTTGTCATGCTTCAAGTTTGATATCATCTACCGCCCTGGAAGCAAGAATGCTAATGCAGATACATTTTCAAGAATAACTGCTACAATTATTCCAGAAGTGAATTTAAAACAGCTGCATGAGGACTTATGTCATCCTGGAATTGTTAGAATGCATCATTGGATTAGATCCAAAAACTTGCCTTTCTCCCTGGAAGATGTTAAAGGTCACATAAATTCCTGCCCTGTCTGCTGTGAAGTAAAACCCAGATTCTTTAAAAATCAAGGGAAATTGATAAAAGCAACTTCACCGTTCGAAAGATTGAATGTTGATTTTAAGGGCCCATTGCCATCAAATTCTAGAAATCGTTTCCTCCTCACTGTGGTTGATGAGTACTCGAGGTTTCCTTTCGCAATTCCTTGCTCTGATATTTCTTCTACGACAGTGATTGCGCATTTAAGTAATATTTTCTCCATATTTGGTATGCCAGCATACATACATTCTGACAGAGGATCCTCTTTCATGTCCAGAGAGTTAAAAATGTTTTTAACATCACTTGGTGTGGCAACTAGTCGTACCACTGCCTATAACCCACGAGGTAATGGACAGGTCGAACGCTACAATGGGACCATATGGAAAAATATTCTGTTGGCATTGAGAACTAAAAACAAGAAGATTGAACAGTGGGAAGAGGTTCTACAATCAGCGCTACATTCTGTTCGTTCTCTTTTATGTACGACAACTAATGTAACTCCACATGAACGCATGTTCTTTCATCCTAGAAGGTCGCATAATGGGAGTTCAATACCTACGTGGCTTACTCAATAAGGTCCAGTGTTGATGAAAAACCATTCACGCGCTAATAAATATGAGCCCCTTGTTCAAGAAGTTGAACTTCTTGAAGCTAATCCAGAATACGCGTATGTAAGGTTACCAGATGGACGTGAGACTAGCGTGTCCATACGACATTTAGCTCCAAGAGGGGAAATCGTCGAACCTACCTATGAGAGTAATGATGAGATGGAGTCGCTTGTTAACCGGACCAGTGAACATTTTGATGGTCATTCGGAACAATCAACAGAGAGTCGGGATGGAACTGAAAAGAATCATAAAGATTGTGCATGTCCTGATGAAAGTGTCTGTCCTGACCTACCAGAACAGAAAACTAGTGATGGACAACAGCGTCCCAGACGACTGAAACGTAAACCTGCCTATCTGTCGGATTATGTTGAAAAATAACTTTTCGTGGGGGTGAATGTTATATATGATTACAGTGGCAACACTATTTTTATATAGACGATTTGGCAACAAGACCTTTCATTTTCTAATTTCGATATATGCGCTATGTTTTGTTTGTATACGTTTGTTAATGTTGATTAAAGCCTGATTTCTTTTAAAGGTTTATATATGTTTGTATTCATTTTAAAATCACATTACAAAACTACAGAATATATTTTAAACTTGCAGATAATAATTTTACAGATATTAAGTAGTGATATTTTGTTGTTTCAAATTATGAATTATAATATTTCACTAATTAATTTTGTTCTGCAATTTTGTGCATCTGTTACGTAATTGAAAAAAAAAATTATTTTCTTTATAAATATGAATTATATCTGTCGAGACATTTAAATGTTTCTAAATCATACAAATCGATTAATCAATTTATAACACTAAATTTTAAATCGCCTTTTGCATATTTATAATAGACGAGCAGGGAAGACCGAGCTATGCTCGGTCAAAATTAAATTTGAGTTCAAATATCATGACCTATGACCAAAATGACCCACTAATGGAATTTTCTCGAACATGTCACTTAGCCCAACAGTCTTCTCGTGCCTGAAAACCATAGGATGCAAAATTTAGTGTAAATAGTCTAAGCCGTTTTTAAGATAAAATAGCTTGACCCATAATGACCCATGACCAAAATGACCCACTAATCGAAAGTTCTCGAACATGTGACCCAGCCCAATAGTCTTCTCGTGCCCGAAAATAGTCGGATACAAAATTTCGTCAAAATCGTTTCAACCGTTTTTTAGATACAATTATCTTGACCATGACTCAAAATGACCCAAAATGACCCACTAATTTAATTTTCCCGAACATGTGACCTAGCCCAGCAGTCTTCTCGTGCCCGAAAACCATTGGATGCAAAATTTAGTGTAAATTGAGCCGCTTTTTAGATCTTGACCCACAATGACCCAGAAATGACCCACTAATCAAATTTTCTCGGACATGTGACCTAGCCCAATGATTTTATCGTGCTCGAAACTCGTAGGAAACAAAATTTAATCAAAATCGTTAGAGCCATTTTTTAGATAAAGTTAATTTGACCCGCGTTGACCCAAAAATGACCCACTAATCGAAAGTTCTCGAACATGTGACCCAGCCCAATAGTCTTCTCGTGCCCGAAAATAGACGGATACAAAATTTCGTCAAAATCGTTTGAACCGTTTTTTAGATACAATTTGCTTGACCATGAACCAAAATGACCCACTAATTGAATTTTCTCGAACATGTGACCTAGCCCAACTGTCTTCTCGTGCCCGAAAACCATTGGATGCAAAATTTAGTGTAAATTGAGCCGCTTTTTAGATCTTGACCCACAATGACCCAGAAATGACCCACTAATCGAATTTTCTCGGACATGTGACCTAGCCCAATGATTTTATCGTGCTCGGAACTCGTAGGACACAAAATTTAATCAAAATCGTTAGAGCCATTTTTTAGATAAAATTAATTTGACCCGCGTTGACCCAAAAATGACCCACTAATCGAAAGTTCTCGAACTTGTGACCCAGCCCAATAGTCTTCTCGTGCTCAAAAACCATCGGATGCAAAATTTAGTGTAAATTGGGCCGCTTTTTAGATCTTGACCCACAATGACCCAGAAATGACCCACTAATCGAATTTTCTCGAACATGTGACCTAGCCCAATGATTTTCGCGTGCCCGAAACTCGTAGGATACAAAATTTAATCAAAATCGTTAGAGCCATTTTTTAGATAAAATTAATTTGACCCGCTTTGACCCAAAAATGACCCACTAATCGAAAGTTCTCGAACATGTGACCCAGCCCAATAGTCTTCTCGTGCCCGAAAATAGACGGATACAAAATTTCGTCAAAATCGTTTGAACCGTTTTTTAGATACAATTAGCTTGACCATGACCCAAAATGACCCAAAATGACCCACTAATTGAATTTTCTCGAACATGTGACCTAGCCCATTGGTTTTCTGGTGCCCCAAAACGGTAGGATACGAAATTTCGTCAAAATCGTTAGAGCCGTTTTTAAGATAAAATTTGCATATATATATATATATATATATATATATATATATATATATATACGAGCAGGGAAGACCGAGCTATGCTCGGTCAAAATTAAATTTGAGTTCAAATATCATGACCCATGAACAAAATGACTCACTAATTGTATTTTCTCGAACATGTGACCTAGCCCAACAGTCTTCTCGTGCCCGAAAACCATAGGATGCAAAATTTAGTGTAAATAGTCTGACCCGTTTTTAAGATAAAATAGCTTGACCCATAATGACCCATGACCAAAATGACCCACTAATTGAATTTTCTCGAACATGTGACCCAGCCAAATAGTCTTCTCGTGCCCGAAAATAGTCGGATACAAAATTTCGTCAAAATCGTTTGAACCGTTTTTTAGATACAATTTGCTTGACCATGACCTAAAATGACCCACTAATTGAATTTTCTCGAACATGTGACCTAGCCCAACAGTCTTCTCGTGCCCGAAAACCATTGGATGCAAAATTTAGTGTAAATTGAGCCGCTTTTTAGATCTTGACCCACAATGACCCAGAAATGACCCACTAATCGAATTTTCTCGGACATGTGACCTAGCCCAATTATTTTATCGTGCTCGAAACTCGTAGGACACAAAATTTAATCAAAATCGTTCGAGCCGTTTTTTAGATAAAATTAATTTGACCCGCGTTGACCCCAAAATGACCCACTAATCGAAAGTTCTCGAACATGTGACCCAGCCCAATAGTCTTCTCGTGCCCGAAAATGGTCGGATACAAAATTTCTTCAAAATCGTTTGAACCGTTTTTAGATACAATGAGCTTGACCATGACCCAAAATGACCCACTAACCCAATTTTCTCGAACATGTGACCTAGCCCATTGGTTTTCTGGTGCCCCAAAACGGTAGGATACGAAATTTCGTCAAAATCGTTAGAGCCGTTTTTAAGATAAAATTTGCATATATATATATATATATATATATATATATATAACCACACACAAGATTTGCTCGTATTAGAATATATGATATGATAATTGAAATATTGAAATAACAAATATTTCTTACAAAGTAGAAGATATTGGTATTTACATTAACAAAATTGATTACAAAATATTATATTCAATGGTTGGAGTATCATAGTTGAGATTTTTTTCCAACAGAGTCGAAATATTCCGAGACCAGGACTCGTACCTGGGTACTTTGGTTTGCTGTACCAACGCTCTCCCTACTGAGCTATTCCGACGATATCCTGGTAGGCATAATCCACTCTTATTTTCACTCTGTTGGAAAAAAATCTCAACTATGATACTCCAACCACTGAATATAATTTACCTAGTTGACTATTTATTCCTCTATTATTTATACAAAATATTACATAGAAAAAATTATCTTAATCATAACAACCCAATGCACTTAAAATATTTTCTCGTATGATATTTTTTATACTTAAAATATCTTGATAATATATCAAAGAAATATATAATTCATTTTTTTTTCTCATTAAATGTGCGACATTAAGTTTTTCTTTTGGTTCGTGATACTGATAAGATAATATATTATATTATTATATTTCTTCATTTATTTCTATATTTCGTAAGTATGACATTAACCTCTGGCTATGTTCTCTTCCTTTTAATCCCGAAACTTGTTTCAATGATGTTACGTGTCCCATTAGATGAGATTTATAAGAAAATAATTCTTTTAGACAGCTTTTCTTCGCCACTTAAAAAGGAAATATTTGGAACTGCAATATCTGTTGAACAAAATTTTTTAAATATTATAATTTTTTAAGTTATAAATTAATTAGAAATATTAATTAGTAACATTAATAACTTAACCACTTGGAACTGATGCTTTACACTCACGCAAACATGTAAACATAAGTTTGGCGACTTTTTGGTTGGCGCGATTTTCAAGACCGCACCAAACGAATAACTTAATACAATGGCCAGGTTGCCATTAAAGGAAAAAATGTCCTAAATTTGGCGACATTTTTCCTTTTTTTAACCGATTAATTTTTTTTTCGGCGTTAGTGTAAATCATCTTAGCCAAACACTTAATATATTAATTTTGTGGCAATATGAGTATATTTTCTAAAATTATGGCGCATACTGGCAGATGTTCAGATAGAGAATCGACCTAACAGACGAACCAAAGCCATAAACAACTTACAACTGTATTAAAAAGAAATAATGTACGTTCATTTCCTGTCCTTAAGTAGTTGTTTCAAAACAATAAAAATATTTATACGTTTTCCTAATTATTACAAAATTTAACTTATTTTTTTTTTTTTATTTAGTAATTTTTTTGAAGTACAGTTAATTCCCGTTAGTGCGGACTTCCAAAGGAGACCAATTATCGACCGTACTAACCGAAGTCCTCATTAAACGATGTACGCAATTCAATGGGGTAAAATAATCTCTTGCGTTAAATAAATTTAAGTCGATTGATGACAGTAATTAGCGTTAGATTACAAACTTTATGTTAAAAAGTTGGTTAAATTATTCTTTTATTTAGTAATTATTTTTTAAAAAAGCACGTTAATGAAAAATTGTGAATACAAAAGAATAAATTATTCAAGACAAACAAAATATGTATATAAATAGGCTGTTTTAAGTGAAAATGATATAAACTATTTCAAGTTTCTTGGATCTTTAATTCACTTTATTGTAACAGGTCATATAAATTATTTCGTAGAAACAAAAAAATCCATTTAAAATTACTTAAAGTTGTTTTATTACAATATATACATAGTGCAACTGAAATATCTAAAACAAGTACTTCCGAAGCTCTGACTTGCTCATTATCTGAGTTAAAATTGTTAAAATCCAGATGTCGAGTTTATTCATTTATACTTGATGGGCTGTTTCAAAATTCAAACTGAAAATTACTGGAAGGTTATGTTGCTTGGACAAAAATTCAAAGTGAAGTGGGGACGAAGTTTATGTTATTCCTAGGAAATTAGACCAAATCATCTACGCCAACATATTATAGGTATATGCATACAACACCCAATTTTGTAACGTATACCATTCAAAAGATTTAGTATTATTTACTAGAAATAAAACATAAACTCCCTCTCCATTTCACTTAGAATTTTGGAACAGTCCAAACAACATCCCTCCCCCCCCCCCATTTTTAGTTAATTTTGAAACACCGCATCAAGTATAAATGAATGAATTCGACCTCAAGATTTTAACGATTTTAACTCGGATGATGAGCAAACCAGATGCTCTAAAGTACTTGGTTTATATATTTTAATTGTATTATATGTATATATTTTTTAATAAAATACCTTTAAGTAATTTGAAATGGAATTTTTTGTTTTACGAAATAATTTATATGAAATAGGTTGTACTTACATGATTTTGCTATAATTAATCACCATTTTTTCAGTTTGCGGTAGTTGAACAAATAACCTTTTTTACCACACCATTTTCAAGTTTTGCGACTCACATATTAAATTTTGTTATATCACATTTTGATTGGCACTATGGATCAAAATCCGTTTGCAATTTTTGAACCCATTACGTTATTGGAAGTGGAATGTTTCTTTTCTCTTCTTCACCGTTCCTGACAGTTTCTTGATCTCTCAAATCCAAAACTACACCAAAGTTGATTTTAAATAAATGAAGTACAAAACTAATTTATATTGTGCCTGGATAATCTGTGAAAAACTTTGTCTGCATAATCCAATGAGTAATAGGCATTAACCCCTTGAAGGGCACCGGTATATAATATATACCACTTCATTTTAATCCCTAAATTCCACAATGACACCAGAATTTTATAACCAAATTTTGAATTTATAAGTTACATGAGGAGAAGGTTTTACTTATTTTAAAATAAATTCTTCGTGAATCCTGGTGTCAATCAATCAATTCAATATTTTAGCTACAAGAGTACTTTGCCCCTGAAGGGATAACGCGATGTCCTTAACATTAGTTATAAATAGAAAATGATGGAGAGAAGGAAATTTTTCTCGTTAACCGGAGATACGTCTTAAGCGAAGACGCATTAACGAGAGTACACTGCACTGTAAAAATATTCCTGTAAATATGATTTTATGGGACATTTCTGCCTTTTAACGGAAACTTTGTTTTGAGTGGAAATCGTACATTTTAATGGAATAAACGAAAAATTTCCTTCTTACTCGTTAAATGTTAAAAACGAGAAAAAAAATGTTTCTTCCAAGACAAACAAACGGAAATGAACCTTTTGAATTGAGAGAAAACGGAAAAATATCCGGTTAAATTTTCATAATTGATGTTTTGGGTTGTAACCAAGTAATTGGATGTAGCCAACTGGTGTAGGGAACAGAACAGTCTTCCTCTAATGGCGCGTATCCAGATTCCAATTTCGAGGAAGGCAAGTCGATAAAAATCCGGTGTGACAATTTGAAATACAAATACTTGCTCTGTATGAATGTGCATCACTATATATAATTGTTTTATAGATTATTTTTAGTATCGCACTATTGCTCATTTATTCGTAGAAACAGAAATTTCCCTTCATGAATAGCAAAAAATTTCCATTTTCAAAAGCAGGAATACCAAAACGGAAGTTTTGTGGAGAAAGAAAGAATAGGCGGCAACTTTGCTGCCAATACATTTTACGAATTTTCGCAGAATTTGGTTTAAGGTGTGTATACTCATTCTTCTTGTCTAAAAACGTAGATTCTTATATTTTACAGCCAATATGTTGGTTTAGTTTATTGTTCTACAAATTGTTCTTGTTAAAAGTACTATTTTACTTCAGTTATTAAAAACTGAACATGCATATTGTTAAATTACGGATAACTTTTTATAGCTTGCAAATGATAATTTTACAGATTTTAGGAAATTAGATTTTGTTTATTCAAATTATTAATTAAAATATTTCACAAAACATATGTAGTTTTTTTTGTAAATTCTTTAAATAAGCGTAAAAAAATTACTTATGTTCATAATGATTCACATCTTTAGATTTTTCGAGACATTTAAATTATTGAAAAGTACTCAATTAATAAATTTGTAACTAAATATTAAATCGACGTTTGGTAAATTTATAATGTTTTTTCGAAATAACGAAAATATCTTATAAATAAAAAAATGCACTAAGTTTAAAACAATGACATTTATATTAGAAAATTAGTAATCCCGCTTTTTAGTTTTCCCATAGAATAACATGAGATTTTGCGATCGGGGAGTTTCAGTGAAGCGACCTTTTAATTTGAAACCTTAAGCTACGGACAACCTCGCCATTTACAGATTAATAACATCGCCACTCTGAGAAAAGTTTAATAGTGTTGCCATTAAAATGTTTTCAATAAACACTAATGAGACTGTTAATTTTTTCTACCACCTGTATCATTAAGTTTACTTATATAAATTTAACAAATTATTATTATTTATTTAAATCATTTTGACTTATCTGTACCGTCAAATTACATTCCATTAGTGCAATAAATTAACATTAACAGTAATAAGTGTTAAAAACTTATGTTATACACAAATAAGGGCAAAAACTTTTAATAACACCATAAATATGAAATGAATAAGCCTTTCGTAATAAATTTGTCATTCTTCAACAGGCATAAAGAAGGTGTGCTAGAACTTTCAAGGCAGGAACCTCTTGGCCCTGCAGTCCTTTATTTAAAATTAACGATATATTTAAGCTACATTATCTGTATATATGATACATATCGTCACACCGTTTAAGTAAAACATCTTGATATTCTATCAATTAATATATAATTCATCTTTCTTTCATTCTAAGGTGTGCCATTAGATTCCTTTTTTTGTTCTTGTGCTCGATAAGGTAATAAATGTTTTTATTATATTTCTCTATTTATGTCTATACATCATAAGGTCGTAAATGTAATTTTCTCTAAAATTAGTATATCTTATGATTTCTTTATAAGTTGAACATAATCTATATTTTAAATGATTTATATTTTATCAAATGGAAATTTAGAACATTTTTCTATCATTTTTTGTAGAAACAATTATACATTAAAAAAAATTTTTTTTAACGAATAAAGTATTACATAGGAAACACGGTGTTTTAATACGAACAACACAATGCACTTAAACTATTATCTCTTATGACATTTTTATAAATAAAATCTCTTGATAATATATTAGATAAAAACATAATTCATATTTCTGTCATTCTCTGTACGACATTAAGTTCTTCTTTTGGTTCCTGTGGCTGATAAAAAAAAAAAAATTATTTCTTATATTTCTTCATTTATTTCTATATCCAGTAAGTATCACATTAACCTCTGGCTATGTATCTCAAAAGTTGTTTTAATGATGTTACTGCTTCCATCAGATGAGATTTATCAGAAAGTACAACTTCTTTAAGAGAAACATTTTTCATTAAAAAAGTATTTGGAACTTTGATATATGTTGACCAATATTTCTGAAACATTATAACACTTTTAATTTATATATTTTTTAATTAGCACCAGAAAATTATTCAATAAAGCAATTACTTTATAATAAAGATATAAGCTTTAAAAGCATTTATTTCATATAAAGGTTAATTTTTTTTCTAGTACACATTTGATTAAAAAAAGTTTTTAATGTAGAGTGACATAAACAAATGGGAATATTTGTAATACTTATATGCAGCCATATACTAATGGTATCACTGCGTAACAGGGACCTTAAGGTACAAAATAACTCGCATTTAGTAAGCATGCATCAATGAAAAGGTCAACAACACGATTTTGCAATAAAAATGTTAAAAAGACAATGATGCGATGGTTCGCAAATTTAATCCACCTGTATCACGAAATTCAATTCTATTGACACAGAAAATCATACAAAAATATTTGTATCAGTTTAAGTTACCTTATCAATATCCTTTATTTATATGATACTTTAGATTATTTTTTATTAAAAGCATGTTGATATTACATTAAGCAAAACCACAATTTATTTTTCTGTCATTTCATGTGTGACATTAAATTATATTTTTGTTAGTATGGTTGATAAGACAATAAACATTTTATTCTTATATTTCTTCATTTAATTTTATATGTCGTAAGTATGACATTCACTTCTGTCTGAGTTCTCTTTCTTTTAATTTCAAAAATAGTTATAACGATGTTGTAGGAAGTACGCTTTCTTTCAAAGAGCTTTTTTTTTACTACTTTTTTAATATTTAGAAAAATTCTGGAATTTCCATAGCTCTTGATATATGTTTTATTTTGATAGTATTAGAGATTTTAATTGATAATTCTGTTTTAGAACTAGTTTTTATTAGTGTCGTCTCTATTAAAATTTATAGAAATAAATAAGTACTTTTTGTTACAGATTAAAGCTTTGGAGGATAATGAATCGTGTATGATTCAATTGGTGTTTTTGTGGAAAGATTCAGTTAATAAAGTGGAATAAAACTATTTGTCACAAATACACCAGGTATTCATGGGTTCAAAATATATTTTATTCGCTATTTGTTTTCATATGACCATTGTACATAACTCCAATGCTACATTCGAAGTATTTTTTCTTAATTGTTTTTCCAACAATTAAAAATTTGTTTAAAAATGTTTTTCGCCCTCCATTACAAAGAGTATAATTCATCACGGTCCAAAAAAAACTTTCTTTTAATTATGGATAGTTCACAAAAAAAGAAATGAAGTATCCAAATATGATATTTAAATAATGTGCTAGTATTGACAGTTTTAAAGTCTGATACAAATTGTGTATGGATACTATTTCCTAAACAAAATTGAGGGGTCTCTGCAATAACAAGACAGGTGAAAAATGGGGATTTCAGCTACAAGGCTTTTAAATTTACTTCCAACATTTTAATTTAAAATATAACTTCATTGCATATATTCCCTTTAAGAAGAGTTTTCTAGCATCTTTTCTTTGCTTATGATTATAAAATTTATATTTTCATATATGCTGAATAATACATTATATAAATCTGAAAACTTAACACTTACCTTATTATTGCATATTCTATGGTTTTGGGTGAAAGAAAAAGTACATTTGGAACCCATTATGACATTTTTTTACAACTTTTATATATTGAACACAGAGAGAAAATATGAAATGCGTTTTTTGCTTTAAAAAGTTCTAATACTGCCATCAGCCCAGTTATCATAATTCGGAAACTGGGACAAATGAGAGTTGAAAAAGTTTTTACAAACCATGACGAAATAGAGCCTAAGGAATAGATAGGCCAACAAGCCATTTTTTATGGTTTTTCAGGAATCAAGGTAACTCCACTTGTCTTGTTATTGCTGAGGGCCCCTCAATTTAAGTACAGCAATCATTAGTAGATCTTATTATAAATTGAGTGCTACTATATAAGTTTTTATACAAGGATTTGCGGTAGGGTCAGTATACTCTCAAAAAATTCCGCGAATTGAATTTATTTCCTCTGCTTTCTTTTTCTTTAAAAAAGGAATTTTTTTTTTTTGCTTTTCCCATTCCCATTGCAGAAATTCAACAATATAGCGTAAAAATTAACTGAAATCAGCAAAATATCCAAAAAATTTTAGAACCGAAGCTCAGAATTTCATGAAATTCAGCAGTCAAAAAACGGAAATTTCTTCAAATAACAGGAAAATCTCTTGCAATCACGGAGGTATTCCAAGAACTTGCTGCTTGTACATTTTATGTTTTATGACGATATTTATTTTTTGAGTGAAGAGGGCGATCACTTTTTTCTTTTCCAGAGATGTACATAAATTAATAGAACATTATTAAGACAGAATTTCTCGTTAGTTTTTAATAGATAATAAGTTTGTTATTTGAATTTATATAATACATGTATTTTAAAATAGTGTATTTTAAGTTTACAATGATCAATTACCCTTCCAAATGCACGAAAATAAAAATAACATTCAATAGTATTTTTAATTTTAATTATGTTTTGCTGAAACAAAAAATCTGGTGAATTAAAATGCATCTATGCAGTTCTTTATTAAACTACACAAAAATGTAAAATCAATAAAATAAAAACCATGCGAAAATTATTGTTTTCCTTTCTCTGTTCTTTTATATATATTTTGTGATATTTAACTTAAATTACCTTTACTTAATTATGTAAACCACAAAACATTTTTTAGTCTTTAAAATCCATTAATATAACCTCATTGTACTATTAAAGTGCTTTAACTATCAAAAACAAATCACCTAAGTACTGATATTTTGTCTTATAAAATCCTGAAAGAAATTTTCAAGATATAAATGAATTGAATATGTAATGTTGCAAAAGGCTTTATTCATTGAATAATAGACAACCATTGTTGTGTATTGCAGAAAAAACAATTAAAAGTGTACTTTAAATTGGATTTCAATAAAAATTAAATAATAAGAAATATCAAATGTATTCTCGCCGAAAACAAAAACTTATAGATGCATAAAAAGAATTCAAATGTTTGCATAAAAATTAACGTTACTCACATATTTTATTTAATCAAATAACGTAATAAAAAATGTGCAGTGATCCGAAAGAATATAACATTTGAAAAAAATATTTATATGTTTTACAGAATATTTCAAATTTTTAGTTTTGAAGAGCATGCTAAAATGAATACAAAATCTATTGAAATATATTTTTAAAAATAAAAACAAAATCTGTTGTACAATAACAATAAAGTGTTTAAATTATGATAATAACACTGTACAACATTACACAATAAAATAAAAATAAAAATAACTGAAATAAATTGTACCCTTTACTTTTATATTAATCTAATTAAAATTAATTTTTTACTATCTGAAAGTTTGGTGGAAAGATATATTTATTAAAACAACAATTTTATTACAATGAAATCAAAAAATTTCTTAAGAAAATAGTATGTATTTTTTGATTTTTCAGGTATTTCTAAACGTGTAATTTTGATAATATTTCCGACGCTTATACAAATGACCTAAAATTTAGATTTATTCCTGTTATTGCTATACCACAGATTTTTGTCGCCTTACTACCATGAAAAATGTCACTTTGTCTCCCAAGCCTAAAAAAATGTTTTTAGGTTTTCTCCATTTAGGTAAATTGTTACTTTATTATATATAACTGATTTTTTTTTCCTTTTCTCCTATATTTTACTAATAAAATACCATTTTCTGTACCAAAAAAAAAAAAAAAAATCCGTGTTAGTTCAGTGTTTCTTTTACCAAACTTTGTCTCCTGCCAGTTCATTTTTTAGAGGCACTTTCTATGCGAAAGAGAAGAAACTATTGCGCGTAAAAGTTAGCTATTTAGCTTTAGAATATGTGTCTTAAAAAATTATGAAACGTAAGAGTAGTTTTATGGAGCGAGGGAAGTGTAGGTCGGTAGTATGGTAATGTTAAGTAAACTCATATTTAAGCAGTTGGAGAATACTCGTGCACATGTTAAAAGCTTTGAAGTATAACAAACAGCTTAGTTTACTTTCAGCTAAGACCAATGCACATACTGTTATAAAAAAACTTTGTTTTTCAAATTAGGAATATACCGATCAGATTGTAATTTCTAGTTTTCTTATTTTTATTCTATTTTTTGTTGTTTATTTATGCATTTCCTTCCATTTTTACATATTAGTTTCAGGCGTAACAGTAGAGTTTATGATAACAAGGAGAACATGTTCGGAAGAGTTTCTCTATATTATTAAAAACAAATAAAATATTTATGGCATTAAAATAAAAAATACACACAAAAACATGTGATTCCATTACCTAAAAGATGATTAAAACTTTATTTAGATTTTAAAACATAAAAATAAATCGAGCACTTTCGGCTGTGAACCCAGGCTTTATCAGGATTTATAATGAAAACAGGTGTTAAAACACAAACTTCCAGATCACATTATGGCATACATGTTTTATATTTATGGCATATTTATTTAGAATAATTTAACGTTAAAAATTTGTATAAGATAAGAAAAATAATATTCCAAACATTTCCGTAAACAAATTTTTTTATTAAAACGCCGTTTTCTCACTCGTATTCTTATTTTCGACTAGAACAAGTAATTTAACTAATTTAATTTTTTTCTACACCGTTAACCAGGCATTTAATAAATATAACACTTTTATTAATATTTGTATTGTATTTGAAATTAAGCTAATTTCCTCATAAAAATAATATTTTAAACATATTAAAGATTGTTTCTAAATCAATAATACAACGTTATCTTATGTTATGAATTGATTTTTCATTTTATTTTTTGTTAGAAATGAAGAAAAAAAAATCTAACTTACAACTTAAGTTGCAGCTTAAGTTTTGAAGAAACACGTAGGATATAAGGCTTTATGTTGTTTTTACTAATTATTAAGCAGTACTTTTTACTTCACAAATACTTTCATAAATAATCTAATTTAATCAGAGTTCTTCGTTTTATTCGTAGTAGGATAGATTTTGTTACAATGTTAGTCTACAAATATAAGGAAACAAAAAAATTTGCCAATGCTGCCGTTAATATCGTTATAAACTAAAGTCCAGTACTCTTACATTCTTTCCTTCTCTTTTTCATTTTCGAAGACACTGTTTACGACAGTAAAAAATAAAAGAATTAATCCGATTACAAACAATAATACTTATCTTTGAAAACTTATGCAGCATATTTTTTTCTTAGTGAAATAAATGTCTCTAAGGTATAGATATATATGTGTGTCTATATATGTATATCCATTATATGATAGTTCTTATGATACAGGGTGACAACTATTGAACTATATGAAATAAAAGGTAAATTATTTAAAAACTACTGGGTGCACAAACTTTATTCAACATGCTAACGTCACTACAGATATTCGGATTTAGGTTATGACACGTTCGATATGCGTGCGATCATTGGCTATGATGTGACGCAGACGAATAGTAAAATTCTGCATGACCCGCTGATGTGTCTGAACATCAATGTTGTCGATGACCTCCTGAATGGCAGATTGAGCATAATTAAGTATGTAATAATTAGTTGTCAATGAAAGTATTCCCTAACACATTGAATATGGATACCAGAAACGTATTTAAAAGAATAAGAAATTAAATTAAAAATTGAATAAATGGAATTGAATGAATGAA
The DNA here is from genome assembly GCA_963931845.1 of Maratus michaelseni. Classification (NCBI taxonomy): domain Eukaryota; kingdom Metazoa; phylum Arthropoda; class Arachnida; order Araneae; family Salticidae; genus Maratus; species Maratus michaelseni. The sequence continues at coordinate 303,451,737 of OZ007587.1, read as the reverse complement.
ATGAAATTTGTGGAATTTAGATAGAATTTTCAAGTCCCAAATGCCTAAATACCACAAATAAAATGAAATGAGTGGTTTCATCATCATATTAGCCAAAACATTGCTAAAGAATATGATTTTGCGACTACCTACTCATAATTATTGAATCAAACCTGTGAAAAAAAATACAATATTAAAAAGGAAAGAAGCCATACCTATAATAAACATATAAAACATGAAATAGAGTCAGAAAGTCTATAATCAATTTAGATTAAAATAGATACCTGTGCACCACATGAACCACACATGAACACAACCAACACAAGGGAATTAATTGCAAAAAATCATTACATGTTGCCAAATTTAGATTTAGAAAATGATTTTACTATGTTGCCAGAAAAGATTTTAGAATAATATGAATATTATTGTAAAGCAACAGGAACATTGGTGCTGCCATCTATAATGTTAAAAAGTGAATATACGCTGAATAAAAAGAGTATTGGATGAAAATTAATATTTAAAAATTAAACCATATACTATCAAAAGATGATAGCAATTAGTTAAATAATAAATAAATGAAATTAATTATATATAAATATTCACATTAATTTTTCTTTTAATTTATTAAGTAACGTCTTTAATTTATATATTTAAATAATTAAATTTTAACTTTATATCATTTTATACATTTTTAATTATTATTATTTCATATTTTTACTATAACACTAATTATATTATTTTTGTATTCTGCTTAATTTATTCACCTATTTTAACAGTGTATTACATTAAATAAAAAAAAATATATTATAATCTAATAATTTTAGGGTGCATATATCAATTACTCTCAATATTTCACTCTTTAACATTTCTATTTTTGAACTGTCATAATACTATTGAAATGTTATAGTAAATTTAAAATGTTATACTCTACTTTAGATATAACTGTTTAACTATTTTTTAATCTTATTTTATTATTGTTATTTTTTATTTTTACATTTTATTATTATTTTATTTTTATTTTTACATTTTATTATTTTACTTTTTATTTTTTACATTTTATTATTGTTTTATTATTATTTTTTTTTACATTTTATTATTATTTTATTATTAATATTATTTATTTTTTTATATTTTATTATTATTTTATTATTAATATTATTTATTTATTTTACATTTTATTTTAATTTTTAATGAAGTTTTACTATTTTAAACTATAGATGGTAGCGCTTTGCAATTTATTACCTAACACTTTTATTTCAGTGTAATTATTAAATTATTCAATTCATTTGATTCCAAATTGGCTGCGTGTGTGTTTTTAATATGGGATTACTTTACTTAATTACACATCTTTTTGTATCGCTCTCAACACATCTATACAATTTTTCACCTATAAATCTTTTCAAATTTTAGTAACAACAAATGAACATAAGGTGTTTTATGTATCCCTTTTGTTCATAGATTGCGGTACTGATGTTGAAAGTGTATATTTAGTATTATCCATGGTATTTGAAACTAAAACTTGTCATCGCAGAAAAAAAAAAAAAACTCCTAACATCATACATTACTCTCCTACAAGAAGTTTTTTTAATTTTTGTCACTGTTTGCAGAATTTTAAAATCAGTTAGTCCTTTTTAGGACACCGGGTATATATATATGTATATACATCTCTGTGGTATTTGAAATTATAAAACAAATATTTTAAAAAAATTGTCCAATATTTTATCACAAAAATGAACTTAAAGGTTGTGTTCTATTTTAAACAAGATATTAAATTATGTAATATAACATACATTACATAAGTATTTATCCAAAATGCTGTGGAAATAATAAAGTTTATGTTTTCTCGTCAAATATTTCACAATTATGTTCAAGGTGCGTCTTTAAAAAAATCTATATCAGTTCATGTTTATGAATATGCATATGTTGTCTAAAAACAATAAATGAAACATTTTAAGGAATTCTTTTCTAAATAAAAAATACCTTTAATATTATTTGCTACCAAATAATAAAGAAATTATTAAGTCATAATATCCGTTAATTAAAAAATTATACAAAAAGAACTGCATAAAATAACGCTTAGGCTGTGTTTTCTAATTAATGAGCTAAAATTTTTTACTTTCTAACACTTATACACAAAAATTAGTTTGTAGTGTACAATATAACTTAAAACGCAAAATATTTCGTTAAACGTTATGCGAAAAATATTAAAACTAGTTTTTTTTTATTTAACAGAGATAAACTGTAATTAAACTAACTTCCACAATAAAAATAACAATTTAAATATTTTAAAAAAATCAATATTAATAACGCATAAGTGCTTCATGCTATTAATTCTTTTTTTTTTCTTCCCAAACAAAAAACAAAAACAATATATATATATATATATATATATATATATATATATATATATATATATATATATATATATATATATATATATATATATATATATGTAAGTGAATTATATTATATATTCTTAATGGTTTTTTATTTCCAATTTAAATATTTCCAATCTTATTTTTTCCAATTGTTATCTGGTAATAATTCAGTATACTTGGTTGATTCTACTGTTCTTAGCATCATGCCAGTAGAATTATGAAATACTGAATTATTTTTAAAACACATGTGGGTGCAACCAAGCTGACGAGTACATCTACATGTGTTTTTTCATATCCAATTCTTGTTTGTTCTCTTATGGTCCAGGTTTCCATTGTATAATGTTCATATTTGATTTATTAATCCATTTGTGTTTACTTTATAGCAACTCCAATCTATAATTTTTTTTCCCTTTCTCTCACTTTCTTTTTTAAATATTATTCAGGTATGAGTAAATTTGGCCAATTTACCATTGAAGCACATGCTATGGTAAAATTATGATTGCACATGTTAATTATTAGATATGTGGTATTCTGTTTACACAATATCATTATTTATCTCTTTGTAGATTAAAGTAGAATGATATTAGAACTTGATATGTATTTTGAAATTGATAGATATTATAATTATAATTATATATATATATGGAATTTACATCTTAAGTTAGGCATGTATTTATTCAAGGATCGCAAATCAGATTAAGTATTGGGCTATTTATGTTAATTATTGCACAGTACTTTTCATTCTTTACAATTATTTAATATTTAGTTATAATTCTTCGTTTTATTAATTAAAAAAAAGTTTATTCGTTTTTTTTTCTGTGGATATTGTGAAAATAATTTATTACCTTTGCGACTTTAAATGTGGTTATAAACTAAATGTAGGCTTCTTTTTTATTATCACTTTTTTTTTTTTCAATACGATGATTTACACGGAAGGAGAAAATATACATAATCTGATAATAAACAATAATACTTTATTTTGGTAACTTATGTAGTTTACGTATTTCTGAATAACGTGTGTGGCTCTAAAATATTACTATTATTTGTAAATGCATGGTATATATGAAATTTGTCACCTGAAGATTAAAAATGTGTAGTTAGTATCTGAAAATAACAAGTCACATATTCTTATAAAATTTCTTCATTATAAATATCATAAAGAAGTTCTTAATTGTGTATGTTTTTAAAACAAACAACGAAAATATGTTTCAAACTATCTTTTAAAACACAAATATAATATATAACTCTCTGAGAGGCATTTCTAAAATAAATGATTGGGTTATTTTAGTCACTTATTTCACCAATTTTTTTTTCCTTAGGAAGTTTTAAAGGAAAAGTATACAAATATCACAAGTACAGGGTGTCCATAATTAAACGACCCTAGTTTAAAGTTTTCTACAGACGAAACTATTGGTCAGAAAGTTGTGAAATTTTGTGAAGGACATATTGAAGGAATATGAATTTGTTTAAGCGCAAAAAAATAGTTCAAAATTTGGCCACCAGATGGCGTTTTCAATGAGTCAATTGCATTTGAAACATTCTGTAAGTCATGATAAACCAAGAACTTTACCTGATCTTAAAAATATTTTCACGACATGTTTTTAGCATTTCCCAGAACACACTGTTGTCAACTGTGGAGCATGCTATCCTACGATTCCAGATGGTAGTTGAAAATGATGGACGTTATGTGGAACACGTTTTGTTGCAATAAAATATGTAAACTATCTAAAATGTATGCTAAATGAATAAGTTTTTAAATGTTCTTGGTTTATCATGACTTACCAAATGTTTCAAATGCGAATGATTCATTAAAAACGCCATCTGGTGGCGAAATTTTGAAATAATTTTTTTTCACTTAAACAAATTCCCATTGCTTCATTATGTCCTTCACAAAATTTCACAAGTTTCTGACCAATAGTTTCGTCTGTAAACAACTTTAAAGTAGGGTCGTTTAATTATGGACACCCTGTATATACGACAATGTAATGTTCTTTTCGATAAAGAAAATTAATGTATTATAAAAAACAAACTTCCATAAATATCCATTCAAACAGAACAGAAAATATTAAATTCTATATTATATTAGTCAATCATTTCACTGTAATATTCATTCACTACGACGATTGTGAAAAGTATAATATTTCAAGATTAAAATTCTGCCTATTAGTATTATTCTGCATCTTTAGTATTTAAAAACACAAAATTGAATAATTAAAAAATATATTTTCCATACAAACATTTGAGCTGTGCGTTTAATTTTATTTTTCACAAATAAAAAAGAAAAAATCGTAACATAAATTTTATAAATATTTATTCAAGAAGAACATATGCCAAAATGTTTTAAACCTAAGGGAATATAGTCACTCCTTATTTACTAATGATAAATTGAATTGAACTAATTCCTGTTATAAAAATAAAAATTGTAATATTTTAAAATAAAAAAATGGAACGGTACTTCATGCTCCTAATTATGTTTTAATTTTTAAAAATGTAATTATGTTTTAATCATTAATTTAATTTTAATTATTTTTTAATTAAGAAGCAACCTTTACATTTAAGTTGTACAAATACTTATTGACAGAAAACAAAGACGATAAAGCCTTGAGTCTTTTTCTATCATTACACATTACTTTTCCGTTTTTCGTATGCTTTATTGTAAAAAATATATATAAATTTATCTTTTTGTTAGTTTTATTTACTGAGGAAAACGTCTTTATTAAATGTTTTGTCTATGTATTAAGCTTTTACTGCCGTAGAAACTAAATTAAATCAACTTAAACTCACTTTTTAAAAATTTTAACTATCTTTCTTAGTTTTTAAAATTACCGAGTGGCAACAGCCTTAAGTTGTTGCCTATATTTTTTTTATCTTAATACGTAACAATGTTCAGTTATCAAACGTTTTACTTTTATTTTAAAGTCCAAGAATTATGTGTTCGTTTAAAACGTGCTTAACTTCGATGTTTTAGTGAAGATCTTTTAACTTTGTAATTAGTAGTTTGGTCTTACCTATTTGAAGAGTTTATATAAATAATAGATTACCCGAATCGCACCTTTAAGTTTCTTCACCGTGATCAGAAAAGTTATTATAATCTTTTCTTCTATGACATCTTTCATTAGCAGATCTGAGATTAAATAGACCCCACACAGCATTAGCAAGATTAGCACAAACTGAACCTATAAAAGTAGATTTCAATGGATCCAAAATTATATTCCGCACAAGTAATCACCAGGAAGCTATCATAAGAGTGTCTCTGGAAATAATACCTAAAAAAGAAATTGTAACGATGTATTATCATATGATATCCACGCAGTCTGGAATGAATTAATACATAAATGGTTAACCTGTACTTGTTTTTGAAACGTTGACCTTTCACATCTCACCTGATATTCCACACACTTGAAGTGAAATGGTTTGCTCCGAGCAATCTATAAGAAGCGAAGAGACAACAACTCAACTTAACTATTAGTTTTTCACTGATGATGACCGAGTAAGTTCGGTTGAAAATGTTTTGATTTTAAAAGGACTTTAATGTGATTTTAAATGTTTTTATGTATGTTTTTATTCACCTTCAAGCAATACATGTACATTTATTTGTATCTTTATGAATTTTAATCTTTAACTCCTTCTTTGTTTTTTTAAAACAGTAATTTGCAAAAAAAAGGGTAAAACAAATTAATTTGTTAATCGATTGTAAACATTAATACTTAATTTTATAACTTATACAGCACTATTTTGTTTCTATACAAATAACGATTTAAAAACAATAACAATTTTTGTAAATTTATAGTATTTGAAAAACTTTATAGCAGTTTGTGATACATTATGTATGTAGTATCTAAAAATTTTGCATAAATTGCTCTCAACACTATTTTTTAAAGAAGTAACATTATGATATTCTTAACTGTTGCTTTTCGTCAAATTAGAAAACGCATTACCAACAAAATTAATACAGGGTTTCCATGAATTATTGCAGGAGTTTCCTATTACATATTCGAAAAAGTACATGTCAAAAAGGGTTTTTTTTTTAATAACACAAACAATATTACACCCACGTAAAATTGCAACTCAAAACGTTATTAATAAATTAATGATTATAACAATCAAATAATAATTGATATTAAAATTGCATCAAATTTATCAAAAAGTTATTAATTGAATAACAACATTATGTAATTCTGACGAATTTTGTTTCGAAGAATCCCAATACGCATATTGTTTTCTGTTGCAAAATCGACATTTTGAATTCTAGCGTCTCTTAGCCTTCCGCAATGCGACGACGGTAGGGTTTCCTCATAAATATTGGTGCGGAATACTTAACTTTGTTTGTGTTATTAAATAAAAACTTTTTGAGTTGTACTTTACGAATATGGAATAGTATTTTACGTCCTGTTCTTAAAGTTTGGACTTAAGGAAAGACTAAAAATAATTTATGGAGCACCAAGCATTTCAAGCATTAATCAATAGTTAATTTCAATTTACTTTACTATAATTTTTAAATTTTTAATCAGCTTTACACACAATTAAAGCATCAATGTGGTCTTGTGTTACTTACAACTCAAAACATTATTTCAAATTTTATGGTGAAAGATGTTTTAACTGAATGAAGTATTATCATTAATAATTTAATAACAGTTAATAGCTAAAATTAGAATAAAGGTACTCCATATTTCTGAAATAAAAATGTGATAACTCACAGTATTAAAAAACAAGCTATAATGATAAGTAGTTACATATATTTATGATAACTTGCATTGCAATATATTTTCTTCTCTAATATATTTTTACAGATATGAACAAAAACAAGATATAGCATTAAATTTTCTTACAAACTTTAGCTTGTAAGTTTAAAAAAAAGTTTTCTCATAATTAAGGAAAATGTTTTATTAATATTATTATTAGTACTGTAAATTTAATTTTGAATAAAACACATTAACGTCAATATTTCATTCATAATTTAAAAATATTTTCAGATGACAACTTTTCTTCTTGGGATGTTAATGCTTCCTAACAAAATTTTTGTCAATGTTCAGGAGTATAAGATTACTAACAATAAAAAAATAAACTAGACTATTAAATAAGTAATTATATTTTCCTTTATTTCAATTTAAAGAAATATGTATAGATTTAATAATAATTACTTTCTTCATGCGTTCATTAATAAACGCAGAAAACATGACACCCGTTTAGAAACACAAAGAAACACGAATTTGACTTTCTAAAATATAATGTTAAATAATTTTTTAAACGTTTATCCAGAAAATAGTTATTCTAAATAATAAAACTAAACAACAAATGTCTAAAAAATATGGATGTTTTTTTTATCATTTTTTCATCGGCACAATATTACATTAATTACACAATATTACAACTGTTTTCTCATGAACATCTTGCATATTGTTAAATTACATGTTGCATGGAATTATTTAACTAAGTACTTTATAACTCGACACATTTTGCGTTTTTCAAGTGAGTTGTCAAAGTATTATATGTTTATTTAAACATAAAACTTATAATTAACATCGATTTGAACATCAGTGCTTTAGTTATTTTATATAGCTCAGCGTTTTTATAAATCATATGAGGGAGTCGGGGCAAGAGAGTGCTAAGCCACATTTTTGAACTTCTGAGATATATCAATTTGAAAATTTGATCAAATACTCAAATCAAGATATATAACATAAAGTTATCTTGCCAATGTCTTAGTAACATTTGAGATATTCTGAGTAACAACATGGTATTACTTTAATGATATTACTGTTACGTTTTTTGTAAATTAGCTATCTTCATTGGGAGCATAAACATCTGAAGCAAAAACGTAACCTGTGACATATGCTGCCACCAATAAAATATGCCCTTAGAAACAAATTATATCTAGGATATCATAATTTACAATATTAAGCAACATATTACAGTGTTAGATTTATTTCACCAAAAATGTGGCTTGGCACTTTCTTGCCCCTAACCTCATATGAAAATTCAATAATTTGGCACTATTTTATGTTTGGAAAAAATGGGTTTTGCCACTAATAGTTTTTATTCTTCCTTGATGTTAAATGGCAGAATGCATCAAAAAAACATTAAGGATACATTAACAATATCTAAACATTCTTTCTCTACCAGCACAAACTTCAAGTGAGCAATTTGTTTTATCTCTTATATAGGACGTTTTGTTTACTCTGGTTAATGAACAGAGGTGGTGACATATATTTCAATCTAAAAATCAATAATCATGTTTAAGCACAAATGTTAGCTCCTTAATTATTCGTTATTTATGTATTTATGTTGGCTGTTTATTTGTTACAATTTTTCTAAAATTATACCAATACAAATATTCATTAATGTTAATTTGTTTGGTTTGTTTGGGGCAATACTGTCACTTTTTCAACACGATGGTTAAACAGACCTTTATATCGGTTTAAAGGAAAATCCGACCCACTACATAGATTCATGCTAGACCCGGGATTTGAAACCGGCACCCTTTGTTCAGTAGACAGTACACTAAATACAGATGGGATACGCTAATTGGAAAAAATAGATAGTTATTTCATATAGGTTCCCTTCATAAGATATATTTGACGTAATTGAGTCTTTGGGAAAATTATATATTAAAAGAAAAAAATAATAAACTTAGCTATTTGAATACGAAATACGCAAGGTCATTAATTGGTAAATTTCTAATAAAATTTGTTCATGTAATTTAATTTCCAAACATGTAATATTTGTGAATAAACTAAATTCATTTCAAATATATTCTTTTTTTGTATATATGCACGCAGATTTAATATATATATTTGGTAAATTGCATTAAATTTCGAAAATGAAAGATTTTAATTGAAATATTATTTTGAAAACTTTTAATAGAAATATTGTCTATTTTGCATTTCATTTAAAAAATATACAATTCTAAAAGTAAAATGCAAAAGAGTTTTTTGCATTATGAATAAGTTTAGATAGACTGTTACATATCACACCAGTTATTTTAAAATATTTACGAGTCGCAATTTCATTTGGACATAATTCGAGTAACTAAATTGATATTTTAAAAAGTTTTCAAAAACAAATGTTTCAAGTACATCCGTTACAGCGTATGCGATAAGCAAGATTATTTAGTTAAATGCAATTTTTAATAGAATTAATAAATTTTATTTAAACCAGTGCGTGCTTCTATGAAACGTTTTAGAAAAACACGATAAATAAAGAAAATATTTCACTTACCTTGTTTTGTCGTCATGAAATCGTGTTTATTCTTAGATATAGCCAGATAATCTACATTATCATTATTACAGAGCTATCAACGTTCATAATTTTGTTTACATTTCCTACGACTAGTTTATAACAATAACCTGTGTTGAAGATTCCTATTGCGCAAGGTTCACTCAACCTATCACCCCTTCGGAGTCCATAAAATGAGTACCAAGCTTAATTAGGATCTAAACACTGAGGGTCCTGCTTTAGGTTCTGACGGGGTTATATGTTGTGCAGCATGTCAGGGCTCATGGTTAAAAAAACAGAGTTGGGCAATATAGGGCAGTATAGAGCGATACAATCCTTACTGGATTGCATTGCCGCAGAGTTTTTTTTAGCATTTCTATTGCAGATATTAAAAGTATTTACTGGAGGATTTTCGTTTTGAAAAAAATGGTAGCAAAGGCAGAAACATTGAGGAAAGCTGCGATTCCTGATAGTACCTAATACTGTATTACACATGCGACCCACTTAATACAGGAATTTCTATTTTAGATACTTTAAGTAATTCATACTTCTGAATTAGATTAGCACTGGATTATGCACACACAAATATATATATATACTCCATACCACATTAATGGCTACATTTTGTTACCACAGTTTTGACTATTTTACACTTATTTGACATTTTCATTCATAGATGGCAGTTTTGATTTCTTTATTTTTCAGATATTCTACTGCTACTAGATGTCAATTTTAGGTTTTTGATAAGCTCTTGAAGCAATGACTATTGAGGCTAATATTTACAGTTGCTTTCACTTCTATCTGTTTACTTTTATATTTTATGGTGATTCAGGTATTTTTTAATGTATAAACTATCATTTATTAATGCATTCATATTACTTTTTTTGTTTTTCAGTTTTCAGTATGTTTTTAATGTGTTTATACAATTATTGACAACCACCTTTCGAATTTCATATTTTTCATGTATGCTTAGAGTATGGTCTTATCTCGGTTTGAAAAGGTCAGGGGTAGATTTACATTGTTTAAAGTACCAGCTTGAACACTACTGTGAAGTTTCAAGACCGTGTGATTTTTTTCATTGTAATGCGCAAAGTCGGTATATTTTTCTACATCTATCGTTTATCATTTTATTTTACTTTACTAGTAACAATGTTTAGTTTATCATGTACAGTGCACTCGGGTTAATGCATCTGCGGTTAAGACGTATCCCCCGTTAATAAGATAATTTAGCTCCATACTATTATATTTGCAATTAATATAAAGGACAACGCTTCATACGTACATCGGATAATGCGGAATTTTTTTTTCCAAATTAACCAGGCAGAATCGAAACTTATTTTGTAAAATATTTCTTTAAAATCTAAATTTGGTGCAACATTGGTTATTGAGAGATTTGGTCTTTAAGAAATTATCAATGACATTGATGAAGAGAAAGAAATCATTACACCACCAAAGACGTAACTAATCCAAAAATTGCTATCGGCTGTTAACCTGTAGTACCAATCAAAATGGTAGGTAACGAAAACAAATTTTTGATTGTGGCCACAAAATTGGAAAATAGTGTGGTAAAAATATTATTTGTTCAGCTATTGCAAAGACACGTAAGCGAATATTTCAACTACAGTAAAATTTATTATTAATATAATTTTAGTACAGCAATTTCTTTGCATATTTTGTCCGTACTGAGTAATTTTTTTTATATTAACAAAATGTCCTTAACTTGCTTTTTAACTAAAATTACTAAATTAAATAGGAAATTGTTTTATTTAGTATAAAGCCGGTAGCTTGTTCAATTTCGGTCAAAAATTGAATTCAAAAATTGAACTCAAAAATTGAACTCAATGGATTATTTTACACCATTGAAATGTGTACATTGTTTAAAGCGGACTACGGTTACAGAATACGAAGAATGACTTCCTTCGAAAGTCCACACTAACGGGACCGCTCGATTTGAAATGCGTATAATATGGAAAATATTAAACACAGATACTTAAGATTAGTTTTATATTACATGGCTAATCATAAAGTTTTTTCACCATACAAATAAAAGGGGCTCAATATGTCCACCTTTGGATGCACGACATATGTCTATACTGTGGTCAAATACTCCCCAAATGTTTGCGAACATGTCTGCACCCACTGCTTCCACGGCTGCTGTTATGCGTAGGGCCCGACTTAGACTTTCTGGGGCCCCGGGACAAGCATCATTCTGAGGGGCTCCCTTCTATCTGTCCAAAGAAATTGTTTGGGAATTATGTTGAAGTGACTAGTGTTAAATTTCATACCTATTGTATGTATGCATAAATTTCGAACCAAGTACTATTTAAATCTGTATACATGGTATCACAAGACAAATGGTCACAACTTTAACAGATGACAGAACACTATTTCTTTGTATATGAATATAACGACTCATATGAATTTTTGAAGTGCAAATACAGGTCTATTGGTCACTCATGGTTATTTGTTATAATATAAAATTTTCTACCACATTATAAAATTTAATCTTTCTATTGCATCAACATGCATTTGGGTGATTCCATAATATGGAAAAACAAGTGAAGGCATGCACTTATACTATTAGCAACAAATTTCAGCTCTTGTTATGATGTTACTTCATTCCTCATGCACTTTAAAGTACTTTTGTATAAAGTTTTATAACAATAGTTTTATTATGATGTAGATTGGTCCTTTTTGACGAGGAGGGACATGGGGCACAGGAAGAAGATTCTGGAAGGGGAGGATTACACTCCTTTACTAAATCTTTGTAAATGTAAGAATTTGGGTCACTTTTGGCCAGTTTGAATCATTTTGCACCTTTTTAACAAAAATCCTGATTAAGCCCAGAAGTGGACCCTTCTCAAATGGTGGGTCAAGGGCAGCTGCCCCGCATGCTCTGCATAAGTCTGACCTTGGTTATGCGTATCTTGAGTTAAAGAAATGTAGCTGGCAGGAGAGCACATAAAAACAGTCTTTTATAAACCCCCACAAGAGGAAATCACACACTGAGAGGACCGGCGATCTTGGAGGCCAGACAAACAGTGGCGAGCAAAGGAAGAGCGTTAGCGCTGCCTGATGACAAATGCTTGAAACTCGAGATTTCCCTCTTTCTACCCATACATTATTCGATCAAAACGGATTAAAAGCTGAATAGTTATGATAGTTTTTAATCTTCTTAATAAAAACTTTTAATTGATTATTTTATACAATTGAAATGTTTACATGGTTTAATAAGGACTTCCGTTAGGGCAGACAAAAAATGGCCTCCCTCAGAAGTCCGCACTAACGGGACTTCACGGTACTTGGATCTTCAGTTTAATTAATTACACACATACACACCCATATATAAATATATAATATTCAGACAGTAAATTTAAAGCACGTGTTACAATATCAAAGATCTACATGAAGAAACAGCAGAAAAAATTGTTCGTATGTGTGAAAATTCCGAAAACGCAGACTATTTTGTAGAGACATTTATTTTTGCAATGTACAGTCGATGAAAAAAATATATACCACCTCCGTATTAGAATTGCCAAAATATATTTAAAAAATACATAAATTATGAACGTTTTATACAAAACCAATATGCAATGTAATATATTAATAAATTAACAGAAATCGATTTGTAGAATCTTCAAACATCAGAATCTATAATTGCAGTTCAATCCTCCAAGTAGTTTTTGACTTATGTTTTTGCATTTTCTCTTTAAAATATGGTGTAAAATTATGATGGAATTCGTTGTCAATTTTAGTACAGCATTTAGACAAATGCGTCGTTGCGGATATTAGGGGGGAAATAGCAAAACACTAGTTTCAAGGAACAGCTGTTTAAAATACAAATTTTATTTTATCGTCAATTTTTCAGTTTGTATTCTAATTGAAATCGCAAAACAGTAGTTTCAAGAATCAGCTGTTTCAATTACAACTTTTATTTTATCGTCAATTTTTCAATTTGTATTCTAATAGAAATCGCAAAACACTAGTTTCAAGAATCAGCTGTTTAAAATACCAATTTTATTTTGTCGTCAATTTTTCAGTTTGTATTCTAATAGAAATCGCAAAACACTAGTTTCAAGAATCAGCTGTTTAAAATACAAATTTTATTTTATCGTCTATTTTTCAGTTTGTATTCTAATAGAAATCGCAAAACACTAGTTTCAAGAATCAGCTGTTTAAAATACCAATTTTATTTTGTCGTCAATTTTTCAGTTTATATTCTAATAGAAATCGCAAAACACTAGTTTCAAGAATCAGCTGTTTAAAATACAAATTTTATTTTATCGTCTATTTTTCAGTTTGTATTCTAATAGAAATCGCAAAACACTAGTTTCAAGAATCAGCTGTTTAAAATACAAATTTATTTTATCGTCAATTTTTCAGTTTGTATTCTAATAGAAATCGCAAAACACTAGTTTCAAGAATCAGCTGTTTTAAATACAAATTTCATTTTATCGTCAATTTTTCAGTTTGTATTCAAAAGGTAATTTCATTATGTTAAAGTTTAACTGGATTCATGTAAGACATTTCACAAGTTGCTACAGTCTCCATGTTATGTTTAAAAGATAAATTATCCTTCGTACAGTTCGCGCCTAATATACGCAACGCCTCAAAAAATGTTTATTTTTCCCAAGTTTGTTTGCTACGTGTGGTGTTTTCAGTTTTTCGCAAATATTATTTCTTAAAGATAATATTTTACTTACTTCTACAATAAATATACTATAATACTTAAAGTACTTAAAAAAGTAGGGGAGAAGGGGGGGGGCACGTTTGAACATTTTTTTTAGAAAATCAACATATTTCTTACTTGAATTATATTTATTGCATTTTAAATATTAAATATGAAAAACAATGTATTTCTTCCAAAGTTTTCCAAATAAATTAAATACGTTGTGACGCTTTAAAAAGCTGATTATATTTATATACATCCATAACGTTTTACTTCATAGTTGTAATTGTTCAATGGTGCCCTACTTTTTTGTTCAATGGCGCCCCACCTTTTTTGTTCAATGGTGCCCCACCTTTTTTGTTCAATGGTGCACTATCACATGGTGTTTAGCATTATAACTATTTACTCAATTAGGCTCAAGAATTTGAATAAAACAAAGCTTACAAGCTAAAGCTAACATCTTTATTTAAATATTGAACAATCAAATAAAATTTTAGGGATACAAGATTGTCAACAGAAAGCTTACAACTTTATTTTGTGAAGTTTAGATTGAAGAAAGAGAAAATACATACCTTGCATAGACAGTTGTGTGCATGCAAATTAGTAAAGCTTTGTATCCTTGTTGCATTGAGCAGTAGTAATTTGCTGCCACCTATATTTCAAAAATATAAATTATTTCAAGGAAATTATTTATAGTGTTCAATGGTGCCCCCAGTTCAAGCGTTCCCCCATCTCCCCTACATTAATTTTAATTGACGATATATCTAAAATATTTTTCTTAGCTCTATGTAAAGTGACTCAATGTATGTATTCACAAATTTTGATCAAATGTATGACTATTCAAAATAAACACTGCGAAGCATTTTTACAGTTTATAAATTAAAGTGTATTTTTATGAATGTGGGATATACTTATAATTACATATTTAAACACTGCGAAGTAATACATTTTGTCTTATTTTTGGAAATCTTCAACCTTTTGATACCGAATTTGGTATCTACTTAAATGAAACAATGTCAATTAATTTTAATGTATGCAGAAAATTGAAATATAATCTTAATTTAAAAAATCTGATGTTTTCATAGAAAACTAAATTCAGTATTCCCATTTACGTACACTAAAATGCGTTTGAGAAGAATAAATGGGAAGAATTTTACTGTGTTTCAATTTTTGTAAGTAGGAAACGATTGAATGTAGGAGGAAATTGCAATCTTTTGGTATGAAAGGATGAGATTTTACGCTAAACACACAGTTTCAAAGAAGCAGGCACATTACATTGATTGGGGGTTTCTTTCAAAGTAAACAGATGTTCAAGGTGTTTAAATTGCGACTCGTTTATGCAATAGTTTTGTAAATGTATGAAATAAAGTGCGATACGGGAATTAGAAGAAAATAACCAGGAAAGGATTGTTTGAAAAGTTTCTTCTTCTGAAGCATTCAATGATAAATACATCGAAATTTTAAAGAGAATAGGTTTGAAAGAAAGTAGAGCTTAAATTTTCAATCATCTGTTTACTGTGAATAACCCCTTGTAATTATGTACTATCTTAACTAATGTATAAAATAATGATAGATTTTATATTTATTTTCAAGTGCCTAATATATATAATTATATTAAGATAACTTCATGTGCGAATGCTTTAATACAATACTAACTTTACACCTGAATTATTTTATGAAGATAGCAAAACATTTTTCTTCTAACTATAACATCTTCTTTTAACTGTTATCTAGAGTGTTAAATGAGATATATCACCTATCCATGTGAAATTATGAATAGATAACATTTTGTGGGAAATCCCCCAATGTTGTACCTAAGGCCACATAATTACTTTGTAACAAGGACCATGGCCCTAGATAAAATCTCAAATTCTAATGTAGAATAACTCATGAAAAAAGTATTTTCACTTTATGTGTAAAGTTTACGTGCGTGAATTGTGGAAAATTTTGGTATTTAAATAGTTTCTACATGAGGGGTTATTGATAGGTTAATTTGAGAATTACTTTCCACATTTTAAAATACACAATTTTAAACATATTTTATATTAATGGATATTTTTACTCCTGTGTGATCTGATAATGACTGTTGTATTTTTTTTTTCAAAAAATTTTAATGAAGGTTTTTTTTATTATTAGAGTGTCAATTTAAATTTCAAGGAATAGTCATGTGTACATCAAATACTGACTCTTGGTACATTCTTGCTCTTGTACTTAGGGTCCTATGCATTATTTTAGGAAAATGATTCTATTTCTCATTATTTTAATTTTTTATTATGTGGCTTGTTATATTTCTAATAAGAAGTAAATAATATAAACATTCGTGCACATTAATTTATCAATTTGAGAAATGGTTAGTAGTTTAGTTTTTAAAGGTTGAACAATATGTGGCTCTAGATAGAAAGGTATCCGTTATACGGGTTCAGTAGAGGAGTCCGGGGCTTGTTGGCCCATTTTTTCTTCAATATTTTCTATTTATTTTATTTTATTGAAATTTAATATTTTTTAATTTGGGCAATTAGCGCACCTTAAATCCTAACCACGAGGGAAACATTTTGAAAAATATTAATTTATAGTTTCCATATGAAGTTCAGAAGGATATCAAGTTACCGTACCAACCTGCCCCGTCGAACGGGGTATGTTGGCACACTAAATAGATTTTATTTTCAGATTGCTAATAGAAATAAAAAAACACATAACATATCAAATGTAATTTTAATTTGCTATGTAACATATACAAAGGATAATAAAATATGTTTTGTTCATTTTAACTACTGCATTCGACAAAATCGTTCTTATCATCACAATGAATGCAAACATAAAATATCATATCCACAGTGACATATGATTCGTGTGTCCAACATTTGCACCTGGTACATTGAATCCACTCTTTTCGGATTCACTACTTTTGAATGATTTAAAGCAACGAACACATAGGGAGTTCTCTTTGTCCTTTTGTTCATCTTCACTGGATAGTTCTATTGTTTCTTGGATAGATCTCTTGCTCAATTTTACCTCGAGACACTTTCTTTGTTCCTTCTAAATCCTTTCCAGTGTCTGATTTTTTAACATAATTACGAACCATCTTGGCATCTAGAAATGAGGCAGTAGCTCTAGCTGGCCATAGAAAACTTTAGAAAGTTAGGCCATAGAAAGTTGCTTTTAAAGAAGTCTTAAATAATGTCACTTACAGTTTTTATTAATAACAGAGAAAGTAATAAACTGATACAAAATTTCATAATAAAGTTTCTCTAAATAAACTTTCGAAAACTTATTATCTTTCGAGAAACAACTAGTCCTCAAGTCTCTTTTACAATACACAGTTTTTTCATAAGGTATTTACGCAATAAAAGAAAAATTACTTTGTAAATTCAGATAAATTTTAAATTATATAAAATGAGATTTTTATGGAATTTTAATATTGCTTTTATTATTATTATTATTTTCGGTGTACAAAGCCAGGTTCCTACAATTTATGGAGTTGGGCATTTGTTTCATTTGCCTATTAGTTAATACCGCCTTGTCCTGTAACACACCTAATTAAGGATTTTATTGAATTTTATAAGCTTATGAAGGTAGAAAACAAACTCTTAGGCTGCAGGCAAATACTTAGGCAAACTCTTATGTTTACAGAAAACAAACGCTTAGGGACATGTTGGCCCAGTGGGCAAACATATAAGTATTAAATGGGCCAACTTGCTCCACATCGCCATTCTTGTTTTTGATCGTAGTACCAAAATATTCTGTTAATATTTTTAAAAATCAGTAAGTAGAAAATAAGCTCTGAACAACGGTCTTTTAGATTGTTATTCACCTAAGTGAAACTTTAATTTAGAAATAAATCAGAAACAATTACTTATAATTGCAAAAAAATAACTTACATAAGTGAAAATTTGAAGTGGCTTTCGTTTGTTTGCTTATTTACTGTTGACGACGTTATGGGTGAAAGAAACCATGATACGACACATGTCACTTAGCTTGTAAGGTAATCCACCAGATAGTTTGAAAAATATCGCGGATGGGTCAACGAGCCCTAGGGCCAACATGCCCCGGTCTCCCCTACTAACAAGTGTTTGTACATCTTGATAACTTATTTCATCAAAATGTTTCAGTGTTTTCGTTGTACGAGTAACAAAACTCAATTCATTTTGTAATTTAAAGTGTTCCCTTAACTTAAAGTGAAGAGGTACATTCTAAAATAATATGACCATTAAACTGTCAATGATTTACAACACCCCCTCCCCAAATTCACACATGCACAAACATCCTTTGACGAAGAACAGATAAGAAATGGTTTTAATTGAAAATATTTAATAAGATTCTTAAATAAAAAAATATATAAATATAAGGAAAACAAAATATTTATATCCCTGAAGGATTTGTGAATATTTTTCAAAACTTAGAATGTTCTGAGTAACGTTTGTGTGTGTGTGTGTTTAAATTGTCCGTATAAAGTTCTTAATTCTTTTACACATGCGAAAATAGTATTTGTTTGCTAATATATGTCATTTTTTTCGAAATAAAAAGTTCACAGATTCATTTTGTTGACTTTTATATTAGTATTTCAACCTTATGATCAACATTAAATTTCGAATTAAATTATCCCAATTTAAATTTATAAAACATTTTACAATTTTTCGCTGTCCTTAATGGTTTACATGCACTGTATAATAAAATTTGCGTGGTTGTTTGTATTTCTGCATGACTCCTTCTAGAATGTCGAATGTTGGTTTATGAAATTAATGCCAATTATCCGCATGGAACAGAGAATGTCATATAATGTCTCAGAATTTTTAAATTTTAATTACTTTCCGAAAAATTATTATTTTTTAAATTTTTAATGAATTTTATATAATGGGGTCAACAAAATAACTACAATTTAGTGCATAAAAGAGAAGAATATAGAAATGATGCGGATTATTAGACTTATTTTTGACGTCATTTTCTTATTAAAATTGTAGAAAAAAAGTATTTACAATTTAAATAGATAACAAAAACAATCTTGAAAAAATTATATTTTAAAAGAAAATTCAAAGATTAAAAACATATTTTCGCATATTGAAGCTTCACTAACCAATTCATTCTATAAAAAAAATTATCTCTGGACATATTGACATTTAGAAATCATTTCATCGTAGATTTTTCTCATTTTTACATTCAACCAAAAAGGAAGATTTAAACAATTTACATTTCGATATACAATTACTGACTCAAATTCACATAAATTACATTTACAGAGAAAACATATACTTATTTCAATTAATTATTTTGAAAGGTACCGATTAAAACGCTTCCCAAATGCTCTGGGTAAAATGGTTTATCGTGTAAAAAATGACACGTTTATTTTTCTTGAAAACCATTTATTTTAATTTAAAAAGCTGAAATGTATTTTTATAAGTTTTCAAAGTGACGCAAATTAACTCTGAAATTAGAAACCAAATAATCCGAAATCGGTCTTAGATCCAAGGTTGTCTTCGAATATAAGGAGGAAATTGCCACCTGGCATAACACCAAACATTTGTCACACATAAAAATAAATTAAACCAATTTGCAACAATGCAGTTAATTTTGTGCAAAATACGCCAGTTGGTTGTGAATCTAACTACGAAACTCCCTACAATAACTCTATAGCTAAGCAACGTATAACAATGTTTACTATACTAAAAGTATCCACGATGCATTTTCTAACTTCAAAATCTATTCAGTAGAACTTAAATTATAAGCGAACATACAGGCAGACGTTGTACTTTATATAAATAGTAGGATATATATATATATATATATATATAATGTGATAATCATTATAATACAGAAACATTTTCTGACTTCAAAATCCGAATCACCAAAATACACTGCTCAAAACAATTAAAGGATATTTGAAGTTTTATATAAAATAAAGATATAAACGAAATTTTTTTGCCGAAAATAGAAGAAGAGAATCACAAATACAAATTTTTCTGGTTTTCAAACTGTGGAGTATGCAAATTTTGAGTTCGACGTCAAAAACGTCGCTTCAGCGGCAGCGAATGAAATTTGACTTTCAACTGGATAAAAGAGAATGAAGACAAGGATGATCGGCATTCAGTGATTGCTTTGTTTCGATGAGTACGATGTCTCAGCGAAGTCATTTGACAGATTCAGAAGCTTGGAGAATTGTTGGTAGGTTAGAAGGAGGCCAAACTCAAGCCGAAGTAGCGCAAGCCATTGGAGTGTCACAAAGTGTCATTTCCAGGATCTGAAACCGTTTTTTGGAGAGTGGATGTGCAGGCCGAAGACCAGGGCAAGGTCGTAGACGGGCAACAACGCCCAATGAAGATCGGTATTTAGCGTTAACAGCTCGGAGACACCGAAACATGAACGCTACTCTTCTCCAACAACACCTTCGCTCGGCTACAGGCACCACGATTTCAACTCAGACTGTCCGAAACCGGCTCCATGCCGTAGGTCTGTATGCTCGCCGACCGATGGTATGTGTTAGATTAACATCAAGGCATCGTCGCGACCGCAGGGAGTGGGCAACCGAGCATGTCAACTGGAGGAGAAATGAATGGAGCAATATTCTGTTTTCTGACGAGTCCCGTTTTTCTGTGCATCCGGATAATAGGCGTATTTTCATCTGGAGGGACCGTGGCAGTAGGAATAATCCTGCTTTCGTGCACGAAAGTGTCAGATTTGGCGGTGGAGGAGTGTTGGTGTATGGTGGCATCTCCATTGATGGGCGCACTGACCTCTACATCATTCGAGATGGAGCTCTGACTGGTCGCCGATATAGGGATGAGATCCTCAGACCTATTGTAGTCCCTTACGCTGCAGCAATCGGAGATAACTTCATTTTAATGGACGATAACTGCAGGCCACATCGTGCAAACCTGGTGGAGGATTTCCTTTTCGAGGAAGAAATCGTTCGAATGGAATGGCCAGCGTGTTCTCCAGACATGAATCCAATCGAGCACGTTTGGGACGCTCTAGGAAGACGAGTTTCTGGCCGCCAACAACTCCCACAAACTCTCCAAGAACTGGAAAGAGCTCTTCTGGAAGAGTGGGGCAGAATACCCCAACTCGTCATTAATAGCCTCATTGAGTCCATGCCTCAAAGGTGTTCAACGTTGCTGGCCGCCCGTGGAAACCATACCCCCTACTGAAAATGATTTTCTTTGAAGAAAACACCTTTTCTTATTCTTTTTTTCTGATATGCACAAATTGTGTTTTTTTCCTTTTGTACACAAATGCGCAATAAAATGCATTTTTTTCTGGCAAACATGTGTAATTTATTCTCATATAACCTACTATGTCTGTCGACCATGTATCAATCAGCTAAAAAGTTTCCCAGATACAAAATCCACCTAAAACTGCAATATCCTTTAATTGTTTTGAGCAGTGTATATTTTTCTGGGAATGTGAAAAAGCATAAGTAAGATTATTGAAAAAAAAATACATTGAAAGATTTTTTATGCATGAGTTATTATACCCGAATTATTATTACAATTATTTTAAATCCAAAATGTTATCATATCAGTAAAAAAATTACTCATTAATTTTAAGTAATAAGAAGATTCCGAAGCCAGTGCATTTTTGTTTTTTCGGGAAGATTAAGCCACCATTTTTATCACCTTTATTATATCTTTAGCTTCAGTTTTATTATAATCCCATTTTAATTTTAAATTTTCTATTAAAACACAGTATAAATTCTTTACTTGTAAATCAAATTGACACATTTTCTAGCATCTAAATAACGTATTTATGAAACTTATCCAATTTTATTTATGCAGTATACTAATTTGAATGCAAATTATAAACAAAGTATAATTTATGTAATACCATTTATAAAAAATAATTCTGCAGCGTTTTACTTCCTATTTTTTCAAGTATTTCATCTTATGATGTGTTTCATTTTTTATATGGATCGCAGAAAATTAAAAACAATATGGGCGAACATTAATGTAGTAACTGTTTTATAGTTTGAAAAGAAAGAAAAAAAAGATAATTTTCCTTAAACATTAAAAAAATGCATTGTTATGAAAAACATTTACTATACTTGTCTATAAATAGCCGTTCACATTTTAATGAACGACATACTCTTTTGAATGCCGAGAAAATATTATAATGGGTATATTTTTTCTGAAATAGTTTTTATACAAAATGTATATAGGCTTACAAAGATTGCTAAATATCATTATCTTTACGTCAATATTAATAGTTACCTAATATGATTTATCATATTAATTATAGGAGAACGATGAATGAAGAGCTTTTTCTTTGTTTATAATAAGGTCAACTCCTCAAAAAAATGTGGACGAATTTTTTTTTTGTTAGTATAAAGAAAAATGTTTCTCATTAAATATTCGATCGATATGTTTTTTCTTCCAAGTATTATCTCCCTCCCCATTTTTTCTGCATAATCATCTTTCTTTTACGGGAATATTTTTCCACTCTTTTTTTTTTAATTTCCCTTATTAAAATTTATTAAAACTTCTATAAAAGTAAGAAATGAAAATAAAAATATTGTGGTATTATTGTGCCTATTTTAGATGTCATTTTCTTAGAAGTAATTTTTGGAAAATAAACAATTTTCGGTTATGATTTTTCATTAAAATGTTATAAAAAACAATATTAACATTTTTCGTCAAATTCGCATAACCTACACTGTTAATATTTTGCAGCAAACTGTCCAGTCATTCGACCGTTTTTATAGAACACGGTTATATAACCGTAATTTAAGTCTATTACGACCATATTATTGCCCATATTATAGTCAGAAAAGTGTTAAATTACGGTTATGTAATCTTTTTCTATAAAAACGGGTGAATGACTGGGCAGTTTGCTGCAAAGTTTTAACAGTGTATGTATATTTCTTAGCAAATGTTTGGAATCATTTATATGATAGTGGAACTAAAATCTTAATTTCAGCCCTTATAATTTACACACAAAAGTGCACTAACTGTCATAATTGGTTAAAATATTTCTTTCAATATTTTCTCTGTTTCTATGCATTATTTTATTCATTTAACAGACGAATGAAATTTTCAATCACGGTTTATCTCGGCAAAATGACACTTCCTTGTTAAGTGTAGTGCATAGGACGTGTTGTATAATGTTATCAAACCGAGAACGTTAGATTCGGGATATCGACATTCGTAAACCATTTTAAATATAAAGATAAAACAAGAAGGAAATGTATTAGGCATCAGATAAGAAACAATTTAACTGTGTGTTTATTCCCTTTGAATAGAGGAATAAAAGGAGCGAGTAAGCAGGACGCATTGAGAAAGAATATTTCTGTGAAAGGTTATAGTATGAGTATATAATTATTGAGGAATAGTTAAGTTGAAGAGAATTCCTATAGAAATGTGGTTTCTAAAGCACATTCTTCATATTCTATACATTTCCGTTTTTTAAATGTACAGAAACTTCCTATTGGATGCTTCGTTTAGAATCTTAAATCTTATAGCCTATATATAAATATTTTAGCATATATTTTATTAGTTTTATTAAAAGTGTGAAACAATATTTATTTACTTAAGTTTCAAGAAAAATCAACCAATATTAAAAGTTTAGCATCTTTTTCAATTAAAAGAAAACAAATCAGTCGAAATAAAGAATTAAAACCACCTTCTTTCATATAAATAACCACCTTCTTTTCATAACCAAAAAAGTTCTGTCGTTTTTAGGTGAAAGAAAACAAACAGCAAAATGTATCGGAAAGAATACAATTTATTCATCAAAATAACCACCCTCACATGCAATAACCTTTTCCCAACGGGAAACAAGCTTATAAAGTCCATTTTTATAAAAATGACGATCTTTAGAGTTGAAAAAGTTTTGTAACTCCGTTGCGTTAGCCTCTCGACTTCTAAACTGTCGATTGCGCAGATTATTACCAAGGCTTAAAAATAAGTGATAGTCAGAAGGGCTAATTTCAGGGGAATAAGGAGAGTGCAAAAACGGTTCCCATCCAAGGGTCTGAATTGTGACAGAGGTCACACGCGCGACATGCGGCCTAGCATTAGGAAAAGAACGCCTTTACGGTTCACCAACGCTGGCTTTTTTTTTAAGTGATTGGTGAACTGGACGGAATTGGCGACTATAGACATTTGCAGTAATCGTCTGACCAGATGATAACAGTTCATAGTGAACAATTCCGTTTGCTGTCCACCATACGCACAATAACACCTTCTGCTGATGGATCTTGGATTTGGTGGTCTGTGGCACAGCATCAATGACTGACAACCAATGATGCGATCTTTTGGGATTGCTAGACAACATCCACTTCTCATCACAGGTTAATAAACGGGTAAGAAATGATTACGTTTGATGGTGATGCAGAAACCTCAAACAAACATTCAGGCGCTCAAGCTTTTGGGCAGGTGTCAATTGATGAGGTATCCATTTCCTTAGCTTGTACACTTTCCCCAGACGATGCAAATGTAAACGGATACTTACATCACTGACCGCGAACCTTTCTGATAACATCTGAAAGGTTTGAGTGTAATCTTCTTCCAATGCAGCCTGTAATTCCTCATCATTAATCACATATGGCCGCCCTGCTCGTGGGGCATGTCATCGCCAGCAGCAAATTTTCTAAACCATCTTTGGGTGGTGCGAATGCTGACACAACCTTCTCCGAAAGCTTGGCATATTTTTTGGGCCATGTTCACAGCATTTGTTCCAAGTTTTAACTCATACAACATACAAGCATGGATTATACAGTTTGGAGTACTCCTGTTTACGTTAATTTTTCTACTGTTACAAGATAACCTTTCCAATTTTTTTTTATATATGATGACTCTGCATTACATCTTGATTTTTCGGCGATTGTAGCGCCATCTATTATAGCGGCAGATATATTAGCGCCATCTATTAAATCGTGTAACATTCTTTAACGTTTGTCATTTCATAAAAAGACAGAACTTTTTTGGTTACCTGATATTTTATCATGGAGATAAAGTAAATTATTGTAAAAGTAATTTTCCTAGGTGTCACTTTCAGCCAATTCAACTAGTATTTAGATCCATTTCAACATTTATCTAAATCAATTTTATAAAAGTGCATTGAAATATTAAAAACATTATTTTATAAGTATTAGAAACGCTCGTTAGATAAATTAAACTAGCTAGAATAAACATATTAACAAGATTAAACAATTTAGCTTAAAATATAACTGGCCATTTTGTTTTATTCTATATTGTAATATCAGTAATGAAAAAAAATCTTGCTGAAATAAATAAAATAATCCTTTATTTGTGAACAGCATTTCTCAACAGAAAGTTATATATATTAATAAATATCCATTGAAAAAAGATATACAGTTTATTATTCTAATTGAATTAGTACAATAGATGGATTAACAAGAATAAACAATTTAGATTAAAATATGTATGCGCATTTTGTTTTTATTATATAGTGTAGTGAATAAACATAATAAAGATCTTACCTACTTAATAAAATATTATTTTATTTGTTAACAGTGATTTGCAATAGAGAATAAAAATTTAGATTAGAAAAAATACATCCGAAAAAGACATACGTTTTTATTTTATTTTAAGCAGTAAATGATAACCTTTTGTTAAAAGGATTTTATAACAGATAGAAATGCTAACTGTTTTAATCTACCACACACCTTTTTTTCTAAATTCAATAAGAATGTCAGAAGTTTTTAACAGTATATATAGATGAATGCATGAAAATAAAACTGTGCTAAATATGTGCATGAAAATAAAACTGTGCCTCTTAATATCATCTAAAACTTTTATATTGACAAGTTTTTTATAGGACCAACCCTTATAGTAAAAAATAAATAAAAACAAAAAAAAATGCCTGCCGGCTCCGCCTGAAAACAAGTTAGGTTTCGAAGTGGGCGTTTCCAAATGCCGCATCATGGCAAAGAGATCATTTCTTACGTAATTCCCAACAAACAGGAGCCCCATGGTTTGCCTCTTCGAAATCTACATGTGCCTGTAGGCCGAGCCGTCAGGGATTTTTTTTGTTTTGTGATTAACAATAAATGTTCGTATCTGGGAGTACAAGAAGATAAAAAGAACAGAATACTTCAAAATGATTTACAAAAAATAAAATATTGTATCAGATATCTAAAATATTTATCACTCAATATACAATTATCTGAAGAAATATGCATGTTTTTAAGTAAAAATAAATAAAGAAGTTACTAATTTTATATTTTAAGTCTTTACTGAATTATTTTTAATTTCAATTTACTAAAACATGTTTTTTTCTTTTCAGAATTGAAAGAAATATTTTAATATCTAAATTTAAGCATAAAATGAAAAAAAAAAACTATCTGAAATGAATTTTGTTAGAATTTTAAAAAAAGTATACTTTACAAAATTTCAAATAAAAAAATAAAACTTAGTTTTACATTTAAATTTTCAAACTACGCTAGTATGAGACAAAGGATGCCGCTGAAAACTGTATTTATTGGGACGTATTTTTATGGCTTATAATAAAATCTATATGCACATATTATGAGAATCAATAAGTACTTCACATAAGGAATTCTATAATCATTTTTACTAAGATGTATTTAAATTGAAAAAAAGGGCATAATTCTAGAAGATCAAAGGTTATTTAAAAGTATTTTGAATAAGAAAAAATATATATAATTTTGTGAAACATCAAAGGTTAAAAATACTATATTAAAAAAATTTAAACAGTTGCGCATGGGATTCTTTTCTATTTTTATTTTCTCTTCACTGTTCTGCTTTAAGATAGGGAACAAGTAATTTAATATGCACAATTAGAAAATTTGTGAAAATTAATGCATTTTTGAGATGTTGTTTAATTTTCTAGTTGATTTCTGAGGAAAAACATTGAAAAAAAAAAACCAGTAGAATTTATTAATTCATCAAAGAATTTTTTTCTATGAAAATGATGGTCTTTATAGAAAAAAAATCAAGAACAAATTAAGATGTCAATTTAAGTTTCCATTAAGGATTTTTTTCTTTTTAATCATTTAGTTTCGAGATAAACTTTCTAATAATTAATTAGTTAATGTTACTCATATAGTGGTTACATATCATACATTGAAAGGAACAAATCGGTTCATATAATAAAAATAAATTAATATACTATGTATATTTTTTGTATTGTGATTAACAATAAACATTGATATCTGGGAGTGAGGAAGGATGAAAAAAGTATACTTAAAAATGATATGCTGAAAAAATCTTGTATCAAATACATAAAATATTTATTAATCAATATAATAATATGGCATAATATGTTTGCTTTTAAGTACAAAAATTAAAGAAATTAGTAATTTTCTATTTTATGTTTCTACTAAATCGTTTTTAATTTCATTTCATTGAAAATAATTCTTTTTTCAGAGTGGAAAAAATAACTTAATATCTAAATTTTATTACAAAATAAATAATAATATCTGAGATGCATTTTGTTAGAATTAAAGTATGGGATACAAAATTACGAATATAAAAATACTACGTACTTTCAAAGTACAGTTTCAAAGTGCGTTAGAATTACACAAATGATTCGGCTGAAAGCAGGTATTTATTGGGAACTTATTTTTTCATTACTTTTAATGAAACATATATGCACATATCAAAAGAATAAGTAAATACTTCGCTTAAAAAATTTCTATAATCATATTTACCGAGATGTAATTAAATTGAAAAAAAGGCATAATGGTAAAAGATCAAAAGTTATTTAAATATTCTTTGAAGAAATAAATAAAAAAGAGAAACTCGTCAGACATCAAAGAATAAAAATACTCTGGAAAACGTATATATATTTCAATCGGTTGTGCGTAGGATTATTTTCCTTTTTTAAAAAAAAATTCTGCTTTAAGATCGACAACAATTAATTTATATATGCACAATTAGAAAACTTATGAACTTAATGAATTTTAACTAATAAGAAATGTTAAAAGGTAAAACATGAATTTCTTCAAAATTTTATGATAATTGGCATATTTATTCCAAATAATCATGTTTACTGCAATCAATATAAGATACATTTAATTCATTTTGCTGTTCGTTTAAATTCTCACGTATCTAAGACAGATTTTCTAGATGTTGTGTTAGTAAAACTTTATAAAGAAATTATTTTATTTTTCTTATCTATTATTAAGTTTTTAATGAAATATTTGGTCAAATGAAATTTTAACAAAAAAGAAAATAATAATGAATAAATCATATTTAATAATATTCAAAAGAAATTTATTTTTAAAAGGACAAAAAATCATTCTCATTAATTTAAAGAAATAATCAGGTTAAGCCTCCAATGCCCAACAAATATAAAAGGAATTTTCTTTTAAAACAGATTAATCCCATAAGTAAAATTTAATCTTACTTTTGTAGAATCTAAATCCATTATTTCTGTCTTTGCAACAATGCGACTAGTTTTTGCGAAAAATTTTGTTATTTAAAATCATTATTTAAGAGAATCTGTGGAATTATATATCAGTTACGTTTTTAGTAAGAAAAAAAAATATTTTTTTACAATTTTGTTTCGCAGACACCTATCAAAATTTTAAAGGATAAGAAAGTAATTGTATTCTTCCCAAAGATTTTACATTCTCTGCTTTTTTTTTTAGTTATCTAAAAGTTTTGCAATGTAATCTATAATGGAGTGATGATTATTTTTGGAATTTTATGGACATTTTCCTAATAAAACAAATTGATTATTACCTTTGAACAAATAAACAAAATATGAAAATATTAAGAGTTTTTATAAAAAAATGCATAGTTTTAAGAAATATAAAATAGTCAGAATAAAAGTAACAACATTTTATTGAAATTACTAATTTTTTTTATTATTTAACCAAATTTATATCCATCAAAGTTTATGTCAAAGCTCAGTGTTAAAACAGCACGCAGTGTCTCTCCAGTTATGTTTGGTGTTGTGGCAACTTTTTTACAATATCCTTGAAATCCACCAAACTGATATCTGATGGCACTGGAAAATAAAATTTATCATCCTCTTTTTTACGAAGAAATCTGATTTTAAACTCTAATTTATCCTGCAATTGCAATTCAATCCGACCAACATAATAAACAATCTCAACAATGAATGCCCTGCAAAATATAATATACATTTTAAATCATAATAAAAATGAAATAGAATCCAAATATATGACAAGACAAGAAACTATTACGTTAAAAAACCACTTGACAAAAAAAGCGTTGTTTCTACACCTAATGTGTAGTAGTTTGCAGCCCTGTATCAGTACGACGTTCATATTAAGTATAATGACTCTTAATTAATCTCTTAATTTTCACATTTCCTAAAAAAATCCAAAATTAATAATATTTATATACATCCATAACGTTTTACTTCATAGTTGTAATGGTTCAATGGTGCCCCATCACATGGTGTTTAGCATTATAACTATTTACTCAATTAGGATTAAGAATTTGAATAAAACAAAGCTTATAAGCTAAAGCTAACATCTTTATTTAAATATTTAACAATCAATTAAAATTTTAGGGATACAAGATTGTCAACAAAAAGCTTACAACTTTATTTTGTAAAGTTTAGGTTGAAGAAAGAGAAAAATACATACCTTGCATAGACATTAGTGTGCATGAAATTGATAAAGCTTTGTATCCTTGTTGCATTGAAGCAGTAGTAATGTGCTGCCATCTATATTTAAAAAATATAATTTATTTCAAGAAAAACATTTTTAGTGTAAAAAGGTACTCCCAGTTCAAGCGTGCTCCCCTCTCCCCTACGACATATATAAAATATTTTTCTTAGTTTTATGTAAAGTGACTCAATGCATGTATTCGAAAATTTAGATCAAATGTATGAATATTCAAAAGAAACATTGCGAAGCATTTTTAACGTTTATAAAGTAAAGTATATTTTTATGAATTCAGGATATACTTATAATTACAAATTTAAACACAGCGAAGTAATACATTTTATCTTATTTTTGGAAATCTTGAACCATTTGACACCGAATTTGGTATCTAATTAAATGAAACAATGTCAATTAATTTTAATGTATGCAGAAAATTGAAATATAATCTTAATTTAAAAAATCTGAAGTTTTCATAGAAAACTATATTCAGTACTCCCATTTACGTACACTAAATTGCGTTTGAGAAGAATAAATGGGAAGCATTTTACTCTGTTTCTATTTTTGTATGTAGGAAACGATTGAATGTAGGAGGAAATTGCAATCTTTTGGTATGAAAGGAGCGATTTCACGCTAAACACACAGTTTCAAAGAAGTAGGCACATTACATTGATTGAGGGATTCTTTCAATGTAAACAAATGTTGAAGGTGTTTAAATTGCTACCCCTTTATCCAATAGTTTTGTAAATGTATGAAATAAAGTGCGATAGAGAAGAAAATAACCAGGAAAGGATTGCTTGAGAAGTTTCTTCTTCTAGAACTTTCAATGATAAATATATCGAAATTTTAAAGAGACCAAGTTTGAAAGAAAGTAGAGCTTCAATTATCAATCAGCTGTTTACAGTGATTTCCCATTACAATTATGTAATTTCTTAACTAATGTATAAAATAATGATAGATTTTATATTTATTTTAAAGAGCCTAATATATTTAATTATATTAGAAAAACTTCACATGCGAATGCTTTAATACAATACTAAATTTACATCAGAATTATTTTATAAAGATAACAAAATTTTTTTCTTCTAACTATAACATCCCTTTTTAACTGCTATCAGGAGTGTTATATGATATATTGAATATATCACCTACCCATGTGAAATTTTTAAAACAGCCCATTTTATGGGAAAACCCTCAATGTTGAACCCAAGGCCACATAATTACCTTGTACCAAGGTTCATGACCCCAGATAAAATTTCAAATTGTAATGTAGTGAAAACTCATAAAAAAAGTATTTTCACTTTATATGTAAAGTTTACGGGCGTGAATTTCGAAAAATTGTGTGTGGTATTTAAATAGTTCCTATAAGGTGGATTAGTGATACGCTGATTTGAGAGTTATTTTTCCACATTACAAAAAATACAATTTTAAACATATTTTAAATTAACGGATGCATATTTTTACTCCTGTGTAATCGGAAAATGATTTTGTTTTTAAATAAAATTCTAATGAAAGTTTTTTTTTTAAATTATAGAGTGTAAATTTAAAATTTTAAGGAATAACCGTAGGTACAACAACTACTGACCCTTGGAACATTGCTGATCTTACATCTAGGATCATATACATTATTTTAGGAAAATGATTCTATTTTTCATTATTTCAAATTTTAGTTATGCTACTTGTTATACTTCTAATAAGAAGTAAATAATTTAAATATGAGTGCACATTAATTTATCAATTTTGGAAGGTGGTTAGTAGTTTAGTTTTTATGGGTTGAAAAATATGTGGCTCTAGATAGAAAGGTCTTCGTTATACGGGTTCAGTACTAATAAGTGTTTGTACAGCTTGATAAGTTATTTCATCAAAATGTTTCGGTTTTTTCGTTGTAAGAATAACAAAACTCAGTACATTTTGTAATTTAAAGTGGACCCTTAACTTAAAGTGAAGACGTTTTTTCTAAAATAATATGAACAGTAAACTGTTAATGATTTATAACCCCTCCCCCCCAAATGCACTCATGCACAAACATCCTTTGACGAAGAACAGACAAGAAATGCTTTTCATTGAAAATATTTAATACGATTCTTAAATAAAAAAATATGTAAATTTAAGGAAAAAACATATTTATATCCCTCAAGTATTTGTGAATATTTCTCAAAACGTTTGTGTGTGTGTGTGTGTGTGTTTAAAATATTCTTTATTTTTTTACACAGGCGAAAATAGCGTTTGTTTCCATATATATCATTTCTTCACAATAAAAATCTTATAGATACACTTTGTTGACTTTTATATTAGTATTTCAACTTTATGATCAACATTAAATTTCTAATTAAATTATCCAATTTTAATTTATTAAACTTTAAAAAAAAATTATGGCCTTAAAGTTTTTACACGCATTGTATAATAAAATATGCGTAGTTCTTTTCTTCACGACACTTTCTAGAATATCGAATGTTTGGTTATGAAATTAATACTAGTTATCCGCATGAAACAGAGAATGTCATTTAAGTCTCAGATTTTTAAAATTTAAATTAGTTTCCAAATAATTTTTTTTTAAATTTCTAATGAACTTTATGTAATGATGACAACTAAACAACTACAATTTTGTGGATAAAAGAGAACAAGACAAAAAGTATGCTGATTATTCGACTTCTTTTACGTTATTTTGTGATTAAAATTGTAGGAAAACAAATTTTCAATTCAAATAGATAGCAAAAAATAATCTTGAAAAAATAAATTTTTCCAAGACAATTCAAAGAAAAATAAAAACATATTTTCACATATTGAAGCTTGACTAACCAATTCATTCTATATAAAGAAAATTGCTCTGGACATATTCACATTTAGAAATCATTGCATCGTAGATTTTTCTCATCTTTACATTCAAACAAAAAAGAAGATTTAAACACTTTACATTTCGATATACAATTATTGACCCCTATTCACATGTATTATGTTTACAGAGAAAACATATACTTATTTCGAATAATTATTTTGAAAAATGACGATTAAAACGCTTGCCAAACCCTCTGAGTAAAAGGGTTTATCATGTAAAGATGACATGCTTATTTTTCTTGAAAATCATTTAATTTAATTTAAAAAGCTGAAATATATTTTTATAAGATTTCAAAGTGACTGAAATTAGCTCCGAAATTAGAAACCAAATAATCCATAATCGGTCTCAGATCCAAAGTTGACTTCAAATATCAGGAGGAAGTTGCCACCTGGCATAACACCAAACATTTGTCACACAGAAAAAGAAATTAAACTTACTTGCAACAAAGCAGTTAATTTTGTGCAAAATACGTCAGTCGGTTGAACTGCGAAACTCCCTACAATAACACTATAGCTAAGCAACGTATAACAATGTTTACTATACTAAAACTATTCACGATGCATCTTCTAACATCAAAATCTAATCAGTAGAACTTAAATTATAAGCGAACATACAGACAGACGTTGCACTTTATATAAATAGTAGGATATATATATATATATATATATATATATCTTACATAAAGAATATTACATAATATAATCAATTAAAAAGTTTCAAAATGTGATAATCATTATAATAACAGAAAATCTTTCTAATTTCAAAATCCGAATCACCAAAATATATTTCTCTTTGAATATTAAAAAGCATCAGTAAGACTATTAAAAAAAAAATACGCTGAAAGATTTTTTTTATACGAGTTATTATACCCGAATTATTATTACAATTATTTTAAATTCAAAATGTTATCATATCAGTAAAAAAATTAACCCTAAGGGTACAGATTTATTTGAAAGAAAAAAAAAACATACACACCAGAAATTTGAAATAGTGTTTTTTCTGTATTTGTTGACTGATGTTCCCTGATTAAAAAGAAGCGAGAAGTACTGTTTGAATTTTCTGATATAAATTCGAAATTTCTGAATTTTAAAAAAAATCCCTGGACAATACTGATGACGAGTCTCAGTTGTCAAATGTACCCAAGGGGTTAAGTTTAAGTAATAAGAAGATACCGAAAGCAGTGCATTTTTTTTTTCGGAAAGACAAAGCTACCATTTTTATCACGTTTATTATATCTTCAGCTTCAGATTTATTATAATGCCATTTTAATTTTAAATTTTATATAAAAACGCAATATAAGTTCTTTACTTGTAAATCAAATCGTCACAGTCTCTAGCATCTAAATAATGTATTTACGAAACATATCCAATTTCAGTTATACAATATACTAATTTGCGTGCAAATGATAAACAAAGTATAATTTATGTAATAACCATTTATAAAAAAAAATAATTCTGCAGCGTTTTACTTCCTATTTTTATAGTATTTCAAATTATGATGTGTTTCAATTTTTCTATGTGGATCGCAGAAAATTAAAAACAGTATGGGCGAACATTAATGTAGTAACTGTTTTATAGCTTGAAAAGAAAGAAAAGAGAGATATTTTTCCTAAATATAAAAAATAATGCATAACACTTAAAAAAATGCGTTGTTATGGAAAACATTTAGTATATTTGTCTATAAATAGCCGTTCACATTTTAATGAATGACATACTCTTTTGAATGCCGAGAAAATATTATAATGGGTACATTTTTTCTGAAATAGTTTTTATACAAAATGCATATAGGCTTACAAAGATTGCTAAATATCATTATCTTTACGTCAATATTAATAGTTACCCAATATGATTTATCATATTAATTAAAAGAACACGATGAATGAAGAGCTTTTTCTTTGTTTATAATAAGGTCAACTCCTGAAAAAAAAATGTGGACGCATTTTTTTGTTAGTATAAATTGTATATTAGTATTTTTGTTAGTAGTTTTTCAAGTATTATATCCCTCCCCCTCTTTTTCAGCGTAATCATCTTTCTTTTTCGGGAATATTTTTTTCGCTCTTTTTCTTTAATTCCGTTTATTAAAATTTATTAAAACTTCTATAAAAGAAAGAACTGAAAACAAAAATATTGTTGTAATATTGTGCCTGTTTTAGATGTCATTTTCTTAGAAATAATTTTTGGAAAATAAACAATTTTCGGTTACGCAGTTTCATTAAAATGTCATAGAAAATATAATATTAATATTTTTCGTCAAATTGCATAGACCTACATTGTTAAAATTTTGCAGCAAACTGTCCACTCATTCAACCATTTTTATAGAACACGGTTACATAATCGTAATTTAACTCTATTCTGACCATATTATTGCCAATATTAGAGCGCCAGAGTAGAGTTAAATTATGGTTATTTAACCGTTTTCTATAAAAACTGTCAAATGACTGGCCAGTTTGCGACAAATTGTTAACAGTGTGGAAACCACCGGTCTTGCACTCACATAGTGTGGAGTTCTCCGTTGTATTCATGTTGTATCATGGAGCAGCTAGTAACCAACATTCTTCTATTATAACTTGAACCAGCAATGCCCTCTTAGACCTTCCTAGAATTTTCAAGTGGACGGTATCACCCCTATTGCACTGTTAAAAATTTGCAGCAAACTGTCCAGTCATTTGACCGTTTTAATAGAAAACGTTTACATAACTGCAATTTAACTTTATTCTGACCATAATATTGCTCATATTATGGTCAGAAGAGAGTTAAATTACAGTTAAGTAATCGTTGGCTATAAAAACAGTCGAATGACTAGACAGTTTGCTGCAAATTTTTGACAGTGTATGTATATTTCTTAGCAAATGTTTGGAATCATATATTTGATATTGGAACTAAAATATTAACTTCAGCACTCATAATTTACACACAAAAGTGCAATAACTGTCATAAATGTTTAAAATATTTCTGTCAATATTTTCTCTTTTTCTATACATAATTTTATTCATTTAACAGACGAATGAAATCTTCAATCACAGTTTATCACGGCATAATGACACTTCCTTATTCAGTGCAGTGCATATGTCGTGTTGTATAATGTTATCAAACCAAAAACATTACATTCGGGATATCGATATTCGTAAAAAAATTTGAATATAAATATAAAGCTAGAAGGAAATGTATTGTGCATCAGATAAGAAACATTTTAACTGGGTGTTTATTTCGTTTGAATAGGGGAATAAAAGGAGTGGGTTAGCAGGACGCATTGACAAAGAATATTTCTGTGAAAGGTTATAGTATGAGTAGATAATTATTAAGGAAGAGTTAAGTTGAAGAGAATATCTATAGAAATGTGGTTTCTAAAGTACATGCTTAATATTCTATACATTTCCGTTTTTTAAATGTACATAAACTGTCTGTTGGATGCTTCGTTTAGAATCATAAATCTTATACCCAATATATAAATATTTTAGCTTATTTTTTATTAGTTTTATTAAAAGTGTGAAACAATATTTATTTACTTGTCAATTCAACTAATATTAAAAGTTTAGCATCTTTTTCTATTAAAAGAAAACAAATCAGTCGAAATAAAGATTGAAATAATCTTCCATTTTATCATGGAGATAAAGTAAATTTGTGTAAAAATAATTTTTTCTGGGTGTCACTTTCAGCCAATTCAACGAGTATTTAAATCCATTTCAACACTTATCAAAATCAATTTTATAAAAAAGTGCATTGAAATATTTAAAACGTTATTTGTTATGTATTAGAAACGCTTGTTAGATAAATTAATCTTGCTAGAATAAACATATTAACAAGATTAAACAATTTATCTTAAATTGTATCTGTCCATTTTATTTTATTCTACAAGGTGATTATAAAAAAACTATCCCGATATATGAGCTCCTAACTATAATACCGTTCACAGAAACTGAATGAAATTCTGGCCTAAAGTATTTTCAGGTATGCACTCAAGAATCATGTGAAAAACAACAGTTAAATTCTAACAGTTACGGTTACAGTGACAAAATTTCGAAAATTTCAAATGGCAACACCGACTTTTTTTTATTGGAATGTGATCTTCCTAGTGAAAAACCATAAAAAGCGTTGGAACGGTACCTGTAGCACGAAAACCGCCGGCGCTAGGCAGACTAAGAAGAAAAGTGAAAACAACCAATAAAGGACAGAGAAGCAACAGAAAGTAAAACATTTTATTGTTCAGTGCTATCCACCATCTGACGCATGTAAAGTGTCGTCGTGTGTGAAATGGAAACTGTATGAAACACAATAAAATGTTTTGTTTTCTGTTGCTTCTCAGTCCTTATTGGTTGTTTTCAATATTCTTCTTAGTCTGTCTATCGCCGGCTATTTTCGTGCTACAGGTACCGTTCCAACGCTTTTTATGATTTTTCACTATGAAGATCACATTCCAATAAACAAAAACGTAGGTGTTACCATTTGAAATTTTCGAAATTTTGTCACTGTAACCGTAACTGTTAGAGTTTAACTGTTGTTTTTCACATGATTCTTGAGCGCATACCTCAAAGTACTTTAGACCAGAATTTCATTCAGTTTCTTTGAATTGTATGACAGTTAGGGGCTCATATATCGGGATTTTTTTTTTATAATCACCCTATATTTTGTAATAACAGTAATATAAAAAACAATTTACTGAAATAAATAAAATAACCCTTTATATTTGTGAATAGTATTTCTCAACAAAAAATTGTATATTACTAAATATCCATTGAAAAAAGGGATACTTTATTGCTGTAATTGAATTAATACAATAGATGGATTAACAAGAATAAATAATTTATATTAAAATATGTCTGCGCATTTTGTTTTTATTCTATAGTGTAGTAAATAAATATATGTATAAAGTGCTTACTTACTGTGTGAAATAAAATAATATTTTATTTATTAACAGCGATTCGCAATAGAACATAAAAAATTAGATTATAAAAAATAAATACATCAGAAAAAGAAATACTTTTTTATCTTATTTTAAGCAGTAAAAAAAGATAACCTTTCGTTAAATAGATTTTATAAAAGATAGAAATTCTAATTATTTTAATCTACCACACACCTTTTTTCTAATTTCAATAAAAAATTTCAGAAGTTTTTAACAGTATATGTAGATGTATGCATGAAAATAAACCTTAGCTAAAATACAAGCGAAGCATTCTCCAGTAAAGAGTATCTTCATCATTATTCCTATTTAAACGAATGAAACAATTCTTCTATTTATTATTTTTATAGTAACTGCTTTTTCTTTGATGGATAAAAAAAATGATTTTAAACACTTTTCTAATTTGGAACGCAAGTGATCTATATATTTAAAACGCTAAGCGTTTTCTTTCGACAGACCGTGACAACAACCTACTGCATCACATTACATCATTCTTTTTTTAAATAAAAGATATTTGAACACAGCTTTGTTATCGTACATTAGTTTGTTCAAAAGTTTCATTAATTAGCCGTAATTTTAAATTAAACTTTTACTTTTGCGCATGACGTCATAAAGTCAATCGCCAGAGGACGCTGCAACTGTGCCCAAAATTGAAGTTTGACTCCGACCATAACTTCAAGCTATCTGGGCAAGGTGTAATTGTAAACAAAAATCGATTACATTCTAAAGATTTCAATGTCTCCAATTTATTTACTTTAAACATTTGCTGAAACAGTAAAACTAATACAAAAAGATTAAAATATATTAAATTAGTCATAAATTTGTTTTTAAACATTAATATATTTTACTTGTTAATTAAAAAATACCCTTTCATGATTTTAGGAACAGGTGAAACAGACGCACTGGGTTTGGTGCTATTTTTTTGCACTAAATGGCGAGAAAACTCAATTTTCACAGGTTATCTTTATTAAACACACGCATTTAATTATTTTTATTAATTATTTTTATATTATTTTATTTTATTTATTTACACACATATTCAATTTTATTATAAAACATCAGGTTGCCATACAAAGCAAAAATCGCCATTATGGTGCCAAAAAGAAACCCGGTGCGTCTGCGACATTTGTACCTATTTAAACAAAATTGTTTGGGTGCACCGCATATTGCAAAATTAATTATATCCATGATTATTGTTTCTTTCTTAGATTAAAAATAAGAAAATTTAATGCTTAACGAAGTATAATTATTGGATCGATCGGAAATTGTTTCTTAGTTTGAGCAATACCAAAACGGTACTTTTATGTTAGCTAAGCACCAGTGATAACTCGCGTGTCAATTGGCATTATTTGAATTGCAACCCATTCAGTTCAAGTGATTTAAATTTTGACTTCAATTCAATTCTTCAGATTTTGTTATTATTTATATTGACGTGTTTGTCTTTACGTATTTTATGACTTTTTCCGTCAAGTTTTGACGGGTTCCATCTAGTTTATCATAACAATGCTAATTTGCGAGTATTAGTTCCAGCAAATGCAACTAATATTTAAAAATGTTAGCATTTATATAATTTAATTTTATGACAGTTAATCAAAATGTTAAGAAAAATTATTTAATTAGCATTAGGAATTATCATTCAAAATTTATTTTTGGAGTTGTCTGATATGTAGCTTAGAAATTTGTATTCATGTGAATATAATTTAAAATATAACACAGATGCAACTAAAAGAATGTTGTAAAAATAAGTCTAACATAAAAATAGTGAAAAGAAACAATTTCGTTCATATAAATAAAAATAAATTCTTCTATGAAATACATTATTTTTTGTTTTGTGCTTAACAAAAAATCTTGGTATCTGGGAGTACGGGCGGATAAATAGAATGATTTACAGAAAATAAAATATTGTATCGGATATCTAAAACATTTATTAATCAAAATACAATTATCTGAATAAATATGTATGATTTTAAGTAAAAAAAATAAAGAAGTTACTAATTTTATATTTTAAGTCTCTACTCAATTATTTTTAATTTCAACTCCCTAAAACATGTTTTTTTTTTCTTTTCAGAATTGTAAGCAATATTTTAATATCTAAATTTAATCATAAAATGAAAAAAAAAACTATCTGAAATGCATTTTGTTAGAATTTTTTTTTTAAAAAGTATAATTTACAAAACTTCAAATTTAAAAATAAAACTTAGTTTTACATTTAAATTTTCAAACTACGCTTGTATGAGACAAAGGATGCCGCTGAAAGCTGTATTTATTGGGAACTTTTTTTATGGCTTATAATAAAATTTATATGCACATAATATAAGAATCAATAAGTAAATCGCATAAGGAATTCTATAATCATTTTTACTGAGATGTATTTAAATTGGGAAAAAGGGCATAATTCTAGAAGATCAAAAGTTATTTTAAAGTATTTTAAAGAAAAAATATATATATACAATTTTGTAAAACATCAAAGGTTAAAACGACCATATTAAAAAATATAAACATTTCCATTGGTTGCACATGGGATTCCCTTCTATTTTTTTTTCTATTTACAATTCTGCTTTAAGGGGGAAGTTCAGATTGAGCAGGCGGAAAATGTCAATAATTTAACCATTACTAAAAGCTCTGTAGTTTCAAAACCAATTAATGAAATACAATTTTTTTTCTATAATTTCATAAAATACTAATGGTTTTCAAAAACAGTCAAATATATATATATTTAGCAATATTAATTAGCTACATTTTAATGAAAAAATTAACGTTTTTAAAATATGAATTTTCAAATATGTATTTTGCGCACATGATTTTAAAAATTCTACTGCAGATATATATTTAATATTGCATTTATATTTACTTATGCTACTATATTTTACACTGAACCTAAATTTAAAAGTACATTCAAATTCATTTGCATAATTAATGGCTTTAAAAATCATATTTATTAAATTTACTAAAAAAAGGGGGGCTTATTTATTCAATAAAAAATTTTCAATGACAAAACTCAGGCTAAATTGAGGTTCAGTGTAAAATATAGTAGTATAAGTAAATATAAATGCAATATTAAATATATATCTGTAGTAGAATTTTTAAAATCTTGCGCGCAAAATGCATATCTGAAAATTCATATTTTTAAAACATTAATTTTTTCATTAAAATTTAACTAATTAATAGTGCTAAATATATATATTTGAATGTTTTTTGAAAACCATTAGTATTTTATGAAAGTATAGAAAAAAAATTGTTGTATTTCATTAATTGGTTTTGAAACTACAGAGCTATTAGTAATGGTCAAATTATTGTCATTTTCCGGCTGCTCAACCTGATCTCCCCCCTTAAGATATGGAAAATTAGAATATTTATGAAAGTTAATGAATTTTTATGATGTTGTTTAATTTTCTATTGGATTTCTGAGGAAAAGCATTGTAAAAAAAAAAAAAAAAAAAAAAAAAAAAAAAAAAAATAGAGTTCATTAATTCATCAAAGGATTTTTTTCTATGAAAATGATGGTATTTATAGTAAAAAAAATCAAGAACAAATTAATATGTCAGTTTAAGTTTCCATTAAGGTTTTTTTATTTTTAATCTTAAGCATTTAGTTTCGAGATAAACGATCTAATACTTATTTAGTTAATCTTACTCATATAGTGGTTACATATCATACATTAAAAGAAAAAAAGCTGTATATAAATAAAAATAAATTAATGTATTATGTATACTTTTTTTTTGTATTATGATTAACAATAAATGTTGATGTTGGGGAGTGAAGAAGGATGAAAAATGCATACTTCAAAATGATATGCTGAAAACAGATCTTGTATCAGCTATCTAAAATATTTATTAATCAATATATAATAATCGGGATACTATGTATGTTTTTCAATACCAAAATAAAGAATTTAGTAATTTTATATTTTATGTTTCTACTAAATTCTTTTTAATTTCAATTCATTGAAAACATTTCTTTTTTCAGATCTGAAAACAAAATTAATATCTAAATTTGATTACGAAATAAAGAATACTATCTGAGAATTTAAGTATCGGATACAAAATTACGAATTTAAAATACTACGTACTTTTACATTTTAAGTTTCAAACTACGCTAATATTACACAAAGGATGACGCTGAAAGCTGGTATTTATTGGGAACTTATTTTTTCATTACCTTTTAATGAAACAGATATGCACATATCATAAGAATAAGTAAATACTTCGCTGACAAAAAATTCTATAATCATATTTACCGAGATGTAATTAAATTGAAAAAAAGGCATAATGGTAGAAGATCAAAAGTTATTTAAATATTCTTTGAAGAAATAAATAAAAAAGATAATCTCGTCAGACATCAAAGGAAGATAAAAAGACTCTGGAAAACGTATATATATTTCTTTCGGTTGAGCATAGGATTATTTTCCTTTTTTTTTTTTT
This sequence comes from Maratus michaelseni, assembly GCA_963931845.1. NCBI lineage: Eukaryota > Metazoa > Arthropoda > Arachnida > Araneae > Salticidae > Maratus > Maratus michaelseni. The sequence goes on along the minus strand of OZ007587.1, from coordinate 303,409,793 downwards.
TAAATTCTGCTTTAAGATCGACAATAAATAATTTATATATACAAAATTAGAAAACTTATGAACTTAATGAATTTTAACTAATAAGAAATGTTAAAAGGGAAAACATATGAATTTCTTCAAAATTTTATGATAATTTGCATGTTTATTCCAAATAATCATCTTTACTTCAACAATATAACATACATATAATTCATTTTGCTGTTCGTTTAAATTCTCACGTATCTAAGATTTATGTTTTCTAGATGTTGTGTTAGTAAAACTTTATAAAGAAATTATTTTATTTATCTTATCTATTTTTAAGTTTTTTGATGAAATATTTGGTCAAATGAAATTTTAACAAAAAAGAAAATAATAATGAATAAATCATATTTAATAATATTCAAAAGAAATTTATTTTTAAAAGGACAAAAAAACATTCTCATTAATTTAATGAAATAATCAGGTTAAGCCTCCAATGCCGAACAAATATGCAAGGAATTTTCCATTAAAACAGATTAATCCCATCAGTAAAATTTAATCTTACTTTTGTAGAATTTAAATCCATTATTTCTATCTTTTAAACAATGCGACCACTTTTTGTGAAAAATTTTGTTAGTTAAAAACATTATTTAAGAGAATCTGTGGAATTATTTATCAATTAGGTTTTTAGTAAGCAAAAAAAATATTTTTTTTTATAATTTTGTTTCGCAGACACTTATCAAAATTTTAAAGGATAAGAAAATAAATGTATTCTTCCCAAAGATTTTACATTCTCTGTTTTTTTTAGTTATCTAAAAGTTTTGCAATGTAATCTATAATAGAGTGTTGATTATATTTGGAATTTTATGGACATTTTACTAATAGAACAAATTGATTATTAAACAATAAAAAGACTTATTAAGGTGAAAATATACAAAATATAATAATATCAAAAAGCGTTTAAAAATATGAAAACTAATAAAATGAAACATTCATTTAAAATCGTAATTCTTGTGTTTCGTGTATTTGCTGTTCTAAAATATCTTACTACTAGTTTAGTAATATAGGGGGTGTCCGAAAAGTCTGGAAACGCATGAATAACTCGAGAAATATACATCTGATTGAAAAACGGAAAAATGCATCTTCAATATTTTTGAAAAATCTATTTAAAGAAATCAAAGTTGTTCTCCGAACTCTGCCCCCTTCGCGGGAAAGGAGGGGACGACTTTGAAATCTGAAATGGTAAACCCCCCCCCCCCATTTTTAGTGCATATTCGGATTTTACGGGGAAAAATACTTAACTTTTGTATTGAACATTTTCTTTGGAAAATCGCAGATGGCGCTGTAATCAAGTAAAATGCAGTAAGAATCGTTTCCTTTGAAAAGTCTGGAAACGGTCGAATTTTGGGACACACTGTGTAAATTTATTTATGTATGTTATACATTTCTGTCTTTTATATTTCATCGTGGACTTAATGATCTGGAATATTAATTCGTTTACTCACCTGGAAAAATGCATTGAACGCTGCTTTACTCCAGATTAAATATTGTGTACGTTTGATCTCTTCACACTTTAAAATATAAATGGTCAGAATATTCTACTGATGCATTTCATACAGGATGTCCGAAAAGTCTGGAAACGGTCGAATAACTCGAAAAATATACATCAGTTTGAAAAACGAAAAAATGCATCTTCAATATTTTTGAAAAATCCATTTAGAGAAATCAAATTTGATCCCCCAACTCTGCTCCCTTCCGGGAAAAGGGGAGACGACTTTGAAATCTTAAATGATAACCTCCCTTATTTTTATTACAGATTAGTATGCTACGGGAACAGATACGTAACTTTTGTTTGAACATTTTCTTCGGAAAATCTTAGATGGTGCTGTAATCCAGTAAAATGCAGTGAGAATCGTTTCCTTTGAAAAGTCTGGAAATGATCGAATAACTCGAAAAATATGCATCGGATTGAAAAACGGAAAAATGCATGTTCAATAGTTTTGAAAAATCTATTTAGAGATATCAAAGCTGCCTCCCCAACTCTGCCCCTTGGGGGGAAAATGGGACAACTTTGAAATCTTAAATGGTAACCTCCCTTTTTTATTGCAGATTCGAATTCTACGTGGAAAAATATGTAACTTTTGTATTTAACATTTTTTTCTAAAAATCGTAGATGACACTGTAATCGAGTAAAATGCAATGAGCATAGTTTCCATTGAAAAGTATGGAAACGGTTGAATAACTCGATAAATATACATCGGATTCATAAACGGAAAAATACGTGTTCAATATTTTATATATTACATTTTAATATATAATATTTTATATATTATATATAAAAGTTGCTATTTTTGTAAATTATTGAACACGTAATTTTCGTTTTTTAATCCAATGTATATTTCTCGAGTTATTCGATCGTGTCCAGTGTCCAACATCACCTGCGGCACCATGTACGATTTTCCGAAAAAATGTTCACTACAAAAGTTACGCATTTTTTCCCGTAGAATCCTAATCTGCAATAAAAAAGGGCGGCTACCATTTAAGATTTCAAAGTTGCTTCTATAATTCCCAAGGGGAGCACAGTTGAGTGGGGCAACTTTGATATCTCTAAATATATTTTTCAAAACTATTGAACATGCATTTTTCCGTTTTTCAATCCGATGCATATTGTTTGAGTTATTCGATCATTTCCAGACTTTTCAAAGGAAACGATTCTCACTGCATTTTACTGGATTACATCACCATCTAAGATTTTCCGAAGAAAATGTTCAAAACAAAAGTTACGTATCTGTTCCCGTAGAATACTAATCTGTAATAAAAATAGGGGAGGTTACCATTTAAGATTTCAAAGTCGTCTCCCCTTTCCCCGGAAGGGAGCAGAGTTGGGGGAGCAAATTTGATTTCCCTAAATGGATTTTTCAAAAATATTGAACATGCATTTTTTCGTTTTTCAAACCGATGTATATTTCTCGAGTTATTCGACCGTTTCCAGACTTTTCGGACATCCTGTATGAAATGCATCAGTAGAATATTTTGACGATTTATATTTTAAAGTGTGAAGAGATCAAACGTACACAATATTTAATCTGGAGTAAAGCAACGTTCAATGCATTTTTCCAGGTGAGTAAACGAATTAATATTCCAGATCATTAAGTCCACGATGAAATATAAAAGACAGAAATGTATAACATACATAAATAAATCTACACAGTGTGTCCCAAAATTTCCCGTACTGATCCTATAAACAAACAATTAAGAACTGAAATGAAAATTTTGACCTATGTTTATTCAAAATAATTACCGTTGGACTCAACACACTTTTTAGAACGACTGTAATAGTCATCAAAACACTTCTGGAAGTCCGCCTTTGCAATGTGCTTGAAATAGTCAATCTCAGTCTCTTGAGTTGGTCCCCTTTAGGTTCCATGTGAACTTGAGGAACAGAAAATAGTCGTAGGGGAATAAATCTTGTGAGTAAGGAGGATTGTTGAGCACGACTACACCTTTAGAAGGCAGAAACAATGATCGCAGTATGTGTGTTGGTGCTTTGTAATTGAAGAACGAGCAACTGCCTTTCTGTCGGTAGCACTGACGAACTTTGTGTACTAGAGTCATGAAACGCTTCAAAACTTCTAAATAGCAACATCTAGTAACAGTCGTACCTTCAATATTATGTTCGTCCGTTGTTCGAACATCGAGAGATCTGACATGATCAGGTAACACAGTTACAACAAATCGGATGGATCTAGCATTACACAACATATAGCAACGTAAAATTACACCGCTTTACAAGAGGAAGTGTAATCGTGCTTTCAACATCACCTGCGGAAAAGCAGCGTAATCTAATTGTATCAGTCCGGGAAATTTTGGGACGGACTGTGTATGAAACCCAATTTTCTTCGCTCACCAGGATTCTGTACATCGCATATATTTTTAAAAAAATCACCATTAACATTCCTATTTAAATATTTTAGAATTTGTCACTTCTGGATTCGATAGATGCAACGTCCGTGCAACCGTTCTAACTGAGAAAAACTTACGTCTACATCTTACTGATATTAAATTAATGCACATAAATTCAACAAGGTAACACAATAACGGAAGAAGAAAATGAACATTAACTATATGAAATTAAAAATATTAAACATTTTATTACTGAATTTTTTGAAAGATTATGAATTTTGTGTTTATGATAGCGTGCTTTATCCTTTCATATAGTGTAGTATGATCCAGGGATTCAGACGATACGATCATAGCTCACCACAATTACTATTTTTTTACCACTAATTTCAGTAGTAATTTTTGCCATATCTAATTTCCGAAATTAAAAATAATAATAATTGAGGCAAAAATTATTAATCGAAATTAATTGAAACAAAAATGCATAGAAGTTTATAGCTATGGACGACCTAGATTAATGATAATAAATGTATGAATGTAAGAACAGTATTAATAATTCAAGGTTAAATTATTTTTTAATATATGCTGGGAGAAATCAGTATCAAGATTTTTAGAAAAATTTCAGTTTATTAACATTGATTGATTAATGTCTTCATTTAATTTCTTCAGATTTAACAATGATTTTATTTTCATTACATACCTAAACTTTTATATATCAAAGTTAAATATATTACTTTTTCAAGCTAATCTTATTGTTGCATCATGTCTCAGGTTCATAATAAAGGGCAAGCTGTATTGTGAAATAAATGGTATCTCAAAAGTTGTAAACTCGTATTTTAAAGCCTTCCTAAAGAAAAACTTTCCTAAGACAATTATTTACTGAATATAAACATTAAGTAAATTATTCTGTTAAAAGCAAACTTTAACGTGAAAGCTTAATTAAAGTAAATTAATCTACACGTCTTAGAACATTAGTTTTATAATTAAACTTGTTTAAATCCTTTAATTCTGTCACTTTACAGTGCGGAAGAAAGATTCTGTTATTTAGAAACGAGAAATTATCGGAAAAGTAAAATGTATTTGAGAAAATGTTGCAGGTAATCTTATGTTAATATTCTAATTCAGAATAAACATTGTCGATAAAATTTGTGAGAGTTACTTGGACCAAAATATAATACTTCAATATAGTTATGTAATATAATAATTTTTCGAAAAGATTACTAATGAGTGAATTTTATAATAATTTTACTAGATGCATATATTAATTAAGTAGTTTATTTCAATATAATCAATTTCTTATAAAGAACGCATGTTATTCCACTTAGTATGATTTTTTTAAATTCTATAATGTAACTGAATTCAATAAAGGAATTTTGTAGTTTCTAAATTATTTTAACTGAAATATGTTAAACATGTGTACAACTTGTAATGTTTCATCATTATGTAAAAAAAAATATATTACGGTGAAGTTTGTACACTAGAAACTGTGAAAACATTAATAAAAAGTTTTTAATATATTCCGAGTAAATCGACAATAGCAAAATTTTACAATGTTGACAATGACACGAACATTGTTGTTTTAACTCGTATACAGTTGTAACCATAAATAATATTTGGCAATTGCTGGAGCTTAGCCCATTTAACGGAAATTTATTAATTCCCGTTAATTCCTAATATTCCGATGTATGATAAGTTCTTAAAATATTAAAATGTTATATTGCCATCGGAAACACACATGTGTATATTTTTTATAATTCTAGCATATCAGAAGTGAGTGGAAAATTAAAATGGAAATTCTTTGGATCAACATGCAAGTGTAATTTTTAAGTTTTTGTGTGATTTTTGAATATTAAATGCTTATAAGAGAGTGTTTTTTTTTGTAAGTCTATTGTTCAATTTATTTTCTTTACACGTATTTTCATTCTTCTGCCTGGAAAAAATAGATATTTTAATATACTTGCGGCATAAATTTCAACTGATTATGTACCACATACCTAAGTTCCTTGTTGTATAACTTGAGAATATTGAAAGTGGAATTTTTTTATGTTAGAAATGTGTAATCGTACATTACATCATTTAGTTCAGTATTTTATTAAATCTTGATTTGGTTCTCTTATCAGTGATTGCTATTGCTTGCCTTATTAAAAAGCCTTATTTACTCTTTTCTAATCCTGTATAAATATTAAAAATATGAGTGATTTTCTCTTTTTCTCTTTTCTTATTTTCATGTATGTTAGAACAGCTGTAAATAAAATCTTTCAAATGTGATTAATTGACTTCTAAAGTTAACGCAAACTTCAGTTATCTCCACGTATATTCGATAACAGAGCGTGGCTTGCTTTCTTCTGTTGAGCTTCTTGCATTGATTGGAAAGTAGGTCATCATACTAGGATTTATTTTGCTCGGGAGTTTTTATTTCTTTCTGTGAGATTTTACGAGCAATGGCTGTGAGCAGTAGATGATATGCAGTGACTCCGTTTGAAAGTAATAACTATTCCATATGGAGCAAAAGTGTCAAGGCTATTTTTTCAGCGAAGGACTTTTTAAAAGCAGAAGTGAATGAATCTAAAGAAAAGGAAAAAACTAAATCAAAAAAGGCTTATGCACTCCAATTAATGCTTCTAGATGACAGAATTTTGGCTTTTCCTTAAAAGGAAGACAACGTCTGTAAGATTTGGAGAAGTCTTGTATCTACTTATGAAGTGAAAGGTGCTGTGAATCAAATATTGACACAAAAAGACTATCTACAATGAAAAATAATAAAGACATTCTAATGAGACAACATAGAGATGAAGTTTTAAAACTTTTTTACGGATTTAAGGTTATCTGGTGCTGAGGTAAGTGACATAGATTCGACTGTTTACATTTTAATGTCATTACCTAAAGAATATGAGGCAGTCAAAGTTGCTTTTGAAAATCAGCCCAGTATAAACTTAACTCTAGAAATTGTTTCACAAAGACTAATTCACGCTGAAGCACTGACAAATGATTCTAATAACATAGATAAGAAATATTCTGTTAAATCTACGCTCTATAATGTAACATTTTCAACTGCACATAAGAAATCATTTTGTGATTTTGTAAACGTAAAGGACACGCATCAAAATTTTGTTGAATGAAAAATTGTAAATGCTAAAAGTGTGGAAAAAATGGATTGCAGTTCGCGATTGTGGATCTTTAAAGACTAATACAACACATTTTGACGAAAAACACTCCTCTTACGAAATATCTTTTGTTGTAGAAACTTTAAACAGTGATAAAATCATCATCAATTCTGACGCTAGTTCCACACATGTGTTCTTGAAAAGAATGGTTCAGCTAGCTAAAAACAGCATCAGGAACTATTCAATGTTTCTCAAAATCTGCAGTTCTTGAAATTACAGGTATTGGAGACATTCGCGGTAAAATATCGAATAATGTTCATATACATTTAAAAGATGTACTTTTTGTTCCAAATTTGAATGGACAGCTCATCACAGTGAAAAATATAGAAATTGTCGGATTTTGTGTAATCTTCAAAAATGAAAAATTTCTTATTGAGAAAGAAAAAAAAGCGTTTATATTTTGGAAGTCGGAAGAATTGTGGTCAAAATGTCAGTTCGTTTACTTAAAAGAAAAAGTGATGCAGCAAATGAACTTAATACTTTCTGTAAATTAAATCCTTCAGTAAGAAAAATTTGATGTAACAACGCGAAAGAATATGGTTGTGGTGAATTTCTAAATATTGCAAATGAAGCTGCTATACATGTAGATCCTTTACCCCCTTCAATGTCTGAATTGTGTATCAGAAAGCGCAAACAGATGTCTTTTAGCAAAAGAGTGGGCAGTGTTATTTGAAAATAATTTACCTAAGAATTTTTGGGGCTTTACAGTCATCACTGCAGCTTATATAAGCAATAGATTATGCATCCCCAATATAGACATCCCCCATATAGACAATACCACATGAATCCATTAACAGTTACACTCCATACTATTTAAAGTATAAGGATCATCTTGATTTGAAGAATCTCAGAGTATTTGGTTGTGATGCGTATACGCTGATATCCAATACTCAAAGAAAGAAGTTAGATGAAAAATGCAAGAGAAGGATATTTGTAGGCTTTTCATCCTTGGGATATTGCCTATTAGACCCTAAAACCAAGCGTATCATTATATAAAATTTTTTAACTTTAATGAAGAAAAGAAAACTTCAAATGAATTTAAATATGTTTTCCAGAATATCGATAAAAATGAGTTTGATGCTATGCTGAAAATCCATTTCACGAAGGTGTAAATGGTAGTTCTGTGCAAATCAGTAAAAAATATGATGATAAGACAGAAATAAATATGAGAAAATCTTCTAGAAAAAAGAAACTTCCTATTAGGTTTCCAGAATCTGAAATGTATGAAGCTATGCTTACTTTAGAAGAGACTTTAAATTTTGATTACATTTCTACTTTGTCTCACAATGAACAACAAATTTGGAAAGAAGCAACGGATGAAGGAATGGAGTCCATGAGAGAAAATGAATTGTGGAATTTAGAAGAGCTTCCAGTTGATAGAAATATTATTTCCTGCAAATGGGTTCTGCGGTAAAAGAAAGCTGGAAACTAACAAAGCAAGGCTTGTAGTTCGCGGGTTCACGCAGAAAGAAGCAGTGCACTATACTCAGACTTTTTCACCTATTATAAGTATGCCTGCTTTACGTTTAGTTTTAAATATTGTGTTAAATGAAAATTTCATTGTTTTTGTTTTGGATGTTAAAATTGTTTTTCAAAATAGGGAATTAAATGAAATTATTTATATGGATCAGCCAAAGGTGTATGATGATACGTATTACTGGTAAGAAATGTAAACTTAAAAAGTGTTTGTATGGCTGGAAGCAATCCCCATACACGTGGTATCTAAAATTTCTAAATTTTGTAATTAAGTTAGGTTTCAAACAATTTAATTTTGAATCATGCATTTTTGCAAGACATGTAAATTTAAAGAAAATATTTGTGGCTCTTTACGTAGATGACCTGTTGATTGCAGGATCAGATATTCGCGAAATTATTGTTATTATTGATATGTTATCTAAAGAATTTCAGACGTCAAAATCAGAAAAGGCATCTGAATTCTTAGGCATCCGAATGGAATTTAACTCGGACAAGTTGTTCTTAGATCAAGAAACCTATATTTTAAGATTGTTAAAAAAGTACAAAAAGCTTGATTGTAATACATGTCCTATTCCTATGAACTTAAACCACCTGCTTCAGATTTTGGAAAAGGTAATCGATTTAAGGGGCCTTATCGAGAAATATTTGGTTCCTTACTCTATTTAGCATATGTATCTAGACCTGATATTTTGTTTGCAATTAACTGCTTAAGTCAACTTCAGGAACATTCTACCGATGCTTCCTGGTGTGCTTTAAAGAATCTAAGGGGTCTAAGTCATCTAAAGGGTGTGCCGAAATTCGATGATTTGTTTGAAATATACGATGTTTACATCACCAGTTTAAATGCATACAATTCAATGAAACTTCATGCTTATCATGCTGAATATGAAAATATATAAAAAACATGTTTGTTAAGTCAATGCAATTTCTTGTACTATTTAAATCATTTAATTAATTTAATTTATATATAAGAGTGTTTTGTACTGGCTACAAAAAAACTAGATTTAAAACTGTATTTAAAGTATTCTTTTTTTACTATTCTAAATCAAATATTGTGGAAAAGATGCTGTAAAAACATGACAAATGGTTGGTTGTTTAAAAACCATTTTATGATTTACTAATAAGTCAGGTGTTATATTAGACCCGTGATTACACTTATTCCTCTTTAACTTAACTAAATCAATTGACGTATTTCTTCTGGATTACCTTTAACTCCACTAAAGATTATTTAATAATTTTCTCTAACAGCTAAATTTCAGTTCTTTTCATAACAAAACCATATAATCAGAAATCTCTATTGTTCTAATATATTCCTATCTGTCGCAAAGTAATCCATAAGAGCATTATTGAAGGAAATATGTCTAATTTATTCTGAATTAAGAAGAGAACAAATTATGTTGTTTGACAATCTATTAAGCTACAGGGCATATTCTGTGAAACATCGGTATCTATTTACCAAAATCCTCCAGATGTTATGGAATAGTAGGAATCGTTCATTCTGGAAAACAGGATTTATGCAAGTATATGAAATACTTATTTAGCGGAGGAATATTAATAAACTACCGAATTACGTAATCTAGTATTGTAGGTGTATTTTAGAGATATTAGCTTTGAAATTTCTGAATCTTTAAAATTAAAACAGGGTTCTAACGCTTCTACCACAATTTTTAATAGAATTTTTCACCTTATTTAAATGAACAAAATTATTACAAATCTTCCAATTAAGCGAGGTGTTTGCAATTTCTGCTATTTTAATATTAAATAGAAATTTTCTATTAAAAATTGCCATAAAAGCGTACGGACCCCGTAAAAATAAATATTTGAAAATATATATATATTTATCGTAGACGTTAGAAATACATCTTCCAGTCAAAAAATAATGATACTATGAATTGGAAAATTAATCATAATTTTTTTTTCATTATATTTTCATTTCTATGGATTACGACAAACCACTCATTTTAGAAAATCAGATGTAAGCAAATAAAGTACAAAGTTAAAAAATGACAAATACTGTTTAATATACGAAAATATAATAAAACCACGAACTAAAATTAACGTAACATTTTTAGAGTTATCCTCGATTCAGGAAATCGTTCCTTTATCATTAGGAGCCGCAGAAACTTGTAGGTTTTCGGAATTTAAAGAATAATTTATAAAAACAAGTATTCTTTTACTGTCCATACTTTTTGGAAATGTTTCCGAATTACTTTTATAATGTATTAATCAGTTTTCTCAAACCGGAGTATCGGTTTTTAGAATGCTATAAATTCAGCTGCGTAATTGAATTTATACATGCATAAATAATAGCATAATATTACTTTTAATGTTAATTTAACTGTTGTTAATTTATCATGTTTCTCCGAAAAACATGTTTGTTGAACATGAAAATGTTTACTTGAGAAAATTGACAGTATTCGATAAACCTATATTCTGGGTTTAGGAAACTGTTATAAATATTCGTGTACGTTTCAGGAAATTACGGGCATCAAACTATGTTTTTATAAATGTTTATTTGAATCTCGAAAATCTTTTAGTTTCTGGGGTTTCTAAAGATAAAGAAAGGCTTTTCGAAATCATGGGTAATCTGTAACAAATTATATTATATTTTCATTCGTTCATAAGTTATATTTTCGTATATTAAGAAACATTTGTCTTTCTTATTACAATGAATACGTAGAATATAAATAGACTATGAAATTGCATTATCTTTAGAATATATCGTTGACGAACAGGTTTTTAGAGATCATGAAGATTTTTAAGTAGGAAAAAAAATCTATGCATATAAATGCTGTGGTAAATTTTATACAAATATCTATAAGTGGAAATATGTAGTACAGTGGTTATTTATCACTTTTTTCCGACACATATTTTTACCACATACTTTTACAAAATATGGTACAGAGAAAATCTTTAATTTTTAACAATATCTAAATTTTTTTCGAATACCTTTAAAATAAATAACTTAAATAACTTAAATAGTAAAACTAAAAATTCAAAATGCAATTAAACTACTCACTTAAGAATTGTATGGTAAAAGATTCCTTAAATCTAATATTTTAAAGATTATTAGAAAAATCTACCTTTATATTAAATGAAGCTACTTAGTAACGAGTATTTCATACTTCATAGTATTAAGGGAGTTTCAAGCATTTTCCTCAAAAAGCTGCTTTAAGTTTTTACCTGTTGGTGATAAGTAGGCAAAGCAAATTACAAAACCGTTCAAAATAAGATCGAAAATAAGATTATGTTTATGCAATAGTACACCCAAGGGTAGACAATGCGGTCACCAAATTTTCCATTGGCGACAAGGTTTTTTTTTTTTTTTTTTTTTTTTTTTCTGGCGACCAAGCTGTTTACTTTGGCGGGTTTTCTTTTCGTTTCTTTTTCTTTTTTCTTATCTTTTTTTCTACAAAAATTGGCCTAAGAGAGCACAAATGACATTTTTTTTTATTATTATTTCTCATAAGGCATCATAAAGTTACGAAATAAATTTACACATTACATTCAAACAAAAAATATTTGTATCTTTTGTGTTTAATTTGGCAAAATTAAGTAATTGGCAAATAAAAATTTTAAAATTATAAAATTAGAATTATCTGACTGACTTCGACAGGAAAATAGGCAAAATCATTGTTTCCTGCTTCACTATTTCATCGATGCCCCTTTCATCAGATACAGATTTTGTACCACTCATCCGGGCATTTGAAGCATTCGATAATCAGCATTTCCCGAACATGCCGGTTAATTCAGCTTTTATAGTATTTATTTTTTTTCAGAGATATATAAGTTTGATAAGTTTCATTAGAAAACTTACTTTATAAATTATGTAGTATTCTAAATTATGCAAATAATAGTACTAAAGTATGCTTGTTATTTTTTTAATTAATTCATAAAAAAAGTTTTGTCCTTTTTGAAAATCATTGCGATAAAGGGTAAGATTTTTTTTTATTATTATTACTGGCGACTAAGAACTTTTTGCTACACTGCTAAAAATTTGCAACAAACCGTCCAGTCATTTGACCGTTTTTTACAAAAACGGTTACATAACCGTAATTTAACTCAATTCTGACCATAATATGGCGAATAATATAGTCAGAATAGTGTTGAATTACGGTTATGTAACCGTTTTCTATGAAAACGGTCAAATGACTGGACAGTTTGCTGCAAAATTTTAACAGTGTAGCTACTAGATTTTATAAAATTTGTAAAGCTCTGGTCAACACATTAACTTTCAAAAAGTTACCCTTTAAATTTTTATGTCACCCTCTATTAAAATTGGATAATTAGAATTTTTTACCTGTTTGCTACAACAAGATAATTTTTAAAAAAAACTGCATACGGGAATATTTATAATTAACTGAAATATATATTAAATAAACAATGCTGACTTACAACACTTTTTCACACGATTTAAAAAATCATTTGATAAGTTAAAAATTGCGACCATTTACAAATTGATAATGGTATTTTTTATAGTAAAATGTATTACCAAATGAACTCTAAAAAAGCATTAAGTATACAAACATCATGCATATAGATATATGTTGTTTAAATAATTGAAACATAATTTTTAAAAAGCATTTCGTAAACTTTTTAAAATAAAGTCTACAGTACAACTGATAAGCGTAAAACACGATTTTGTAACAATGTGCACATTACTTTACATAAGGTAAAGCTAGGAGAGTCTGCGCACAATTCAAAAGAATAACAATAAAAAATCTAAATATTAATTTTTTGTTAAATTATCCATGAATAATTTTGACTTCATTTGTTTTTTAAGCATTTCCATTGCTATTTTGTTGTTATGTTGTAATTTAATAGAAAAGTTGTAATAAAACAAGAAAGCTGTTTTGCGCAATCTGTCCTTACAGAGTTGGTGTGATTGCGCACATGGGTAGGAGAGATTGTTACTAATAATAGCTACCATTAAATTCTTAACAATAATAATTACACTTAAATGACATTGTTGTAAGGTTTTTGTGAACAAATATTATTGTATTGGGAGAGAATATTTCAACCTAATTATTAAAGAATTGGGAAAAGGAATTAATTTTAAAAACGATTAAAAAAATTTAATTAAAGGTCAAAAAATTAAATAATCAGAAAAATCAAGTCTAGATAAGATTCCAAAATAACATTAAGTTACTTGATAACACGTTTCACTTAAAACTAGGCCATTTTATTTTTTTCATTTTTTTAGGCAAATTTACCAATAGGCTGCGTAATCTCTCCTAGCATTGAAACTAATGGAAACATTGCGCCATCTCTCCTAAGTAGCATATGCGCAAACTCTCCAATTTTGGTAGGAGAGATTGCGCAGCCTTTTATATAAACATGGCCGCTACTAAAACGAACCGTTGATGTTCACATTGTTAGTCTAGATTAGTAGCTTATGAAAAATAGTTTAAGTTTAAAATATTTTGTACTACTGACATTGTATAGAAATTCTGACGAATAGCTACGAAAATTCAAGCACTTACTTTGGGAAAACAAAACAAAATAGCAATACTTTATCTTAAACACTCGAAACAATCAACGTGCACTTTCAAGTAGATACTCCACTACTGCTGTTGTACAACTACCTGCAGTCGCTGAGCGCTCAATCTACTCCTTCCCCTCGAACCTCTATGTGCGCAATCTCTCCTGGCTTTACCTTAAAAATAGAAACTTACAAAAGTAATTAAAAAACAATTTACAAGTTAATTATATTAAAATATAAGAAATCGCAAAATAAAGTTTTAGAAGTCATAAGAGTTCAAGGGAATTTTGCGATTCATAACATTATCTAATCTAGCTTGTCTTTAAAAAAAATGATTGAATTGCAATGCTTAATCTAATGAAACAGGCAATCTGCTTCTAAGGTCATCGCTTGAATAAAAGAAATATTCCCATAATTGTTTTTAAAATGAAAGACAATAAGTTCATCTTTTGAACATGATTACTTGAAATTTTTTTCATGATTGATCTTAAATTTCTCTTTTAGTTATTTCTCTTTGGGTATTTCTTGTCAATATTATTTGAAAAATTGTATTTGTAAAGAATACTTATTTTCTATAGAGCGAGCGAATACGAACATTTATCTCAGACAATATTTAAATATAAAAACATACAACACAAATTAAAGAAAAAAATAAGTAACACAAAAAAATATAAAACGAAAGTATAATTTTTAACTTTAGATACCTAAATTACTTTATAATTTTTATTTGTTATCTTTATTATTATTTCACCTTGATTATTATTTTTATTTTTGTATATCTTTAGATAAAAATAAATTATATTAACTGCTCAATTGATGCCAGCAACAATAAAACTATTAACATTGTGAAAGGGTTATTTATGACACAAAAAACAACAAATGGAAGAATATCTTGAAATTAAAAACCTTACACCCTTATTTTATAACCTTCAGTAATTTTTCCCGATTAGATAAAATCAAATCGTTGTTGTATCACGAAATTTAATGAAAAATAAATTGCAAGAAAAGACTAAACCAAAAAAGTCTTTTTTTTTCTTTACTTTTGTAGACAGTAGAATGTTTTTTTCTTTTATCTTGTTTTAATCGCACGTTATATGATACAGAGTATTACTTAAAGACAGTTAAATTATACAAAAAAATTATTGTTCTATTATTAACATTAAAAGAAGTAACTGTTCAAATAAAACAAAACTAAAAATCATATTGTTATCCAGATAAACTCTCTAACTGTAATATAGAGTATTATTTTACTTTAAGACAGTTAAATGATTCAAAAAATGTATATTGTTCTAATATTAACGTTAAAAGAAGTAACTGTCGAAATAAAACAAAACCAAAAATCATATTCTTATAATAAAAAATTAAAGAAATAAATATTTTAAAAAATTAATAGAGAGGTCAGAAATGCAATTCCCGAAAATCAATATAGTAGATAACGAAAAGGAAAAACATTAATGAAAACTGTTATACGATTTTAAATCTGCATTTTTTAAAATCTCATTTTATTAAGTCATAGAATTTAATATACCGCAGCAATTACTTTTTATCATTAATTGTCTATTGGCCGTTAAATTAAAATAGGAACATTGTGAAAGAACATTATGTTTTGCACTTCTAAATTAACAAAATACAAAAAAAAAAAAAAAAATACGCAGAGTTTAAATTTATTTCCTACGACAAACAATTCTATAATTTTTTTTTACTGTCCAAAATTTCTTTTAGCAATGTACAGTCGATTAGAAAAATATACACCATCTCCCTATTACATTTGCCAATATATATTTAAAAAATACATAACTTATAAAAGTTTTATACAAAACCAATATGCATTTTAATCTATTAATAAATTAACAGAAATCGATATGTAGAATCTTCAAACATCAGAATCTATAATTGCAGTTCATTCCTCCAAGTAGTTTTTGAGTTATGTCTAATAAAGTTCCCACATTACTTATCCTATTTTATTTATTTTGCATTTTCTAATTAAAATATGGTATAAAATTATGATGGAATTCGTTGTCAATTTTAGTACAGCATTTAGACAAATGCGCCGTTGCGGATATTAGGGGGGAATTTGCAAAACATTACTTTCAAGAATCAGCTGTTTAAAATACAAATTTAATTTTATCGTCAATTTTTCAGTTTGTATTCTAAAGGTAATTTCATTATGTTAAAGTTGAACTGGATTCATGTAAGACATTTCACGAGTTGCTACAGTCGTCCATGTTATGTTTAAAAGATAAATTATCCTTCGTACAGTTCGCGCCTAATATACGCAACGCCTCAAAAAATATTTATTTTTCCCAAGTTTGTTTGCTACGTGTGGTGTTTTTAGTTTTTCGCAAATATTATTTCTTAAAGATAATATTTTACTTACTTCTACAATAAATATACGATAATAATTAAAGTACTTAAAAAAGTAGGGGCGAGGGGGGCACGTTTGAAAATTTTTTTAGAAAATCAACATATTTCTTACTTGAATTATATTTATTGCATTTTGAATATTAAATATGAAAAACAATGTATTTCTTCATGATATGAGCCAAAAGTTTAAAGTTTTCCAAATAATATAAATACTTTGTGACGCTTTAAAAAGCTGAGAGATTTCTGTTCAAACCTGACCCATGTACCTTTGAACAAGCCAGGGGTTCCTTTCAACAAATAAACAAAATATGAAAATATTAAGAGTTTTTATAAAAAAAACTGCATAGTTTTAAGAAATATAAAACATTCAGAATAAAATTAACTACATTTTATTGAAATTACTATTTGTTTTTATTATTTACCAAATTTATATACATCAAAGTTTATGTCAAATCTCAGTGTTAAAACAGCACGCAGGGTCCCTCCAGTTATGTTTGGTGTTGTGGCAACTTTTTTACAATATCCTTGAAATCCACCAAACTGATATCTGATGGCACTGGAAAATAAAATTTATCATCCACTTTTTTACGAAGAAATCTGAGATTAAACTCTCTTTTATCCTGCAATTTCAATTCAATCTGACCAACATAATAAAGAATGTTAACAATGAATGTCAACAATGAATGCCCTGCACAATATAATATACATTTTAAATCATAATAAAGTTTAGATATGCTTAAAAATGAAAAATAATCCAAATACATGACAAGACAAGAAACTCTTATGTTAAAAAACAACTTGACAAAAAAAGTGTTTCTACACCTAATGGGTTGTAGTTGGCAGCCCTGTATCAGTACAACGTTCATATTAAGTATAATGACTCTTAATTGATCTCTTAATTTCCCCCTTTTTTAAAAAAAAATCCAAAAATAATAATATTTATATACATCCATAACGTTTTACTTCATAGTTGTAATTGTTTAATCGTGCCCCATCACATGGTATTTAGCATTATAACTATTTACTGAATTAGGCTTAAGAATATGAATAAAACAAAGCTTATAACAACAAATCTTATCTTTATTTAAATATTGAAAAAGAAATTAAAATTTTAGGGATACAAGATTCTCAACAAAAAGCTTACAACTTTATTTTGTTAAGTTTAGATTGAAGAAAGAGAAAAATACAAACCTTGCATAGACAGTAGTGTGCGTGCAAAATGGTAAAGCTTTGTATCCTTGTTCATTAATGCAGTAGTAATGTGCCGCCACCTATATTTCAAAAATATAATTTATTTCAAGGAACATCTTTTTAGCGTTCAAAGGTGCCCCCCTCTCCCCTACATTAATTTTAAGCGACGATATATCTAAAATATTTTTCTTAGTTCTATGTAAAGTGACTCAATGCATGTATTCGCAAATTTAGATCAAATGTATGAATATTCAAAAGAAACACTGCGAAGCATTTTTAAAGTTTATAAGGTAAAGTGTATTTATATGAATGCAGGATATACTTATAATTACATAGTTAATCACAGCGAAATAATACATTTTATCTTATTTTTGGAAATCTTCAACCTTTTGACACCGAATTTGGTATCTACTTAAATGAAACAGTGTCAATTAATTTTAATGTATGCAGAAAATTGAAATATAATCTTAATTTAAAAAATCTGAAGTTTTCATAGAAAACTATATTCAGTACTCCCATTTACGTACACTAAATTGCGTTTAAGAAGAATAAATGGGAAGCATTTTACTGTATTTCTATTTTTGTATGTAGGAAACGATTGAATGTAGGAGGAAATTGCAATCTTTTGGTATGAAAGGAGCGATTTTACGCTAAACACACAGTTTCAAAGAAGCAGGCGCATTACATTGATTGAGGGATTCTTTCAATGTAAACAAATGTTGAAGGTGTTTAAATTGCTACCCCTTTATCCAATAGCTTTGTAAATGTATGAAATAAAGTGCGATAGAGAAGAAAAGAACCAGGAAAGGATTGCTTGAAAAGTTTTTTCTTCTGAAGCATTCAATGATAAATATATCGAAATTATGGAGAATAAGTTTGAAAGAAAGTAGAGCTTAAATTTTCAATCAGCTGTTTACTGTAAATTCCCACTTGTAATTATGTATTATCTTAACTAATGTATAAAATAATGATAGATTTTATATTTATTTCAAAGTGCCTAATATATTTAATTATATTAGGAGAAAGTCACGTGGGAATGCTTTAATACAATACTAACTTTACACCTGAATTATTTTATAAAGATAGCAAAACATTTTTCTTCTAACTATAACATCTTCTTTTAACTGTTATCTAGAATGTTAAATGCGATATATCACCTATCCATGTGAAATTATGAATAGATACCATTTTGTGGGAAATCCCCCAATGTTGTACCTAAGGCCACATAATTACTTTGTAACAAGGACCATGGCCGTAGATAAAATTTTAAATTCTAATGTAGAATAACTCATGAAAAAAGTATTTTCACTTTATGTGTAAAGTTTACGTGCGTGAATTGTGGAAAATTTTGGTATATAAATAGTTTCTACATGATGGGTTATTGATAGGTTAATTTGAGAATTACTTTCCACATTTTAAAATACACAATTTTAAACATATTTTATATTAATGGATATTTTTACTCCTGTGTGATCTGATAATGACTGTTGTATTTTTTTTCAAAAAATTTTAATGAAGGTTTTTTTTATTATTAGAGTGTCAATTTAAATTTCAAGGAATAGTCATGTGTACATCAAATACTGACTCTTGGTACATTCTTGCTCTTGTACCTAGGGTCCTATGTGTTAAACCTATTGTCCATGTTTTATTTATTTCCTTTTTTTATCCTCTCATCTTTTTTTCTGGTGATGCATTTTTTGTAATATGTAACGTGAATTAGAAATTGTTTACTACTGTTGTTTAAATATTTTCATGGAATGAGGTAGAAATTTCTACTGCTGAATAAATTATTAGTATTTTGAAAGCTTAAGAGGTTAATTGACTTCTTTCTGTATGCTTTAAGTTATTAATTGGCGTCCGCATTATCTTTTAGAAAGCTGAGGTGTTAAAATAACATCTTTTTGAACGCTTTAATTAACACTATGCATTATTTAAGAAAATGTTTCTATTTCTCATTATTTTAATTTTTAATTATGTGGCTTGTTATATTTCTAATAAGAAGTAAATAATATAAACATTCGTGCACATTAATTTATCAATTTGAGAAATCGTTAGTAGTTTAGTTTTTATAGGTTGAACAATATGTGGCTCTAAATAGAAAGGTATCCGTTATACGGGTTCAGTAGAGGAGACCGGGGCTTGTTGGCCCATTTTTTTCTTCAATATTTTCTATTTATTTTATTTTATTGAAATTTATTTTTTTTTTAGTTTGGGCAATTAGCGCACCTTAAAGCATAACCACGAATAAAACATTTTGAAAAATATTAATTAATAGTTTCCATATGAAGCTCAGAAGAATATCAAGTTACCGTACCAACCTGCCCCGTCGAACGGGGTATGTTGGCATACTAAATAGATTTTATTTTCGGATTGCTAATAGAAATAAAAAAACACATAACATATCAAATGTAATTTTAATTTGCTATATAAAATATACAAAGGACAATAAAATATGTTTTGTTCATTTTAACTACTGCATTCGAAAAAATCTTTCTTATCATCACAATGAATGCAAACATAAAATATCATATCCACAGTGACATATGATTCGTGTGTCCAACATTTGCACCTGGTACATTGAATCCACTCTTTTCGGATTCACTACTTTTGAATGATTTAAAGCTACGAACACATAGGGAGTTCTCTTTGTCCTTTTGTTCATCTTCACTGGATAGTTTTATTGTTTCTTGGATTTATCTCTTGCTCAATTTCACCTCCAGACACTTTCTTTGTTCCTTCTAGATCCTTTCCAGTGTCTGATTTTTTAACATAATTACGAACAATCTTGGCATCTAGAAATGAGTTAGTAGCTCTAGCTGGCCATAGAAAACTTTAGAAAGTTAGGCCATAGAAAGTTGCTTTTAAAGAAGTCTTAAATAATGTCACTTACACTTTTTATTAATAACAGAGAAAGCAATAAACTAATACAAAATTTTATAATAAAGTTTCTCTAAATAAAGTTTCGAAAACTTATTATATTTCGAGAAACAACTAGTCCTCAAGTCTCTTTTACAATACACAGTTTTTTCATAAGGTATTTACGCAATAAAAGAAAAATTACTTTGTAAATTCAGATAAATTTTAAATTATATAAAATGAGATTTTTATGGAATTTTAATATTACTTTTATTATTATTATTTTCGGTATACAAAGCCAGGTTCCTCCAATTTATGGAGTTGGACATTTGTTTCATTTGCTTATTAGTTATTACCGCCCTGCCCTGTAATACACCTAATTAAGGATTTTATTGAATTTTATAGGCTTATGAAGGTAGAAAACAAACTCTTAGGCTGCAGGCAAATACTTAGGCAAACTCTTATGTTTACAGAAAACAAACGCTTAGGGACATGTTGGCCCAGTGGGCAAACATATAAGTATTAAATTGGCCAACTTGCCCCACATCGCCATTCTTGTTTTTGATCGTAGTACCAAAATATTCTGTTAATATTTTTAAAAATCAGTAAGTAGAAAATAAGCTCTGAACAACGGTCTTTTAGATTGTTATTCACCAAAGTAAAACTTTAATTTAGAAACAAATCAGAAACAATTACTTATAATTGCAAAAAAATAACTTACATAAGTGAAAATTTGAAAATTTGAAGTGGCTTTCGTTTGTTTGCTTATTTACTGTTGACGACGTTGTGGGTGAAAAAAACCATGATACGACACATGTCACTTAGCTGGTAAGGCAATCCACCAGGTAGTTAGAAAAATATCGCGGATGGGTCAACGAGCCCTTAGGGCCAACATGCCCCGGTCTCCCCTACTAACAAGTGTTTGTACATCTTGATAACTTATTTCATCAAAATGTTTCAGTTTTTTCGTTGTATGAGTAACAAAACTCAATACATTTCGTAATTTAAAGTGATCCCTTAACTTAAGGTGAAGAGGTACATTCTAAAATAATATGACCATTAAACTGTCAATGATTTAGAACACCCCCTCCCCAAATTCACACATGCACAAACATCCTTTGACGGAGAACAGATAAGAAATGGCTTTAATTGAAAATATTTAATAAGATTCTTAAATAAAAAAATATATAAATATAAGGAAAACAAAATATTTATATCCCTGAAGGATTTGTGAATATTTTTCAAAACTTAGAATGTTCTGAGTAAAGTTTGTGTGTGTGTGTGTTTAAATTGTCCTTACAAAGTTCTTAATTTTTTTACACATGCGAAAATAGCGTTTGTTTGCTAATATATGTCATTTGTTCGAAATAAAAAGTTCACAGATTCATTTTGTTGACTTTTATATTAGTATTTCAACCTTATGATCAACAATAAATTTCGAATTAAATTATCCCAATTTAAATTTATAAAACATTTTGCAATTTTTCGCTGTCCTTAATGTTTTACATGCACTGTATAATAAAATTTGCGTGGTTGTTTGTATTTCTGCATGACTCCTTCTAGAATGTCGAATGTTGGTTTATGAAATGAATGCCAATTATCCGCATGGAACAGAGAATGTCATATAATGTCTCAGAATTTTTAAATTTTAATTACTTTCCGAAAAATTATTATTTTTTAAATTTTTAATGAACTTTATATAATGGGGTCAACAAAATAACTACAATTTAGTGGATAAAAGAGAAGAATATAGAAATGATGCGTATTATTAGATTTATTTTTGACGTCATTTTCTTATTAAAATTGTAGAAATAAAAGTATTTACAATTTAAATAGATGACGAAAAATAATCTTGATAAAATTATGTTTTCTAAGAAAATTCAAAGATTAAAAACATATTGTCACATATTGAAGCTTCACTAACCAATTCATTCTATAAAAAAATTCTCTCTGGACATATTGACATTTAGAAATCATTGCATCGTAGATTTTTCTCATATTTACATTCAACGAAAAAGGAAGATTTAAACAATTTATATTTCGATATACAATTACTGACTCCTATTCACATGAATTACATTTACAGAGAAAACATATACTTATTTCAATTAATTATTTTGAAAGGTACCGATTATAACGCTTCCCAAATGCTCTGGGTAAAATGGTTTATCGTGTAAAAATGACACTTTTATTTTTCCTGAAAACCATTTATTTTAATTTAAAAAGCTGAAATGTATTTTTATAAGTTTTCAAAGTGACGCAAATTAACTCCGAAATAAGAAACCAAATAATCCGAAATCGGTCTCAGATCCAAGGTTGTCTTCAAATATAAGGAGGAAATTGCTACCTGGCATAACACCAAACATTTGTCACACATAAAAATAAATTAAACCAATTTGCAACAATGCAGTTAATTTTGTGCAAAATACGCCAGTTGGTTGTGAACCAAACTACGAAACTCCCTACAACTCTATAGCTAAGCAACGTATAACACTGTTTACTATACTAAAAGTATCCACGATGCATCTTCTAACTTCAAAATCTATTCAGTAGAACTTAAATTATAAGCGAACATACAGACAGACGTTGTACTTTATATAAATAGTAGGATATATATATATATATATCTTACAGAAAGAATATTACATAATATATTCAATTATAAAGCTTCAAAATGTGATAATCATTATAATACAGAAACATTTTCTAATTTCAAAATCCGAATCACAAAAAATATATTTCTCTGGGAATGTGAAAAAGCATAAGTATGATTATAAAAAAAAAAAAAAAAATACATTGAAAGATTTTTTTATGCATGAGTTATTATACCCGAATTATTATTACAATTATTTTAAATCCAAAATGTTATCATATCAGTAAAAAAATTACTCATTAATTTTAAGTAATAAGAATATTCCGAAGCCAGTGCATTTTTGTTTTTCCGGGAAGATTAAGCCACCATTTTTATCAGCTTTATTATATCTTCAGCTTCAGTTGTATTATAATCCCATTTTAATTTTAAATTTTCTATAAAAACACAGTATAAATTCTTTACTTGTAAATCAAATTGACACATTTTCTAGCATCTAAATAATGTATTTATGAAACTTATCCAATTTTATTTATGAAATATAGTAATTTGAGTGCAAATTATAAACAAAGTATAATTTATGTAATACCATTTATAAAAAATAATTCTGCAGCGTTTTACTTCCCATTTTTTCAAGTATTTCATCTTATGATGTGTTTCATTTTTTATATGGATCGCAGAAAATTAAAAACAATATGAGCGAACATTTATGTAGTAACTGTTTTATAGTTTGAAAAGAAAAAAAAAGATAATTTTCCTTAAACATAAAAAATACTGCATAACACTTAAAAAAATGCATTGTTATGAAAAACATTTACTATATTTGTCTAAAATAGCCGTTCACATTTTAATGAATGACATACTTTTTTGAATGCCGAGAAAATATTATAATGGGTATATTTTTTCTGAAATAGTTTTTATACAAAATGTATATAGGCTTACAAAGATTGCTAAATATCATTATCTTTACGTCAATATTAATAGTTACCCAATATGATTTATCATATTAATTAAAGCAGCACGATGAATGAAGAGCTTTTGCTTTGTTTATAATAAGGTCAACTTCTCAAAAAAATGTGGACGCATTTTTTTGTTAGTATAAAGAAAAATGGTTCTCATTAAATATTCGATCGATATGTTTTTTCTTCCAAGTATTATCTCCCTCCCCATTTTTTTCTGCATAATCATCTTTCTTTTACGGGAATATTTTTCCACTCTTTTTTTTTTAATTCCCCTTATTAACATTTATTAAAACTTCTATAAAAGTTAGAAATGAAAATAAAAATATTGTGGTATTATTTTGCCTATTTTAGATGTCATTTTCTTAGAAGTAATTTTTGGAAAATAAACAATTTTCGGTTATGATTTTTCATTAAAATGTTATAAAAAATATAATATTGACATTTTTCGTCAAATTCGCATAAACCTACACTGTTAAAATTTTGCAGCAAACTGTCCAGTCATTCGACCGTTTTTATAGAACACGGGTATATAACCGTAATTTAACTCTATTACGACCATATTATTGCCCATATTATAGTCAGAAAAGTGTTAAATTACGGTTATGTAATCTTTTTCTATAAAAACGGGTGAATGACTGGGCAGTTTGCTGCAAAGTTTTAACAGTGTATGTATATTTCTTAGCAAATGTTTGGAATCATTTATATGATAGTGGAACTAAAATCTTAATTTCAGCCCTTATAATTTACACACAAAAGTGCACTAACTGTCATAATTGGTTAAAATATTTCTTTCAATATTTTCTCTGTTCTATGCATTATTTTATTCATTTAACAGACGAATGAAATTTTCAATCACGGTTTATCACGGCAAAATGACACTTCCTTGTTTAGTGCAGAGCATATGACGTGTTGTATAATGTTATCAAACCGAGAACATTAGATTCGGAATACCGACATTCGTAAACCATTTTAAATATAAAGATAAAACAAGAAGGACATGTATTTTGCATCAGATAAGAAACAATTTAACTGTGTGTTTATTCCTTTTGAATAGAGGAATAAAAGGAGCGAGTAAGCAGGACGCATTGTGAAAGAATATTTCTGTGAAAGGTTACAGTATGAGTAGATAATTATTGAGGAATAGTTAAGTTGAAGAGAATTCCTATAGAAATGTGGTTTCTAAAGCACATTCTTCATATTCTATACATTTCCGTTTTTTAAATGTACAGAAACTTCCTATTGGATGCTTCGTTTAGAATCTTAAATCTTATAACCAATGTATAAATATTTTAGCATATCTTTTATTATTTTTATTAAAAGTGTGAAACAATATTTATTTACTTGCCAGTTCAAGAAAAATCAACCAATATTAAAAGTTTAGCATCTTTTTCATTTAAAAGAAAACAAATCAGTCGAAATAAAGAATTACAACCACCTTCTTTCAGGTAACCAAAAAAGTTCTGTCGTTTTTAGGTGAAAGAAAACAAACAGCAAAATGTATCGGAAAGAATACAATTTATTCATCAAAATAACCACCCTCACATGCAATAACCTTTTCCCAACGGGAAACATGCTTATAAAGTCCATTTTTATAAAAATGACGATCTTTAGAGTTGAAAAAGTTTTGTAACTCCGTTGCGTTAGCCTCTCGACTTCTAAACTGTCGATTGCGCAGATTATTACCAAGGCTTAAAAATAAGTGATAGTCAGAAGGGCTAATTTCAGGGGAATAAGGAGAGTGCAAAAACGGTTCCCATCCAAGGGTCTGAATTGTGACAGAGGTCACACGCGCGACATGCGGCCTAGCATTAGGAAAAGAACGCCTTTACGGTTCACCAACGCTGGCTTTTTTTTTTAAGTGATTGGTGAACTCGACGGAATTGGCCACTATAGACATTTGCAGTAATCGCCTGACCAGATGATAACAGTTCATAGTGAACAATTCCGTTTGCTGTCCACCATACGCACAATAACACCTTCTGCTGATGGATCTTGGATTTGGTGGTCTGTGGCACAGCATCAATGACTGACAACCAATGATGCGATCTTTTGGGATTGCTAGACAACATCCACTTCACATCACAGGTTAATAAACGGGTAAGAAAGGATTACGTTTGATGGTGATGCAGCAACTTCAATTAAACATTCAGGCGCTCGAGCTTTTGGGCAGGTGTCAATTGATGAGGTATCCATTTCCTTAGCTTGTACACTTTCCCCAGACGATGCAAATGTAAACGGATAGTTTCATCACTGACCGCGAACCTTTCTGATAACATCTGAAAGGTTTGAGTGTAATCTTCTTCCAATGCAGCCTGTAATTCCTCATCATTAATCACATAAGTAATTATCGCCCTGCTCGTGGGGCATCTCATCGCCAGCAGAAAATTTTCTAAACCATCTTTGGGTGGTGCGAATGCTGACACAACCTTCTCCTAAAGCTTGGCATATTTTTTGGGCCATGTGCACAGCATTTGTTCCAAGTTTTAACTCATACAACATACAAGCATGGATTATACAGTTTGGAGTACTCCTGTTTACGTTAATTTTTCTACTGTTACAAGATAACCTTTCCATTTTTTTATATATGATGACTCTGCATTACATCTTGATTAACATATTTCGGCGATTGTAGCGCCATCTATTATCCATTGCGTGTAACATTCTTTAACGTTTGTCATTTCATAAAAATACAGAACTTTTTTGGTTACCTGATATTTTATCATGGAGATAAAGTAAATTATTGTAAAAGTAATTTTCCTAGGTGTCACTTTCAGCCAATTCAACAAGTATTTAGATCCATTTTAACATTTATCTAAATCAATTTTATAAAAGTGCATTGAAATATTAAAAACGTTATTTTATAAGTATTAGAAACGCTTGTTAGATAAATTAAACTAGCTAGAATAAACAAGATTAAACAATTTAGCTTAAAATATATCTGGCCATTTTGTTTTATTCTATATTGTAATATCAGTAATGAAAAAAAAAATCTTGCTGAAATAAATAAAATAATCTTTATTTGTGAACAGCATTTCTCAACAGAAAGTTATATATATTAATAAATAGCCATTGAAAAAAGATATACAGTTTATTATTCTAATTGAATTAGTACAATAGATGGATTAACAAGAATAAACAATTTAGATTAAAATATGTATGCGCATTTTGTTTTTATTATATAGTGTAGTAAATAAACATAATAAAGATCTTACCTACTTAATAAAATATTATTTTATTTGTTAACAGTTATTTTCAATAGAGAATAAAAATTTAGATTAGAAAAAATACATCCGAAAAAGACATACGTTTTTATTTTATTTTAAGCAGTAAATGATAACCTTTTGTTAAATAGATTTTATAAAAGATAGAAATTCTAACTGTTTTAATCTACCACACACCTTTTTTTCTAAATTCAATAAGAATGTCAGAAGTTTTTAACAGTATATATAGATGAATGCATGAAAATAAAACTGTGCTAAATTACAAGCGAAGCATTCTCCAGTAAAGAGTATATTCAACAGTATTTCTATTTAAACGAATGAAGAAACAAGTCTTTTATTTATTGTTTTTCATGGTAAATGCTTTTTCTTTGATGGATAGAAAAAATGATTTTAAACAGTTTTCTACTTTGGAATGGAAGTGATCTATATATATATATATATATTTAAAACGCTAAGTGCTTTCTTTCGATAGTTCGTGAGAACAAACTACTTCATCACATTACACCATTCTTTCTTTAAATGAAAGGTATTTGGACACACATTTGCTATCGTACATTCGTTTGTTCAAATGATTTATTAATTAGCCGTAATTTTAAATAAAAATTTTACATCTACGTATGACGTCATACAGTCAATCTCAAGAGGACGCTGCAACTCTGCCCAAAGTCTGACTCTGACCGTAACTGCAAGCTATCTGGGCAAGGTAGATCGATTATGTTCTAAAGATATCAATGTCTCCACTTTATTAACTTTTAACATTTGCTGAAATGATAAAACTAATACAAAAAGATTAAAATATATTAAATTACTCAGAAATATGTTTTTAAACATTAATAAATTTCATTTATTAAATAAAAAATATCCTTACAGGATTTAAGGAACAGATGACGCAGACGTACTGGGATTGGTGTTAATTTGGTTGCGTTATTTGGCTAGAAAACCCAATTTTCACACATTATTTTTATTAAACACACGCATTTAATTGTATTTATTAATTATTTTTATATTATTTTTCTGTATTTATTTACACACATATTAAATTTTATTATGAAACATCAGGTTGCCATACAAACCAAAAATCGCCATTTTGGTGCCAAAAAGAAACCCAGGTGCGTCTGCGAAGTCTGTACCGCTTTAGTAAAATTTTTTTTGGTGCACCGCATATTGCAAAGTTAACTAAATCCATGATTATTGTTTCTTTCTCAGATTAAAAATAAGAAAATTTAATGATTAACGAAATACAATTATTGGATCGATCAGAAATTGTTTCTTAGTTCGAGCTATACCAAAACAGTACTTTTATGTTAGCTGAGCGCCATTGATAACTCGTCAAATGTTGTTTCAATTGGCATCATTTGAATTGCAATACTTTCAGTTCAATGATCTGAATATTAACTTCAATTCAATTCTTGATATTTTGTTATTTATATTGATGTGTTTGTGTTTATGTATTTTACCATTTGTTCGTCAAGTTTTGACGGGTTCCATAGTTTATTATATAACAATGCTTATTTTCGAGTATTAGTTCCAGCAATTGCAACTAATATTTAAGATGTTAAATAATTATTTATCTAATTTTACATTATATAAATAATTTTATGTGATATAATTTAATTTTATGACAGTAAATCAAAATGTTAAGAAATATTATTTAATTAGCATTAGAATTATCATTCAAAATTTATTTTTGTAGTTGTCTGATATGTAGCTTAGCAATTTGTATTGACGTGAATATAATTTAAAATATAACACAGATGCAACTAAAAGAATATATTGAAAGTAAGTCTAAAATAAAAACAGTGAACAGAAACAAATTCATTCATATAAATAAAAATTAATTCTTCTATTAAATATAATATTAGGTAGATTTCATAAGAAATACTACCTATTACATTCTCCCCTAATTTGGAATTTTTGAAAAATTTTTGCAGATCTACGCCAATCATTACTCCGAAGACCCCAAATCACCCACAGTTCAAAACTTTATCTATCGATCGATCTATCTATCTATGTCACTTTTTTATGGACACGATAACTCCCATAATTCTGCTGAAATCTCTTCCAAACTGATACATAAAATCAAGGGGTATAAAATCTCGGTCAAGTTTGTTAATGGACAAAATTGAATCAAGAGGGGGGGGGAGGGGAATGGAGGGCTTTTTGTGAAAACAGAAAAAAAAACTTAATTTCTTAATTATGATTCCTGTGGAGTTTTAATTTCTAATTATGATACGTATCGAATCCGTTTGAAGTTATTATTACTTCTAGGAAAGTGGGCGAAAATTTATGTATGACAGATTTTGGATAGAATTAAAAATGGCCCCAAGGGCGAAAAAAGGGGGGGGTTTAGAAGAAAAACATTCATAACTTCGTCGATTCAGAAGATATCAAATCCGCTTAAATTTATTATAAATCCTCTTAATATCATCTAAAACTTTTATATTGACAAGTTTTTTATAGGACCAACCCTTATAGTAAAAAATAAATAAAAACTAAAAAAAAAATGCCTGCCGACTCCGCCTGAAAACAAGTTAGGTTTCGAAGTGGGCGTTTCCAAATGCCGCATCATGGCAAAGAGGTCATTTCTTACATAATTCCCAACAAACAGGAGCCCCACGTTTTGTCTCTTCCAAATCTACATGTGCCTGTAGGCCGTCAAAGATTTTTTTTGTTTTGTGATTAACAATAAATGTTGGTATCTGGGAGTACGGGAAGATAAAAAGAACAGAATACTTCAAAATGATTTACAGAAAATAAAATATTGTATCAGATATCTAAAATATTTATCACTCAATATACAATTATCTGAAGAAATATGCATGTTTTTAAGTAAAAATAAATAAAGAAGTTACTAATTTTATATTTTAAGTCTTTACTGAATTTTTTTAATTTCAATACACTAAAACATGTTTTTTCTTTTCAGAATTGAAAGAAATATTTTAATATCTAAATTTAAGCATAAAATGAAAAAAAACTATCTGAAATGAATTTTGTTAGAATTAAAAAAAAGTATATTTTACAAAATTTCAAATAAAAAAATAAAACTTAGTTTTACATTTAAATTTTCAAACTACGCTAGTATGAGACAAAGGATGCCACTGAAAGCTGTATTTATTGGGACCTATTTTTATGGCTTATAATAAAATTTATATGCACATATTATAAGAATCAATAAGTACTTCACATAAGGAATTCTATAATAATTTTTACTGAAATGTATTTAAATTGAAAAAAAGGGCATAATTCTAGAAGATGAAAGGTTATTTAAAAGTATTTTGAAGAAGTAAAAATATATTTAATTTTGTGAAACATCAAAGGTTAAAAATACTATATTAAAAAAATTTAAACAGTTGCGCATGGGAATCTTTTCTATTTTTATTTTCTCTTCACTGTTCTGCTTTAAGATAGGGAACAAGTAATTTAATATGCACAATTAGAAAATTTGTGAAAATTAATGAATTTTTGTGATGTTGTTTAATTTTCTATTTGATTTCTGAGGAAAAACTTTGAAAAAAAAACAGTAGAATTTATTAATTCATCAAAGAATTTTTTTCTATGAAAATGATGGTCTTTATAGAAAAAAAATCAAGAACAAATTAAGATGTCAGTTTACGTTTCCATTAAGGTTTTTTTTCTTTTTAAGCATTTAGTTTCGAGATAAACTTTCTAATAATTAATTAGTTAATGTTACTCATATAGTGGTTACATATCATACATTGAAATGAACAAAGCGGTTCATATAATAAAAATAAATTAATATACTATGTATATTTTTTGTATTGTGATTAACAATAAACATTGATGTCTGGGAGTGAGGATGGATGAAAAAAGAATACTTAAAAATGATATGCTGAAAACATCTTGTATCAAATACATAAAATATTTATTAAGCAATATAATAATATGGCATAATATGTTTGCTTTTAAGTACCAAAATTAAAGAAATTAGTAATTTTCTATTTTATGTTTCTACTAAATCGTTTTTAATTTCATTTCATTGAAAATAATTCTTTTTTCAGAGTGGAAAAAATAAATTAATATCTAAATTTTATTACAAAATAAATAATAATATCTGAGATGCATTTTGTTAGAATTAAAGTATCGGATACAAAATTACAAATATAAAAATACTACGCACTTTCAAAGTACAGTTTCAAAGTGCGTTAGAATTACACAAAAGATTCCGCTGAAAGCAGGTATATATTGGGAACTTATTTTTTCATTAATTTTAATGAAACATATATGCACATATCCTAAGAATAAGTAAATACTTCGCTCAAAAAAATTCTATAATCATATTGACCGAGATGTAATTAAATTGAAAAAAAGGCATAATGGTAGGAGATCAAAAGTTATTTAAATATTCTTTGAAGAAATAAATAAAAAAGAGAATCTCGTCAGACATCAAAGGATAAAAACACTCTGGAAAACGTATATATATTTCAATCGGTTGTGCGTAGGATTATTTTTCTTTTTTTTAAATTCTGCTTTAAAATCGACAACAATTAATTTATATATGCACAAGTAGAAAACTTATGAACTTAATGAATTTTATCTAATAAGAAATGTTAAAAGGGAAAACATATGAATTTCTTCAAAATTTTATGATAATTTGCATGTTTATTCCAAATAATCATGTTTACTGCAATCAATATAAGATACATTTAATTCATTTTGCTGTTCGTTTAAATTCTCACGTATCTAAGACATATTTTCTAGATGTTGTGTTAGTAAAACTTTATAAAGAAATTATTTTATTTTTCTTATCTATTATTAAGTTTTTAATGAAATATTGGTCAAATGAAATTTTAACAAAAAAGAAAATAATAATGAATAAATCATATTTAATAATATTCAAAAGAAATTTATTTTTAAAAGGACAAAAAATCATTCTCATTAATTTAAAGAAATAATCAGGTTAAGCCTCCAATGCCCAACAAATATAAAAGGAATTTTCTTTTAAAACAGATTAATCCCATAAGTAAAATTTAATCTTACTTTTGTAGAATGTAATGTTATTTCTGTCTTTGCAACAATGCGACCAGTTTTTGCGAAAAATTTTGTTATTTAAAAACATTATTTAAGAGAATCTGTGGAATTATTTATCAGTTAGATTTTTAGTAAGAAAAAAAAATATTTTTTTACAATTTTGTTTCGCAGACACTTATCAAAATTTTAAAGGATAAGAAAGTAATTGTATTCTTCCCAAAGATTTTACATTCTCTGCTTTTTTTTAGTTATCTAAAAGTTTTGCAATGTAATCTATAATGGAGTGATGATTATTTTTGGAATTTTATGGACATTTTCCTAATAAAACAAATTCATTATTACCTTTGAACAAATAAACAAAACATGAAAATATTAAGAGTTTTTATAAAAAAAACTGCATAGTTTTAAGAAATATAAAATAGTCAGAATAAAATTATCAACATTTTATTGAAATTACTATTTTTTTTTATTATTTAACCAAATTTAATCCATCAAAGTTTATGTCAAAGCTCAGTGTTAAAACAGCACGCAGGGTCTCTCCAGTTATGTTTGGTGTTGTGGCAACTATTTTACAATATCCTTGAAATCCACCAAACTGATATCTGATGGCACTGGAAAATAAAATTTATCATCCTCTTTTTTACGAAGAAATCTGAGATTAAACTCTATTTTATCCTGCAATTGCAATTCAATCCGACCAACATAATAAAGAATGTTAACAATGAATCTCAACAATGAATGCCCTGCAAAATATAATATACATTTTAAGTCATAATAAAAATTATATATGCTTAAAAATGAAAAAGAATCCAAATATATGACAAGACAAGAAACTATTATGATAAAAAACCACTTGACAAAAAAAGTGTTGTTTCTACACCTAATGTGTAGTAGTTTGCAGCCCTGTATCAGTAAGACGTTCATATTAAGTATTATGACTCTTAATTAATCTCTTAATTTTCACATTTCCTAAAAAAAATCCAAAAATAATAATATTTACATACATCCATAACGTTTTACTTCATAGTTGTAATTGTTCAATGGTGCCCCATCACATGGTGTTTAGCATTATAACTATTTACTCAATTAGGCTTAAGAATTTGAATAAAACAAAGCTTATAAGCTAAAGCTAACATCTTTATTTAAATATTGAACAATCAATTAAAATTTTAGGGATACAAGATTGTCAACAAAAAGCTTACAACTTTATTTTGTAAAGTTTAGATTGAAGAAAGAGAAAAATACATACCTTGCATAGACAGTAGTGTGCATGCAAATTGATAAAGCTTTGTATCCTTGTTGCATTGAAGCAGTAGTAATGTGCTGCCACCTATATTTAAAATATATAATTTATTTCAAGAAAAATATTTTTAGTGTTCAAAGGTGCCCCCAGTTCAAGCGTGCCTCCCTCTCCCCTACATTAATTTTAATCGACGACATATATAAAATATTTTTCTTAGTTTTATGTAAAGTGACTCAATGCATGTATTCGAAAATTTAGATCAAATGTATGAATATTCAAAAGAAACATTGCGAAGCATTTTTAACGTTTATAAAGTAAAGTGTATTTTTATGAATTCAGGATATAATTATAATTACATATTTAAACACAGCGAAGTAATACATTTTATCTTAATTTTGGAAATCTTCAACCTTTTGACACCGAATTTGGTATATACTTAAATGAAACAATGTCAATTAATTTTAATGTATACAGAAAATTATAATATATTCTTAATTTAAAAAATCTGAAGTTTTCATAGAAAACTATATTCAGTACTCCCATTTACGTACACTAAATTCCGTTTGAGAAGAATAAATGGGAAGCATTTTACTGTGTTTCTATTTTTGTATGTAGGAAACGATTGAATGTAGGAGGAAATTGCAATCTTTTGGTATGAAAGGAGAGATTTTACGCTAAACACACAGTTTCAAAGAAGCAGGCACATTACATTGATTGGGGGTTTCTTTCAAAGTAAGCAGATGTTCAAGGTGTTTAAATTGCGACTCGTTTATGTAATAGTTTTGTAAATGTATGAAATAAAGTGCGATAGAGAAGAAAAGAACCAGGAAAGGATTGCTTGAGAAGTTTCTTCTTCTAGAACTTTCAATGATAAATATATCGAAATTTTAAAGTGACCAAGTTTGAAAGAAATGAGAGCTTCAATTATCAATCAGCTGTTTACTGTGATTTCCCATTATAATTATGTAATTTCTTAACTAATGTATAAAATAATGATTGATTTTATATTTATTTTCAAGTGCCTAATATATTTAATTATATTAGAAAAACTTCACATGCGAATGCTTTAATACAATAATAAATTTACACCAGAATTATTTTATAAAGATAACAAAATAATTTTCTTCTAACTATAACATCCCTTTTTAACTGCTATCTGGAGTGTTATATGATATATTGAATATATCACCTACCCATGTGAAATTTTTAAAACAGCCCATTTTATGGGAAAACCCTCAAGGTTGAACCCAAGGCCACATAATTACCTTGTACCAAGGTTCATGACCTCAGATAAAATTTCAAATTGTAATGTAGTGAAAACTCATAAAAAAAGTATTTTCACTTTATATGTAAAGTTTACGGGCGTGAATTTTGAAAAATTGTGTGTGGTATTTAAATAGTTCGTATAAGGTGGGTTAGTGATACGTTGATTTGAGAGTTATTTTTCCTCATTACAAAAAATACAATTTTAAACATATTTTAAATTAACGGATGCATATTTTTACTCCTGTGTAATCGGAAAATGATTTTTTTAATAAAATTTTAATGAAAGTTTTTTTTAAATTATAGAGTGTAAATTTAAAATTTTAAGGAATAACAGTAGGTACAACAACTACTGACCGCTGGAACATTGCTTATCTTACATCTAGGATCATATACATTATTTTAGGAAAATGATTCTATTTCTCATTATTTCAAGTTTTAGTTATGTTACTTGTTATACATCTAATAAGAAGTAAATAATTTAAATATGCGTGCACATTAATTTATCAATTTTGGAAGGTGGTTAGTAGTTTAGTTTTTATGGGTTGAAAAATATGTGGCTCTAGATAGAAAGGTCTTCGTTATACGGGTTCAGTACTAATAAGTGTTTGTACAGCTTGATAAGTTATTTCATCAAAATGTTTCTGTTTTTTCGTTCTAAGAACAACAAAACTCAGTATATTTTGTAATTTAAAGTGGACCCTTAACTTAAAGTGAAGACGTTTTTTCTAAAATAATATGAACAGTAAACTGTCAATGATTTATAATCCCCCCAAATGCACTGATGCACAAACATCCTTTGACGAAGAACAGACAAGAAGTGCTTTTCATTGAAAATATTTAATAAGATTCTTGAATAAAACAACATATAAATTTAAGGAAAAAACATATTTATATCTCTCAAGTATTTGTGAATATTTCTCAAAACGTTTGTGTGTGTGTGTTTAAAATATTCTTTATTTTTTTACACAGGCGAAAATAGCGTTTGTTTCCATATATATCATTTCTTCACAATAAAAATCTTATACATACACTTTGTTGACTTTTATATTAGTATTTCAACTTTATGATCAACATTAAATTTCTATTTAAATTATCCCATTTTAAATTTATTAAACTATAAAAAAAAATTCTGGCCTTAAAGTTTTTACACGCACTGTGTAATAAAATATGCGTAGTTCTTTTCTTCACGACACCTTCTAAAATATCGAATGTTTGGTTATGAAATTAATACTAGTTATCCGCATGGAACAGAGAATGTCATTTAAGTCTCAGAATTTTAAAATTTAAATTAGTTTCCAAATAATTATTTTTTTTTAAATTTCTAATGAACTTTATGTAATGATGACAACTAAACAACTACGATTTTGTGGATAAAAGAGAACAAGACAAAAACTATGCTGATTATTCGACTTCTTTTAACGTTATTTTGTCATTAAAATTGTAGGAAAAAAAATTCAATTCAAATAGATAGCAAAAAATAATCTTGAAAAAATATTTTTTTCCAAGACAATTCAAAGAAATAAAAACATATTTTCACATATTGAAGCTTCACTAACCAATTCATTCTATATAAAAAAAATTGCTCTGGACATATTCACATTTAGAAATCATTGCATCGTAGATTTTTCTCATCTTTACATTCAAACAAAAAAGAAGATTTAAACACTTTACATTTCGATATACAATTATTGACTCCTATTCACATGTATTACGTTTACAGAGAAAACATATACTTATTTTGAATAATTATTTTGAAAAATGACTATTAAAACGCTTGCCAAACCCTCTGAGTAAAAGGGTTTATCATGTAAAGATGACATGCTTATTTTTCTTGAAAATCATTTAATTTAATTTAAAAAGCTGAAATGTATTTTTATAAGATTTCAAAGTGACTGAATTTAGCTCCGAAATTAGAAACCAAATAATCCATAATCGGTCTCAGATCCAAGGTTGACTTCAAATATCAGGAGGAAATTGCCTCCTGGGATAGCACCAAACATTTGTCACACAGAAAAAGAAATTAAACTTACTTGCAACAATGCAGTTAATTTTGTGCAAAATACGCCAGTCGGTTGAACTACGAAACTCCCTACAATAACACTATAGCTAAGCAACGTATAACAATGTTTACTATACTAAAACTATTCACGATGCATCTTCTAACATCAAAATCTAATCAGTAGAACTTAAATTATAAGCGAACATACAGACAGACGTTGCACTTTATATAAATAGTAGGATATATATAAATAGTAGGATACACACACACACACACACATATATGTATATATATATAGTGTGATATATAAACACATATATATATATATATATCTTACATAAAGAATATTACATAATATAATCAATTAAAAAGTTTCAAAATGTGATAATCATTATAATAACAGAAAAGTTTTCTAATTTCAAAATCCGAATCACCAAAATATATTTCTCTTTGAATATTAAAAAGCATCAGTAAGACTATTTAAAAAAATAAAATAAAATAAAAATACGTTGAAAGATTTTTTTTTATACGAGTTATTATACCCGAATTATTATTACAATTATTTTAAATTAAAAATGTTATCATATCAGTAAAAAAAAAATTCATTAACCCTAAAGGTACAGATTTATTTGAAAGAAAAAAAAAACATACACACCAGAAATTTGGAATAGTGTTTTTTTCTGTATTTGTTGACTGATATTCCCTGATTAAAAAGAAGCGAGAAGTACTGTTTGAATTTTCTGATATAAATTCGAAATTTCTGAATTAAAAAAATCCCTGGACAATACTGATGACGAGTCTCAGCCGTCAAATGTACCCGAGGGGTTAATTTTACGTAATAAGAAGATACCGAAAACAGTGCATTTTTTTTTCGGAAAGACAAAGTTACCATTTTTATCATCTTTATTATATCTTCAGCTTCAGCTTTATTATAATGCCAATTTAATTTTAAATTTTATATAAAAACGCAATATAAGTTCTTTACTTGTAAATCAAATCGACACAGTTTCTAGCATCTAAATAATGTATTTACGAAACTTATCCAATTTCAGTTATACACTATACTAATTTGCGTGCAAATGATAAACAAAGTATAATTTATGTAATACCATTTATAAAAAAAAAATAATTCTGCAGCGTTTTACTTCCTATTTTTATAGTATTTCAAATTATGATGTGTTTCAATTTTTCTATGGATCGCAGAAAATTAAAAATAGTATGGGCGAACATTAATGTAGTAACTGTTTTATAGCTTGAAAAGAAAGAAAAGAGATATATTTTCCCTTAAACATAAAAAATAATGCATAACACTTAAAAAATGCGTTGTTATGGAAAACATTTACTATATTTTTCTATAAATAGCCGTTCACATTTTAATGAATGACATACTCTTTTGAATGCCGAGAAAATATTATAATGGGTATATTTTTTTCTGAAATAGTTTTTATACAAAATGCATATAGGCTTACAAAGATTGCTAAATATCATTATCTTTACGTCAATATTAATAGTTACCCAATATGATTTATCATATTAATTAAAAGAGCACGATGAATGAAGAGCTTTTTCTTTGTTTATAATAAGGTCAACTCCTGAAAAAAATGTGGACGCATTTTTTTTTTAGTATAGAGAAAAATATTACTCACTAAATATTCGATCGATATGTTTTTTTTTCCAAGTATTATCTCCCTCCCCCTTTTTTTCAGCGTAATCATCTTTCTTTTTCGGGAATATTTTTTTCACTCTTTTTCTTTAATTCCGCTTATTAAAATTTATTAAAACTTCTATAAAAGAAAGAACTGAAAATAAAAATATTGTTGTAATATTGTGCCTGTTTTAGAAGTCATTTTCTTAGAAATAATTTTTGGAAAATAAACAATTTTCGGTTACGCAGTTTCATTAAAATGTCATAGAAAATATAATATTAATGTTTTTCGACAAATTGCATAGACCTACATTGTTAAAATTTTGCAGCAAACTGTCCACTCATTTAACCATTTTTATAGAACACGGTTACATAATCGTAATTTAACTCTATTCTGACCATATTATTGCCAATATTAGAGTGCCAGAGTAGAATTAAATTATGGTTATGTAACCGTTTTCTATAAAAACGGTCAAATGACTGGCCAGTTTGCGGCAAATTTTTAACAGTGTGGAAACCACCGGTCTTGCACTCACATAGTGTGGAGTTCTCCGTTGTATTCATGTTGTATTATGGAGCAGCTAGTAACCAACATCCTTCTATTATAACTTGAACCAGCAATGCCCTCTTAGACCTTCCTAGAATTTTCAAGTGGACGGTATCACACCTATTGCACTGTTAAAAATTTGGAGCAAACTGTCCAGTCATTTGACCGTTTTAATAGAAAACGTTTACATAACTGCAATTTAACTTTATTCTGACCATAATATTGCTCATATTATGGTCAGAAGAGAGTTAAATTACAGTTAAGTAATCGTTTGCTATAAAAACAGTCGAATGACTAGACAGTTTGCTGCAAATTTTTGACAGTTATGTATATTTCTTAGCAAATGTTTGGAATCATATATTTGATATTGGAACTAAAATTTTAACTTCAGCACTCATAATTTACACACAAAAGTGCAATAACTGTCATAAATGTTTAAAATATTTCTGTCAATATTTTCTCTTTTTCTATACATAATTTTATTCATTTAACAGACGAATGAAATCTTCAATCACAGTTTATCACGGCATAATGACACTTCCTTATTCAGTGCAGTGCATATGTCGTGTTGTATAATGTTATCAAACCAAAAACATTACATTCGGGATATCGATATTCGTAAAACATTTTGAATATAAATATAAAGCAAGACGGAAATGTATTTTGCATCAGATAAGAAACATTTTAACTGTGTGTTTATTTCGTTTGAATAGGGGAATAAAAGGAGTGGGTTAGCAGGACGCATTGACAAAGAATATTTCTGTGAAAGGTTATAGTATGAGTAGATAATTATTAAGGAAGAGTTAAGTTGAAGAGAATATCTATAGAAATATGGTTTCTAAAGTACATGCTTAATATTCTATACATTTCCGCTTTTTAAATGTACATAAACTGTCTGTTGGATGCTTCGTTTAGAATCTTAAATCTTATAACCAATATATAAATATTTTATCTTATTTTTTATTAGTTTTATTAAAAGTGTGAAACAATATTTATTTACTTGTCAATTCAACTAATATTAAAAGTTTAGCATCTTTTTCTATTAAAAGAAAACAAATCAATCGAAATAAATATTAAAATAATCTTCCATTTTATCATGGAGATAAAGTAAATTTGTCTAAAAATCATTTTTTCTGGGTGTCACTTCCAGCCAATTCAACGAGTATTTAGATACATTTCAACATTTATCTAAATCAATTTTATAAAAAGTGCATTGAAATATTTAAAACGTTATTTTATATGTATTAGAAACGCTTGTTAGATAAATTAAACTTGCTAGAATAAACATATTAACAAGATTAAACAATTTAGCTTAAATTGTATCTGCCCATTTTATTTTATTCTACAGGGTGATTATAAAAAAAACTATCCCGATATATGAGCTCCTAACTATAATACCGTTCACAGAAACTGAATGAAATTCTGGCCTAAAGTATTTTGAGGTATGCGCTCACGAATCATGTGAAAAACAACAGTTAAATTCTTACAGTTACGGTTACAGAGACAAATTTTCGAAAATTTCAAATGGCAACACCGACTTTATTTTTATTGGAATGTGATCTTCATAGTGAAAAACAATAAAAAGCGTTGGAACGGTACCTGTAGCACGAAAACCGCCGGCGCTAGGCAGACTAAGAGGAAAAGTGAAAACAACCGATAAAGGACAGAGAAGCAACATAAAGTAAAACATTTTATTGTTCAGTGCTATCCACCATCTGCCGCATGCAAAGTGTCGTCGTGTGTGAAATGGAAACTGTATGAAACACAATAAAATGTTTTGTTTTCTGTTGCTTCTCAGTCCTTATTGGTTGTTTTCAATATTTTTCTTAGTCTGTCTAGCGCCGGCGATTTTCGTGCTACATGTATCGTTCCAACGCTTTTTATGGTTTTTCACTATGAAGATCACATTCCAATAAAAAAAACGTAAGTGTTGCCATTTGAAATTTTCGAAATTTTGTCACTGTAACCGTAATTGTTAGAATTTAACTGTTGTTTTTCACATGATTCTTGAGCGCATACCTCAAAATACTTTAGGCCAGAATTTCATTCAATTTCTTTGAATTGTATGACAGTTAGAGGCTCATATATCGGGATAGTTTTTTTATAATCACCCTGTATTTTGTAATAACAGTAATATAATAAACAATTTACTGAAATAAATAAAATAACCCTTTATTTGTGAATAGCATTTCTCAACAAAAAATTATATATTACGAAATATCCATTGAAAAAAGGGATACTTTATTACTGTAATTGAATTAATACAATCGATGGATTAACAAGAATAAATAATTTATATTAAAATATGTCTGCGCATTTTGTTTTTATTCTATAGTGTAGTAAATAAATATATGTATAAAGTGCTTACTTACTGTGTACAATAAAATAATATTTTATTTAATAACAGCGATTCGCAATAGAACATAAAAATTTAGATTAGAAAAAATAAATACATCCGAAAAAGAAATGCTTTTTTATCTTATTTTAAGCAGTAAAAAAAGATAACCTTTCGTTAAATAGATTTTATAAAAGATAGAAATTCTAATTATTTTAATCTACCACACACCTTTTTTCTAATTTCAATAAAAAATTTCAGAAGTTTTTAACAGTATATGTAGATGTATGCACGAAAATAAACCTTAGCTAAAATGCAAGCGAAGCATTCTCCAATAAAGAGTATATTCATCATTATTCATATTTAAACGAATGAAACAATTCTTCTAGTTATTATTTTTATGGTAACTGCTTTTTCTTTGATGGATAAAAAAAAATTATTTTAAACACTTTTCTAATTTGGAACGGAAGTGATCTATATATTTAAAACGCTAAGCGTTTTCTTTCGACAGTCCGTGACAACAAACTATTGCATCACATTACATCATTCTGTTTTTAAATAAAATATATTTGAACACAGATTTGTTATTGTACATTAGTTTGTTCAAAAGTTTCATTAATTAGCCGTAATTTTAAATTAAACTTTTACTTTTGCGTATGACGTCATAAAATCAATCGCCAGAGGACGCTGCAACTGTGTCCAAAATTGAAGTCTGACTCCGTCCATAACTTCAAGCTATCTGGGCAAGGTGTAATTGGGGTGGTGTAATTGTAAACAAAAATCGATTACATTCTAAAGATATCAATGTCTCCAATTTATTTACTTTAAACATTTGCTGAAACAGTAAAACTAATACAAAAAGATTAAAATATATTAAATTAGTCATAAATTTGTTTTTAAACATTAATATATTTTACTTATTAATCAAAAAATACCCTTTCATGATTTTAGGAACAGGTGAAACAGACGCACTGGGTTTGGTGCTATTTTTTTGTGCTATATGGCGAGAAAACCCAATTTTCACAGGTTATCTTTATTAAACACGCGCATTTAATTATATTTATTAATTATATTTATATTATTTTTTTTATCTATTTACACACATATTCAATTTTATTATAAAACATCAGGTTGCCATACAAAGGAAAAATCGCCATTTTGGTGCCAAAAAGAAACCCCGGTGCGTCTGCGACATCCGTACCTATACAAAAAAAATTGTTTGGGTGCCGCGCATAATACAAATTTAATTATATCCATGATCATTGTTTCTTTCTCAGATTAAAAATAATAAAATTTAATGCTTAACGAAGTATAATTATTGGATCGATCGGAAATTGTTTCTTAGTTTGAGCTATACCAAAACGCTACTTTTATGTTCGCTAAGCACCAGTGATATCTCGCGTGTCAAATGTTGTTTCAATTG
The DNA here is from genome assembly GCA_963931845.1 of Maratus michaelseni. Taxonomy (NCBI): domain Eukaryota; kingdom Metazoa; phylum Arthropoda; class Arachnida; order Araneae; family Salticidae; genus Maratus; species Maratus michaelseni. Next base: position 303,367,182 of record OZ007587.1, on the reverse strand, counting down.
GCATTATTTGAATTGCAACCCATTCAGTTCAAGTGATTTGAATTTTGACTTCAATTCAATTCTTCAGTTTTTCTTAGTATTTATATTGATGTGTTTGTCTTTACGTACTTTATCATTTTTTTCCGTCAAGTTTTGACGGGTTACATCTAGTTTATCATAACAATGCTAATTTGCGAGTATTAGTTCCAACAATTGCAACTAATATTTAATGATTTTAGCATTTATATAATTTAATTTTATGACAGTGAAACAAAATGTTAAGAAAGATTATTTAATTAGCATTAGGAATTATCATTCAAAATTTATTTTTGGAGTTGTCTGATATTTAGCTTAGCAATTTGCGTTGATGTGAATATAATTTCAAATATAACACAGATGCAACTAAAAGAATGTAGTAAAAATAAGTCTAACATAAAAACAGTGAAAAGAAACAATTTCGTTCATATAAATAAAAATAAATTCTTCTATGAAATACATTATTTTTTGTTTTGTGCTTAAGAATTAATGTTGGTATCTGGGAGTACGGGCGGATAAATAGAATGATTTACAGAAAATTAAATATTGTATCGGATATCTAAAATATATATTAATCAATATACAATTATCTGAAGAAATATGTATGATTTTAAGTAAAAAAATAAAGAAGTTTCTAATTTTATATTTTAAGTCTCTACTGAATTATTTTTAATTTCAATTCCCTAAAATATGTTTTTTTTTTCCTTTTCAGTATTAAAAGAAATATTTTAATATCTAAAATTAATCATAAAATGAGAAGAAAAAAAAACTATCTGAAGTGCATTTTGTTAGAATTTTTAAAAAAAGTATAGTTTACAAAACTTTAAATATAAATTTAAAAATAAAACTTAGTTTTACATTTCAATTTTCAAACTACGCTAGTATGAGACAAAGGATGCCGCTGAAAGCTGTATTTATTGAGACCTTTTTTTATGGCTTATAATAAAATTTATATGCACATATTATAAGAATCAATAAGTACTTCGCATAAGGAATTCTATAATCATTTTTACTGAGATGTATTTAAATTGAAAAAAATGGCATAATTCTAGAAGATCAAAGGTTATTTAAAAGCATTTTGAAAAAAAAATATATATAAATATAATTTTGTAAAACATCAAAGGTTAAAGCGACCATATAAAAAATATAAACATTTCCATTGGTTATGCATGGGATTCCCTTCTATTTTTTATTTTCTGTTCACTACTCTACTTTAAGATAGGGAACTATGAATGAAATATGCACAATTATAATATTTATGAAATTTAATGAATTTTTATGATGTTGTTTAATTTTCTATTGGATTTCTGAGGAAGAACACTGAAAAAAAAAAAGTTAAATTCACCAATTCATTAAAGAATTTTTTTTTCTATGAAAATGATGATCTTTATAGTAAAAACAATCAAGACCAAATTAATATGTCAGTTTAAGTTTTCATTAAGGATTTTTTCTTTTATATCTTAAGCATTTAGATTCAAGATAAACGTTCTAATAATTATTTAGTTAATGTTAATCATATAGTGGTTCATACATTGAAAGAAACAAAGCTGTTCAGATAAATAAAAATAAATTAATATAATATATGTATATTTTTTTATTGTGATTATCAATAAATGTTGATATCTGGGAGCGAGGGAGAACGAAAAAAATATAATTCAAAATGATATGCTGAAAAAAATCATGTATCATATATCTAAAATATTTATTAATCTATATATAATAATCTGGGATACTATGTATGCTTTTAAGTACTAAATTAAAGAAATTATTAATTTTATATTTTAAGTTTCTACTAAATTCCTTTTAATTTCAATTCACTGAAAATATTTCTTTTTTCAGAGCTGAAAAAAGTGTTTTAATATCTAAATTTTATTACCAAATAAAGAATAATGACTGAGACGTATTTTGTTAGAAATAAAGTATCGGATACAAAATTACGAATTTAAAAATACTCCGTACTTTTACATTTTAAGTTTCAAACTACGTTAATATTACACAAAGGATGCCGCTGAAAGCAGGTATTTATTGGGAACTTATTTTTTCATTGCTTTTAATTAAATATATATGCACATATCATAAGACTAAGTAAATACTTCGCTTAAAAAATTCTATAAGCATTTTTACCGAGATGTATTTAAATTGAAAGAAATGCATAATGGTAGAAGATCAAAAGTTATTTAAAAATTCTTTGAAGAAATAAATAAAAAAGAGAATCTCGTCAGACATCACAGGATAAAAAGACTCTAGAAAACGTATATATATTTCTATCGGTGGTGCGTAAGATTATTTTCCTTTTTTTCTGATTCTGCTTTCTATTTAGGTCGGCAACAAATAATTTATATGTGCACAATTAGAAAACTTATGTGCTTAATGAATTTGTATGATGTTATTTAATTTTCTAATTGATTGCTGGATAAAACCATTTACGAAAAATAATAGATTTCATTAATAAGAATAATAATTTTGTTCCCATGAAAATGATCATATTTTCAGAAAAAAAATCAAGACCTTATTAATATATCAATTTAAGTTTCCATAAAGGTTTTTCTTTTATCTTTAACATTTAGTTTACAGATTAAAGTTTTAATTAATTAATAGTTAATGTTACTCAAATAGTAGTTAAAAGTCAATTGTTCATTATCTAGTGAAGCTTCAGAAGTTAAGTTTATTTCTAATCACCAATTAATTACAAATAAAAGCCAGTACGAGTTTCTTTAGAATAAAGTTATTCCTTTAAAGATTTTCCTTTAAAAATATAAATTCGTACAAAGTCGGGTTAAAGATATAAAATCTTACAAATATGAGTCTTATTTAAGGTTATTATCACGGGACCGGGCAACGCTTAACGGTCAGCTAGTAGAAAGTTAGAAACTAATAGAAAATTATGAAACTGAGAAAATTATGAAATGTTAAGCGATTAAATAAATAACTACGTAATTTGTTATTTTTATTGATAAAAAAAGATAAATAATATATGTGATATTTAGTTTGCATTTAAAAATGTGTCTATTTAAAGACAAAAAGCTTTTTTATTTTAAAAGAATGTTATCAATGAAAATTAAGAAAAAGCGAAAATCTCATTTATATCTCCCTATTTATAAAAAGTTAGTGAATGTTTGGAAACTGGAAATAGATTCTATGGAACAAATAACAAACAATAAAAATACCAGATATTTGCAAGAAAAAACTGCCTTATAGGATATTTTATTTCTGTACCAGAGTGGCACGTAAACAAACTCTTCATTGAAAAGAAATAGAGCTATTCTCTTATTTTCAAAGATCTACCGTAATCTGAAGGTACATTACACTTACCGATTACTGTGCACCAATCGTAAAAGAAAAAATATCAATAAACGTAACGGCTATTATAATAAATATTTCCAAAAATTTTAATATTTCCCAAAATATAGTATTAATTGTTATCAATTGTCGTAATTGCATTTACGTTACTGACGTAACTGTTATTTTAATAATGTTTCTGGTGCATAATTTTTGTTGACATTCTTCTAAAGAAATAAAGTTGTATTTTTATGTTACAATACAGCTTATTTAGAAGTGACGTTTTCATATTTATTTATTAAAAATTAATTTTTGCTTGAATACAACTTTACGAACTTAATTAACTGATTATTTATCCTTGTAGTAATCGATAGGGAATTAGATGTTATGTTTTGTAGAAAACAGGAGCAACTTTGTAAAACCTAAAATGTAATGAAAATAATCCATTGGTGCTTTTGCTTTTAATTTATCGTTTTATTCAGAATAATAGACAATGAAATCATTAAAAGCAGCTACACAAGAAAAAAAGTCTCTGGCAAAGCTACGGAAAAGATCTGAATTCAATCAATAATTGTAACGTAAGATATGTATTTGTAATTTATACAAAAAAGGAACATTACCCAGGCGTTGTTCAAAATTTTTAGGAGGTATAACGATAATCAGTGAAATTATGTGATCTTTTTATAACTGGAAAGGTCTTAGGAATAAAAATAAATTTTGTTTACAAATTCCAGTAATTAGTTAGACATATGAACATCCTAAACGTTGTTGTAGCAAAAGAGACATTTTCATAGTCCCAATGTTTGTTGATTTTGATGAACGGGTATAAATATTTCTTGAGATGGTTATATATATATATATATATATATATATATACATAAAACTTTCACATTAAAAATAAACATAACCAATCTTCCTTTATATTAATTAATATCTTTAAGTGTTAAAAATAATAATTTGCACTTTTGTGAATTTTAATTAGTATTTTTGCATTTTTACATAAAACTTCTTCTTCCATTCACAATTTTCCAGTGTGCTGTATAATAACACTTTCAGTTCTCATTTCTGCAAGATATTGGTGTCCTTTAAAATAGTTAATATGTTAAGTGATGTAAAATAGCCCTCCTCAATGGTATGCTTTGCACTTCTTTTAGAAAATTTATGAAAGCTAAAAATAATTTGGGCTGGCTTTTCAAAGTACTAGAACTGTTCTAATGAATTGCCCACGTGATTTTTAAAATTTATTTTACAATTTTGCTATGACTTCTACGAGTTTTGTTTAGTAAACACTCAAAAATGTTGCAAATTGGCGCTGGTTAACATTATGCTTGTTTGTGGAGACTTACGTCCATTTTCAAAATACAGCTTGCACGCAAAAAAATATTTCATTATGATGTAACGACAAGAAAAGTATGATACACTGTTAAAAAAATATCTGTGAAATTACGGAGAATCTACTGGTAATCTGTTATCTTAAGTCTTATGTTAAATTACAGAAATTGTGTTAAATAACAGAGAAACTATTCGTTAAATTTACAGAGTCTACTGTAAATTTTTCTGTTAAATTTATTATTATTATTATTATTTATTTTTTAAAAAAATGACAAAAAACGCCAATTCTACGCCAGTTATAGATGCTGTCAGAATTACTTGAATGAATTTTAATCGCCGTAACGCAAGGATTTACAAGAATCGCTTCAACGACAACCTGATTTGAAGCCGCATCATCTGGATGGAAGGCAGGTATCCTAACCACTATAGCATTTGGGCAGTTGCTGCCTTGTGCCAAGTAGATATTTTATAATTTAGTCGGAAAAAAATTATTGTACTTGCAAAGTTTACCATCGCGTTTCAAATATTTTGTTTAATGTGATGATTAGTCTATATACGTATAGAGACTTAAAAAAGAGCTTTTATTTTTCTAGTCTTTAAATAAATTTAGCTAATATTTGATGCTGCCATCTTTCGGATTAATATACGTTTAAATTAAGGTATGCTTTCTTTTCATATCATATGAAAATAAAATACTTAGCCAACTACTTTGTAAAAATTGTATTTTAAAATATTGTCATTCTTTTTTTTTTCTTTTTTTTCTCAACTTGTGTAATATATCATTAAGAATTCCTTTTAAAGCTTAGAATAACATGCATTGCAAAAGTATGAAATATGTTTATTTTTTTTTAACTTAAAAGATGTAAAAAATAATTTTGTAAGGTTTTTTTTTTATGAAAGAATTTTAATGTATTTTTTTCAGCCAATTTAATAATGTCGAGAATGTTTCGAAGATTTAACACAATATGTTTTTTTTCTCATAATGGGCGGATATTTTTTTGAAAAGAATATTTATTGGAAAGGATTTTTTTTTAGTAGTAAATAAAAGAAAAATAAATTTAAAACATATAAGTTATTAAAGAAAATTGATTGTTAATATTTTCATATATTTAACTTTAGAAGATTAAACTTGAATATTTTTTTTCTTTTTTTGTAATATTTATATATTTAGAAGGTTGACATATTTTTATAACGCATATGTCATTAAAATTCTACGATTCCTAATAATAATATATTATAATTTTTTATAAATATTAACACAAATTATAAAGACTAAAATAATATTTGAAAATTACCTTACCTAAATTGTAAATCCAGATTGAAATAAAAATGTATTCTTTAAATAACCACATTCTCTTTCCATCTTTTGATCAAAGTGATAGTCGATAAAAATCCATGCTAACTGCGCAGAGATAAATTTCCCCTTTCTAAAATATTCCAATTTTTAACAAAACAATTTTAAACCAAATTTTTTTCTTTAATATTTCTAATAAAATTGTAAAAGAATTTTAAAAGTGTGTATTTTGAATAACAAGATATAACAAATATAAAAATATCTTTAAATAAAGACACGGAAAATCCCCACATTGCAACTAATATAGGAAAAGGGAAATGTCTGTAAAATGATGACCGAGAAACTCGATCAAATGCATTTAACGGAGAACTAGTGTAAATTTACAGAGAGTCTCCTTTTTTTTCTGTGATTTTACAGAAATGTTTAACAGTGTACAGCTTAAATGAGAGTAATCATTTTATTAAATGTTTTAATTCAGTGATTCTGTATTAGTTTCTATGTTTTTATATTAAATATCTTGACTGCCATAAAACTTACAACAATATATTAATACGCAGATATTCATACACAAACATACACTGCTGGACAATTGCTAAGGACGGATCACTTAGCGAGATATGAAGCCTAGTAGGATACAATATTGTTGCCACACTGTTCAGACATTAGAATAAAGGACATTTATTGTTCTGGAAAATACAAAAGGCTATGAGACATCTGAAAGAAAAAAAAAATGTTCATTTCAAGCTGAATACGGAGAAATGGAACAATGCATATGAAAGTCAGCAGGCACTTTGGAGAAATATATTAGTACGGGACATGTCCACCGTGAAGTGTGATGCAACATTCTATACGCCGTACCCTACTTTGCACAACATTATCCAGCAGCTGTTGAGGCAATTTATCCCATTCCTCTGCAAGTGCACCGATGAAGGTGTTCTTGTTTGTTGGAGGATAATTTCGACTAGCAAGTTGCCTCCCCAAATCATCCGAAACATTTTCAGTGGGGTTTAGATCTGCAGAACGCGCTGGCCATACGAGGCGTTGAATACCTTCGCTGTCTAGACAATTCTGAACAGCGAGTGTTCGATGAAATGGTGAGTTGTCACCCATGAAAACAAATTTATCACCGACAGCACCACGGAAAAGGTGAACTTGAGGAAGTAGAACTTCATCAATGTATCGTTGGCCCATCATAGCCCCAGTCACAACCGCATGTAAGCGCGTGGGGCCATTGATCATGATGTTGTCCCATACCATGTCGGATATCGGTCCCTTTCCTGCATATTTTCTGGACGATAAGCAGTACCACTCTCACGCCACATCAGTTTGCGTCTACAATCTGATGACAGACTGAACTTACTCTCATCTGAGAAAAGTACGCATGCCCAGTCCTGTTCAGTCCAGTTGCGATGCTCATGACACCATTGAAAACGGGCTGTACGCTGCTGTCTGGTCAATGGGACACACACAACAGGTCTGCGGCCGTATAATCATCCGTACCTCAAACGTCTGGCTACAGTTTTTACAGGCATCGTACCTGCAGGCATCGTACTTCTAACACGACCTCCCCCGTGATGCCTGTTACACATTCCAGTAGTTTTAAATGATATTCACAGCCGTGAAACAAAGCTGTGGGCGATGTTGAACTCCCTGGCAACATCTGTTATTTTTCGCCCTTCTTCGATCTTTCCAATAATTCGGCCACGCACAAAATCATCTAAGTGATATCGGGAAGACATGCCGAAAATTTCAAGTTCGTCAATTAAGTCTTTCCTGTAAAACTTTGACTTGGAACAACAACTGTCCACACGCGTCAAATCCTTTAAAGCTCTTATCTGCGCTATCACGTGATGAACAGACGTGGAAAAGAAAATTTGCATACGCACACCTCTTCTTATTATATCCCGCACTTACTATAATTTCCACATTTTGCTTCCTCTCATTTTGTGGTTGCTATGGGTGATAGTGTTATCCGTCCTTAGCAATTGTTCAGCAGTGTATATTGATGCTGAATAATTACAGTTTTCCCTTTACTTTCTAAATTTGTGTTGTTACAACAAACATAATTATTAAGTTACATATCTTTGAAAGTAGACCGAAGTGTTTTTATCATAAATGTAGCTGCATATTATCTAGTGATTATAATAATATATTTGTTTAACACGTTCTACGCACGGGAGTTCATGAATTTAATTCTAAAACTAAAACTAAAAATTCATTAATTGAATATGTTCTCGTTACGCATATAGATTTCTATTCATTCACGGATAATAGGTGGTAAAGTCATGATGGATAAATGAGTCAACCTTTTTTGAATTACCGAAAATTTGGTACAAGATATTTTTCATTTTAAAATAGCAATAAGAAAATATAAATTTTACGTTTACAGTTGACTATTTTAATCACCTTCTTTTATTTCTTTATGATCTGGTGGTTTATTTTTTCAAGTTTATTTTTAAAAATTTACGAGAATAGTATGTTTATTGTTGTTAGATTTTAATAATGACACCGTTTATACGTTCAAACATGTCGTTCATTATATTAAAAGGTTTTTTGTTCTGTTTGTATCACTTAAGCATTTATGGCTACATTTTAATTATAATTAGTGATTTGATATTATAAGATTATGAATCATCTTGTTTTACTTTTTCTTAGGTACGCCGCACTTGTAAGTCAAATGGGAAGGTAAATTTAAAAAAAATATGTTATTTCAAGTACAATATGACTTTACATGTATCATCTCATATCATTTCTGCTCTTGTACTTTAAAAAAATTAAAAACTAATAACAAATGTTAAAAGAGAAAACATATGAATTTCTTCAAAATTTTAGGGTAATTTGCATGTTTATTCCAAATAAGCATCGTGTTTACTGCAATCAATGTGAGATATATTTAATTCATTTTGCTGTTCGTTTAAATTCTCTCGTATCTAAGACTTATATTTTGTAGATATTGTTAAGGTAAAACTTTATAAAGAAATTATTTTATTTTTCTTATCTATTTTTAAGTTGTTAATTAAATATTTGGCAAAATGAAGTTTTAACAAAAAGTGAAATAATTATGAATAAATCATACATAACAATATTCAAAAGAAATTAATTTTTTTAAGGACGAAAAAACACTCTTATTAATTTAAAGAAATAATCAGGTTAAGTCTCCAATGCCCAACAAATGTACAAGGAATTTTCCTTTAAAACAGATTAATCCCATAAGTAAACCTTAATCTTACTTTTGTAGATTCTAAATCCATTATTTCTATCTTTTAAATAATGCGACCACTTTTTGCGAAAAAATTTGTTATTTAAAAACAGTATTTAAGAGCATCTGTGGAATTATTTATCAATTAGATTTTTGTAAGGAAATAAAATTATTTTTTACAATTTTGTTTAGCAGACACTTATTAATATTTTAAAGGATAAAAAAGTAAACGTATTCTTCCCAAAGATTTTACATTCACTGATTTTGTTTGTTATCTAAAAGTTTTACAATGTAATCTATACTGGATTGATGATTGATTTTGGAATTTAACGGATATTTTTCAAATAAAACAAATTGATTATTAAACAATAAAAAGACTTATGAAGCTGCAAATATACCAAATATGGTAATATCAAAATGCGTTTAAAAATATGAAAACTAATAAAATGAAACATATATTTAAAATCGTACTTCTTGCGTTTCGTGCATTTGCTGTTCTAAAATACCTTACTACTAGTTTACAAATATAAAAATTTCATCAGTGGGGCATTTCGACCATTTATATTTTAAAGCGTGAAGATCTAACGTACACAATATTTAATCTGGAATAAAGCAACGTTCAATGTATTTCTTCCCGGTGAGTAAACAAATCCATATTTCACATAATTAAGTCCAGGATAAAATATAAAGACAGAAATGTATAACATATATAAATAAATATACACAGTGTGTCCCAAAATTTCCTGGACTGATCCTATAAACGAAAAATTACGAACTGAAATGAAAATTTTGACCTATGTTTATTCCAAATAATTCCCACTGGACTCAATATACTTTTTCGAACGACTGTAATAGTCATGAAAAACGGCTGAAAATTCGACTTTGCAAAGTGCGTGAAAATTTCGGTCTCAGTCGCTTGCAGTGGTCTCTTTAGGTGCAATTTTAACTTGAACAGGAAATAGTCATAGGGGGATAAATCTGGTGAATAAGGAGGATGGTTGAGCACGGCTACTGAGGCCAGAAAGTCCCGCACAATGATAGCAGTACGTGTGCTGGTGTTTTGTCGTGCAAGAACGAGCAACTGTCTCGCTGTCGGTACCGATGACGAACTCTGCATATTAGGGCCATGAAACGTTTGAAAATTTACAAATAGCAACTTCCAGTCTTACCGTCAATTTTATGTTCGTCCGTTGTTTGATCATCGAGAGTTCCAACATGATCAGGTAACACTGTTACAACAAACCGGATGTACTTAGTATAACACATCATATAGGCATGTAAAATTATACCGCTTTACAAGAGAAAGTGTAACCGCACTTTTGACATCACTTGCGGAAAAGCAGCGTCATCTATTCGCCAGTAATTTAACCAGTACGGGAAAGTTTGGGACGGACTGTGTATGAAACCTTATTTTGTTCGCTCACCAGGATTATGTACATCGCATATCTTTATAAAAATTCATCATTAACATTCATATTTAAATATTTTAGAATTCGTCACTTCTGAATTCGATAGATGCAACGTCTGTGCAACTGTTCTATCTGAGAACAAACTTACGTCTATATCTTACTAATATTAAATTAATCCAAATAAATTCAGTAAGGTAACACAATAACAGAAGAAGAAAATGAACATTAACTGTATGAAATTAAAAATATTAAACATTTTATTAATGAGTTTCTTGAAAGATTATGAATTTTGTGTTTAGGATAGCGTGCATTATCCTTTCATGTAGTATAGTATGATTCAGGGATTCAGACGATACTACCATAGCTCTCAACAATTACTATTTTTTTACCACTAATTTTAGTAGTAATTTTCGCCATACTTAATTTCCGAAATTGAAAAAAAAAATAATTGAGGCAAAAATTATTAATCGAAATTAATCAAAACAAAAAAGCGTAAAAGTTTATAGCTATGGACGACCGAGATTAATGATAATAAATGTATGAATGTAAAAAACAGTATTAATAATTCACGGTTAAATTATTTTTCAGAAAATCAAGAGAAATCAGTATCAAGATTTTTCGAAAATTTTCAGTTTATTAACATTGATTGATGAATGTCTTCATTTAATTTCTTCAATTTTAGCAATGCTTTTATTTTCATTTTATACCTAAACATTTATATATCAACGTTACATATATTACTTTTTCAAGCTAATCTTATTGTTGCATCATGTCTCAGGTTCATAATAAAAGACAAGCTGTATTGTGAAACAAATTGTATCTCAAAAGTTGTATACTCGTATTTTAAAGCCTTCCTAAAGAAAATTTTTCCTAAGACAATTATTTACTGAATATAATCATTAAGTAAAATATTCTGTTAAAAGCAAACTTTAATGTGAAAGCTTAATTAAAGTAAATTAATCTACACGTCTTAGAGCATTAGTTTTATAATTAAACTTGTTTAAATCCTTTAATTCTGTCACTTTACAGTGCGGAAGAAAGATTCTTTGTTATTTACAAAGCAGAAATTATCGGAAAAGTAAAATGTATTTGAGAAAATGTTGCAGGTAATCTTATGTTAATATTCTAATTCAGAATAAACATTGTCGATAAAATTTGTGAATTTTATTTGGACTAAAATATAACACTTCAATATAGTTATGTAAGATAATAATTTTTCTAAAGAGTGAATTGCATACTAATTTTGCTAGGTGCATATATTAATTAAGTAATTTATCTCAATATATTAATCAATTTCTTATAAAGAACGTATGTTATTCCACTTAATATATATTTTTGAAGTCTATAATGTAACTGAATTCAATAAATGAATTTTGTACTTTCTAAATTACTTTAACTGAAACATGTTAAACATGTGTAGAACTTGATATGTTTAGTAATTATGTATAAGAAATTTATATTAAGGCGAAGTTTGTACACTAGAAACTGTGAAAACATTCATAAAAATGTTTTAAACACATTCTGAGTAAATCGACAATAGTAAAATTTTACAATATTAACAATGAAACGAAAATTGTTGTTTTAACTCGTATACAATTGTAACCATAAATAATATTTGGCAATTACTGGACCTCAGCACATTTAACGGAAATTTAATTATTCCCGTTAATTCCTAATATTTCGATTTATAAGTTTATAAAACATTAAAATGTTAAATTGCCATCGGAAACACACATGTGTATATTTTTTTAAATTCTAGCATATCAGAAGTGAGTGAAAAATTTAAATGGAGCTTCTTTGGAGCAAAATGAAAGTGTTTTTTTTTTTAAGCATTGTGTGAATTTTAAATATTAAATGCTTATAAGAGAGTGATTTTTTGTAAGACTATTTTACTTTACCCTTGCTTTCACTCTTCTCCCTAGAAAAATAAATATTTTAATATATTTACGGCATAAATTCCACTCCGATTTTTTTAATTGATTGTGTATCACATACCGATGTTCCTTGTTGTCTAACTTAAGAGTAGTGAAAGTAGGATTGTTTTACACTGTTAAAAATAAATCCTTAAATTCACGGTAAAACTGCTGGCAGCAAAGTTGCCGGACTTTTTACGTTCCGTTAGTAGATTTTCCGTTTTAAGAGATAAAAGAAGGAAATTTTCCGTTTGAAGAAAGGTAACTTTCCGTTACGCTCTCAGAAATATTTCCTTCAAATCACGGAAATATTCCTGGCAGCACTTGCAGGAAGGGAAATTTTCCAATTTGAGAAACCTCAAAATTAAAAAACTACATATCTCTTTGTGCTGCCATCTGTGGACGATTACGGAGGTATTTTTTTATTTGGCATACGTCAAGAATATTTTCTGCCCAACCTTGGGTTCGAACCAGGAATGTCACTGCCTTGAGTTAGGTGTCTTGCCGATAAGACCAGTGGGCGCTTACTGGAACATCAGTTTGAAACGATGATACGGGAGTTCTTAAAATGGCGACTTGGGATTTAAACAATTTGGGGTTTAGAAACTTGGTAATTTTGATGTTAATTACGGGGATATTTCGCTATGAGTTGATGGTTGAGGTTTTAAAACTTTAATATTAATAGAGAATAACAACATGAATTATATATATTCTTAATTTGATTGTTAGATGTAAAATACGAATATTATATTTTGAATTATATTCCATAAAAAAAGTTTGCTTTTTTTAGAAAATTGATTTTTTTTTCAAACTATTATATATATTTTAAATCTGTTTGTTTTAATATATTTCCAGTGTGAGTGCTTTTTATAACTGTAAAAAATAAATTGCGGATAATTTTAAAGGAATGAGAAAATTATTTGTTGTTTTTTATTTAATTTCAAAGCATTATTTTTGTTTGTTGCTTTTGTGAGTAAAATCTATTTTTTTCCTTTAACTTAACTACTATATATATATATATATATATTAATCTGTTTTTTTTTTTTTTTTTTTTTTTTTTTTTTTTTTTTTTTTTTTTTTTTTTTGTTGTTGCTGTTGTTTCAAATAAACGCGAAATTTTAATTTATTGAATTTTTAGTTTTTTTGTGCAGCACCATGTTAGTTTTTTAAACATTGATAATAAATATGAAGCAGATAACTGAATATTTCCGTTGGCCCCTTTCGTCTTCGTCCGTTCCGTTGTTTTCCGAAAATATGAGGAAATTTTCTGTTTTTTAACGGAGAATGCCCCTTTGTCGAGAAAAGGGACTTTTTCTGTGAAATTCAGGAAAAAAATACCCGTGAATTTAAGATTATTTTCAACAGTGTATGTTAGAAATGTGTAATCACACATTACATCATTTCGTTCATGATTTTATTAAATCTTGATTAGTTCTCTTATCAGTGATTTCTGTTGGCTGTCTTATTAAAAAGACTTATTGGCTCTTTTCTAATCCTGTATAAATATTAAAAAAAATATGTATTATTTTCTCTTTATACTCACTGTGTTTCTTATTTTCATGTATGTTAGACCTGCTTGCTGTAAATAAAAGTGTTTTTAAATACGATTAATCATCATCTGCAGTCAACGCAAACATATACCTCCTCGGATATTCAACAAGAAAACGTGGCTTATTTTCTTCTTATCTCTGTTGGTTTTTATGCGTTGATTGGAAATTAGGTCAACATACTAGGATTTATTTTGCTCGGGAGTTTTTATTTCTTTCTGTGAGATTTTACGACAATGGCTGTGAGCAGTAGAGGATGTGCAGTGACTCCGTTTGAAGATAATAACTTTTCCATATGGAGCAAAAGAGTCACGGCTATTTTTTCAGCGGAGGACTTTTTAAAAGCAGAAGTGAATGAATCTAAAGAAGAGGAAAAAACTAAATCAAAAAAGGCTTATGCACTCCTATTAATGCTTCTAGATGACAGAATTTTGGCTTTTCCGTAAAAGGAAGATAACGCCTGTAAGATTTGGAAAAGTCTTGTATCTACTTATGAAGCGAGACAAAAAGACTATCTACAATAAAAAATAATAAAGACATTCTAATGAGACAGCATATAGATTAACTTTTAAAACTAATTACGGATTTACGGTTATCTGGTGCTGAGGTAAGTGACATAGATTCGACTGTTTACATTTTAATGCCATTACCTAAAGAATAAGAGGCAGTCAAAGTTGCTTTAGAAAATCAGCCCAGTATTAACTTAACTCTAGAATTTGTTTCATAAAGACTAATTCACGCTGAAGCACTGACAAATGATTTTAATAACAGAGATAAAAAATATTCTGTTAAATCTACGCTCGATAATGTAACATTTTCAACTGCACATAAGAATTCATTTTGAGATTTTGTAAACGTAAAAGACAAGCATCAAAATTTTGCAGAATGAAAAAATGTAAATGCTGCAAATGTGAAAAAGATGGATTGCAGATCGCGATTGTGGATCTTTAAAGACTAATACAACACATTTTGACGAAACGCAGTCCGCTCACGAAATATCTTTTGTTGTAGAAACTTTAAACAGTGATAAACTCATTATCAATTCTGACGCTACTTCCACACATGTGTTCTCAAAAAGAATGGTTCAGCTTTGCTAAAAACTGCATCAAGAACTGTTCAATGTTCCTCAAAATCTGCAGTTCTCGAAATTACAGGTATTGGAGACATTCGCGGTGAAATATCGAATAATGTTCATATACATTTGAAAGATGTACCTTCTGTTCCAAATTTGAATGGACAGCTCATCGCAGTGAAAAATATAGAAAGTGTCGGATTTTGTGTCATCTTCAAAAATGAAAAAGTTCTTATTGAGAAAAATTTAACGTTATATTTTGACCGTCGGAAAAATTGTGATTAAAATGTCAGTTCGTTTACTTAAAAGAAAATTATGCAGCAAATGAACTTAAAACTTTCTGTAAATTAAATCCTTCAGTAAGAAAAATTCGATGTAACAACGCGAAAGAATATGTTTGTGGTGAATTTCTAAATATTGCAAATGGAGCTGCTATACTTGTAGATCCTTCACCCCCGTCAATGTCTGAATCGTGTATCAGAAAGCGCAAACAGATGTCTTTTAGCAAAAGGGTGGAAGTGTAATTTGAAGCTAATTTACCTAAGAATTTTTGGGGCTTTACAGTATTCACTGCAGCTTATATAAACAATAGATTATGGATCCCCAATATAGACATCCCCCATATAGACAATACCACATGAATCCATTAACACTCCATACTATTTAAAGTATAAGGATCATCTTGATTTGAAGAATCTCAGAGTATTTGGCTGTGATGCCTATAAGAAAGAAGTTGATGAAAAATGCAAGAAAATGATATTTGTAGGCTTTTCATCATTGGGATATCGCCTATTAGAACTTAAAACCAAGCGTATCATTATATCAAAAATTTCAACTTTAATGAAGAAAAGAAAACTTTAAATGAATTTAAATATGTTTTCCAGAGCATCGATAAAAATAAGTTTGATTCTGAAAATCCATTTCACGAAGGTGTAAATGGTAGCTCTGTGCAAATCAGTAAAAAAATCTGATGATACGACAGAAGAAAATATGAGAAAATCTTCTAGAGAAAAGAAACTTCCTATTAGATTTCCAGAAACTGAAGTATATGAAGCTATGCTTACTTTAGAAGAGACTTTAAATTTTGATTACATTTCTACTTTGTCTCACAATGAACAACAAAAATTGAACGAAGCAACGGATGAAGAAATGGAGTCCATGAGAGAAAATGAATTGTGGAATTTAGAAGAGCTATCAATGGATAGAAATATTATTTCCTGCAAATGGGTTCTGCGGTAAAAGAAAGATGGAAAGTACAAAGCAAGGCTTGTAGCTCGCGGGTTCATGCAGAAAGAAGGAGTGGACTATACTTAGACTTTTTCACCTGTTATAAGTATGCCTGCTTTACGTTTAGTTTTAAATATTGTGTTAAATGAACATTTCATTGTTTTTGTTTTGGATGTTAAAACTTTGGATGTACAAAAAATCATTGCATCATGCAATGGATTTTTTGTACTGATGATGCCTCGCGTGTCGCTTGGCGAGACGTTTACAGATTGTATTTTTAATTGTTTTTAAGTATATTTTTTTATAAATTTTATTTTGTTAACTGTGCTCAAGTCTGTCTTAATCTATTTTATTTGGTGTTTTAATGGTTTTTAAATCCAGACATTAAATGTATATATACTGTAAATGAAATTATTTACATGGGTCAGCCAAAGGTGTATGATGATATTACTGGTAAGAAATGTAAACTTAAAAAGAGTTTGTATGGCTGCAAGCAAGCCCCACACCAGTGGTATCTAAAATTTCTAAATTTTGTGATTAAGTTAGGTTTCAAACAATTTAATGCTGAATCATGCATTTTTACAAGACATGTAAATTTAAAGAAAATATTTGTGGCTCTTTTCGTAGATGACCTGTTGATTGCAGGTTCATATGTTCGCGAAATTATTGTTATTATTGATAGGTTATCTAAAGAATTTCAGACGTCAAAATCAGAAAAGGCATCTGAATTCTTAGGCATCCGAATGGAATTTAACTCGGACAAGTTGTTCTTAGATCAAGAAACCTGTATTTTAATATTGTTAGAAGAGTACAAAAAACTTGATTGTAATACATGTCCTACTCCTATTGAACTTAAACCACCTTAAGGGGTCTAAGTCATCTAAGGGGGTGCCAAAATGCGATGATTTGTTTGAAATATGCGATGCTTACATCACCTTGTTAAATGCATACAATTCAACGAAACTTCGTGCTTATCATGCTGAATATGTGAATATATAAAAAAAACATGTTTGCTAAGTCGATATAATTCCTTTTACTATTTAAATCATTTAATTGATTTAATTTATATATAAGCGAGTTTTGTGCTGGCTACAAAAAACTTGTTTTTAAAACTGTATTTAAAGTATTCTTATCTTACTATTCTCAATAAAATATTGTTGAAAAGATGCTGTAGAAACATGACAGATGTTTGGTTGTTTAAAAAACATTTTATCATTTACTAATAAGTCAGGGGTTACAATTGACCCGAGCTTACATTTACTACTTTTTACCTTAATTAAATCAGTTGACGTATTTCTTCTGGATTACCTTTAACTCCACTAACGATTATTTGATATTTTTCTCTAATAGCTAAACTTCTGTTCTTTTCATAACAAAACCATAAAATTAGAAATCTCTATTGTTCTAATATATTTCTATCTGTCGCACAGTAACCCATAAGAGCATTATTGAAGGAAATATGTCTAATTTATTCTTAATTAAGCGGAGAACAAATTATGTTGTTTGACAATCTATTAAGCTAGAGGGCATATTCTGTGAAACATCGGTATCTATTTACCAAAATCCTCCAGATGTTATGGAATAGCAGAAATCGTTCATTCTGGAAAACAGGATTTATGCAAGTATATTAAATACTTATATAGTCGAGGAATATTAATAAACTACCGAATTGCGTAATCTGGAATTGGAGGTGTATTGTAGTTTGAAATTTATTTTATATATTTACTTTGAAAATTCCAAATCTTTAAAAATAAAACGACACTTTTTTTAATAGAATTTTTCACCTTATGTAAATAAGAAAATTTTAAATTTCAGGTATTTAAATATTAAATAGAAATTTTCAATTAAATAAATGTGATAAAAGCGTACGAACCCTGTAAAAATATATATTTGAAAAAATAATTGTTATCGTAGACGTTAGAAATACATCTGCAAGTCAAAAAATAATGATACAATGAATCGGAAAATTAATCATTATTTTATTTTTCCTCTAATTTCTGTGGATTACTTCAAACCATTCATTTTAGAAAATATGATGTAGACAAATAAAGGACAAAGTAAACAAGAACGAAAAATCATGCGTCAAGCATAGATTATGTAACTCTTTCCAACGCTTCCAAAATAATTTTACAAATCACTACCGTTTAATAAGCTGAAAGATAACATCTAAGTAAACAATTTGGAAAACGCATAACATATTTAAAGACATAATTTCAGCAATTTCCAACATATACAATATTCGGAAAAATATCCGAATACTTTTATTCAGCCCTGTATTATATCTATAGATTTGTATATATACTACATAGGATGCTAAATTTTAGTTCAGTTAAGAAACGCCTTAGCACAGTTTAAAATTCTCCTTCTGGAGTTTCTGTCAATAAACGGAAATGTGTTCGAGAACTTTTGTGCTTCCCTGCATATGATCTACAGAATTTATACACACCACGTAATAAACAAAAAAGTGAGTTAAATTTAAAATCGCATTCAGTATCTTAAAACGCATTTCCAGGAATTATTGTTAACAGACAGTAGAGAATTCTTTTGTGTGTCCCTGTAAATGAACGATGACTGCTATACACACAATATTCTGTAGTAAGCCTTTTGTAATGCACCTTAGTGATATATGTAAATTTCAATGCGTTTAAAACAGTGAAACATTATTTAAATAAACCGCAGACGATTTTTCTCCATAGACGTAATGTAACGGAATTCTTTTGACTGTCCCTGTAAAGTAACTATAAGTGCTATGCACACCCTATTCCATATTAAGCTTCGTGTAATGCACCTTAGTGATATATATCAATTACGATGTGTTTGAAATTGTATAACATCATTAAAATAAACCGCAAATTATTTTTCCCCATAGACCGTAATGTAACGGAAATCTTTTGAGTGTCCCTGTAAAAAAAAAAATATAAGTGCTACACACTTCCGTTGAAATAGGGAACATGCTATAGATAACGACAATAACATATAAAAATTTCAAGGCAATCCGAGCATATTTATGGGATTTAGAGCACGGCCAGACGGCAGACGGCAGACGAAAAGACGGCAGACGGCAGACGAAAAGACGGCAGACGGCAGACGGCAGACGGCAGACGACCAGACGGCAGACGGCCATACGGCCAGACAAACCGAAGTCGAACTTTTCAACTAGGTTGGAAAGTGTTAATAAAAAAAGACAAATACTATTTAATATACGAAAATATAATAAAACCACGAACTAAAATTAACGTAACCTCTTCTGAGTTGCCCTCGATTCAGAAAAGCGTTCCTTTATCTTTAGGAACCTCAGAAACTTGTCGGTTTTCGGGATTTAAAGATGAATTTATAAAAACAAGACATCTTTTACTGCCCATACTTTTTGGAAAAGTTTCCGAGTAGTTTCTATATTGTATTAATCAGTTTTGTCAAACCAGAATATCGGTTTGTAGAATGCTATAATTTCAGCTGCGTAATTGACTTTATACGTGCATAACTAATAGCATAATATTAATTTTAATGTTAATTTAACTGCTGTTAATTTATCATGTTTCTCCGAAAAACATGTTTGTTGAACATGAAAATGTTTACTTGAGAAAATTGACAGTATTCGATAAACCTATATTCTGGGTTTAGGAAACTGTTATAACTACTCGTGTATGTTTCAGAAAAATACGGACAGCAAAAGAAACGATGTTTTTATAAATGTTTCTTTAAATCTCGAAAATCTTTTAGTTTCTGGGGTTTCTAAAGATAGAGAAAAGTTTTTCGAAACCATGGGAAACCTGGAACAAATTATTTTACATTTTAATTCGTTCATAAGTTATATTTTCGTAGATTAAGAAACATTTGTCTTTCTTATTACAATGAATACGTAGAATATAAATAGACTATGGAATTGCATTATCTTTAGAATATATCGTTGACGAACAGGTTTTTAGGGATTAAGAAGATTTTTAAGTAGAAAAAAAATGTATGCGTTTATTTGCTGTGGTAAATTTTATACAAATATCTATAAGTTGAAATATGTAGTATAGTGACAATTTATCCCATTTTTTTCCGACACATATTTTTACAAAATATGGTACAGAGAAAATATTTAAACTGTAACAATATCTAAATATTTTGGAATACCTTTAAAATAAATAACTTAAATAGTAAAAATAAAAATTCAAAATGCAATTAAACTACTTATTTAAGAATTGTATGTTAAAAGACTCCTTAAATCTAATATTTTAAAGATTATTAGAAAAATCTACCTTTATATTAAATGAAGCTACTTAGTAACGAGTATTTCATACTTCATAGTATTAAGGGAGTTTCAAGCATTTTCCTCAAAAAGCTGTTTTAAGTTTTTACCTGTTGGTGATAAGTAGGCAAAGCAAATTGCAAAACCGTTCAAAATAAGATCGAAAATAAGATTATGTTTATGCAATAGTACACCCAAGGGTAGAGAATGCGGTTACCAAGTTTTCCGTTGGGTACCAATGTTTTTTTTTTTTTTTTTTTTTTTTTTTTTGTGACCAAGTTATTTACTCTGGCGGATTTTCTTTTCGCTTCTTCTCCCTTTTTTTTTTTTTGTGTGTGTGTGTGTGTGTACAAAAATTGGCCTAACAGAGCACAAATGACATTTTTTTATTATTATTTCTCATAAGGCATCACAAAGTTACGCAATAAATTTAGAAATTATATTCAAACAAAAAATATATTATGTTTTGTGTTTAATTTGGCAAAAATAAGTTCATCAAATAAAAATTTTAAAATTATAAAATCAGAATTATCTGACTGACTTCGACAGGAAAATAGGCAAAATCATTGTTTCCTGCTTCACTATTTCATCGATGCCCATTTCATCAGATACAGATTTTGTACCACTCATCCGGACATTTGAAGCATTCGATAATCAGCATTTCCCGAACATGTCGGTTAATTCAGCTTTCATAGTATTTATTTTTTTCAGAGATATATAAGTTTGATAAGTTTGATTAGAAAACTTACTTTATAAATTATGTAGTATTCTAAATTATGCAAATAATAGTTTAAAAGTATGCTTGTTATTATTTTTTCCAATCAATTCATAAAAAAGTTTTGTCCTTTTTGAAAATTATTGCGATGGAGGGTAAGATTTACTGGCGACTAAGGACTTTTTGCTAGCTACTAGATTTTATCAAATTTATAAAGCTCTGGTCGACACATTAACTTTCAAAAAGTTACACTTTTACATTTTTATGTGACCCCCTATTAAAATTGGATAACTAGAATTTTTTTCATGTTTGCTACAACAAGATAATTACAAAAAAACTGCATACGTCAATATTTATAATTAACTGAAATATGATAAAGAAACAAAGCTGACTTACATACTTTTTCGCACGATTTAAAAAATCATTTGATAAGTTAAAAATTGCGACCATTTACAAATTGATAATGGCATTTTTTATAGTAAAATATATTACCAAATGTTTTAAAATATCATGAACTCTAAATAAAGCATTAAGTATACAAACATCATGCATAGAGATATATATTGTTTTAAATAATTGAAACATAATTTTTAAAAAGCAATTTGTAAACTTTTTAAACAAAGCCTACAGTACAACTGATAAGCGTAAAACACGATTTTATAACAACGCACATGTTATTTTACATAAAAATAACAAAGTGATAAAAGTAATTGAATAATAATTTACAAGTTAATTATATTAAAATATAAGAAATCGTAAAATAAAGTTTTAGAAGTCATAAGAGTTCAAGGGAATTTTGCGATTCATAACATTATCTAATCTAGCTTGTCTTAAAAAAATGATTGAATTGCAATGCTTAATCTCATGAAACAGACAGTGTGCTTCAAAGGTCGTCGCTTGAATGAAAGAAATATTCTTCCCATAATTGTTTTTAAAATGAAAGACAATCATTTCATCTTTTGAACATGGTTACTTGAATTTTTTTTCATGATGGATCTTAAATTTCACTTTTAGTTATTTCTATTTGTATTTCTTGTCAATATTCTTTGAAAAGTGTATTTGTAAAGAATACGTATTTTCTTAATTTTCTTAATAGTGCGAGCGAATACGAACATTTACGTCAGATTTTATTTAAAATATCAAAATTTACAACACGAATTGTAGAAAAAAATAAGTAATACAGAAATATATAAAACGAAAAGTTTGCTTTTTTTATCTTTAAATACCTAAATTACTTTATAATTTTTATTTGTTATCTTTATTATTATTTCATATTTATTATTATTTTTATTTTTGTATCTTTAGATAAAAATAAATTAAATTAACTATTCCATTGATGCCAGCAAAACCAAGCCTATTAACATTGTCAAAAGTTTTTTTATGACACAAAAATAACAACAAATGAAATAATATCTTGAAATTAAAAACCTTACACTCTTATTTTGTAACCTTCTGTAAGTTTCGTTTTAGATAAAATCAAATCGTTTTTGTGTCACAAAATATAATGAAAAATAAATTGCAAGAAAAGATTAAACCAGAAAACATTTTTTTATTGGTACTTTTGTAGACAGTAGAATGTTTTTTTATGATGTTTTAATCACACTTTTTGTGATAGAGAATATTATATTACTTTAAGACAGTTAAATGATACAAAAAAATATTGTGCATTAACATTAAAAGAAGCAACTTTTCAAATAAAACAAAACTAAAAATCATATTGTTATCAAATAAACTCCCTAACTCTGATAGAGAGTATTATTTTACTTTAAGACAGTTAAATGATGTAAAAAATGTATTGTTAAAAGAAGTAACTGTCCAAATAAAACAAAGCTAAAAATCACATTGTTATAAAAACAATTAAAGAAATAAATATTTAAAAAAAAATTAATACAGACGTTAGAAATGGTAACTTCCGAATATCAATATAGTAGATAACGAAAAGGAAAAACGTTAATGGAAGCTCTTATGCAGATTTTAAATCTGCAATTTTTTTTTTGAAACTCATTTTATTAAATCGTAGAATTTAATATACCCCAGCAATTACTTTTTATCATTAATTGTCTATTGGCCATTAAAGTAAGTCAGGAACGCTGTAAAAGAACATTATGTATTGCACTTCTTTATTAACGGAATTAAAAAAATACGCAGAATATAAATTTACTTTCTACGACAAACAATTCCATAATTTTCGTTTTTACTATCTAAAATTTCTTTTAACGAGAACGCTTTGATAAAAGAAGACGGTCCCTTTAGACCGTTAAACAGTTATACATTTCTCTATACCTCACAATTATAATAGGCTGTATATACCAATATTTTTGTCGACGGCGTTTCGTTTCATATAAAAAATAATGTAGTACATAATTCATAAATTTTGTTTTACTGTTTGTTTAATGGTTTTTGTTACTAAAAATGTGTTTTAGAATCGGAAACATTTTTAGAATATATCTGAGTCTATTTATTGTATTTCATTAAAACGAAAAAATGTCAATATTTAAAAAGTCAATATTTAAAATATATTAATACAATCTGCTCATTTTGTTTTCCAACCCCTCTTTTCACTACGGTGGTATGATCCACTTGGTTACCATGGGAACTTGATGACGTTTGTGATGATGATGTTTGCGCACTCTCCGATCATGTTTTCTCCAGAATTCTGACGTGTAAGCTCATTTTGACATTTTCGACTTGTTTTGTAACATCCTGATGACGTTCGCAGAAGCGAAATGAAACGTTGATGTTTAATTGTGTTGTAAATTCATGATTTTAATGTATGTGCCATTTAGCAAATGTTGTATTTGAATTGTGAAAAAATGTCAATCTTGTGATTTTTAGGAAATATACAAATTTAAGTTTGCGACGGGGGATTTATCATTCACATCCTCAAACTTTAACCTCTTCTAACTCCTTGAAGATTTGATTAAAAGAATATAAATTATGCTATTATATATAATGATATATTTTCTGGATCTCGAAAAAAATAACCAAATTTTATTTATATTCGGAAAGTAGTCACAATTCACTGCCAAAATGTTTCTAATTGTGACCCAGTCTTCATATATGTTATATTTCCTCTCTGCAAGTGTTACGTGGTAAAATACCATGGTCAGGACTGATATTTGATACCTTGTGGGACTGTTTAAATAAATTATTTTAGTTCTAAATCAGCAATTTTGAATACATACTGTATATTCTTACCATTCTAATCAGTGGAAATCAGTAGGAAACGCTTATGTAAGGTAAAGCCAGGAGAGATGGCGCGGTCGGTGAGATTGCGCACATAGTGGTACGGGAGGAAGGTGTAGAGTGAGCGCGCAGCGACTCCAGGTAGTTGTACAACAGCAATAGTGGAGTGTCTACTTGAAAGTGCACGTTGATTGTTTTGAGCGTCTAAGATAAAGCATTCCTATTTTGTTTTGTTTTCCCA
This sequence comes from Maratus michaelseni, assembly GCA_963931845.1. Taxonomy (NCBI): domain Eukaryota; kingdom Metazoa; phylum Arthropoda; class Arachnida; order Araneae; family Salticidae; genus Maratus; species Maratus michaelseni. Next base: position 303,342,519 of record OZ007587.1, on the reverse strand, counting down.
AAGTAAGTGCTTGAATTTTCATAGCTATTCTTCAGAATTTCTATACAATGTCAGTAGTGCAAAATATTTTAAACTTAAACGATTTCACATAAGCTTCTAATCTAGACTAACAGTGTGAACATGAGCGGTTCGTTTTAGTAGCAGCCATGTTTAAATAAAAGGCCGAGCAATCTCTCCTGCCGAAATTGGACAGTTTGCGCATCTGCTACTTAGGAGAGATGGCGCATTGTTCTCATTAGCGTCCATGCTAGGATAGATTACGCAGCTTATTGGTAAATATGCATAAAAAGAAAGTAAAAATGAAAATGGACTAATTTTAAGTTAAACGTGTTATCAAGTAACTTAATGTTATTTTGTAATCTTATTTGGACTTGCTTTTTCTGATTCTTTTTTTTCCTTTAATTAAAAAATTTTAATCGTTTTTAAAATTATTTCCTTTTTCTGATTCTTTAATCATTAGGTTGAAATATTCACTCCTAATGCAGTAATATTTGTTCACAGAAACCTTACAACAATGTCATTTAAGTTTAATTATTATTCTTAACAATTTAACTCTCTCCTACCCATGTCTCCCCTGTACCCATGTACTCAATATCTTCTACCCATGTGCGCAATCACACCAACCCTGAAAGGACAGATTGCGCATAATAACATTCTTGGTTTTATTACAACTCTTCTATTAAATTAGAACATAACAAAAAAATAGCAATGGAAATGCATAAAAAACAAATGAAGTAAAAATTATTCATGGATAGTTTAGCAAAAAATTAATATTTAGATTTTTTATTGTTAATCTTTTGAATTGTGCGCAGACTTTCCTTTCTTTACCTTAAAAAAAGAAATCCGGCCGACCGCCCACTGTCTGTACCCCAATAATTCGCATAAATTCTTTTGCAAAGAGTCTGGATATTTCTTCTCAAAATGTCCAAAACATTGTTTAAAACTCTCTTGGACTATATAATTATTGTTTGTACCGCGGGTAACATGTGTCAAGCTAAGAAGACTAACGAGATGAGAAAAGATGCTCCAAATTTGCAAGATGGGCCGTATGAAAGATGTTTTGTGGTAGAATGAGAAACTCTTCACCATCGAGAAGGCTCAGAACCGTCAGACTGATCGATAAGTATTACGTTCAATGCAGAGAAATGAAAACAAAATAAAAATCGTCACAGGATCTGTTTTTCTGAAAGGATTAATGGTTTGAAAAAGAGATAACCTCACGGAAAAAACACCTTTAATTTTTATTCATAAAAACGTAAAGATTAATGTTAAAATATAGCAAGACAAAGTGTTGGCTAAGATTTTGGCCCCACGGAAGCAAATAATCCTAATGGAATCTTTGAGATTTGGATCAGCAGGATCAGCAGGATCAGCAATGGATCAGTAGGATTTCTGCTTTCACATGGAGCAAAAACGACATTGGCCTTTTTCGACGCACATTGGCCTGGATATTTAACAAAGGATGAATGGCCTTCGAATAGTCGGATCTTAACACACTCGACTTCTGTGTTTGGGATTACTTAGAAGAAAAGTTAAAGAGCAAGAAAATGTCTAGCTTGCACTGTATGCAGCACGAAATTATCAAGGCTAGGGACGGTTACCTGTGCCGCATGGTCAATTCTGTGATCTGTCGTTTTCAAGATTGTGTAAAAGCGAATTGTGAACAATTTGAACAATTCGTTAAAATATTGTTATTTTGTTAGAATAACACATGTCATCAGGCAGAGTATATTTTAGATAGCTTTCATTAGAAAATGCTACCTATTGCAGCCATTCGAAGGAAAGAATTCCAAAAAATTTTGATACAAGGATTGCGGAACATTTTTTGTTTTGGATTTATCTTAAAAAATGGCTGAGATATGGCAGTTTGAAATTCTAGGGTGGCTGACATTTTGAAACAATCTGATTTTATTTATGCTGTAACTCTCATTCTGAAATTCGCATTCAAATTCAGTATTAACGAAAACCGGGATTGCATTTTTTATAATCGGGTTCGAAGCATTTTATCCTCGGGTGTTTCAGTAAATTGAGTTGAATTTTTAAAAAACATGGACTATGAAAGCTACCGTTTCCTCCCGTAACAGGCCGGAAGGACGTTTTGAGAATATAGCGTTTTTCTTGCGCGCCAATACTTTTCAGCCACCCTGTGTAAACAAATTATGAACTTACCGACATAAATAATAGAATTCTAATGGTTACCATAAATAATGAAATGTTTTTGATTAATCGCTGGCATACGACTAATATGAAAGTACCAAAATAGCTTTTTGGTGTTGCTGGTGGAAAATGTATGAAAATATACTGAATGTAAAAAGGCAATTAAAGTATTGAATTAAAAACGATTTTAATCTACGTTCTGTGTGACGGTGAATATATATCGAAAATTTTTAACTCGAGAAACCTGTGTTAGGTTGCCAGGTTTATGAAAATAAGAAAATTTAGTTTTTAGTTAATTTCAAATAATAACAATATTTTAATGTAAAAATTTCTTAGCACTGTATCAAATATGTTATACTATTTGACACTTTAATATATATGTTATTATTAACCGACTTTATATCTCAAACGTTACACTTTGTTTTCTCTGAAATATCTATGTGCATGAAAACGCAAATGTAAAAGAAAAATATTAATATTAAAAAATATATAAATTTCCAAAAGTGTTTACAAATTCATTTTTGAAGGAAAATGTATTTTTAACATTTAGAGTTAACGTATAACTTTATTTTGAAATCCTGCGAAATAAAACATTTTATCATAATGTTAACATTTCTTCAGAAGGTATCATAAGCACTTTAACAAAATAATATTACCTTTAACCTATGTGGAAATTTCAAATTAATTTCTAAGTAAAAAAAATATTAATCACTGAATAAAACTATTTTAAGTACTCACATTTATGTACCGTAGAGTGCATTGAGAAAGACTGAATGGGAAGTATTTCGATGTGTTTCTACTTTTGTAAGTAGGCAAACAAATGAATGCAGGAGGAAATTACAGTCTTATGCTGTGAAAGGAGAAATTTAACACTGAATAAACAGTTTCAATGAAACACATTACCCTGATGGAAGCTTCTTTCAAAGTAAACATCGGTGAGTAAATTGCGATTCCATTATGCAATACATTTGTAAATGTGTGTATTAAAGTGCTATACGGGCAAATAAAGAAAAGAACCAGGAAAGGATTTCTGGAGAAAGTATACATGATGATATAGACATTCAGTGACGAATGTGAAATAAATTTTAGTTTTAAATTTAACATTTATATTCCAAATTATGAAATAATAAAAATTTCATTTCTCAAAGAATTTTTATGAATTTTGAAAAAGACGTTAAAAATTTGTGAAATCATTTAATACACTTAAATTTGAATTAATTATGATTTCGCGTATTAAAATTAATGAACGAAATCGAAATATATAGAGGATATTTACATTTGTCATTATTCGAATTCTTTAAAATAATAGATGCATAAGATAATAGGTATCCGTACCAAAACATACAACTAAGCCAACAGTGGCGCCAGTAATAGTAGTTACAGTAACCCTTACTTTTTGGCAACCCCATAGTTTATTTTTTATAGCTTATTTATTTCTTATAGTTTATTTATTTATTATAGCTTATACTTTTCATATTAGTTTATAGTTTATAGATTTTTGTTATAGTTTATAACTTTGTGTTATTTATTTATTTATTTGAATTTAGTTATTATACTTTTTTATTCATTTTATTTTATTTCTTATAATTTTTACAATATTTAACAATTTAATGTTATCAATAACGTTAAATTATTATTTTAAACATGATTGACAACAATAAACAAGTTGACAACCATTTTTAGCGATTTATCTTCAGGGTATGGATTATACGTAACTACCAAATAATGGATTTAGTATTTTACAGAATTAAACAATGTACAAATAAAATGGCCTGGGATATAAATATAGATATTGTTTAGAAATGAAACTTTCAATTCTATATCTTATAATTAAAAAAAAAAGATGAACAGTTTTATTTGGAAGAGATATTGTCTACGTAAAAATATTTTTATTTTGTAGAATGAATTATGCTTTTGAAGCATGATAAAATAAAGTATCTATATCTCATAAGAAATTGTATCAGTGCCAACCGATGTGTTAAATGGATTTTATTATACTTATTTTCTTAATGATACAAAGTAATCTAATTCAAGTTTCATAACTTTTATTTAAGGAAAAACACATGGATTTGTAAATTTAGCGTATTTATTTTATTAGTAATCGAATGTTTGGTATTTTTCATTAATTATAAAAAATGGTGACAGGGCAATGGCCGCCTCTGGACCTTCTGTAGCGGTTGATCCGTACGTCTAGAGCATATTGACCTTTTGGTTAAAATGGCCTTTATTTGGAGATAATAATTTTCTTTTTTTCTCTGTCTGTTGGAAAGAAAACAATATTTCAAATATTGTAATGATAATATTAGTCTATTCATTTATATTTATTTATTTCAATTATTTTAGTGCACATAATTGCTAAAATTTACTCTGTATGCATGATGCTTTAGATAAATCGAGATTTCGAGTAATTTTGGAAATAATGAAACTAGTTGGATTAATAGTATACCGCCAGAAGTCAATACAATCACTTATAATCAGTCTACAATGTTTATACCAGCGCAGCGTGAGCAGTTAATGAAAGAGGGAAGAAAAGGATTCAGATATTATGAATTATTTTAATGAATGTACAAATGGGAATGTCACAATCCCAAGAATAATTAGACGGTGAAAAGCCTCCGAAACAAGCTAAAAGCGCATTCAATTCTTACATGATATACATCACCATTATATTCAGTGCACAGGAAATGAAATGGATAACCAGGGCATTAACATTTTGAAAAATAAAGATCATTATAACAGATGTTTACGAATTTTAGAAGAGATGAGACTGCGAATATGAAATCGTGTAGCTAAATAAGATACAGCATACCAAAGCTTGGTATTGTTTAACGTCGAATACATTCATTATAAATAATTCATTTTCATTAAGAACGCGTGTTTAATCAAACGAACTGCAAGTCATTTGATGACTGCTTGTTTAAATTCCCTAAATTTCACTCAGTCCGCACTCTTTTTCAATGTCATTCATTTGCTGAAAAGTGTCAAATTTGGGAATTTAACTGCTTGTTATGCTATGGTTCCATTTAAGGTACACGGCGATCGGACTATTAACAGCAATGATATTTACAGTTATTCGAAGGCAGTCAAGTTTATAACAAAATGAATATGTGATTTCATCTAACAAAACAAGTTGGAAATTGTACGTCAAACGTTACAAACGAGGTGCGTTCGTACGCACGTTTTAGAATTAAATTCATGATATCCCGTGCGTAGAACGGGTTAAACAGTTAGTTAAGTATATATTTTATGACACTGTTCATACAAATATCTTATCTAGTTATATAAATATTCAGATATATATGTATCAGCTAGTTATATAAATATTCAGATCTTGATGATTTTTAATTCTGTGAAATGAATTATATCGTCTGCAGATTAATTTCTGTCATAAAATAAGTATCTCGGTCGCTTGACGATTTAACATCCATCGGAAGCTCCTATAACAAAAAAGTACCGATTTAAAAAAAAAATTCAAATTTCTTAATAAATATTTTTATTAATATCTCCTAAAATTTTGATTCGATTTTAATAAAATTTGAAATGTCTCGACAAAATTCTGCAAATATAATATATTTTAAATTGCAAACCATTTGGTTGGGTAGTTTTGCGTTATTATATGCGGACAGACAGACAGACGGACGGACAGACAGACGGACAGACAGACAGACAGACGGACGGACAGACGGACGGACCAAACGACGACTATAGGTGCTACGTATTTATATAATTACGAACGCACCTAAAAATGAAGGAAATTTCGAATGGCCACAATTTTTTAAGTTTTGAAAATAGCGTTAATGAATGCAAATTACTCTCAATTCGATCAAAGGTCAGTTTAGATGCACCATGCAACGACACCATATTACTGTAAAGCCAGTGTTTGCAATAACTATACACGATGCGCAAACTCGGACCTTTGAATTTATTGGTGTCGATCTAAAATATCTGTTTATGTGCTTGTAATGCTCTACGTTGCTTTTTAAGGCAAAACAGCTTAATAGTACTCTAACAAGCATAAAATCCTTGTCAAAACCCGATACTGAATGGACAGAAGTGTTAAAAAAAGCTGGCATCCAACCAATTTTGTGGTTAACAACTGCAAAAATGTGTAACAAGAAATAACGAAGAAAGGCGAAAAATAACATATGTTGTCCGCGTATAGGACATCGCACCCAGTGGAGTTTCCCGGTTAGGGAATGCAGATCCAAGATTTGCGATGTGTTCCAATTATCACTGGTAAGGCAGTCTTTGCAATGCGACGATTGTAGAAGAGACGTATAATATCCTATCGTAAAAAAAGACAGGCGTGTAGATTAATATTCCCGAAAATTGTACTTAGGAATTTGCATCAATGGATTCTACACCCGAAAGTGAGTATGTGTCTCATTGTCAAGAGTTCAACATTGTGCCGTTTGCAGTGGTGTCATCAACATCGCAATTTGACCGATAATGACTGAAATTGTGTACTCTTTCAGATCTGTTTCATGGATATTTTATGGATGGTAAGTAGTACCACGCTCACAACAAATCAGTTGCAGTTTATGACCAGATTACAGAGTGAAACTACACTGTTAAAAATTTGCAGCAAACTGTCCAGTCATTTGACCGTTTTTATAAAAAACGGTTACATAATCGTAATTTAACTCTATTCTGACCATAATATAGGCAATAATATGGTCAGAATGTACTTAAATTACGGTTATGTAACAGTTTTCTATAAAAACGGTCGAATGACTGGACAGTTTGCTGCACATTTTTAACAGAGTATTATCATATAAGATCAGTATATAAGACAAGTCTTCCTCCATCTAGTTGCGACGCTTACGACATCATTGCAAACTGATGCTACAATGATCTCTTAAAAATAGGACTCACCAAACATGTAATTCAGGGAGATTATTAGGAGAATTTATTTGTTATTTATTTATTTATTTGAATTTAGTTATTATACTTTTTTATTCATTTTATTTTATTTCTTATAATTTTTACAATATTTAACAATTTAATGTTATCAATAACGTTAAATTATTATTTTAAACATGATTGACAACAATAAACAAGTTGACAACCATTTTTAGCGATTTATCTTCAGGGTATGGATTATACGTAACTACCAAATAATGGATTTAGTATTTTACAGAATTAAACAATGTACAAATAAAATGGCCTGGGATATAAATATAGATATTGTTTAGAAATGAAACTTTCAATTCTATATCTTATAATTAAAAAAAAAAGATGAACAGTTTTATTTGGAAGAGATATTGTCTACGTAAAAATATTTTTATTTTGTAGAATGAATTATGCTTTTGAAGCATGATAAAATAAAGTATCTATATCTCATAAGAAATTGTATCAGTGCCAACCGATGTGTTAAATGGATTTTATTATACTTATTTTCTTAATGATACAAAGTAATCTAATTCAAGTTTCATAACTTTTATTTAAGGAAAAACACATGGATTTGTAAATTTAGCGTATTTATTTTATTAGTAATCGAATGTTTGGTATTTTTCATTAATTATAAAAAATGGTGACAGGGCAATGGCCGCCTCTGGACCTTCTGTAGCGGTTGATCCGTACGTCTAGAGCATATTGACCTTTTGGTTAAAATGGCCTTTATTTGGAGATAATAATTTTCTTTTTTTCTCTGTCTGTTGGAAAGAAAACAATATTTCACATATTGTAATGATAATATTAGTCTATTCATTTATATTTATTTATTTCAATTATTTTAGTGCACATAATTGCTAAAATTTACTCTGTATGCATGATGCTTTAGATAAATCGAGATTTCGAGTAATTTTGGAAATAATGAAACTAGTTGGATTAATAGTATACCGCCAGAAGTCAATACAATCACTTATAATCAGTCTACAATGTTTATACCAGCGCAGCGTGAGCAGTTAATGAAAGAGGGAAGAAAAGGATTCAGATATTATGAATTATTTTAATGAATGTACAAATGGGAATGTCACAATCCCAAGAATAATTAGACGGTGAAAAGCCTCCGAAACAAGCTAAAAGCGCATTCAATTCTTACATGATATACATCACCATTATATTCAGTGCACAGGAAATGAAATGGATAACCAGGGCATTAACATTTTGAAAAATAAAGATCATTATAACAGATGTTTACGAATTTTAGAAGAGATGAGACTGCAAATATGAAATCGTGTAGCTAAATAAGATACAGCATACCAAAGCTTGGTATTGTTTAACGTCGAATACATTCATTATAAATAATTCATTTTCATTAAGAACGCGTGTTTAATCAAACGAACTGCAAGTCATTTGATGACTGCTTGTTTAAATTCCCTAAATTTCACTCAGTCCGCACTCTTTTTCAATGTCATTCATTTGCTGAAAAGTGTCAAATTTGGGAATTTAACTGCTTGTTATGCTATGGTTCCATTTAAGGTACACGGCGATCGGACTATTAACAGCAATGATATTTACAGTTATTCGAAGGCAGTCAAGTTTATAACAAAATGAATATGTGATTTCATCTAACAAAACAAGTTGGAAATTGTACGTCAAACGTTACAAACGAGGTGCGTTCGTACGCACGTTTTAGAATTAAATTCATGATATCCCGTGCGTAGAACGGGTTAAACAGTTAGTTAAGTATATATTTTATGACACTGTTCATACAAATATCTTATCTAGTTATATAAATATTCAGATATATATGTATCAGCTAGTTATATAAATATTCAGAACTTGATGATTTTTAATTCTGTGAAATGAATTATATCGTCTGCAGATTAATTTCTGTCATAAAATAAGTATCTCGGTCGCTTGACGATTTAACATCCATCGGAAGCTCCTATAACAAAAAAGCACCGATTTAAAAAAAAAAATTCAAATTTCTTAATAAATATTTTTATTAATATCTCCTAAAGTTTTGATTCGATTTTAATAAAATTTGAAATGTCTCGACAAAATTCTGCAAATATAATATATTTTAAATTGCAAACCATTTGGTTGGGTAGTTTTTGCGTTATTATATGCGGACAGACAGACAGACGGACGGACAGACAGACGGACAGACAGACAGACAGACGGACGGACAGACGGACGGACCAAACGACGACTATAGGTGCTACGTATTTATATAATTACGAACGCACCTAAAAATGAAGGAAATTTCGAATGGCCACAATTTTTTAAGTTTTGAAAATAGCGTTAATGAATGCAAATTACTCTCAATTCGATCAAAGGTCAGTTTAGATGCACCATGCAACGACACCATATTACTGTAAAGCCAGTGTTTGCAATAACTATACACGATTCGCAAACTCGGACCTTTGAATTTATTGGTGTCGATCTAAAATATCTGTTTATGTGCTTGTAATGCTCTACGTTGCTTTTTAAGGCAAAACAGCTTAATAGTACTCTAACAAGCATAAAATCCTTGTCAAAACCCGATACTGAATGGACAGAAGTGTTAAAAAAAGCTGGCATCCAACCAATTTTGTGGTTAACAACTGCAAAAATGTGTAACAAGAAATAACGAAGAAAGGCGAAAAATAACATATGTTGTCCGCGTATAGGACATCGCACCCAGTGGAGTTTCCCGGTTAGGGAATGCAGATCCAAGATTTGCGATGTGTTCCAATTATCACTGGTAAGGCAGTCTTTGCAATGCGACGATTGTAGAAGAGACGTATAATATCCTATCGTAAAAAAAGACAGGCGTGTAGATTAATATTCCCGAAAATTGTACATAGGAATTTGCATCAATGGATTCTACACCCGAAAGTGAGTATGTGTCTCATTGTCAAGAGTTCAACATTGTGCCGTTTGCAGTGGTGTCATCAACATCGCAATTTGACCGATAATGACTGAAATTGTGTACTCTTTCAGATCTGTTTCATGGATATTTTATGGATGGTAAGTAGTACCACGCTCACAACAAATCAGTTGCAGTTTATGACCAGATTACAGAGTGAAACTACACTGTTAAAAATTTGCAGCAAACTGTCCAGTCATTTGACCGTTTTTATAAAAAACGGTTACATAATCGTAATTTAACTCTATTCTGACCATAATATAGGCAATAATATGGTCAGAATGTACTTAAATTACGGTTATGTAACAGTTTTCTATAAAAACGGTCGAATGACTGGACAGTTTGCTGCACATTTTTAACAGAGTATTATCATATAAGATCAGTATATAAGACAAGTCTTCCTCCATCTAGTTGCGACGCTTACGACATCATTGCAAACTGATGCTACAATGATCTCTTAAAAATAGGACTCACCAAACATGTAATTCAGGGAGATTATTAGGAGAATTTATTTGTTATTTATTTATTTATTTGAATTTAGTTATTATACTTTTTTATTCATTTTATTTTATTTCTTATAATTTTTACAATATTTAACAATTTAATGTTATCAATAACGTTAAATTATTATTTTAAACATGATTGACAACAATAAACAAGTTGACAACCATTTTTAGCGATTTATCTTCAGGGTATGGATTATACGTAACTACCAAATAATGGATTTAGTATTTTACAGAATTAAACAATGTACAAATAAAATGGCCTGGGATATAAATATAGATATTGTTTAGAAATGAAACTTTCAATTCTATATCTTATAATTAAAAAAAAAAGATGAACAGTTTTATTTGGAAGAGATATTGTCTACGTAAAAATATTTTTATTTTGTAGAATGAATTATGCTTTTGAAGCATGATAAAATAAAGTATCTATATCTCATAAGAAATTGTATCAGTGCCAACCGATGTGTTAAATGGATTTTATTATACTTATTTTCTTAATGATACAAAGTAATCTAATTCAAGTTTCATAACTTTTATTTAAGGAAAAACACATGGATTTGTAAATTTAGCGTATTTATTTTATTAGTAATCGAATGTTTGGTATTTTTCATTAATTATAAAAAATGGTGACAGGGCAATGGCCGCCTCTGGACCTTCTGTAGCGGTTGATCCGTACGTCTAGAGCATATTGACCTTTTGGTTAAAATGGCCTTTATTTGGAGATAATAATTTTCTTTTTTTCTCTGTCTGTTGGAAAGAAAACAATATTTCAAATATTGTAATGATAATATTAGTCTATTCATTTATATTTATTTATTTCAATTATTTTAGTGCACATAATTGCTAAAATTTACTCTGTATGCATGATGCTTTAGATAAATCGAGATTTCGAGTAATTTTGGAAATAATGAAACTAGTTGGATTAATAGTATACCGCCAGAAGTCAATACAATCACTTATAATCAGTCTACAATGTTTATACCAGCGCAGCGTGAGCAGTTAATGAAAGAGGGAAGAAAAGGATTCAGATATTATGAATTATTTTAATGAATGTACAAATGGGAATGTCACAATCCCAAGAATAATTAGACGGTGAAAAGCCTCCGAAACAAGCTAAAAGCGCATTCAATTCTTACATGATATACATCACCATTATATTCAGTGCACAGGAAATGAAATGGATAACCAGGGCATTAACATTTTGAAAAATAAAGATCATTATAACAGATGTTTACGAATTTTAGAAGAGATGAGACTGCGAATATGAAATCGTGTAGCTAAATAAGATACAGCATACCAAAGCTTGGTATTGTTTAACGTCGAATACATTCATTATAAATAATTCATTTTCATTAAGAACGCGTGTTTAATCAAACGAACTGCAAGTCATTTGATGACTGCTTGTTTAAATTCCCTAAATTTCACTCAGTCCGCACTCTTTTTCAATGTCATTCATTTGCTGAAAAGTGTCAAATTTGGGAATTTAACTGCTTGTTATGCTATGGTTCCATTTAAGGTACACGGCGATCGGACTATTAACAGCAATGATATTTACAGTTATTCGAAGGCAGTCAAGTTTATAACAAAATGAATATGTGATTTCATCTAACAAAACAAGTTGGAAATTGTACGTCAAACGTTACAAACGAGGTGCGTTCGTACGCACGTTTTAGAATTAAATTCATGATATCCCGTGCGTAGAACGGGTTAAACAGTTAGTTAAGTATATATTTTATGACACTGTTCAGACAAATATCTTATCTAGTTATATAAATATTCAGATATATATGTATCAGCTAGTTATATAAATATTCAGATCTTGATGATTTTTAATTCTGTGAAATGAATTATATCGTCTGCAGATTAATTTCTGTCATAAAATAAGTATCTCGGTCGCTTGACGATTTAACATCCATCGGAAGCTCCTATAACAAAAAAGCACCGATTTAAAAAAAAAAAATTCAAATTTCTTAATAAATATTTTTATTAATATCTCCTAAAGTTTTGATTCGATTTTAATAAAATTTGAAATGTCTCGACAAAATTCTGCAAATATAATATATTTTAAATTGCAAACCATTTGGTTGGGTAGTTTTTGCGTTATTATATGCGGACAGACAGACAGACGGACGGACAGACAGACGGACAGACAGACAGACAGACGGACGGACAGACGGACGGACCAAACGACGACTATAGGTGCTACGTATTTATATAATTACGAACGCACCTAAAAATGAAGGAAATTTCGAATGGCCACAATTTTTTAAGTTTTGAAAATAGCGTTAATGAATGCAAATTACTCTCAATTCGATCAAAGGTCAGTTTAGATGCACCATGCAACGACACCATATTACTGTAAAGCCAGTGTTTGCAATAACTATACACGATTCGCAAACTCGGACCTTTGAATTTATTGGTGTCGATCTAAAATATCTGTTTATGTGCTTGTAATGCTCTACGTTGCTTTTTAAGGCAAAACAGCTTAATAGTACTCTAACAAGCATAAAATCCTTGTCAAAACCCGATACTGAATGGACAGAAGTGTTAAAAAAAGCTGGCATCCAACCAATTTTGTGGTTAACAACTGCAAAAATGTGTAACAAGAAATAACGAAGAAAGGCGAAAAATAACATATGTTGTCCGCGTATAGGACATCGCACCCAGTGGAGTTTCCCGGTTAGGGAATGCAGATCCAAGATTTGCGATGTGTTCCAATTATCACTGGTAAGGCAGTCTTTGCAATGCGACGATTGTAGAAGAGACGTATAATATCCTATCGTAAAAAAAGACAGGCGTGTAGATTAATATTCCCGAAAATTGTACATAGGAATTTGCATCAATGGATTCTACACCCGAAAGTGAGTATGTGTCTCATTGTCAAGAGTTCAACATTGTGCCGTTTGCAGTGGTGTCATCAACATCGCAATTTGACCGATAATGACTGAAATTGTGTACTCTTTCAGATCTGTTTCATGGATATTTTATGGATGGTAAGTAGTACCACGCTCACAACAAATCAGTTGCAGTTTATGACCAGATTACAGAGTGAAATTACACTGTTAAAAATTTGCAGCAAACTGTCCAGTCATTTGACCGTTTTTATAAAAAACGGTTACATAATCGTAATTTAACTCTATTCTGACCATAATATAGGCAATAATATGGTCAGAATGTACTTAAATTACGGTTATGTAACAGTTTTCTATAAAAACGGTCGAATGACTGGACAGTTTGCTGCACATTTTTAACAGAGTATTATCATATAAGATCAGTATATAAGACAAGTCTTCCTCCATCTAGTTGCGACGCTTACGACATCATTGCAAACTGATGCTACAATGATCTCTTAAAAATAGGACTCACCAAACATGTAATTCAGGGAGATTATTAGGAGAATTTATTTGTTATTTATTTATTTATTTGAATTTAGTTATTATACTTTTTTATTCATTTTATTTTATTTCTTATAATTTTTACAATATTTAACAATTTAATGTTATCAATAACGTTAAATTATTATTTTAAACATGATTGACAACAATAAACAAGTTGACAACCATTTTTAGCGATTTATCTTCAGGGTATGGATTATACGTAACTACCAAATAATGGATTTAGTATTTTACAGAATTAAACAATGTACAAATAAAATGGCCTGGGATATAAATATAGATATTGTTTAGAAATGAAACTTTCAATTCTATATCTTATAATTAAAAAAAAAAGATGAACAGTTTTATTTGGAAGAGATATTGTCTACGTAAAAATATTTTTATTTTGTAGAATGAATTATGCTTTTGAAGCATGATAAAATAAAGTATCTATATCTCATAAGAAATTGTATCAGTGCCAACCGATGTGTTAAATGGATTTTATTATACTTATTTTCTTAATGATACAAAGTAATCTAATTCAAGTTTCATAACTTTTATTTAAGGAAAAACACATGGATTTGTAAATTTAGCGTATTTATTTTATTAGTAATCGAATGTTTGGTATTTTTCATTAATTATAAAAAATGGTGACAGGGCAATGGCCGCCTCTGGACCTTCTGTAGCGGTTGATCCGTACGTCTAGAGCATATTGACCTTTTGGTTAAAATGGCCTTTATTTGGAGATAATAATTTTCTTTTTTTCTCTGTCTGTTGGAAAGAAAACAATATTTCAAATATTGTAATGATAATATTAGTCTATTCATTTATATTTATTTATTTCAATTATTTTAGTGCACATAATTGCTAAAATTTACTCTGTATGCATGATGCTTTAGATAAATCGAGATTTCGAGTAATTTTGGAAATAATGAAACTAGTTGGATTAATAGTATACCGCCAGAAGTCAATACAATCACTTATAATCAGTCTACAATGTTTATACCAGCGCAGCGTGAGCAGTTAATGAAAGAGGGAAGAAAAGGATTCAGATATTATGAATTATTTTAATGAATGTACAAATGGGAATGTCACAATCCCAAGAATAATTAGACGGTGAAAAGCCTCCGAAACAAGCTAAAAGCGCATTCAATTCTTACATGATATACATCACCATTATATTCAGTGCACAGGAAATGAAATGGATAACCAGGGCATTAACATTTTGAAAAATAAAGATCATTATAACAGATGTTTACGAATTTTAGAAGAGATGAGACTGCGAATATGAAATCGTGTAGCTAAATAAGATACAGCATACCAAAGCTTGGTATTGTTTAACGTCGAATACATTCATTATAAATAATTCATTTTCATTAAGAACGCGTGTTTAATCAAACGAACTGCAAGTCATTTGATGACTGCTTGTTTAAATTCCCTAAATTTCACTCAGTCCGCACTCTTTTTCAATGTCATTCATTTGCTGAAAAGTGTCAAATTTGGGAATTTAACTGCTTGTTATGCTATGGTTCCATTTAAGGTACACGGCGATCGGACTATTAACAGCAATGATATTTACAGTTATTCGAAGGCAGTCAATTTTATAACAAAATGAATATGTGATTTCATCTAACAAAACAAGTTGGAAATTGTACGTCAAACGTTACAAACGAGGTGCGTTCGTACGCACGTTTTAGAATTAAATTCATGATATCCCGTGCGTAGAACGGGTTAAACAGTTAGTTAAGTATATATTTTATGACACTGTTCATACAAATATCTTATCTAGTTATATAAATATTCAGATATATATGTATCAGCTAGTTATATAAATATTCAGATCTTGATGATTTTTAATTCTGTGAAATGAATTATATCGTCTGCAGATTAATTTCTGTCATAAAATAAGTATCTCGGTCGCTTGACAATTTAACATCCATCGGAAGCTCCTATAACAAAAAAGCACCGATTTAAAAAAAAAAATTCAAATTTCTTAATAAATATTTTTATTAATATCTCCTAAAGTTTTGATTCGATTTTAATAAAATTTGAAATGTCTCGACAAAATTCTGCAAATATAATATATTTTAAATTGCAAACCATTTGGTTGGGTAGTTTTTGCGTTATTATATGCGGACAGACAGACAGACGGACGGACAGACAGACGGACAGACAGACAGACAGACGGACGGACAGACGGACGGACCAAACGACGACTATAGGTGCTACGTATTTATATAATTACGAACGCACCTAAAAATGAAGGAAATTTCGAATGGCCACAAATTTTTAAGTTTTGAAAATAGCGTTAATGAATGCAAATTACTCTCAATTCGATCAAAGGTCAGTTTAGATGCACCATGCAACGACACCATATTACTGTAAAGCCAGTGTTTGCAATAACTATACACGATTCGCAAACTCGGACCTTTGAATTTATTGGTGTCGATCTAAAATATCTGTTTATGTGCTTGTAATGCTCTACGTTGCTTTTTAAGGCAAAACAGCTTAATAGTACTCTAACAAGCATAAAATCCTTGTCAAAACCCGATACTGAATGGACAGAAGTGTTAAAAAAAGCTGGCATCCAACCAATTTTGTGGTTAACAACTGCAAAAATGTGTAACAAGAGATAACGAAGAAAGGCGAAAAATAACATATGTTGTCCGCGTATAGGACATCGCACCCAGTGGAGTTTCCCGGTTAGGGAATGCAGATCCAAGATTTGCGATGTGTTCCAATTATCACTGGTAAGGCAGTCTTTGCAATGCGACGATTGTAGAAGAGACGTATAATATCCTATCGTAAAAAAAGACAGGCGTGTAGATTAATATTCCCGAAAATTGTACATAGGAATTTGCATCAATGGATTCTACACCCGAAAGTGAGTATGTGTCTCATTGTCAAGAGTTCAACATTGTGCCGTTTGCAGTGGTGTCATCAACATCGCAATTTGACCGATAATGACTGAAATTGTGTACTCTTTCAGATCTGTTTCATGGATATTTTATGGATGGTAAGTAGTACCACGCTCACAACAAATCAGTTGCAGTTTATGACCAGATTACAGAGTGAAACTACACTGTTAAAAATTTGCAGCAAACTATCCAGTCATTTGACCGTTTTTATAAAAAAACGGTTACATAATCGTAATTTAACTCTATTCTGACCATAATATAGGCAATAATATGGTCAGAATGTACTTAAATTACGGTTATGTAACAGTTTTCTATAAAAACGGTCGAATGACTGGACAGTTTGCTGCACATTTTTAACAGAGTATTATCATATAAGATCAGTATATAAGACAAGTCTTCCTCCATCTAGTTGCGACGCTTACGACATCATTGCAAACTGATGCTACAATGATCTCTTAAAAAAAGGACTCACCAAACATGTAATTCAGGGAGATTATTAGGAGAATTTATTTGTTATTTATTTATTTATTTGAATTTAGTTATTATACTTTTTTATTCATTTTATTTTATTTCTTATAATTTTTACAATATTTAACAATTTAATGTTATCAATAACGTTAAATTATTATTTTAAACATGATTGACAACAATAAACAAGTTGACAACCATTTTTAGCGATTTATCTTCAGGGTATGGATTATACGTAACTACCAAATAATGGATTTAGTATTTTACAGAATTAAACAATGTACAAATAAAATGGCCTGGGATATAAATATAGATATTGTTTAGAAATGAAACTTTCAATTCTATATCTTATAATTAAAAAAAAAAGAAGAACAGTTTTATTTGGAAGAGATATTGTCTACGTAAAAATATTTTTATTTTGTAGAATGAATTATGCTTTTGAAGCATGATAAAATAAAGTATCTATATCTCATAAGAAATTGTATCAGTGCCAACCGATGTGTTAAATGGATTTTATTATACTTATTTTCTTAATGATACAAAGTAATCTAATTCAAGTTTCATAACTTTTATTTAAAGAAAAACACATGGATTTGTAAATTTAGCGTATTTATTTTATTAGTAATCGAATGTTTGGTATTTTTCATTAATTATAAAAAATGGTGACAGGGCAATGGCCGCCTCTGGACCTTCTGTAGCGGTTGATCCGTACGTCTAGAGCATATTGACCTTTTGGTTAAAATGGCCTTTATTTGGAGATAATAATTTTCTTTTTTTCTCTGTCTGTTGGAAAGAAAACAATATTTCAAATATTGTAATGATAATATTAGTCTATTCATTTATATTTATTTATTTCAATTATTTTAGTGCACATAATTGCTAAAATTTACTCTGTATGCATGATGCTTTAGATAAATCGAGATTTCGAGTAATTTTGGAAATAATGAAACTAGTTGGATTAATAGTATACCGCCAGAAGTCAATACAATCACTTATAATCAGTCTACAATGTTTATACCAGCGCAGCGTGAGCAGTTAATGAAAGAGGGAAGAAAAGGATTCAGATATTATGAATTATTTTAATGAATGTACAAATGGGAATGTCACAATCCCAAGAATAATTAGACGGTGAAAAGCCTCCGAAACAAGCTAAAAGCGCATTCAATTCTTACATGATATACATCACCATTATATTCAGTGCACAGGAAATGAAATGGATAACCAGGGCATTAACATTTTGAAAAATAAAGATCATTATAACAGATGTTTACGAATTTTAGAAGAGATGAGACTGCGAATATGAAATCGTGTAGCTAAATAAGATACAGCATACCAAAGCTTGGTATTGTTTAACGTCGAATACATTCATTATAAATAATTCATTTTCATTAAGAACGCGTGTTTAATCAAACGAACTGCAAGTCATTTGATGACTGCTTGTTTAAATTCCCTAAATTTCACTCAGTCCGCACTCTTTTTCAATGTCATTCATTTGCTGAAAAGTGTCAAATTTGGGAATTTAACTGCTTGTTATGCTATGGTTCCATTTAAGGTACACGGCGATCGGACTATTAACAGCAATGATATTTACAGTTATTCGAAGGCAGTCAATTTTATAACAAAATGAATATGTGATTTCATCTAACAAAACAAGTTGGAAATTGTACGTCAAACGTTACAAACGAGGTGCGTTCGTACGCACGTTTTAGAATTAAATTCATGATATCCCGTGCGTAGAACGGGTTAAACAGTTAGTTAAGTATATATTTTATGACACTGTTCATACAAATATCTTATCTAGTTATATAAATATTCAGATATATATGTATCAGCTAGTTATATAAATATTCAGATCTTGATGATTTTTAATTCTGTGAAATGAATTATATCGTCTGCAGATTAATTTCTGTCATAAAATAAGTATCTCGGTCGCTTGACAATTTAACATCCATCGGAAGCTCCTATAACAAAAAAGCACCGATTTAAAAAAAAAAAATTCAAATTTCTTAATAAATATTTTTATTAATATCTCCTAAAGTTTTGATTCGATTTTAATAAAATTTGAAATGTCTCGACAAAATTCTGCAAATATAATATATTTTAAATTGCAAACCATTTGGTTGGGTAGTTTTTGCGTTATTATATGCGGACAGACAGACAGACGGACGGACAGACAGACGGACAGACAGACAGACAGACGGACGGACAGACGGACGGACCAAACGACGACTATAGGTGCTACGTATTTATATAATTACGAACGCACCTAAAAATGAAGGAAATTTCGAATGGCCACAATTTTTTAAGTTTTGAAAATAGCGTTAATGAATGCAAATTACTCTCAATTCGATCAAAGGTCAGTTTAGATGCACCATGCAACGACACCATATTACTGTAAAGCCAGTGTTTGCAATAACTATACACGATTCGCAAACTCGGACCTTTGAATTTATTGGTGTCGATCTAAAATATCTGTTTATGTGCTTGTAATGCTCTACGTTGCTTTTTAAGGCAAAACAGCTTAATAGTACTCTAACAAGCATAAAATCCTTGTCAAAACCCGATACTGAATGGACAGAAGTGTTAAAAAAAGCTGGCATCCAACCAATTTTGTGGTTAACAACTGCAAAAATGTGTAACAAGAAATAACGAAGAAAGGCGAAAAATAACATATGTTGTCCGCGTATAGGACATCGCACCCAGTGGAGTTTCCCGGTTAGGGAATGCAGATCCAAGATTTGCGATGTGTTCCAATTATCACTGGTAAGGCAGTCTTTGCAATGCGACGATTGTAGAAGAGACGTATAATATCCTATCGTAAAAAAAGACAGGCGTGTAGATTAATATTCCCGAAAATTGTACATAGGAATTTGCATCAATGGATTCTACACCCGAAAGTGAGTATGTGTCTCATTGTCAAGAGTTCAACATTGTGCCGTTTGCAGTGGTGTCATCAACATCGCAATTTGACCGATAATGACTGAAATTGTGTACTCTTTCAGATCTGTTTCATGGATATTTTATGGATGGTAAGTAGTACCACGCTCACAACAAATCAGTTGCAGTTTATGACCAGATTACAGAGTGAAATTACACTGTTAAAAATTTGCAGCAAACTGTCCAGTCATTTGACCGTTTTTATAAAAAACGGTTACATAATCGTAATTTAACTCTATTCTGACCATAATATAGGCAATAATATGGTCAGAATGTACTTAAATTACGGTTATGTAACAGTTTTCTATAAAAACGGTCGAATGACTGGACAGTTTGCTGCACATTTTTAACAGAGTATTATCATATAAGATCAGTATATAAGACAAGTCTTCCTCCATCTAGTTGCGACGCTTACGACATCATTGCAAACTGATGCTACAATGATCTCTTAAAAATAGGACTCACCAAACATGTAATTCAGGGAGATTATTAGGAGAATTTATTTGTTATTTATTTATTTATTTGAATTTAGTTATTATACTTTTTTATTCATTTTATTTTATTTCTTATAATTTTTACAATATTTAACAATTTAATGTTATCAATAACGTTAAATTATTATTTTAAACATGATTGACAACAATAAACAAGTTGACAACCATTTTTAGCGATTTATCTTCAGGGTATGGATTATACGTAACTACCAAATAATGGATTTAGTATTTTACAGAATTAAACAATGTACAAATAAAATGGCCTGGGATATAAATATAGATATTGTTTAGAAATGAAACTTTCAATTCTATATCTTATAATTAAAAAAAAAAGATGAACAGTTTTATTTGGAAGAGATATTGTCTACGTAAAAATATTTTTATTTTGTAGAATGAATTATGCTTTTGAAGCATGATAAAATAAAGTATCTATATCTCATAAGAAATTGTATCAGTGCCAACCGATGTGTTAAATGGATTTTATTATACTTATTTTCTTAATGATACAAAGTAATCTAATTCAAGTTTCATAACTTTTATTTAAGGAAAAACACATGGATTTGTAAATTTAGCGTATTTATTTTATTAGTAATCGAATGTTTGGTATTTTTCATTAATTATAAAAAATGGTGACAGGGCAATGGCCGCCTCTGGACCTTCTGTAGCGGTTGATCCGTACGCCTAGAGCATATTGACCTTTTGGTTAAAATGGCCTTTATTTGGAGATAATAATTTTCTTTTTTTCTCTGTCTGTTGGAAAGAAAACAATATTTCAAATATTGTAATGATAATATTAGTCTATTCATTTATATTTATTTATTTCAATTATTTTAGTGCACATAATTGCTAAAATTTACTCTGTATGCATGATGCTTTAGATAAATCGAGATTTCGAGTAATTTTGGAAATAATGAAACTAGTTGGATTAATAGTATACCGCCAGAAGTCAATACAATCACTTATAATCAGTCTACAATGTTTATACCAGCGCAGCGTGAGCAGTTAATGAAAGAGGGAAGAAAAGGATTCAGATATTATGAATTATTTTAATGAATGTACAAATGGGAATGTCACAATCCCAAGAATAATTAGACGGTGAAAAGCCTCCGAAACAAGCTAAAAGCGCATTCAATTCTTACATGATATACATCACCATTATATTCAGTGCACAGGAAATGAAATGGATAACCAGGGCATTAACATTTTGAAAAATAAAGATCATTATAACAGATGTTTACGAATTTTAGAAGAGATGAGACTGCGAATATGAAATCGTGTAGCTAAATAAGATACAGCATACCAAAGCTTGGTATTGTTTAACGTCGAATACATTCATTATAAATAATTCATTTTCATTAAGAACGCGTGTTTAATCAAACGAACTACAAGTCATTTGATGACTGCTTGTTTAAATTCCCTAAATTTCACTCAGTCCGCACTCTTTTTCAATGTCATTCATTTGCTGAAAAGTGTCAAATTTGGGAATTTAACTGCTTGTTATGCTATGGTTCCATTTAAGGTACACGGCGATCGGACTATTAACAGCAATGATATTTACAGTTATTCGAAGGCAGTCAAGTTTATAACAAAATGAATATGTGATTTCATCTAACAAAACAAGTTGGAAATTGTACGTCAAACGTTACAAACGAGGTGCGTTCGTACGCACGTTTTAGAATTAAATTCATGATATCCCGTGCGTAGAACGGGTTAAACAGTTAGTTAAGTATATATTTTATGACACTGTTCAGACAAATATCTTATCTAGTTATATAAATATTCAGATATATATGTATCAGCTAGTTATATAAATATTCAGATCTTGATGATTTTTAATTCTGTGAAATGAATTATATCGTCTGCAGATTAATTTCTGTCATAAAATAAGTATCTCGGTCGCTTGACGATTTAACATCCATCGGAAGCTCCTATAACAAAAAAGCACCGATTTAAAAAAAAAAAATTCAAATTTCTTAATAAATATTTTTATTAATATCTCCTAAAGTTTTGATTCGATTTTAATAAAATTTGAAATGTCTCGACAAAATTCTGCAAATATAATATATTTTAAATTGCAAACCATTTGGTTGGGTAGTTTTTGCGTTATTATATGCGGACAGACAGACAGACGGACGGACAGACAGACGGACAGACAGACAGACAGACGGACGGACAGACGGACGGACCAAACGACGACTACAGGTGCTACGTATTTATATAATTACGAACGCACCTAAAAATGAAGGAAATTTCGAATGGCCACAATTTTTTAAGTTTTGAAAATAGCGTTAATGAATGCAAATTACTCTCAATTCGATCAAAGGTCAGTTTAGATGCACCATGCAACGACACCATATTACTGTAAAGCCAGTGTTTGCAATAACTATACACGATTCGCAAACTCGGACCTTTGAATTTATTGGTGTCGATCTAAAATATCTGTTTATGTGCTTGTAATGCTCTACGTTGCTTTTTAAGGCAAAACAGCTTAATAGTACTCTAACAAGCATAAAATCCTTGTCAAAACCCGATACTGAATGGACAGAAGTGTTAAAAAAAGCTGGCATCCAACCAATTTTGTGGTTAACAACTGCAAAAATGTGTAACAAGAAATAACGAAGAAAGGCGAAAAATAACATATGTTGTCCGCGTATAGGACATCGCACCCAGTGGAGTTTCCCGGTTAGGGAATGCAGATCCAAGATTTGCGATGTGTTCCAATTATCACTGGTAAGGCAGTCTTTGCAATGCGACGATTGTAGAAGAGACGTATAATATCTATCGTAAAAAAAGACAGGCGTGTAGATTAATATTCCCGAAAATTGTACATAGAAATTTGCATCAATGGATTCTACACCCGAAAGTGAGTATGTGTCTCATTGTCAAGAGTTCAACATTGTGCCGTTTGCAGTGGTGTCATCAACATCGCAATTTGACCGATAATGACTGAAATTGTGTACTCTTTCAGATCTGTTTCATGGATATTTTATGGATGGTAAGTAGTACCACGCTCACAACAAATCAGTTGCAGTTTATGACCAGATTACAGAGTGAAATTACACTGTTAAAAATTTGCAGCAAACTGTCCAGTCATTTGACCGTTTTTATAAAAAACGGTTACATAATCGTAATTTAACTCTATTCTGACCATAATATAGGCAATAATATGGTCAGAATGTACTTAAATTACGGTTATGTAACAGTTTTCTATAAAAACGGTCGAATGACTGGACAGTTTGCTGCACATTTTTAACAGAGTATTATCATATAAGATCAGTATATAAGACAAGTCTTCCTCCATCTAGTTGCGACGCTTACGACATCATTGCAAACTGATGCTACAATGATCTCTTAAAAATAGGACTCACCAAACATGTAATTCAGGGAGATTATTAGGAGAATTTATTTGTTATTTATTTATTTATTTGAATTTAGTTATTATACTTTTTTATTCATTTTATTTTATTTCTTATAATTTTTACAATATTTAACAATTTAATGTTATCAATAACGTTAAATTATTATTTTAAACATGATTGACAACAATAAACAAGTTGACAACCATTTTTAGCGATTTATCTTCAGGGTATGGATTATACGTAACTACCAAATAATGGATTTAGTATTTTACAGAATTAAACAATGTACAAATAAAATGGCCTGGGATATAAATATAGATATTGTTTAGAAATGAAACTTTCAATTCTATATCTTATAATTAAAAAAAAAAGATGAACAGTTTTATTTGGAAGAGATATTGTCTACGTAAAAATATTTTTATTTTGTAGAATGAATTATGCTTTTGAAGCATGATAAAATAAAGTATCTATATCTCATAAGAAATTGTATCAGTGCCAACCGATGTGTTAAATGGATTTCATTATACTTATTTTCTTAATGATACAAAGTAATCTAATTCAAGTTTCATAACTTTTATTTAAGGAAAAACACATGGATTTGTAAATTTAGCGTATTTATTTTATTAGTAATCGAATGTTTGGTATTTTTCATTAATTATAAAAAATGGTGACAGGGCAATGGCCGCCTCTGGACCTTCTGTAGCGGTTGATCCGTACGTCTAGAGCATATTGACCTTTTGGTTAAAATGGCCTTTATTTGGAGATAATAATTTTCTTTTTTTCTCTGTCTGTTGGAAAGAAAACAATATTTCAAATATTGTAATGATAATATTAGTCTATTCATTTATATTTATTTATTTCAATTATTTTAGTGCACATAATTGCTAAAATTTACTCTGTATGCATGATGCTTTAGATAAATCGAGATTTCGAGTAATTTTGGAAATAATGAAACTAGTTGGATTAATAGTATACCGCCAGAAGTCAATACAATCACTTATAATCAGTCTACAATGTTTATACCAGCGCAGCGTGAGCAGTTAATGAAAGAGGGAAGAAAAGGATTCAGATATTATGAATTATTTTAATGAATGTACAAATGGGAATGTCACAATCCCAAGAATAATTAGACGGTGAAAAGCCTCCGAAACAAGCTAAAAGCGCATTCAATTCTTACATGATATACATCACCATTATATTCAGTGCACAGGAAATGAAATGGATAACCAGGGCATTAACATTTTGAAAAATAAAGATCATTATAACAGATGTTTACGAATTTTAGAAGAGATGAGACTGCAAATATGAAATCGTGTAGCTAAATAAGATACAGCATACCAAAGCTTGGTATTGTTTAACGTCGAATACATTCATTATAAATAATTCATTTTCATTAAGAACGCGTGTTTAATCAAACGAACTGCAAGTCATTTGATGACTGCTTGTTTAAATTCCCTAAATTTCACTCAGTCCGCACTCTTTTTCAATGTCATTCATTTGCTGAAAAGTGTCAAATTTGGGAATTTAACTGCTTGTTATGCTATGGTTCCATTTAAGGTACACGGCGATCGGACTATTAACAGCAATGATATTTACAGTTATTCGAAGGCAGTCAAGTTTATAACAAAATGAATATGTGATTTCATCTAACAAAACAAGTTGGAAATTGTACGTCAAACGTTACAAACGAGGTGCGTTCGTACGCACGTTTTAGAATTAAATTCATGATATCCCGTGCGTAGAACGGGTTAAACAGTTAGTTAAGTATATATTTTATGACACTGTTCATACAAATATCTTATCTAGTTATATAAATATTCAGATATATATGTATCAGCTAGTTATATAAATATTCAGATCTTGATGATTTTTAATTCTGTGAAATGAATTATATCGTCTGCAGATTAATTTCTGTCATAAAATAAGTATCTCGGTCGCTTGACGATTTAACATCCATCGGAAGCTCCTATAACAAAAAAGCACCGATTTAAAAAAAAAAATTCAAATTTCTTAATAAATATTTTTATTAATATCTCCTAAAGTTTTGATTCGATTTTAATAAAATTTGAAATGTCTCGACAAAATTCTGCAAATATAATATATTTTAAATTGCAAACCATTTGGTTGGGTAGTTTTTGCGTTATTATATGCGGACAGACAGACAGACGGACGGACAGACAGACGGACAGACAGACAGACAGACGGACGGACAGACGGACGGACCAAACGACGACTATAGGTGCTACGTATTTATATAATTACGAACGCACCTAAAAATGAAGGAAATTTCGAATGGCCACAATTTTTTAAGTTTTGAAAATAGCGTTAATGAATGCAAATTACTCTCAATTCGATCAAAGGTCAGTTTAGATGCACCATGCAACGACACCATATTACTGTAAAGCCAGTGTTTGCAATAACTATACACGATTCGCAAACTCGGACCTTTGAATTTATTGGTGTCGATCTAAAATATCTGTTTATGTGCTTGTAATGCTCTACGTTGCTTTTTAAGGCAAAACAGCTTAATAGTACTCTAACAAGCATAAAATCCTTGTCAAAACCCGATACTGAATGGACAGAAGTGTTAAAAAAAGCTGGCATCCAACCAATTTTGTGGTTAACAACTGCAAAAATGTGTAACAAGAAATAACGAAGAAAGGCGAAAAATAACATATGTTGTCCGCGTATAGGACATCGCACCCAGTGGAGTTTCCCGGTTAGGGAATGCAGATCCAAGATTTGCGATGTGTTCCAATTATCACTGGTAAGGCAGTCTTTGCAATGCGACGATTGTAGAAGAGACGTATAATATCCTATCGTAAAAAAAGACAGGCGTGTAGATTAATATTCCCGAAAATTGTACATAGGAATTTGCATCAATGGATTCTACACCCGAAAGTGAGTATGTGTCTCATTGTCAAGAGTTCAACATTGTGCCGTTTGCAGTGGTGTCATCAACATCGCAATTTGACCGATAATGACTGAAATTGTGTACTCTTTCAGATCTGTTTCATGGATATTTTATGGATGGTAAGTAGTACCACGCTCACAACAAATCAGTTGCAGTTTATGACCAGATTACAGAGTGAAACTACACTGTTAAAAATTTGCAGAAAACTGTCCAGTCATTTGACCGTTTTTATAAAAAACGGTTACATAATCGTAATTTAACTCTATTCTGACCATAATATAGGCAATAATATGGTCAGAATGTACTTAAATTACGGTTATGTAACAGTTTTCTATAAAAACGGTCGAATGACTGGACAGTTTGCTGCACATTTTTAACAGAGTATTATCATATAAGATCAGTATATAAGACAAGTCTTCCTCCATCTAGTTGCGACGCTTACGACATCATTGCAAACTGATGCTACAATGATCTCTTAAAAATAGGACTCACCAAACATGTAATTCAGGGAGATTATTAGGAGAATTTATTTGTTATTTATTTATTTATTTGAATTTAGTTATTATACTTTTTTATTCATTTTATTTTATTTCTTATAATTTTTACAATATTTAACAATTTAATGTTATCAATAACGTTAAATTATTATTTTAAACATGATTGACAACAATAAACAAGTTGACAACCATTTTTAGCGATTTATCTTCAGGGTATGGATTATACGTAACTACCAAATAATGGATTTAGTATTTTACAGAATTAAACAATGTACAAATAAAATGGCCTGGGATATAAATATAGATATTGTTTAGAAATGAAACTTTCAATTCTATATCTTATAATTAAAAAAAAAAGATGAACAGTTTTATTTGGAAGAGATATTGTCTACGTAAAAATATTTTTATTTTGTAGAATGAATTATGCTTTTGAAGCATGATAAAATAAAGTATCTATATCTCATAAGAAATTGTATCAGTGCCAACCGATGTGTTAAATGGATTTTATTATACTTATTTTCTTAATGATACAAAGTAATCTAATTCAAGTTTCATAACTTTTATTTAAGGAAAAACACATGGATTTGTAAATTTAGCGTATTTATTTTATTAGTAATCGAATGTTTGGTATTTTTCATTAATTATAAAAAATGGTGACAGGGCAATGGCCGCCTCTGGACCTTCTGTAGCGGTTGATCCGTACGCCTAGAGCATATTGACCTTTTGGTTAAAATGGCCTTTATTTGGAGATAATAATTTTCTTTTTTTCTCTGTCTGTTGGAAAGAAAACAATATTTCAAATATTGTAATGATAATATTAGTCTATTCATTTATATTTATTTATTTCAATTATTTTAGTGCACATAATTGCTAAAATTTACTCTGTATGCATGATGCTTTAGATAAATCGAGATTTCGAGTAATTTTGGAAATAATGAAACTAGTTGGATTAATAGTATACCGCCAGAAGTCAATACAATCACTTATAATCAGTCTACAATGTTTATACCAGCGCAGCGTGAGCAGTTAATGAAAGAGGGAAGAAAAGGATTCAGATATTATGAATTATTTTAATGAATGTACAAATGGGAATGTCACAATCCCAAGAATAATTAGACGGTGAAAAGCCTCCGAAACAAGCTAAAAGCGCATTCAATTCTTACATGATATACATCACCATTATATTCAGTGCACAGGAAATGAAATGGATAACCAGGGCATTAACATTTTGAAAAATAAAGATCATTATAACAGATGTTTACGAATTTTAGAAGAGATGAGACTGCGAATATGAAATCGTGTAGCTAAATAAGATACAGCATACCAAAGCTTGGTATTGTTTAACGTCGAATACATTCATTATAAATAATTCATTTTCATTAAGAACGCGTGTTTAATCAAACGAACTGCAAGTCATTTGATGACTGCTTGTTTAAATTCCCTAAATTTCACTCAGTCCGCACTCTTTTTCAATGTCATTCATTTGCTGAAAAGTGTCAAATTTGGGAATTTAACTGCTTGTTATGCTATGGTTCCATTTAAGGTACACGGCGATCGGACTATTAACAGCAATGATATTTACAGTTATTCGAAGGCAGTCAAGTTTATAACAAAATGAATATGTGATTTCATCTAACAAAACAAGTTGGAAATTGTACGTCAAACGTTACAAACGAGGTGCGTTCGTACGCACGTTTTAGAATTAAATTCATGATATCCCGTGCGTAGAACGGGTTAAACAGTTAGTTAAGTATATATTTTATGACACTGTTCAGACAAATATCTTATCTAGTTATATAAATATTCAGATATATATGTATCAGCTAGTTATATAAATATTCAGATCTTGATGATTTTTAATTCTGTGAAATGAATTATATCGTCTGCAGATTAATTTCTGTCATAAAATAAGTATCTCGGTCGCTTGACGATTTAACATCCATCGGAAGCTCCTATAACAAAAAAGCACCGATTTAAAAAAAAAAAATTCAAATTTCTTAATAAATATTTTTATTAATATCTCCTAAAGTTTTGATTCGATTTTAATAAAATTTGAAATGTCTCGACAAAATTCTGCAAATATAATATATTTTAAATTGCAAACCATTTGGTTGGGTAGTTTTTGCGTTATTATATGCGGACAGACAGACAGACGGACGGACAGACAGACGGACAGACAGACAGACAGACGGACGGACAGACGGACGGACCAAACGACGACTATAGGTGCTACGTATTTATATAATTACGAACGCACCTAAAAATGAAGGAAATTTCGAATGGCCACAATTTTTTAAGTTTTGAAAATAGCGTTAATGAATGCAAATTACTCTCAATTCGATCAAAGGTCAGTTTAGATGCACCATGCAACGACACCATATTACTGTAAAGCCAGTGTTTGCAATAACTATACACGATTCGCAAACTCGGACCTTTGAATTTATTGGTGTCGATCTAAAATATCTGTTTATGTGCTTGTAATGCTCTACGTTGCTTTTTAAGGCAAAACAGCTTAATAGTACTCTAACAAGCATAAAATCCTTGTCAAAACCCGATACTGAATGGACAGAAGTGTTAAAAAAAGCTGGCATCCAACCAATTTTGTGGTTAACAACTGCAAAAATGTGTAACAAGAAATAACGAAGAAAGGCGAAAAATAACATATGTTGTCCGCGTATAGGACATCGCACCCAGTGGAGTTTCCCGGTTAGGGAATGCAGATCCAAGATTTGCGATGTGTTCCAATTATCACTGGTAAGGCAGTCTTTGCAATGCGACGATTGTAGAAGAGACGTATAATATCCTATCGTAAAAAAAGACAGGCGTGTAGATTAATATTCCCGAAAATTGTACATAGGAATTTGCATCAATGGATTCTACACCCGAAAGTGAGTATGTGTCTCATTGTCAAGAGTTCAACATTGTGCCGTTTGCAGTGGTGTCATCAACATCGCAATTTGACCGATAATGACTGAAATTGTGTACTCTTTCAGATCTGTTTCATGGATATTTTATGGATGGTAAGTAGTACCACGCTCACAACAAATCAGTTGCAGTTTATGACCAGATTACAGAGTGAAATTACACTGTTAAAAATTTGCAGCAAACTGTCCAGTCATTTGACCGTTTTTATAAAAAACGGTTACATAATCGTAATTTAACTCTATTCTGACCATAATATAGGCAATAATATGGTCAGAATGTACTTAAATTACGGTTATGTAACAGTTTTCTATAAAAACGGTCGAATGACTGGACAGTTTGCTGCACATTTTTAACAGAGTATTATCATATAAGATCAGTATATAAGACAAGTCTTCCTCCATCTAGTTGCGACGCTTACGACATCATTGCAAACTGATGCTACAATGATCTCTTAAAAATAGGACTCACCAAACATGTAATTCAGGGAGATTATTAGGAGAATTTATTTGTTATTTATTTATTTATTTGAATTTAGTTATTATACTTTTTTATTCATTTTATTTTATTTCTTATAATTTTTACAATATTTAACAATTTAATGTTATCAATAACGTTAAATTATTATTTTAAACATGATTGACAACAATAAACAAGTTGACAACCATTTTTAGCGATTTATCTTCAGGGTATGGATTATACGTAACTACCAAATAATGGATTTAGTATTTTACAGAATTAAACAATGTACAAATAAAATGGCCTGGGATATAAATATAGATATTGTTTAGAAATGAAACTTTCAATTCTATATCTTATAATTAAAAAAAAAAGATGAACAGTTTTATTTGGAAGAGATATTGTCTACGTAAAAATATTTTTATTTTGTAGAATGAATTATGCTTTTGAAGCATGATAAAATAAAGTATCTATATCTCATAAGAAATTGTATCAGTGCCAACCGATGTGTTAAATGGATTTTATTATACTTATTTTCTTAATGATACAAAGTAATCTAATTCAAGTTTCATAACTTTTATTTAAGGAAAAACACATGGATTTGTAAATTTAGCGTATTTATTTTATTAGTAATCGAATGTTTGGTATTTTTCATTAATTATAAAAAATGGTGACAGGGCAATGGCCGCCTCTGGACCTTCTGTAGCGGTTGATCCGTACGTCTAGAGCATATTGACCTTTTGGTTAAAATGGCCTTTATTTGGAGATAATAATTTTCTTTTTTTCTCTGTCTGTTGGAAAGAAAACAATATTTCAAATATTGTAATGATAATATTAGTCTATTCATTTATATTTATTTATTTCAATTATTTTAGTGCACATAATTGCTAAAATTTACTCTGTATGCATGATGCTTTAGATAAATCGAGATTTCGAGTAATTTTGGAAATAATGAAACTAGTTGGATTAATAGTATACCGCCAGAAGTCAATACAATCACTTATAATCAGTCTACAATGTTTATACCAGCGCAGCGTGAGCAGTTAATGAAAGAGGGAAGAAAAGGATTCAGATATTATGAATTATTTTAATGAATGTACAAATGGGAATGTCACAATCCCAAGAATAATTAGACGGTGAAAAGCCTCCGAAACAAGCTAAAAGCGCATTCAATTCTTACATGATATACATCACCATTATATTCAGTGCACAGGAAATGAAATGGATAACCAGGGCATTAACATTTTGAAAAATAAAGATCATTATAACAGATGTTTACGAATTTTAGAAGAGATGAGACTGCAAATATGAAATCGTGTAGCTAAATAAGATACAGCATACCAAAGCTTGGTATTGTTTAACGTCGAATACATTCATTATAAATAATTCATTTTCATTAAGAACGCGTGTTTAATCAAACGAACTGCAAGTCATTTGATGACTGCTTGTTTAAATTCCCTAAATTTCACTCAGTCCGCACTCTTTTTCAATGTCATTCATTTGCTGAAAAGTGTCAAATTTGGGAATTTAACTGCTTGTTATGCTATGGTTCCATTTAAGGTACACGGCGATCGGACTATTAACAGCAATGATATTTACAGTTATTCGAAGGCAGTCAAGTTTATAACAAAATGAATATGTGATTTCATCTAACAAAACAAGTTGGAAATTGTACGTCAAACGTTACAAACGAGGTGCGTTCGTACGCACGTTTTAGAATTAAATTCATGATATCCCGTGCGTAGAACGGGTTAAACAGTTAGTTAAGTATATATTTTATGACACTGTTCTTACAAATATCTTATCTAGTTATATAAATATTCAGATATATATGTATCAGCTAGTTATATAAATATTCAGATCTTGATGATTTTTAATTCTGTGAAATGAATTATATCGTCTGCAGATTAATTTCTGTCATAAAATAAGTATCTCGGTCGCTTGACGATTTAACATCCATCGGAAGCTCCTATAACAAAAAAGCACCGATTTAAAAAAAAAAAAATTCAAATTTCTTAATAAATATTTTTATTAATATCTCCTAAAGTTTTGATTCGATTTTAATAAAATTTGAAATGTCTCGACAAAATTCTGCAAATATAATATATTTTAAATTGCAAACCATTTGGTTGGGTAGTTTTTGCGTTATTATATGCGGACAGACAGACAGACGGACGGACAGACAGACGGACAGACAGACAGACAGACGGACGGACAGACGGACGGACCAAACGACGACTATAGGTGCTACGTATTTATATAATTACGAACGCACCTAAAAATGAAGGAAATTTCGAATGGCCACAATTTTTTAAGTTTTGAAAATAGCGTTAATGAATGCAAATTACTCTCAATTCGATCAAAGGTCAGTTTAGATGCACCATGCAACGACACCATATTACTGTAAAGCCAGTGTTTGCAATAACTATACACGATTCGCAAACTCGGACCTTTGAATTTATTGGTGTCGATCTAAAATATCTGTTTATGTGCTTGTAATGCTCTACGTTGCTTTTTAAGGCAAAACAGCTTAATAGTACTCTAACAAGCATAAAATCCTTGTCAAAACCCGATACTGAATGGACAGAAGTGTTAAAAAAAGCTGGCATCCAACCAATTTTGTGGTTAACAACTGCAAAAATGTGTAACAAGAAATAACGAAGAAAGGCGAAAAATAACATATGTTGTCCGCGTATAGGACATCGCACCCAGTGGAGTTTCCCGGTTAGGGAATGCAGATCCAAGATTTGCGATGTGTTCCAATTATCACTGGTAAGGCAGTCTTTGCAATGCGACGATTGTAGAAGAGACGTATAATATCCTATCGTAAAAAAAGACAGGCGTGTAGATTAATATTCCCGAAAATTGTACATAGGAATTTGCATCAATGGATTCTACACCCGAAAGTGAGTATGTGTCTCATTGTCAAGAGTTCAACATTGTGCCGTTTGCAGTGGTGTCATCAACATCGCAATTTGACCGATAATGACTGAAATTGTGTACTCTTTCAGATCTGTTTCATGGATATTTTATGGATGGTAAGTAGTACCACGCTCACAACAAATCAGTTGCAGTTTATGACCAGATTACAGAGTGAAATTACACTGTTAAAAATTTGCAGCAAACTGTCCAGTCATTTGACCGTTTTTATAAAAAACGGTTACATAATCGTAATTTAACTCTATTCTGACCATAATATAGGCAATAATATGGTCAGAATGTACTTAAATTACGGTTATGTAACAGTTTTCTATAAAAACGGTCGAATGACTGGACAGTTTGCTGCACATTTTTAACAGAGTATTATCATATAAGATCAGTATATAAGACAAGTCTTCCTCCATCTAGTTGCGACGCTTACGACATCATTGCAAACTGATGCTACAATGATCTCTTAAAAATAGGACTCACCAAACATGTAATTCAGGGAGATTATTAGGAGAATTTATTTGTTATTTATTTATTTATTTGAATTTAGTTATTATACTTTTTTATTCATTTTATTTTATTTCTTATAATTTTTACAATATTTAACAATTTAATGTTATCAATAACGTTAAATTATTATTTTAAACATGATTGACAACAATAAACAAGTTGACAACCATTTTTAGCGATTTATCTTCAGGGTATGGATTATACGTAACTACCAAATAATGGATTTAGTATTTTACAGAATTAAACAATGTACAAATAAAATGGCCTGGGATATAAATATAGATATTGTTTAGAAATGAAACTTTCAATTCTATATCTTATAATTAAAAAAAAAAGATGAACAGTTTTATTTGGAAGAGATATTGTCTACGTAAAAATATTTTTATTTTGTAGAATGAATTATGCTTTTGAAGCATGATAAAATAAAGTATCTATATCTCATAAGAAATTGTATCAGTGCCAACCGATGTGTTAAATGGATTTTATTATACTTATTTTCTTAATGATACAAAGTAATCTAATTCAAGTTTCATAACTTTTATTTAAGGAAAAACACATGGATTTGTAAATTTAGCGTATTTATTTTATTAGTAATCGAATGTTTGGTATTTTTCATTAATTATAAAAAATGGTGACAGGGCAATGGCCGCCTCTGGACCTTCTGTAGCGGTTGATCCGTACGCCTAGAGCATATTGACCTTTTGGTTAAAATGGCCTTTATTTGGAGATAATAATTTTCTTTTTTTCTCTGTCTGTTGGAAAGAAAACAATATTTCAAATATTGTAATGATAATATTAGTCTATTCATTTATATTTATTTATTTCAATTATTTTAGTGCACATAATTGCTAAAATTTACTCTGTATGCATGATGCTTTAGATAAATCGAGATTTCGAGTAATTTTGGAAATAATGAAACTAGTTGGATTAATAGTATACCGCCAGAAGTCAATACAATCACTTATAATCAGTCTACAATGTTTATACCAGCGCAGCGTGAGCAGTTAATGAAAGAGGGAAGAAAAGGATTCAGATATTATGAATTATTTTAATGAATGTACAAATGGGAATGTCACAATCCCAAGAATAATTAGACGGTGAAAAGCCTCCGAAACAAGCTAAAAGCGCATTCAATTCTTACATGATATACATCACCATTATATTCAGTGCACAGGAAATGAAATGGATAACCAGGGCATTAACATTTTGAAAAATAAAGATCATTATAACAGATGTTTACGAATTTTAGAAGAGATGAGACTGCGAATATGAAATCGTGTAGCTAAATAAGATACAGCATACCAAAGCTTGGTATTGTTTAACGTCGAATACATTCATTATAAATAATTCATTTTCATTAAGAACGCGTGTTTAATCAAACGAACTGCAAGTCATTTGATGACTGCTTGTTTAAATTCCCTAAATTTCACTCAGTCCGCACTCTTTTTCAATGTCATTCATTTGCTGAAAAGTGTCAAATTTGGGAATTTAACTGCTTGTTATGCTATGGTTCCATTTAAGGTACACGGCGATCGGACTATTAACAGCAATGATATTTACAGTTATTCGAAGGCAGTCAAGTTTATAACAAAATGAATATGTGATTTCATCTAACAAAACAAGTTGGAAATTGTACGTCAAACGTTACAAACGAGGTGCGTTCGTACGCACGTTTTAGAATTAAATTCATGATATCCCGTGCGTAGAACGGGTTAAACAGTTAGTTAAGTATATATTTTATGACACTGTTCATACAAATATCTTATCTAGTTATATAAATATTCAGATATATATGTATCAGCTAGTTATATAAATATTCAGATCTTGATGATTTTTATTTCTGTGAAATGAATTATATCGTCTGCAGATTAATTTCTGTCATAAAATAAGTATCTCGGTCGCTTGACAATTTAACATCCATCGGAAGCTCCTATAACAAAAAAGCACCGATTTAAAAAAAAAAATTCAAATTTCTTAATAAATATTTTTATTAATATCTCCTAAAGTTTTGATTCGATTTTAATAAAATTTGAAATGTCTCGACAAAATTCTGCAAATATAATATATTTTAAATTGCAAACCATTTGGTTGGGTAGTTTTTGCGTTATTATATGCGGACAGACAGACAGACGGACGGACAGACAGACGGACAGACAGACAGACAGACGGACGGACAGACGGACGGACCAAACGACGACTATAGGTGCTACGTATTTATATAATTACGAACGCACCTAAAAATGAAGGAAATTTCGAATGGCCACAAATTTTTAAGTTTTGAAAATAGCGTTAATGAATGCAAATTACTCTCAATTCGATCAAAGGTCAGTTTAGATGCACCATGCAACGACACCATATTACTGTAAAGCCAGTGTTTGCAATAACTATACACGATTCGCAAACTCGGACCTTTGAATTTATTGGTGTCGATCTAAAATATCTGTTCATGTGCTTGTAATGCTCTACGTTGCTTTTTAAGGCAAAACAGCTTAATAGTACTCTAACAAGCATAAAATCCTTGTCAAAACCCGATACTGAATGGACAGAAGTGTTAAAAAAAGCTGGCATCCAACCAATTTTGTGGTTAACAACTGCAAAAATGTGTAACAAGAGATAACGAAGAAAGGCGAAAAATAACATATGTTGTCCGCGTATAGGACATCGCACCCAGTGGAGTTTCCCGGTTAGGGAATGCAGATCCAAGATTTGCGATGTGTTCCAATTATCACTGGTAAGGCAGTCTTTGCAATGCGACGATTGTAGAAGAGACGTATAATATCCTATCGTAAAAAAAGACAGGCGTGTAGATTAATATTCCCGAAAATTGTACATAGGAATTTGCATCAATGGATTCTACACCCGAAAGTGAGTATGTGTCTCATTGTCAAGAGTTCAACATTGTGCCGTTTGCAGTGGTGTCATCAACATCGCAATTTGACCGATAATGACTGAAATTGTGTACTCTTTTAGATCTGTTTCATGGATATTTTATGGATGGTAAGTAGTACCACGCTCACAACAAATCAGTTGCAGTTTATGACCAGATTACAGAGTGAAACTACACTGTTAAAAATTTGCAGCAAACTATCCAGTCATTTGACCGTTTTTATAAAAAAACGGTTACATAATCGTAATTTAACTCTATTCTGACCATAATATAGGCAATAATATGGTCAGAATGTACTTAAATTACGGTTATGTAACAGTTTTCTATAAAAACGGTCGAATGACTGGACAGTTTGCTGCACATTTTTAACAGAGTATTATCATATAAGATCAGTATATAAGACAAGTCTTCCTCCATCTAGTTGCGACGCTTACGACATCATTGCAAACTGATGCTACAATGATCTCTTAAAAATAGGACTCACCAAACATGTAATTCAGGGAGATTATTAGGAGAATTTATTTGTTATTTATTTATTTATTTGAATTTAGTTATTATACTTTTTTATTCATTTTATTTTATTTCTTATAATTTTTACAATATTTAACAATTTAATGTTATCAATAACGTTAAATTATTATTTTAAACATGATTGACAACAATAAACAAGTTGACAACCATTTTTAGCGATTTATCTTCAGGGTATGGATTATACGTAACTACCAAATAATGGATTTAGTATTTTACAGAATTAAACAATGTACAAATAAAATGGCCTGGGATATAAATATAGATATTGTTTAGAAATGAAACTTTCAATTCTATATCTTATAATTAAAAAAAAAAGATGAACAGTTTTATTTGGAAGAGATATTGTCTACGTAAAAATATTTTTATTTTGTAGAATGAATTATGCTTTTGAAGCATGATAAAATAAAGTATCTATATCTCATAAGAAATTGTATCAGTGCCAACCGATGTGTTAAATGGATTTTATTATACTTATTTTCTTAATGATACAAAGTAATCTAATTCAAGTTTCATAACTTTTATTTAAGGAAAAACACATGGATTTGTAAATTTAGCGTATTTATTTTATTAGTAATCGAATGTTTGGTATTTTTCATTAATTATAAAAAATGGTGACAGGGCAATGGCCGCCTCTGGACCTTCTGTAGCGGTTGATCCGTACGCCTAGAGCATATTGACCTTTTGGTTAAAATGGCCTTTATTTGGAGATAATAATTTTCTTTTTTTCTCTGTCTGTTGGAAAGAAAACAATATTTCAAATATTGTAATGATAATATTAGTCTATTCATTTATATTTATTTATTTCAATTATTTTAGTGCACATAATTGCTAAAATTTACTCTGTATGCATGATGCTTTAGATAAATCGAGATTTCGAGTAATTTTGGAAATAATGAAACTAGTTGGATTAATAGTATACCGCCAGAAGTCAATACAATCACTTATAATCAGTCTACAATGTTTATACCAGCGCAGCGTGAGCAGTTAATGAAAGAGGGAAGAAAAGGATTCAGATATTATGAATTATTTTAATGAATGTACAAATGGGAATGTCACAATCCCAAGAATAATTAGACGGTGAAAAGCCTCCGAAACAAGCTAAAAGCGCATTCAATTCTTACATGATATACATCACCATTATATTCAGTGCACAGGAAATGAAATGGATAACCAGGGCATTAACATTTTGAAAAATAAAGATCATTATAACAGATGTTTACGAATTTTAGAAGAGATGAGACTGCGAATATGAAATCGTGTAGCTAAATAAGATACAGCATACCAAAGCTTGGTATTGTTTAACGTCGAATACATTCATTATAAATAATTCATTTTCATTAAGAACGCGTGTTTAATCAAACGAACTGCAAGTCATTTGATGACTGCTTGTTTAAATTCCCTAAATTTCACTCAGTCCGCACTCTTTTTCAATGTCATTCATTTGCTGAAAAGTGTCAAATTTGGGAATTTAACTGCTTGTTATGCTATGGTTCCATTTAAGGTACACGGCGATCGGACTATTAACAGCAATGATATTTACAGTTATTCGAAGGCAGTCAAGTTTATAACAAAATGAATATGTGATTTCATCTAACAAAACAAGTTGGAAATTGTACGTCAAACGTTACAAACGAGGTGCGTTCGTACGCACGTTTTAGAATTAAATTCATGATATCCCGTGCGTAGAACGGGTTAAACAGTTAGTTAAGTATATATTTTATGACACTGTTCAGACAAATATCTTATCTAGTTATATAAATATTCAGATATATATGTATCAGCTAGTTATATAAATATTCAGATCTTGATGATTTTTAATTCTGTGAAATGAATTATATCGTCTGCAGATTAATTTCTGTCATAAAATAAGTATCTCGGTCGCTTGACGATTTAACATCCATCGGAAGCTCCTATAACAAAAAAGCACCGATTTAAAAAAAAAAAATTCAAATTTCTTAATAAATATTTTTATTAATATCTCCTAAAGTTTTGATTCGATTTTAATAAAATTTGAAATGTCTCGACAAAATTCTGCAAATATAATATATTTTAAATTGCAAACCATTTGGTTGGGTAGTTTTTGCGTTATTATATGCGGACAGACAGACAGACGGACGGACAGACAGACGGACAGACAGACAGACAGACGGACGGACAGACGGACGGACCAAACGACGACTATAGGTGCTACGTATTTATATAATTACGAACGCACCTAAAAATGAAGGAAATTTCGAATGGCCACAATTTTTTAAGTTTTGAAAATAGCGTTAATGAATGCAAATTACTCTCAATTCGATCAAAGGTCAGTTTAGATGCACCATGCAACGACACCATATTACTGTAAAGCCAGTGTTTGCAATAACTATACACGATTCGCAAACTCGGACCTTTGAATTTATTGGTGTCGATCTAAAATATCTGTTTATGTGCTTGTAATGCTCTACGTTGCTTTTTAAGGCAAAACAGCTTAATAGTACTCTAACAAGCATAAAATCCTTGTCAAAACCCGATACTGAATGGACAGAAGTGTTAAAAAAAGCTGGCATCCAACCAATTTTGTGGTTAACAACTGCAAAAATGTGTAACAAGAAATAACGAAGAAAGGCGAAAAATAACATATGTTGTCCGCGTATAGGACATCGCACCCAGTGGAGTTTCCCGGTTAGGGAATGCAGATCCAAGATTTGCGATGTGTTCCAATTATCACTGGTAAGGCAGTCTTTGCAATGCGACGATTGTAGAAGAGACGTATAATATCCTATCGTAAAAAAAGACAGGCGTGTAGATTAATATTCCCGAAAATTGTACATAGGAATTTGCATCAATGGATTCTACACCCGAAAGTGAGTATGTGTCTCATTGTCAAGAGTTCAACATTGTGCCGTTTGCAGTGGTGTCATCAACATCGCAATTTGACCGATAATGACTGAAATTGTGTACTCTTTCAGATCTGTTTCATGGATATTTTATGGATGGTAAGTAGTACCACGCTCACAACAAATCAGTTGCAGTTTATGACCAGATTACAGAGTGAAATTACACTGTTAAAAATTTGCAGCAAACTGTCCAGTCATTTGACCGTTTTTATAAAAAACGGTTACATAATCGTAATTTAACTCTATTCTGACCATAATATAGGCAATAATATGGTCAGAATGTACTTAAATTACGGTTATGTAACAGTTTTCTATAAAAACGTTCGAATGACTGGACAGTTTGCTGCACATTTTTAACAGAGTATTATCATATAAGATCAGTATATAAGACAAGTCTTCCTCCATCTAGTTGCGACGCTTACGACATCATTGCAAACTGATGCTACAATGATCTCTTAAAAATAGGACTCACCAAACATGTAATTCAGGGAGATTATTAGGAGAATTTATTTGTTATTTATTTATTTATTTGAATTTAGTTATTATACTTTTTTATTCATTTTATTTTATTTCTTATAATTTTTACAATATTTAACAATTTAATGTTATCAATAACGTTAAATTATTATTTTAAACATGATTGACAACAATAAACAAGTTGACAACCATTTTTAGCGATTTATCTTCAGGGTATGGATTATACGTAACTACCAAATAATGGATTTAGTATTTTACAGAATTAAACAATGTACAAATAAAATGGCCTGGGATATAAATATAGATATTGTTTAGAAATGAAAC
This sequence comes from Maratus michaelseni, assembly GCA_963931845.1. Lineage (NCBI taxonomy): Eukaryota > Metazoa > Arthropoda > Arachnida > Araneae > Salticidae > Maratus > Maratus michaelseni. The sequence continues at coordinate 303,301,180 of OZ007587.1, read as the reverse complement.
TTTCAATTCTATATCTTATAATTAAAAAAAAAAGATGAACAGTTTTATTTGGAAGAGATATTGTCTACGTAAAAATATTTTTATTTTGTAGAATGAATTATGCTTTTGAAGCATGATAAAATAAAGTATCTATATCTCATAAGAAATTGTATCAGTGCCAACCGATGTGTTAAATGGATTTTATTATACTTATTTTCTTAATGATACAAAGTAATCTAATTCAAGTTTCATAACTTTTATTTAAGGAAAAACACATGGATTTGTAAATTTAGCGTATTTATTTTATTAGTAATCGAATGTTTGGTATTTTTCATTAATTATAAAAAATGGTGACAGGGCAATGGCCGCCTCTGGACCTTCTGTAGCGGTTGATCCGTACGTCTAGAGCATATTGACCTTTTGGTTAAAATGGCCTTTATTTGGAGATAATAATTTTCTTTTTTTCTCTGTCTGTTGGAAAGAAAACAATATTTCAAATATTGTAATGATAATATTAGTCTATTCATTTATATTTATTTATTTCAATTATTTTAGTGCACATAATTGCTAAAATTTACTCTGTATGCATGATGCTTTAGATAAATCGAGATTTCGAGTAATTTTGGAAATAATGAAACTAGTTGGATTAATAGTATACCGCCAGAAGTCAATACAATCACTTATAATCAGTCTACAATGTTTATACCAGCGCAGCGTGAGCAGTTAATGAAAGAGGGAAGAAAAGGATTCAGATATTATGAATTATTTTAATGAATGTACAAATGGGAATGTCACAATCCCAAGAATAATTAGACGGTGAAAAGCCTCCGAAACAAGCTAAAAGCGCATTCAATTCTTACATGATATACATCACCATTATATTCAGTGCACAGGAAATGAAATGGATAACCAGGGCATTAACATTTTGAAAAATAAAGATCATTATAACAGATGTTTACGAATTTTAGAAGAGATGAGACTGCGAATATGAAATCGTGTAGCTAAATAAGATACAGCATACCAAAGCTTGGTATTGTTTAACGTCGAATACATTCATTATAAATAATTCATTTTCATTAAGAACGCGTGTTTAATCAAACGAACTGCAAGTCATTTGATGACTGCTTGTTTAAATTCCCTAAATTTCACTCAGTCCGCACTCTTTTTCAATGTCATTCATTTGCTGAAAAGTGTCAAATTTGGGAATTTAACTGCTTGTTATGCTATGGTTCCATTTAAGGTACACGGCGATCGGACTATTAACAGCAATGATATTTACAGTTATTCGAAGGCAGTCAATTTTATAACAAAATGAATATGTGATTTCATCTAACAAAACAAGTTGGAAATTGTACGTCAAACGTTACAAACGAGGTGCGTTCGTACGCACGTTTTAGAATTAAATTCATGATATCCCGTGCGTAGAACGGGTTAAACAGTTAGTTAAGTATATATTTTATGACACTGTTCATACAAATATCTTATCTAGTTATATAAATATTCAGATATATATGTATCAGCTAGTTATATAAATATTCAGATCTTGATGATTTTTAATTCTGTGAAATGAATTATATCGTCTGCAGATTAATTTCTGTCATAAAATAAGTATCTCGGTCGCTTGACAATTTAACATCCATCGGAAGCTCCTATAACAAAAAAGCACCGATTTAAAAAAAAAAATTCAAATTTCTTAATAAATATTTTTATTAATATCTCCTAAAGTTTTGATTCGATTTTAATAAAATTTGAAATGTCTCGACAAAATTCTGCAAATATAATATATTTTAAATTGCAAACCATTTGGTTGGGTAGTTTTTGCGTTATTATATGCGGACAGACAGACAGACGGACGGACAGACAGACGGACAGACAGACAGACAGACGGACGGACAGACGGACGGACCAAACGACGACTATAGGTGCTACGTATTTATATAATTACGAACGCACCTAAAAATGAAGGAAATTTCGAATGGCCACAAATTTTTAAGTTTTGAAAATAGCGTTAATGAATGCAAATTACTCTCAATTCGATCAAAGGTCAGTTTAGATGCACCATGCAACGACACCATATTACTGTAAAGCCAGTGTTTGCAATAACTATACACGATTCGCAAACTCGGACCTTTGAATTTATTGGTGTCGATCTAAAATATCTGTTTATGTGCTTGTAATGCTCTACGTTGCTTTTTAAGGCAAAACAGCTTAATAGTACTCTAACAAGCATAAAATCCTTGTCAAAACCCGATACTGAATGGACAGAAGTGTTAAAAAAAGCTGGCATCCAACCAATTTTGTGGTTAACAACTGCAAAAATGTGTAACAAGAGATAACGAAGAAAGGCGAAAAATAACATATGTTGTCCGCGTATAGGACATCGCACCCAGTGGAGTTTCCCGGTTAGGGAATGCAGATCCAAGATTTGCGATGTGTTCCAATTATCACTGGTAAGGCAGTCTTTGCAATGCGACGATTGTAGAAGAGACGTATAATATCCTATCGTAAAAAAAGACAGGCGTGTAGATTAATATTCCCGAAAATTGTACATAGGAATTTGCATCAATGGATTCTACACCCGAAAGTGAGTATGTGTCTCATTGTCAAGAGTTCAACATTGTGCCGTTTGCAGTGGTGTCATCAACATCGCAATTTGACCGATAATGACTGAAATTGTGTACTCTTTCAGATCTGTTTCATGGATATTTTATGGATGGTAAGTAGTACCACGCTCACAACAAATCAGTTGCAGTTTATGACCAGATTACAGAGTGAAACTACACTGTTAAAAATTTGCAGCAAACTATCCAGTCATTTGACCGTTTTTATAAAAAAACGGTTACATAATCGTAATTTAACTCTATTCTGACCATAATATAGGCAATAATATGGTCAGAATGTACTTAAATTACGGTTATGTAACAGTTTTCTATAAAAACGGTCGAATGACTGGACAGTTTGCTGCACATTTTTAACAGAGTATTATCATATAAGATCAGTATATAAGACAAGTCTTCCCATCTAGTTGCGACGCTTACGACATCATTGCAAACTGATGCTACAATGATCTCTTAAAAAAAGGACTCACCAAACATGTAATTCAGGGAGATTATTAGGAGAATTTATTTGTTATTTATTTATTTATTTGAATTTAGTTATTATACTTTTTTATTCATTTTATTTTATTTCTTATAATTTTTACAATATTTAACAATTTAATGTTATCAATAACGTTAAATTATTATTTTAAACATGATTGACAACAATAAACAAGTTGACAACCATTTTTAGCGATTTATCTTCAGGGTATGGATTATACGTAACTACCAAATAATGGATTTAGTATTTTACAGAATTAAACAATGTACAAATAAAATGGCCTGGGATATAAATATAGATATTGTTTAGAAATGAAACTTTCAATTCTATATCTTATAATTAAAAAAAAAAGAAGAACAGTTTTATTTGGAAGAGATATTGTCTACGTAAAAATATTTTTATTTTGTAGAATGAATTATGCTTTTGAAGCATGATAAAATAAAGTATCTATATCTCATAAGAAATTGTATCAGTGCCAACCGATGTGTTAAATGGATTTTATTATACTTATTTTCTTAATGATACAAAGTAATCTAATTCAAGTTTCATAACTTTTATTTAAAGAAAAACACATGGATTTGTAAATTTAGCGTATTTATTTTATTAGTAATCGAATGTTTGGTATTTTTCATTAATTATAAAAAATGGTGACAGGGCAATGGCCGCCTCTGGACCTTCTGTAGCGGTTGATCCGTACGTCTAGAGCATATTGACCTTTTGGTTAAAATGGCCTTTATTTGGAGATAATAATTTTCTTTTTTTCTCTGTCTGTTGGAAAGAAAACAATATTTCAAATATTGTAATGATAATATTAGTCTATTCATTTATATTTATTTATTTCAATTATTTTAGTGCACATAATTGCTAAAATTTACTCTGTATGCATGATGCTTTAGATAAATCGAGATTTCGAGTAATTTTGGAAATAATGAAACTAGTTGGATTAATAGTATACCGCCAGAAGTCAATACAATCACTTATAATCAGTCTACAATGTTTATACCAGCGCAGCGTGAGCAGTTAATGAAAGAGGGAAGAAAAGGATTCAGATATTATGAATTATTTTAATGAATGTACAAATGGGAATGTCACAATCCCAAGAATAATTAGACGGTGAAAAGCCTCCGAAACAAGCTAAAAGCGCATTCAATTCTTACATGATATACATCACCATTATATTCAGTGCACAGGAAATGAAATGGATAACCAGGGCATTAACATTTTGAAAAATAAAGATCATTATAACAGATGTTTACGAATTTTAGAAGAGATGAGACTGCGAATATGAAATCGTGTAGCTAAATAAGATACAGCATACCAAAGCTTGGTATTGTTTAACGTCGAATACATTCATTATAAATAATTCATTTTCATTAAGAACGCGTGTTTAATCAAACGAACTGCAAGTCATTTGATGACTGCTTGTTTAAATTCCCTAAATTTCACTCAGTCCGCACTCTTTTTCAATGTCATTCATTTGCTGAAAAGTGTCAAATTTGGGAATTTAACTGCTTGTTATGCTATGGTTCCATTTAAGGTACACGGCGATCGGACTATTAACAGCAATGATATTTACAGTTATTCGAAGGCAGTCAATTTTATAACAAAATGAATATGTGATTTCATCTAACAAAACAAGTTGGAAATTGTACGTCAAACGTTACAAACGAGGTGCGTTCGTACGCACGTTTTAGAATTAAATTCATGATATCCCGTGCGTAGAACGGGTTAAACAGTTAGTTAAGTATATATTTTATGACACTGTTCATACAAATATCTTATCTAGTTATATAAATATTCAGATATATATGTATCAGCTAGTTATATAAATATTCAGATCTTGATGATTTTTAATTCTGTGAAATGAATTATATCGTCTGCAGATTAATTTCTGTCATAAAATAAGTATCTCGGTCGCTTGACAATTTAACATCCATCGGAAGCTCCTATAACAAAAAAGCACCGATTTAAAAAAAAAAAATTCAAATTTCTTAATAAATATTTTTATTAATATCTCCTAAAGTTTTGATTCGATTTTAATAAAATTTGAAATGTCTCGACAAAATTCTGCAAATATAATATATTTTAAATTGCAAACCATTTGGTTGGGTAGTTTTTGCGTTATTATATGCGGACAGACAGACAGACGGACGGACAGACAGACGGACAGACAGACAGACAGACGGACGGACAGACGGACGGACCAAACGACGACTATAGGTGCTACGTATTTATATAATTACGAACGCACCTAAAAATGAAGGAAATTTCGAATGGCCACAATTTTTTAAGTTTTGAAAATAGCGTTAATGAATGCAAATTACTCTCAATTCGATCAAAGGTCAGTTTAGATGCACCATGCAACGACACCATATTACTGTAAAGCCAGTGTTTGCAATAACTATACACGATTCGCAAACTCGGACCTTTGAATTTATTGGTGTCGATCTAAAATATCTGTTTATGTGCTTGTAATGCTCTACGTTGCTTTTTAAGGCAAAACAGCTTAATAGTACTCTAACAAGCATAAAATCCTTGTCAAAACCCGATACTGAATGGACAGAAGTGTTAAAAAAAGCTGGCATCCAACCAATTTTGTGGTTAACAACTGCAAAAATGTGTAACAAGAAATAACGAAGAAAGGCGAAAAATAACATATGTTGTCCGCGTATAGGACATCGCACCCAGTGGAGTTTCCCGGTTAGGGAATGCAGATCCAAGATTTGCGATGTGTTCCAATTATCACTGGTAAGGCAGTCTTTGCAATGCGACGATTGTAGAAGAGACGTATAATATCCTATCGTAAAAAAAGACAGGCGTGTAGATTAATATTCCCGAAAATTGTACATAGGAATTTGCATCAATGGATTCTACACCCGAAAGTGAGTATGTGTCTCATTGTCAAGAGTTCAACATTGTGCCGTTTGCAGTGGTGTCATCAACATCGCAATTTGACCGATAATGACTGAAATTGTGTACTCTTTCAGATCTGTTTCATGGATATTTTATGGATGGTAAGTAGTACCACGCTCACAACAAATCAGTTGCAGTTTATGACCAGATTACAGAGTGAAATTACACTGTTAAAAATTTGCAGCAAACTGTCCAGTCATTTGACCGTTTTTATAAAAAACGGTTACATAATCGTAATTTAACTCTATTCTGACCATAATATAGGCAATAATATGGTCAGAATGTACTTAAATTACGGTTATGTAACAGTTTTCTATAAAAACGGTCGAATGACTGGACAGTTTGCTGCACATTTTTAACAGAGTATTATCATATAAGATCAGTATATAAGACAAGTCTTCCTCCATCTAGTTGCGACGCTTACGACATCATTGCAAACTGATGCTACAATGATCTCTTAAAAATAGGACTCACCAAACATGTAATTCAGGGAGATTATTAGGAGAATTTATTTGTTATTTATTTATTTATTTGAATTTAGTTATTATACTTTTTTATTCATTTTATTTTATTTCTTATAATTTTTACAATATTTAACAATTTAATGTTATCAATAACGTTAAATTATTATTTTAAACATGATTGACAACAATAAACAAGTTGACAACCATTTTTAGCGATTTATCTTCAGGGTATGGATTATACGTAACTACCAAATAATGGATTTAGTATTTTACAGAATTAAACAATGTACAAATAAAATGGCCTGGGATATAAATATAGATATTGTTTAGAAATGAAACTTTCAATTCTATATCTTATAATTAAAAAAAAAAGATGAACAGTTTTATTTGGAAGAGATATTGTCTACGTAAAAATATTTTTATTTTGTAGAATGAATTATGCTTTTGAAGCATGATAAAATAAAGTATCTATATCTCATAAGAAATTGTATCAGTGCCAACCGATGTGTTAAATGGATTTTATTATACTTATTTTCTTAATGATACAAAGTAATCTAATTCAAGTTTCATAACTTTTATTTAAGGAAAAACACATGGATTTGTAAATTTAGCGTATTTATTTTATTAGTAATCGAATGTTTGGTATTTTTCATTAATTATAAAAAATGGTGACAGGGCAATGGCCGCCTCTGGACCTTCTGTAGCGGTTGATCCGTACGCCTAGAGCATATTGACCTTTTGGTTAAAATGGCCTTTATTTGGAGATAATAATTTTCTTTTTTTCTCTGTCTGTTGGAAAGAAAACAATATTTCAAATATTGTAATGATAATATTAGTCTATTCATTTATATTTATTTATTTCAATTATTTTAGTGCACATAATTGCTAAAATTTACTCTGTATGCATGATGCTTTAGATAAATCGAGATTTCGAGTAATTTTGGAAATAATGAAACTAGTTGGATTAATAGTATACCGCCAGAAGTCAATACAATCACTTATAATCAGTCTACAATGTTTATACCAGCGCAGCGTGAGCAGTTAATGAAAGAGGGAAGAAAAGGATTCAGATATTATGAATTATTTTAATGAATGTACAAATGGGAATGTCACAATCCCAAGAATAATTAGACGGTGAAAAGCCTCCGAAACAAGCTAAAAGCGCATTCAATTCTTACATGATATACATCACCATTATATTCAGTGCACAGGAAATGAAATGGATAACCAGGGCATTAACATTTTGAAAAATAAAGATCATTATAACAGATGTTTACGAATTTTAGAAGAGATGAGACTGCGAATATGAAATCGTGTAGCTAAATAAGATACAGCATACCAAAGCTTGGTATTGTTTAACGTCGAATACATTCATTATAAATAATTCATTTTCATTAAGAACGCGTGTTTAATCAAACGAACTGCAAGTCATTTGATGACTGCTTGTTTAAATTCCCTAAATTTCACTCAGTCCGCACTCTTTTTCAATGTCATTCATTTGCTGAAAAGTGTCAAATTTGGGAATTTAACTGCTTGTTATGCTATGGTTCCATTTAAGGTACACGGCGATCGGACTATTAACAGCAATGATATTTACAGTTATTCGAAGGCAGTCAAGTTTATAACAAAATGAATATGTGATTTCATCTAACAAAACAAGTTGGAAATTGTACGTCAAACGTTACAAACGAGGTGCGTTCGTACGCACGTTTTAGAATTAAATTCATGATATCCCGTGCGTAGAACGGGTTAAACAGTTAGTTAAGTATATATTTTATGACACTGTTCAGACAAATATCTTATCTAGTTATATAAATATTCAGATATATATGTATCAGCTAGTTATATAAATATTCAGATCTTGATGATTTTTAATTCTGTGAAATGAATTATATCGTCTGCAGATTAATTTCTGTCATAAAATAAGTATCTCGGTCGCTTGACGATTTAACATCCATCGGAAGCTCCTATAACAAAAAAGCACCGATTTAAAAAAAAAAAATTCAAATTTCTTAATAAATATTTTTATTAATATCTCCTAAAGTTTTGATTCGATTTTAATAAAATTTGAAATGTCTCGACAAAATTCTGCAAATATAATATATTTTAAATTGCAAACCATTTGGTTGGGTAGTTTTTGCGTTATTATATGCGGACAGACAGACAGACGGACGGACAGACAGACGGACAGACAGACAGACAGACGGACGGACAGACGGACGGACCAAACGACGACTATAGGTGCTACGTATTTATATAATTACGAACGCACCTAAAAATGAAGGAAATTTCGAATGGCCACAATTTTTTAAGTTTTGAAAATAGCGTTAATGAATGCAAATTACTCTCAATTCGATCAAAGGTCAGTTTAGATGCACCATGCAACGACACCATATTACTGTAAAGCCAGTGTTTGCAATAACTATACACGATTCGCAAACTCGGACCTTTGAATTTATTGGTGTCGATCTAAAATATCTGTTTATGTGCTTGTAATGCTCTACGTTGCTTTTTAAGGCAAAACAGCTTAATAGTACTCTAACAAGCATAAAATCCTTGTCAAAACCCGATACTGAATGGACAGAAGTGTTAAAAAAAGCTGGCATCCAACCAATTTTGTGGTTAACAACTGCAAAAATGTGTAACAAGAAATAACGAAGAAAGGCGAAAAATAACATATGTTGTCCGCGTATAGGACATCGCACCCAGTGGAGTTTCCCGGTTAGGGAATGCAGATCCAAGATTTGCGATGTGTTCCAATTATCACTGGTAAGGCAGTCTTTGCAATGCGACGATTGTAGAAGAGACGTATAATATCTATCGTAAAAAAAGACAGGCGTGTAGATTAATATTCCCGAAAATTGTACATAGAAATTTGCATCAATGGATTCTACACCCGAAAGTGAGTATGTGTCTCATTGTCAAGAGTTCAACATTGTGCCGTTTGCAGTGGTGTCATCAACATCGCAATTTGACCGATAATGACTGAAATTGTGTACTCTTTCAGATCTGTTTCATGGATATTTTATGGATGGTAAGTAGTACCACGCTCACAACAAATCAGTTGCAGTTTATGACCAGATTACAGAGTGAAATTACACTGTTAAAAATTTGCAGCAAACTGTCCAGTCATTTGACCGTTTTTATAAAAAACGGTTACATAATCGTAATTTAACTCTATTCTGACCATAATATAGGCAATAATATGGTCAGAATGTACTTAAATTACGGTTATGTAACAGTTTTCTATAAAAACGGTCGAATGACTGGACAGTTTGCTGCACATTTTTAACAGAGTATTATCATATAAGATCAGTATATAAGACAAGTCTTCCTCCATCTAGTTGCGACGCTTACGACATCATTGCAAACTGATGCTACAATGATCTCTTAAAAATAGGACTCACCAAACATGTAATTCAGGGAGATTATTAGGAGAATTTATTTGTTATTTATTTATTTATTTGAATTTAGTTATTATACTTTTTTATTCATTTTATTTTATTTCTTATAATTTTTACAATATTTAACAATTTAATGTTATCAATAACGTTAAATTATTATTTTAAACATGATTGACAACAATAAACAAGTTGACAACCATTTTTAGCGATTTATCTTCAGGGTATGGATTATACGTAACTACCAAATAATGGATTTAGTATTTTACAGAATTAAACAATGTACAAATAAAATGGCCTGGGATATAAATATAGATATTGTTTAGAAATGAAACTTTCAATTCTATATCTTATAATTAAAAAAAAAAGATGAACAGTTTTATTTGGAAGAGATATTGTCTACGTAAAAATATTTTTATTTTGTAGAATGAATTATGCTTTTGAAGCATGATAAAATAAAGTATCTATATCTCATAAGAAATTGTATCAGTGCCAACCGATGTGTTAAATGGATTTTATTATACTTATTTTCTTAATGATACAAAGTAATCTAATTCAAGTTTCATAACTTTTATTTAAGGAAAAACACATGGATTTGTAAATTTAGCGTATTTATTTTATTAGTAATCGAATGTTTGGTATTTTTCATTAATTATAAAAAATGGTGACAGGGCAATGGCCGCCTCTGGACCTTCTGTAGCGGTTGATCCGTACGTCTAGAGCATATTGACCTTTTGGTTAAAATGGCCTTTATTTGGAGATAATAATTTTCTTTTTTTCTCTGTCTGTTGGAAAGAAAACAATATTTCAAATATTGTAATGATAATATTAGTCTATTCATTTATATTTATTTATTTCAATTATTTTAGTGCACATAATTGCTAAAATTTACTCTGTATGCATGATGCTTTAGATAAATCGAGATTTCGAGTAATTTTGGAAATAATGAAACTAGTTGGATTAATAGTATACCGCCAGAAGTCAATACAATCACTTATAATCAGTCTACAATGTTTATACCAGCGCAGCGTGAGCAGTTAATGAAAGAGGGAAGAAAAGGATTCAGATATTATGAATTATTTTAATGAATGTACAAATGGGAATGTCACAATCCCAAGAATAATTAGACGGTGAAAAGCCTCCGAAACAAGCTAAAAGCGCATTCAATTCTTACATGATATACATCACCATTATATTCAGTGCACAGGAAATGAAATGGATAACCAGGGCATTAACATTTTGAAAAATAAAGATCATTATAACAGATGTTTACGAATTTTAGAAGAGATGAGACTGCAAATATGAAATCGTGTAGCTAAATAAGATACAGCATACCAAAGCTTGGTATTGTTTAACGTCGAATACATTCATTATAAATAATTCATTTTCATTAAGAACGCGTGTTTAATCAAACGAACTGCAAGTCATTTGATGACTGCTTGTTTAAATTCCCTAAATTTCACTCAGTCCGCACTCTTTTTCAATGTCATTCATTTGCTGAAAAGTGTCAAATTTGGGAATTTAACTGCTTGTTATGCTATGGTTCCATTTAAGGTACACGGCGATCGGACTATTAACAGCAATGATATTTACAGTTATTCGAAGGCAGTCAAGTTTATAACAAAATGAATATGTGATTTCATCTAACAAAACAAGTTGGAAATTGTACGTCAAACGTTACAAACGAGGTGCGTTCGTACGCACGTTTTAGAATTAAATTCATGATATCCCGTGCGTAGAACGGGTTAAACAGTTAGTTAAGTATATATTTTATGACACTGTTCTTACAAATATCTTATCTAGTTATATAAATATTCAGATATATATGTATCAGCTAGTTATATAAATATTCAGATCTTGATGATTTTTAATTCTGTGAAATGAATTATATCGTCTGCAGATTAATTTCTGTCATAAAATAAGTATCTCGGTCGCTTGACGATTTAACATCCATCGGAAGCTCCTATAACAAAAAAGCACCGATTTAAAAAAAAAAAATTCAAATTTCTTAATAAATATTTTTATTAATATCTCCTAAAGTTTTGATTCGATTTTAATAAAATTTGAAATGTCTCGACAAAATTCTGCAAATATAATATATTTTAAATTGCAAACCATTTGGTTGGGTAGTTTTTGCGTTATTATATGCGGACAGACAGACAGACGGACGGACAGACAGACGGACAGACAGACAGACAGACGGACGGACAGACGGACGGACCAAACGACGACTATAGGTGCTACGTATTTATATAATTACGAACGCACCTAAAAATGAAGGAAATTTCGAATGGCCACAATTTTTTAAGTTTTGAAAATAGCGTTAATGAATGCAAATTACTCTCAATTCGATCAAAGGTCAGTTTAGATGCACCATGCAACGACACCATATTACTGTAAAGCCAGTGTTTGCAATAACTATACACGATTCGCAAACTCGGACCTTTGAATTTATTGGTGTCGATCTAAAATATCTGTTTATGTGCTTGTAATGCTCTACGTTGCTTTTTAAGGCAAAACAGCTTAATAGTACTCTAACAAGCATAAAATCCTTGTCAAAACCCGATACTGAATGGACAGAAGTGTTAAAAAAAGCTGGCATCCAACCAATTTTGTGGTTAACAACTGCAAAAATGTGTAACAAGAAATAACGAAGAAAGGCGAAAAATAACATATGTTGTCCGCGTATAGGACATCGCACCCAGTGGAGTTTCCCGGTTAGGGAATGCAGATCCAAGATTTGCGATGTGTTCCAATTATCACTGGTAAGGCAGTCTTTGCAATGCGACGATTGTAGAAGAGACGTATAATATCCTATCGTAAAAAAAGACAGGCGTGTAGATTAATATTCCCGAAAATTGTACATAGGAATTTGCATCAATGGATTCTACACCCGAAAGTGAGTATGTGTCTCATTGTCAAGAGTTCAACATTGTGCCGTTTGCAGTGGTGTCATCAACATCGCAATTTGACCGATAATGACTGAAATTGTGTACTCTTTCAGATCTGTTTCATGGATATTTTATGGATGGTAAGTAGTACCACGCTCACAACAAATCAGTTGCAGTTTATGACCAGATTACAGAGTGAAATTACACTGTTAAAAATTTGCAGCAAACTGTCCAGTCATTTGACCGTTTTTATAAAAAACGGTTACATAATCGTAATTTAACTCTATTCTGACCATAATATAGGCAATAATATGGTCAGAATGTACTTAAATTACGGTTATGTAACAGTTTTCTATAAAAACGGTCGAATGACTGGACAGTTTGCTGCACATTTTTAACAGAGTATTATCATATAAGATCAGTATATAAGACAAGTCTTCCTCCATCTAGTTGCGACGCTTACGACATCATTGCAAACTGATGCTACAATGATCTCTTAAAAATAGGACTCACCAAACATGTAATTCAGGGAGATTATTAGGAGAATTTATTTGTTATTTATTTATTTATTTGAATTTAGTTATTATACTTTTTTATTCATTTTATTTTATTTCTTATAATTTTTACAATATTTAACAATTTAATGTTATCAATAACGTTAAATTATTATTTTAAACATGATTGACAACAATAAACAAGTTGACAACCATTTTTAGCGATTTATCTTCAGGGTATGGATTATACGTAACTACCAAATAATGGATTTAGTATTTTACAGAATTAAACAATGTACAAATAAAATGGCCTGGGATATAAATATAGATATTGTTTAGAAATGAAACTTTCAATTCTATATCTTATAATTAAAAAAAAAAGATGAACAGTTTTATTTGGAAGAGATATTGTCTACGTAAAAATATTTTTATTTTGTAGAATGAATTATGCTTTTGAAGCATGATAAAATAAAGTATCTATATCTCATAAGAAATTGTATCAGTGCCAACCGATGTGTTAAATGGATTTTATTATACTTATTTTCTTAATGATACAAAGTAATCTAATTCAAGTTTCATAACTTTTATTTAAGGAAAAACACATGGATTTGTAAATTTAGCGTATTTATTTTATTAGTAATCGAATGTTTGGTATTTTTCATTAATTATAAAAAATGGTGACAGGGCAATGGCCGCCTCTGGACCTTCTGTAGCGGTTGATCCGTACGTCTAGAGCATATTGACCTTTTGGTTAAAATGGCCTTTATTTGGAGATAATAATTTTCTTTTTTTCTCTGTCTGTTGGAAAGAAAACAATATTTCAAATATTGTAATGATAATATTAGTCTATTCATTTATATTTATTTATTTCAATTATTTTAGTGCACATAATTGCTAAAATTTACTCTGTATGCATGATGCTTTAGATAAATCGAGATTTCGAGTAATTTTGGAAATAATGAAACTAGTTGGATTAATAGTATACCGCCAGAAGTCAATACAATCACTTATAATCAGTCTACAATGTTTATACCAGCGCAGCGTGAGCAGTTAATGAAAGAGGGAAGAAAAGGATTCAGATATTATGAATTATTTTAATGAATGTACAAATGGGAATGTCACAATCCCAAGAATAATTAGACGGTGAAAAGCCTCCGAAACAAGCTAAAAGCGCATTCAATTCTTACATGATATACATCACCATTATATTCAGTGCACAGGAAATGAAATGGATAACCAGGGCATTAACATTTTGAAAAATAAAGATCATTATAACAGATGTTTACGAATTTTAGAAGAGATGAGACTGCAAATATGAAATCGTGTAGCTAAATAAGATACAGCATACCAAAGCTTGGTATTGTTTAACGTCGAATACATTCATTATAAATAATTCATTTTCATTAAGAACGCGTGTTTAATCAAACGAACTGCAAGTCATTTGATGACTGCTTGTTTAAATTCCCTAAATTTCACTCAGTCCGCACTCTTTTTCAATGTCATTCATTTGCTGAAAAGTGTCAAATTTGGGAATTTAACTGCTTGTTATGCTATGGTTCCATTTAAGGTACACGGCGATCGGACTATTAACAGCAATGATATTTACAGTTATTCGAAGGCAGTCAATTTTATAACAAAATGAATATGTGATTTCATCTAACAAAACAAGTTGGAAATTGTACGTCAAACGTTACAAACGAGGTGCGTTCGTACGCACGTTTTAGAATTAAATTCATGATATCCCGTGCGTAGAACGGGTTAAACAGTTAGTTAAGTATATATTTTATGACACTGTTCATACAAATATCTTATCTAGTTATATAAATATTCAGATATATATGTATCAGCTAGTTATATAAATATTCAGATCTTGATGATTTTTAATTCTGTGAAATGAATTATATCGTCTGCAGATTAATTTCTGTCATAAAATAAGTATCTCGGTCGCTTGACAATTTAACATCCATCGGAAGCTCCTATAACAAAAAAGCACCGATTTAAAAAAAAAAAATTCAAATTTCTTAATAAATATTTTTATTAATATCTCCTAAAGTTTTGATTCGATTTTAATAAAATTTGAAATGTCTCGACAAAATTCTGCAAATATAATATATTTTAAATTGCAAACCATTTGGTTGGGTAGTTTTTGCGTTATTATATGCGGACAGACAGACAGACGGACGGACAGACAGACGGACAGACAGACAGACAGACGGACGGACAGACGGACGGACCAAACGACGACTATAGGTGCTACGTATTTATATAATTACGAACGCACCTAAAAATGAAGGAAATTTCGAATGGCCACAATTTTTTAAGTTTTGAAAATAGCGTTAATGAATGCAAATTACTCTCAATTCGATCAAAGGTCAGTTTAGATGCACCATGCAACGACACCATATTACTGTAAAGCCAGTGTTTGCAATAACTATACACGATTCGCAAACTCGGACCTTTGAATTTATTGGTGTCGATCTAAAATATCTGTTTATGTGCTTGTAATGCTCTACGTTGCTTTTTAAGGCAAAACAGCTTAATAGTACTCTAACAAGCATAAAATCCTTGTCAAAACCCGATACTGAATGGACAGAAGTGTTAAAAAAAGCTGGCATCCAACCAATTTTGTGGTTAACAACTGCAAAAATGTGTAACAAGAAATAACGAAGAAAGGCGAAAAATAACATATGTTGTCCGCGTATAGGACATCGCACCCAGTGGAGTTTCCCGGTTAGGGAATGCAGATCCAAGATTTGCGATGTGTTCCAATTATCACTGGTAAGGCAGTCTTTGCAATGCGACGATTGTAGAAGAGACGTATAATATCCTATCGTAAAAAAAGACAGGCGTGTAGATTAATATTCCCGAAAATTGTACATAGGAATTTGCATCAATGGATTCTACACCCGAAAGTGAGTATGTGTCTCATTGTCAAGAGTTCAACATTGTGCCGTTTGCAGTGGTGTCATCAACATCGCAATTTGACCGATAATGACTGAAATTGTGTACTCTTTCAGATCTGTTTCATGGATATTTTATGGATGGTAAGTAGTACCACGCTCACAACAAATCAGTTGCAGTTTATGACCAGATTACAGAGTGAAATTACACTGTTAAAAATTTGCAGCAAACTGTCCAGTCATTTGACCGTTTTTATAAAAAACGGTTACATAATCGTAATTTAACTCTATTCTGACCATAATATAGGCAATAATATGGTCAGAATGTACTTAAATTACGGTTATGTAACAGTTTTCTATAAAAACGGTCGAATGACTGGACAGTTTGCTGCACATTTTTAACAGAGTATTATCATATAAGATCAGTATATAAGACAAGTCTTCCTCCATCTAGTTGCGACGCTTACGACATCATTGCAAACTGATGCTACAATGATCTCTTAAAAATAGGACTCACCAAACATGTAATTCAGGGAGATTATTAGGAGAATTTATTTGTTATTTATTTATTTATTTGAATTTAGTTATTATACTTTTTTATTCATTTTATTTTATTTCTTATAATTTTTACAATATTTAACAATTTAATGTTATCAATAACGTTAAATTATTATTTTAAACATGATTGACAACAATAAACAAGTTGACAACCATTTTTAGCGATTTATCTTCAGGGTATGGATTATACGTAACTACCAAATAATGGATTTAGTATTTTACAGAATTAAACAATGTACAAATAAAATGGCCTGGGATATAAATATAGATATTGTTTAGAAATGAAACTTTCAATTCTATATCTTATAATTAAAAAAAAAAGATGAACAGTTTTATTTGGAAGAGATATTGTCTACGTAAAAATATTTTTATTTTGTAGAATGAATTATGCTTTTGAAGCATGATAAAATAAAGTATCTATATCTCATAAGAAATTGTATCAGTGCCAACCGATGTGTTAAATGGATTTTATTATACTTATTTTCTTAATGATACAAAGTAATCTAATTCAAGTTTCATAACTTTTATTTAAGGAAAAACACATGGATTTGTAAATTTAGCGTATTTATTTTATTAGTAATCGAATGTTTGGTATTTTTCATTAATTATAAAAAATGGTGACAGGGCAATGGCCGCCTCTGGACCTTCTGTAGCGGTTGATCCGTACGCCTAGAGCATATTGACCTTTTGGTTAAAATGGCCTTTATTTGGAGATAATAATTTTCTTTTTTTCTCTGTCTGTTGGAAAGAAAACAATATTTCAAATATTGTAATGATAATATTAGTCTATTCATTTATATTTATTTATTTCAATTATTTTAGTGCACATAATTGCTAAAATTTACTCTGTATGCATGATGCTTTAGATAAATCGAGATTTCGAGTAATTTTGGAAATAATGAAACTAGTTGGATTAATAGTATACCGCCAGAAGTCAATACAATCACTTATAATCAGTCTACAATGTTTATACCAGCGCAGCGTGAGCAGTTAATGAAAGAGGGAAGAAAAGGATTCAGATATTATGAATTATTTTAATGAATGTACAAATGGGAATGTCACAATCCCAAGAATAATTAGACGGTGAAAAGCCTCCGAAACAAGCTAAAAGCGCATTCAATTCTTACATGATATACATCACCATTATATTCAGTGCACAGGAAATGAAATGGATAACCAGGGCATTAACATTTTGAAAAATAAAGATCATTATAACAGATGTTTACGAATTTTAGAAGAGATGAGACTGCGAATATGAAATCGTGTAGCTAAATAAGATACAGCATACCAAAGCTTGGTATTGTTTAACGTCGAATACATTCATTATAAATAATTCATTTTCATTAAGAACGCGTGTTTAATCAAACGAACTGCAAGTCATTTGATGACTGCTTGTTTAAATTCCCTAAATTTCACTCAGTCCGCACTCTTTTTCAATGTCATTCATTTGCTGAAAAGTGTCAAATTTGGGAATTTAACTGCTTGTTATGCTATGGTTCCATTTAAGGTACACGGCGATCGGACTATTAACAGCAATGATATTTACAGTTATTCGAAGGCAGTCAAGTTTATAACAAAATGAATATGTGATTTCATCTAACAAAACAAGTTGGAAATTGTACGTCAAACGTTACAAACGAGGTGCGTTCGTACGCACGTTTTAGAATTAAATTCATGATATCCCGTGCGTAGAACGGGTTAAACAGTTAGTTAAGTATATATTTTATGACACTGTTCAGACAAATATCTTATCTAGTTATATAAATATTCAGATATATATGTATCAGCTAGTTATATAAATATTCAGATCTTGATGATTTTTAATTCTGTGAAATGAATTATATCGTCTGCAGATTAATTTCTGTCATAAAATAAGTATCTCGGTCGCTTGACGATTTAACATCCATCGGAAGCTCCTATAACAAAAAAGCACCGATTTAAAAAAAAAAAATTCAAATTTCTTAATAAATATTTTTATTAATATCTCCTAAAGTTTTGATTCGATTTTAATAAAATTTGAAATGTCTCGACAAAATTCTGCAAATATAATATATTTTAAATTGCAAACCATTTGGTTGGGTAGTTTTTGCGTTATTATATGCGGACAGACAGACAGACGGACGGACAGACAGACGGACAGACAGACAGACAGACGGACGGACAGACGGACGGACCAAACGACGACTATAGGTGCTACGTATTTATATAATTACGAACGCACCTAAAAATGAAGGAAATTTCGAATGGCCACAATTTTTTAAGTTTTGAAAATAGCGTTAATGAATGCAAATTACTCTCAATTCGATCAAAGGTCAGTTTAGATGCACCATGCAACGACACCATATTACTGTAAAGCCAGTGTTTGCAATAACTATACACGATTCGCAAACTCGGACCTTTGAATTTATTGGTGTCGATCTAAAATATCTGTTTATGTGCTTGTAATGCTCTACGTTGCTTTTTAAGGCAAAACAGCTTAATAGTACTCTAACAAGCATAAAATCCTTGTCAAAACCCGATACTGAATGGACAGAAGTGTTAAAAAAAGCTGGCATCCAACCAATTTTGTGGTTAACAACTGCAAAAATGTGTAACAAGAAATAACGAAGAAAGGCGAAAAATAACATATGTTGTCCGCGTATAGGACATCGCACCCAGTGGAGTTTCCCGGTTAGGGAATGCAGATCCAAGATTTGCGATGTGTTCCAATTATCACTGGTAAGGCAGTCTTTGCAATGCGACGATTGTAGAAGAGACGTATAATATCCTATCGTAAAAAAAGACAGGCGTGTAGATTAATATTCCCGAAAATTGTACATAGGAATTTGCATCAATGGATTCTACACCCGAAAGTGAGTATGTGTCTCATTGTCAAGAGTTCAACATTGTGCCGTTTGCAGTGGTGTCATCAACATCGCAATTTGACCGATAATGACTGAAATTGTGTACTCTTTCAGATCTGTTTCATGGATATTTTATGGATGGTAAGTAGTACCACGCTCACAACAAATCAGTTGCAGTTTATGACCAGATTACAGAGTGAAATTACACTGTTAAAAATTTGCAGCAAACTGTCCAGTCATTTGACCGTTTTTATAAAAAACGGTTACATAATCGTAATTTAACTCTATTCTGACCATAATATAGGCAATAATATGGTCAGAATGTACTTAAATTACGGTTATGTAACAGTTTTCTATAAAAACGGTCGAATGACTGGACAGTTTGCTGCACATTTTTAACAGAGTATTATCATATAAGATCAGTATATAAGACAAGTCTTCCTCCATCTAGTTGCGACGCTTACGACATCATTGCAAACTGATGCTACAATGATCTCTTAAAAATAGGACTCACCAAACATGTAATTCAGGGAGATTATTAGGAGAATTTATTTGTTATTTATTTATTTATTTGAATTTAGTTATTATACTTTTTTATTCATTTTATTTTATTTCTTATAATTTTTACAATATTTAACAATTTAATGTTATCAATAACGTTAAATTATTATTTTAAACATGATTGACAACAATAAACAAGTTGACAACCATTTTTAGCGATTTATCTTCAGGGTATGGATTATACGTAACTACCAAATAATGGATTTAGTATTTTACAGAATTAAACAATGTACAAATAAAATGGCCTGGGATATAAATATAGATATTGTTTAGAAATGAAACTTTCAATTCTATATCTTATAATTAAAAAAAAAAGATGAACAGTTTTATTTGGAAGAGATATTGTCTACGTAAAAATATTTTTATTTTGTAGAATGAATTATGCTTTTGAAGCATGATAAAATAAAGTATCTATATCTCATAAGAAATTGTATCAGTGCCAACCGATGTGTTAAATGGATTTTATTATACTTATTTTCTTAATGATACAAAGTAATCTAATTCAAGTTTCATAACTTTTATTTAAGGAAAAACACATGGATTTGTAAATTTAGCGTATTTATTTTATTAGTAATCGAATGTTTGGTATTTTTCATTAATTATAAAAAATGGTGACAGGGCAATGGCCGCCTCTGGACCTTCTGTAGCGGTTGATCCGTACGTCTAGAGCATATTGACCTTTTGGTTAAAATGGCCTTTATTTGGAGATAATAATTTTCTTTTTTTCTCTGTCTGTTGGAAAGAAAACAATATTTCAAATATTGTAATGATAATATTAGTCTATTCATTTATATTTATTTATTTCAATTATTTTAGTGCACATAATTGCTAAAATTTACTCTGTATGCATGATGCTTTAGATAAATCGAGATTTCGAGTAATTTTGGAAATAATGAAACTAGTTGGATTAATAGTATACCGCCAGAAGTCAATACAATCACTTATAATCAGTCTACAATGTTTATACCAGCGCAGCGTGAGCAGTTAATGAAAGAGGGAAGAAAAGGATTCAGATATTATGAATTATTTTAATGAATGTACAAATGGGAATGTCACAATCCCAAGAATAATTAGACGGTGAAAAGCCTCCGAAACAAGCTAAAAGCGCATTCAATTCTTACATGATATACATCACCATTATATTCAGTGCACAGGAAATGAAATGGATAACCAGGGCATTAACATTTTGAAAAATAAAGATCATTATAACAGATGTTTACGAATTTTAGAAGAGATGAGACTGCAAATATGAAATCGTGTAGCTAAATAAGATACAGCATACCAAAGCTTGGTATTGTTTAACGTCGAATACATTCATTATAAATAATTCATTTTCATTAAGAACGCGTGTTTAATCAAACGAACTGCAAGTCATTTGATGACTGCTTGTTTAAATTCCCTAAATTTCACTCAGTCCGCACTCTTTTTCAATGTCATTCATTTGCTGAAAAGTGTCAAATTTGGGAATTTAACTGCTTGTTATGCTATGGTTCCATTTAAGGTACACGGCGATCGGACTATTAACAGCAATGATATTTACAGTTATTCGAAGGCAGTCAATTTTATAACAAAATGAATATGTGATTTCATCTAACAAAACAAGTTGGAAATTGTACGTCAAACGTTACAAACGAGGTGCGTTCGTACGCACGTTTTAGAATTAAATTCATGATATCCCGTGCGTAGAACGGGTTAAACAGTTAGTTAAGTATATATTTTATGACACTGTTCATACAAATATCTTATCTAGTTATATAAATATTCAGATATATATGTATCAGCTAGTTATATAAATATTCAGATCTTGATGATTTTTAATTCTGTGAAATGAATTATATCGTCTGCAGATTAATTTCTGTCATAAAATAAGTATCTCGGTCGCTTGACAATTTAACATCCATCGGAAGCTCCTATAACAAAAAAGCACCGATTTAAAAAAAAAAAATTCAAATTTCTTAATAAATATTTTTATTAATATCTCCTAAAGTTTTGATTCGATTTTAATAAAATTTGAAATGTCTCGACAAAATTCTGCAAATATAATATATTTTAAATTGCAAACCATTTGGTTGGGTAGTTTTTGCGTTATTATATGCGGACAGACAGACAGACGGACGGACAGACAGACGGACAGACAGACAGACAGACGGACGGACAGACGGACGGACCAAACGACGACTATAGGTGCTACGTATTTATATAATTACGAACGCACCTAAAAATGAAGGAAATTTCGAATGGCCACAATTTTTTAAGTTTTGAAAATAGCGTTAATGAATGCAAATTACTCTCAATTCGATCAAAGGTCAGTTTAGATGCACCATGCAACGACACCATATTACTGTAAAGCCAGTGTTTGCAATAACTATACACGATTCGCAAACTCGGACCTTTGAATTTATTGGTGTCGATCTAAAATATCTGTTTATGTGCTTGTAATGCTCTACGTTGCTTTTTAAGGCAAAACAGCTTAATAGTACTCTAACAAGCATAAAATCCTTGTCAAAACCCGATACTGAATGGACAGAAGTGTTAAAAAAGGTGGCATCCAACCAATTTTGTGGTTAACAACTGCAAAAATGTGTAACAAGAAATAACGAAGAAAGGCGAAAAATAACATATGTTGTCCGCGTATAGGACATCGCACCCAGTGGAGTTTCCCGGTTAGGGAATGCAGATCCAAGATTTGCGATGTGTTCCAATTATCACTGGTAAGGCAGTCTTTGCAATGCGACGATTGTAGAAGAGACGTATAATATCCTATCGTAAAAAAAGACAGGCGTGTAGATTAATATTCCCGAAAATTGTACATAGGAATTTGCATCAATGGATTCTACACCCGAAAGTGAGTATGTGTCTCATTGTCAAGAGTTCAACATTGTGCCGTTTGCAGTGGTGTCATCAACATCGCAATTTGACCGATAATGACTGAAATTGTGTACTCTTTCAGATCTGTTTCATGGATATTTTATGGATGGTAAGTAGTACCACGCTCACAACAAATCAGTTGCAGTTTATGACCAGATTACAGAGTGAAATTACACTGTTAAAAATTTGCAGCAAACTGTCCAGTCATTTGACCGTTTTTATAAAAAACGGTTACATAATCGTAATTTAACTCTATTCTGACCATAATATAGGCAATAATATGGTCAGAATGTACTTAAATTACGGTTATGTAACAGTTTTCTATAAAAACGGTCGAATGACTGGACAGTTTGCTGCACATTTTTAACAGAGTATTATCATATAAGATCAGTATATAAGACAAGTCTTCCTCCATCTAGTTGCGACGCTTACGACATCATTGCAAACTGATGCTACAATGATCTCTTAAAAATAGGACTCACCAAACATGTAATTCAGGGAGATTATTAGGAGAATTTATTTGTTATTTATTTATTTATTTGAATTTAGTTATTATACTTTTTTATTCATTTTATTTTATTTCTTATAATTTTTACAATATTTAACAATTTAATGTTATCAATAACGTTAAATTATTATTTTAAACATGATTGACAACAATAAACAAGTTGACAACCATTTTTAGCGATTTATCTTCAGGGTATGGATTATACGTAACTACCAAATAATGGATTTAGTATTTTACAGAATTAAACAATGTACAAATAAAATGGCCTGGGATATAAATATAGATATTGTTTAGAAATGAAACTTTCAATTCTATATCTTATAATTAAAAAAAAAAGATGAACAGTTTTATTTGGAAGAGATATTGTCTACGTAAAAATATTTTTATTTTGTAGAATGAATTATGCTTTTGAAGCATGATAAAATAAAGTATCTATATCTCATAAGAAATTGTATCAGTGCCAACCGATGTGTTAAATGGATTTTATTATACTTATTTTCTTAATGATACAAAGTAATCTAATTCAAGTTTCATAACTTTTATTTAAGGAAAAACACATGGATTTGTAAATTTAGCGTATTTATTTTATTAGTAATCGAATGTTTGGTATTTTTCATTAATTATAAAAAATGGTGACAGGGCAATGGCCGCCTCTGGACCTTCTGTAGCGGTTGATCCGTACGCCTAGAGCATATTGACCTTTTGGTTAAAATGGCCTTTATTTGGAGATAATAATTTTCTTTTTTTCTCTGTCTGTTGGAAAGAAAACAATATTTCAAATATTGTAATGATAATATTAGTCTATTCATTTATATTTATTTATTTCAATTATTTTAGTGCACATAATTGCTAAAATTTACTCTGTATGCATGATGCTTTAGATAAATCGAGATTTCGAGTAATTTTGGAAATAATGAAACTAGTTGGATTAATAGTATACCGCCAGAAGTCAATACAATCACTTATAATCAGTCTACAATGTTTATACCAGCGCAGCGTGAGCAGTTAATGAAAGAGGGAAGAAAAGGATTCAGATATTATGAATTATTTTAATGAATGTACAAATGGGAATGTCACAATCCCAAGAATAATTAGACGGTGAAAAGCCTCCGAAACAAGCTAAAAGCGCATTCAATTCTTACATGATATACATCACCATTATATTCAGTGCACAGGAAATGAAATGGATAACCAGGGCATTAACATTTTGAAAAATAAAGATCATTATAACAGATGTTTACGAATTTTAGAAGAGATGAGACTGCGAATATGAAATCGTGTAGCTAAATAAGATACAGCATACCAAAGCTTGGTATTGTTTAACGTCGAATACATTCATTATAAATAATTCATTTTCATTAAGAACGCGTGTTTAATCAAACGAACTGCAAGTCATTTGATGACTGCTTGTTTAAATTCCCTAAATTTCACTCAGTCCGCACTCTTTTTCAATGTCATTCATTTGCTGAAAAGTGTCAAATTTGGGAATTTAACTGCTTGTTATGCTATGGTTCCATTTAAGGTACACGGCGATCGGACTATTAACAGCAATGATATTTACAGTTATTCGAAGGCAGTCAAGTTTATAACAAAATGAATATGTGATTTCATCTAACAAAACAAGTTGGAAATTGTACGTCAAACGTTACAAACGAGGTGCGTTCGTACGCACGTTTTAGAATTAAATTCATGATATCCCGTGCGTAGAACGGGTTAAACAGTTAGTTAAGTATATATTTTATGACACTGTTCAGACAAATATCTTATCTAGTTATATAAATATTCAGATATATATGTATCAGCTAGTTATATAAATATTCAGATCTTGATGATTTTTAATTCTGTGAAATGAATTATATCGTCTGCAGATTAATTTCTGTCATAAAATAAGTATCTCGGTCGCTTGACGATTTAACATCCATCGGAAGCTCCTATAACAAAAAAGCACCGATTTAAAAAAAAAAAAATTCAAATTTCTTAATAAATATTTTTATTAATATCTCCTAAAGTTTTGATTCGATTTTAATAAAATTTGAAATGTCTCGACAAAATTCTGCAAATATAATATATTTTAAATTGCAAACCATTTGGTTGGGTAGTTTTTGCGTTATTATATGCGGACAGACAGACAGACGGACGGACAGACAGACGGACAGACAGACAGACAGACGGACGGACAGACGGACGGACCAAACGACGACTATAGGTGCTACGTATTTATATAATTACGAACGCACCTAAAAATGAAGGAAATTTCGAATGGCCACAATTTTTTAAGTTTTGAAAATAGCGTTAATGAATGCAAATTACTCTCAATTCGATCAAAGGTCAGTTTAGATGCACCATGCAACGACACCATATTACTGTAAAGCCAGTGTTTGCAATAACTATACACGATTCGCAAACTCGGACCTTTGAATTTATTGGTGTCGATCTAAAATATCTGTTTATGTGCTTGTAATGCTCTACGTTGCTTTTTAAGGCAAAACAGCTTAATAGTACTCTAACAAGCATAAAATCCTTGTCAAAACCCGATACTGAATGGACAGAAGTGTTAAAAAAAGCTGGCATCCAACCAATTTTGTGGTTAACAACTGCAAAAATGTGTAACAAGAAATAACGAAGAAAGGCGAAAAATAACATATGTTGTCCGCGTATAGGACATCGCACCCAGTGGAGTTTCCCGGTTAGGGAATGCAGATCCAAGATTTGCGATGTGTTCCAATTATCACTGGTAAGGCAGTCTTTGCAATGCGACGATTGTAGAAGAGACGTATAATATCCTATCGTAAAAAAAGACAGGCGTGTAGATTAATATTCCCGAAAATTGTACATAGGAATTTGCATCAATGGAATCTACACCCGAAAGTGAGTATGTGTCTCATTGTCAAGAGTTCAACATTGTGCCGTTTGCAGTGGTGTCATCAACATCGCAATTTGACCGATAATGACTGAAATTGTGTACTCTTTCAGATCTGTTTCATGGATATTTTATGGATGGTAAGTAGTACCACGCTCACAACAAATCAGTTGCAGTTTATGACCAGATTACAGAGTGAAATTACACTGTTAAAAATTTGCAGCAAACTGTCCAGTCATTTGACCGTTTTTATAAAAAACGGTTACATAATCGTAATTTAACTCTATTCTGACCATAATATAGGCAATAATATGGTCAGAATGTACTTAAATTACGGTTATGTAACAGTTTTCTATAAAAACGGTCGAATGACTGGACAGTTTGCTGCACATTTTTAACAGAGTATTATCATATAAGATCAGTATATAAGACAAGTCTTCCTCCATCTAGTTGCGACGCTTACGACATCATTGCAAACTGATGCTACAATGATCTCTTAAAAATAGGACTCACCAAACATGTAATTCAGGGAGATTATTAGGAGAATTTATTTGTTATTTATTTATTTATTTGAATTTAGTTATTATACTTTTTTATTCATTTTATTTTATTTCTTATAATTTTTACAATATTTAACAATTTAATGTTATCAATAACGTTAAATTATTATTTTAAACATGATTGACAACAATAAACAAGTTGACAACCATTTTTAGCGATTTATCTTCAGGGTATGGATTATACGTAACTACCAAATAATGGATTTAGTATTTTACAGAATTAAACAATGTACAAATAAAATGGCCTGGGATATAAATATAGATATTGTTTAGAAATGAAACTTTCAATTCTATATCTTATAATTAAAAAAAAAAGATGAACAGTTTTATTTGGAAGAGATATTGTCTACGTAAAAATATTTTTATTTTGTAGAATGAATTATGCTTTTGAAGCATGATAAAATAAAGTATCTATATCTCATAAGAAATTGTATCAGTGCCAACCGATGTGTTAAATGGATTTTATTATACTTATTTTCTTAATGATACAAAGTAATCTAATTCAAGTTTCATAACTTTTATTTAAGGAAAAACACATGGATTTGTAAATTTAGCGTATTTATTTTATTAGTAATCGAATGTTTGGTATTTTTCATTAATTATAAAAAATGGTGACAGGGCAATGGCCGCCTCTGGACCTTCTGTAGCGGTTGATCCGTACGTCTAGAGCATATTGACCTTTTGGTTAAAATGGCCTTTATTTGGAGATAATAATTTTCTTTTTTTCTCTGTCTGTTGGAAAGAAAACAATATTTCAAATATTGTAATGATAATATTAGTCTATTCATTTATATTTATTTATTTCAATTATTTTAGTGCACATAATTGCTAAAATTTACTCTGTATGCATGATGCTTTAGATAAATCGAGATTTCGAGTAATTTTGGAAATAATGAAACTAGTTGGATTAATAGTATACCGCCAGAAGTCAATACAATCACTTATAATCAGTCTACAATGTTTATACCAGCGCAGCGTGAGCAGTTAATGAAAGAGGGAAGAAAAGGATTCAGATATTATGAATTATTTTAATGAATGTACAAATGGGAATGTCACAATCCCAAGAATAATTAGACGGTGAAAAGCCTCCGAAACAAGCTAAAAGCGCATTCAATTCTTACATGATATACATCACCATTATATTCAGTGCACAGGAAATGAAATGGATAACCAGGGCATTAACATTTTGAAAAATAAAGATCATTATAACAGATGTTTACGAATTTTAGAAGAGATGAGACTGCAAATATGAAATCGTGTAGCTAAATAAGATACAGCATACCAAAGCTTGGTATTGTTTAACGTCGAATACATTCATTATAAATAATTCATTTTCATTAAGAACGCGTGTTTAATCAAACGAACTGCAAGTCATTTGATGACTGCTTGTTTAAATTCCCTAAATTTCACTCAGTCCGCACTCTTTTTCAATGTCATTCATTTGCTGAAAAGTGTCAAATTTGGGAATTTAACTGCTTGTTATGCTATGGTTCCATTTAAGGTACACGGCGATCGGACTATTAACAGCAATGATATTTACAGTTATTCGAAGGCAGTCAAGTTTATAACAAAATGAATATGTGATTTCATCTAACAAAACAAGTTGGAAATTGTACGTCAAACGTTACAAACGAGGTGCGTTCGTACGCACGTTTTAGAATTAAATTCATGATATCCCGTGCGTAGAACGGGTTAAACAGTTAGTTAAGTATATATTTTATGACACTGTTCAGACAAATATCTTATCTAGTTATATAAATATTCAGATATATATGTATCAGCTAGTTATATAAATATTCAGATCTTGATGATTTTTAATTCTGTGAAATGAATTATATCGTCTGCAGATTAATTTCTGTCATAAAATAAGTATCTCGGTCGCTTGACGATTTAACATCCATCGGAAGCTCCTATAACAAAAAAGCACCGATTTAAAAAAAAAAAATTCAAATTTCTTAATAAATATTTTTATTAATATCTCCTAAAGTTTTGATTCGATTTTAATAAAATTTGAAATGTCTCGACAAAATTCTGCAAATATAATATATTTTAAATTGCAAACCATTTGGTTGGGTAGTTTTTGCGTTATTATATGCGGACAGACAGACAGACGGACGGACAGACAGACGGACAGACAGACAGACAGACGGACGGACAGACGGACGGACCAAACGACGACTATAGGTGCTACGTATTTATATAATTACGAACGCACCTAAAAATGAAGGAAATTTCGAATGGCCACAATTTTTTAAGTTTTGAAAATAGCGTTAATGAATGCAAATTACTCTCAATTCGATCAAAGGTCAGTTTAGATGCACCATGCAACGACACCATATTACTGTAAAGCCAGTGTTTGCAATAACTATACACGATTCGCAAACTCGGACCTTTGAATTTATTGGTGTCGATCTAAAATATCTGTTTATGTGCTTGTAATGCTCTACGTTGCTTTTTAAGGCAAAACAGCTTAATAGTACTCTAACAAGCATAAAATCCTTGTCAAAACCCGATACTGAATGGACAGAAGTGTTAAAAAAAGCTGGCATCCAACCAATTTTGTGGTTAACAACTGCAAAAATGTGTAACAAGAAATAACGAAGAAAGGCGAAAAATAACATATGTTGTCCGCGTATAGGACATCGCACCCAGTGGAGTTTCCCGGTTAGGGAATGCAGATCCAAGATTTGCGATGTGTTCCAATTATCACTGGTAAGGCAGTCTTTGCAATGCGACGATTGTAGAAGAGACGTATAATATCCTATCGTAAAAAAAGACAGGCGTGTAGATTAATATTCCCGAAAATTGTACATAGGAATTTGCATCAATGGATTCTACACCCGAAAGTGAGTATGTGTCTCATTGTCAAGAGTTCAACATTGTGCCGTTTGCAGTGGTGTCATCAACATCGCAATTTGACCGATAATGACTGAAATTGTGTACTCTTTCAGATCTGTTTCATGGATATTTTATGGATGGTAAGTAGTACCACGCTCACAACAAATCAGTTGCAGTTTATGACCAGATTACAGAGTGAAATTACACTGTTAAAAATTTGCAGCAAACTGTCCAGTCATTTGACCGTTTTTATAAAAAACGGTTACATAATCGTAATTTAACTCTATTCTGACCATAATATAGGCAATAATATGGTCAGAATGTACTTAAATTACGGTTATGTAACAGTTTTCTATAAAAACGGTCGAATGACTGGACAGTTTGCTGCACATTTTTAACAGAGTATTATCATATAAGATCAGTATATAAGACAAGTCTTCCTCCATCTAGTTGCGACGCTTACGACATCATTGCAAACTGATGCTACAATGATCTCTTAAAAATAGGACTCACCAAACATGTAATTCAGGGAGATTATTAGGAGAATTTATTTGTTATTTATTTATTTATTTGAATTTAGTTATTATACTTTTTTATTCATTTTATTTTATTTCTTATAATTTTTACAATATTTAACAATTTAATGTTATCAATAACGTTAAATTATTATTTTAAACATGATTGACAACAATAAACAAGTTGACAACCATTTTTAGCGATTTATCTTCAGGGTATGGATTATACGTAACTACCAAATAATGGATTTAGTATTTTACAGAATTAAACAATGTACAAATAAAATGGCCTGGGATATAAATATAGATATTGTTTAGAAATGAAACTTTCAATTCTATATCTTATAATTAAAAAAAAAAGATGAACAGTTTTATTTGGAAGAGATATTGTCTACGTAAAAATATTTTTATTTTGTAGAATGAATTATGCTTTTGAAGCATGATAAAATAAAGTATCTATATCTCATAAGAAATTGTATCAGTGCCAACCGATGTGTTAAATGGATTTTATTATACTTATTTTCTTAATGATACAAAGTAATCTAATTCAAGTTTCATAACTTTTATTTAAGGAAAAACACATGGATTTGTAAATTTAGCGTATTTATTTTATTAGTAATCGAATGTTTGGTATTTTTCATTAATTATAAAAAATGGTGACAGGGCAATGGCCGCCTCTGGACCTTCTGTAGCGGTTGATCCGTACGTCTAGAGCATATTGACCTTTTGGTTAAAATGGCCTTTATTTGGAGATAATAATTTTCTTTTTTTCTCTGTCTGTTGGAAAGAAAACAATATTTCAAATATTGTAATGATAATATTAGTCTATTCATTTATATTTATTTATTTCAATTATTTTAGTGCACATAATTGCTAAAATTTACTCTGTATGCATGATGCTTTAGATAAATCGAGATTTCGAGTAATTTTGGAAATAATGAAACTAGTTGGATTAATAGTATACCGCCAGAAGTCAATACAATCACTTATAATCAGTCTACAATGTTTATACCAGCGCAGCGTGAGCAGTTAATGAAAGAGGGAAGAAAAGGATTCAGATATAATGAATTATTTTAATGAATGTACAAATGGGAATGTCACAATCCCAAGAATAATTAGACGGTGAAAAGCCTCCGAAACAAGCTAAAAGCGCATTCAATTCTTACATGATATACATCACCATTATATTCAGTGCACAGGAAATGAAATGGATAACCAGGGCATTAACATTTTGAAAAATAAAGATCATTATAACAGATGTTTACGAATTTTAGAAGAGATGAGACTGCAAATATGAAATCGTGTAGCTAAATAAGATACAGCATACCAAAGCTTGGTATTGTTTAACGTCGAATACATTCATTATAAATAATTCATTTTCATTAAGAACGCGTGTTTAATCAAACGAACTGCAAGTCATTTGATGACTGCTTGTTTAAATTCCCTAAATTTCACTCAGTCCGCACTCTTTTTCAATGTCATTCATTTGCTGAAAAGTGTCAAATTTGGGAATTTAACTGCTTGTTATGCTATGGTTCCATTTAAGGTACACGGCGATCGGACTATTAACAGCAATGATATTTACAGTTATTCGAAGGCAGTCAAGTTTATAACAAAATGAATATGTGATTTCATCTAACAAAACAAGTTGGAAATTGTACGTCAAACGTTACAAACGAGGTGCGTTCGTACGCACGTTTTAGAATTAAATTCATGATATCCCGTGCGTAGAACGGGTTAAACAGTTAGTTAAGTATATATTTTATGACACTGTTCTTACAAATATCTTATCTAGTTATATAAATATTCAGATATATATGTATCAGCTAGTTATATAAATATTCAGATCTTGATGATTTTTAATTCTGTGAAATGAATTATATCGTCTGCAGATTAATTTCTGTCATAAAATAAGTATCTCGGTCGCTTGACGATTTAACATCCATCGGAAGCTCCTATAACAAAAAAGCACCGATTTAAAAAAAAAAAATTCAAATTTCTTAATAAATATTTTTATTAATATCTCCTAAAGTTTTGATTCGATTTTAATAAAATTTGAAATGTCTCGACAAAATTCTGCAAATATAATATATTTTAAATTGCAAACCATTTGGTTGGGTAGTTTTTGCGTTATTATATGCGGACAGACAGACAGACGGACGGACAGACAGACGGACAGACAGACAGACAGACGGACGGACAGACGGACGGACCAAACGACGACTATAGGTGCTACGTATTTATATAATTACGAACGCACCTAAAAATGAAGGAAATTTCGAATGGCCACAATTTTTTAAGTTTTGAAAATAGCGTTAATGAATGCAAATTACTCTCAATTCGATCAAAGGTCAGTTTAGATGCACCATGCAACGACACCATATTACTGTAAAGCCAGTGTTTGCAATAACTATACACGATTCGCAAACTCGGACCTTTGAATTTATTGGTGTCGATCTAAAATATCTGTTTATGTGCTTGTAATGCTCTACGTTGCTTTTTAAGGCAAAACAGCTTAATAGTACTCTAACAAGCATAAAATCCTTGTCAAAACCCGATACTGAATGGACAGAAGTGTTAAAAAAAGCTGGCATCCAACCAATTTTGTGGTTAACAACTGCAAAAATGTGTAACAAGAAATAACGAAGAAAGGCGAAAAATAACATATGTTGTCCGCGTATAGGACATCGCACCCAGTGGAGTTTCCCGGTTAGGGAATGCAGATCCAAGATTTGCGATGTGTTCCAATTATCACTGGTAAGGCAGTCTTTGCAATGCGACGATTGTAGAAGAGACGTATAATATCCTATCGTAAAAAAAGACAGGCGTGTAGATTAATATTCCCGAAAATTGTACATAGGAATTTGCATCAATGGAATCTACACCCGAAAGTGAGTATGTGTCTCATTGTCAAGAGTTCAACATTGTGCCGTTTGCAGTGGTGTCATCAACATCGCAATTTGACCGATAATGACTGAAATTGTGTACTCTTTCAGATCTGTTTCATGGATATTTTATGGATGGTAAGTAGTACCACGCTCACAACAAATCAGTTGCAGTTTATGACCAGATTACAGAGTGAAATTACACTGTTAAAAATTTGCAGCAAACTGTCCAGTCATTTGACCGTTTTTATAAAAAACGGTTACATAATCGTAATTTAACTCTATTCTGACCATAATATAGGCAATAATATGGTCAGAATGTACTTAAATTACGGTTATGTAACAGTTTTCTATAAAAACGGTCGAATGACTGGACAGTTTGCTGCACATTTTTAACAGAGTATTATCATATAAGATCAGTATATAAGACAAGTCTTCCTCCATCTAGTTGCGACGCTTACGACATCATTGCAAACTGATGCTACAATGATCTCTTAAAAATAGGACTCACCAAACATGTAATTCAGGGAGATTATTAGGAGAATTTATTTGTTATTTATTTATTTATTTGAATTTAGTTATTATACTTTTTT
Source organism: Maratus michaelseni (assembly GCA_963931845.1). NCBI lineage: Eukaryota > Metazoa > Arthropoda > Arachnida > Araneae > Salticidae > Maratus > Maratus michaelseni. The sequence goes on along the minus strand of OZ007587.1, from coordinate 303,267,450 downwards.
ATTCATTTTATTTTATTTCTTATAATTTTTACAATATTTAACAATTTAATGTTATCAATAACGTTAAATTATTATTTTAAACATGATTGACAACAATAAACAAGTTGACAACCATTTTTAGCGATTTATCTTCAGGGTATGGATTATACGTAACTACCAAATAATGGATTTAGTATTTTACAGAATTAAACAATGTACAAATAAAATGGCCTGGGATATAAATATAGATATTGTTTAGAAATGAAACTTTCAATTCTATATCTTATAATTAAAAAAAAAAGATGAACAGTTTTATTTGGAAGAGATATTGTCTACGTAAAAATATTTTTATTTTGTAGAATGAATTATGCTTTTGAAGCATGATAAAATAAAGTATCTATATCTCATAAGAAATTGTATCAGTGCCAACCGATGTGTTAAATGGATTTTATTATACTTATTTTCTTAATGATACAAAGTAATCTAATTCAAGTTTCATAACTTTTATTTAAGGAAAAACACATGGATTTGTAAATTTAGCGTATTTATTTTATTAGTAATCGAATGTTTGGTATTTTTCATTAATTATAAAAAATGGTGACAGGGCAATGGCCGCCTCTGGACCTTCTGTAGCGGTTGATCCGTACGTCTAGAGCATATTGACCTTTTGGTTAAAATGGCCTTTATTTGGAGATAATAATTTTCTTTTTTTCTCTGTCTGTTGGAAAGAAAACAATATTTCAAATATTGTAATGATAATATTAGTCTATTCATTTATATTTATTTATTTCAATTATTTTAGTGCACATAATTGCTAAAATTTACTCTGTATGCATGATGCTTTAGATAAATCGAGATTTCGAGTAATTTTGGAAATAATGAAACTAGTTGGATTAATAGTATACCGCCAGAAGTCAATACAATCACTTATAATCAGTCTACAATGTTTATACCAGCGCAGCGTGAGCAGTTAATGAAAGAGGGAAGAAAAGGATTCAGATATTATGAATTATTTTAATGAATGTACAAATGGGAATGTCACAATCCCAAGAATAATTAGACGGTGAAAAGCCTCCGAAACAAGCTAAAAGCGCATTCAATTCTTACATGATATACATCACCATTATATTCAGTGCACAGGAAATGAAATGGATAACCAGGGCATTAACATTTTGAAAAATAAAGATCATTATAACAGATGTTTACGAATTTTAGAAGAGATGAGACTGCAAATATGAAATCGTGTAGCTAAATAAGATACAGCATACCAAAGCTTGGTATTGTTTAACGTCGAATACATTCATTATAAATAATTCATTTTCATTAAGAACGCGTGTTTAATCAAACGAACTGCAAGTCATTTGATGACTGCTTGTTTAAATTCCCTAAATTTCACTCAGTCCGCACTCTTTTTCAATGTCATTCATTTGCTGAAAAGTGTCAAATTTGGGAATTTAACTGCTTGTTATGCTATGGTTCCATTTAAGGTACACGGCGATCGGACTATTAACAGCAATGATATTTACAGTTATTCGAAGGCAGTCAATTTTATAACAAAATGAATATGTGATTTCATCTAACAAAACAAGTTGGAAATTGTACGTCAAACGTTACAAACGAGGTGCGTTCGTACGCACGTTTTAGAATTAAATTCATGATATCCCGTGCGTAGAACGGGTTAAACAGTTAGTTAAGTATATATTTTATGACACTGTTCTTACAAATATCTTATCTAGTTATATAAATATTCAGATATATATGTATCAGCTAGTTATATAAATATTCAGATCTTGATGATTTTTAATTCTGTGAAATGAATTATATCGTCTGCAGATTAATTTCTGTCATAAAATAAGTATCTCGGTCGCTTGACGATTTAACATCCATCGGAAGCTCCTATAACAAAAAAGCACCGATTTAAAAAAAAAAATTCAAATTTCTTAATAAATATTTTTATTAATATCTCCTAAAGTTTTGATTCGATTTTAATAAAATTTGAAATGTCTCGACAAAATTCTGCAAATATAATATATTTTAAATTGCAAACCATTTGGTTGGGTAGTTTTTGCGTTATTATATGCGGACAGACAGACAGACGGACGGACAGACAGACGGACAGACAGACAGACAGACGGACGGACAGACGGACGGACCAAACGACGACTATAGGTGCTACGTATTTATATAATTACGAACGCACCTAAAAATGAAGGAAATTTCGAATGGCCACAATTTTTTAAGTTTTGAAAATAGCGTTAATGAATGCAAATTACTCTCAATTCGATCAAAGGTCAGTTTAGATGCACCATGCAACGACACCATATTACTGTAAAGCCAGTGTTTGCAATAACTATACACGATTCGCAAACTCGGACCTTTGAATTTATTGGTGTCGATCTAAAATATCTGTTTATGTGCTTGTAATGCTCTACGTTGCTTTTTAAGGCAAAACAGCTTAATAGTACTCTAACAAGCATAAAATCCTTGTCAAAACCCGATACTGAATGGACAGAAGTGTTAAAAAAAGCTGGCATCCAACCAATTTTGTGGTTAACAACTGCAAAAATGTGTAACAAGAAATAACCAAGAAAGGCGAAAAATAACATATGTTGTCCGCGTATAGGACATCGCACCCAGTGGAGTTTCCCGGTTAGGGAATGCAGATCCAAGATTTGCGATGTGTTCCAATTATCACTGGTAAGGCAGTCTTTGCAATGCGACGATTGTAGAAGAGACGTATAATATCCTATCGTAAAAAAAGACAGGCGTGTAGATTAATATTCCCGAAAATTGTACATAGGAATTTGCATCAATGGATTCTACACCCGAAAGTGAGTATGTGTCTCATTGTCAAGAGTTCAACATTGTGCCGTTTGCAGTGGTGTCATCAACATCGCAATTTGACCGATAATGACTGAAATTGTGTACTCTTTCAGATCTGTTTCATGGATATTTTATGGATGGTAAGTAGTACCACGCTCACAACAAATCAGTTGCAGTTTATGACCAGATTACAGAGTGAAATTACACTGTTAAAAATTTGCAGCAAACTGTCCAGTCATTTGACCGTTTTTATAAAAAACGGTTACATAATCGTAATTTAACTCTATTCTGACCATAATATAGGCAATAATATGGTCAGAATGTACTTAAATTACGGTTATGTAACAGTTTTCTATAAAAACGGTCGAATGACTGGACAGTTTGCTGCACATTTTTAACAGAGTATTATCATATAAGATCAGTATATAAGACAAGTCTTCCTCCATCTAGTTGCGACGCTTACGACATCATTGCAAACTGATGCTACAATGATCTCTTAAAAATAGGACTCACCAAACATGTAATTCAGGGAGATTATTAGGAGAATTTATTTGTTATTTATTTATTTATTTGAATTTAGTTATTATACTTTTTTATTCATTTTATTTTATTTCTTATAATTTTTACAATATTTAACAATTTAATGTTATCAATAACGTTAAATTATTATTTTAAACATGATTGACAACAATAAACAAGTTGACAACCATTTTTAGCGATTTATCTTCAGGGTATGGATTATACGTAACTACCAAATAATGGATTTAGTATTTTACAGAATTAAACAATGTACAAATAAAATGGCCTGGGATATAAATATAGATATTGTTTAGAAATGAAACTTTCAATTCTATATCTTATAATTAAAAAAAAAAGATGAACAGTTTTATTTGGAAGAGATATTGTCTACGTAAAAATATTTTTATTTTGTAGAATGAATTATGCTTTTGAAGCATGATAAAATAAAGTATCTATATCTCATAAGAAATTGTATCAGTGCCAACCGATGTGTTAAATGGATTTTATTATACTTATTTTCTTAATGATACAAAGTAATCTAATTCAAGTTTCATAACTTTTATTTAAGGAAAAACACATGGATTTGTAAATTTAGCGTATTTATTTTATTAGTAATCGAATGTTTGGTATTTTTCATTAATTATAAAAAATGGTGACAGGGCAATGGCCGCCTCTGGACCTTCTGTAGCGGTTGATCCGTACGCCTAGAGCATATTGACCTTTTGGTTAAAATGGCCTTTATTTGGAGATAATAATTTTCTTTTTTTCTCTGTCTGTTGGAAAGAAAACAATATTTCAAATATTGTAATGATAATATTAGTCTATTCATTTATATTTATTTATTTCAATTATTTTAGTGCACATAATTGCTAAAATTTACTCTGTATGCATGATGCTTTAGATAAATCGAGATTTCGAGTAATTTTGGAAATAATGAAACTAGTTGGATTAATAGTATACCGCCAGAAGTCAATACAATCACTTATAATCAGTCTACAATGTTTATACCAGCGCAGCGTGAGCAGTTAATGAAAGAGGGAAGAAAAGGATTCAGATATTATGAATTATTTTAATGAATGTACAAATGGGAATGTCACAATCCCAAGAATAATTAGACGGTGAAAAGCCTCCGAAACAAGCTAAAAGCGCATTCAATTCTTACATGATATACATCACCATTATATTCAGTGCACAGGAAATGAAATGGATAACCAGGGCATTAACATTTTGAAAAATAAAGATCATTATAACAGATGTTTACGAATTTTAGAAGAGATGAGACTGCGAATATGAAATCGTGTAGCTAAATAAGATACAGCATACCAAAGCTTGGTATTGTTTAACGTCGAATACATTCATTATAAATAATTCATTTTCATTAAGAACGCGTGTTTAATCAAACGAACTGCAAGTCATTTGATGACTGCTTGTTTAAATTCCCTAAATTTCACTCAGTCCGCACTCTTTTTCAATGTCATTCATTTGCTGAAAAGTGTCAAATTTGGGAATTTAACTGCTTGTTATGCTATGGTTCCATTTAAGGTACACGGCGATCGGACTATTAACAGCAATGATATTTACAGTTATTCGAAGGCAGTCAAGTTTATAACAAAATGAATATGTGATTTCATCTAACAAAACAAGTTGGAAATTGTACGTCAAACGTTACAAACGAGGTGCGTTCGTACGCACGTTTTAGAATTAAATTCATGATATCCCGTGCGTAGAACGGGTTAAACAGTTAGTTAAGTATATATTTTATGACACTGTTCAGACAAATATCTTATCTAGTTATATAAATATTCAGATATATATGTATCAGCTAGTTATATAAATATTCAGATCTTGATGATTTTTAATTCTGTGAAATGAATTATATCGTCTGCAGATTAATTTCTGTCATAAAATAAGTATCTCGGTCGCTTGACGATTTAACATCCATCGGAAGCTCCTATAACAAAAAAGCACCGATTTAAAAAAAAAAAAATTCAAATTTCTTAATAAATATTTTTATTAATATCTCCTAAAGTTTTGATTCGATTTTAATAAAATTTGAAATGTCTCGACAAAATTCTGCAAATATAATATATTTTAAATTGCAAACCATTTGGTTGGGTAGTTTTTGCGTTATTATATGCGGACAGACAGACAGACGGACGGACAGACAGACGGACAGACAGACAGACAGACGGACGGACAGACGGACGGACCAAACGACGACTATAGGTGCTACGTATTTATATAATTACGAACGCACCTAAAAATGAAGGAAATTTCGAATGGCCACAATTTTTTAAGTTTTGAAAATAGCGTTAATGAATGCAAATTACTCTCAATTCGATCAAAGGTCAGTTTAGATGCACCATGCAACGACACCATATTACTGTAAAGCCAGTGTTTGCAATAACTATACACGATTCGCAAACTCGGACCTTTGAATTTATTGGTGTCGATCTAAAATATCTGTTTATGTGCTTGTAATGCTCTACGTTGCTTTTTAAGGCAAAACAGCTTAATAGTACTCTAACAAGCATAAAATCCTTGTCAAAACCCGATACTGAATGGACAGAAGTGTTAAAAAAAGCTGGCATCCAACCAATTTTGTGGTTAACAACTGCAAAAATGTGTAACAAGAAATAACGAAGAAAGGCGAAAAATAACATATGTTGTCCGCGTATAGGACATCGCACCCAGTGGAGTTTCCCGGTTAGGGAATGCAGATCCAAGATTTGCGATGTGTTCCAATTATCACTGGTAAGGCAGTCTTTGCAATGCGACGATTGTAGAAGAGACGTATAATATCCTATCGTAAAAAAAGACAGGCGTGTAGATTAATATTCCCGAAAATTGTACATAGGAATTTGCATCAATGGATTCTACACCCGAAAGTGAGTATGTGTCTCATTGTCAAGAGTTCAACATTGTGCCGTTTGCAGTGGTGTCATCAACATCGCAATTTGACCGATAATGACTGAAATTGTGTACTCTTTCAGATCTGTTTCATGGATATTTTATGGATGGTAAGTAGTACCACGCTCACAACAAATCAGTTGCAGTTTATGACCAGATTACAGAGTGAAATTACACTGTTAAAAATTTGCAGCAAACTGTCCAGTCATTTGACCGTTTTTATAAAAAACGGTTACATAATCGTAATTTAACTCTATTCTGACCATAATATAGGCAATAATATGGTCAGAATGTACTTAAATTACGGTTATGTAACAGTTTTCTATAAAAACGGTCGAATGACTGGACAGTTTGCTGCACATTTTTAACAGAGTATTATCATATAAGATCAGTATATAAGACAAGTCTTCCTCCATCTAGTTGCGACGCTTACGACATCATTGCAAACTGATGCTACAATGATCTCTTAAAAATAGGACTCACCAAACATGTAATTCAGGGAGATTATTAGGAGAATTTATTTGTTATTTATTTATTTATTTGAATTTAGTTATTATACTTTTTTATTCATTTTATTTTATTTCTTATAATTTTTACAATATTTAACAATTTAATGTTATCAATAACGTTAAATTATTATTTTAAACATGATTGACAACAATAAACAAGTTGACAACCATTTTTAGCGATTTATCTTCAGGGTATGGATTATACGTAACTACCAAATAATGGATTTAGTATTTTACAGAATTAAACAATGTACAAATAAAATGGCCTGGGATATAAATATAGATATTGTTTAGAAATGAAACTTTCAATTCTATATCTTATAATTAAAAAAAAAAGATGAACAGTTTTATTTGGAAGAGATATTGTCTACGTAAAAATATTTTTATTTTGTAGAATGAATTATGCTTTTGAAGCATGATAAAATAAAGTATCTATATCTCATAAGAAATTGTATCAGTGCCAACCGATGTGTTAAATGGATTTTATTATACTTATTTTCTTAATGATACAAAGTAATCTAATTCAAGTTTCATAACTTTTATTTAAGGAAAAACACATGGATTTGTAAATTTAGCGTATTTATTTTATTAGTAATCGAATGTTTGGTATTTTTCATTAATTATAAAAAATGGTGACAGGGCAATGGCCGCCTCTGGACCTTCTGTAGCGGTTGATCCGTACGTCTAGAGCATATTGACCTTTTGGTTAAAATGGCCTTTATTTGGAGATAATAATTTTCTTTTTTTCTCTGTCTGTTGGAAAGAAAACAATATTTCAAATATTGTAATGATAATATTAGTCTATTCATTTATATTTATTTATTTCAATTATTTTAGTGCACATAATTGCTAAAATTTACTCTGTATGCATGATGCTTTAGATAAATCGAGATTTCGAGTAATTTTGGAAATAATGAAACTAGTTGGATTAATAGTATACCGCCAGAAGTCAATACAATCACTTATAATCAGTCTACAATGTTTATACCAGCGCAGCGTGAGCAGTTAATGAAAGAGGGAAGAAAAGGATTCAGATATTATGAATTATTTTAATGAATGTACAAATGGGAATGTCACAATCCCAAGAATAATTAGACGGTGAAAAGCCTCCGAAACAAGCTAAAAGCGCATTCAATTCTTACATGATATACATCACCATTATATTCAGTGCACAGGAAATGAAATGGATAACCAGGGCATTAACATTTTGAAAAATAAAGATCATTATAACAGATGTTTACGAATTTTAGAAGAGATGAGACTGCAAATATGAAATCGTGTAGCTAAATAAGATACAGCATACCAAAGCTTGGTATTGTTTAACGTCGAATACATTCATTATAAATAATTCATTTTCATTAAGAACGCGTGTTTAATCAAACGAACTGCAAGTCATTTGATGACTGCTTGTTTAAATTCCCTAAATTTCACTCAGTCCGCACTCTTTTTCAATGTCATTCATTTGCTGAAAAGTGTCAAATTTGGGAATTTAACTGCTTGTTATGCTATGGTTCCATTTAAGGTACACGGCGATCGGACTATTAACAGCAATGATATTTACAGTTATTCGAAGGCAGTCAAGTTTATAACAAAATGAATATGTGATTTCATCTAACAAAACAAGTTGGAAATTGTACGTCAAACGTTACAAACGAGGTGCGTTCGTACGCACGTTTTAGAATTAAATTCATGATATCCCGTGCGTAGAACGGGTTAAACAGTTAGTTAAGTATATATTTTATGACACTGTTCTTACAAATATCTTATCTAGTTATATAAATATTCAGATATATATGTATCAGCTAGTTATATAAATATTCAGATCTTGATGATTTTTAATTCTGTGAAATGAATTATATCGTCTGCAGATTAATTTCTGTCATAAAATAAGTATCTCGGTCGCTTGACGATTTAACATCCATCGGAAGCTCCTATAACAAAAAAGCACCGATTTAAAAAAAAAAAATTCAAATTTCTTAATAAATATTTTTATTAATATCTCCTAAAGTTTTGATTCGATTTTAATAAAATTTGAAATGTCTCGACAAAATTCTGCAAATATAATATATTTTAAATTGCAAACCATTTGGTTGGGTAGTTTTTGCGTTATTATATGCGGACAGACAGACAGACGGACGGACAGACAGACGGACAGACAGACAGACAGACGGACGGACAGACGGACGGACCAAACGACGACTATAGGTGCTACGTATTTATATAATTACGAACGCACCTAAAAATGAAGGAAATTTCGAATGGCCACAATTTTTTAAGTTTTGAAAATAGCGTTAATGAATGCAAATTACTCTCAATTCGATCAAAGGTCAGTTTAGATGCACCATGCAACGACACCATATTACTGTAAAGCCAGTGTTTGCAATAACTATACACGATTCGCAAACTCGGACCTTTGAATTTATTGGTGTCGATCTAAAATATCTGTTTATGTGCTTGTAATGCTCTACGTTGCTTTTTAAGGCAAAACAGCTTAATAGTACTCTAACAAGCATAAAATCCTTGTCAAAACCCGATACTGAATGGACAGAAGTGTTAAAAAAAGCTGGCATCCAACCAATTTTGTGGTTAACAACTGCAAAAATGTGTAACAAGAAATAACGAAGAAAGGCGAAAAATAACATATGTTGTCCGCGTATAGGACATCGCACCCAGTGGAGTTTCCCGGTTAGGGAATGCAGATCCAAGATTTGCGATGTGTTCCAATTATCACTGGTAAGGCAGTCTTTGCAATGCGACGATTGTAGAAGAGACGTATAATATCCTATCGTAAAAAAAGACAGGCGTGTAGATTAATATTCCCGAAAATTGTACATAGGAATTTGCATCAATGGAATCTACACCCGAAAGTGAGTATGTGTCTCATTGTCAAGAGTTCAACATTGTGCCGTTTGCAGTGGTGTCATCAACATCGCAATTTGACCGATAATGACTGAAATTGTGTACTCTTTCAGATCTGTTTCATGGATATTTTATGGATGGTAAGTAGTACCACGCTCACAACAAATCAGTTGCAGTTTATGACCAGATTACAGAGTGAAATTACACTGTTAAAAATTTGCAGCAAACTGTCCAGTCATTTGACCGTTTTTATAAAAAACGGTTACATAATCGTAATTTAACTCTATTCTGACCATAATATAGGCAATAATATGGTCAGAATGTACTTAAATTACGGTTATGTAACAGTTTTCTATAAAAACGGTCGAATGACTGGACAGTTTGCTGCACATTTTTAACAGAGTATTATCATATAAGATCAGTATATAAGACAAGTCTTCCTCCATCTAGTTGCGACGCTTACGACATCATTGCAAACTGATGCTACAATGATCTCTTAAAAATAGGACTCACCAAACATGTAATTCAGGGAGATTATTAGGAGAATTTATTTGTTATTTATTTATTTATTTGAATTTAGTTATTATACTTTTTTATTCATTTTATTTTATTTCTTATAATTTTTACAATATTTAACAATTTAATGTTATCAATAACGTTAAATTATTATTTTAAACATGATTGACAACAATAAACAAGTTGACAACCATTTTTAGCGATTTATCTTCAGGGTATGGATTATACGTAACTACCAAATAATGGATTTAGTATTTTACAGAATTAAACAATGTACAAATAAAATGGCCTGGGATATAAATATAGATATTGTTTAGAAATGAAACTTTCAATTCTATATCTTATAATTAAAAAAAAAAGATGAACAGTTTTATTTGGAAGAGATATTGTCTACGTAAAAATATTTTTATTTTGTAGAATGAATTATGCTTTTGAAGCATGATAAAATAAAGTATCTATATCTCATAAGAAATTGTATCAGTGCCAACCGATGTGTTAAATGGATTTTATTATACTTATTTTCTTAATGATACAAAGTAATCTAATTCAAGTTTCATAACTTTTATTTAAGGAAAAACACATGGATTTGTAAATTTAGCGTATTTATTTTATTAGTAATCGAATGTTTGGTATTTTTCATTAATTATAAAAAATGGTGACAGGGCAATGGCCGCCTCTGGACCTTCTGTAGCGGTTGATCCGTACGTCTAGAGCATATTGACCTTTTGGTTAAAATGGCCTTTATTTGGAGATAATAATTTTCTTTTTTTCTCTGTCTGTTGGAAAGAAAACAATATTTCAAATATTGTAATGATAATATTAGTCTATTCATTTATATTTATTTATTTCAATTATTTTAGTGCACATAATTGCTAAAATTTACTCTGTATGCATGATGCTTTAGATAAATCGAGATTTCGAGTAATTTTGGAAATAATGAAACTAGTTGGATTAATAGTATACCGCCAGAAGTCAATACAATCACTTATAATCAGTCTACAATGTTTATACCAGCGCAGCGTGAGCAGTTAATGAAAGAGGGAAGAAAAGGATTCAGATATTATGAATTATTTTAATGAATGTACAAATGGGAATGTCACAATCCCAAGAATAATTAGACGGTGAAAAGCCTCCGAAACAAGCTAAAAGCGCATTCAATTCTTACATGATATACATCACCATTATATTCAGTGCACAGGAAATGAAATGGATAACCAGGGCATTAACATTTTGAAAAATAAAGATCATTATAACAGATGTTTACGAATTTTAGAAGAGATGAGACTGCGAATATGAAATCGTGTAGCTAAATAAGATACAGCATACCAAAGCTTGGTATTGTTTAACGTCGAATACATTCATTATAAATAATTCATTTTCATTAAGAACGCGTGTTTAATCAAACGAACTGCAAGTCATTTGATGACTGCTTGTTTAAATTCCCTAAATTTCACTCAGTCCGCACTCTTTTTCAATGTCATTCATTTGCTGAAAAGTGTCAAATTTGGGAATTTAACTGCTTGTTATGCTATGGTTCCATTTAAGGTACACGGCGATCGGACTATTAACAGCAATGATATTTACAGTTATTCGAAGGCAGTCAAGTTTATAACAAAATGAATATGTGATTTCATCTAACAAAACAAGTTGGAAATTGTACGTCAAACGTTACAAACGAGGTGCGTTCGTACGCACGTTTTAGAATTAAATTCATGATATCCCGTGCGTAGAACGGGTTAAACAGTTAGTTAAGTATATATTTTATGACACTGTTCTTACAAATATCTTATCTAGTTATATAAATATTCAGATATATATGTATCAGCTAGTTATATAAATATTCAGATCTTGATGATTTTTAATTCTGTGAAATGAATTATATCGTCTGCAGATTAATTTCTGTCATAAAATAAGTATCTCGGTCGCTTGACGATTTAACATCCATCGGAAGCTCCTATAACAAAAAAGCACCGATTTAAAAAAAAAAATTCAAATTTCTTAATAAATATTTTTATTAATATCTCCTAAAGTTTTGATTCGATTTTAATAAAATTTGAAATGTCTCGACAAAATTCTGCAAATATAATATATTTTAAATTGCAAACCATTTGGTTGGGTAGTTTTTGCGTTATTATATGCGGACAGACAGACAGACGGACGGACAGACAGACGGACAGACAGACAGACAGACGGACGGACAGACGGACGGACCAAACGACGACTATAGGTGCTACGTATTTATATAATTACGAACGCACCTAAAAATGAAGGAAATTTCGAATGGCCACAATTTTTTAAGTTTTGAAAATAGCGTTAATGAATGCAAATTACTCTCAATTCGATCAAAGGTCAGTTTAGATGCACCATGCAACGACACCATATTACTGTAAAGCCAGTGTTTGCAATAACTATACACGATTCGCAAACTCGGACCTTTGAATTTATTGGTGTCGATCTAAAATATCTGTTTATGTGCTTGTAATGCTCTACGTTGCTTTTTAAGGCAAAACAGCTTAATAGTACTCTAACAAGCATAAAATCCTTGTCAAAACCCGATACTGAATGGACAGAAGTGTTAAAAAAAGCTGGCATCCAACCAATTTTGTGGTTAACAACTGCAAAAATGTGTAACAAGAAATAACGAAGAAAGGCGAAAAATAACATATGTTGTCCGCGTATAGGACATCGCACCCAGTGGAGTTTCCCGGTTAGGGAATGCAGATCCAAGATTTGCGATGTGTTCCAATTATCACTGGTAAGGCAGTCTTTGCAATGCGACGATTGTAGAAGAGACGTATAATATCCTATCGTAAAAAAAGACAGGCGTGTAGATTAATATTCCCGAAAATTGTACATAGGAATTTGCATCAATGGATTCTACACCCGAAAGTGAGTATGTGTCTCATTGTCAAGAGTTCAACATTGTGCCGTTTGCAGTGGTGTCATCAACATCGCAATTTGACCGATAATGACTGAAATTGTGTACTCTTTCAGATCTGTTTCATGGATATTTTATGGATGGTAAGTAGTACCACGCTCACAACAAATCAGTTGCAGTTTATGACCAGATTACAGAGTGAAATTACACTGTTAAAAATTTGCAGCAAACTGTCCAGTCATTTGACCGTTTTTATAAAAAACGGTTACATAATCGTAATTTAACTCTATTCTGACCATAATATAGGCAATAATATGGTCAGAATGTACTTAAATTACGGTTATGTAACAGTTTTCTATAAAAACGGTCGAATGACTGGACAGTTTGCTGCACATTTTTAACAGAGTATTATCATATAAGATCAGTATATAAGACAAGTCTTCCTCCATCTAGTTGCGACGCTTACGACATCATTGCAAACTGATGCTACAATGATCTCTTAAAAATAGGACTCACCAAACATGTAATTCAGGGAGATTATTAGGAGAATTTATTTGTTATTTATTTATTTATTTGAATTTAGTTATTATACTTTTTTATTCATTTTATTTTATTTCTTATAATTTTTACAATATTTAACAATTTAATGTTATCAATAACGTTAAATTATTATTTTAAACATGATTGACAACAATAAACAAGTTGACAACCATTTTTAGCGATTTATCTTCAGGGTATGGATTATACGTAACTACCAAATAATGGATTTAGTATTTTACAGAATTAAACAATGTACAAATAAAATGGCCTGGGATATAAAAATAGATATTGTTTAGAAATGAAACTTTCAATTCTATATCTTATAATTAAAAAAAAAAGATGAACAGTTTTATTTGGAAGAGATATTGTCTACGTAAAAATATTTTTATTTTGTAGAATGAATTATGCTTTTGAAGCATGATAAAATAAAGTATCTATATCTCATAAGAAATTGTATCAGTGCCAACCGATGTGTTAAATGGATTTTATTATACTTATTTTCTTAATGATACAAAGTAATCTAATTCAAGTTTCATAACTTTTATTTAAGGAAAAACACATGGATTTGTAAATTTAGCGTATTTATTTTATTAGTAATCGAATGTTTGGTATTTTTCATTAATTATAAAAAATGGTGACAGGGCAATGGCCACCTCTGGACCTTCTGTAGCGGTTGATCCGTACGCCTAGAGCATATTGACCTTTTGGTTAAAATGGCCTTTATTTGGAGATAATAATTTTCTTTTTTTCTCTGTCTGTTGGAAAGAAAACAATATTTCAAATATTGTAATGATAATATTAGTCTATTCATTTATATTTATTTATTTCAATTATTTTAGTGCACATAATTGCTAAAATTTACTCTGTATGCATGATGCTTTAGATAAATCGAGATTTCGAGTAATTTTGGAAATAATGAAACTAGTTGGATTAATAGTATACCGCCAGAAGTCAATACAATCACTTATAATCAGTCTACAATGTTTATACCAGCGCAGCGTGAGCAGTTAATGAAAGAGGGAAGAAAAGGATTCAGATATTATGAATTATTTTAATGAATGTACAAATGGGAATGTCACAATCCCAAGAATAATTAGACGGTGAAAAGCCTCCGAAACAAGCTAAAAGCGCATTCAATTCTTACATGATATACATCACCATTATATTCAGTGCACAGGAAATGAAATGGATAACCAGGGCATTAACATTTTGAAAAATAAAGATCATTATAACAGATGTTTACGAATTTTAGAAGAGATGAGACTGCGAATATGAAATCGTGTAGCTAAATAAGATACAGCATACCAAAGCTTGGTATTGTTTAACGTCGAATACATTCATTATAAATAATTCATTTTCATTAAGAACGCGTGTTTAATCAAACGAACTGCAAGTCATTTGATGACTGCTTGTTTAAATTCCCTAAATTTCACTCAGTCCGCACTCTTTTTCAATGTCATTCATTTGCTGAAAAGTGTCAAATTTGGGAATTTAACTGCTTGTTATGCTATGGTTCCATTTAAGGTACACGGCGATCGGACTATTAACAGCAATGATATTTACAGTTATTCGAAGGCAGTCAAGTTTATAACAAAATGAATATGTGATTTCATCTAACAAAACAAGTTGGAAATTGTACGTCAAACGTTACAAACGAGGTGCGTTCGTACGCACGTTTTAGAATTAAATTCATGATATCCCGTGCGTAGAACGGGTTAAACAGTTAGTTAAGTATATATTTTATGACACTGTTCATACAAATATCTTATCTAGTTATATAAATATTCAGATATATATGTATCAGCTAGTTATATAAATATTCAGATCTTGATGATTTTTAATTCTGTGAAATGAATTATATCGTCTGCAGATTAATTTCTGTCATAAAATAAGTATCTCGGTCGCTTGACGATTTAACATCCATCGGAAGCTCCTATAACAAAAAAGCACCGATTTAAAAAAAAAAAATTCAAATTTCTTAATAAATATTTTTATTAATATCTCCTAAAGTTTTGATTCGATTTTAATAAAATTTGAAATGTCTCGACAAAATTCTGCAAATATAATATATTTTAAATTGCAAACCATTTGGTTGGGTAGTTTTTGCGTTATTATATGCGGACAGACAGACAGACGGACGGACAGACAGACGGACAGACAGACAGACAGACGGACGGACAGACGGACGGACCAAACGACGACTATAGGTGCTACGTATTTATATAATTACGAACGCACCTAAAAATGAAGGAAATTTCGAATGGCCACAATTTTTTAAGTTTTGAAAATAGCGTTAATGAATGCAAATTACTCTCAATTCGATCAAAGGTCAGTTTAGATGCACCATGCAACGACACCATATTACTGTAAAGCCAGTGTTTGCAATAACTATACACGATTCGCAAACTCGGACCTTTGAATTTATTGGTGTCGATCTAAAATATCTGTTTATGTGCTTGTAATGCTCTACGTTGCTTTTTAAGGCAAAACAGCTTAATAGTACTCTAACAAGCATAAAATCCTTGTCAAAACCCGATACTGAATGGACAGAAGTGTTAAAAAAAGCTGGCATCCAACCAATTTTGTGGTTAACAACTGCAAAAATGTGTAACAAGAAATAACGAAGAAAGGCGAAAAATAACATATGTTGTCCGCGTATAGGACATCGCACCCAGTGGAGTTTCCCGGTTAGGGAATGCAGATCCAAGATTTGCGATGTGTTCCAATTATCACTGGTAAGGCAGTCTTTGCAATGCGACGATTGTAGAAGAGACGTATAATATCCTATCGTAAAAAAAGACAGGCGTGTAGATTAATATTCCCGAAAATTGTACATAGGAATTTGCATCAATGGATTCTACACCCGAAAGTGAGTATGTGTCTCATTGTCAAGAGTTCAACATTGTGCCGTTTGCAGTGGTGTCATCAACATCGCAATTTGACCGATAATGACTGAAATTGTGTACTCTTTCAGATCTGTTTCATGGATATTTTATGGATGGTAAGTAGTACCACGCTCACAACAAATCAGTTGCAGTTTATGACCAGATTACAGAGTGAAATTACACTGTTAAAAATTTGCAGCAAACTGTCCAGTCATTTGACCGTTTTTATAAAAAACGGTTACATAATCGTAATTTAACTCTATTCTGACCATAATATAGGCAATAATATGGTCAGAATGTACTTAAATTACGGTTATGTAACAGTTTTCTATAAAAACGGTCGAATGACTGGACAGTTTGCTGCACATTTTTAACAGAGTATTATCATATAAGATCAGTATATAAGACAAGTCTTCCTCCATCTAGTTGCGACGCTTACGACATCATTGCAAACTGATGCTACAATGATCTCTTAAAAATAGGACTCACCAAACATGTAATTCAGGGAGATTATTAGGAGAATTTATTTGTTATTTATTTATTTATTTGAATTTAGTTATTATACTTTTTTATTCATTTTATTTTATTTCTTATAATTTTTACAATATTTAACAATTTAATGTTATCAATAACGTTAAATTATTATTTTAAACATGATTGACAACAATAAACAAGTTGACAACCATTTTTAGCGATTTATCTTCAGGGTATGGATTATACGTAACTACCAAATAATGGATTTAGTATTTTACAGAATTAAACAATGTACAAATAAAATGGCCTGGGATATAAATATAGATATTGTTTAGAAATGAAACTTTCAATTCTATATCTTATAATTAAAAAAAAAAGATGAACAGTTTTATTTGGAAGAGATATTGTCTACGTAAAAATATTTTTATTTTGTAGAATGAATTATGCTTTTGAAGCATGATAAAATAAAGTATCTATATCTCATAAGAAATTGTATCAGTGCCAACCGATGTGTTAAATGGATTTTATTATACTTATTTTCTTAATGATACAAAGTAATCTAATTCAAGTTTCATAACTTTTATTTAAGGAAAAACACATGGATTTGTAAATTTAGCGTATTTATTTTATTAGTAATCGAATGTTTGGTATTTTTCATTAATTATAAAAAATGGTGACAGGGCAATGGCCGCCTCTGGACCTTCTGTAGCGGTTGATCCGTACGTCTAGAGCATATTGACCTTTTGGTTAAAATGGCCTTTATTTGGAGATAATAATTTTCTTTTTTTCTCTGTCTGTTGGAAAGAAAACAATATTTCAAATATTGTAATGATAATATTAGTCTATTCATTTATATTTATTTATTTCAATTATTTTAGTGCACATAATTGCTAAAATTTACTCTGTATGCATGATGCTTTAGATAAATCGAGATTTCGAGTAATTTTGGAAATAATGAAACTAGTTGGATTAATAGTATACCGCCAGAAGTCAATACAATCACTTATAATCAGTCTACAATGTTTATACCAGCGCAGCGTGAGCAGTTAATGAAAGAGGGAAGAAAAGGATTCAGATATTATGAATTATTTTAATGAATGTACAAATGGGAATGTCACAATCCCAAGAATAATTAGACGGTGAAAAGCCTCCGAAACAAGCTAAAAGCGCATTCAATTCTTACATGATATACATCACCATTATATTCAGTGCACAGGAAATGAAATGGATAACCAGGGCATTAACATTTTGAAAAATAAAGATCATTATAACAGATGTTTACGAATTTTAGAAGAGATGAGACTGCGAATATGAAATCGTGTAGCTAAATAAGATACAGCATACCAAAGCTTGGTATTGTTTAACGTCGAATACATTCATTATAAATAATTCATTTTCATTAAGAACGCGTGTTTAATCAAACGAACTGCAAGTCATTTGATGACTGCTTGTTTAAATTCCCTAAATTTCACTCAGTCCGCACTCTTTTTCAATGTCATTCATTTGCTGAAAAGTGTCAAATTTGGGAATTTAACTGCTTGTTATGCTATGGTTCCATTTAAGGTACACGGCGATCGGACTATTAACAGCAATGATATTTACAGTTATTCGAAGGCAGTCAATTTTATAACAAAATGAATATGTGATTTCATCTAACAAAACAAGTTGGAAATTGTACGTCAAACGTTACAAACGAGGTCGTTCGTACGCACGTTTTAGAATTAAATTCATGATATCCCGTGCGTAGAACGGGTTAAACAGTTAGTTAAGTATATATTTTATGACACTGTTCATACAAATATCTTATCTAGTTATATAAATATTCAGATATATATGTATCAGCTAGTTATATAAATATTCAGATCTTGATGATTTTTAATTCTGTGAAATGAATTATATCGTCTGCAGATTAATTTCTGTCATAAAATAAGTATCTCGGTCGCTTGACAATTTAACATCCATCGGAAGCTCCTATAACAAAAAAGCACCGATTTAAAAAAAAAAAAATTCAAATTTCTTAATAAATATTTTTATTAATATCTCCTAAAGTTTTGATTCGATTTTAATAAAATTTGAAATGTCTCGACAAAATTCTGCAAATATAATATATTTTAAATTGCAAACCATTTGGTTGGGTAGTTTTTGCGTTATTATATGCGGACAGACAGACAGACGGACGGACAGACAGACGGACAGACAGACAGACAGACGGACGGACAGACGGACGGACCAAACGACGACTATAGGTGCTACGTATTTATATAATTACGAACGCACCTAAAAATGAAGGAAATTTCGAATGGCCACAATTTTTTAAGTTTTGAAAATAGCGTTAATGAATGCAAATTACTCTCAATTCGATCAAAGGTCAGTTTAGATGCACCATGCAACGACACCATATTACTGTAAAGCCAGTGTTTGCAATAACTATACACGATTCGCAAACTCGGACCTTTGAATTTATTGGTGTCGATCTAAAATATCTGTTTATGTGCTTGTAATGCTCTACGTTGCTTTTTAAGGCAAAACAGCTTAATAGTACTCTAACAAGCATAAAATCCTTGTCAAAACCCGATACTGAATGGACAGAAGTGTTAAAAAAAGCTGGCATCCAACCAATTTTGTGGTTAACAACTGCAAAAATGTGTAACAAGAAATAACGAAGAAAGGCGAAAAATAACATATGTTGTCCGCGTATAGGACATCGCACCCAGTGGAGTTTCCCGGTTAGGGAATGCAGATCCAAGATTTGCGATGTGTTCCAATTATCACTGGTAAGGCAGTCTTTGCAATGCGACGATTGTAGAAGAGACGTATAATATCCTATCGTAAAAAAAGACAGGCGTGTAGATTAATATTCCCGAAAATTGTACATAGGAATTTGCATCAATGGATTCTACACCCGAAAGTGAGTATGTGTCTCATTGTCAAGAGTTCAACATTGTGCCGTTTGCAGTGGTGTCATCAACATCGCAATTTGACCGATAATGACTGAAATTGTGTACTCTTTCAGATCTGTTTCATGGATATTTTATGGATGGTAAGTAGTACCACGCTCACAACAAATCAGTTGCAGTTTATGACCAGATTACAGAGTGAAATTACACTGTTAAAAATTTGCAGCAAACTGTCCAGTCATTTGACCGTTTTTATAAAAAACGGTTACATAATCGTAATTTAACTCTATTCTGACCATAATATAGGCAATAATATGGTCAGAATGTACTTAAATTACGGTTATGTAACAGTTTTCTATAAAAACGGTCGAATGACTGGACAGTTTGCTGCACATTTTTAACAGAGTATTATCATATAAGATCAGTATATAAGACAAGTCTTCCTCCATCTAGTTGCGACGCTTACGACATCATTGCAAACTGATGCTACAATGATCTCTTAAAAATAGGACTCACCAAACATGTAATTCAGGGAGATTATTAGGAGAATTTATTTGTTATTTATTTATTTATTTGAATTTAGTTATTATACTTTTTTATTCATTTTATTTTATTTCTTATAATTTTTACAATATTTAACAATTTAATGTTATCAATAACGTTAAATTATTATTTTAAACATGATTGACAACAATAAACAAGTTGACAACCATTTTTAGCGATTTATCTTCAGGGTATGGATTATACGTAACTACCAAATAATGGATTTAGTATTTTACAGAATTAAACAATGTACAAATAAAATGGCCTGGGATATAAATATAGATATTGTTTAGAAATGAAACTTTCAATTCTATATCTTATAATTAAAAAAAAAAGATGAACAGTTTTATTTGGAAGAGATATTGTCTACGTAAAAATATTTTTATTTTGTAGAATGAATTATGCTTTTGAAGCATGATAAAATAAAGTATCTATATCTCATAAGAAATTGTATCAGTGCCAACCGATGTGTTAAATGGATTTTATTATACTTATTTTCTTAATGATACAAAGTAATCTAATTCAAGTTTCATAACTTTTATTTAAGGAAAAACACATGGATTTGTAAATTTAGCGTATTTATTTTATTAGTAATCGAATGTTTGGTATTTTTCATTAATTATAAAAAATGGTGACAGGGCAATGGCCGCCTCTGGACCTTCTGTAGCGGTTGATCCGTACGCCTAGAGCATATTGACCTTTTGGTTAAAATGGCCTTTATTTGGAGATAATAATTTTCTTTTTTTTCTCTGTCTGTTGGAAAGAAAACAATATTTCAAATATTGTAATGATAATATTAGTCTATTCATTTATATTTATTTATTTCAATTATTTTAGTGCACATAATTGCTAAAATTTACTCTGTATGCATGATGCTTTAGATAAATCGAGATTTCGAGTAATTTTGGAAATAATGAAACTAGTTGGATTAATAGTATACCGCCAGAAGTCAATACAATCACTTATAATCAGTCTACAATGTTTATACCAGCGCAGCGTGAGCAGTTAATGAAAGAGGGAAGAAAAGGATTCAGATATTATGAATTATTTTAATGAATGTACAAATGGGAATGTCACAATCCCAAGAATAATTA
The DNA here is from genome assembly GCA_963931845.1 of Maratus michaelseni. Classification (NCBI taxonomy): domain Eukaryota; kingdom Metazoa; phylum Arthropoda; class Arachnida; order Araneae; family Salticidae; genus Maratus; species Maratus michaelseni. The sequence continues at coordinate 303,246,024 of OZ007587.1, read as the reverse complement.
GACGGTGAAAAGCCTCCGAAACAAGCTAAAAGCGCATTCAATTCTTACATGATATACATCACCATTATATTCAGTGCACAGGAAATGAAATGGATAACCAGGGCATTAACATTTTGAAAAATAAAGATCATTATAACAGATGTTTACGAATTTTAGAAGAGATGAGACTGCGAATATGAAATCGTGTAGCTAAATAAGATACAGCATACCAAAGCTTGGTATTGTTTAACGTCGAATACATTCATTATAAATAATTCATTTTCATTAAGAACGCGTGTTTAATCAAACGAACTGCAAGTCATTTGATGACTGCTTGTTTAAATTCCCTAAATTTCACTCAGTCCGCACTCTTTTTCAATGTCATTCATTTGCTGAAAAGTGTCAAATTTGGGAATTTAACTGCTTGTTATGCTATGGTTCCATTTAAGGTACACGGCGATCGGACTATTAACAGCAATGATATTTACAGTTATTCGAAGGCAGTCAAGTTTATAACAAAATGAATATGTGATTTCATCTAACAAAACAAGTTGGAAATTGTACGTCAAACGTTACAAACGAGGTGCGTTCGTACGCACGTTTTAGAATTAAATTCATGATATCCCGTGCGTAGAACGGGTTAAACAGTTAGTTAAGTATATATTTTATGACACTGTTCAGACAAATATCTTATCTAGTTATATAAATATTCAGATATATATGTATCAGCTAGTTATATAAATATTCAGATCTTGATGATTTTTAATTCTGTGAAATGAATTATATCGTCTGCAGATTAATTTCTGTCATAAAATAAGTATCTCGGTCGCTTGACGATTTAACATCCATCGGAAGCTCCTATAACAAAAAAGCACCGATTTAAAAAAAAAAAATTCAAATTTCTTAATAAATATTTTTATTAATATCTCCTAAAGTTTTGATTCGATTTTAATAAAATTTGAAATGTCTCGACAAAATTCTGCAAATATAATATATTTTAAATTGCAAACCATTTGGTTGGGTAGTTTTTGCGTTATTATATGCGGACAGACAGACAGACGGACGGACAGACAGACGGACAGACAGACAGACAGACGGACGGACAGACGGACGGACCAAACGACGACTATAGGTGCTACGTATTTATATAATTACGAACGCACCTAAAAATGAAGGAAATTTCGAATGGCCACAATTTTTTAAGTTTTGAAAATAGCGTTAATGAATGCAAATTACTCTCAATTCGATCAAAGGTCAGTTTAGATGCACCATGCAACGACACCATATTACTGTAAAGCCAGTGTTTGCGATAACTATACACGATTCGCAAACTCGGACCTTTGAATTTATTGGTGTCGATCTAAAATATCTGTTTATGTGCTTGTAATGCTCTACGTTGCTTTTTAAGGCAAAACAGCTTAATAGTACTCTAACAAGCATAAAATCCTTGTCAAAACCCGATACTGAATGGACAGAAGTGTTAAAAAAAGCTGGCATCCAACCAATTTTGTGGTTAACAACTGCAAAAATGTGTAACAAGAAATAACGAAGAAAGGCGAAAAATAACATATGTTGTCCGCGTATAGGACATCGCACCCAGTGGAGTTTCCCGGTTAGGGAATGCAGATCCAAGATTTGCGATGTGTTCCAATTATCACTGGTAAGGCAGTCTTTGCAATGCGACGATTGTAGAAGAGACGTATAATATCCTATCGTAAAAAAAGACAGGCGTGTAGATTAATATTCCCGAAAATTGTACATAGGAATTTGCATCAATGGATTCTACACCCGAAAGTGAGTATGTGTCTCATTGTCAAGAGTTCAACATTGTGCCGTTTGCAGTGGTGTCATCAACATCGCAATTTGACCGATAATGACTGAAATTGTGTACTCTTTCAGATCTGTTTCATGGATATTTTATGGATGGTAAGTAGTACCACGCTCACAACAAATCAGTTGCAGTTTATGACCAGATTACAGAGTGAAATTACACTGTTAAAAATTTGCAGCAAACTGTCCAGTCATTTGACCGTTTTTATAAAAAACGGTTACATAATCGTAATTTAACTCTATTCTGACCATAATATAGGCAATAATATGGTCAGAATGTACTTAAATTACGGTTATGTAACAGTTTTCTATAAAAACGGTCGAATGACTGGACAGTTTGCTGCACATTTTTAACAGAGTATTATCATATAAGATCAGTATATAAGACAAGTCTTCCTCCATCTAGTTGCGACGCTTACGACATCATTGCAAACTGATGCTACAATGATCTCTTAAAAATAGGACTCACCAAACATGTAATTCAGGGAGATTATTAGGAGAATTTATTTGTTATTTATTTATTTATTTGAATTTAGTTATTATACTTTTTTATTCATTTTATTTTATTTCTTATAATTTTTACAATATTTAACAATTTAATGTTATCAATAACGTTAAATTATTATTTTAAACATGATTGACAACAATAAACAAGTTGACAACCATTTTTAGCGATTTATCTTCAGGGTATGGATTATACGTAACTACCAAATAATGGATTTAGTATTTTACAGAATTAAACAATGTACAAATAAAATGGCCTGGGATATAAATATAGATATTGTTTAGAAATGAAACTTTCAATTCTATATCTTATAATTAAAAAAAAAAGATGAACAGTTTTATTTGGAAGAGATATTGTCTACGTAAAAATATTTTTATTTTGTAGAATGAATTATGCTTTTGAAGCATGATAAAATAAAGTATCTATATCTCATAAGAAATTGTATCAGTGCCAACCGATGTGTTAAATGGATTTTATTATACTTATTTTCTTAATGATACAAAGTAATCTAATTCAAGTTTCATAACTTTTATTTAAGGAAAAACACATGGATTTGTAAATTTAGCGTATTTATTTTATTAGTAATCGAATGTTTGGTATTTTTCATTAATTATAAAAAATGGTGACAGGGCAATGGCCGCCTCTGGACCTTCTGTAGCGGTTGATCCGTACGTCTAGAGCATATTGACCTTTTGGTTAAAATGGCCTTTATTTGGAGATAATAATTTTCTTTTTTTCTCTGTCTGTTGGAAAGAAAACAATATTTCAAATATTGTAATGATAATATTAGTCTATTCATTTATATTTATTTATTTCAATTATTTTAGTGCACATAATTGCTAAAATTTACTCTGTATGCATGATGCTTTAGATAAATCGAGATTTCGAGTAATTTTGGAAATAATGAAACTAGTTGGATTAATAGTATACCGCCAGAAGTCAATACAATCACTTATAATCAGTCTACAATGTTTATACCAGCGCAGCGTGAGCAGTTAATGAAAGAGGGAAGAAAAGGATTCAGATATTATGAATTATTTTAATGAATGTACAAATGGGAATGTCACAATCCCAAGAATAATTAGACGGTGAAAAGCCTCCGAAACAAGCTAAAAGCGCATTCAATTCTTACATGATATACATCACCATTATATTCAGTGCACAGGAAATGAAATGGATAACCAGGGCATTAACATTTTGAAAAATAAAGATCATTATAACAGATGTTTACGAATTTTAGAAGAGATGAGACTGCAAATATGAAATCGTGTAGCTAAATAAGATACAGCATACCAAAGCTTGGTATTGTTTAACGTCGAATACATTCATTATAAATAATTCATTTTCATTAAGAACGCGTGTTTAATCAAACGAACTGCAAGTCATTTGATGACTGCTTGTTTAAATTCCCTAAATTTCACTCAGTCCGCACTCTTTTTCAATGTCATTCATTTGCTGAAAAGTGTCAAATTTGGGAATTTAACTGCTTGTTATGCTATGGTTCCATTTAAGGTACACGGCGATCGGACTATTAACAGCAATGATATTTACAGTTATTCGAAGGCAGTCAAGTTTATAACAAAATGAATATGTGATTTCATCTAACAAAACAAGTTGGAAATTGTACGTCAAACGTTACAAACGAGGTGCGTTCGTACGCACGTTTTAGAATTAAATTCATGATATCCCGTGCGTAGAACGGGTTAAACAGTTAGTTAAGTATATATTTTATGACACTGTTCTTACAAATATCTTATCTAGTTATATAAATATTCAGATATATATGTATCAGCTAGTTATATAAATATTCAGATCTTGATGATTTTTAATTCTGTGAAATGAATTATATCGTCTGCAGATTAATTTCTGTCATAAAATAAGTATCTCGGTCGCTTGACGATTTAACATCCATCGGAAGCTCCTATAACAAAAAAGCACCGATTTAAAAAAAAAAAATTCAAATTTCTTAATAAATATTTTTATTAATATCTCCTAAAGTTTTGATTCGATTTTAATAAAATTTGAAATGTCTCGACAAAATTCTGCAAATATAATATATTTTAAATTGCAAACCATTTGGTTGGGTAGTTTTTGCGTTATTATATGCGGACAGACAGACAGACGGACGGACAGACAGACGGACAGACAGACAGACAGACGGACGGACAGACGGACGGACCAAACGACGACTATAGGTGCTACGTATTTATATAATTACGAACGCACCTAAAAATGAAGGAAATTTCGAATGGCCACAATTTTTTAAGTTTTGAAAATAGCGTTAATGAATGCAAATTACTCTCAATTCGATCAAAGGTCAGTTTAGATGCACCATGCAACGACACCATATTACTGTAAAGCCAGTGTTTGCAATAACTATACACGATTCGCAAACTCGGACCTTTGAATTTATTGGTGTCGATCTAAAATATCTGTTTATGTGCTTGTAATGCTCTACGTTGCTTTTTAAGGCAAAACAGCTTAATAGTACTCTAACAAGCATAAAATCCTTGTCAAAACCCGATACTGAATGGACAGAAGTGTTAAAAAAAGCTGGCATCCAACCAATTTTGTGGTTAACAACTGCAAAAATGTGTAACAAGAAATAACGAAGAAAGGCGAAAAATAACATATGTTGTCCGCGTATAGGACATCGCACCCAGTGGAGTTTCCCGGTTAGGGAATGCAGATCCAAGATTTGCGATGTGTTCCAATTATCACTGGTAAGGCAGTCTTTGCAATGCGACGATTGTAGAAGAGACGTATAATATCCTATCGTAAAAAAAGACAGGCGTGTAGATTAATATTCCCGAAAATTGTACATAGGAATTTGCATCAATGGATTCTACACCCGAAAGTGAGTATGTGTCTCATTGTCAAGAGTTCAACATTGTGCCGTTTGCAGTGGTGTCATCAACATCGCAATTTGACCGATAATGACTGAAATTGTGTACTCTTTCAGATCTGTTTCATGGATATTTTATGGATGGTAAGTAGTACCACGCTCACAACAAATCAGTTGCAGTTTATGACCAGATTACAGAGTGAAATTACACTGTTAAAAATTTGCAGCAAACTGTCCAGTCATTTGACCGTTTTTATAAAAAACGGTTACATAATCGTAATTTAACTCTATTCTGACCATAATATAGGCAATAATATGGTCAGAATGTACTTAAATTACGGTTATGTAACAGTTTTCTATAAAAACGGTCGAATGACTGGACAGTTTGCTGCACATTTTTAACAGAGTATTATCATATAAGATCAGCATATAAGACAAGTCTTCCTCCATCTAGTTGCGACGCTTACGACATCATTGCAAACTGATGCTACAATGATCTCTTAAAAATAGGACTCACCAAACATGTAATTCAGGGAGATTATTAGGAGAATTTATTTGTTATTTATTTATTTATTTGAATTTAGTTATTATACTTTTTTATTCATTTTATTTTATTTCTTATAATTTTTACAATATTTAACAATTTAATGTTATCAATAACGTTAAATTATTATTTTAAACATGATTGACAACAATAAACAAGTTGACAACCATTTTTAGCGATTTATCTTCAGGGTATGGATTATACGTAACTACCAAATAATGGATTTAGTATTTTACAGAATTAAACAATGTACAAATAAAATGGCCTGGGATATAAATATAGATATTGTTTAGAAATGAAACTTTCAATTCTATATCTTATAATTAAAAAAAAAAGATGAACAGTTTTATTTGGAAGAGATATTGTCTACGTAAAAATATTTTTATTTTGTAGAATGAATTATGCTTTTGAAGCATGATAAAATAAAGTATCTATATCTCATAAGAAATTGTATCAGTGCCAACCGATGTGTTAAATGGATTTTATTATACTTATTTTCTTAATGATACAAAGTAATCTAATTCAAGTTTCATAACTTTTATTTAAGGAAAAACACATGGATTTGTAAATTTAGCGTATTTATTTTATTAGTAATCGAATGTTTGGTATTTTTCATTAATTATAAAAAATGGTGACAGGGCAATGGCCGCCTCTGGACCTTCTGTAGCGGTTGATCCGTACGTCTAGAGCATATTGACCTTTTGGTTAAAATGGCCTTTATTTGGAGATAATAATTTTCTTTTTTTCTCTGTCTGTTGGAAAGAAAACAATATTTCAAATATTGTAATGATAATATTAGTCTATTCATTTATATTTATTTATTTCAATTATTTTAGTGCACATAATTGCTAAAATTTACTCTGTATGCATGATGCTTTAGATAAATCGAGATTTCGAGTAATTTTGGAAATAATGAAACTAGTTGGATTAATAGTATACCGCCAGAAGTCAATACAATCACTTATAATCAGTCTACAATGTTTATACCAGCGCAGCGTGAGCAGTTAATGAAAGAGGGAAGAAAAGGATTCAGATATTATGAATTATTTTAATGAATGTACAAATGGGAATGTCACAATCCCAAGAATAATTAGACGGTGAAAAGCCTCCGAAACAAGCTAAAAGCGCATTCAATTCTTACATGATATACATCACCATTATATTCAGTGCACAGGAAATGAAATGGATAACCAGGGCATTAACATTTTGAAAAATAAAGATCATTATAACAGATGTTTACGAATTTTAGAAGAGATGAGACTGCGAATATGAAATCGTGTAGCTAAATAAGATACAGCATACCAAAGCTTGGTATTGTTTAACGTCGAATACATTCATTATAAATAATTCATTTTCATTAAGAACGCGTGTTTAATCAAACGAACTGCAAGTCATTTGATGACTGCTTGTTTAAATTCCCTAAATTTCACTCAGTCCGCACTCTTTTTCAATGTCATTCATTTGCTGAAAAGTGTCAAATTTGGGAATTTAACTGCTTGTTATGCTATGGTTCCATTTAAGGTACACGGCGATCGGACTATTAACAGCAATGATATTTACAGTTATTCGAAGGCAGTCAAGTTTATAACAAAATGAATATGTGATTTCATCTAACAAAACAAGTTGGAAATTGTACGTCAAACGTTACAAACGAGGTGCGTTCGTACGCACGTTTTAGAATTAAATTCATGATATCCCGTGCGTAGAACGGGTTAAACAGTTAGCTAAGTATATATTTTATGACACTGTTCATACAAATATCTTATCTAGTTATATAAATATTCAGATATATATGTATCAGCTAGTTATATAAATATTCAGATCTTGATGATTTTTAATTCTGTGAAATGAATTATATCGTCTGCAGATTAATTTCTGTCATAAAATAAGTATCTCGGTCGCTTGACAATTTAACATCCATCGGAAGCTCCTATAACAAAAAAGCACCGATTTAAAAAAAAAAATTCAAATTTCTTAATAAATATTTTTATTAATATCTCCTAAAGTTTTGATTCGATTTTAATAAAATTTGAAATGTCTCGACAAAATTCTGCAAATATAATATATTTTAAATTGCAAACCATTTGGTTGGGTAGTTTTTGCGTTATTATATGCGGACAGACAGACAGACGGACGGACAGACAGACGGACAGACAGACAGACAGACGGACGGACAGACGGACGGACCAAACGACGACTATAGGTGCTACGTATTTATATAATTACGAACGCACCTAAAAATGAAGGAAATTTCGAATGGCCACAAATTTTTAAGTTTTGAAAATAGCGTTAATGAATGCAAATTACTCTCAATTCGATCAAAGGTCAGTTTAGATGCACCATGCAACGACACCATATTACTGTAAAGCCAGTGTTTGCAATAACTATACACGATTCGCAAACTCGGACCTTTGAATTTATTGGTGTCGATCTAAAATATCTGTTTATGTGCTTGTAATGCTCTACGTTGCTTTTTAAGGCAAAACAGCTTAATAGTACTCTAACAAGCATAAAATCCTTGTCAAAACCCGATACTGAATGGACAGAAGTGTTAAAAAAAGCTGGCATCCAACCAATTTTGTGGTTAACAACTGCAAAAATGTGTAACAAGAGATAACGAAGAAAGGCGAAAAATAACATATGTTGTCCGCGTATAGGACATCGCACCAAGTGGAGTTTCCCGGTTAGGGAATGCAGATCCAAGATTTGCGATGTGTTCCAATTATCACTGGTAAGGCAGTCTTTGCAATGCGACGATTGTAGAAGAGACGTATAATATCCTATCGTAAAAAAAGACAGGCGTGTAGATTAATATTCCCGAAAATTGTACATAGGAATTTGCATCAATGGATTCTACACCCGAAAGTGAGTATGTGTCTCATTGTCAAGAGTTCAACATTGTGCCGTTTGCAGTGGTGTCATCAACATCGCAATTTGACCGATAATGACTGAAATTGTGTACTCTTTCAGATCTGTTTCATGGATATTTTATGGATGGTAAGTAGTACCACGCTCACAACAAATCAGTTGCAGTTTATGACCAGATTACAGAGTGAAACTACACTGTTAAAAATTTGCAGCAAACTATCCAGTCATTTGACCGTTTTTATAAAAAAACGGTTACATAATCGTAATTTAACTCTATTCTGACCATAATATAGGCAATAATATGGTCAGAATGTACTTAAATTACGGTTATGTAACAGTTTTCTATAAAAACGGTCGAATGACTGGACAGTTTGCTGCACATTTTTAACAGAGTATTATCATATAAGATCAGTATATAAGACAAGTCTTCCTCCATCTAGTTGCGACCCTTACGACATCATTGCAAACTGATGCTACAATGATCTCTTAAAAATAGGACTCACCAAACATGTAATTCAGGGAGATTATTAGGAGAATTTATTTGTTATTTATTTATTTATTTGAATTTAGTTATTATACTTTTTTATTCATTTTATTTTATTTCTTATAATTTTTACAATATTTAACAATTTAATGTTATCAATAACGTTAAATTATTATTTTAAACATGATTGACAACAATAAACAAGTTGACAACCATTTTTAGCGATTTATCTTCAGGGTATGGATTATACGTAACTACCAAATAATGGATTTAGTATTTTACAGAATTAAACAATGTACAAATAAAATGGCCTGGGATATAAATATAGATATTGTTTAGAAATGAAACTTTCAATTCTATATCTTATAATTAAAAAAAAAAGATGAACAGTTTTATTTGGAAGAGATATTGTCTACGTAAAAATATTTTTATTTTGTAGAATGAATTATGCTTTTGAAGCATGATAAAATAAAGTATCTATATCTCATAAGAAATTGTATCAGTGCCAACCGATGTGTTAAATGGATTTTATTATACTTATTTTCTTAATGATACAAAGTAATCTAATTCAAGTTTCATAACTTTTATTTAAAGAAAAACACATGGATTTGTAAATTTAGCGTATTTATTTTATTAGTAATCGAATGTTTGGTATTTTTCATTAATTATAAAAAATGGTGACAGGGCAATGGCCGCCTCTGGACCTTCTGTAGCGGTTGATCCGTACGTCTAGAGCATATTGACCTTTTGGTTAAAATGGCCTTTATTTGGAGATAATAATTTTCTTTTTTTCTCTGTCTGTTGGAAAGAAAACAATATTTCAAATATTGTAATGATAATATTAGTCTATTCATTTATATTTATTTATTTCAATTATTTTAGTGCACATAATTGCTAAAATTTACTCTGTATGCATGATGCTTTAGATAAATCGAGATTTCGAGTAATTTTGGAAATAATGAAACTAGTTGGATTAATAGTATACCGCCAGAAGTCAATACAATCACTTATAATCAGTCTACAATGTTTATACCAGCGCAGCGTGAGCAGTTAATGAAAGAGGGAAGAAAAGGATTCAGATATTATGAATTATTTTAATGAATGTACAAATGGGAATGTCACAATCCCAAGAATAATTAGACGGTGAAAAGCCTCCGAAACAAGCTAAAAGCGCATTCAATTCTTACATGATATACATCACCATTATATTCAGTGCACAGGAAATGAAATGGATAACCAGGGCATTAACATTTTGAAAAATAAAGATCATTATAACAGATGTTTACGAATTTTAGAAGAGATGAGACTGCGAATATGAAATCGTGTAGCTAAATAAGATACAGCATACCAAAGCTTGGTATTGTTTAACGTCGAATACATTCATTATAAATAATTCATTTTCATTAAGAACGCGTGTTTAATCAAACGAACTGCAAGTCATTTGATGACTGCTTGTTTAAATTCCCTAAATTTCACTCAGTCCGCACTCTTTTTCAATGTCATTCATTTGCTGAAAAGTGTCAAATTTGGGAATTTAACTGCTTGTTATGCTATGGTTCCATTTAAGGTACACGGCGATCGGACTATTAACAGCAATGATATTTACAGTTATTCGAAGGCAGTCAATTTTATAACAAAATGAATATGTGATTTCATCTAACAAAACAAGTTGGAAATTGTACGTCAAACGTTACAAACGAGGTGCGTTCGTACGCACGTTTTAGAATTAAATTCATGATATCCCGTGCGTAGAACGGGTTAAACAGTTAGTTAAGTATATATTTTATGACACTGTTCATACAAATATCTTATCTAGTTATATAAATATTCAGATATATATGTATCAGCTAGTTATATAAATATTCAGATCTTGATGATTTTTATTTCTGTGAAATGAATTATATCGTCTGCAGATTAATTTCTGTCATAAAATAAGTATCTCGGTCGCTTGACAATTTAACATCCATCGGAAGCTCCTATAACAAAAAAGCACCGATTTAAAAAAAAAAATTCAAATTTCTTAATAAATATTTTTATTAATATCTCCTAAAGTTTTGATTCGATTTTAATAAAATTTGAAATGTCTCGACAAAATTCTGCAAATATAATATATTTTAAATTGCAAACCATTTGGTTGGGTAGTTTTTGCGTTATTATATGCGGACAGACAGACAGACGGACGGACAGACAGACGGACAGACAGACAGACAGACGGACGGACAGACGGACGGACCAAACGACGACTATAGGTGCTACGTATTTATATAATTACGAACGCACCTAAAAATGAAGGAAATTTCGAATGGCCACAATTTTTTAAGTTTTGAAAATAGCGTTAATGAATGCAAATTACTCTCAATTCGATCAAAGGTCAGTTTAGATGCACCATGCAACGACACCATATTACTGTAAAGCCAGTGTTTGCAATAACTATACACGATTCGCAAACTCGGACCTTTGAATTTATTGGTGTCGATCTAAAATATCTGTTTATGTGCTTGTAATGCTCTACGTTGCTTTTTAAGGCAAAACAGCTTAATAGTACTCTAACAAGCATAAAATCCTTGTCAAAACCCGATACTGAATGGACAGAAGTGTTAAAAAAAGCTGGCATCCAACCAATTTTGTGGTTAACAACTGCAAAAATGTGTAACAAGAAATAACGAAGAAAGGCGAAAAATAACATATGTTGTCCGCGTATAGGACATCGCACCCAGTGGAGTTTCCCGGTTAGGGAATGCAGATCCAAGATTTGCGATGTGTTCCAATTATCACTGGTAAGGCAGTCTTTGCAATGCGACGATTGTAGAAGAGACGTATAATATCCTATCGTAAAAAAAGACAGGCGTGTAGATTAATATTCCCGAAAATTGTACATAGGAATTTGCATCAATGGATTCTACACCCGAAAGTGAGTATGTGTCTCATTGTCAAGAGTTCAACATTGTGCCGTTTGCAGTGGTGTCATCAACATCGCAATTTGACCGATAATGACTGAAATTGTGTACTCTTTCAGATCTGTTTCATGGATATTTTATGGATGGTAAGTAGTACCACGCTCACAACAAATCAGTTGCAGTTTATGACCAGATTACAGAGTGAAATTACACTGTTAAAAATTTGCAGCAAACTGTCCAGTCATTTGACCGTTTTTATAAAAAACGGTTACATAATCGTAATTTAACTCTATTCTGACCATAATATAGGCAATAATATGGTCAGAATGTACTTAAATTACGGTTATGTAACAGTTTTCTATAAAAACGGTCGAATGACTGGACAGTTTGCTGCACATTTTTAACAGAGTATTATCATATAAGATCAGTATATAAGACAAGTCTTCCTCCATCTAGTTGCGACGCTTACGACATCATTGCAAACTGATGCTACAATGATCTCTTAAAAATAGGACTCACCAAACATGTAATTCAGGGAGATTATTAGGAGAATTTATTTGTTATTTATTTATTTATTTGAATTTAGTTATTATACTTTTTTATTCATTTTATTTTATTTCTTATAATTTTTACAATATTTAACAATTTAATGTTATCAATAACGTTAAATTATTATTTTAAACATGATTGACAACAATAAACAAGTTGACAACCATTTTTAGCGATTTATCTTCAGGGTATGGATTATACGTAACTACCAAATAATGGATTTAGTATTTTACAGAATTAAACAATGTACAAATAAAATGGCCTGGGATATAAATATAGATATTGTTTAGAAATGAAACTTTCAATTCTATATCTTATAATTAAAAAAAAAAGATGAACAGTTTTATTTGGAAGAGATATTGTCTACGTAAAAATATTTTTATTTTGTAGAATGAATTATGCTTTTGAAGCATGATAAAATAAAGTATCTATATCTCATAAGAAATTGTATCAGTGCCAACCGATGTGTTAAATGGATTTTATTATACTTATTTTCTTAATGATACAAAGTAATCTAATTCAAGTTTCATAACTTTTATTTAAGGAAAAACACATGGATTTGTAAATTTAGCGTATTTATTTTATTAGTAATCGAATGTTTGGTATTTTTCATTAATTATAAAAAATGGTGACAGGGCAATGGCCGCCTCTGGACCTTCTGTAGCGGTTGATCCGTACGTCTAGAGCATATTGACCTTTTGGTTAAAATGGCCTTTATTTGGAGATAATAATTTTCTTTTTTTCTCTGTCTGTTGGAAAGAAAACAATATTTCAAATATTGTAATGATAATATTAGTCTATTCATTTATATTTATTTATTTCAATTATTTTAGTGCACATAATTGCTAAAATTTACTCTGTATGCATGATGCTTTAGATAAATCGAGATTTCGAGTAATTTTGGAAATAATGAAACTAGTTGGATTAATAGTATACCGCCAGAAGTCAATACAATCACTTATAATCAGTCTACAATGTTTATACCAGCGCAGCGTGAGCAGTTAATGAAAGAGGGAAGAAAAGGATTCAGATATTATGAATTATTTTAATGAATGTACAAATGGGAATGTCACAATCCCAAGAATAATTAGACGGTGAAAAGCCTCCGAAACAAGCTAAAAGCGCATTCAATTCTTACATGATATACATCACCATTATATTCAGTGCACAGGAAATGAAATGGATAACCAGGGCATTAACATTTTGAAAAATAAAGATCATTATAACAGATGTTTACGAATTTTAGAAGAGATGAGACTGCAAATATGAAATCGTGTAGCTAAATAAGATACAGCATACCAAAGCTTGGTATTGTTTAACGTCGAATACATTCATTATAAATAATTCATTTTCATTAAGAACGCGTGTTTAATCAAACGAACTGCAAGTCATTTGATGACTGCTTGTTTAAATTCCCTAAATTTCACTCAGTCCGCACTCTTTTTCAATGTCATTCATTTGCTGAAAAGTGTCAAATTTGGGAATTTAACTGCTTGTTATGCTATGGTTCCATTTAAGGTACACGGCGATCGGACTATTAACAGCAATGATATTTACAGTTATTCGAAGGCAGTCAAGTTTATAACAAAATGAATATGTGATTTCATCTAACAAAACAAGTTGGAAATTGTACGTCAAACGTTACAAACGAGGTGCGTTCGTACGCACGTTTTAGAATTAAATTCATGATATCCCGTGCGTAGAACGGGTTAAACAGTTAGTTAAGTATATATTTTATGACACTGTTCTTACAAATATCTTATCTAGTTATATAAATATTCAGATATATATGTATCAGCTAGTTATATAAATATTCAGATCTTGATGATTTTTAATTCTGTGAAATGAATTATATCGTCTGCAGATTAATTTCTGTCATAAAATAAGTATCTCGGTCGCTTGACGATTTAACATCCATCGGAAGCTCCTATAACAAAAAAGCACCGATTTAAAAAAAAAAAATTCAAATTTCTTAATAAATATTTTTATTAATATCTCCTAAAGTTTTGATTCGATTTTAATAAAATTTGAAATGTCTCGACAAAATTCTGCAAATATAATATATTTTAAATTGCAAACCATTTGGTTGGGTAGTTTTTGCGTTATTATATGCGGACAGACAGACAGACGGACGGACAGACAGACGGACAGACAGACAGACAGACGGACGGACAGACGGACGGACCAAACGACGACTATAGGTGCTACGTATTTATATAATTACGAACGCACCTAAAAATGAAGGAAATTTCGAATGGCCACAATTTTTTAAGTTTTGAAAATAGCGTTAATGAATGCAAATTACTCTCAATTCGATCAAAGGTCAGTTTAGATGCACCATGCAACGACACCATATTACTGTAAAGCCAGTGTTTGCAATAACTATACACGATTCGCAAACTCGGACCTTTGAATTTATTGGTGTCGATCTAAAATATCTGTTTATGTGCTTGTAATGCTCTACGTTGCTTTTTAAGGCAAAACAGCTTAATAGTACTCTAACAAGCATAAAATCCTTCTCAAAACCCGATACTGAATGGACAGAAGTGTTAAAAAAAGCTGGCATCCAACCAATTTTGTGGTTAACAACTGCAAAAATGTGTAACAAGAAATAACGAAGAAAGGCGAAAAATAACATATGTTGTCCGCGTATAGGACATCGCACCCAGTGGAGTTTCCCGGTTAGGGAATGCAGATCCAAGATTTGCGATGTGTTCCAATTATCACTGGTAAGGCAGTCTTTGCAATGCGACGATTGTAGAAGAGACGTATAATATCCTATCGTAAAAAAAGACAGGCGTGTAGATTAATATTCCCGAAAATTGTACATAGGAATTTGCATCAATGGATTCTACACCCGAAAGTGAGTATGTGTCTCATTGTCAAGAGTTCAACATTGTGCCGTTTGCAGTGGTGTCATCAACATCGCAATTTGACCGATAATGACTGAAATTGTGTACTCTTTCAGATCTGTTTCATGGATATTTTATGGATGGTAAGTAGTACCACGCTCACAACAAATCAGTTGCAGTTTATGACCAGATTACAGAGTGAAATTACACTGTTAAAAATTTGCAGCAAACTGTCCAGTCATTTGACCGTTTTTATAAAAAACGGTTACATAATCGTAATTTAACTCTATTCTGACCATAATATAGGCAATAATATGGTCAGAATGTACTTAAATTACGGTTATGTAACAGTTTTCTATAAAAACGGTCGAATGACTGGACAGTTTGCTGCACATTTTTAACAGAGTATTATCATATAAGATCAGTATATAAGACAAGTCTTCCTCCATCTAGTTGCGACGCTTACGACATCATTGCAAACTGATGCTACAATGATCTCTTAAAAATAGGACTCACCAAACATGTAATTCAGGGAGATTATTAGGAGAATTTATTTGTTATTTATTTATTTATTTGAATTTAGTTATTATACTTTTTTATTCATTTTATTTTATTTCTTATAATTTTTACAATATTTAACAATTTAATGTTATCAATAACGTTAAATTATTATTTTAAACATGATTGACAACAATAAACAAGTTGACAACCATTTTTAGCGATTTATCTTCAGGGTATGGATTATACGTAACTACCAAATAATGGATTTAGTATTTTACAGAATTAAACAATGTACAAATAAAATGGCCTGGGATATAAATATAGATATTGTTTAGAAATGAAACTTTCAATTCTATATCTTATAATTAAAAAAAAAAGATGAACAGTTTTATTTGGAAGAGATATTGTCTACGTAAAAATATTTTTATTTTGTAGAATGAATTATGCTTTTGAAGCATGATAAAATAAAGTATCTATATCTCATAAGAAATTGTATCAGTGCCAACCGATGTGTTAAATGGATTTTATTATACTTATTTTCTTAATGATACAAAGTAATCTAATTCAAGTTTCATAACTTTTATTTAAGGAAAAACACATGGATTTGTAAATTTAGCGTATTTATTTTATTAGTAATCGAATGTTTGGTATTTTTCATTAATTATAAAAAATGGTGACAGGGCAATGGCCGCCTCTGGACCTTCTGTAGCGGTTGATCCGTACGTCTAGAGCATATTGACCTTTTGGTTAAAATGGCCTTTATTTGGAGATAATAATTTTCTTTTTTTCTCTGTCTGTTGGAAAGAAAACAATATTTCAAATATTGTAATGATAATATTAGTCTATTCATTTATATTTATTTATTTCAATTATTTTAGTGCACATAATTGCTAAAATTTACTCTGTATGCATGATGCTTTAGATAAATCGAGATTTCGAGTAATTTTGGAAATAATGAAACTAGTTGGATTAATAGTATACCGCCAGAAGTCAATACAATCACTTATAATCAGTCTACAATGTTTATACCAGCGCAGCGTGAGCAGTTAATGAAAGAGGGAAGAAAAGGATTCAGATATTATGAATTATTTTAATGAATGTACAAATGGAAATGTCACAATCCCAAGAATAATTAGACGGTGAAAAGCCTCCGAAACAAGCTAAAAGCGCATTCAATTCTTACATGATATACATCACCATTATATTCAGTGCACAGGAAATGAAATGGATAACCAGGGCATTAACATTTTGAAAAATAAAGATCATTATAACAGATGTTTACGAATTTTAGAAGAGATGAGACTGCGAATATGAAATCGTGTAGCTAAATAAGATACAGCATACCAAAGCTTGGTATTGTTTAACGTCGAATACATTCATTATAAATAATTCATTTTCATTAAGAACGCGTGTTTAATCAAACGAACTGCAAGTCATTTGATGACTGCTTGTTTAAATTCCCTAAATTTCACTCAGTCCGCACTCTTTTTCAATGTCATTCATTTGCTGAAAAGTGTCAAATTTGGGAATTTAACTGCTTGTTATGCTATGGTTCCATTTAAGGTACACGGCGATCGGACTATTAACAGCAATGATATTTACAGTTATTCGAAGGCAGTCAAGTTTATAACAAAATGAATATGTGATTTCATCTAACAAAACAAGTTGGAAATTGTACGTCAAACGTTACAAACGAGGTGCGTTCGTACGCACGTTTTAGAATTAAATTCATGATATCCCGTGCGTAGAACGGGTTAAACAGTTAGTTAAGTATATATTTTATGACACTGTTCATACAAATATCTTATCTAGTTATATAAATATTCAGATATATATGTATCAGCTAGTTATATAAATATTCAGATCTTGATGATTTTTAATTCTGTGAAATGAATTATATCGTCTGCAGATTAATTTCTGTCATAAAATAAGTATCTCGGTCGCTTGACAATTTAACATCCATCGGAAGCTCCTATAACAAAAAAGCACCGATTTAAAAAAAAAAATTCAAATTTCTTAATAAATATTTTTATTAATATCTCCTAAAGTTTTGATTCGATTTTAATAAAATTTGAAATGTCTCGACAAAATTCTGCAAATATAATATATTTTAAATTGCAAACCATTTGGTTGGGTAGTTTTTGCGTTATTATATGCGGACAGACAGACAGACGGACGGACAGACAGACGGACAGACAGACAGACAGACGGACGGACAGACGGACGGACCAAACGACGACTATAGGTGCTACGTATTTATATAATTACGAACGCACCTAAAAATGAAGGAAATTTCGAATGGCCACAAATTTTTAAGTTTTGAAAATAGCGTTAATGAATGCAAATTACTCTCAATTCGATCAAAGGTCAGTTTAGATGCACCATGCAACGACACCATATTACTGTAAAGCCAGTGTTTGCAATAACTATACACGATTCGCAAACTCGGACCTTTGAATTTATTGGTGTCGATCTAAAATATCTGTTTATGTGCTTGTAATGCTCTACGTTGCTTTTTAAGGCAAAACAGCTTAATAGTACTCTAACAAGCATAAAATCCTTGTCAAAACCCGATACTGAATGGACAGAAGTGTTAAAAAAAGCTGGCATCCAACCAATTTTGTGGTTAACAACTGCAAAAATGTGTAACAAGAGATAACGAAGAAAGGCGAAAAATAACATATGTTGTCCGCGTATAGGACATCGCACCAAGTGGAGTTTCCCGGTTAGGGAATGCAGATCCAAGATTTGCGATGTGTTCCAATTATCACTGGTAAGGCAGTCTTTGCAATGCGACGATTGTAGAAGAGACGTATAATATCCTATCGTAAAAAAAGACAGGCGTGTA
This sequence comes from Maratus michaelseni, assembly GCA_963931845.1. Lineage (NCBI taxonomy): Eukaryota > Metazoa > Arthropoda > Arachnida > Araneae > Salticidae > Maratus > Maratus michaelseni. The sequence goes on along the minus strand of OZ007587.1, from coordinate 303,227,322 downwards.
GATTAATATTCCCGAAAATTGTACATAGGAATTTGCATCAATGGATTCTACACCCGAAAGTGAGTATGTGTCTCATTGTCAAGAGTTCAACATTGTGCCGTTTGCAGTGGTGTCATCAACATCGCAATTTGACCGATAATGACTGAAATTGTGTACTCTTTCAGATCTGTTTCATGGATATTTTATGGATGGTAAGTAGTACCACGCTCACAACAAATCAGTTGCAGTTTATGACCAGATTACAGAGTGAAACTACACTGTTAAAAATTTGCAGCAAACTATCCAGTCATTTGACCGTTTTTATAAAAAAACGGTTACATAATCGTAATTTAACTCTATTCTGACCATAATATAGGCAATAATATGGTCAGAATGTACTTAAATTACGGTTATGTAACAGTTTTCTATAAAAACGGTCGAATGACTGGACAGTTTGCTGCACATTTTTAACAGAGTATTATCATATAAGATCAGTATATAAGACAAGTCTTCCTCCATCTAGTTGCGACGCTTACGACATCATTGCAAACTGATGCTACAATGATCTCTTAAAAATAGGACTCACCAAACATGTAATTCAGGGAGATTATTAGGAGAATTTATTTGTTATTTATTTATTTATTTGAATTTAGTTATTATACTTTTTTATTCATTTTATTTTATTTCTTATAATTTTTACAATATTTAACAATTTAATGTTATCAATAACGTTAAATTATTATTTTAAACATGATTGACAACAATAAACAAGTTGACAACCATTTTTAGCGATTTATCTTCAGGGTATGGATTATACGTAACTACCAAATAATGGATTTAGTATTTTACAGAATTAAACAATGTACAAATAAAATGGCCTGGGATATAAATATAGATATTGTTTAGAAATGAAACTTTCAATTCTATATCTTATAATTAAAAAAAAAAGATGAACAGTTTTATTTGGAAGAGATATTGTCTACGTAAAAATATTTTTATTTTGTAGAATGAATTATGCTTTTGAAGCATGATAAAATAAAGTATCTATATCTCATAAGAAATTGTATCAGTGCCAACCGATGTGTTAAATGGATTTTATTATACTTATTTTCTTAATGATACAAAGTAATCTAATTCAAGTTTCATAACTTTTATTTAAAGAAAAACACATGGATTTGTAAATTTAGCGTATTTATTTTATTAGTAATCGAATGTTTGGTATTTTTCATTAATTATAAAAAATGGTGACAGGGCAATGGCCGCCTCTGGACCTTCTGTAGCGGTTGATCCGTACGTCTAGAGCATATTGACCTTTTGGTTAAAATGGCCTTTATTTGGAGATAATAATTTTCTTTTTTTCTCTGTCTGTTGGAAAGAAAACAATATTTCAAATATTGTAATGATAATATTAGTCTATTCATTTATATTTATTTATTTCAATTATTTTAGTGCACATAATTGCTAAAATTTACTCTGTATGCATGATGCTTTAGATAAATCGAGATTTCGAGTAATTTTGGAAATAATGAAACTAGTTGGATTAATAGTATACCGCCAGAAGTCAATACAATCACTTATAATCAGTCTACAATGTTTATACCAGCGCAGCGTGAGCAGTTAATGAAAGAGGGAAGAAAAGGATTCAGATATTATGAATTATTTTAATGAATGTACAAATGGGAATGTCACAATCCCAAGAATAATTAGACGGTGAAAAGCCTCCGAAACAAGCTAAAAGCGCATTCAATTCTTACATGATATACATCACCATTATATTCAGTGCACAGGAAATGAAATGGATAACCAGGGCATTAACATTTTGAAAAATAAAGATCATTATAACAGATGTTTACGAATTTTAGAAGAGATGAGACTGCGAATATGAAATCGTGTAGCTAAATAAGATACAGCATACCAAAGCTTGGTATTGTTTAACGTCGAATACATTCATTATAAATAATTCATTTTCATTAAGAACGCGTGTTTAATCAAACGAACTGCAAGTCATTTGATGACTGCTTGTTTAAATTCCCTAAATTTCACTCAGTCCGCACTCTTTTTCAATGTCATTCATTTGCTGAAAAGTGTCAAATTTGGGAATTTAACTGCTTGTTATGCTATGGTTCCATTTAAGGTACACGGCGATCGGACTATTAACAGCAATGATATTTACAGTTATTCGAAGGCAGTCAATTTTATAACAAAATGAATATGTGATTTCATCTAACAAAACAAGTTGGAAATTGTACGTCAAACGTTACAAACGAGGTGCGTTCGTACGCACGTTTTAGAATTAAATTCATGATATCCCGTGCGTAGAACGGGTTAAACAGTTAGTTAAGTATATATTTTATGACACTGTTCATACAAATATCTTATCTAGTTATATAAATATTCAGATATATATGTATCAGCTAGTTATATAAATATTCAGATCTTGATGATTTTTATTTCTGTGAAATGAATTATATCGTCTGCAGATTAATTTCTGTCATAAAATAAGTATCTCGGTCGCTTGACAATTTAACATCCATCGGAAGCTCCTATAACAAAAAAGCACCGATTTAAAAAAAAAAATTCAAATTTCTTAATAAATATTTTTATTAATATCTCCTAAAGTTTTGATTCGATTTTAATAAAATTTGAAATGTCTCGACAAAATTCTGCAAATATAATATATTTTAAATTGCAAACCATTTGGTTGGGTAGTTTTTGCGTTATTATATGCGGACAGACAGACAGACGGACGGACAGACAGACGGACAGACAGACAGACAGACGGACGGACAGACGGACGGACCAAACGACGACTATAGGTGCTACGTATTTATATAATTACGAACGCACCTAAAAATGAAGGAAATTTCGAATGGCCACAAATTTTTAAGTTTTGAAAATAGCGTTAATGAATGCAAATTACTCTCAATTCGATCAAAGGTCAGTTTAGATGCACCATGCAACGACACCATATTACTGTAAAGCCAGTGTTTGCAATAACTATACACGATTCGCAAACTCGGACCTTTGAATTTATTGGTGTCGATCTAAAATATCTGTTTATGTGCTTGTAATGCTCTACGTTGCTTTTTAAGGCAAAACAGCTTAATAGTACTCTAACAAGCATAAAATCCTTGTCAAAACCCGATACTGAATGGACAGAAGTGTTAAAAAAAGCTGGCATCCAACCAATTTTGTGGTTAACAACTGCAAAAATGTGTAACAAGAGATAACGAAGAAAGGCGAAAAATAACATATGTTGTCCGCGTATAGGACATCGCACCCAGTGGAGTTTCCCGGTTAGGGAATGCAGATCCAAGATTTGCGATGTGTTCCAATTATCACTGGTAAGGCAGTCTTTGCAATGCGACGATTGTAGAAGAGACGTATAATATCCTATCGTAAAAAAAGACAGGCGTGTAGATTAATATTCCCGAAAATTGTACATAGGAATTTGCATCAATGGATTCTACACCCGAAAGTGAGTATGTGTCTCATTGTCAAGAGTTCAACATTGTGCCGTTTGCAGTGGTGTCATCAACATCGCAATTTGACCGATAATGACTGAAATTGTGTACTCTTTCAGATCTGTTTCATGGATATTTTATGGATGGTAAGTAGTACCACGCTCACAACAAATCAGTTGCAGTTTATGACCAGATTACAGAGTGAAACTACACTGTTAAAAATTTGCAGCAAACTATCCAGTCATTTGACCGTTTTTATAAAAAAACGGTTACATAATCGTAATTTAACTCTATTCTGACCATAATATAGGCAATAATATGGTCAGAATGTACTTAAATTACGGTTATGTAACAGTTTTCTATAAAAACGGTCGAATGACTGGACAGTTTGCTGCACATTTTTAACAGAGTATTATCATATAAGATCAGTATATAAGACAAGTCTTCCTCCATCTAGTTGCGACGCTTACGACATCATTGCAAACTGATGCTACAATGATCTCTTAAAAATAGGACTCACCAAACATGTAATTCAGGGAGATTATTAGGAGAATTTATTTGTTATTTATTTATTTATTTGAATTTAGTTATTATACTTTTTTATTCATTTTATTTTATTTCTTATAATTTTTACAATATTTAACAATTTAATGTTATCAATAACGTTAAATTATTATTTTAAACATGATTGACAACAATAAACAAGTTGACAACCATTTTTAGCGATTTATCTTCAGGGTATGGATTATACGTAACTACCAAATAATGGATTTAGTATTTTACAGAATTAAACAATGTACAAATAAAATGGCCTGGGATATAAATATAGATATTGTTTAGAAATGAAACTTTCAATTCTATATCTTATAATTAAAAAAAAAAGATGAACAGTTTTATTTGGAAGAGATATTGTCTACGTAAAAATATTTTTATTTTGTAGAATGAATTATGCTTTTGAAGCATGATAAAATAAAGTATCTATATCTCATAAGAAATTGTATCAGTGCCAACCGATGTGTTAAATGGATTTTATTATACTTATTTTCTTAATGATACAAAGTAATCTAATTCAAGTTTCATAACTTTTATTTAAAGAAAAACACATGGATTTGTAAATTTAGCGTATTTATTTTATTAGTAATCGAATGTTTGGTATTTTTCATTAATTATAAAAAATGGTGACAGGGCAATGGCCGCCTCTGGACCTTCTGTAGCGGTTGATCCGTACGTCTAGAGCATATTGACCTTTTGGTTAAAATGGCCTTTATTTGGAGATAATAATTTTCTTTTTTTCTCTGTCTGTTGGAAAGAAAACAATATTTCAAATATTGTAATGATAATATTAGTCTATTCATTTATATTTATTTATTTCAATTATTTTAGTGCACATAATTGCTAAAATTTACTCTGTATGCATGATGCTTTAGATAAATCGAGATTTCGAGTAATTTTGGAAATAATGAAACTAGTTGGATTAATAGTATACCGCCAGAAGTCAATACAATCACTTATAATCAGTCTACAATGTTTATACCAGCGCAGCGTGAGCAGTTAATGAAAGAGGGAAGAAAAGGATTCAGATATTATGAATTATTTTAATGAATGTACAAATGGGAATGTCACAATCCCAAGAATAATTAGACGGTGAAAAGCCTCCGAAACAAGCTAAAAGCGCATTCAATTCTTACATGATATACATCACCATTATATTCAGTGCACAGGAAATGAAATGGATAACCAGGGCATTAACATTTTGAAAAATAAAGATCATTATAACAGATGTTTACGAATTTTAGAAGAGATGAGACTGCGAATATGAAATCGTGTAGCTAAATAAGATACAGCATACCAAAGCTTGGTATTGTTTAACGTCGAATACATTCATTATAAATAATTCATTTTCATTAAGAACGCGTGTTTAATCAAACGAACTGCAAGTCATTTGATGACTGCTTGTTTAAATTCCCTAAATTTCACTCAGTCCGCACTCTTTTTCAATGTCATTCATTTGCTGAAAAGTGTCAAATTTGGGAATTTAACTGCTTGTTATGCTATGGTTCCATTTAAGGTACACGGCGATCGGACTATTAACAGCAATGATATTTACAGTTATTCGAAGGCAGTCAAGTTTATAACAAAATGAATATGTGATTTCATCTAACAAAACAAGTTGGAAATTGTACGTCAAACGTTACAAACGAGGTGCGTTCGTACGCACGTTTTAGAATTAAATTCATGATATCCCGTGCGTAGAACGGGTTAAACAGTTAGTTAAGTATATATTTTATGACACTGTTCATACAAATATCTTATCTAGTTATATAAATATTCAGATATATATGTATCAGCTAGTTATATAAATATTCAGATCTTGATGATTTTTAATTCTGTGAAATGAATTATATCGTCTGCAGATTAATTTCTGTCATAAAATAAGTATCTCGGTCGCTTGACGATTTAACATCCATCGGAAGCTCCTATAACAAAAAAGCACCGATTTAAAAAAAAAAATTCAAATTTCTTAATAAATATTTTTATTAATATCTCCTAAAGTTTTGATTCGATTTTAATAAAATTTGAAATGTCTCGACAAAATTCTGCAAATATAATATATTTTAAATTGCAAACCATTTGGTTGGGTAGTTTTTGCGTTGTTATATGCGGACAGACAGACAGACGGACGGACAGACAGACGGACGGACAGACGGACGGACCAAACGACGACTATAGGTGCTACGTATTTATATAATTACGAACGCACCTAAAAATGAAGGAAATTTCGAATGGCCACAATTTTTTAAGTTTTGAAAATAGCGTTAATGAATGCAAATTACTCTCAATTCGATCAAAGGTCAGTTTAGATGCAGCATGCAACGACACCATATTACTGTAAAGCCAGTGTTTGCAATAACTATACACGATTCGCAAACTCGGACCTTTGAATTTATTGGTGTCGATCTAAAATATCTGTTTATGTGCTTGTAATGCTCTACGTTGCTTTTTAAGGCAAAACAGCTTAATAGTACTCTAACAAGCATAAAATCCTTGTCAAAACCCGATACTGAATGGACAGAAGTGTTAAAAAAAGCTGGCATCCAACCAATTTTGTGGTTAACAACTGCAAAAATGTGTAACAAGAAATAACGAAGAAAGGCGAAAAATAACATATGTTGTCCGCGTATAGGACATCGCACCCAGTGGAGTTTCCCGGTTAGGGAATGCAGATCCAAGATTTGCGATGTGTTCCAATTATCACTGGTAAGGCAGTCTTTGCAATGCGACGATTGTAGAAGAGACGTATAATATCCTATCGTAAAAAAAGACAGGCGTGTAGATTAATATTCCCGAAAATTGTACATAGGAATTTGCATCAATGGATTCTACACCCGAAAGTGAGTATGTGTCTCATTGTCAAGAGTTCAACATTGTGCCGTTTGCAGTGGTGTCATCAACATCGCAATTTGACCGATAATGACTGAAATTGTGTACTCTTTCAGATCTGTTTCATGGATATTTTATGGATGGTAAGTAGTACCACGCTCACAACAAATCAGTTGCAGTTTATGACCAGATTACAGAGTGAAACTACACTGTTAAAAATTTGCAGCAAACTATCCAGTCATTTGACCGTTTTTATAAAAAACGGTTACATAATCGTAATTTAACTCTATTCTGACCATAATATAGGCAATAATATGGTCAGAATGTACTTAAATTACGGTTATGTAACAGTTTTCTATAAAAACGGTCGAATGACTGGACAGTTTGCTGCACATTTTTAACAGAGTATTATCATATAAGATCAGTATATAAGACAAGTCTTCCTCCATCTAGTTGCGACGCTTACGACATCATTGCAAACTGATGCTACAATGATCTCTTAAAAATAGGACTCACCAAACATGTAATTCAGGGAGATTATTAGGAGAATTTATTTGTTATTTATTTATTTATTTGAATTTAGTTATTATACTTTTTTATTCATTTTATTTTATTTCTTATAATTTTTACAATATTTAACAATTTAATGTTATCAATAACGTTAAATTATTATTTTAAACATGATTGACAACAATAAACAAGTTGACAACCATTTTTAGCGATTTATCTTCAGGGTATGGATTATACGTAACTACCAAATAATGGATTTAGTATTTTACAGAATTAAACAATGTACAAATAAAATGGCCTGGGATATAAATATAGATATTGTTTAGAAATGAAACTTTCAATTCTATATCTTATAATTAAAAAAAAAAGATGAACAGTTTTATTTGGAAGAGATATTGTCTACGTAAAAATATTTTTATTTTGTAGAATGAATTATGTTTTTGAAGCATGATAAAATAAAGTATCTATATCTCATAAGAAATTGTATCAGTGCCAACCGATGTGTTAAATGGATTTTATTATACTTATTTTCTTAATGATACAAAGTAATCTAATTCAAGTTTCATAACTTTTATTTAAGGAAAAACACATGGATTTGTAAATTTAGCGTATTTATTTTATTAGTAATCGAATGTTTGGTATTTTTCATTAATTATAAAAAATGGTGACAGGGCAATGGCCGCCTCTGGACCTTCTGTAGCGGTTGATCCGTACGTCTAGAGCATATTGACCTTTTGGTTAAAATGGCCTTTATTTGGAGATAATAATTTTCTTTTTTTCTCTGTCTGTTGGAAAGAAAACAATATTTCAAATATTGTAATGATAATATTAGTCTATTCATTTATATTTATTTATTTCAATTATTTTAGTGCACATAATTGCTAAAATTTACTCTGTATGCATGATGCTTTAGATAAATCGAGATTTCGAGTAATTTTGGAAATAATGAAACTAGTTGGATTAATAGTATACCGCCAGAAGTCAATACAATCACTTATAATCAGTCTACAATGTTTATACCAGCGCAGCGTGAGCAGTTAATGAAAGAGGGAAGAAAAGGATTCAGATATTATGAATTATTTTAATGAATGTACAAATGGGAATGTCACAATCCCAAGAATAATTAGACGGTGAAAAGCCTCCGAAACAAGCTAAAAGCGCATTCAATTCTTACATGATATACATCACCATTATATTCAGTGCACAGGAAATGAAATGGATAACCAGGGCATTAACATTTTGAAAAATAAAGATCATTATAACAGATGTTTACGAATTTTAGAAGAGATGAGACTGCGAATATGAAATCGTGTAGCTAAATAAGATACAGCATACCAAAGCTTGGTATTGTTTAACGTCGAATACATTCATTATAAATAATTCATTTTCATTAAGAACGCGTGTTTAATCAAACGAACTGCAAGTCATTTGATGACTGCTTGTTTAAATTCCCTAAATTTCACTCAGTCCGCACTCTTTTTCAATGTCATTCATTTGCTGAAAAGTGTCAAATTTGGGAATTTAACTGCTTGTTATGCTATGGCTCCATTTAAGGTACACGGCGATCGGACTATTAACAGCAATGATATTTACAGTTATTCGAAGGCAGTCAAGTTTATAACAAAATGAATATGTGATTTCATCTAACAAAACAAGTTGGAAATTGTACGTCAAACGTTACAAACGAGGTGCGTTCGTACGCACGTTTTAGAATTAAATTCATGATATCCCGTGCGTAGAACGGGTTAAACAGTTAGTTAAGTATATATTTTATGACACTGTTCATACAAATATCTTATCTAGTTATATAAATATTCAGATATATATGTATCAGCTAGTTATATAAATATTCAGATCTTGATGATTTTTAATTCTGTGAAATGAATTATATCGTCTGCAGATTAATTTCTGTCATAAAATAAGTATCTCGGTCGCTTGACGATTTAACATCCATCGGAAGCTCCTATAACAAAAAAGCACCGATTTAAAAAAAAAATTCAAATTTCTTAATAAATATTTTTATTAATATCTCCTAAAGTTTTGATTCGATTTTAATAAAATTTGAAATGTCTCGACAAAATTCTGCAAATATAATATATTTTAAATTGCAAACCATTTGGTTGGGTAGTTTTTGCGTTGTTATATGCGGACAGACAGACAGACGGACGGACAGACAGACGGACAGACAGACAGACAGACGGACGGACAGACGGACGGACCAAACGACGACTATAGGTGCTACGTATTTATATAATTACGAACGCACCTAAAAATGAAGGAAATTTCGAATGGCCACAATTTTTTAAGTTTTGAAAATAGCGTTAATGAATGCAAATTACTCTCAATTCGATCAAAGGTCAGTTTAGATGCACCATGCAACGACACCATATTACTGTAAAGCCAGTGTTTGCAATAACTATACACGATGCGCACACTCGGACCTTTGAATTTATTGGTGTCGATCTAAAATATCTGTTTATGTGCTTGTAATGCTCTACGTTGCTTTTTAAGGCAAAACAGCTTAATAGTACTCTAACAAGCATAAAATCCTTGTCAAAACCCGATACTGAATGGACAGAAGTGTTAAAAAAAGCATCCAACCAATTTTGTGGTTAACAACTGCAAAAATGTGTAACAAGAAATAACGAAGAAAGGCGAAAAATAACATATGTTGTCCGCGTATAGGACATCGCACCCAGTGGAGTTTCCCGGTTAGGGAATGCAGATCCAAGATTTGCGATGTGTTCCAATTATCACTGGTAAGGCAGTCTTTGCAATGCGACGATTGTAGAAGAGACGTATAATATCCTATCGTAAAAAAAGACAGGCGTGTAGATTAATATTCCCGAAAATTGTACATAGGAATTTGCATCAATGGATTCTACACCCGAAAGTGAGTATGTGTCTCATTGTCAAGAGTTCAACATTGTGCCGTTTGCAGTGGTGTCATCAACATCGCAATTTGACCGATAATGACTGAAATTGTGTACTCTTTCAGATCTGTTTCATGGATATTTTATGGATGGTAAGTAGTACCACGCTCACAACAAATCAGTTGCAGTTTATGACCAGATTACAGAGTGAAACTACACTGTTAAAAATTTGCAGCAAACTGTCCAGTCATTTGACCGTTTTTATAAAAAACGGTTACATAATCGTAATTTAACTCTATTCTGACCATAATATAGGCAATAATATGGTCAGAATGTACTTAAATTACGGTTATGTAACAGTTTTCTATAAAAACGGTCGAATGACTGGACAGTTTGCTGCACATTTTTAACAGAGCATTATCATATAAGATCTGTATATAAGACAAGTCTTCCTCCATCTAGTTGCGACGCTTACGACATCATTGCAAACTGATGCTAGAATGATCTCTTAAAAATAGGACTCACCAAACATGTAATAGGGTGTATAGTCATCTTTGATGCAAACGCCTGTCTACAGGGTTTCTGTATATATAATTGCTGGTGTCGAACAGAAACTGATTTGCCATTTCACTACTTGTGGTGCGCCGATTCTTTTTTGTCACAAAGTGAACATATCTGTATTCTTAACCCATCATATTCCAAAAACAGCTACCTCGGGACGCATGCTACAATAACAGTTCTGGCAAATTCTTGCCAAATCCGGGTTAAATCACTGTGGGAGACATTGATTTCTGGCAAAATCTGTATTTTGTTGCCTTTTTCGAGCATTACAATACGTGTAAAACCCACTAAGTTATGTCTGATCTAACATTTCAAAGTCACAAATCGATACTTTTGCGTTGAAAATGCCATTTTCACAATATCTCCAACGCGCACCATATCCTTTAAATCCATTATCAGCGCTATCACCTGAACAACACGCATGAAAATCAAGAATTTACGTATGCACAATACTTCTTTTTGCATTCTGCTCTAATATAATGGTATATATAAAAATAAACACAGATATATATTCATGTAAATTCTATATATACGCACACGTATATATATACGCGTGTGTGTGTGTATATTTAGGGTGTATGGCAAAGTGCCTTTATCCATAAATACCAGAGTTAGTATTGTAACACAAGTGTCTACCTATTATAAAACAACCATGTGCTCTTTATGATGATGAATTATGATATGAGCTCTTTAGTTACGAAATATGCAAGTAATTGGTCCTATTTCTAAAACTATGAGAGATAGAGGAAAAACACCAATAACTCAATCGTAGAGCATCCTCGACATAGTATGAAATGACGTCTTGCTTGTAAAAATAACTTTATTTATTAACTTTATTTTAAAACCCTGTAAATTTATTATATATTATAGCTTTTACTTAGCCTAAAATCTTAATTTTTCGATAACTAAACACATTTTTAAATAAGTCACTAACGCTTATACAGATGCGACAATATTAGACAGACGTATGTTTACCAGGGATATAAATAGATTAGAAGAAATTTCCCCTATGGCATCCTCCAAACAAACTTGGGCCTAACGCGGAGGTGGCCGCATGTGGCACTGCGGTCTGCATTCGCATCAAATTAACATTGTTTGCTATACGAGTGTGTAATTATTTCCTTTATAAAATGTTATTTTTACATTTTTTTTAATATGGCTCGAAACACTTTTGTATATGGATGTGACACGGACTATGTGAAAGCCGAAAGACGGAATAAAGAATTAAGTATATAAGAAATCCATCATTATTTTCTACTACCAATGTACACTTATGTATATTGTTGATCTAATATTTAACAGATTTTTATTTTTATTTGAAAAAAAAAATATGAGTGAGTAAGACAAGGTCTAAAGTAACTTCTTTCAATTCTTTCTAAAAGTGTTGTTTAAGAGTCTATACAAAAGTTTCGTAAAAAATTTGTAACAAAACTTTGACAATATTCTAATCAGACTTTAAGCACTTTTAAATGAAATATTTAAGGCAAGTATATAAACTCCGACTTAGTATATGCTAAATATTTCTATGACATAAAAAACGTGTTATTTTTGTCCGAAGTCTTGTTTAAAAGTGTCATGAATGTTATGAATTCTTTGAACTCTTGAAATTATATTTTGTGTATATTCTCTTTTCTCTTAAAATGTTTGTTAATTTTTCTTAAATAAAGATATTCAGATGTTTGTATTTCATTTTTATTTAAATGCACAGATACATATGTTTTAATTTATGAAAATATATTGATCAAATGCACTATGAGCATAGACAAAACTTAAAGTTTTACATGGAAAAAAAAGAAATGAAAAATGTCAATAAATTTATTTTCTCTGATTGACAAGAAGTTTCTTGACTGTACAAAATTCTTCACATTACACATCGGTAGTAGTTTAAAGGAAAAGTTCATTTTATTTATTTTTACATTTTATATATTACACAGTATGAAAATACATATTCAGGTGATTTTTTTTTATTTATACTACTCTAAAAGTAAAAATATTAATTATAATCAATGCCATGTCAAAATAGATTTAAAATATCACTTATACAAATATTACACGTGACAATTTCGGGTTCCTGTAAACATGGCAAGTTTACAAAGATTTAATCACTTCACTTTCTCATTTTATTTTTACAGTATGCATAATTTTACAATTTTTACCAAGATACTGTCTTAATTATTTTAAATAGTTTGTTCAGTACAGTAAACTTAAAAATAAAATAAAAAATAGCTTTGATTGAGCACTTGTCTTGAATAGGAGTTAATATTTTTTCTCATGCAGATGCAAAAAAAAAAAATAATTTTTAGTTATTTGTAGTTTGTAAAATTTATTCTGAAGATTTAACAAATTCTTAAACTTCATCTTTTGTTTTAATTAGAAAAAAAAGTTAATCCATGAAATATTTACGAAAATAAACCTGAATAATTATTGTCCACAATTTTTATCTAGATACTGTCTTAATTACTTTAAATTATCTGAGTACAGTAAAATTTGAAAGAAAAAAAAATTACTGTGTTCCAGGCTTGTCTGGAATAAAATTTAATATTTTATGTTCCTTTTTAATAAAACAGTTGAAAAAAATAATTATTTGCAGTTTGTAAAATTTATTATAAATATTTTACAAATTCTTAAACTAGTTCTTGTTTCGTGTTTTCCTTTAATTAAAAAATTCGTAAAAAATATCGCAGCATAATGCAGCTAAAAAAATAAATAATTACTAAAAAAAGTGTTCGTTTTTAATTTCACATGCAGGCAATACATGGCGCTCTGGCCAGCACTCGCATTATTGCACATTACCAAACTTCATTTCGGAGTCAAAATCGTAACACGGCGTTCCTCTACCTGAGATATTCTATTACCATGATGTTTATTAACAAAACAAACACATGTAAGCAAGATAAAATTTATTTTAATAGAAAAATCGCGTTATCACATGTTCAAAGATTTGAGCATTGGCTGTTTTGACACAAGCCTGTGTCACATGTTGTTTGACATGTGTACTCACACATTGCTGTAGAGGGTGGACACATTGATCATACTTAAACTTTAAAGACACGAGCGGCGTACTGAGTGCGCCGCTCGGTAAAAAAACAGTTGTGAATTCTAAAATATTTACGTGATTATTATCTGAAGTACATTTGCAATCTTCACAAAGACAATTCAATGTTCAACCAATGTTTAAAGTCGAAGGTCAAAATTTTTTCTGCTCTCCTTTTCATTATTTTTATTGGTAAGTCAACCACTAGTTTACGGAATACAGCTTCGTGTAGTTGTGATATTTCGTCTCTTTTCTTTATTTTTTTTTATAAATGGGATGTCTGTTACTTTTATACTTATACTAGATATTAGAAACTACTCTTCTTTGCCATCAAAAGTTGGTATTTAGGCTTTAAAAGGCATTGGCGCACAAAGTACCCCGCCCGTGTTTTTAGGTTACTACAAACCGTCCGTGTTATATTAATTCAATTAAATTATTTTTTTTAACAATTTTCTTTTTATTACTTTTATAAGAGTGCTGGATATATCATTAATAAGAAAATCATTAAAAGTTGTTATTTATTCTTTAAAAACCGATCGCACATAGAATGCGCCGCACGTGACTTTATGTTACAACAAAATGCCCGTGTCTTTAAAAGTTAAGTTTATTTCCTTAATACAAAACTTACACCTTGCTTATATGTTAGTTTTATTAGTAAATATGTATCTGCTTTACAGTGTTTTCTCAAAACAATTAGTGATGTAAATTAAATTGTTCATTGGTTTTCGAAAAATCCATTTTAGTTCTTATAATAAAGTTATTTTTACATTTTATACGTTATTTTATACAAAATCAAAGACGCTTTACATTTTTGCAATTGATATTTTATCGACATTTCTCATTATTTTATATATATAATAGATAACTTTCAAATTTTGCAACTAGGAGCACTGCGGTCAGTGTCATATGACAGCGCATCACTGTTTTACTATAGGTAGACACTTGTTCCACAATTTTAATTTTAGCAGTTCAAAATTATATTTAGGATAAAGGGGCTTTCCTATGCACCCTGTGTGTGTGTGTGTGTGTCTTAAGGGTACCGTGGACCTTCAGTCGGGTTAAAACGACTAAAAAATAGCTTTTCTTATTTTGGTTTATTACTATACTTCAATCTTAACTGCAACATTTTCAAAAAACCGCGTGCAATTTCAAGGATTCCTATCAAAGTTCCGACCATTTCAAAGGGTATAGCCAGGTTTACTATTAAAATATGCGCTTGAGTCAATCAGATCGAGTCTTACATGAATCGATAGCCCTTCAATACAGATGCGTTTTTGCCGAGTTTGAAGCATATATCTCAAACCCATGGGCAGTTATGACTCTTTATGTGCGTTTTGGAAAAAGGTACATTGTGAAGAAAGTAGTGATCGAATTTCCCCGAAAACAATCAGGGATGTGTAATATTAAAATACAAATAGTGGTTATTATTTTCAGATTATTTTCTGCAAAATAGCCAGTTTTGTAATTTTTTTTTTGTTTTTAATTTCACTTTTTAATTAAGAAAATATCGAAAATTTTCAGTGACCACCTTCATGTTTTTACCAAAAATACTACGAGGTATGATGTATATTTGGTGTGAGTTTCAACTCTCTACGATGGTTGCATCACAGAAAAAGAATTAAAAATGTGTTCCAGGGATGGCGGAGTTGCAAGTTGCGTATGTTATTACAAGTCCATACACAGTTCTATGTACAGTTTACGTATGTTATGTTGTTGGTGGTATCATTAAATCATTTGAAGGATACAATTGTGCTTTGTTAGTTGACAGTTGACGGATTTTTTTAATATTTTTCGGCTCAGTTTGACTTAACACTGTTGTTGATTAATCGAAAACAGTGTTAACACATTGAGGAAAAACAATCGGGGAAAACTTCAACCAGCAAATTTTATTAGACATTTTTGCCTTATTTAAAGGCTCTAGTCACAAAAAAATTACTGTCTTGAATAAGAACGAAATTTCTCTTCATTTTTACTGGTGGAAAATTATTCTGTTGGTAGTTAGGCTCTGAACGGGAGACATGAATTCACGTCTTTTGGAGATCTGTAATTCAGCCCATGGGCGGTGCTTTTCTGTTTCATATGTTCCATTATTTCTCAAAGAAAATACACAAAATTCGCATTTTTACAATTAGAGTACTATGCATATTAATAGTTCGATTAGAAACAGTACCACTATTACATACATCTTTTTATAATAGAAACACATGGTGATAATTTTTTTTGTTAAATAATGGAAACAGCAAATGTAACGCCCATAGACGGGGCTTCATGTTTAAAAGACGAAAAGCAATGTGTTAAGTAAAACTGCGCAGAAAACTAAAAACAAAATCAGTCAGCTGTTAACTAACAAAACAAAATGCTTTCCTTCACATGATTGCCACCAACAGCATAGCTACATGCGTAAACTGTACATAGAACTGCTCATGAACTTGTAATAACACATGCAACTTGCAACTCCCCCCACACCTGGAAAACATTTTTATTATTTTTTTTCTATGATGCACCCAGCGTAGAGAGTTGAAACTCGCACCAAATATACATCACACATCGCAGTATTTTTGGTAAAAACATGAAGGTGGTCACTGAAACATTTCGATATTTTCTTAATTAAAAAGTTAAATTAAAAACAAGAAAATTTTTATAAAACTGGCTATTTTACAGAAAATAATCTGAAAATAATATCCACTATTTGTATTTTAATATTACACATCCCTGATTTTTTTCGGGGAAATTCGATCACTACTTTCTTCACAATGTACCTTTTTTCAAAACGCACATAAAGAGACATAACTGCCCATTGGTTTGAGATATATGCTTCAAACTTGGCAAAAACACATCTCTATTGAAGGGCTATCGATTCATGTAGGATTCGATCTGGTTGACTCAAGGGCATATTTTAATAGGAAACCTGGCTATACCCTTTGACACAGCCAAAATGTTCCAGGCGTCTTATGTTTTATCCAATTTTCATAATATTAAGTATTATTGTTAGTAGTGTGCTATATTTCAAAAATTGGTATTAATAGACATGCATTAATGTACATAAAAGGAAAATTTCGTAGTTATATAACTTTTTTCCGCGAAATTTTTTTTTTAAATGTAAATATTGGAAGTATTTTATTAATTTTTCTCAATATATTGGTACAATTTTAAAACGCATACCACCTTTTGTTGCAGTAATATAAAGCTATCATTTAACAAAAGACCATGTTCCTGAAGCCAAATTTAATGCGCATGGAGCATTTTTAATTGGAATGATTAATTATTATATTTTAATTAATAAATTAATTAATTATACACATTTTTGAATAATATTGCTTCATTTACTTATAAAATGTATGAATTATTATGCGTGCAAAATTTCAGTACAATTGAGTGAAAAATGAAAAAAAATGGTTTTGAACGTCCACTGTCCCCTTAATACAAAACTTGCTTATGTGAGTATGTGTGTGTGCGTGTGTGTGTATGTGTGTTATGCGAATCTTTAGTTTTCGATATTTTCAGTGATGAAACAGTGACGCAGCAGAGAGCTATTTGACAACGCTAAATTTAAATTGCATTCTTCGTCGTCTTATTCCAGATAGAATTTCTGAGATTTTTTAAGACGAAGAATAATATTAAAATTTGGTGGTGATAATCGCCCAAAAGGTGTGCCACTGTTCCATCACTGTATTTCCGTCCAGATTAAAATATTGTGGCAGACGTATCGCTATAAAATACGTAAATAAATAAATAATATTTGTAATACTACTCTTACTATTTCTAGTTATTATAATAATATTATACGTGTAACGGTATTACTAAAATGAATTTTTACTATAATAATAATATTATAATGTATTTATATTATAATATTATTGTTATAATGTAACTATACTATAACTATATTATTATTATTATTATTATGTATGATTATATAATCATAATTATATTATACGTAGTATAAGTAGTGTAATAATTGCTAATACTACTTATTATTATTACGCTTAATAATATTTTTTGTTTATTTTTAACACATTTTAATTTTCCTTACAAATAGTCATTTATAATTTTTTGAAAAAAAAATTTAATACAAAGAAAATATTAAAATAGATGTATTATGTTATTCGTTTATATATATGTATATATATACGATAGATTTAGTCTTAGCTCAAATTGTTTAATATCATTATAGTTACGCCATTTGTAATAGTTAGCCAGTATGATTTATCGTTTTAATTAAAAGAAGACGATGAATAGGGAATTTTTACTTCGTTTATAGTAAAGTCAACACCTAAAAAAATGTAGAAATGTCATTTTTTCTATCTAAAAAAGTTCTTTATGATTAAATATTTGATCGATATAGTTATTTTTTTTTCAGCATTTTCTTTTATTTGCTTCTTTCAGAATTTCTGTTTTTGTGAAGTATTTTCTCTTCTATTTTTTGTCGATTTCATTTATTAAGAAGAAATACGTTATTAAAACCACCGCAAAAAAACAAAGAGATAAGAAGAAATTGGAAAATTTGTGCATTATTATGTTTATAAATTATTTATTTTCATATTCTATGTATCTATCTATATTATAAAGTCCAGAAAAGCGACAAAAATGGGTTTCAAGAAATGTTCGATTGTTTAGGGCAGACGGTAAGATGAATAATACAGTTTTAACAGAACGCACTTAATATTTATATACATTTTGGATTTGGGAACTTCAAAATTTCATCGTAATTTATGAGCTAAGATAACATTCACCTTTGTGTTTTCAAAAACTATCTTTTGCTAAATTAAACTTCCTTTAGCGATTTCTGGTGAAGTACGAGTGTTGGTTCGCAACCCTTCCAGATTAGCGTACAAAGTCGGTTCCAAATAAGGTTCGATTGTTTTGACCAGACTGTAAGATGAACGATACAGTTCTAATAAAACACACTTCAATATTTATGTACACTTTAGTTTTGTTAATTTCAACATTTCCTCATAATATATGAATTAGGATAGCATTCATCTTTGTGTTTTCAATAACTATCTTTTGCAAAATTAAACGTCCTTTAGCGATTTCTGGTGAAGTACGAGTGTTGATTCGCAACCCTTCCAGATTAGCGTACAAAGTCGGTTCCAAATAAGCTTCGATTGTTGTGGCCAGACGGTAAGATGAACAATACAGTTCTAATAAAACACACTTCAATATTTATGTACACTTTAGTTTTGTTAATTTCAACATTTCCTCGTAATATATGAATTGGGATAGCATTCAGCTTTGTGTTTTCAATAAATATCTTTTGCAAAATTAAACTTTCTTTAGCGATTTCTGGTGAAGTACGAGTGTTGGTTCACAACCCTTCCAGATTAGCGTACAAAGTCGGTTCCAAATAAGGTTCGATTGTTGTGGCCAGACGGTAAGATGAACAATACAGTTCTAATAAAACACACTTCAATATTTATGTACACTTTAGTTTTGTTAATTTCAACATTTCCTCGTAATATATGAACTAGGATAGCATTCACCTTTGTGTTTTCAATAACTATCTTTTGCAAAATTAAACTTTCTTTAGCGATTTCTGGTGAAGTACGAGTGTTGGTTCGCAACCCTTCCAGATTAGCGTACAAAGTCTGTTCCAAATAAAGTTCGATTGTTTTGGCCAGACGGTAAGATGAACAATACAGTTCTAATAAAACACACTTCAATATTTATGTACACTTTAGTTTTGTTAATTTCAACATTTCCTCGTAATATATGAACTAGGATAGCATTCACCTTTGTGTTTTCAATAACTATCTTTTGCAAAATTAAACTTTCTTTAGCGATTTCTGGTGAAGTACGAGTGTTGGTTCACAACCCTTCCAGATTAGCGTACAAAGTCGGTTCCAAATAAAGTTCGATTGTTTTGGCCAGACGGTAAGATGAACAATACAGTTCTAATAAAACACACTTCAATATTTATGTACACTTTAGTTTTGTTAATTTCAACATTTCCTCGTAATATATGAATTGGGATAGCATTCATCTTTGTGTTTTCAACAACTATCTTTTGCAAAATTAAACGTCCTTTAGCGATTTCTGGTGAAGTACGAGTGTTGGTTCGCAACCCTTCAAGATTAGCGTACAAAGTCGGTTCCAAATAAGGTTCGATTGTTGTGGCCAGACGGTAAGATGAACAATACAGTTCTAATAAAACACACTTCAATATTTATGTATACTTTAGTTTTGTTAATTTCAACATTTCCTCGTAATATATGAACTAGGATAGCATTCACCTTTGTGTTTTCAATAACTATCTTTTGCAAAATTAAACTTTCTTTAGCGATTTCTGGTGAAGTACGAGTGTTGGTTCGCAACCCTTCCAGATTAGCGTACAAAGTCGGTTCCAAATAAAGTTCGATTGTTTTGGCCAGACGGTAAGATGAACAATACAGTTCTAATAAAACACACTTCAATATTTATGTACACTTTAGTTTTGTTAATTTCAACATTTCCTCGTAATATATGAACTAGGATAGCATTCACCTTTGTGTTTTCAAAAAATATCTTTTGCAAAATTAAACTTCCTTTAGCGATTTCTGGTGAAGTACGAGTGTTGGTTCGCAAACCTTCCAGATTAGCGTACAAAGTCGGTTCCAAATAAGGTTCGATTGTTTTGACCAGACTGTAAGATGAACGATACAGTTCTAATAAAACACACTTCAATATTTATGTACACTTTAGTTTTGTTAATTTCAACATTTCCTCGTAATATATGAATTAGGATAGCATTCATCTTTGTGTTTTCAATAACTATCTTTTGCAAAATTAAACTTCCTTTAGCGATTTCTGGTGAAGTACGAGTGTTGATTCGCAACCCTTCCAGATTAGCGTACAAAGTCGGTTCCAAATAAGGTTCGATTGTTGTGGCCAGACGGTAAGATGAACAATACAGTCTAATAAAACACACTTCAATATTTATGTACACTTTAGTTTTGTTAATTTCAACATTTCCTCGTAATATATGAACTAGGATAGCATTCACCTTTGTGTTTTCAATAACTATCTTTTGCAAAATTAAACTTTCTTTAGCGATTTCTGGTGAAGTACGAGTGTTGGTTCGCAACCCTTCCAGATTAGCGTACAAAGTCGGTTCCAAATAAAGTTCGATTGTTTTGGCCAGACGGTAAGATGAACAATACAGTTCTAATAAAACACACTCAATATTTATGTATACTTTAGTTTTGTTAATTTCAACATTTCCTCGTAATATATGAACTAGGATAGCATTCACCTTTGTGTTTTCAAAAAATATCTTTTGCAAAATTAAACTTCCTTTAGCGATTTCTGGTGAAGTACGAGTGTTGGTTCGCAACCCTTCCAGATTAGCGTACAAAGTCGGTTCCAAATAAGGTTCGATTGTTTTGACCAGACTGTAAGATGAACGATACAGTTCTAATAAAACACACTTCAATATTTATGTACACTTTAGTTTTGTTAATTTCAACATTTCCTCGTAATATATGAACTAGGATAGCATTCACCTTTGTGTTTTCAAAAAATATATTTTGCAAAATTAAACTTCCTTTAGCGATTTCTGGTGAAGTACGAGTGTTGGTTCGCAACCCTTCCAGATTAGCGTACAAAGTCGGTTCCAAATAAGGTTCGATTGTTGTGGGCAGACGGTAAGATGAACGATACAGTTCTAATAAAACACACTTCAATATTTATGTATACTTTAGTTTTGTTAATTTCAACATTTCCTCGTAATATATGAACTAGGACAGCATTCACCTTTGTGTTTTCAATAACTATCTTTTGCAAAATTAAACTTTCTTTAGCGATTTCTGGTGAAGTACGAGTGTTGGTTCGCAACCCTTCCAGATTAGCGTACAAAGTCGGTTCCAAATAAAGTTCGATTGTTTTGGCCAGACGGTAAGATGAACAATACAGTTCTAATAAAACACACTTCAATAATTATGTACACTTTAGTTTTGTTAATTTCAACATTTCCTCGTAATATATGAATTGGGATAGCATTCATCTTTGTGTTTGCAATAACTATCTTTTGCAAAATTAAACGTCCTTTAGCGATTTCTGGTGAAGTACGAGTGTTGGTTCGCAACCCTTCAAGATTAGCGTACAAAGTCGGTTCCAAATAAGGTTCGATTGTTGTGGCCAGACGGTAAGATGAACAATACAGTTCTAATAAAACACACTTCAATATTTATGTATACTTTAGTTTTGTTAATTTCAACATTTCCTCGTAATATATGAACTAGGATAGCATTCATCTTTGTGTTTTCAATAACTATCTTTTGCAAAATTAAACTTTCTTTAGCGATTTCTGGTGAAGTACGAGTGTTGGTTCGCAACCCTTCCAGATTAGCGTACAAAGTCGGTTCCAAATAAAGTTCGATTGTTTTGGCCAGACGGTAAGATGAACAATACAGTTCTAATAAAACACACTTCAATATTTATGTACACTTTAGTTTTGTTAATTTCAACATTTCCTCGTAATATATGAACTAGGATAGCATTCACCTTTGTGTTTTCAAAAAATATCTTTTGCAAAATTAAACTTCCTTTAGCGATTTCTGGTGAAGTACGAGTGTTGGTTCGCAACCCTTCCAGATTAGCGTACAAAGTCGGTTCGAAATAAGGTTCGATTGTTTTGACCAGACTGTAAGATGAACGATACAGTTCTAATAAAACACACTTCAATATTTATGTACACTTTAGTTTTGTTAATTTCAACATTTCCTCGTAATATATGAATTAGGATAGCATTCATCTTTGTGTTTTCAATAACTATCTTTTGCAAAATTAAACGTCCTTTAGCGATTTCTGGTGAAGTACGAGTGTTGATTCGCAACCCTTCCAGATTAGCGTACAAAGTCGGTTCCAAATAAGGTTCGATTGTTGTGGCCAGACGGTAAGATGAACAATACAGTCTAATAAAACACACTTCAATATTTATGTACACTTTAGTTTTGTTAATTTCAACATTTCCTCGTAATATATGAACTAGGATAGCATTCACCTTTGTGTTTTCAATAACTATCTTTTGCAAAATTAAACTTTCTTTAGCGATTTCTGGTGAAATACGAGTGTTGGTTCGCAACCCTTCCAGATTAGCGTACAAAGTCGGTTCCAAATAAAGTTCGATTGTTTTGGCCAGACGGTAAGATGAACAATACAGTTCTAATAAAACACACTTCAATATTTATGTATACTTTAGTTTTGTTAATTTCAACATTTCCTCGTAATATATGAACTAGGATAGCATTCACCTTTGTGTTTTCAATAACTATCTTTTGCAAAATTAAACTTTCTTTAGCGATTTCTGGTGAAGTACGAGTGTTGGTCCGCAACCCTTCCAGATTAGCGTACAAAGTCGGTTCCAAATAAAGTTCGATTGTTTTGGCCAGACGGTAAGATGAACAATACAGTTCTAATAAAACACACTTCAATATTTATGTACACTTTAGTTTTGTTAATTTTAACATTTCCTTGTAATATATGAACTAGGATAGCATTCACCTTTGTGTTTTCAAAAAATATCTTTTGCAAAATTAAACTTCCTTTTACGATTTCTGGTGAAGTACGAGTGTTGGTTCGCAACCCTTCCAGATTAGCGTACAAAGTCGGTTCCAAATAAGGTTCGATTGTTTTGACCAGACTGTAAGATAAACGATACAGTTCTAATAAAACACACTTCAATATTTATGTACACTTTAGTTTTGTTAATTTCAACATTTCCTCGTAATATATGAATTAGGATAGCATTCATCTTTGTGTTTTCAATAACTATCTTTTGCAAAATTAAACTTTCTTTAGCGATTTCTGGTGAAGTACGAGTGTTGGTCCGCAACCCTTCCAGATTAGCGTACAAAGTCGGTTCCAAATAAAGTTCGATTGTTTTGGCCAGACGGTAAGATGAACAATACAGTTCTAATAAAACACACTTCAATATTTATGTACACTTTAGTTTTGTTAATTTTAACATTTCCTTGTAATATATGAACTAGGATAGCATTCACCTTTGTGTTTTCAAAAAATATCTTTTGCAAAATTAAACTTCCTTTTACGATTTCTGGTGAAGTACGAGTGTTGGTTCGCAACCCTTCCAGATTAGCGTACAAAGTCGGTTCCAAATAAGGTTCGATTGTTTTGACCAGACTGTAAGATAAACGATACAGTTCTAATAAAACACACTTCAATATTTATGTACACTTTAGTTTTGTTAATTTCAACATTTCCTCGTAATATATGAATTAGGATAGCATTCATCTTTGTGTTTTCAATAACTATCTTTTGCAAAATTAAACGTCCTTTAGCGATTTCTGGTGAAGTACGAGTGTTGATTCGCAACCCTTCCAGATTAGCGTACAAAGTCGGTTCCAAATAAGGTTCGATTGTTGTGGCCAGACGGTAAGATGAACAATACAGTCTAATAAAACACACTTCAATATTTATGTACACTTTAGTTTTGTTAATTTCAACATTTTCTCGTAATATATGAACTAGGATAGCATTCACCTTTGTGTTTTCAATAACTATCTTTTGCAAAATTAAACTTTCTTTAGCGATTTCTGGTGAAGTACGAGTGCTGGTTCACAACCCTTCCAGATTAGCGTACAAAGTCGGTTCCAAATAAGGTTCGATTGTTTTGACCAGACTGTAAGATAAACGATACAGTTCTAATAAAACACACTTCAATATTTATGTACACTTTAGTTTTGTTAATTTCAACATTTCCTCGTAATATATGAATTGGGATAGCATTCATCTTTGTGTTTTCAATAACTATCTTTTGCAAAATTAAACGTGCTTTAGCGATTTCTGGTGAAGTACGAGTGTTGTTCGCAACCCTTCCAGATTAGCGTACAAAGTCGGTTCCAAATAAGGTTCGATTGTTGTGGCCAGACGGTAAGATGAACAATACAGTTCTAATAAAACACACTTCAATATTTATGTATACTTTAGTTTTGTTAATTTCAACATTTCCTCGTAATATATGAACTAGGATAGCATTCACCTTTGTGTTTTCAATAACTATCTTTTGCAAAATTAAACTTTCTTTAGCGATTTCTGGTGAAGTACGAGTGTTGGTTCGCAACCCTTCCAGATTAGCGTACAAAGTCGGTTCCAAATAAAGTTCGATTGTTTTGGCCAGACGGTAAGATGAACAATACAGTTCTAATAAAACACACTTCAATATTTATGTACACTTTAGTTTTGTTAATTTCAACATTTCCTCGTAATATATGAACTAGGATAGCATTCACCTTTGTGTTTTCAAAAAATATCTTTTGCAAAATTAAACTTCCTTTAGCGATTTCTGGTGAAGTACGAGTGTTGGTTCGCAACCCTTCCAGATTAGCGTACAAAGTCGGTTCCAAATAAGGTTCGATTGTTTTGATCAGACGGTAAGATGAACAATACAGTTCTAATAAAACACACTTCAATATTTATGTACACTTTAGTTTTGTTAATTTCAACATTTCCTCGTAATATATGAATTAGGATAGCATTCCCCTTTGTGTTTTCAAAAATATCTTTTGCAAAATTAAACTTCCTTTAGCAATTTCTGGTGAAGTACGAGTGTTGGTTCGCAACCCTTCCAGATTAGCGTACAAAGTCGGTTCCAAATAAGGTCCGATTGTTTTGGCCAGACGGTAAGATGAACAATACAGTTCTAATAAAACACACTTCAGTATTTATGTACACTTTAGTTTTGTTAATTTCAACATTTCCTCGTAATATATGAACTAGGATAGCATTCATCTTTGTGTTTTCAAAAAATATATTTTGCAAAAATAATCTTCCTTCGTAAAAAGACATCTTCGTGAAATTTTAGCATTCAAATAAAAAAAAAGATAATATTAAAAATTATAATAACTAGTAGGAATATAAAGATAAAAAGTCTGAAAATGCGATGCAAGAACATATAATATTGCCATGCCCATCTGTCTACTTGCATCTCCTCAAAGAGATCAGAAACGTTTAATCAATTCTTATTTTTTTTTTATACCAGATGCATAATGCCCGGATGCAAGTTTTGGTAAATTATCTTGTATCAAAAGTGCTTGTTGTATGCAAAATATATGGTTGTAAATGCTCACATCCGACATCTACTCTTATTGTAAGTGAATTTAGATTTCATGTATATACCTTTTAGATAATTTAGTATTAGTCTTACTTAACTAGATGTTCTATAAAATACTGAACTTTAATATTACGGACAAATAATCATAATAATTTGAAAGAAAAGTTGTAGAAGTATGATATTCAATAAAAATACTAAAAGAATGAACATTTAGATATAGCGGAACAACATGAATCTAAAAATAAAGGAGCATAACATATTATACAACTAGAAATAAAGTTTGCTCATATAAAACCTTTAAAATTGAGATTTTTTAAAACTGAATATTATTTTACTTTTAAAACTCTGAATCGTAAGTAAAACTGCTTCTTATAATTTAGCCTAGAATGTAAAGTTTTAAATATCTCTGTAAAACGTTTCAGAATAAATAATATATTTTGCATGTATCAAATCAAATGTTGTAAATAATGAAGAAAAGATACAATGGAAAATTATACTTAAAACAATAAGGACACGTGAATCGCAAATCAAATCTTATATACCAAAACGAAATTGATTATAATGAGAATATTAATAAAAAGTAACATGTAAAAATTTTGTTTGATTATTGTCTGCCATCACATTTTGTCTTTGAAAAAATATCTTGTATGCCAAAACTTTGATATCATGGATTAATAAATATATCGAACTTAAATATTCCACTATTTTTATTTTTATCGCTATTACTAAAAATAAAAATTAAGCTTATAAGATAGCTTAAAACAAGATAAGTCAATAAGATCAAGAAAATTCCATCTACAGAAAAATTTAAGATTATATATAGCTGGCGAATATTTCTTGTTTCTTACTTCAAAAGTCCCTTTTTTATGAAGAAAAATATTTACATGCTAAGTTTAGCAGCATCAAAATTTGTTATTACTCTTATCGCTATCTATAAAAGAAAAAAAACAAAAGTCTACTATTATATAGAGATAATAAAAACGTGTGTATTCCAATAAAAATTATATAGTATATTGAATAGAAATATGTTTTATTAATAATACATATTTTTAAAGAAGCATTTATTTCAGAAATGATTTTAAGCAGAAAAAAAATTTCTGAAAAGACAGTCTTTGAAACTGTGTTTAATTAATTAACCTTTAAAAAGTTTAAGCATTGGACGTTTGAAATAACGTAAGAATCAAGCGTATTTAATGCCCAGAAAAGTGCTATAGAAGAGGAACAAAAACTATAAAATAAATTAAAAAACTGAGATAAAAATTCAGAAATTTTGCGTTTATTATTGTTAGACTCAAACACATTATTGGTTAATTTTTTATTCTTACACTTTTTTCAAATTTATTTATGTCTATTTCCAAAATTGTCTTCATAAGAAATAAATCATGAGCAAAGTATACCAAATGGTATACAATATACAGTGGAACTTCGTTAAAACGAGAATAAATGATATTATAAAAGTCTTCGTATTAACCATTACTTGTAATACCCGAAATGATCATAAAAATATTCAATACCACGTACATAACTATAATTAATTACTACTATTAATTGCTCTAATTATCTCAATGATAAAATTAACTTAATATGATAACGTTAAATATAATATTCAACATTACTTTTGTGAGTGACATTTTCTTTAGACAAATGTATAGTACAGTAGTCAAAGCCTCAAATGAACTAATAATTCCAAAGAAATTGAACGAAGTACAGTAATGCAACTTATCACTTTCCTTCTCTCCAGAAAATCTTGACTAAAATTGTGTTACTGCAATTTTCGAGCTTTTTATTTCGCATATATTTTTCACTTTAAAGTGTAATGAAAGTCATGTAAAGGCTGGACAATACAGCCCAGTTTACGTATTTAACAAAAAAAAATGTTTTCTTATATACTCTTTCCTTTTCACGGCTCAGTTGTAAAAAAGGAGCGTAATTTGAAACGTCCTTCATTCTTACAAGATATCAGGACATTCCTTTTGCATTTTTGAGGGTTAAGTGGGGATGTAGTGTCCATGGAGGTTGATATTCTCTCTGGTAATCTTATAAAATACTGCATTTTTACAGATTGTTGTAATGCAGAAAATTTGTCGATGAGAAAGAACAGTGCTTGATAAGAAAGGGATTTGTTTCCTAATTCGACCCTAATTTTTACCGAAAATCACATTGAATGAACAAATGATTTACTCGTATTAGTCGGGATGCTGCTTTTCTAACCTGTTAAAAGCGCAAAAATCGTATTATAGTTTAAATGACGAATATTTTTAACGTGCAAATTGCTTGTTTTAAACGGGCTCGACTGTATAAGTCAATATTGGAAATATATGAAATTGTGGAACTGAAATATACATGAACTTTTCGGTGGTTTAGTGGTAAAACCACTTTAGCTTTTAGGGGAAAAAAACCTATTTATTTATTTAATTGTGTTTGCTAAAATACTAGTTTCGACCAGTGGTTTGCAATGAGAGGTGATACCGTCCACTTGAAAATTCCAGGAAGATCTAAGCGGGCATTGCTGGTTCAAGTTATCGCAGAAGAACTTTGGGTAGTAGCTGCTCCATAGAACGACATGAATGCAGCCGGGAGCTCCACACTAGGTGTGTGAACACCCTGACGCCCTCGACCACGAGAGGGCCACTTAATAATCCAACTCCTAAACGAATATCGTTAATACCGAGTTTAAAACATGTCTTTATAGGTTCATTATACATAATTATTCATGTAAGTATTTTTTTTATTACGATGTAAATTGAATTGTTATAGCATGATTATAACGTGACAGTTTATTTGGGACAAATAGTTGAGTTTAACATTAAATAGGTGTAGTTATAAATTGATTTAAGTTAGATTCTACGCTGAAACTAATATTTATGTTGGATTCAATTTAGTCTCAGCACAAAATAATTCACAATGTTCACTTTGATTGATAGTATGTGGCTTATTTAAAAATCGATGTTAGTTCTTGAAAGCTCTATGTTATTTTACGGATTCTTTATTAGCAATGGAGGTTTTATTTTAGTGCTAAATACTTCTCGATATTTTATTTTTCACTTACGAGTATCTGGCATAAATAAGGAATTTCAGTCTGTTTAATAGAAGATGTCTATGCAAAGTAAACTATTTTTGAATTAAATGCAATACAATAAATATAATTATTTTATTTGTTTTATTCCAGAGAGAACCAATCGAATTCTCAGAAAAATTGTAGATAGTGCATACTGAACTACTAGACGTATGGTTTATTTCAGTCAACTATAAGTAAAACAATAACAGTGTACCTTATTAGCCGAAAATGTTGGAAGACATGCGAATACACAAACATTAATATTAAATTTATCCTGATAGGATATACAAAAATTTATCTTATTTCAAATGCTGAAAGATCAAAATTGAAGATGTTTAACTTATCTGATGTGTTTTCAGGGATAAAGAAACAAACCAATGATGAATTATGTACATCTGAGAAGATATTTCACTAAATGTTACTAAATCGGGGAAACCATACTCTATTGAAAAATAATTTATACTATCGACTATAAGTGAAATTATGAAATCTGTACTGTCCAAGAAAGTTGCCTGATGTTATTAAACAAAATCATTGATTACTACAGTCGAACATCGTTAACAGGGAATCAACACGAAATTTCTCTTAACACGAAAATATACTGAGGTCCCGTCAGAGGAGTCTGAAAATCAATGTTAATTACTTCGTTTAATACGAAATAGAATTTCGGAAAATCCCACTCAAGGCGAAAATTTTATGTGCTCCAAAGTCAAAACATAATTCCTTACGCAATGTTTTCGATATTTCAAACTTACATGTCACATCCTCTTATTAAAAATGGAATTTTTTCATGGTTTGAAAAATATCTGAAGTGGAAAAGGGTTTCAGAAAATCGTGAAATACTTAATTCCTGACTAATCCCTGCTTTTTTATCTTTGATATGCGCAGCGTTCTCACATTAACCATATTAGCTATAGTCACAATGAAAGTTTGGGTAAGGGAATTTCTTTTTTGAAAGTGATTGTTCCATTACTCGACTGACTGTATTGACAGTGCATAAACCATAAACCGGGTTTCCGAATTCTCGTATCTGTGAGGGCAAGAAGTGACAACCCTTACTTTACTACCTGACTATAATAATTGAATCTCTGTTCGCAGTTGCTCTGTAGAATTCTGTGAAAGGTGAGTCGAAAACTGCAAGCTGTATCTTTACAAACCAAGAATTTTTTTAAACGAAGTTAGCGATAAAGTGTTGAAAAAAATCAGAAAATGAGGTAAAGCATAGGATACCTACAATACTTCTACAATTGGTCTTCTCTACAATTTTAAAGAATTGTGAAACGATTGAAGCAACTTATGATGTAAGTCACGTCACAGTCAATTCAAACCAGCATCAAAACGAATGTGTAGAAGAAATAATGAATAAATTGAAATCGCTCTCTTGAAGTGGATAAAAGAGGCTAGAAGCCAGAATATTGTTTTAATTCTTGCAGTTTTGAAAGAGAAAGTAAAGGATTTTGCTGATGGTCTCAGTGTGAGCGATATCATATCATCTAACGGATGACTGACAAGATTTAAAGAGCGTACTAGAATTGTCAGCAAGAAGATATGTATGAAATACAAAGGATGTGAACTATCACTTTACTAAACAGCGTACAACCATTAGAGTGAAAAAATGTCCAGACCGGGGTTCGATCCCGGATCCCTTGTATAGTGCACCAAGTGCTTTACCAATTAAGCTATCCAGACGACATCCAGTCTAGCTTTCTCTCACTCTTATATGGCAAGGCTACAACCACGCAGCACAAGATGGAAAGTCAATCATGACCGTTGGCACACATGAGACAAATTAAACCCAGTATCGGTGAATATTTATACACTAATTAAATTTTCAGCAGAGCTGAAATTACGCTGTAAATTAATGAAATGCAAAGGATGTGAACTATCACTTTACTAAATTAATTAGTGTATAGAAGATATGTAGCCAAAAAACGGGAAATTCTTTCTCAGACATTTTTTCTGAGTACATTTGCATAGATGAAGATGTGCTGCTTTGGATGTGACGACAGATGAAGAAATAGTTGCTGAAAAAAAAAAGATGACAACATTGAAGTGTCAGACGAAGATGAAGAAATTGACAGAAAACGGAAAAGTTTAGTGTCATTAAATGAATCTACTACAGCATTGAAAACTGTACAACGTTTCCTCGTGGAACAAGAGGATGCTGCCCGAGCTTTGGATAAATTAGATGAGACGTTTTCTACAAAAATTGAAGAAAAAATCAATAACGGACTTCTTAAAAAAATATTAGCAATAAATAAATTTATTATTGCTTAAAAAATTATGATTAATATGTTAATGAAATTTTCTGTTTCTTATTAATTTATGATTTTATAAGCAGGGATATATTTGTAGGTTAATTAATTTAGTTTTTATATTTAACATAGATGGCGTCACTATTATGACGGTTAACACGAAATTTCGGATAACAAGAAAAATATTCACAGTCTCTTCAATTTCAAGTTAACGAAGTTCCACTGTAATAAAAAGCAGAAACAAATCGAAGAAATAACCCATGAAGACGCATGAAGATTTGGTGATTTCACTAAAGGAGTCCATGAATATTTCCTAGTTTTCTTTGCAACTCGTTAATCAAACTTGTCAAGCAACGAGATTTCACTTGTAGAACATATCGACAAGATACATATATTATTTGCAAGGAAATTAAACACACACAAAAAAGGTCTACATTTGATGTATTGAAACAGTATTTTACCTAAAATAGCATTCCTGTGGAAAATATATTGTCATTGTCTACTGCTGATGAATGAGTGCTACGGTGAGTTTATTGTAAATTGCGTACCTCTAAATAACGTACACTACCTACCGCCGAATTTGTCCATCATTCTATTTAGAGGTACACTTATACAAATAATATTTCTATTGGCAACTGAATTAGAAATAGAGATGTCCACTATTTGGAAGTGTACATTATGGAGGTTTTAATGTATTTGCAAAAGGAATCGGAAAACGCACAATTTGCCTATTGTAAAATTAGCTAAAGTAGTTTTATCATAGCTAAAATTACGTAAGGAAAATTCAGATATCTTTGAGTGAGTCATCCTGTATTTTTTACTAAATAATGTATTGCGACTATTTTATTTTCTTTACTAAATTTATTTGTGTTGAACGGTATTATCACATTTCAAATTAATGATCCTCTTTACGGCTACATTATGTATAGTCGTAATAGAATGTACTGAGTGGTCATTAAAAAAACCTTTCCCAATGTATGAAGTCCTGCCGATCGAAATGCTCAAGGAAATTTGAGATGTACGTACTTCAAAGTCAGTAGTGAGGAGTATCCTAAATAGGAATAATCTGCCTCTGATGATTAAGGTTACAGTGACAAAGTTTTGAAAATGTGAAATAGCAATACCAAATTTTCATATCGTAATGTAAACAATGTAGTGAAAAAGTATAAATGGCGTTGAAACTATACTGAACAGCAAATAAGGAAAAGTGTTAAAGCCAAAAGAGGGCAGACAAGCGACCAGAAACAAAAGTATTTTATTATGATTATAAAACTTTTAGCTGCTTTCACAACAGGATTACACATTGCATGCCGGCGATTGTGGAAAACAAACAAATACTGACTTTTTGCATTTTGTGTCAAGATTTCTTCTCTTTTTTTAACCAACATGTATAGTACAAAAGCAAATAAGTATTTATTAGTATATTTTATAAATTAATATCTTATTATTATTATTTTTTTTACTTTTGCCAATTTTTCAAAACGTTTTTTTCTGTGGTAAAATTTAACGTGAAAAAAAACATCTATTACAGGATTCGTAGGCATCAGAGACAGAATAACAGAATTTTCGTAAAGTACTATTTGCCTTATTAAATTAAAACTATTCTGTGTTTAAAAATGACAACCCTTACTTTACGAAATTTCAAGTATTCAAACGCTTAAACTCCAGTGAATCCCCTAAGGCGTACGAACCTTGTATTTATTAATTTCTTCAAAACGCAATAAGAAACAGAAGAGTTTCGTAAAAGTTATTTATTTTTGAAGCAGCTTTATTTATTATATTTTGTTTGGATTTATATAATATGATTGTTTTATGTCTATTGTTAAATAAATATGCAACGAAAAGAGAGATTTAAAACAAACCTTAATATTACGTATTTCAAGCATATTTAATATTAGGTTAGGTAACAGATATTACGCTACAGAGTTTAATTATGTGTCTTTCTGTTTAGTTTAAACATTGTACACACAGAAATGAAATTTGATAAAGCAAACTTGCAATTGAAATAAAAATAATTCATATTTGAATTCATAAATTTATATTGCTGCAAGTATTTTCATTTCAATTTGTCAAAACTTCCTAATTGCATAACACAGGCACACTAACTGTAAATATTCGGATTAAAATGTCGAATTGTTGGTATGGAAGTTCAATCTTATAAGGCTAAAAAATTAGATACGTTGTTTGAAAATACGCATATTATTTTTATTTGTCAATCAAACATTTCACAAATGAGTTATTACGTGCATGTAGTTTTTAATATTAAACTTACATATTAAATTAGTGATTCAAAATACTTATGCTAATAAATGCTTAGTTATGGGATGTATTTTCATAAAACATGTAGCGCTTTTGAAAATATTATATTAAGATTTAATAATAATTTATGATCTATTATATTTCCCACACTAAAAACCATATTTTCAAAACTGAGCAAAAAATACTCAAATCTAAGTATGTCGTATAGTCAAAATGGCTGGTATAGTCAAAACATGTATATACTCATTGATGAAAACATACACACACTCAAGAATAAAACATCATGTTCTCATATTTGAGAACGTCTGTGTTTCAAAAATGAGTATGAACTGTATTTTATGTGCTCAGTTTTGAGTATGTCCATGTTTCAACATTCTGAGTATTTCTGGTTTTTCAGAATTGAAAGCACTGGGTCGTCAAATTTGAAAAAAACGTTTCATAAAAAAATGATAACATCGATTTACTCAGATGTTGAAAGTCTCAATTTTATCAGTGCAGTTGCATTTATTTATTTAATGATCATAGCCACAGTACCGTGATTGCTGATTAAAATTACTTACGTGATACTCATTATTTATTATTAGATAAATAGTTTTGTGATTAATACAAGTTTTGATTTGAATGTAATTATTAATAAGTTTACTATAAATATTCTAACTTCATAAAAATATTTGTGATGGTAAAAAAAGTGTTCCTTACAGTGTGAGCATAAAGATAAGCAACCGAAGTTATCTGTTAGAAGAAAGTAAGATTGTATTATAAAGCAGAAGGTAAGAAATATTTGAAAGTTATATTATTCCGAGATTAGTGTGATGTAATATGTGTCATCTCACAGCAATTTAATTTTTTTCACGTTATCTTTTAAACTTAAATATTGAAGCTAAAAGCAGGGATATTTTAATTTTATTGAATTACGATAAATCTCATTAATATCCCGATAAAATATCTTATTTACATTATTCAATATAAATTATATTTATTTCATTTCTCTGTTATGTTATTTCAATCGTTGTGCAACTGGTATTTATGTTATTTAGGTTTTCGTATTAGTAAAACATTTTAATTCACCTCTTTTGTTTTCTTTTAAATCTGCAGGTTTATAATGAAATATTTTTGAAATAAAATTTTAGCAGAAGGAAAAGAATAATAAAGATTAAATTATACAAAATTATATTCAAATGGAATTATGTTTTGAAAAGATAAAATAGGTCTTTGTTAATTTAAAGAAATATAATGAAATTAAATCTTCAATCGCATTACAAATTTACTTAAAGAGTGGGAGAAAATTCTTTTACATGGAAACTTACTTAAGAAAAGATTAATCTCGTGAGTAAAACTTAATCTTATGTTTTTCAGAATCTAAAGCCATTATTTGTTTCATTTAAATAGCATAACAACTTTTGGGAAAACTTTGGCGTTCTTGTTATTTTCTTTTAACGTATTTGTTGTTTAAAAAACAAAAATTTATAAACATCAATGTGATTATATATTATTTAGTTTTCATTACGCAAAAAAATGAAAAGCATTTTATAAGATTTGTTTAATGGTAAATTTTAAACATGAGAAAATATATTAATTTAAAAGTGTTTTTTACCGTCTCTGATTTTTATCGTTATTTAATAACGAAATAACAGTTAAATTATTATGAACCATTCTTCAAAGTAATCTATGATACTTCAGTTATCTATTTTGTAAGCTAATGAATATATTCCTATTACAACACATTTCGTATTAGACAATAAAATGATTTGCGAAGTTAGTATTCCTCAAATTAGAAACATACAAATATAATTACATTAAAAATATTAAAACTAAGGAAATATATTGTTAAGATTTTGTTTGATTTGTTTTCCATTTGAAATTCTTTTAGTACTGTTATATTATTAACAGTTGAATCGTAACAGTGAGATACTTTAACTGTTAATACAAGGTGAGTATAAAACGTTCGGTAAATTATAAAATAAAAATTAAATAAAATCGAAAAAATAATTAAACAACCTTTAACCACCTTCAAATTAATCGTATGGGCCAAAAACACTTTCCACAAACTTCATAAATCTGCTTTAAACTGTCAGCGAAAACTTCCTTTGGAATCGATCGAAGAATTCAAAAGTGTTGTGCACACTGTATTTGATACTCTTTAATTTTTCCGATGTCAATCAACAGTTTTGTTTTTGTAACGTAAGTGTTTGAAATAACCGTAACTGCATTGCTTGCTTACAATTTCTGTTCCGCAATTTTCTGATTCTAATTTGTAAAAACAATTGACGTTTGCACAGGTGTGTTATTCGTCAGGTATTTTCAGGCTCCCTAGCCTCCAATCCAAGCTTGCCTTTGGAAGCTAGGGGGGCACTTAACTCTCCCGTATGGAATTCAATATTCAGAATGTCATCACAGGTCAAATTCAAGCAGAAGTCTGCAAAATTTTCATAAAAGCCGAAATGAATTTTCGAATGTATCTAATATAGAAATGATTATCATTAAATATTCACTATATGCACATAACTTAATAATTATTGATAATGTTTATTAAAGCTTTGCTATTGCAACATTTTACAAGTGAGTAACATTTATCATTCCTGATGACTCCATCTAATTTGTAAAATGTATGTTAGAATAAAACTGTATCAATTGCTTTTCATTTTGATGCACAAAAAATCAAAATAAATTTTGTATTCCTTCAAGATAACTTTGGCCCCGTAGATCCGATTTTTCTTATTTGAAATGGCGCCCTGTATTTATGCGATGATCCATGACATTAAGATCCATTCACACTGACTACATTGGATTGGATGCAGCAGCCTACTCAACTTCCGCTTAGTGTGTTCAACGCGAAATGCCATTTCTCTATTATTTTCGTCACGACTATTCTCGTCTTCACTATTATAAACTATTCTAATGTGTATGCACACTTTTTTAGAATACTTAACTTTATAGAAACCAATCCAATCAGCAGACGTTTTAGACAAACATTGTATTTAAAAAAGAGAGTTTTACAAATACACAGTATTTTAACTGAATAAAAGCTATGTCAAAATACTGAATAAATACTTTATTACTGAAAATACTTTAACTGAATAAAAGCTATGTCTCTTTATTTTTTGACTAAATTTATTAACATTTGTAATCCCTAACTACAGTCACAAAACTATTTTTTTATCCGCTATACACATCTAAAACATGTAAATAGAATATACAAATGCGATCCACATAAAATTTTTAAAATGACTTTTACATGTATGTTTATGGTTATCTTAATCATAAAGCACAACAAAGTGAATTATTTATTTATTTATTTTGCAATATAATCTTCTCGAGACAATATCTTAGTTTTGCTTGGCTACGAAGAATCCTAATTCCTCTGTGTTTCTGTGTTTAAAAATGCTGTGATTTTCACATAAAAATATTATTCATTATAACTACTACATCGATACGTACAAAACCTATACATAGGCAACTTTATAATCAATATTTTCATTTACACAAGTATTTTCCTTATCGGATATTTAAAAAAAATGGTCATTAATTTTCATGATTAATGCGAATATGATTTATCTGTGATGAGGGAGATTAATTCAACATCTGTGGAATTTATCTATTTTAGAACAAACATAAAGTCTATAATATAACTGTGTAAAATTGCATACACGAATTAAAATTCTATAAGTTATAGCTAATTTAAAAAAGGAAGTAATAAAGTCTTAAATTTACAAATTTAAAAGTATTCCTAATTTTATACATAATTTCTTAAGAGAGATTAAGAATAATTTTGTTTAAGAAAGTGTATATTATATTTCTATGGATATTATACTCATAACATGTTTTTCGGATGTAGGTGATGTGATCTGGATGAAATGATAATTAACAGTTTTAAAGGAAAACAATAGTAATACTGAAAGATTTAAAGAAATTATATTTTAAAGTGCAAGTTGGATGAAATCCGAGCCTACGCTAGTCATCCGAAGAAACTCGAACGCTAATGTTAAGTCTATGGGAAAGGTCTTGACAGATTTCTCGCTCGCATTTTAATATTTATAAATGTTTTTTTTTTTTTTTTTTTTTTTTTTTTTTGCATAGGATAGCTGAGGTTGACCCCTAACGTTGTTAGTTTTTACTTTTTCAATTTTGGTTCCAGTTTTTTTATATAAGGGTACTTTCACTTTCAGAACCGGTTGAAACCGGTTCTGAAATTGAAATTGTCCGCTTATAAAAGAAACTGTAACTAAAATAAAAAAAGTAAAAACTAACAGCGATAGGGATCGGCCTCAGCTATCCTATGTAAAAAAATCGTTTAAAAATATTAAAATGCGAGCGAGAAATCTGTCAAGAATCTTTCCATAGACTTAACATTAGCTTGGGTGTTTCTTTCCGCGACTAGTGTAGGCTCTTAACAGGGATTGTCCAAATATTTCAATGATTATAACGAATGAATACATTTATATTCTACTCTTTTAATGTTTTAGCTCTACTTTAAGCACAAGATTATCACATATATCTACATTTCTAAATGTTTACAAGGTAATATATTATGATTACATCATTTGTCCAGTTGCAAATAAAGTCAAGTAGTTCCGTGACTAAATATAATCTCGAAAGAGAATTTATTTTAAACCCTTGTTAAGCAAAAATTTCCCTAAGGTAATTATTAACTGAATTATAAACATTAAGTTAGTTACTTTGCTAAAAGAATATTTTAACGTGGATGCTTAGTTAAACTACATTTGTCCATGAGTTTTAGAACACACCTTTTATAATTAAACTTGTTTAAATCCTTTAATGCTGTAACTTTATGATGCGGTAAAATTGTTTTCTTGGTTAAATGGGACAAGTTATCGGAAAAAATAAATGTTAGTTGGGAAACTATTTTATGTAACCTTTGGTTAATATGCTGATTTAAACTTAATGTAAATCTCGTCAATAAAATCGGTGAATTTTATTTAGTCTAAAGGTTAACACTAAATCACTCTTCATAATTAAGTTATTAATAATCATAAAATAACGCTGAAGACTCAACTGCGTTTTATTTAAAGAAAAGCGTTAAATTTTAAACGTAAATGAAAAGCGTAAAATTTTACTATCTCATTAAATAAATTTGGAAGTTTTACTTAACTAATTAGTAAACTTTTCGAAAAAACCACAATATTATTTATCTTAAGTTGATCTTTTATTCTAAATTGTAACTACGTTAAATAAATAGCTTTCGGGCTGCCTTAGATTGTTTTTTTTTTCGTTTCTTCCTACAATAACGACGATGTTTTGTGTAGAAAAATCATAAATATTTTAAAATAAATCAATTACATTATTTAAAATTTCCGGGCATTTCATATTTTAATATTTGCGTTATATTTTAATTTTCTTTTTCTTTTTTTCAATAATTATTAAAGCTCACTTATAAGTGTCTGAAAAGTTAAATATGTTTTAACGTTAACAATAAACATTTGCTAGTATACAAGAAAATTTAAAAGTAATGTTAAAATTAGTCACATGATATGTAATAGAAATCCTTCCGGGAAGTTCGCGTTTTTCACGAGGCTGGCATAAAATCAAATGAAATATCATAGGTGATACTATTATATAATTATAATCTGTTTTTATAAAATTACACAAATTAATATGTGCGTTCTTGGCAAAAATATTTCTTTTTTTTTTAACTTTAAAAATATATTTGTTGTTTTGTTTCTTGGCTCTTTAGCCATTTTCCAAAAACACATTACATTGGCACCTATATATTAATGTTCATATGGATTATAACCAGAAACGAGTCCTGAGCCGGCATTCAAATTTCTAGAAAATATATTCTTTTTTTAAAACATTCCTTAAATAAACAAACTACTATTGTTAAATTTTGTTTAAAATCAGTTTTATATTAGGGGAATATAAAATCCAAGTTCTGTTATAATCGCTCGTAATTTTAAAGATTACATTTTACAAACGCATGCATAATACAGCAAATAGCACTGCCCCCTTTTAAAATTAATTACATTTAACATCAAAATTGAAAAATAAGCATTTACAGTTCATGGGATAATTTTCATAGTGTAATTATACGTTAAATATTTGTTAATTTGACAAAAAATAATATTATGAAATTATCTAAACGATGTTGCAAAAATAATTTAAGATTTTAGCTTTTAAACTTCTCTCTTTCATTTTCCTAAACTAAGACACAATCGCAAGCTTTTAAACAACCGATTCAGAATTACGTAAGTTAAAATATCATTAGATATAACAATTTTATACATGCTCTAAAAGCTCTATAAGATAGGTGGCTGTTTTTATACATGCTTTAAAAATTCTATAAGATAGGTGGCTGTTTTTATACCCGCGGTTAAATACTAATAAATATATACATGACATTGATGACATTTCTCCAACTTTTGGCATACCAGTATAGCTCTAGAGAAAATGTTGTTCTATTAAATTGAAGAATGTTCCGATAAAACAAGAAACATTGTCTCTAAGATTATACTGGTAAGCAAAAAGTCGGAAAAATTTCATCCCTGTAAAGAGCAAAATCTCCTTAGTGTCCAGAATTTAAATTCACACTTTCGACAGGGCTAACTCAAAAACTAATTATCAGAAAATCATGCGAATTAGGGAGTACACTAAAGAGATTGTGGGATTTTGTTTTAGTTAGCAAAAAGTGTTAATTAACAAAAACAATTGAAGTCGTATAATGTCTTTATAGATAATATATAACATGACGAATTACACAAATTTTGCGCTAAATGAGAATAAAACATTGTCATTATCATGGCCACAACATTTTGGATTCGTAACATAGTATCTCAATTGTTAATCGTAGTTATGTTAATTTCCTGATGACAGAAATCATCAGCCGAGGTTTTCTTACGGCTGGACCAGCAAGATACCCGATATAAATCCATACGATTTTTGACTCTGGAGATGTCTTAAAGACTTCATCTACCGTAAATCAATAAGATCTCTGTCTCATCTTAAAGATAACATAGCACATCAAAAAAGTTGCTGCATCCAGTGATTTTTATACATTTTTTTTAAATTGTTATAGGCGCGATGCGGAAATAAGTGCTTTTGATTAACCGTGTTTTAATTATCCTGTAAAGTATTTGTAGCGTACGATTTAGCACCTGCGTTTAGGTAACAGCAAATTTCATGTAGAGTCAGTAAACAAAATCGATATTCCTGCTTTTATTCACAGAAGTTTACAGTAAAATCACACTAAGACGTTTTTAGAATTTTAGTTTATGGAGACCTACTGCTGTTCGTTAAATATTTACGTGATGCGTCTTTTTAAATGATACGTAATTTCCTGTATAACATAAGGCATTTTAAATGTATTGCATCACTGTGTAACTGCCATGTATTAAAACAGCACTTATAAAATTTATTTAACATATTATAATTTATTTAACAAGATAAACTACAATATCAGAAAAATACATAAAACCCTGGCCTACCGTTACAACGAACTCCAGCGGATTGCAAACATCTATTCGCTATATTACAATTTTGTGATAATGGATTAGAATATTTCTGAGGAATGTTACAATTTTCGTTGAAAGGTGTTTTTCGTTTTAATGGGCCTTGTCTGTATTTAATTTCTAGGTCACATGTTCTGATAAGTAGTCAATTCCTTTGCATCAACGCAAAATAAATAATCAACAATTACCACTTTATGAGCTTTTGATCTAGGGTCTCTATTAATAAATACTATTGAAAGCACAGTGATAAAATGGATTAAATTTAAGGCCTTATTTTTGAAGTTAATTGACAATAGTTATTAAACATTTTAACAGATTTATTTTAAAGAGTAGAGTGCTCTAAGTCCTTGGAGTAGAAATATGATATTTTATCTTAATTTAAAGCGTAATTGATGCGATAATAAATCATTCAAATTAAAACAAAAACTAAATATTTTCTGTTAATAACAAAAACTGAATGTAAAAGTTTCTATATATTTTTTTGTCTAAAATGTGTATATGAAATAAACCTTAGTTATTATTTAACATTTATTTTAACTGATTTAAGTTCTACAAGAATAATATAACATTATAAATAAGTATACACAATACACATACAGGGTTCCCACTATGTCATGTGGTCTAAAAAATCATGTGGTCTAAAGTGTCTATTAAAAATAAATGTGCAACGTTAAATTAGCACAAATTAAAATCATTTCTAATGGCAAACATCTGTTTCAAAGCCCTTAAGCTCCATCTTCAGTAAAACGAATTAAAAACTCCTAAGCCATGACCGCTTGCCTGCCATCTCTCGCCCCGCGGCCAGATGAAATGGCCGCGGCCATTTCATCTGGCCGCGGGGCGAGAGATGGCAGGCAAGCGGTCATGGCTTAGGAGTTTTTAATTCGTTTTTACCTTTTGAGTTGGCACTGAAGATGGAGCTTAAGGGCTTTGAAACAGCTGTTTGCCATTAGAAATGATTTTAATTTGTGCTAATTTAACGTTGCGCATTTATTTTTAATATAACGGCACAAAGTTTTAATCCACCTTTTAGATAAAGTGTCTATTCTCTATGCAATAAGATCGCTTAAAACGCCTCCTTGTCAAAATATTTCGGAGTTAATGTTCCTATGTAGAAACCAGTACTAGAGATGGTAAAAACGTCAATTACAAACCAGTAGAACGTCCTCAATTTATGAAATAATATCTTACATGTAAAGGTAACTTGGTTAAAAACCTTGAAATGTTACTTTCTTACATCCTATAACCAACTACGTACATCAGAAATTGCATGCAGAAATGTGCGATGATAAAACCGGTGCACATTTACCAATAACACTAACACATGTAAGGAATATTTTAGGAGATATTTTACGAACTATTAATGACAGATATTGTAAAATGAAGTAATATATGTATTTATCGTTTTCTACTTAAGTTAGGCATTTCAGTGTGAAAATATATTTAAATAAAATGGGCTACAATATTTTTCAAATAGTATGAAATAATTATAGTTCATAAATTGCTGAAATGGTTGAATATTGTCTTAAGCAGCAGTACCAACAATATCAGTTACTAAATTCCATTGAGTTTATAGTTACACAATGCTATTTAGTTGTTATCATCACAAGACACATGTTTACAAGCAAATTTTTATTATTTGAGTAAAAGACGCTTATTGTTAAACAAAACACGCTATTTTGAGAACTGGATTATAAAACAGATTACAGAAACAATATCAGTATTTAAAGAAACAATACAAATTTCCACAACGCGATTTTACTAATGTGATTTAACTAGATTAGCAACAATTTCTGCAGGCCTCATAAGTGTTTCTCTAGTTGTATCTTATAAACATTGAATCTTATGAATTCCACACAACGTATATATTAACTTCTATTGAATATATAGGCCAAAATCTGTTATTTGGCTGCTGATTTTGTGCTGATATCAGATTTTTAAAAGTGTCATGTTACGTTCAATTTAAATTTTTAATAACCACGGATATATTGAAAAATAATAATTACTAAATGGGCACAAATTTTATTGAAAAATAAATATGATATGGCAGTTTTTATCAAACAAAACACAAATTGTGAGAGGCAGAAGTGACAGGAACATTAGTGACATTTATTTGCAATTTTGCCACTTTTCTTTAAAAAGAACATTTATAGAATGTTGTATGGACTATTTTCAAAGACATATCAAACCTCCGACTAAATGACTAGATATTGGTTAGTCTACAAATGTCAGTATTTAAAATAACAATGGGAAGAGTAGGTACGGTTAATAAAGGTACTCTTACATTTTCCTAACTCTTTTCAATTCAAAAAATCTTATTTGTGAACAAACATCAAGCAATGACAACTTTTAAGAACAATCTGCGCTCCCGTACTGGAAACAATATTGAAAATAACTGCATACTGTCATCTGAATGAAATATGAGGAAATTCATATACCGGGACTGTAGTGACAAAAAAATGAGGGACACAACTTTAACCAATATTACACATTTCACTCATATAAAAATTATATTATTATGCTCCACGGGATTTATATTTATAATAAACTAGTGTAAATAATCGTAGGTGGGTGATAATCGTGGTTCGTATTTTAAGTTTGAAATAATTGAAATAAATATTCATATATTCATCGATAATAAGGAATACTGACCTGAAACGGGGCATGACTTTCAACTCGGACCTGTTAATGCATGCGACTCTGGCGTTTTAACAACACATTTGTAAATACATGTTTATCTAAAAATGGGGAAATTCGTTTGGAATAATAATAGACAATCTACAGATGAGACGGATTTTTGAAGTTTTGAGCTGATAAATTTTTTGTAGGGTTTCTTCGTTCCTTTTTCATAATCTGGATAGCTGTCCATTTTCCTCAATCGGGGATCATGTCCCTGTTAAAAATTGGAATACACAATGGATCATTTAAAAATAATAAAATACAATTCCTAGTATACTCTGATAATACACATTTTTCAACCATTTCAGCATGATATTATTTTTATGTATAATGTAAACTGATAATCTGTCTTTTTGTTGACAGATTTCAGTTTATCACCAAAATGCTGTATATTATGGATAATATGATCTTGTGAATTGTCTTTTTTAAACGTTTTAAGTTTATTAGGAAAATCATTTTTTAATCCTGTTAACTTTGCTAGTTGCTACTTTACCTCATTGAAGCATAAAGATGGTTATTGTTGAGGTAATTAAAAAAAATAATTCATGCTTGAAAATTATTTAAAAGTCGCTAAATTGTGTGAAAGTTCTCTAATAAATTTGATTTGAAAGATTTTTTTCTATTTGAAGTAAGAATTGTAATTTTATGATGTTTAGAAATGATGTAAGATCGGCAAAAGATAAAGCTATAGCGCTGTTCTTTGTCGTCATCGTTATACATTTTCAAAAATTATAACTAAATTTTGGTTGGAGTCTAAAAGTAGAAAGATTTTTTGACGACGTCAGAGAAATCCACAGGACTCTGTCACTAGGATAAAGGAAGGATTCAGGTTTGCATTTTGTGGTCATTGGGATTGGCTAATTAAGACTATGCACTTAATTAGGAACTGTTAAATTAACTTATAACAAATCCACAAAAATAATTCTTATAAAACATCTGCCATAAAATGTTTAATCTAACTCCAAAAACAATTATTATTACAGGCTTTTTGTACCATAACACTACTTTTAATAGTTTTAATTTTCTTGACCTCCTTCCCTTTTCTGAATTCTATATTAAGATATTAATTCATCTAACCTATAATTTATTTTATAAA
Source organism: Maratus michaelseni (assembly GCA_963931845.1). Taxonomy (NCBI): domain Eukaryota; kingdom Metazoa; phylum Arthropoda; class Arachnida; order Araneae; family Salticidae; genus Maratus; species Maratus michaelseni. The sequence continues at coordinate 303,182,661 of OZ007587.1, read as the reverse complement.
GCTATCGGTAGCATGTAATCCAGGTTTACAGTCAAGATGAAATACAAATAGATACACAAAAGAAGGATTTTATTAGTATTTAAAACTATGTCATATAATAAAATTAAAATATATTTAGTTGACTTAATTATTCCAGTTCGTAAATAAATCTGTCATTACAGTAAATTTTTCTAGATTTATTTCTAATTAATTCATAACAACTTACTTAAGTAATTTCAGACTTTATTTTAACACAATAAACAAGCTTTATCTTCTGTGGATTATTTTTAACTCCGATAAAAGGTACTTATTAGTTTTTGATCTAACGGCTAATAACATTGAATACTTTTCATAAGATATTTATATCTCCATAAAGTCAGGAACCTCTATTATTCTAATATATTCCTATCATTCTCAAATTACTGCATATGAGCTTTATTGTGGAAGTATGTCCAATTTGTTCTGAATTAAGTAGGGAGACAAATTATCTTGTTTGACTCTCCTATTTAGCTAGAGGGCATTTTCTGTGGATCACTGATATATATTAACAAAATCCTGTAGTTGCTGTGGATTAGCACGTGCGGTTCATTACAGAAAACAGGATTTATGGAAGTACAGTAATACGCCTTTAACCGCAGAATATTAATAAACTACAGAATTGCGTAATCTAGTACTTGGGAAGGAACTTAGAAATGAATGTTTTTAATATTTCTGAAGATTGTTAAGTTTGCACAGAAAGATATTTCAAGAAAAATATCGTACTTTTTATTATAACATCTCTGACCCCAAATAATGATTACAATTACTAGAAAATTATATTAAAACATAAACTTTTTATTATGTTCATTCTAATTATAATGTGATACAGGAAGAGAAATTAATTTATAAAGGTATCAATAAATTGACATTATTAATTAACAAAATATATAATTTAAAATTTATACCCAATAGGAATTTTTGATATTTTGGACGATTGTTAAGCTTGCACAGAAATATCTTTAAATAAAAAATATCGTACTTTTTAAAAAAATGAATACATTTCTGACCAAAAATAATGATTAGAATTACTAGAAAATTATAATAAAATATAAACTTTTTTTTTATTATTACGTTCATTCTAAACTTGGTGCGATACAGAAAGGGAAATTAATTTGTAAGGATATCCATCAATTGAAATTATTAATTAACAAAAAATATAATTTAAAAAATTATACTCAATATGAAATCCTGCGTACTAAAATAAAAGTTGAGTGTTACACATATTACAAATATGCCATTTATATTTTATCATTTATCAAGCTCAGAAAAATATTAATCACTGTTTAAAGTTTTGTAGTTTTAATCATGCATATTTAATAACAGCATTGACTTCGTGTGTTAATTACAATAGTTTGAAAGAAAACCACATATTGACATTTATCTCCCAATTCCAGCTAAGTACTTAAAACGTATACTAAATGGAAAAATTTTCACGGAAATGCAATCAATCTGCGATAACACCCACAAAGGCCGAAACACATATAATCTAATAACGAAAGTCTCGATAACACACAACAACCTCTCTGCACATACAATACCATTTCTCACGGGGTACGGTCCCTTTCGAACATACCTCTACAAATTTAAATGTGCAGACACATTCCTTTACGAGAGTGTGGCGCTGAGGCGTCAGCTCTCCATTATTATTTCACCTGCCCGCTAACAGAACAGTGGAATATTAGGAAGCCTGCCATCCCTCCTAAAGAATGGCTTCCCAATATTCTAAATAGGCACACCCTTAACAAAAAGCTACTCAAAATATATATTTTCTGACTAATCTTTCAAACGTCACCTAGTAGTCGTCAGCTACCTCTCCCAATCCATAACTTCTAATCAGTCCCTGCCAACTGTCGCGTAGAGGGTCCTTCCCAGGCAGTGTCAGCTTATATGCGATCTCGTCCTCGCTTATTTTTAATTCCATCCGCTGTCGCGTTTAACGGTGGGTCCAGCTCCGGCTAAAGTTTGTATTTTTTAAAGATTTTAATAAAGGTAACCGGGAGGGACGCTATGCCCTACAGACTTGTTCATGAGTCTGAACATTCCGTCTTAGGCCATCAAATCAAATCAAATACTTTTAAAGAACATTTAATAAGACATGATCACACTAAAATTGTATTAGGCATAAGATAATTTTTAGCACTTTTCAAAATAGCAGAAAAGTGTTTATTATTTCCGTTTGCCTGTCTGGTGACGATCTAACTTTCAAAAATATTCACGGATTTTCACCTAAATGGTATATATTATTGAGATTTAGATTATGTCGTTCCGAATTCAAAATTGAGCATGTAGAATTTATAGATAATTTACAGGCACACACAAAAATTCCGTTACATTATTGTCTATGAAGAAAATGTTTTGCAGTTGTTGTTTTTTTCTACTTAAAACATAATGAAATTGATATGCATTACTGAGGTGCACTACAACAAGTGTTCTATAGAATACGTTGTACTTAACAATTATTTCATTTACAGTGACACGAAATAATTCGGTTACTGTCTCTGGTTAACTGTCTATTGGTGAAAATTGATGTAAGTGAGTTGTGGTATGTGCTTTTAAGCTTAACTTTATTTTAGTATAAATATTGGGGAACAATTGTTATAGATTATAAACCTGGCAGAGCAAAATAATTTGTAATCGATTCCATGTACAAATAAATAGCGAATTGTTTAAAGTGTGTTTCTAACTGTGTTATACATTTTCCAGTTTCATATTACGGATAACACAACCGCTACTTGGTACATTTCCACCATGTGTAGAAAACTGCAAACGTTGCTGTTTTTAATATGCAATGAGCAAAAATATCGAAAGTATTATATTACAATAGACATCAGCAAAATCCAAAATATAACAACAAGATTTCCTTGCTTAATTTTGTTAGAAGAATTCCCCACAAAAGACATTTCATTGTCGAGAAATGATTAAAACCTTCATAGGTTAATTTTGTTCCTTTTAATATTACGTTTCAAAAGATAATTTAATCCGTTTGAATTTTTTTAGTAAAAGTGGATTGCAATGTTTTGCATTTTAAATCAGTGGATTGCAATGCTGAACAACTCTCATACTTTTAGAATTGCGATTATATTTATTTTTCTTTTTAACACTGCCGCTTGGAATTACTATCACCTTTAAAATTCGTTTTCCTGGTTATATTTTTCGATTATATTTAAAATAAGTATATATTGCAAAGGATAATAATTACAATATTTTTATTATTTTCATGATGAACCTACCAAATTTCACAAATTGTCTTTATTCTTATGCACATTTTAGTTGCTTATATAATTGCATACGTAGTACATTTTACATAATTAATCATATAAATTTACATCAAACGTATGCACTTATAAACATCTTATAACAGTTATACATACTTTCATACAATTTTCAATGCAAAAAATAGATATAATAATCCGTCTTTTCAGCAACTGAAAGACATAGCGACTAATGAAGAATCTTAAGATTTTCGATTAAACTAAACTTAATAAATCTATTGCACTGATGCAAAAGGTAGTAGCGTTTAATTTTTATCATACATAAAGAGTATGCAAAAAAGTATTAATAATATGTTCTCTACCACAATAAACAGACGGTTTCTTCTATCATTGTCGTCCATTTATCATTAATAAAATGCAATTGAAATAAATAAATAGCAATATTCCATCAAATACTGCGACTTCAACTCGAAAGTTCCACTAACAGAGCTCCTACTTAAACATTGGAAATGTTTCGGCATCGAAGTATTGTACAACTACAAACGATTAAAAAAGCACTACTATTTCGACTTTCAGAACCGAATAGAACTTCGAATTTTCGTACTTGTTTACTGTATTTCTATTTTACTTATACACTACAACTTACAATATAATTATAATAATGTATTATTTACAGCAATCCTATTCTCAAATTAGTGTCAAATCCCTTGTATATAGTCTTTAAATATATGTTTCTTACGTTTAAGCTACTCATTTGTCTTAGTATTATTCAGAGCACTGCACAAACTCACAAAAAAATTTTCATTATACAAAATATTGTTTTCTAAACTGAGAACAAATATCAACACAATGTTCCATTAACAAAGAAAATAGCGAACGCTATAACAAAAAAGTAAATAATAAAATAAATAAAATAAAATCCCTTTGAAAAGAAAATAGATTTTATTTTGACAGACAGATTAAATAAAAGAGTAAAATAATTTCACATGTTGTTGCTAAATACACTAGAATTAGTAACAGTCGTAAAAGGAGATTTAAGGCACAAATAAAAGAAAGAAAATCTTGAGATTAAAAACCTAACAGTCATAATTTATAACATTCAGTAATTGTACCTCGAGTTGGTTTCGTTTTAGATAAAATCAAATAGAGTTTGTATCATGACGTCTATGAAAAAATAAATTACGGGAAAAGATTAAACTAAATTGTTTTTTCTTATGGAGACCGCAAAGATTTTTTTCCTGTTTTACGGGTAGTTACTACTGTCAAATAATTGCAAAATTGCTGCCTTTGGGCATATTTTCAAATATTAAATATACTCTTCTTTATAATGTAAACGGTATAAAAATTTTATGTGTGACTCCTTTATTATTAATAAACCAGAAGGACCCGTGCGAAGCTTTCGCACTGCAGTTTTTGAGATTATTTCCTGGTACGTTTTAGCATGAATTTTGAATTAACTACTTTTTTTTAAAATTCCAACAACGCGTTTTAACGAAATGTGAGTGTACTACGCCAGAAGCCTGTTCAAAAACTTTTCGAATGATACCTCATTAATCGTTGTATGTTTTGTATGTGCATACAAAAAGGGATGTTGACAACAGAAATAAGATATGTGATCTGGATTGTTTTTTCATAAATGAAATGAAAGCTTTTTTCAAATCAATGTTGCCATAAAAATAAAATACCGCATTATAGGATGCTCAACAGTGATTATAAAAAATAATAAATAGTACAAAACAGGTAAAATGTGACTTTTCACACGGGTTATTTTATATTTATGATAAATTTATTATAAAACATACAATATTTAATTTAATATAAAACACACACAATCTTCTCTACCGAGTTGCCATATGAAGCGAAATCTCGCCAAAATCGTCGTGTTGCCTAGGTATAAAATCGTCCTTTTAACGCCAAAAATATATCCCGGTGCGTCTGCGGCATCTGTACAATATTATTTATATACAATTTACTTCTGTTTGTATATTTCAATAAGGTACAGATGTCGCAGATGCACCGGGGTATCTTTTTGGTGCCAAAAGGGCGATTTTATGCCTAGGCAACCTGACGATTTTGGCAAGATTTTGCGCCGTATGGCAACCCCTTAAAGAAGATGGCGTGTGTTTTATATTAAATTAAACATTGTATATTTTATAATATATTGATCATTGTAAAATTTTTGTGAATAGGTTGGCAAAAAATATGTTGGCAAATTTTCTTCTCTCGCCAATGTCATTTTCTTGCCAAGATAATCATTAAATAAGTTAATGTACTATTACTCCGTTACAGTACTCATATACAAAAACATGATAAATATAACAATAGATGACGCACGTATAAAAATTATAAAAACCCGATTAAAGGCTCAATATTTTTTTTCAAAAAGCACGCGCGAGAAAAAAAATAACAATCGTATTTTAACTGCTTTAGAAGATGACGTCATCCGCTTATTCTTGAAAAACATGAAATAAATTGAATGCATTTCTAATATAATAAAGCATACCTTTCATTTATTTCAATTTTGCTTTTTAAAAATAAATATTAAATTAACCGGGCGGAGAAATCGTACTTTATCTTTTTTGTACTGTTTATTTCTTTTTATAATTATTGTTGAACATGATATAATGCGGTATTTTACTTTTGTGGCAACACAAATTTTCGGAAAACCTTTCATTTCATTCATGGAAAACAATGCCGATTTAATTTTTAATTAACAGCGATTTTTAATCAAAAACATGTTTTAACGAAATGTTAAGTGTGCTATGTCAGAAGCCTGTTCAAAATCCTTTCATATGGTATCTCATTCGTTCGTCGTTATGTGTTTCGTATTTTCTGAGAAAAAGGGATGTTGACAGGAGAAATAATATATATGATATGTCTACATTTTTCTGTTTTTATAAGAAAGAATTTTTGTATTACATAAGCTACTAACGATTTTTTTTAACGAACAAACCTACAGGAAATAAATATATATGAACAATAAGGAAGTTTATAATCTTATAATCACCATACAATAAGCCAATTTCTAACTGTGGTCCTAAAGCACACTGGCAAAATTTCCCAAAAAGCAGGACAAAATATGGAAGCAAATATTACAGCCTTTCACGCACAACTTTGCATAATTGTATAATAATATCCTTAAAACTTTTTTAGCTTACTTTTAATGCGTAAAGTAAAGGCATTAAAATTAATTTTAGCTAATACCATCACGATGTTAAATATTTTAAAGTTAATAATCCCCATTGTTCAAAATGATGCACTGTAATCGAATTTTTTCTGGCAATACCTTTAGTGCTTTCTGACGAACTTTGTCACATAGAAGATGAATCTTTAGATTTTGCTCGAATGCATTTAATAATTTTTAAAAGAGCCAGCACCGAATGAGCAATTTGATATTTCCTTACATATCTTTATGAAATAGTTTGATATTTAAATAAATTCAGTCGAATTTGTAAATGGTTATGAACAATAGCAATGTTTATAATATTATAATCACAATACATTAGGCAAATGGCTCCTAAAACCGTTGTCCGAACGCGCACTGGTGAAATGTCTTAAAATGCTAGACAAAATCATGAAGCGAATGTGACACTCTTTCTACGCACATCTTTGCATAATTGTGTATCAAAGTCCTTAAAACATCTTTAGTTAATTTTTATTGCGTAAAGTAGTTTCGTTTAGATCATTCAATCGTGATGTTGAATACAGTGGTACATCTTCTAAAGGACACACTCCTCAAACTAGAAGTTTTGTCCCTTAAATAGAGGTGTATCTTATTAAGAGGTGCATTCATTGAGAGATATATTTCTGAAAACACTGTATTTTTTTTTATAGTATTCAAAGAGTTTACATAATTTCTCAAATACGAGTAACATACTAGTTGAATATTTTTATGTAATAATTTAATACAAAAATAGTGTTATATGACATAAAACAGAACAGTTTGAAAATACATTAGGTACCTAGTACTTAAAGTAATCCGTTATGGTTGCTTACTTCCTGTTTTATCAATTGACATAATTTTTTGTTCACATGAACCTTAAGTTGGATCATTAAATCCAGCTTTTGTCTGTCTGCTACGCTAAAACAGAATTTTTGCAATTCTGTACCATATTTTAATGCATCACTCAAATTTCTAACATCACATATATCAAGGTCATCTACTTCCTTCTCATTATTTTCATCGAATTCCTCAATTATTTCTGCTGACGTACTGCGGATAAACTGTGTAGTGACCTCACTTGTATTACCTGCACATAGCTTTTAATCAAGCAACAAGTATTCAACTACAGTAAGATCAGTGTCTTTTACAAGTTGTTACAATTTCCTATTTTCTTGAATATCACATACTTCTTTATTTGCTATCTTGAAACCTGACTTTCTAAAGGATCTGAATAAAGCTCTGAGGAATAGCGTTAAACGCTGCTTTTCTGTATTGTATCACATTCCAAACATTCATACATTTAGGAACTTCATCAGCAATTTCGCATGAATAGGTTCTAGCAAGTATGTCCTAGAGAAGCACTTTTCGATATGTGTTTTTGAATCTTTTAACTATACCCTGATCCATAGGTTGTAGTGTTGTGTGGCAAAAACACCTCGTTCACAACTTTCAATTTTATATCTTACGGATATGAAGCTGCATTGTCCATGACAGGTAAAATTTTACGGTTTAAAAATTAATAATCTTCGTTGTCCATAATGATGCACTGAAAAAGAACCATTTTTGGCGATAACTTTTGTGCTGTATGAAAACCTGTGTCACACAGAAGATGTGTCTGTAGGTTTTGATCGTAAAAATGTACTAATATTTTAAAATGCCAGCACGTAATGACCAATTCGATATTTATTTACTTATATTTATGAAATAGTAAAAAAGTAAACCAAATTCCGTCAAATTATTAAATGGGATAAATAGTTTGTAACTTACCTTTACAACATGAAAAACATTAATTGTTATTTCAAGAAAAAACAACTGTTTAATAATTAAATATTTTGGTCAATATCTGTACGAAATGGCTTGAATTTGTGCTGAAATTCAAATAATCACACTACATGTTACCTGTGAACTATGTGTTTCATAAAATACAGACACTTCCTCAAGTTATTAATAACACAATTCGTCACACTGATTATTAGCTTGTAATTGGACAAAACTCAGAAAAGCAAACATTGATTCAAGTTTCGTCAAGATTTCGGAGTTTAATGTTTATTGTAAACTTTTTCGTATACAACCCTTGGCAAAAAGTATTCGATCAGTGTTATCAAGTTTATGACTTTTGCATTTCGAAGAATATATTTCGTGATTCATGAGCATAGGGGCGTTTTTACAATTTGCCAAATAAAAGAGCACGTATTAAAATATAAATAGAAAATGAATTAAATATAACAATCATGTAATTTATAATTATACTGCAGGCGAAGAAGTTCCCTCGTGAGAAAAAAAGACCGATCAAGACGGAAGTTGGAAAATAGTAATTGATCACTGAGGAAACAAGTTTGAAATTTGCATATTGAAGACAGATAAGAGTGCCTGCGCATGCGTACAATATCTGAATCCTATTTAAAAGAAGAAATCTTCCAGCAGCGAGATCCGAAGCAGCTCTGAAGTGCTGGACAATGGCTCGTGTGAAAAACCTGTCTCGCGATTTAAAAATCCCCATGATAAAATTGTTGCTAGAGGGAAATTCACAAACGAAAGTGGATGCTTCATTAAATTGCGCTCAAAGTACGGTATGCGATATTTGAAAAAAATATCAGTTGACTAACAGCATGGAGAATTTACCTCGAAGTGGACGTCCACGAATGATAATTCCTAGGGAGGATCGAAAACTTGTGGAAATAGCGAAATGAGAGCGGCGAGCAACCTCAAAACAACTCAATACCGAATGGTCTAAGTATAACGTAAAGGTATGTGACCGAACTGTACGTAATCGTCTAAATGCTGCAGGATTTAAATTCTGTAAAGCTAAAACGAAACCTTACTTGACAAAGAAGCATAGAAACGAGCGCTTGAAATGGTGTAAAAAACATGTAGACTGGCCATCTGATAAATGGAATAAAGTTATTTTTAGCGATGAATCTCGCATATCTCTCGGAACAGGTGATGACTCTGGAACATTTGTTTGGAGAAGAGTAGGTGAAAAGTTCAATGATAAGTGTGTCATAAGAGGACTAAATTTTCACCTGCATTTACAGTTTGGAGTTGTATGACATCACAAGGCGTCGGCAAGTTGTGTATTGTGTTACTTATAGTAAATTCTGATGTTTACGTTGACATTTTAGAGATTTTTTTATTCCCAGCATCGATCAATGGTTCGAGGATCAAAATGACTTCTTATTTCAAGATGACAACGCAGCTCTCCATCACACCAAATCAGTGATAAAAATTTCTACAAAATGTAGGTAATAATTCAATTTAAACCATGACTTGGCCACCCAATAATCCGGATCTTAATCCCATCGGAAATCTGCGGAATATATTAAAAAGAAAAATCATTTTTGAAGGATCACAAATGCCATAGAACTACGTAAAGCTGTAAGGGAATGCTAGTGTGAAATTACTCCCAATGAGTGTAAATAGCTTATTGAGTCCATTCCACGAAAAATTTCGGCTGCCATCCGAGCTAAAGGTGGATTTACTAAATATTGATTACAATGATCGGTTATTTTTTTCCAAATCAAAGCGTGATTGGATAATTTTTTCTTTGGTGTTTAAATTTCAATCACCATTTTTCTGTTTATAAATTGATGTATAATGATTTTTCTTTATTGCATATTGTTGTTCATTATATATAATACAAATGTATTATCGCTAATAATCGTTTAATTTTTATGCAGTGAGAATAAATAATCATTTCTTACAAAAAATGGTAGTGTTGGTGTAATGATGTTAAACTTTATGCCAATGGTTGTATATGGTTAATTAGAAAACTCTTGCAATTAAAATAGAAGAAAAAAATAAGAATATTATAAAGAAAACACTATAATTATTTTTTGCAGTAACATTTTTCAAAAGGAACATGTGTGCTTCGGAATTTTCCTTTAAACTGAGATTTACATATTTTTCGAAAATATAAATCTACACAATAGACTGAAACCTTCATAAACCGAAACTTTTTTTAAAATATGAACATTTCTTTGATGCATTGACTTTAAATTTTAGCAGTGCTTACAGGATATGGGCATTAGATTACATAACTTGTATTCAATATTTTAAAGCAATAGTTTTCAAACTGCGGTAACCATGGAATGATCGACTAAATTTTCAAAAATATATTGTTAAGTCAATCTGCTGTACAATTTAACAAACACAATGATATATACGCACCGAAAGAGACGTTAAAACTGAACTCATACTGTTAGACAAGATTAGATATATCCCTTAAACGTTCAGGATATTACTAATAAAAACGTAAGAAATGTTACAATAATTATAAGTAATTTGATAAATACAGTGTTTAATTATACTTTGTATAAGGAGTGATTTGATGCTAAATTTAACAAATTTAATCCGTGATAGATTATTTCGTTGATGAAAAAATATCATAAATCGCATTGACTTTCGAACAGTATTAACTACATGTTCAGTAAAAAAAGTTTTTCTTTTCCTTAATTGGTAAGTGAAGTTCTTTGTGATTGCTCCACTTTCACGTTGGTATTACATTTCAGTGTTCTCCTTGTAATGACGTGCCTCATTACATAGCCTCTTATTCTTTAAAATTAATTCCCCCCCTTTCTAGTTTCAAAATTATTTAATTTATTTAACTTTTCCTTTTTATTATTAACAGTAAAATAACTTTATTCTACCCTTCTCCATTTTTACTTGTTAGACTTTAATAGCCGTTTTTATTCAGTGCTGTCTGGCTGTCACCCGCCTTGAGGATCCGCTTTTGGCATATGATCGGGACAAGCCCCAAGCTCAAGGCAGGAAGGTCTCTACCGTCCAAACGACACCACCGTCTCCGGATTAACTAAAATTTCTTACACCATCAATCATAAGTGGCAGCCCTATTTATCAGGGCGTGCCATGGGAAAACATTTACATATTGAAAAGTAAATTATAGTAAATTATACAAACTCTAATTCACAAATGGCAGCCCTATTTATTCAGGGCGTGCCTGATTTTATACAATGTTTGAATATTATAGATTATATACACAATATTTAAAGCTACAGTTTTTTACAGGTAAGTATATTTAAAAAAAAAGAAAAAAAAATGTATACACAATAATTATATAAGTTACATGTTTTACAAATTTCAATATTTACACATTATACATAATAGCTCTTTGCAAGATGATAACAGTAATTTTCTAAGTTTAACAACATTTTCCATTCTTTAAAAGACAACCCTAAGAAATGTCTGCCCTCATGATTAACCATGCAAGAAGTAGATGAATGAATATATGAATTGTAAAGTAACAATTATGTATTTACAGGTAGTACACTTGATATATTTACATTTTACTAGATAATCAATTATATTGATTATTTTAACTATTTAATTGTTAGCAAGATTTTCCGAACATTTATACACTTAATTATAATGAGTAATGCAATGAATACTACACTCGAATAATATACAAATATACACGATGAATAAAACAATGGAAAATTTATATTTGAATAATAATCACTTATATACAATGAATAAAACTAGAGTAATATACTTGATGAATAAACACTTATAAACAGAAAATATAGTTAAAGATACATAACACCGCAAATTAAGAGGACAACCGTCTCCATGAAGCGAAATAACCTTCACAGGACGAGCAATAGCAGGATTAAAAAATATTTTAGATTTAAAAATAAAATTTGTATTTTATAAAAGAATATTTCTCATTTAAGATATTATAATTTTGATATAATTTGCCTAGTGATTCATTATTATTAATAATATCCATCATGTCCTCGAGGAGTGTTGGAAATTTCCTATGAAATTTATATTTCATAAATCTACACTTCCCGAAGACATAATGGATAGGATCACCCCTCTGGCCACAAACACATAGATCATTATCCATTTTACCGATTTTATTTAAGAATGTAGGAAAACTGCCGCAGCCCGTGAAAAAATATATTGAGACTTTATCTTTAGTTATTAATTTAGTGTTGACTTCTGGCACAAGCTGATACGTAAATCTGCCGCTCCCTGAGTTATCCCAGTTGTACTGCCACCTTTCCAGTAATTGATCTTTGATACATTTATTTAAATATGAGCGTGGAAATTTTATTCCGCGCTCTACTGGAAGGTTGGAGTACTGAGCAGCATCATTAGCCAGCTTGTCCGCCAGTTCGTTGCCTATTGTACCCGCGTGTCCTTTAACCCATGTTAGATAAAATATTTTGTTTTTATTTTGATGTATTAGTTGCTGTATATCATAAATTGCTTTAAGTGTTGGAAATTGATTTGTTAATGAAAGGATTGTTGATTGACTATCTGATAAAATTTGAAATTTATTAAAGTTAGAATTTATTGCCCATTCTATTGCTGTTATGGCCGCGTGCAGCTCTGCTTGGTAGACTGTGTTTTCTGGTTGCATTTTAGTAGTTTTTTCGTCTATTTTTATGTTGTTCTGAAAAATCACCAATGAGAAAGCTGTATTAGAATCCACCTTAGAACCGTCTGTGTATATGTGTGTAATATCTATGTTATTTAAGATTTTGTCTATTGTTATTAGATTATTTAAAAAGTTTTCTGGGTTAATTGTGTATTTGTAAAGCTTTTCTTCTATGTCATTTTTAGTTATTACCTTATTATCTTTTAATAATATCTCTGTGTTGTTTAATATTTTATATTTCAAGTTTTTATGTTCTAACGTTAGTAATAGTGGTGGAATACCTAGTAGTGTCTGTAATGTGTGAGTTGAAGTATTTTTATATGTTTTTGTTATTGATATTAAACATAATCTTTGTATGCTCTGGAGGTTACGTTTGTCAATAACTCTTAAATCGTCGAACCATACCTCCGAGCCGTAAACTATTATTTTCTCTAAGACTGTGATGTACCAGGTTCTAAGGCGTGATCTATCCACTCCCCATGTGGCTGAAAAAACGCGTTTTATTGAAGATGTTAATAATACTATTTTGTTTTTAATTTTTTGGATGTGTTTATCCCATTTAAGATTTGATTGGAATGTTATACCTAAGATATTTAAGTCGGTGACACCTTTTATATTGAATTGTTTTAATTTAAAGATTGGTGGACGACTCACCAAGGCATTTTTACCCAACAGAATTTACGATGTTTTATCTGATGATATTTTTAGCGAGAGGTCTTCACATAATTGGGCAAAAAGGGCAATTCTTTCATTCGCCTGCGATTCTAAATCTCTTCTATTGTTTGCGCGTATAATAAGATTGAAATCATCGCAAAAGGCATAAAGATTAGTGAATTTAGTGTAGAATATTTTTAGTATTTGATTGGCCACAAGGAGCCACAGGAGAGGGCCGAGACACGAACCCTGTGGGCAACCTTGGGAAGTAGGACGTTTAATGTTATTATTTAGGTAATCGGTAATGATGAGTCTGTCTGAAAGAAAGCTTAGGAGAAAGTTTATAAGATATTTTGGGACTGGCAGGGTTTTGAGAATTCTGCCCAATGTTGTCCAGTCAATATTATCAAACGCCCCCACAATGTCAAATGAGACGAGCGCGCAGTATTTATTTGATTTTAGATAATTATTAATTTTATATTTTAATCTGTTAAGTAATTGTACTGTACTTTTTCCTTCACGGAAGCCAAATTGAGATTTATGTAAGTAGTTATTGTTTTCTAGATAGTAATTTAGTCTATGTTTAAGCATGCGTTCTAGGATTTTGCCCAGCATCGGGAGAAGGCAAATGGGTCTATATGAGGTTGGGAGTTTAGGATTTTTATTGTTTTTTGTGAAAAATATAACGTTAGCTATTTTCCAATTTTTTGGGAAATAATTTAAATTTAAACATTTATTGAAAAGATCACGAATTAAGTATTTGTATGATTTGAAAAGATTTTTTATGAGGTATGCGTCTATTTTATCGTGACCAGGGGCTTTAAGATTGTTTTGTTCAGATAATGCTGTTTTTATTTCTTTATTTGAGAAGAGTGGGGGGAGGGACTATCTCCCCTGCTGGGGCTAAAAGTAACGGAACAGTTGGATTTATTGGAAAATGATGTGTTAAAAGATTTTGAAATGTTTCTTGTTTTGTAATGTAAGGTGAAGAACCTTCCAAGGATGTGTGAATAAAGTGTTGGTTTGATAAGTTTTTGTTTGTTGCAATTTTGAACGCCTGCCCAAAGGTGTCTTTTGTATTATTACAGAATTTTTTCCAGGAATTTCATTTTTCGCTTTTTATGTGTTTTTTATATAGCGCTCGCTCACGTTGTAGAAGCGTTCTCCATTTTGAGTCACCCGATGACCTCCATCTTTTCCTTAGAGCTGATATTTTGTTTCGGTGGGATCTTAGCGCGTCAGTCCACCAGTCAAAAGTTGGGTATAGTTTAAGTTTTTTAGTTTTTAATGTTTTTTGACATGTTTGGTTAATTTTGATATTGAAGTCTTCTAGCCAATTATCCAATTTGTCATAGGTGTCAACCGATGTAAGTTTAGTGTGTAAGTCCGTGGCCAAAGGTCTGAAGAATTTGTTAAATTTTTTGAAGGTTATATACTTTGTTTTAAACCTTTTGAGATCTATTGTTGAGGGTGTTAATGAAAGAGAGAAACAAATATACCTATGATCAGATAGCGTTACGGATTCTGTGTCCACGTACCAGGAGTCGACGAAGTTGGTTAGATCCTGAGTGCACACGGTGACATCTGGGTTTCCCCGACATGGACGACCCGGCTCTCCTATGAACGAAGGTGGTGATTCCGTATCGTTTATGAGTGTTAAGTTCTTTGAAAGTAGTAGGTATGTTAGGATGGATCCCCGTTCATCCTCCTTTTGGTAGCCGAGCAATGACAAGTGCACGTTGAGATCTGCTCCCAAAATCAGGTGCTGAAGGGGCATGAAGAAATCCAGCCATTTTAAGTCCTCTCGGAAGTCTCCTGATGGTTTTGAATAACAGGATCCTATTGTTATTGGTCCTGTAGATGATGTTAGATTCACGAAAACTGAATTATGGTCGCTGTAACATTGAACTACCTCCACATCAGGGCGTGTTACTATGATTGCAGCTGTATTGTTCCCCGATGTGAAGGTTTGCCAAGACTTGGAGGGGACTGCCCATATTTTTCCTTCCTGTGAATAATAGTCCTGAATCAGCAATACTAGGATCTTATTCTTGTTGGCATGGCCCATGAGATTCCCAGTTGCTGCTTTAGATTTTTGTAAGTTTATTTGAAGAAAGGTCAGTTTGTCGATTTTATTATCTATTTTGTTAACTATTGTATTGGATGAAGCTGAGGTTTTATGCTGTATGGGGGTTGGATGAATATTGTCTATGTTGAATTTAAAAACTGTTGTTGTGCGTAGATGTTTCTCTGTTGGATGTAATAATGGAAGGCTGGACATTCGGAAGAGTCAGCCGAGTGAGGAAAGTCGCCCTGCGTTCCTGAGCAGTTTACGCATTGATGTTTTTGGGGGGATTTAGCCAATGGGCAAACAGAAGAAGCATGTTTTTTCGTGCAGTATTTACAGGACGTTTGAGATCTGCAGTTTGTATTAGCATGTCCAAAGCGCTGGCAGTTGCTACATCTGATTATAGGCAGGTAGGTGCTCACCCTACATGTAGAGAATCCAAATTGAATTTTTCGTTCCCGTAGCATATGGGCTGCTATATATTCCTCGACCTCCAGGATTAGTTGGTATTTTCCGTTTCTCTTTATCTTTTTGAAGACTGCTACTGGAGTTTCTGGATTGTAGAAGCTTTCCAACTGTTGCAATATTGTTTTCTCTTCTAGTATTTCTGGAATCCCCAGTATGATAATTTTCTTTAAATTTGTGGATTTATACGTTATTTCTATTATGTCTTTAAGTGATGTTATGTTTTCGATACTTTCCATTAGTTCAGTCGTTTGGTCGTCTGATGTAGTTTTGATTATTAGAGTGTTTCTATCTTTAGCTATTGCACAATATATGTTGGTTGTATTTGACGATGTTTTTATTTCTCTTGTTAGTATAAGTCTGATTTCATTTAGTGCGATATTAGTTGTGGACTTCCTCTTAATTAGAATTGCTGAACTTGAAAACTGCCGGTGATTCTTCATTTCCCTGTTGTGGATTTTATTTTGTAGATGGATTCTGGAGTACAAGCTCTTTGATGTTTCTCTCTGATCTGTTGTGGCCGCCTCTTCCTCCTGTTGCATCTCCTTCGTATTTGTCAATATCTTTTCCTTTGGCCTTGTTATTGTTTTCTCTATCTTCATCAATTTCTCGAGTATCAATTGTATATCGGTTATCGTTGTTTCTTTCTTATTGTTCTCTAGAAGTTCTTCCACTAAATTTTGTTTCACTTCCAATTCCTCCATAATGTTCTGTAGTTGTTTTTCTTTCTTCTCCAACTCGTCTGATAAGTTTCGTTCTCTCAATGCTGTTTCTTCCTGCATTTTTATATAGCTCTCATTAATTTCTGTTCCACTGGCAGCTAATTTACTTTCTTGTTCATTGATTACCTTTAGTTGATCTTTAATAATTTTGTTGAGGAGTTGAACTTGTTGTTCGTTTTTCTGGTTCTTATTTTGTATATCTTCTAAGTTTTTAAGATTTTCTTTGTGGTCATTGTACATTTTCGTTGATTTGGAGAATATCATGTCTAGGTATTTCTTTTTCTCACTCGACACTCCCTTGTACCTTTTTGCGTTCAGTTTTACGTATATAACTATAAGTTCTGGGATGCTTTTCGTTTGAGCCATTTTTTGGTTGAATCTATATTCCTCTGTTTTTGGTGTCGATGTAAATTTGAATCTGGATGGGACCAGTCGTGGTTTTCTATTTGTGATTTTTGAGTCGCTAGCGAAATCTGCAGCTTCATCTTCACTGGTACTCGACTGATGATCTACGATGGATTTTTTCAGATGGACCAATGTTGGTGTCATTGAAATATTTTGTTCTAATATCGGGGTTTTCTCATACATAGTTCTTTTGTTTAAGTCATGATGTTGTTCATGAGATGCATTACCCTCATTTTCACTAACTTTATCACTCTCTTCCATTTTTTTTATTCAGTGCGATTTCACTCAATTTATATTACGCATTTTTCTAACATGTCAGTTTCATTTCTCAGCCTGCAGAAATAAAAGAAGTATGTATTAACGCCCATATTCTGCGATTTTCTCTTCTTTTTCACACCAGCCGGGCATTTGCAAATAAATAAAAAAAAGAAAGATAAAGTAACTGCTTTCTTTCTACTTGTTTCCAAGCTGTCCTCTCCCTAACGAATTTTTCATCTCTTATATGCAACCAATCTCTAAATTTAGCACACAGTATTGTCTATGTTCTAACGTACATGCATTCCAATTCAATCATCCAGGCTCGGTCGGCACCTCATTAATTACAAAAATTTGTACAACCCTCACTTCCCACGAATCTTGTGCCGGGTCTGTCCTTTTCCAAATTACTCCCTTTAATTCTCCAAAATACTTTGTTCTTTGCATGATTATCGCCAAATTCATAGTATAAGTTGGCGGTAGATAACGAAAACCGCACGTCAAAATAAAAAGTGTAAAATATGTTTGAAACATTTTTGTATTTAACCCCTTAATCGTCGCGCCCTTTAAGTGTAGGCTACTTTTTAAAAATTCAGATTGCTTGATTACCACCAATTTTTTTAAGTAGAAATGTTCGTCTTATTTAATACAGATAAAATAATGCAAGAATAAAGCCAATAATACTATTTAAAAAAAATTGGTGGGAACCAAACAATCTGAATAAAACAGGCGTAACCTACGCTGCCCGTGAATGTCTCGGGCACGACGATTAAGGGGTTAAACATTTCTCTCTCGCCTCTACTGTCTCTGAGTGTAGTTCAATCTGTGCACATCCTCTTCAGTGATTATTGCCTGTATTACGAACCTGGACACCGAATCAACTGCCAAAATAAAAAATGTGTTTTGGACAATTTTGTAATCAAACTTCTATTCTCTACCACATCTACATTCTATTCCAGCTTATCGGTATTTATATATATATATATATATATATATATATATACATTCTTATTCTGACACCGCAGCTATGCAACCATTCACCAAAGTCCGAATTCACTACTACACTCCTATTCATGCTTCGTACGTAAATTTGTCTTTTTCGTAGTTCGCGAAGAAGACTGGGGAAATACCGACAGGACTAAGCATTTAGGAACTGTTGCATTAGATGTTAACCTACACATAAGTCATTTTTAAAACTTAAAAAGATTTTTTAGTCCAGGGATCAATAAATAAGGATAATTGAAAATTGCTTGTTTATGTTACACAACATTTTCAAAAGATTTGGACTTTTAACGCAGATATGAAAAGACTTAAGTTAAAAAATGAAAGAAAATAAGAAAATTAAAAAAAAAGATAATTCGTGCATATTTTGATACAACATATCATCTAACTGATTCAACATAACTTGATATTAATTTTGTGTTCCACTTAAAATATTTTTCTTTTCGTTGACATATTTCTATTTAGCGTCAAAGTGCGGCGCCTTCCGGTTTATCTGGTATTCTCATTATTCGTCTCTAATCAAGCACATAACCAAATGGTGTATTTAAGAAAATGTGATTTGGTGCAACTCTGTTTTTAAAAATTTTTAATGATATTTACAATCACTTCAAAGATAATTGTATCCATGAAAGTGGTACGAGGTATTGAAGATCGCTGGCACTTTCTCTTTAGTTACTTTACATTATTGTTGTAAACAAATGTTCATTCTTGAGTCATGTTTGAAAGTTATTTTTATTAAATTATTTAGTTTCATAAAAGTTGAGTAATTTTAGCTAGCGTTTTCAAACAAATGTTAATGAAAATTATACATTTTTCCAATTCGAGGATGTAAACATTGAAATCATGCAATATTTAGAAGTAAATATATGATTTAAGATAACGACACTGTTAACGGAGGTCATTACCACTACCGCTATGACATCATCGTGCATACATCTTTTTGTAATACATATATGTTACTAATGGGACGACGTTTTTCTGATGACAGCGGAAAAGTACATAGTGAAAGCAATAGGACTTTGTTGCTAATAAACTTTTTTTTTTCGAAATGACGCATTATGAAATATCCTTTAAAATATGTCTATGATATAAATAAGTATGTTGTTTATGAACAGGAATAGTTTGATTTCAATATCTGCATGTGTTTTTACACACATGCACACATGTAAAAATACAACTTTGAGAAATCGCGTGTAACGTTTGCAGAGTACATTTTAATTTCTTATGACTTAGACAATTATTTACGGAATTATGACTATTCAAAAATGAATATGTTCATGCGGTTTCAAACATATGATGAAAACGAACTGAATTGAATGAAAAAAAAATATTTTTTGACTATTTAATTAATTAAAAGTGGTAACATTCCTTAATCGTAGGGAATGATTCAAGGAGCTTTATATGTTTTAAGATTGAAAAATAATATAAGAAATATGTGGTTCTGGAAACTTAATAAAGGAATTATATATTTACATACCAACGAAATAAAATCTGATTATCATTAATGAATAGTCAGGAAAAAATTCGAAGAAATAATAGTGTTTTTAAATCTTAAGTGATTAAAGAGATAAGAACAGTACTTCCAGTAATTATAATTACATACATAACTTAAAAAAATAACATTGTTTGAATAACAGCATTTTATAATCCTCTTAATTTTATAACTCGTAATTACAGTTTATTTTATTATACCCTACAAGTAGAAGTATCTCTCATAATTGCATTTTATCTTTAACAGCCTCTAGATGGTTAACATAAAACATATTGTTATGATAAAACACACATATGCTGTAAAAGAAGAATATGTTGTGCTGCATACATAATGAAATACTTTTAAATTTCTGAGTATAGTATATAATGTGTTATACCTTGTAAACTCTTGTACAGTACTAAAACAATAATGCAAGTCGTAACTCAAATTCTAAACACATTAAAAGTGTTTCTAAACAGAATTCGTTGCAAAAAAAAGTTTTTTATTATAATTCTTTATATATGGTAGAAGGCAGAAACATTATATTCAAACAGAAAGCAGAAAAATTATATAAATATTGCAATTAGCAATTTGCTTTTCATATTCAAACATACTACACATTCAAACGTATTGACAGCGTACAGTAATTTTATTTTTATAAAGATAAAAGTTATGTTAAAAATCTATATTTCCATTCAAAATGTTATGAAAATTGAAAATATATAATTCCAAAGCAATTGTGGTATTAGGCTGGTAGCAGAAAAAGAAGAAAAGAAAGGGAGGGTTTAATAGAATAGGGATATGGTAATGTATATATTTTGTAAATGAATTTGATTTGAAAATTTGTGCATTATATTTAATTATAGTATCTAAAATTGTAATGACAAGACTATGATATCATGATATCTGCTAGAATAATTTATTTGTAAATGCATTTGATTTGAAAATGTGTGCACTATACTAGCATTTAAAAGCGTAGGTCAGGACTAGTTGGAACAACTAGTCCAGTCATTTGGTAGAAAATAAAGGAAAGTTTTGCTGTAGTTTTTTTGGCGGGTCCCTTTATGTTTTTGGGGTCGCTGAACACGAATCCGAGGTTTCCCAGCAAAATAATTCCAAAATTATGCATTTTACGTGAAAGTCGACAGTATATGAATTAAAGAAAATAAAATTTCCTACATTTTATGTACTGAGGTTTTTTTCTCTGATCAATAGTTTAGCCGTGAGAGTGCCTCAAAAATGGGTGATAAAAAAAAAACTGTAAAAAAACGGGAATTACGGTACTGTATGTCAATGTAACATAGAAACTAATCATTTTACGCAAATGTTAACTATTAATGTTACTAAAGATTATATGTTTCACTATATTTTATGCATTTGAGGTAGAGGAAAAGTGCGGATCCGACACCAGGGGAAGGTGGGAGCAGTGGGGCAGATCCAGCTACTCTCAAGAGTCGAGGGTGCTACTCCTCCGGAGAGCTCGTATTCTAAGAGGCGGTAACATTGGGAGTGGATAAAATACAAAAAACTGTAAAAAACGGGAATTATGGCCCTATATCGATGTAATATGAAAATTAACCATTTTAAGCAAACGTTGACTATTAATGATACTAAAATGTTCCAATGAATTTCGGTTGCAAAGCATTTGGATGAAGACCTTGAGGAGTTTTTGACGTACGATCTAGGGCCATTATTCCTTATCAATATTCGACAATGGTTTAAGAAAATTAACCAAATCTACTCTCTACGAGGCATTCAAACCCCTAACAAACACGCGGTTCAGCGGCAGAATTCAATTCGTCATTGATGGGGGGTTTTTTATTGCATAGGGTTATTTGGCCTAAGAATCAGCCTTTTTCAACAATCTGCGAAAAATATGTTGAGTACGTGCGGTCACGGTACCAACACCAACCGCAAGCAGTAGTTGTCTTTGATGGCTACCCTGATGACTTACAAGGTGATACAAAAACTGCTGAGCGTATGAGACGAGCAGATAAACATTCTTCAACGAATATATTGTTTGACGGTACAATGATACCTACCATTTGCAAAGAAAAGTTTCATGCTAACCCAAGAAACAAAGGTCGGTTAATATCTATGATGAGTAATAAGTTCTTATCACCAGATATTACATGCAAGCAAGCAAAAGAAGACGCAAACACCTTGATTATAAACACTGCTTTGTCCTTGGCTTCATCAAATGAGACGGTAATTATATTTGGGGAGGATGTAGACCTCTTGGTCATTTTGATAGCTCTCTGCAGGGCTGAAAACGTTTTCTTTTTAAAACCTGGAAAGGACACTGTGTCTCCAGTGATATTTTCTCCAATTAATGCTGTGAGTTCAACGGTTGCGGAAAACATCCTCTTCCTACATGCTATGAGCGGGTGTGATACAACGTCAGCACCATTTATGCAAGAAAAAATGAAGTTCCTTAAAACTCTTGTGAAGAATTCAGATGTTGCTGACGCTGTTAAAGTATTTAAAGACTCCAACGCTACTCAAAAGATGATTGCAGCTGCTGGGGAGCGTTTCCTGGTCCTGCTGTACGGTTATAGTGGGACGAATGTGCCTTCACTGAACCACCTAAGGTATATTTCGTACAAGAAGTCAGCATTTAAATACAATTCAAATATTGCTGCTTTACCACAATCTGCAGTTGCAGCACGACAGCACTCTTTAAGAGTATATCACCAGGTGCAGCAATGTCTAGGAGTTGAAAAAAATGCTGATGAGTGGGGATGAAAAAAAAACAAATATTGGCCTTGAGCCTGTATTTACTTTACTATCCCTTTCGCCCCCTGCGTTGTTGAAGCTTGTATCATGTAAATTCAAAAAGAACTGCCAACAAAATTGTGGGTGCAAAAAGGCAGGTCTTTGTTGTTCCAATATGTGCCTCAACTGCGAAGGGAACTGCAACAACATCTCAGTGGCGAATCAGGATGAGGAAGACGAGATATACCCTGAAACCGAGCTGGAGATGGATTGCTCACCCATTGAATCCGTGGACCCAATGGAAGAGGAACAAGCTATGCCACAAGGAATGAAATATTTACCACTAAGAAAACATTTATTATATAATATTGGTTGTAAATAAAAAATCCACTAATTCCATACGTCTATTTTCTATGTTGTAGATATCGATGAATAGCAGGGACCTTTAAATAAAAGATTGCGGAAATAAGAATTTTGCTTTTTGACTTCATGTAAATAAACTAATGTTTGTTACTAATGTACATAATAATTTATAATTAAATAATGATTCATAATGAGTCGCCGTATTTATTATCAGGCAACTTCATTGTAAAATGTAGTCAACCATATAGTTTTTAGTATCATTAACAGTCAACGTTTGTTTAAAATGGTTAATTTACATGTAACATCGACGTACAGGGTCGTAATTCCCGTTTTTTACACTTTTTTGTCTTTTACACTTCCCAATTTTACCGCCTCTTACAGTATGAGCACTCCAGCGGAGGAACACCTTCGACTCATGAGATAAGGTGGAACTGCTCCACTGCTCCAGTCTTCCCCTGGCGCAGGATCCGCACTTTTCCTCTACCTCAAATGCAGAAAATATAGTCAAACATATAATCTTTAGTATCATTAATGGTTACCGTTTGCGTAAAATGGTTAGTTTCCATGTTACATCGACATACACTACCGTAATTCCCGTTGTTTTACAGTTTTTTTTACACCCTTTTTTGCGGCACTCTCACAGCTAAACCGTTGATCAGAGAAAAAACTTTCAGTACATAAAATATAGGAAATTTTATTCTCTTTAATTCACATATTGCTGACTTTCACGTAAAATTCACAATTTTGGACTTATTTTGAAAAAACGGAGAAAAGTCCGTTTTTTTACACGTTTTTTGTAAAAAAAACGTATTTCCCGGAAAAAAATTTATTGGAAAACCTCGGATTCGTGTTCAGCGACCCAAAAAACATAAAAGGACCCCCCTCCAAAAAAAACTACACCAAAACTTTCCTTTATTTGTTCTTTTTTATCCCCTAATGTCTGGACTAAACTATGATGCCATGATTTCTGATAGAAAATTTTAATTACTTTCTGATAGTAGAATAAAATATGCCAAAAAGTGGTAACCGTTTGTAAAATATATCGTTTTCTTTATGAAATTATGAAAAAGATCACAGCACAAATATATAAAGATCTAAAACGTTAATTAACATATGAAAAATATATATTTACTTTTTTATTTGCTTATTGATTTTATTTAGCATACCAAGATATCATGCCCAGGAAGTACACTTTCGTTTTTAAACTGTTGAGAAGACAGCAACACATTTGGTCGAAAAAACATTGTTCGGCGACGTATACTATTCGATGACGTGTCTCGTTGTTTCCACTATTTTTAACTACATTTTTAGATGCATTTTCAACGCAATAAAAATCAAAATCTTATAAACACCGTTCAAAAAAAAAAAAAACAGCAATGATATTTAACTATTTACATTATGTTTTAACGAAATTTTAATGCCGTAAAAACATTCAAAAAGAAAAGGAAAACTTATATTTCAACAAGAATAGATTACTTTTTTCGCTGAATTTCGCTTTGCAAAAATGTTTTTCATTATCATTTTATAAGAATTTTTGGTGTCCATATAAAAACTCTTGAATTTGCTTTTATTAAATAATTTCATAATACTGTTTCTGTTTTCTCTTTTATGTTTTTTCTCTAGGAAATAAGAAATATATTTTTTAAATACCTTTAAAGATAAAATTAAAATTACAGTTATAGGGCGAGTTAAAATCATAGGGCGAAATGCAAATGTACTCACCGTACGTCATTCATAAAATACGAAGTAATATAAAACTCATTAGAGATCAATGTTACTTAAAAGAAGACGTTTAAAATATAAATAGATGTTAAAAAATCCTCCAAACACGTTCAGCTGGCACCGCAACCATCTTCAGGGAGAAAAAATTATTTATTGAACTATATTATTGAACTTTAAAGATATGTCTTTAAAGATATTTATTGAACTTTATTAGTTTTTTTCTTTCTTTCTAATATTCATTTCTTTCAGTAGATGTCATTAATGGAACAGTCATTAATGGATAGGAGTCATTAATGGAACAGTTTGTTTTGAAAATATCTTTTAATTATTTGTTCCACTTGTCATGACTAGACAGTATATAATTTTATGTATATACTATTACACTTTAAAAAAAATTGTAGTAATGTGTAAATCATAGTCTAATATTCTTTTTTTCTCTTAATTTTTCTTCCATGTTTTGCTAAACTGTCAATTGCTCTTATTGACATATTATCTTTAAGTCTTACAATTTCACTTGAAAAAAGGAATTATTAATGAATATTATCAAAGACAAATAAAATTAGAATTTCATCTAAAAATATGGATTTTAAAATAAGTCTGTGCGTTGCTGCTGTCTGTCTTCCTCTAAATAGTATGTTTTAAGACATATACACAATTTTAAAATTAATATAACATCCTTATTAACAGTATTATTTTCCACATTCATTTGAATTAGCGTGGTTTTTTGAACATTAATTTGATATAAAGCAGATACTGTGCTTTAATTTGGGGAAAGTGCAGATTTTAATTTTTTTAATCTTGTTGAGACAAAAATAATTTTGTTCAAATAACAGTTTTCTATTATATATTTTTAGAAAGACGACAAATTTCTTTTTCTTATTGTCTTTAAAGGACTCTAGTTTCGTTTAATTGTCTAAATATTAACTTTTTCTATTATCTTGATTTAAAAGTTTGCATCCAATAACTCTTTTTACAGGCGTTAAACATTTGTGTCACTTTAAGCTTCATACAACAAAGAATTAGTTAATATCAATTTGCAAAATACTTAACAAAAAAAAAACGATTCTTAAAAGCGTAAAAAATAAATTGAAGGAATATAAAAGGTGCGCTAAATGAATGAAAGCCGGATTTGCGGGATTATCTGTATTTTCAGCAAATTCACCATGCTGTTAATTTTGTTTGCCTAAATCCTAGGATTAGTCCAAAATAATAAAAAAAATTATAAAATTTCAGAGGACAAAATAACGTTAAACATATTACGAGAAAGGAATTTCCACTGGGAATTTTGAAATCCAAACAATCAAATATTAAAAGTGACTGTTAGATAAAGCACTGTTTTTCCAAAATTATTCCTCTTTGTTTTTTTAAGGTGTAAACTTACATTTTGTATTAAAAAAAAGGTACATACGTATTATACGAGCAGGTTAGATACAACTGAGCCAAATATATTGATTAAAGTAACCCTTATCTTTTGACAAAAATATAGTTTATTTGTTTATTATAGTTTATAGTTTATTTTTTTTATTATCTATACTAATATAATAAAGTTTCGCTCTGTGTGTGTGCCCATGTGTCCGAGTGTCTGTGTGTGTGTCCATCTGTCCGAGTGTCTGTGTGTCTGTCTGTTGACGATAGCTAGGGAAATTTAGCCCACCTAGTAGCCTGAAAATTTAAATTTAGGTAGTCCAAACCCTCTACTGGTCACCTGAGCCTCAGAATTTTAATATTTTGAAAGTTACAGTAGTTATTAATTAAAAATTGATCAAAGATCAAAAATAAAAAAAATCACTCTACTGAAAACCGCGCATGCTCAGAAGCTGTTTATTTATTCATGCGTAAATAAAAGAAACAATGCACGAGTCAGCCTATTTCCTTTTAACGTTTTCTAAATTTGCCATGGCCGAACGGCTGGAAATACAGGAAAACCGTCTACATATTCTCAAAGAACATACGTTTACGTCTCAAACGATCTGGTTGGTTCGAAAACATTTTACATTTAACTCTTTCAAAAAAAAAGTCAATAAGCATCGAATGTTTTTTTATATTCTCCCGTTTTCCGAGGCTTGCATCCACCGGTATACAAGAGATACGGAAAAAGAAGGTTATCAAATTAAAGAACTAAATTTGTCCTTTTCAAAGCTACCGTTGGTTTTAAAAAATACGAAAATTAACTCTTCGAAAAGGTATATTGTCTGTATGCCGTTTTGCGGTTTTTGCGATTTTGGTAATTTTTAAAAATTCACATCGGTGGTTCAGAGAAAGGTACGAAAAACTAAAAATACCAGACAATATCTATATTTACTTTTTTTTTACATCTGCATTTGTTTTTGAAAAATATGAATATTAACCTTTTGAAAAAAATTCGCGCGCAGGACTCATTTTTGCAAATTCCGTTTTTCTGCGATATGTAAAATCGGGCATCGGCTCTCTAATAAAACCAAAAAAAAAAAACACACCTAAAGACATCTACGTTCTATCAGGTTCAGGCAAAAACTTTTAGTTAAAAAAAATTACATTAATCCTTTCGAAAGCGTTTTTTACCTTAAATCAATCGTTTTTTTAACTATTTCTCCTATCTTTAAAAATCCGAATCGGCGTTTATAAACAAGATACGAAAAACTAAAAATACCGTGCCTAATCTACATCCCTTTGTTTTTTAAAATCTGGTATCCTGTATTTTAAAAACACAAATTGCACAAATTGTGCTTATTAGTTGCTAAAATCAGTGTAAAAATTGTTTTAAACTCATAAAAGAGCTAAAATCCTACATGTTTCGGCTTTAAACTTAAAGCCATCATCGGGGAAGAGGAACAACACAAACGACTACTGATCTTTTAATTTTCGACACGAGAAAATTGAAATCAACAGTATGGAAAAATTTAAATAAAATAAGCGGGCGCTCTCTGTTGCCAAAGAGCTAAAAAAAAACAATGAATTAACAAGTGGTTAAAAATGTATCCCATAAACTAGGTATGTTGAAAGAAAAGTTATCATTACAAATACAATCCTTCCTAATTTTAATCGGACAAACAGTAGACTCCAGATCATAGACACGTTCATTTTCTTCAAAACGCATTGTTGGGTTTTAAAAAATATCTACAATAACCCTTTCGAAACCGATCGTTTACATAACCCACTTTCGCAATTTTGGCAATGTTTACCCGTGGTTAAATTCCAATTCTATTAGGAAATTTGGTTGGGTCGAGTGTTCTGAAAAGGCTTTTTCCAGAACAGATTGTGCCCCCTGCCGTTCGGGTTAGCTAGTAATTTATAATTTATAGTTTATTTTTTATTATAATTATTAGCTTTTTTGTTATTTATTTATTATTGATCACTTATTATATTTTATATTACTTACCATTTTAAATAATGATATGCATTTAATAATGTTAAATTACGGGAAAAACATGATTGACAACGATAAACAAGATTAAAAAATTTTTGCGATCTATCTCCTGGCCCGGATATTAGGTAACTACAAAAAAAGTAAAATTTCAAATATTTAAATGTACTAACTGATCTGAAAACACAATAAATTTTGTTTACAAAATGTTCGATAATGTAAGCTAAATTTAAAATGTAAAATGAAGCGAAAATTTAAAGGGGATTTAAAAAATGCACACGGAGAAAAAAATTTTGATTTGCAGAATTATCTACATTTTCAGCCATTTCACCGCGCTTTTTATTTTATTTGGCTAAGTTCTATGATTAGTTGAAAGTAATGAAAATTCTTTATGAAACACTAATGGACAAATAACGTTAAAAGCAGTAATAGAAAGAAATTTTCACTGGAAATGTAGAAATCCAATACATTTTAATATAAAAGGAGACTACAAGATAAAGACTTTAATTTAACCAAAAAAAAAAAAAAACACACCTAAAGACATCTACGTTCTATCAGGTTCAGGCAAAAACTTTTAGTTAAAAAAGATATAAATACCTATTTTTTTTTTTCTGTGAAATTCTACCACTAAATTATGTGGCAATTGTTTTAACAAAATAGGTATTAATATATATCCAAATTTATCTGAAGCAATACCCATAGATTGCAAATTCCTAATACTGACTTCACTTTCATCATAAATATGTCTGAGACCCTTAATATTTGATGATTTAACAGGTTCGATTTCTAATAATTTATTAACAAAACAACTAATTAACTGGTCTTGTTTTCCGTATCTTTCTTTTAATAAGGTTAAACAAGATTTATAATTATCTTCTTTTAAGGCAAAACCAGCTACTGATTTGTAAGCTTCACCGGTTAAGAAAGATTTCAAATATAAAAATTTATCAACAGTTGTTAATGATTCATTTGAATCTATAGCGCTTTCAAAACTGTTATAAAATTCCAAGAATTTACTTGAATCACCACTAAAGGTGGTTATGTTTAGTTTTGGCAAATTGACAGGATTCTGTGATGCATTATTTAAATTAGAAGTACTATTATTACTTTTCACGGATTCAGCTTGCTCGACCTTGAATTGCTTTAATTTACTTCTTATATTGGTTTTCGAATCAGATATAGCTTCCTCATACTCAAGTGACTTTTGTATTTCGTTTTCAAATTCCGTTGAATCATCTATTAATTCTTCAATTTTTTCATTTAAATTTTTAAGCTCATCTTGTTTTTCTTGCAAATTTATTAAATATTCAGACAGTTTAAATTTATCATTGTCACTTTGAGTATCAATACTTTCCATAAATCTATCGATAGAAGTAATTAATTTAGTGCATGAAGTTCGAGCAAGCTTACGTTTTGATTTTAACTTCTCGACTTTTTCCATTTTAGAATAACAATAATAATAATAAAAAAAGTTTTTACAGTACCTTTTATCCGAGCATAGTCCACGAGAAGAGAAAAAAGAAACTTCCAATTAATTTTTTTTCCTATATATTCACGTCGATTACGAATTCGGAGAACAATTTCTTGATTTCGCGGGTATTCGGCGCCATAAAAAATAATGATAATCAGCAGCAGATACAGTCAGAAAGAACGTAATTTCGAAAGAAGAAACACAATAAATAATTCTGGTGAAGTGTGTCGATCATGATTTCACATTAAAAAGTCTTGTAGTCTTTTCTTATTTTATTTGACAGCACATTAAACACAAAAGTAAATTAATAAAGATTATTAGACTGAAAAAAATATTAAATTTCAGGAGAGCCGCCAAGAAGCTCCATTTTTCACGATACAAATTATTCCAATTGAAAAATACAAAACTGTTTTCTAATCGGTTCGAGGTTACGTCACATTACGTAACGCGCGCCGTGAGCATAACCCCGCCCACAGTACATGTGATCAAGGATTTCGTAACAAACTGAAACATGTTAAACATGTGTAGAACTTGTAATGTTTAGTAATTATGTATAAGAAATTTATCTTACGGCGAAGTTTGTACACTAGAAACTGTGAAAACATTCATAAAAATGTTTTAAACACATTCTGAGTAAATCAACAATAGTAAACTTTTACAATATTAACAATGAAACGAAAATTGTTGTTTTAACTCGTGTACAATTGTAACCATAAATAATATTTGGCAATTACTGGACCTCAGCCCATTTAACGGAAATTTAATTATTCCCGTTAATTCCTAATATATTTCGATTTATAAGTTTATAAAACAATAAAATGTTAAATTGCCATCGAAACACACATGTGTATATTTTTTATAATTCTAGCATATCAGAAGTGAGTGAAAAATTGAAATGGAGATTCTTTGGAGCAAAATGAAAGTGTAATTTTTAAGCATTGTGCGAATTTTAAATATTAAATGCTTATAAGAGAGTGATTTTTTGTAAGACTATTTTTCTTTACCCTTGCTTTCATTCTTCTACCTAGAAAAATAAATATTTTAATATATTTACGGCATAAATTCCACTCCGATTTTTTTAATTGATTGTGTATCACATACCGATGTTCCTTGTTGTCTAACTTAAGAGTAGTGAAAGTAGGATTGTTTTACACTATTAAAAATAAATCCTTAAATTCACGGTAAAACTACTGGCAGCAAAGTTGCTGGACTTTTTACGTTCCGTTAGTAGATTTTCTGTTTTAAGAGATAAAAGAAGGAAATTTTCCGTTTGAAGAAGGGTAACTTTCCGTTACGCTCTCAGAAATACTTCCTTCAAATCACGGAAATATTCCTGGCAGCGCTTGAAGAAAGGGAAATTTTCCAATTTGAGAAACCTCAGTATTAAAAAACTACATATATCTTTGTGCTGCCAACTGTGGACGATTACGGAAGTATTTTTTTTTTATTTGGCATACGTCAAGATCATTTTCTGCCCAACCTTAGTTCGAACCAGGAATGTCACTGCCTTGAGTTAGTTGTCTTGCCGATAAGACCAGTGGGCACTTACTGGAACATCAGTTTGAAACGATGATACGGGAATTCTTAAAATGGCGACTTGGGATTTAAACAATTTGGGGTTTAGAAACTTGGTAATTTTGATGTGAATTACGGGGAGATTTCGCTATGAGTTGATGGTTGAGGTTTTAAAACTTTAATATTAATAGAGAATAACAACATGAATTTTAACAACATTCTTAATTTTATTGTTAGATGTAAAATACGAATAGCATATTTTGAATTATATTCCATAACAAAAGTTTTTTTTTTTGAGAAAATTGATTTTTTTTCAACTATTATATATTTTTTAAATGTGTTCGTTTTAATACATTTTCAGTGCGAGTGCTTTTTATAACCTTAAAAAATAAATTGCGGATAATTTTAAAGGAATGAGAAAATTATTTGCTGTGTTTTATTTAATTTCAAAGCATTATTTTTGTTTGTTGCTTTTGTGAGTAAAATCTATTTTTTTCCTTTAACTTCACTACTATATATATATATATATATATATTAATCTGATTTTTTTTGTGTGTTTTGTTGTTGTTGTGGCTGTTGTTTCAAATAAACGCAAAATTTTAATTGTTTGAATTTTTAGTTTTTTTGTGCAGCACCATGTTATTTTTTTAAACATCGATAATAAATATGCAGCAGATAACTGAATAGTTCCGTTGGCCCCTTTCGTCTCCGTCCGTTCCGTTGTTTTCCGAAAATATGAGGAAATTTTCTGTTTTTTTAACGGAGAATGCACCTTTGTCGTGAAAAGGGTCTTTTTCTGTGAAATTCAGGAAAAAAATAACCGTGAATTTAAGATTATTTTTAACAGTGTATGTTAGAAATGTGTAATCGCACATTACATCATTTCATTCATTATTTTATTAAATCTTGATTAGATCTCTTATCAGTGATTTCTGTTGGTCGTCTTATTAAAAAGCCTTATTGGCTCTTTTCTAATCCTGCATAAATGTTAAAAAAATATGTATTATTTTCTCTTTATGCTCACTGTGTTTCTTATTTTCATGTATGTTAGACCTGCTTGCTGTAAATAAAAGTGTTTTTAAATACGATTAATTATCATCTGCAATCAACGCAAACGTATACCTCCTCGGATATTCAACAGCAGAACGTGGCTAATTTTCTTCTTATCTCTGTTCGTTTTTATACGTTGATTGAAAGGTAGGTCATCATACTAGGATTTATTTTTCTCGGGAGGTTTTATTTCTTTCCGTAAGATTTTACGACAATGACTGTGATCAGTAGAAGATATGCAGTGACTGCGTTTGAAAGTAATAACTTTTCCATATGGAGCAAAAGAGTCACGGCTATTTTATCATCAAATGACTTAAAATACTTTTTTTAAAAGCAGAAGATGATGAATTTAAAGAAGAGGAAAAAACTAAATCAAAAAAGGCTTGTGCACTCCTTTTATTGCTTCTAGATGACAGAATTTTGACTTTTCCTTAAAAGGAAGTTAAAGCCTGTAAGATTTGGAGAAGTCTTGTATGTACTTATGAAGTGAAAGATGCTGTCAATCAAATACTGACGCAAAAAGCTATCTACAATGAAAAATAATAAAGACATTCTAATGCGACAGCATATAGATGAATTTTTAAAACTAATTACGGATTTACGATTATCTGGTGCTGAGGTAAGTGGCATAGATTGGACTGTTTACATTTTAATGCCATTACCTAAAGAATATGAGGCAGTCAAAGTTGCTTTAGAAAATCATCACAGTATTAACTTAACTTTAGAATTTGTTTCCCAAAGACTAATTCACGCTGAAGCACTGACAAATGATTCTAATAACAGAGATAAAAATATTCTGTTAAATCTACGCTCGATAATGTAACATTTTCAACTGCACATAAGAAATCATTTTGTGATTTTGTAAACGTAAAGGAGACGCATCAAAATTTTGCAGAATGAAAAATTGTAAATGCTACAAGTGTGGAAAAAATGGATTGCACATCGCGATTGTAGATATTTAAAGACTAATACAACACATTTTGACAAAAAACACTCTGCTTACGAAATATCTTTTGTTGTAGAAACTTTAAACAGTTTAAAACTCATCATCAATTCTGACGCTACTTCCACAAATGTGTTCTCAAAAAGAATGGTTCAGCTAGCTAAAAAATGCATCAGGAACTATTCAATGTTCCTCAAAATCTGTAGTTCTCGAAATTACAGGTAATGGAGACATTCGCGGTGAAATATCGAATAATGTTCATATACATTTGAGAGATATACTTTTTGTTCCAAATTTGAATGGACAGCTCATCGCAGTGAAAAATATAGAAAGTGTCGGATTATGTGTAATCTTCAAAAATGAAAAAGTTCTTATTGAGAAAGAAATTAAGGGTTATATTTTGACCGCCGGAAAATTTGTGGTCCAAATGTCAGTTCGTTTACTTAAAAGAAAAACTGATGCTGCAAACGAACTTAAAACTTTCTGTAAATTAAATCCTTCAGTAAGAAAAATTCGATGTAACAACGCGAAAGAATATGTTTGTGGTGAATTTCTAAATATTGCAAATGAAGCTGATATACTTGTAGACTTGTGTCCCCGTCAATGTGTGAATCGTGTATCAGAAAGCGCAAACTGATGTCTTTTAGCAAAAGGGTGGGCAATGTTATTTGTTGCTAATTTACCTAAGAATATTTGGGGCTTTACAGTCATCACTGCAGCTTATGTAAATAGTAGATTATGCATCTCCAATATAAACATCCCCCATATAGACAATACCACATGAATGCATTAACAGTCATACTCCTGCATACTATTTAAAGTATAAGGATCATCTTGATTTGAAGAATCTCAGGGTATTTGGTTGTGATGCCTATACGCTGATATCCAATACTCAAAGAAAGAAGTTAGATGAAAAATACAAGAAAATATTTGTAGGATTTTCATCATTGGGATATCGCCTATTAGATCCTAAAACCAAGCGTATCATTATAATGGGTTTTGCAAATGGGTTTTGCGGTAAAAGAAAGATGGAAAGTACAAAGTAAGCTCGCGGGTTCTTGCAGAAAGAAGGAGTGGCCTATACTCAGACTTTTTCACCTGTTATGAGTATGCCTGCTTTAAGTTTAGTTTTAAATACTGTGTTAAATGAAAATTTCATTGTTTTTGTTTTGGATGTTAAAACTGCTTTTCAAAATGGGAAATTAAATTAAATTATTTATATGGATCAGCCAAAGGTGTATGATGATATTACTGGTAAGAAATGTAAACTTAAAAAGAGTTTGTATGGCTGCAAGCAAGCCCCACATCAGTGGTATCTAAAATTTCTAAATTTTGTGATTAAGTTAGGTTTCAAACAATTTAATTCTGAATCATGCATTTTTACAAGACATGTAAATTTAAAGAAAATATTTGTGGCTCTTTACGTAGATGACCTGTTGATTGCAGGTTCATATGTTCGCGAAATTATTGTTATTATTGATATGTTATCTAAAGAATTTCAGACGTCAAAATCAGAAAAGGCATCTGAATTCTTAGGCATCCGAATGGAATTTAACTCGGACAAGTTGTTCTTAGATCAAGAAACCTGTATTTTAATATTGTTAGAAGAGTACAAAAAACTTGATTGTAATACATGTCCTACTACTATTGAACTTAAACCACGTGCTGCAGATTTTGGAAAAGGTAATCGATTTAAGGGACTTTATCGAGAAATATTTCGGTCCCTTACTCTATTTAGCTTATGTACCTAGACTTGATATTTTGTTTGCAATTAACTGCTTAAGTCAACTTCAGGAACATTCTACCGATGCTTCTTGGTGTGCTTTAAAGGATCTAAGGGGTCTAAGTCATCTAAGGGGGTGCCAAAATGCGATGATTTGTTTGAAATATGCGATGCTTACATAACCAGGTTAAATGCATACAATTCAACGAAACTTCGTGCTTATCATGCTGAATATGTGAATATATAAAAAAACATGTTTGCTAAGTCGATATAATTCCTTTTACTATTTAAATCATTTAATTGATTTAATTTATATATAGGCGGGTTTTGTGCTGGCTACAAAAAACTTGTTTTTAAAACTGTATTTAAAGTATTCTTATCTTACTATTCTCAATAAAATATTGTTGAAAAGATGCTGTAGAAACATGACAGATGGTTGGTTGTTTAAAAAACATTTTATCATTTACTAATAAGTCAGGGGTTACAATTGACCCGAGATTACACTTACTACTTTTTACCTTAATTAAATCAGTTGACGTATTTCTTCTGGATTACCTTTAACTCCCCTAACGATTATTTAATATTTTTCTCTAATAGCTAAACTTCTGTTCTTTTCATAACAAAACCATAAAATTAGATATCTCTATTGTTCTAATATATTCCTATCTGTCGCAGAGTAACCCATAAGAGCATTATTGAAGGAAATATGTCTAATTTATTCTGAATTAAGAAGAGAACAAATTATGTTGTTTGACAATCTATTAAGCTAGAGGGCATATCCTGTGAAACATCGGTATCTATTTACCAAAATCCTCCAGATGTTATGGAATAGCAGAAATCGTTCATTCTGGAAAACAGGATTTATGCAAGTATATTAAATACTTATATAGTCGAGGAATATTAATAAACTACCGAATTACGTAATCTGGAATTGCAGGTGTATTGTAGTTTGAAATTTATTTTATATATTTATTTTGAAAATTCTGAATCTTTAAAAATAAAACAGTGTTCGTACGCTTTTACGACACTTTTTAATAGAATTTTTCACCTTATGTAAATAAGAAAATTTGAAATTTCAGGTATTTAAATATTAAATAGAAATTTTCAATTAAATAAATGTGATAAAAGCGTACGAACCCTGTAAAAATATATATTTGAAAAAATAATTGTTATCGTAGACTTTAGAAATACATCTGCAAGTCAAAAAATAATGATACAATGAATCGGAAAATTAATCATTATTTTATTTTTCCTCTAATTTCTGTGGATTACTTCAAACCATTCATTTTAGAAAATATGATGTAGACAAATAAAGGACAAAGTAAACAAGAACGAAAAATCATGCGTCAAGCATAGATTATGTAACTCTTTCCAACGCTTCCAAAATAATTTTACAAATCACTACCGTTTAATAAGCTGAAAGATAACATCTAAGTAAACAATTTGGAAAACGCATAACATATTTAAAAACATAATTTCAGCAATTTCCAACATGTACAATATTCGGAAAAATATCCGAATACTTTTATTCAGCCCTGTATAGGATCTATAGATTTGTATGTATACTACATACGATGCTAAATTTTAGTTCAGTTAAGAAACGCATAGCACAGTTTAAAATTCTCCTTCTGGAGTTTCTGTCAATAAACGGAAATGTGTTCGAGAACTTTTGTGCTTCCCTGCATATTATTTACATAATTTATACACACCACGTAATAAACAAAAAAGTGAGTTAAATTTAAAATCGCATTCAGTATCTTAAAACGCACTTCCAGGAATTATTGTTAACAGACAGTAGAGAATTCTTTTGTGTCTCCCTGTAAATGAACGATGACTGCTATACACACAATATTCTGTAGTAAGCCTTTTGTAATGCACCTTAGTGATATATGTAAATTTCAATGCGTTTAAAACTGTGAAACATTATTTAAATAAACCGCAGACGATTTTTCTCCATAGACGTA
This sequence comes from Maratus michaelseni, assembly GCA_963931845.1. NCBI lineage: Eukaryota > Metazoa > Arthropoda > Arachnida > Araneae > Salticidae > Maratus > Maratus michaelseni. The sequence goes on along the minus strand of OZ007587.1, from coordinate 303,146,014 downwards.
ATGTAACGGAATTCTTTTGAGTGTCCCTGCAAAGTAACTGTAAGTGCTATGCACACTCTAGTCCATATTAAGCTTCTTGTAATGCACCTTAGTGATATATATCAATTACGATGTGTTTGAAATTGTATAACATCATTAAAATAAATTCAGATGATTTTTCCCCATAGACCGTAATGTAATGGAAATCTTTTGAGCGTCCCTTTAAAAAAAACTATAAGTGCTACACACTTCTGTTGAAATAGGGAACATACTATTGATAACGACTAGAGCACCGCCAGACGGCAGACGGCCAGACGGCAGACGACCAGACGGCAGACGGCAGACCACCAGACGGCAGACGGCAGACCACCAGACGGCAGACGGCAGACGGCCATACGGCCAGACAAACCGAAGTCATAAACACTTTTCAACTAGGTTGGAAAGTGTTAATAAAAAAAGACAAGTACTATTTAATATACGAAAATATAATAAAACCACGAACTAAAATTAACGTAACCTCTTCTGAGTTGCCCTCGATTCAGAAAAGCGTTCCTTTATCTTTAGGAACTTCAGAAACTTGTCGGTTTTCGGGATTTAAAGAAGAATTTATAAAAACAAGAATTCTTTTACTGCCCATACTTTTTGGAAAGGTTTCCGAGTAGTTTCTATAATGTATTAATCAGTTTTGTCAAACCAGAATATCTGTTTGTCGAATGCTATAATTTCAGCTGCGTAATTGAATTTATACGTGCATAAATAATAGCATAATATTAATTTTAATGTTAATTTAACTGCTGTTAATTTATCATGTTTGTCCGAAAAACATGTTTGTTGAACATGAAAATGTTTACTTGAGAAAATTGACAGTATTCGATAAACCTATATTCTGGGTTTAGGAAACTGTTATAACTACTCGTGTATGTTTCAGAAAATCACGGACAGCAAAATAAACTATGTTTTTATAAATGTTTCTTTAAATCTCGAAAATCTTTTAGTTTCTGGGGTTTCTAAAGATAAAGAAAAGTTTTTCGAAATCATGGGTAACCTGGAACAAATTATTTTACATTTTAATTCGTTCATAAGTTATATTTTCGTAGATTAAGAAACATTTGTCTTTCTTATTACAATGAATACGTAGAATATAAATAGACTATGGAATTGCATTATCTTTAGAATATATCGTTGACGAACAGGTTTTTAGGGATTAAGAAGATTTTTAAGTAGAAAAAAAATCTATGCGTTTATTTGCTGTGGTAAATTTTATACAAATATCTATAAGTTGAAATATGTAGTATAGTGACAATTTATCCCATTTTTTTCCGACACATATTTTTACACATATTTTTACAAAATATGGTACAGAGAAAATATTTAAACTGTAACAATATCTAAATATTTTGGAATACCTTTAAAATAAATAACTTAAATAGTAAAAATAAAAATTCAAAATGCAATTAAACTACTTATTTAAGAATTGTATGTTAAAAGATTCCTTAAATCTAATATTTTAAAGATTATTAGAAAAATCTACCTTTATATTAAATGAAGCTACTTAGTAACGAGTATTTCATACTTCATAGTATTAAGGGAGTTTCAAGCATTTTCCTCAAAAAGCTGTTTTAAGTTTTTACCTGTTGGTGATAAGTAGGCAAAGCAAATTGCAAAACCGTTCAAAATAAGATCGAAAATAAGATTATGTTTATGCAATAGTACACCCAAGGGTAGACAATGCGGTCACCAAATTTTCCATTGGCGACAAGGTATTTTTTTTTTCTTCTGGCGACCAAGCTGTTTACTTTGGCGGGTTTTCTTTTCGTTTCTTTTTCTTTTTTCTTCTCTTTTTTTTCTACAAAAATTGGCCTAAGAGAGCACAAATGACATTTTTTATTATTATTATTTCTCATAAGGCATCACAAAGTTGCGCAATAAATTTAGAAATTATATTCAAACAAAAAATATATTATGTTTTGTGTTTAATTTGGCAAAAATAAGTTCATCAAATAAAAATTTTTAAATTATAAAATCAGAATTATCTGACTGACTTCGACAGGAAAATAGGCAAAATCATTCTTTCCTGCTTCACTAGTTCATCGATGCCCCTTTCATCAGATACAGATTTTGTACCACTCATCCGGACATGTGAAGCATTCTATAATCAGCATTTCCCGAACATGCCGGTTAATTCAGCTTTTATAGTATTTTGTTTCTTCAGAGATATATAAGTTTGATAAGTTTCATTAGAAAACTTACTTTATAAATTATGTAGTATTCTAAATTATGCAAATAATAGTTCTAAAGTATGCTTGTTATTATTTTTTTCAATCAATTCATAAAAAAGTTTTGTCCTTTTTGAAAATTATTGCGATGGAGGGTAAGATTTTTTTTTCTTACTGGCGACTAAGGACTTTTTGCTAGCTACTAGAGTTTATCAAATTTGTAAAGCTCTGGTCGACACATTAACTTTCAAAAAGTTACACTTTTACATTTTTATGTGACCCCCTATTAAAATTGGATAAACTAGAATTTTTTCATGTTTTCTACAACAAGATAATTACAAAAAAACTGCATAAGTCAATATTTATAATTAACTGACATATGATAAAGAAACAAAGCTGACTTACAACACTTTTTCGCACGATTTAAAAAATCATTTGATAAGTTAAAAATTGCGACCATTTACAAATTGATAATGGCATTTTTTATAGTAAAATATATTACCAAATGTTTTAAAATATCATGAACTCTAAATAAAGCATTAAGTATACAAACATCATGCATAGAGAAACAAATATATTGTTTTAAATAATTGAAACATAATTTTTAAAAAGCAATTTGTAAACTTTTTAAACAAAGCCTACAGTACAACTGATAAGCGTAAAACACGATTTTATAACAACGCACATGTTATTTTACATAAAAATAACAAAGTGATAAAAGTAATTGAATAATAATTTACAAGTTAATTATATTAAAATATAAGAAATCGTAAAATAAAGTTTTAGAAGTCATAAGAGTTCAAGGGAATTTTGCGATTCATAACATTATCTAATCTAGCTTGTCTTAAAAAAAAATGATTGAATTGCAATGCTTAATCTAATGAAACAGACAATGTGCTTCAAAAGTCGTCGCTTGAATGAAAGAAATATTCTTCCCATAATTGTTTTTAAAATGAAAGACAATCATTTCATCTTTTGAACATGGTTACTTGAATTTTTTTTCATGATTGATCTTAAATTTCACTTTTAGTTATTTCTATTTGTATTTCTTGTCAATATTCTTTGAAAAGTGTATTTGTAAAGAATACGTATTTTCTATAGTGCGAGCGAATACGAACATTTACGTCAGATTTTATTTAAAATATCAAAATTTACAACACAAATTGTAGAAAAAAATAAGTAATACAGAAATATATAAAACAAAAGTTTGCTTTTTTTATCTTTAGATACCTAAATTACTTTATAATTTTTATTTGTTATCTTTATTATTATTTCATATTTATTATTATTTTTATTTTTGTATCTTTATATAAAAATAAATTAAATTAACTATTCCATTGATGCCAGCAAAACCAAGCCTATTAACATTGTCAAAAGTTTTTTTATGACACAAAAATAACAACAAATGAAATAATATCTTGAAATTAAAAACCTTACACTCTTATTTTGTAACCTTCTGTAATTTTTCCCGATTAAGTTTCGTTTTAGATAAAATCAAATTGTTTTTGTGTCACAAAATATAATGAAAAATAAATTGCAAGAAAAGATTAAACCAGAAAACATTTTTTTATTGGTACTTTTGTAGACAGTAGAATGGTTTTTTATTATGTTTTAATCACACTTTTTGTGATAGAGAATATTATATTACTTTAAGACAGTTAAATGATACAAAAAAATATTGTGCATTAACATTAAAAGAAGCAACTTTTCAAATAAAACAAAACTAAAAATCATATTGTTATCAAATAAACTCTCTAACTGTGATAGAGAGTATTATTTTACTTTAAGACAGTTAAATGATGTAAAAAAATGTATTGTTAAAAGAAGTAACTGTCTAAATAAAACAAAGCTAAAAATCACATTGTTATAAAAACAATTAAAGAAATAAATATTTAAAAAAAATTAATACAGACGTTAGAAATGGTAACTTCCGAATATCAATATAGTAGATAACGAAAAGGAAAAACGTTAATGGAAGCTCTTATGCAGATTTTAAATCTGCAATTTTTTTTTTGAAACTCATTTTATTAAATCGTAGAATTTAATATACCCCAGCAATTACTTTTTATCATTAATTGTCTATTGGCCATTAAAGTAAGTCAGGAACGCTGTAAAAGAACATTATGTATTGCACTTCTTTATTAACGGAATTAAAAAAATACGCAGAATATAAATTTACTTTCTACGACAAACAATTCCATAATTTTCGTTTTTACTATCTAAAATTTCTTTTAACGAGAACGCTTTGATAAAAGAAGACGGTCCCTTTAGACCGTTAAACAGTTATACATTTCTCTATACCTCACAATTATAATAGGCTGTATATACCAATATTTTTGTCGACGGCGTTTCGTTTCATATAAAAAATAATGTAGTACATAATTCATAAATTTTGTTTTACTGTTTGTTTAATGGTTTTTGTTACTAAAAATGTGTTTTAGAATCGGAAACATTTTTAGAATATATCTGAGTCTATTTATTGTATTTCATTAAAACGAAAAAATGTCAATATTTAAAAAGTCAATATTTAAAATATATTAATACAATCTGCTCATTTTGTTTTCCAACCCCTCTTTTCACTACGGTGGTATGATCCACTTGGTTACCATGGGAACTTGATGACGTTCGTGATGATGATGTTTGCGCACTCTCCGATCATGTTTTCTCCAGAATTCTGACGTGTAAGCTCATTTTGACATTTTCGACTTGTTTTGTAACATCCTGATGACGTTCGCAGAAGCGAAATGAAACGTTGATGTTTAATTGTGTTGTAAATTCATGATTTTAATGTATGTGCCATTTAGCAAATGTTGTATTTGAATTGTGAAAAAATGTCAATCTTGTGATTTTTAGGAAATATACAAATTTAAGTTTGCGACGGGGGATTTATCATTCACATCCTCAAGCTTTAACCTCTTCTAACTCCTTGAAGATTTGATTAAAAGAATATAAATTATGCTATTATATATAATGATATATTTTCTGGATCTCGAAAAAAATAACCAAATTTTATTTATATTCGGAAAGTAGTCACAATTCACTGCCAAAATGTTTCTAATTGTGACCCAGTCTTCATATATGTTATATTTCCTCTCTGCAAGTGTTACGTGGTAAAATACCATGGTCAGGACTGATATTTGATACCTTGTGGGACTGTTTAAATAAATTATTTTAGTTCTAAATCAGCAATTTTGAATACATACTGTATATTCTTACCATTCTAATCAGTGGAAATCAGTAGGAAACGCTTATGTAAGGTAAAGCCAGGAGAGATGGCGCGGTCGGTGAGATTGCGCACATAGTGGTACGGGAGGAAGGTGTAGAGTGAGCGCGCAGCGACTCCAGGTAGTTGTACAACAGCAATAGTGGAGTGTCTACTTGAAAGTGCACGTTGATTGTTTTGAGCGTCTAAGATAAAGCATTCCTATTTTGTTTTGTTTTCCCAAAGTAAGTGCTTGAATTTTCATAGCTATTCTTCAGAATTTCTATACAATGTCAGTAGTGCAAAATATTTTAAACTTAAACGATTTCACATAAGCTTCTAATCTAGACTAACAGTCTGAACATGAGCGGTTCGTTTTAGTAGCAGCCATGTTTAAATAAAAGGCCGAGCAATCTCTCCTGCCGAAATTGGACAGTTTGCGCATCTGCTACTTAGGAGAGATGGCGCATTGTTCTCATTAGCGTCCATGCTAGGATAGATTACGCAGCTTATTGGTAAATATGCATAAAAAGAAAGTAAAAATGAAAATGGACTAATTTTAAGTTAAACGTGTTATCAAGTAACTTAATGTTATTTTGTAATCTTATTTGGACTTGCTTTTTCTGATTCTTTTTTTTCCTTTAATTAAAAATTTTTAATCGTTTTTAAAATTATTTCCTTTTTCTGATTCTTTAATCATTAGGTTGAAATATTCACTCCTAATGCAGTAATATTTGTTCACAGAAACCTTACAACAATGTCATTTAAGTTTAATTATTATTCTTAACAATTTAACTCTCTCCTACCCATGTCTCCCCTGTACCCATGTACTCAATCTCTTCTACCCATGTGCGCAATCACACCAACCCTGAAAGGACAGATTGCGCATAATAACTTTCTTGGTTTTATTACAACTCTTCTATTAAATTAGAACATAACAAAAAAATAGCAATGGAAATGCATAAAAAACAAATGAAGTAAAAATTATTCATGGATAGTTTAGCAAAAAATTAATATTTAGATTTTTTATTGTTAATCTTTTGAATTGTGCGCAGACTTTCCTTTCTTTACCTTAAAAAAAGAAATCCGGCCGACCGCCCACTGTCTGTACCCCAATAATTCGCATAAATTCTTTTGCAAAGAGTCTGGATATTTCTTCTCAAAATGTCCAAAACATTGTTTAAAACTCTCTTGGACTATATAATTATTGTTTGTACCGCGGGTAACATGTGTCAAGCTAAGAAGACTAACGAGATGAGAAAAGATGCTCCAAATTTGCAAGATGGGCCGTATGAAAGATGTTTTGTGGTAGAATGAGAAACTCTTCACCATCGAGAAGGCTCAGAACCGTCAGACTGATCGATAAGTATTACGTTCAATGCAGAGAAATGAAAACAAAATAAAAATCGTCAAAGGATCTGTTTTTCTGAAAGGATTAATGGTTTGAAAAAGAGATAACCTCACGGAAAAAACACCTTTAATTTTTATTCATAAAAACGTAAAGATTAATGTTAAAATATAGCAAGACAAAGTGTTGGCTAAGATTTTGGCCCCACGGAAGCAAATAATCCTAATGGAATCTTTGAGATTTGGATCAGCAGGATCAGCAGGATCAGCAATGGATCAGTAGGATTTCTGCTTTCACATGGAGCAAAAACGACATTGGCCTTTTTCGACGCACATTGGCCTGGATATTTAACAAAGGATGAATGGCCTTCGAATAGTCGGATCTTAACACACTCGACTTCTGTGTTTGGGATTACTTAGAAGAAAAGTTAAAGAGCAAGAAAATGTCTAGCTTGCACTGTATGCAGCACGAAATTATCAAGGCTAAGGACGGTTACCTGTGCCGCATGGTCAATTCTGTGATCTGTCGTTTTCAAGATTGTGTAAAAGCGAATTGTGAACAATTTGAACAATTCGTTAAAATATTGTTATTTTGTTAGAATAACACATGTCATCAGGCAGAGTATATTTTAGATAGCTTTCATTAGAAAATGCTACCTATTGCAGCCATTCGAAGGAAAGAATTCCAAAAAATTTTGATACAAGGATTGCGGAACATTTTTTGTTTTGGATTTATCTTAAAAAATGGCTGAGATATGGCAGTTTGAAATTCTAGGGTGGCTGACATTTTGAAACAATCTGATTTTATTTATGCTGTAACTCTCATTCTGAAATTCGCATTCAAATTCAGTATTAACGAAAACCGGGATTGCATTTTTTATAATCGGGTTCGAAGCATTTTATCCTCGGGTGTTTCAGTAAAATGAGTTGAATTTTTAAAAAACATGGACTATGAAAGCTACCGTTTCCTCCCGTAACAGGCCGGAAGGACGTTTTGAGAATATAGCGTTTTTCTTGCGCGCCAATACTTTTCAGCCACCCTGTGTAAACAAATTATGAACTTACCGACATAAATAATAGAATTCTAATGGTTACCATAAATAATGAAATGTTTTTGATTAATCGCTGGTATACGACTAATATGAAAGTACCAAAATAGCTTTTTGGTGTTGCTGGTGGAAAATGTATGAAAATATACTGAATGTAAAAAGGCAATTAAAGTATTGAATTAAAAACGATTTTAATCTACGTTCTGTGTGACGGTGAATATATATCGAAAATTTTTAACTCGAGAAACCTGTGTTAGGTTGCCAGGTTTATGAAAATAAGAAAATTTAGTTTTTAGTTAATTTCAAATAATAACAATATTTTAATGTAAAAATTTCTTAGCACTGTATCAAATATGTTATACTATTTGACACTTTAATATATATGTTATTATTAACCGACTTTATATCTCAAACGTTACACTTTGTTTTCTCTGAAATATCTATGTGCATGAAAACGCAAATGTAAAAGAAAAATATTAATATTAAAAAATGTATAAATTTCCAAAAGTGTTTACAAATTCATTTTTGAAGGAAAATGTATTTTTAACATTTAGAGTTAACGTATAACTTTATTTTGAAATCCTGCGAAATAAAACATTTTATCATAATGTTAACATTTCTTCAGAAGGTATCATAAGCACTTTAACAAAATAATATTACCTTTAACCTATGTGGAAATTTCAAATTAATTTCTAAGTAAAAAAAATATTAATCACTGAATAAAACTATTTTAAGTACTCACATTTATGTACCGTAGAGTGCATTGAGAAAGACCGAATGGGAAGTATTTCGATGTGTTTCTATTTTTGTAAGTAGGCAAACAAATGAATGCAGGAGGAAATTACAGTCTTATGCTGTGAAAGGAGAAATTTAACACTGAATAAACAGTTTCAATGAAACAGACACATTACCCTGATGGAAGATACTTTCAAAGTAAACATCGGTGAGTAAATTGCGATTCCATTATGCAATACATTTGTAAATGTGTGTATTAAAGTGCTATACGGGCAAATAAAGAAAAGAACCAGGAAAGGATTTTTGGAGAAAGTATACATGATGATATAGACATTCAGTGACGAATGTGAAATAAATTTTAGTTTTAAATTTAACATTTATATTCCAAATTATGAAATAATAAAAATTTCATTTCTCAAAGAATTTTTATGAATTTTGAAAAAGACGTTAAAAATTTGTGAAATCATTTAATACACTTAAATTTGAATTAATTATGATTTCGCGTATTAAAATTAATGAACGAAATCGAAATATATAGAGGATATTTACATTTGTCATTAAACGAATTCTTTAAAATAATAGATGCATAAGATAATAGGTATCCGTACCAAAACATACAACTAAGCCAACAGTGGCGCCAGTAATAGTAGTTACAGTAACCCTTACTTTTTGGCAACCCCATAGTTTATTTTTTATAGCTTATTTATTTCTTATAGTTTATTTATTTATTATAGCTTATACTTTTCATATTAGTTTATAGTTTATAGATTTTTGTTATAGTTTATAACTTTGTGTTATTTATTTATTTATTTGAATTTAGTTATTATACTTTTTTATTCATTTTATTTTATTTCTTATAATTTTTACAATATTTAACAATTTAATGTTATCAATAACGTTAAATTATTATTTTAAACATGATTGACAACAATAAACAAGTTGACAACCATTTTTAGCGATTTATCTTCAGGGTATGGATTATACGTAACTACCAAATAATGGATTTAGTATTTTACAGAATTAAACAATGTACAAATAAAATGGCCTGGGATATAAATATAGATATTGGTTAGAAATGAAACTTTCAATTCTATATCTTATAATTAAAAAAAAAAAGATGAACAGTTTTATTTGGAAAAGATATTGTCTACGTAAAAATATTTTTATTTTGTAGAATGAATTATGCTTTTGAAGCATGATAAAATAAAGTATCTATATCTCATAAGAAATTGTATCAGTGCCAACCGATGTGTTAAATGGATTTTATTATACTTATTTTCTTAATGATACAAAGTAATCTAATTCAAGTTTCATAACTTTTATTTAAGGAAAAACACATGGATTTGTAAATTTAGCGTATTTATTTTATTAGTAATCGAATGTTTGGTATTTTTCATTAATTATAAAAAATGGTGACAGGGCAATGGCCGCCTCTGGACCTTCTGTAGCGGTTGATCCGTACGTCTAGAGCATATTGACCTTTTTGTTAAAATGGCCTTTATTTGGAGATAATAATTTTCTTTTTTTCTCTGTCTGTTGGAAAGAAAACAATATTTCAAATATTGTAATGATAATATTAGTCTATTCATTTATATTTATTTATTTCAATTATTTTAGTGCACATAATTGCTAAAATTTACTCTGTATGCATGATGCTTTAGATAAATTGAGATTTCGAGTAATTTTGGAAATAATGAAACTAGTTGGATTAATAGTATACCGCCAGAAGTCAATACAATCACTTATAATCAGTCTACAATGTTTATACCAGCGCAACGTGAGCAGTTAATGAAAGAGGGAAGAAAAAGATTCAGATATTATGAATTATTTTAATGAATGTACAAATGGGAATGTCACAATCCCAAGAATAATTAGACGGTGAAAAGCCTCCGAAACAAGCTAAAAGCGCATTCAATTCTTACATGATATACATCACCATTATATTCAGTGCACAGGAAATGAAATGGATAACCAGGGCATTAACATTTTGAAAAATAAAGATCATTATAACAGATGTTTACAAATTTTAGAAGAGATGAGACTGCGAATATGAAATCGTGTAGCTAAATAAGATACAGCATACCAAAGCTTGGTATTGTTTAACGTCGAATACATTCATTATAAATAATTCATTTTCATTAAGAACGCGTGTTTAATCAAACGAACTGCAAGTCATTTGATGACTGCTTGTTTAAATTCCCTAAATTTCACTCAGTCCGCACTCTTTTTCAATGTCATTCATTTGCTGAAAAGTGTCAAATTTGGGAATTTAACTGCTTGTTATGCTATGGTTCCATTTAAGGTACACGGCGATCGGACTATTAACAGCAATGATATTTACAGTTATTCGAAGGCAGTCAAGTTTATAACAAAATGAATATGTGATTTCATCTAACAAAACAAGTTGGAAATTGTACGTCAAACGTTACAAACGAGGTGCGTTCGTACGCACGTTTTAGAATTAAATTCATGATATCCCGTGCGTAGAACGGGTTAAACAGTTAGTTAAGTATATATTTTATGACACTGTTCATACAAATATCTTATCTAGTTATATAAATATTCAGATATATATGTATCAGCTAGTTATATAAATATTCAGATCTTGATGATTTTTAATTCTGTGAAATGAATTATATCGTCTGCAGATTAATTTCTGTCATAAAATAAGTATCTCGGTCGCTTGACGATTTAACATCCATCGGAAGCTCCTATAACAAAAAAGCACCGATTTAAAAAAAAAATTCAAATTTCTTAATAAATATTTTTATTAATATCTCCTAAAGTTTTGATTCGATTTTAATAAAATTTGAAATGTCTCGACAAAATTCTGCAAATATAATATATTTTAAATTGCAAACCATTTGGTTGGGTAGTTTTTGCGTTGTTATATGCGGACAGACAGACAGACGGACAGACAGACAGACAGACGGACGGACAGACGGACGGACCAAACGACGACTATAGGTGCTACGTATTTATATAATTACGAACGCACCTAAAAATGAAGGAAATTTCGAATGGCCACAATTTTTTAAGTTTTGAAAATAGCGTTAATGAATGCAAATTACTCTCAATTCGATCAGAGGTCAGTTTAGATGCACCATGCAACGACACCATATTACTGTAAAGCCAGTGTTTGCAATAACTATACACGATGCGCAAACTCGGACCTTTGAATTTATTGGTGTCGATCTAAAATATCTGTTTATGTGCTTGTAATGCTCTACGTTGCTTTTTAAGGCAAAACAGCTTAATAGTACTCTAACAAGCATAAAATCCTTGTCAAAACCCGATACTGAATGGACAGAAGTGTTAAAAAAAGCTGGCATCCAACCAATTTTGTGGTTAACAACTGCAAAAATGTGTAACAAGAAATAACGAAGAAAGGCGAAAAATAACATATGTTGTCCGCGTATAGGACATCGCACCCAGTGGAGTTTCCCGGTTAGGGAATGCAGATCCAAGATTTGCGATGTGTTCCAATTATCACTGGTAAGGCAGTCTTTGCAATGCGACGATTGTAGAAGAGACGTATAATATCCTATCGTAAAAAAAGACAGGCGTGTAGATTAATATTCCCGAAAATTGTACATAGGAATTTGCATCAATGGATTCTACACCCGAAAGTGAGTATGTGTCTCATTGTCAAGAGTTCAACATTGTGCCGTTTGCAGTGGTGTCATCAACATCGCAATTTGACCGATAATGACTGAAATTGTGTACTCTTTCAGATCTGTTTCATGGATATTTTATGGATGGTAAGTAGTACCACGCTCACAACAAATCAGTTGCAGTTTATGACCAGATTACACAGTGAAACTACACTGTTAAAAATTTGCAGCAAACTGTCCAGTCATTTGACCGTTTTTATAAAAAACGGTTACATAATCGTAATTTAACTCTATTCTGACCATAATATAGGCAATAATATGGTCAGAATGTACTTAAATTACGGTTATGTAACAGTTTTCTATAAAAACGGTCGAATGACTGGACAGTTTGCTGCACATTTTTAACAGAGTATTATCATATAAGATCAGTATATAAGACAAGTCTTCCTCCATCTAGTTGCGACGCTTACGACATCATTGCAAACTGATGCTACAATGATCTCTTAAAAATAAGACTCACCAAACATGTAATTCAGGGAGATTATTAGGAGAATTTATTTGTTATTTATTTATTTATTTGAATTTAGTTATTATACTTTTTTATTCATTTTATTTTATTTCTTATAATTTTTACAATATTTAACAATTTAGTATTATCAATAACGTTAAATTATTATTTTAAACATGATTGACAACAATAAACAAGTTGACAACCATTTTTAGCGATTTATCTTCAGGGTATGGATTATACGTAACTACCAAATAATGGATTTAGTATTTTACAGAATTAAACAATGTACAAATAAAATGGCCTGGGATATAAATATAGATATTGTTTAGAAATGAAACTTTCAATTCTATATCTTATAATTAAAAAAAAAAGATGAACAGTTTTATTTGGAAGAGATATTGTCTACGTAAAAATATTTTTATTTTGTAGAATGAATTATGCTTTTGAAGCATGATAAAATAAAGTATCTATATCTCATAAGAAATTGTATCAGTGCCAACCGATGTGTTAAATGGATTTTATTATACTTATTTTCTTAATGATACAAAGTAATCTAATTCAAGTTTCATAACTTTTATTTAAGGAAAAACACATGGATTTGTAAATTTAGCGTATTTATTTTATTAGTAATCGAATGTTTGGTATTTTTCATTAATTATAAAAAATGGTGACAGGGCAATGGCCGCCTCTGGACCTTCTGTAGCGGTTGATCCGTACGTCTAGAGCATATTGACCTTTTTGTTAAAATGGCCTTTATTTGGAGATAATAATTTTCTTTTTTTCTCTGTCTGTTGGAAAGAAAACAATATTTCAAATATTGTAATGATAATATTAGTCTATTCATTTATATTTATTTATTTCAATTATTTTAGTGCACATAATTGCTAAAATTTACTCTGTATGCATGATGCTTTAGATAAATCGAGATTTCGAGTAATTTTGGAAATAATGAAACTAGTTGGATTAATAGTATACCGCCAGAAGTCAATACAATCACTTATAATCAGTCTACAATGTTTATACCAGCGCAGCGTGAGCAGTTAATGAATGAGGGAAGAAAAGGATTCAGATATTATGAATTATTTTAATGAATGTACAAATGGGAATGTCACAATCCCAAGAATAATTAGACGGTGAAAAGCCTCCGAAACAAGCTAAAAGCGCATTCAATTCTTACATGATATACATCACCATTATATTCAGTGCACAGGAAATGAAATGGATAACCAGGGTATTAACATTTTGAAAAATAAAGATCATTATAACAGATGTTTACGAATTTTAGAAGAGATGAGACTGCGAATATGAAATCGTGTAGCTAAATAAGATACAGCATACCAAAGCTTGGTATTGTTTAACGTCGAATACATTCATTATAAATAATTCATTTTCATTAAGAACGCGTGTTTAATCAAACGAACTGCAAGTCGTTTGATGACTGCTTGTTTAAATTCCCTAAATTTCACTCAGTCCGCACTCTTTTTCAATGTCATTCATTTGCTGAAAAGTGTCAAATTTGGGAATTTAACTGCTTGTTATGCTATGGTTCCATTTAAGGTACACGGCGATCGGACTATTAACAGCAATGATATTTATAGTTATTCGAAGGCAGTCAAGTTTATAACAAAATGAATATGTGATTTCATCTAACAAAACAAGTTGGAAATTGTACGTCAAACGTTACAAACGAGGTGCGTTCGTACGCACGTTTTAGAATTAAATTCATGATATCCTGTGCGTAGAACGGGTTAAACAGTTAGTTAAGTATATATTTTATGACACTGTTCATACAAATATCTTATCTAGTTATATAAATATTCAGATATATATGTATCAGCTAGTTATATAAATATTCAGATCTTGATGATTTTTAATTCTGTGAAATGAATTATATCGTCTGCAGATTAATTTCTGTCATAAAATAAGTATCTCGGTCGCTTGACGATTTAACATCCATCGGAAGCTCCTATAACAAAAAAGCACCGATTTAAAAAAAAAAAATTCAAATTTCTTAATAAATATTTTTATTAATATCTCCTAAAGTTTTGATTCGATTTTAATAAAATTTGAAATGTCTCGACAAAATTCTGCAAATATAATATATTTTAAATTGCAAACCATTTGGTTGGGTAGTTTTTGCGTTGTTATATGCGGACAGACAGACAGACGGACGGACAGACAGACGGACAGACAGACAGACAGACGGACGGACAGACGGACGGACCAAACGACGACTATAGGTGCTACGTATTTATATAATTACGAACGCACCTAAAAATGAAGGAAATTTCGAATGGCCACAATTTTTTAAGTTTTGAAAATAGCGTTAATGAATGCAAATTACTCTCAATTCGATCAAAGGTCAGTTTAGATGCACCATGCAACGACACCATATTACTGTAAAGCCAGTGTTTGCAATAACTATACACGATGCGCAAACTCGGACCTTTGAATTTATTGGTGTCGATCTAAAATATCTGTTTATGTGCTTGTAATGCTCTACGTTGCTTTTTAAGGCAAAACAGCTTAAAAGTACTCTAACAAGCATAAAATCCTTGTCAAAACCCGATACTGAATGGACAGAAGTGTTAAAAAAAGCTGGCATCCAACCAATTTTGTGGTTAACAACTGCAAAAATGTGTAACAAGAAATAACGAAGAAAGGCGAAAAATAACATATGTTGTCCGCGTATAGGACATCGCACCCAGTGGAGTTTCCCGGTTAGGGAATGCAGATCCAAGATTTGCGATGTGTTCCAATTATCACTGGTAAGGCAGTCTTTGCAATGCGACGATTGTAGAAAAGACGTATAATATCCTATCGTAAAAAAAGACAGGCGTGTAGATTAATATTCCCGAAAATTGTACATAGGAATTTGCATCAATGGATTCTACACCCGAAAGTGAGTATGTGTCTCATTGTCAAGAGTTCAACATTGTGCCGTTTGCAGTGGTGTCATCAACATCGCAATTTGACCGATAATGACTGAAATTGTGTACTCTTTCAGATCTGTTTCATGGATATTTTATGGATGGTAAGTAGTACCACGCTCACAACAAATCAGTTGCAGTTTATGACCAGATTACACAGTGAAACTACACTGTTAAAAATTTGCAGCAAACTGTCCAGTCATTTGACCGTTTTTATAAAAAACGGTTACATAATCGTAATTTAACTCTATTCTGACCATAATATAGGCAATAATATGGTCAGAATGTACTTAAATTACGGTTATGTAACAGTTTTCTATAAAAACGGTCGAATGACTGGACAGTTTGCTGCACATTTTTAACAGAGTATTATCATATAAGATCAGTATATAAGACAAGTCTTCCTCCATCTAGTTGCGACGCTTACGACATCATTGCAAACTGATGCTACAATGATCTCTTAAAAATAGGACTCACCAAACATGTAATTCAGGGAGATTATTAGGAGAATTTATTTGTTATTTATTTATTTATTTGAATTTAGTTATTATACTTTTTTATTCATTTTATTTTATTTCTTATAATTTTTACAATATTTAACAATTTAATGTTATCAATAACGTTAAATTATTATTTTAAACATGATTGACAACAATAAACAAGTTGACAACCATTTTTAGAGATTTATCTTCAGGGTATGGATTATACGTAACTACCAAATAATGGATTTAGTATTTTACAGAATTAAACAATGTACAAATAAAATGGCCTGGGATATAAATATAGATATTGTTTAGAAATGAAACTTTCAATTCTATATCTTATAATTAAAAAAAAAAGATGAACAGTTTTATTTGGAAGAGATATTGTCTACGTAAAAATATTTTTATTTTGTAGAATGAATTATGCTTTTGAAGCATGATAAAATAAAGTATCTATATCTCATAAGAAATTGTATCAGTGCCAACCGATGTGTTAAATGGATTTTATTATACTTATTTTCTTAATGATACAAAGTAATCTAATTCAAGTTTCATAACTTTTATTTAAGGAAAAACACATGGATTTGTAAATTTAGCGTATTTATTTTATTAGTAATCGAATGTTTGGTATTTTTCATTAATTATAAAAAATGGTGACAGGGCAATGGCCGCCTCTGGACCTTCTGTAGCGGTTGATCCGTACGTCTAGAGCATATTGACCTTTTTGTTAAAATGGCCTTTATTTGGAGATAATAATTTTCTTTTTTTCTCTGTCTGTTGGAAAGAAAACAATATTTCAAATATTGTAATGATAATATTAGTCTATTCATTTATATTTATTTATTTCAATTATTTTAGTGCACATAATTGCTAAAATTTACTCTGTATGCATGATGCTTTAGATAAATCGAGATTTCGAGTAATTTTGGAAATAATGAAACTAGTTGGATTAATAGTATACCGCCAGAAGTCAATACAATCACTTATAATCAGTCTACAATGTTTATACCAGCGCAGCGTGAGCAGTTAATGAAAGAGGGAAGAAAAGGATTCAGATATTATGAATTATTTTAATGAATGTACAAATGGGAATGTCACAATCCCAAGAATAATTAGACGGTGAAAAGCCTCCGAAACAAGCTAAAAGCGCATTCAATTCTTACATGATATACATCACCATTATATTCAGTGCACAGGAAATGAAATGGATAACCAGGGCATTAACATTTTGAAAAATAAAGATCATTATAACAGATGTTTACGAATTTTAGAAGAGATGAGACTGCAAATATGAAATCGTGTAGCTAAATAAGATACAGCATACCAAAGCTTGGTATTGTTTAACGTCGAATACATTCATTATAAATAATTCATTTTCATTAAGAACGCGTGTTTAATCAAACGAACTGCAAGTCATTTGATGACTGCTTGTTTAAATTCCCTAAATTTCACTCAGTCCGCACTCTTTTTCAATGTCATTCATTTGCTGAAAAGTGTCAAATTTGGGAATTTAACTGCTTGTTATGCTATGGTTCCATTTAAGGTACACGGCGATCGGACTATTAACAGCAATGATATTTACAGTTATTCGAAGGCAGTCAAGTTTATAACAAAATGAATATGTGATTTCATCTAACAAAACAAGTTGGAAATTGTACGTCAAACGTTACAAACGAGGTGCGTTCGTACGCACGTTTTAGAATTAAATTCATGATATCCTGTGCGTAGAACGGGTTAAACAGTTAGTTAAGTATATATTTTATGACACTGTTCATACAAATATCTTATCTAGTTATATAAATATTCAGATATATATGTATCAGCTAGTTATATAAATATTCAGATCTTGATGATTTTTAATTCTGTGAAATGAATTATATCGTCTGCAGATTAATTTCTGTCATAAAATAAGTATCTCGGTCGCTTGACAATTTAACATCCATCGGAAGCTCCTATAACAAAAAAGCACCGATTTAAAAAAAAAAAATTCAAATTTCTTAATAAATATTTTTATTAATATCTCCTAAAGTTTTGATTCGATTTTAATAAAATTTGAAATGTCTCGACAAAATTCTGCAAATATAATATATTTTAAATTGCAAACCATTTGGTTGGGTAGTTTTTGCGTTGTTATATGCGGACAGACAGACAGACGGACGGACAGACAGACGGACAGACAGACAGACAGACGGACGGACAGACGGACGGACCAAACGACGACTATAGGTGCTACGTATTTATATAATTACGAACGCACCTAAAAATGAAGGAAATTTCGAATGGCCACAATTTTTTAAGTTTTGAAAATAGCGTTAATGAATGCAAATTACTCTCAATTCGATCAAAGGTCAGTTTAGATGCACCATGCAACGACACCATATTACTGTAAAGCCAGTGTTTGCAATAACTATACACGATGCGCAAACTCGGACCTTTGAATTTATTGGTGTCGATCTAAAATATCTGTTTATGTGCTTGTAATGCTCTACGTTGCTTTTTAAGGCAAAACAGCTTAAAAGTACTCTAACAAGCATAAAATCCTTGTCAAAACCCGATACTGAATGGACAGAAGTGTTAAAAAAAGCTGGCATCCAACCAATTTTGTGGTTAACAACTGCAAAAATGTGTAACAAGAAATAACGAAGAAAGGCGAAAAATAACATATGTTGTCCGCGTATAGGACATCGCACCCAGTGGAGTTTCCCGGTTAGGGAATGCAGATCCAAGATTTGCGATGTGTTCCAATTATCACTGGTAAGGCAGTCTTTGCAATGCGACGATTGTAGAAAAGACGTATAATATCCTATCGTAAAAAAAGACAGGCGTGTAGATTAATATTCCCGAAAATTGTACATAGGAATTTGCATCAATGGATTCTACACCCGAAAGTGAGTATGTGTCTCATTGTCAAGAGTTCAACATTGTGCCGTTTGCAGTGGTGTCATCAACATCGCAATTTGACCGATAATGACTGAAATTGTGTACTCTTTCAGATCTGTTTCATGGATATTTTATGGATGGTAAGTAGTACCACGCTCACAACAAATCAGTTGCAGTTTATGACCAGATTACACAGTGAAACTACACTGTTAAAAATTTGCAGCAAACTGTCCAGTCATTTGACCGTTTTTATAAAAAACGGTTACATAATCGTAATTTAACTCTATTCTGACCATAATATAGGCAATAATATGGTCAGAATGTACTTAAATTACGGTTATGTAACAGTTTTCTATAAAAACGGTCGAATGACTGGACAGTTTGCTGCACATTTTTAACAGAGTATTATCATATAAGATCAGTATATAAGACAAGTCTTCCTCCATCTAGTTGCGACGCTTACGACATCATTGCAAACTGATGCTACAATGATCTCTTAAAAATAGGACTCACCAAACATGTAATTCAGGGAGATTATTAGGAGAATTTATTTGTTATTTATTTATTTATTTGAATTTAGTTATTATACTTTTTTATTCATTTTATTTTATTTCTTATAATTTTTACAATATTTAACAATTTAATGTTATCAATAACGTTAAATTATTATTTTAAACATGATTGACAACAATAAACAAGTTGACAACCATTTTTAGAGATTTATCTTCAGGGTATGGATTATACGTAACTACCAAATAATGGATTTAGTATTTTACAGAATTAAACAATGTACAAATAAAATGGCCTGGGATATAAATATAGATATTGTTTAGAAATGAAACTTTCAATTCTATATCTTATAATTAAAAAAAAAAGATGAACAGTTTTATTTGGAAGCGATATTGTCTACGTAAAAATATTTTTATTTTGTAGAATGAATTATGCTTTTGAAGCATGATAAAATAAAGTATCTATATCTCATAAGAAATTGTATCAGTGCCAACCGATGTGTTAAATGGATTTTATTATACTTATTTTCTTAATGATACAAAGTAATCTAATTCAAGTTTCATAACTTTTATTTAAGGAAAAACACATGGATTTGTAAATTTAGCGTATTTATTTTATTAGTAATCGAATGTTTGGTATTTTTCATTAATTATAAAAAATGGTGACAGGGCAATGGCCGCCTCTGGACCTTCTGTAGCGGTTGATCCGTACGTCTAGAGCATATTGACCTTTTTGTTAAAATGGCCTTTATTTGGAGATAATAATTTTCTTTTTTTCTCTGTCTGTTGGAAAGAAAACAATATTTCAAATATTGTAATGATAATATTAGTCTATTCATTTATATTTATTTATTTCAATTATTTTAGTGCACATAATTGCTAAAATTTACTCTGTATGCATGATGCTTTAGATAAATCGAGATTTCGAGTAATTTTGGAAATAATGAAACTAGTTGGATTAATAGTATACCGCCAGAAGTCAATACAATCACTTATAATCAGTCTACAATGTTTATACCAGCGCAGCGTGAGCAGTTAATGAAAGAGGGAAGAAAAGGATTCAGATATTATGAATTATTTTAATGAATGTACAAATGGGAATGTCACAATCCCAAGAATAATTAGACGGTGAAAAGCCTCCGAAACAAGCTAAAAGCGCATTCAATTCTTACATGATATACATCACCATTATATTCAGTGCACAGGAAATGAAATGGATAACCAGGGCATTAACATTTTGAAAAATAAAGATCATTATAACAGATGTTTACGAATTTTAGAAGAGATGAGACTGCGAATATGAAATCGTGTAGCTAAATAAGATACAGCATACCAAAGCTTGGTATTGTTTAACGTCGAATACATTCATTATAAATAATTCATTTTCATTAAGAACGCGTGTTTAATCAAACGAACTGCAAGTCATTTGATGACTGCTTGTTTAAATTCCCTAAATTTCACTCAGTCCGCACTCTTTTTCAATGTCATTCATTTGCTGAAAAGTGTCAAATTTGGGAATTTAACTGCATGTTATGCTATGGTTCCATTTAAGGTACACGGCGATCGGACTATTAACAGCAATGATATTTACAGTTATTCGAAGGCAGTCAAGTTTATAACAAAATGAATATGTGATTTCATCTAACAAAACAAGTTGGAAATTGTACGTCAAACGTTACAAACGAGGTGCGTTCGTACGCACGTTTTAGAATTAAATTCATGATATCCCGTGCGTAGAACGGGTTAAACAGTTAGTTAAGTATATATTTTATGACACTGTTCATACAAATATCTTATCTAGTTATATAAATATTCAGATATATATGTATCAGCTAGTTATATAAATATTCAGATCTTGATGATTTTTAATTCTGTGAAATGAATTATATCGTCTGCAGATTAATTTCTGTCATAAAATAAGTATCTCGGTCGCTTGACGATTTAACATCCATCGGAAGCTCCTATAACAAAAAAGCACCGATTTAAAAAAAAAAAATTCAAATTTCTTAATAAATATTTTTATTAATATCTCCTAAAGTTTTGATTCGATTTTAATAAAATTTGAAATGTCTCGACAAAATTCTGCAAATATAATATATTTTAAATTGCAAACCATTTGGTTGGGTAGTTTTTGCGTTGTTATATGCGGACAGACAGACAGACGGACGGACAGACAGACGGACAGACAGACAGACAGACGGACGGACAGACGGACGGACCAAACGACGACTATAGGTGCTACGTATTTATATAATTACGAACGCACCTAAAAATGAAGGAAATTTCGAATGGCCACAATTTTTTAAGTTTTGAAAATAGCGTTAATGAATGCAAATTACTCTCAATTCGATCAAAGGTCAGTTTAGATGCACCATGCAACGACACCATATTACTGTAAAGCCAGTGTTTGCAATAACTATACACGATGCGCAAACTCGGACCTTTGAATTTATTGGTGTCGATCTAAAATATCTGTTTATGTGCTTGTAATGCTCTACGTTGCTTTTTAAGGCAAAACAGCTTAAAAGTACTCTAACAAGCATAAAATCCTTGTCAAAACCCGATACTGAATGGACAGAAGTGTTAAAAAAAGCTGGCATCCAACCAATTTTGTGGTTAACAACTGCAAAAATGTGTAACAAGAAATAACGAAGAAAGGCGAAAAATAACATATGTTGTCCGCGTATAGGATATCGCACCCAGTGGAGTTTCCCGGTTAGGGAATGCAGATCCAAGATTTGCGATGTGTTCCAATTATCACTGGTAAGGCAGTCTTTGCAATGCGACGATTGTAGAAAAGACGTATAATATCCTATCGTAAAAAAAGACAGGCGTGTAGATTAATATTCCCGAAAATTGTACATAGGAATTTGCATCAATGGATTCTACACCCGAAAGTGAGTATGTGTCTCATTGTCAAGAGTTCAACATTGTGCCGTTTGCAGTGGTGTCATCAACATCGCAATTTGACCGATAATGACTGAAATTGTGTACTCTTTCAGATCTGTTTCATGGATATTTTATGGATGGTAAGTAGTACCACGCTCACAACAAATCAGTTGCAGTTTATGACCAGATTACACAGTGAAACTACACTGTTAAAAATTTGCAGCAAACTGTCCAGTCATTTGACCGTTTTTATAAAAAACGGTTACATAATCGTAATTTAACTCTATTCTGACCATAATATAGGCAATAATATGGTCAGAATGTACTTAAATTACGGTTATGTAACAGTTTTCTATAAAAACGGTCGAATGACTGGACAGTTTGCTGCACATTTTTAACAGAGTATTATCATATAAGATCAGTATATAAGACAAGTCTTCCCCCATCTAGTTGCGACGCTTACGACATCATTGCAAACTGATGCTACAATGATCTCTTAAAAATAGGACTCACCAAACATGTAATTCAGGGAGATTATTAGGAGAATTTATTTGTTATTTATTTATTTATTTGAATTTAGTTATTATACTTTTTTATTCATTTTATTTTATTTCTTATAATTTTTACAATATTTAACAATTTAATGTTATCAATAACGTTAAATTATTATTTTAAACATGATTGACAACAATAAACAAGTTGACAACCATTTTTAGAGATTTATCTTCAGGGTATGGATTATACGTAACTACCAAATAATGGATTTAGTATTTTACAGAATTAAACAATGTACAAATAAAATGGCCTGGGATATAAATATAGATATTGTTTAGAAATGAAACTTTCAATTCTATATCTTATAATTAAAAAAAAAAGATGAACAGTTTTATTTGGAAGAGATATTGTCTACGTAAAAATATTTTTATTTTGTAGAATGAATTATGCTTTTGAAGCATGATAAAATAAAGTATCTATATCTCATAAGAAATTGTATCAGTGCCAACCGATGTGTTAAATGGATTTTATTATACTTATTTTCTTAATGATACAAAGTAATCTAATTCAAGTTTCATAACTTTTATTTAAGGAAAAACACATGGATTTGTAAATTTAGCGTATTTATTTTATTAGTAATCGAATGTTTGGTATTTTTCATTAATTATAAAAAATGGTGACAGGGCAATGGCCGCCTCTGGACCTTCTGTAGCGGTTGATCCGTACGTCTAGAGCATATTGACCTTTTTGTTAAAATGGCCTTTATTTGGAGATAATAATTTTCTTTTTTTCTCTGTCTGTTGGAAAGAAAACAATATTTCAAATATTGTAATGATAATATTAGTCTATTCATTTATATTTATTTATTTCAATTATTTTAGTGCACATAATTGCTAAAATTTACTCTGTATGCATGATGCTTTAGATAAATCGAGATTTCGAGTAATTTTGGAAATAATGAAACTAGTTGGATTAATAGTATACCGCCAGAAGTCAATACAATCACTTATAATCAGTCTACAATGTTTATACCAGCGCAGCGTGAGCAGTTAATGAAAGAGGGAAGAAAAGGATTCAGATATTATGAATTATTTTAATGAATGTACAAATGGGAATGTCACAATCCCAAGAATAATTAGACGGTGAAAAGCCTCCGAAACAAGCTAAAAGCGCATTCAATTCTTACATGATATACATCACCATTATATTCAGTGCACAGGAAATGAAATGGATAACCAGGGCATTAACATTTTGAAAAATAAAGATCATTATAACAGATGTTTACGAATTTTAGAAGAGATGAGACTGCGAATATGAAATCGTGTAGCTAAATAAGATACAGCATACCAAAGCTTGGTATTGTTTAACGTCGAATACATTCATTATAAATAATTCATTTTCATTAAGAACGCGTGTTTAATCAAACGAACTGCAAGTCATTTGATGACTGCTTGTTTAAATTCCCTAAATTTCACTCAGTCCGCACTCTTTTTCAATGTCATTCATTTGCTGAAAAGTGTCAAATTTGGGAATTTAACTGCATGTTATGCTATGGTTCCATTTAAGGTACACGGCGATCGGACTATTAACAGCAATGATATTTACAGTTATTCGAAGGCAGTCAAGTTTATAACAAAATGAATATGTGATTTCATCTAACAAAACAAGTTGGAAATTGTACGTCAAACGTTACAAACGAGGTGCGTTCGTACGCACGTTTTAGAATTAAATTCATGATATCCCGTGCGTAGAACGGGTTAAACAGTTAGTTAAGTATATATTTTATGACACTGTTCATACAAATATCTTATCTAGTTATATAAATATTCAGATATATATGTATCAGCTAGTTATATAAATATTCAGATCTTGATGATTTTTAATTCTGTGAAATGAATTATATCGTCTGCAGATTAATTTCTGTCATAAAATAAGTATCTCGGTCGCTTGACGATTTAACATCCATCGGAAGCTGCTATAACAAAAAAGCACCGATTTAAAAAAAAAAAAAATTCAAATTTCTTAATAAATATTTTTATTAATATCTCCTAAAGTTTTGATTCGATTTTAATAAAATTTGAAATGTCTCGACAAAATTCTGCAAATATAATATATTTTAAATTGCAAACCATTTGGTTGGGTAGTTTTTGCGTTGTTATATGCGGACAGACAGACAGACGGACGGACAGACAGACGGACAGACAGACAGACAGACGGACGGACAGACGGACGGACCAAACGACGACTATAGGTGCTACGTATTTATATAATTACGAACGCACCTAAAAATGAAGGAAATTTCGAATGGCCACAATTTTTTAAGTTTTGAAAATAGCGTTAATGAATGCAAATTACTCTCAATTCGATCAAAGGTCAGTTTAGATGCACCATGCAACGACACCATATTACTGTAAAGTCAGTGTTTGCAATAACTATACACGATGCGCAAACTCGGACCTTTGAATTTATTGGTGTCGATCTAAAATATCTGTTTATGTGCTTGTAATGCTCTACGTTGCTTTTTAAGGCAAAACAGCTTAATAGTACTCTAACAAGCATAAAATCATTGTCAAAACCCGATACTGAATGGACAGAAGTGTTAAAAAAAGCTGGCATCCAACCAATTTTGTGGTTAACAACTGCAAAAATGTGTAACAAGAAATAACGAAGAAAGGCGAAAAATAACATATGTTGTCCGCGTATAGGACATCGCACCCAGTGGAAATTCCCGGTTAGGGAATGCAGATCCAAGATTTGCGATGTGTTCCAATTATCACTGGTAAGGCAGTCTTTGCAATTCGACGATTGTAGAAGAGACGTATAATATCCTATCGTAAAAAAAGACAGGCGTGTAGATTAATATTCCCGAAAATTGTACATAGGAATTTGCATCAATGGATTCTACACCCGAAAGTGAGTATGTGTCTCATTGTCAAGAGTTCAACATTGTGCCGTTTGCAGTGGTGTCATCAACATCGCAATTTGACCGATAATGACTGAAATTGTGTACTCTTTCAGATCTGTTTCATGGATATTTTAGGGATGGTAAGTAGTACCACGCTCACAACAAATCAGTTGCAGTTTATGACCAGATTACACAGTGAAACTACACTGTTAAAAATTTGCAGCAAACTGTCCAGTCATTTGACCGTTTTTATAAAAAACGGTTACATAATCGTAATTTAACTCTATTCTGATCATAATATAGGCAATAATATGGTCAGAATGTACTTAAATTACGGTTATGTAACAGTTTTCTATAAAAACGGTCGAATGACTGGACAGTTTGCTGCACATTTTTAACAGAGTATTATCATATAAGATCAGTATATAAGACAAGTCTTCCCCCATCTAGTTGCGACGCTTACGACATCATTGCAAACTGATGCTACAATGATCTCTTAAAAATAGGACTCACCAAACATGTAATTCAGGGAGATTATTAGGAGAATTTATTTGTTATTTATTTATTTATTTGAATTTAGTTATTATACTTTTTTATTCATTTTATTTTATTTCTTATAATTTTTACAATATTTAACAATTTAATGTTATCAATAACGTTAAATTATTATTTTAAACATGATTGACAACAATAAACAAGTTGACAACCATTTTTAGCGATTTATCTTCAGGGTATGGATTATACGTAACTACCAAATAATGGATTTAGTATTTTACAGAATTAAACAATGTACAAATAAAATGGCCTGGGATATAAATATAGATATTGTTTAGAAATGAAACTTTCAATTCTATATCTTATAATTAAAAAAAAAAGATGAACAGTTTTATTTGGAAGAGATATTGTCTACGTAAAAATATTTTTATTTTGTAGAATGAATTATGCTTTTGAAGCATGATAAAATAAAGTATCTATATCTCATAAGAAATTGTATCAGTGCCAACCGATGTGTTAAATGGATTTTATTATACTTATTTTCTTAATGATACAAAGTAATCTAATTCAAGTTTCATAACTTTTATTTAAGGAAAAACACATGGATTTGTAAATTTAGCGTATTTATTTTATTAGTAATCGAATGTTTGGTATTTTTCATTAATTATAAAAAATGGTGACAGGGCAATGGCCGCCTCTGGACCTTCTGTAGCGGTTGATCCGTACGTCTAGAGCATTTTTAACAGATTGCAACAATAAACAAGTTGACAACCATTTTTAGCGATTTATCTTCAGGGTATGGATTATACGTAACTACCAAATAATGGATTTAGTATTTTACAGAATTAAACAATGTACAAATAAAATGGCCTGGGATATAAATATAGATGACAAATGGAACCCATACCATTTTAACCTTTTGGTTAAAATGGCCTTTATTTGGAGATAATAATTTTCTTTTTTTCTCTGTCTGTTGGAAAGAAAACAATATTTCAAATATTGTAATGATAATATTAGTCTATTCATTTATATTTATTTATTTCAATTATTTTAGTGCACATAATTGCTAAAATTTACTCTGTATGCATGATGCTTTAGATAAATCGAGATTTCGAGTAATTTTGGAAATAATGAAACTAGTTGGATTAATAGTATACCGCCAGAAGTCAATACAATCACTTATAATCAGTCTACAATGTTTATACCAGCGCAGCGTGAGCAGTTAATGAAAGAGGGAAGAAAAGGATTCAGATATTATGAATTATTTTAATGAATGTACAAATGGGAATGTCACAATCCCAAGAATAATTAGACGGTGAAAAGCCTCCGAAACAAGCTAAAAGCGCATTCAATTCTTACATGATATACATCACCATTATATTCAGTGCACAGGAAATGAAATGGATAACCAGGGCATTAACATTTTGAAAAATAAAGATCATTATAACAGATGTTTACGAATTTTAGAAGAGATGAGACTGCGAATATGAAATCGTGTAGCTAAATAAGATACAGCATACCAAAGCTTGGTATTGTTTAACGTCGAATACATTCATTATAAATAATTCATTTTCATTAAGAACGCGTGTTTAATCAAACGAACTGCAAGTCATTTGATGACTGCTTGTTTAAATTCCCTAAATTTCACTCAGTCCGCACTCTTTTTCAATGTCATTCATTTGCTGAAAAGTGTCAAATTTGGGAATTTAACTGCTTGTTATGCTATGGCTCCATTTAAGGTACACGGCGATCGGACTATTAACAGCAATGATATTTACAGTTATTCGAAGGCAGTCAAGTTTATAACAAAATGAATATGTGATTTCATCTAACAAAACAAGTTGGAAATTGTACGTCAAACGTTACAAACGAGGTGCGTTCGTACGCACGTTTTAGAATTAAATTCATGATATCCCGTGCGTAGAACGGGTTAAACAGCTAGTTAAGTATATATTTTATGACACTGTTCATACAAATATCTTATCTAGTTATATAAATATTCAGATATATATGTATCAGCTAGTTATATAAATATTCAGATCTTGATGATTTTTAATTCTGTGAAATGAATTATATCGTTTGCAGATTAATTTCTATATATATTTATATAATTTCTATATATAATAATTTCTATATAATAATTTCTATAATAAGTATCTCGGTCGCTTGACGATTTAACATCCATCGGAAGCTCCTATAACAAAAAAGCACCGATTTAAAAAAAAAAATTCAAATTTCTTAATAAATATTTTTATTAATATCTCCTAAAGTTTTGATTCGATTTTAATAAAATTTGAAATGTCTCGACAAAAGTCTGCAAAGATAATATATTTTAAATTGCAAACCATTTGGTTGGGTAGTTTTTGCGTTGTTATATGCGGACAGACAGACAGACGGACGGACAGACAGACGGACAGACAGACAGACAGACGGACGGACAGACGGACGGACCAAACGACGACTATAGGTGCTACGTATTTATATAATTACGAACTCACCTAAAAATGAAGGAAATTTCGAATTGCCACAATTTTTTAAGTTTTGAAAATAGCGTTAATGAATGCAAATTACTCTCAATTCCATCAAAGGTCAGTTTAGATGCACCATGCAACGACACCATATTACTGTAAAGCCAGTGTTTGCAATAACTATACACGATGCGCAAACTCGGACCTTTGAATTTATTGGTGTCGATCTAAAATATCTGTTTATGTGCTTGTAATGCTCTACGTTGCTTTTTAAGGCAAAACAGCTCAATAGTACTCTAACAAGCATAAAATCCTTGTCAAAACCCGATACTGAATGGACAGAAGTGTTAAAAAAAGCTGGCATCCAACCAATTTTGTGGTTAACAACTGCAAAAATGTGTAACAAGAAATAACGAAGAAAGGCGAAAAATAACATATGTTGTCCGCGTATAGGACATCGCACCCAGTGGAGTTTCCCGGTTAGGAAATGCAGATCCAAGATTTGCGATGTGTTCCAATTATCACTGGTAAGGCAGTCTTTGCAATTCGACGATTGTAGAAGAGACGTATAATATCCTATCGTAAAAAAAGACAGGCGTGTAGATTAATATTCCCGAAAATTGTACATAGGAATTTGCATCAATGGATTCTACACCCGAAAGTGAGTATGTGTCTCATTGTCAAGAGTTCAACATTGTGCCGTTTGCAGTGGTGTCATCAACATCGCAATTTGACCGATAATGACTGAAATTGTGTACTCTTTCAGATCTGTTTCATGGATATTTTAGGGATGGTAAGTAGTACCACGCTCACAACAAATCAGTTGCAGTTTATGACCAGATTACACAGTGAAACTACACTGTTAAAAATTTGCAGCAAACTGTCCAGTCATTTGACCGTTTTTATAAAAAACGGTTACATAATCGTAATTTAACTCTATTCTGACCATAATATAGGCAATAATATGGTCAGAATGTACTTAAATTACGGTTATGTAACAGTTTTCTATAAAAACGGTCGAATGACTGGACAGTTTGCTGCACATTTTTAACAGAGTATTATCATATAAGATCAGTATATAAGACAAGTCTTCCTCCATCTAGTTGCGACGCTTACGACATCATTGCAAACTGATGCTACAATGATCTCTTAAAAATAGGACTCACCAAACATGTAATAGGGTGTATAGTCATCTTTGATGCAAACGCCTGTCTACAGGGTTTCTGTATATATAATTGCTGGTGTCGAACAGAAACTGATTTGCCATTTCACTACTTGTGGTGCGCCGATTCTTTTTTGTCACAAAGTGAACATATCTGTATTCTTAACCCATCATATTCCAAAAACAGCTACCTCGGGACGCATGCTACAATAACAGTTCTGGCAAATTCTTGCCAAATCCGGGTTAAATCACTGTGGGAGACATTGATTTCTGGCAAAATCTGTATTTTGTTGCCTTTTTCGAGCATTACAATACGTGTAAAACCCACTATGTTATGTCTGATCTAATATTTCAAAGTCACAAATCGATACTTTTGCGTTGAAAATGCCATTTTCACAATATCTCCAACGCGCACCATATCCTTTAAATCCATTATCAGCGCTATCACCTGAACAACACGCCTGAAAATCAAGAATTTACGTATGCACAATACTTCTTTTTGCATTCTGCTCTAATATAATGGTATATATAAAAATAAACACAGATATATATTCATGTAAATTCTATATATACGCACACGTATATATATACGCGTGTGTGTGTGTATATTTAGGGTGTATGGCAAAGTGCCTTTATCCATAAATACCAGAGTTAGTATTGTAACACAAGTGTCTACCTATTATAAAACAACCATGTGCTCTTTATGATGATGAATTATGATATGAGCTCTTTAGTTACGAAATATGCAAGTAATTGGTCCTATTTCTAAAACTATGAGAGATAGAGGAAAAACACCAATAACTCAATCGTAGAGCATCCTCGACATAGTATGAAATGACGTCTTGCTTGTAAAAATAACTTTATTTATTAACTTTATTTTAAAACCCTGTAAATTTATTATATATTATAGCTTTTACTTAGCCTAAAATCTTAATTTTTCGATAACTAAACACATTTTTAAATAAGTCACTAACGCTTATACAGATGCGACAATATTAGACAGACGTATGTTTACCAGGGATATAAATAGATTAGAAGAAATTTCCCCTATGGCATCCTCCAAGCAAACTTGGGCCTAACGCGGAGGTGGCCGCATGTGGCACTGCGGTCTGCATTCGCATCAAATTAACATTGTTTGCTATACGAGTGTGTAATTATTTCCTTTATAAAATGTTATTTTTACATTTTTTTTAATATGGCTCGAAACACTTTTGTATATGGATGTGACACGGACTATGTGAAAGCCGAAAGACGGAATAAAGAATTAAGTATATAAGAAATCCATCATTATTTTCTACTACCAATGTACACTTATGTATATTGTTGATCTAATATTTAACAGATTTTTATTTTTATTTGAAAAAAAAATATGAGTGAGTAAGACAAGGTCTAAAGTAACTTCTTTCAATTCTTTCTAAAAGTGTTGTTTAAGAGTCTATACAAAAGTTTCGTAAAAAATTTGTAACAAAACTTTGACAATATTCTAATCAGACTTTAAGCACTTTTAAATGAAATATTTAAGGCAAGTATATAAACTCCGACTTAGTATATGCTAAATATTTCTATGACATAAAAAACGTGTTATTTTTGTCCGAAGTCTTGTTTAAAAGTGTCATGAATGTTATGAATTCTTTGAACTCTTGAAATTATATTTTGTGTATATTCTCTTTTCTCTTAAAATGTTTGTTAATTTTTCTTAAATAAAGATATTCAGATGTTTGTATGTCATTTTTATTTAAATGCACAGATACATATGTTTTAATTTATGAAAATATATTGATCAAATGCACTATGAGCATAGACAAAACTTAAAGTTTTACATGGAAAAAAAAGAAATGAAAAATGTCAATAAATTTATTTTCTCTGATTGACAAGAAGTTTCTTGACTGTACAAAATTCTTCACATTACACATCGGTAGTAGTTTAAAGGAAAAGTTCATTTTATTTATTTTTACATTTTATATATTACACAGTATGAAAATACATATTCAGGTGATTTTTTTTTTATTTATACTACTCTAAAAGTAAAAATATTAATTATAATCAATGCCATGTCAAAATAGATTTAAAATATCACTTATACAAATATTACACGTGACAATTTCGGGTTCCTGTAAACATGGCAAGTTTACAAAGATTTAATCACTTCACTTTCTCATTTTATTTTTACAGTATGCATAATTTTACAATTTTTACCAAGATACTGTCTTAATTATTTTAAATAGTTTGTTCAGTACAGTAAACTTTAAAATAAAATAAAAAATAGCTTTGATTGAGCACTTGTCTTGAATAGGAGTTAATATTTTTTCTCATGCAGATGCAAAAAAAAAAAAATAATTTTTAGTTATTTGTAGTTTGTAAAATTTATTCTGAAGATTTAACAAATTCTTAAACTTCATCTTTTGTTTTAATTAGAAAAAAAAGTTAATCCATGAAATATTTACGAAAATAAACCTGAATAATTATTGTCCACAATTTTTATCTAGATACTGTCTTAATTACTTTAAATTATCTGAGTACAGTAAAATTTGAAAGAAAAAAAAATTACTGTGTTCCAGGCTTGTCTGGAATAAAATTTAATATTTTATGTTCCTTTTTAATAAAACAGTTGAAAAAAATAATTATTTGCAGTTTGTAAAATTTATTATAAATATTTTACAAATTCTTAAACTAGTTCTTGTTTCGTGTTTTCCTATAATTAAAAAATTCGTAAAAAATATCGCAGCATAATGCAGCTAAAAAAATAAATAATTACTAAAAAAAGTGTTCGTTTTTAATTTCACATGCAGGCAATACATGGCGCTCTGGCCAGCACTCGCATTATTGCACATTACCAAACTTCATTTCGGAGTCAAAATCGTAACACGGCGTTCCTCTACCTGAGATATTCTATTACCATGATGTTTATTAACAAAACAAACACATGTAAGCAAGATAAAATTTATTTTAATAGAAAAATCGCGTTATCACATGTTCAAAGATTTGAGCATTGGCTGTTTTGACACAAGCCTGTGTCACATGTTGTTTGACATGTGTACTCACACATTGCTGCAGAGGGTGGACACATTGATCATACTTAAACTTTAAAGACACGAGCGGCGTACTGAGTGCGCCGCTCGGTGAAAAAACAGTTGTGAATTCTAAAATATTTACGTGATTGTTATCTGAAGTACATTTGCAATCTTCACAAAGACAATTCAATGTTCAACCAATGTTTAAAGTCGAAGGTCTAAATTTTTTCTGCTCTCCTTTTCATTATTTTTATTGGTAAGTCAACCACTAGTTTACGGAATACAGCGTCGTGTAGTTGTGATATTTCGTCTCTTTTCTTTATTTTGTTTTATAAATGGGATGTCTGTTACTTTTATACTTATACTAGATATTAGAAACTACTCTTCTTTGCCATCAAAAGTTGGTATTTAGGCTTTAAAAGGCATTGGCGCACAAAGTACCCCGCCCGTGTTTTTAGGTTACTACAAACCGTCCGTGTTATATTAATTCAATTAAATTAGTTTTTTTAACAATTTTCTTTTTATTACTTTTATAAGAGTGCTGGATATATCATTAATAAGAAAATCATTAAAAGTTGTTATTTATTCTTTAAAAACCGATCGCACATAGAATGCGCCGCACGTGACTTTATGTTACAACAAAATGCCCGTGTCTTTAAAAGTTAAGTTTATTTCCTTAATACAAAACTTACACCTTGCTTATATGTTAGTTTTATTAGTAAATATGTATCTGCTTTACAGTGTTTTCTCAAAACAATTAGTGATGTAAATTAAATTGTTCATTGGTTTTCGAAAAATCCATTTTAGTTCTTATAATAAAGTTATTTTTACATTTTATACGTTATTTTATACAAAATCAAAGACGCTTTACATTTTTGCAATTGATATTTTATCGACATTTCTCATTATTTTATATATATAATAGATAACTTCCAAATTTTGCAACTAGGAGCACTGCGGTCAGTGTCATATGACAGCGCATCACTGTTTTACTATAGGTAGACACTTGTTCCACAATTTTAATTTTAGCAGTTCAAAATTATATTTAGGATAAAGGGGCTTTCCTATGCACCCTGTGTGTGTGTGTGTGTGTCTTAAGGGTAC
The DNA here is from genome assembly GCA_963931845.1 of Maratus michaelseni. Lineage (NCBI taxonomy): Eukaryota > Metazoa > Arthropoda > Arachnida > Araneae > Salticidae > Maratus > Maratus michaelseni. The sequence goes on along the minus strand of OZ007587.1, from coordinate 303,112,031 downwards.
CGTGGACCTTCAGTCGGGTTAAAACGACTAAAAAATAGCTTTTCTTATTTTGGTTTATTACTATACTTCAATCTTAACTGCAACATTTTCAAAAAACCGCGTGCAATTTCAAGGATTCCTATCAAAGTTCCGACCATTTCAAAGGGTATAACCAGGTTTACTATTAAAATATGCGCTTGAGTCAATCAGATCGAGTCTTACATGAATCGATAGCCCTTCAATACAGATGCGTTTTTGCCTTGTTTGAAGCATATATCTCAAACCCATGGGCAGTTATGACTCTTTATGTGCGTTTTGGAAAAAGGTACATTGTGAAGAAAGTAGTGATCGAATTTCCCCGAAAACAATCAGGGATGTGTAATATTAAAATACAAATAGTGGTTATTCTTTTCAGATTATTTTCTGCAAAATAGCCAGTTTTGTAAATTTTTTTTGTTTTTAATTTCACTTTTTAATTAAGAAAATATCGAAAATTTTCGGTGACCACCTTCATGTTTTTACCAAAAATACTACGAGGTATGATGTATATTTGGTGTGAGTTTCAACTCTCTACGATGGTTGCATCACAGAAAAAGAATTAAAAATGTGTTCCAGGGATGGCGGAGTTGCAAGTTGCGTATGTTATTACAAGTCCATACACAGTTCTATGTACAGTTTACGTATGTTATGTTGTTGGTGGTATCATTAAATCATTTGAAGGATACAATTGTGCTTTGTTAGTTGACAGTTGACGGATTTTTTTAATATTTTTCGGCTCAGTTTGACTTAACACTGTTGTTGATTAATCGAAAACAGTGTTAACACATTGAGGAAAAACAATCGGGGAAAACTTCAACCAGCAAATTTTATTAGACATTTTTGCCTTATTTAAAGGCTCTAGTCACAAAAAAATTACTGTCTTGAATAAGAACGAAATTTCTCTTCATTTTTACTGGTGGAAAATTATTCTGTTGGTAGTTAGGCTCTGAACGGGAGACATGAATTCACGTCTTTTGGAGATCTGTAATTCAGCCCATGGGCGGTGCTTTTCTGTTTCATATGTTCCATTATTTCTCAAAGAAAATACACAAAATTCGCATTTTTACAATTAGAGTACTATGCATATTAATAGTTCGATTAGAAACAGTACCACTATTACATACATCTTTTTATAATAGAAACACATGGTGATAATTTTGTTTGTTAAATAATGGAAACAGCAAATGTAACGCCCATAGACGGGGCTTCATGTTTAAAAGACGAAAAGCAATGTGTTAAGTAAAACTGCGCAGAAAACTAAAAACAAAATCAGTCAGCTGTTAACTAACAAAACAAAATGCTTTCCTTCACATGATTGCCACCAACAGCATAGCTACATGCGTAAACTGTACATAGAACTGCTCATGAACTTGTAATAACACATGCAACTTGCAACTCCCCCCACACCTGGAAAACATTTTTATTATTTTTTTTCTATGATGCACCCAGCGTAGAGAGTTGAAACTCACACCAAACATACATCACACATCGCAGTATTTTTGGTAAAAACATGAAGGTGGTCACTGAAACATTTCGATATTTTCTTAATTAAAAAGTTAAATTAAAAACAAGAAAATTTTTATAAAACTGGCTATTTTACAGAAAATAATCTGAAAATAATATCCACTATTTGTATTTTAATATTACACATCCCTGATTTTTTTCGGGGAAATTCGATCACTACTTTCTTCACAATGTACCTTTTTTCAAAACGCACATAAAGAGACATAACTGCCCATTGGTTTGAGATATATGCTTCAAACTTGGCAAAAACACATCTCTATTGAAGGGCTATCGATTCATGTAGGATTCGATCTGGTTGACTCAAGGGCATATTTTAATAGGAAACCTGGCTATACCCTTTGACACAGCCAAAATGTTCCAGGCGTCTTATGTTTTATCCAATTTTCATAATATTAAGTATTATTGTTAGTAGTGTGCTATATTTCAAAAATTGGTATTAATAGACATGCATTAATGTACATAAAAGGAAAATTTCGTAGTTATATAACTTTTTTCCGCGAATTTTTTTTTTTTTTTTAATGTAAATATTGGAAGTATTTTATTAATTTTTCTCAATATATTGGTACAATTTTAAAACGCATACCACCTTTTGTTGCAGTAATATAAAGCTATCATTTAACAAAAGACCATGTTCCTGAAGCCAAATTTAATGCGCATGGAGCATTTTTAATTGGAATGATTAATTATTATATTTTAATTAATAAATTAATTAATTATACACATTTTTGAATAATATTGCTTCATTTACTTATAAAATGTATGAATTATTATGCGTGCAAAATTTCAGTACAATTGAGTGAAAAATGAAAAAAAATGATTAATCCGACTTTACGTTGCACACTTAACATATAAATACTCATCAAACACTTGCTTCCAACGTAAAATTATTTAATAAATATGAGTTACTTTTAAACTACATATATATAAAATAAACCTCGACGTTTCGGTTAATCTTTATAACCATCATCAGGAGAAAAACCTTCATAAATATGAACAGCAAAAATTAAAATGTGTTACATGATTGAGTCACAATATTCAATCTGCCAAGACGCTCAAATAACGGAAAATTAAAACAACATATTCAAAATACGCCTGGTGGCGCCCTCTATGAATCAGAAATGTAACTGGAACTTATGTTCGACGGAATTAACGTTCATTTTAAAATGCATTTCCATATGGCAGGAACCGAAAATGATGGGATATCGTTGCAAATTTCATGTTTCCTTAGTGAAATTTCTATAGATTCACGGATGAAGGCTTTAAAGGGATTGTTTTGTCTGGAAATAACTTTGACGTTGTTAAAATCAATAAACCTAACCTGTCCGTTAGCAAAAGTTCTTGATAAGGCAGTGGAAAATTTATTGTATTTCAGATCTCTCTTATGTTCTTTAAGTCTCTCTACGATGCGACGTTTTGTCATACCAATATATGCAGAATTTGTACCATCGGTCCATTCAAATGGAATTTCATATACCCCAGATAAACAAGTGGCTGATAATGGGTCAATGCTTCTATTCAATAAATTAAACAACGTTATAGAATTGGATGCCACCAGTTGTATATTATATTTCTTGAAAACTCTCTTTAATCTTTCAAAAAGAATGGGGATATATGGAATTTTTCTGTAAACCTGAGTAACTTTAGGAGAAGAAACTACTGTAACCCTGTATTTATCAATTAATTTACGAATAATGTGCGGTTTATATCCATGTTTCATACCTACATTAATAATATAATTAAGTTCTTCTGCTAAGAATTCTCCTGAACAAACCAAAAATGCCCGACGTACAAACGATCTAAAGGCTGCAATTTTGAAATTCCAAGGAGAGGCTGCGGTGACCGGGATAACACAATCTAATTTCATTGGTTTCCGGAAAATTTTTCGTTTTAAACTATTGTTTTCTTTAAGGAGAAGAACATCAAGGAACGGAAGCGAATTATTATCCTCTAATTCTATCGTAAATTTAATATTATTGTCCAGGTGGTTGATATCATCAAAAAATTCGAATAAAGATTCTCTACCTTTATCCCAAACCACAAAAATGTCATCAACATAACGTAACCATAAGGTGGGCTTAGGATTACACTTCTCAAAAATATGTTCTTCTAATGGTCTTAATTTAAATTCAGCTAGTATACTGGAAATAGGGGATCCCATTGGTGCCCCTTTAGTTTGCTTAAAAAATATTCCTTTAAATACAAAAACATTACTTTCGTTAATTAAATGCAACCCAGACTTAATCGAAATTTTCATCTTGTCTGTCAGATAAGGTAATCCATCGATAGTGGAACCAATAGAACAAATAACCTCATTGACATCAATAGAGGGAAACAAGGAAACGATGTCAAAACTTGAATAGAAGCATTGACCCATTATCAGCCACTTGTTTATCTGGGGTATATGAAATTCCATTTGAATGGACCGATGGTACAAATTCTGCATATATTGGTATGACAAAACGTCGCATCGTAGAGAGACTTAAAGAACATAAGAGAGATCTGAAATACAATAAATTTTCCACTGCCTTATCAAGAACTTTTGCTAACGGACAGGTTAGGTTTATTGATTTTAACAACGTCAAAGTTATTTCCAGACAAAACAATCCCTTTAAAGCCTTCATCCGTGAATCTATAGAAATTTCACTAAGGAAACATGAAATTTGCAACGATATCCCATCATTTTCGGTTCCTGCCATATGGAAATGCATTTTAAAATGAACGTTAATTCCGTCGAACATAAGTTCCAGTTACATTTCTGATTCATAGAGGGCGCCACCAGGCGTATTTTGAATATGTTGTTTTAATTTTCCGTTATTTGAGCGTCTTGGCAGATTGAATATTGTGACTCAATCATGTAACACATTTTAATTTTTGCTGTTCATATTTATGAAGGTTTTTCTCCTGATGATGGTTATAAAGATTAACCGAAACGTCGAGGTTTATTTTATATATATGTAGTTTAAAAGTAACTCATATTTATTAAATAATTTTACGTTGGAAGCAAGTGTTTGATGAGTATTTATATGAAAAAAAATGGTTTTGAACGTCCACTGTCCCCTTAATACAAAACTTGCTTATGTGAGTATGTGTGTGTGCGTGTGTGTGTATGTGTGTTATGCGAATCTTTAGTTTTCGATATTTTCAGTGATGAAACAGTGACGCAGCAGAGAGCTATTTGACAACGCTAAATTTAAATTGCATTCTTCGTCGTCTTATTCCAGATAGAATTTCTGAGATTTTTTAAGACGAAGAATAATATTAAAATTTGGTGGTGATAATCGCCCAAAAGGTGTGCCACTGTTCCATCACTGTATTTCCGTCCAGATTAAAATATTGTGGCAGACGTATCGCTATAAAATACGTAAATAAATAAATAATATTTGTAATACTACTCTTACTATTTCTAGTTATTATAATAATATTATACGTGTAACGGTATTACTAAAATGAATTTTTACTATAATAATAATATTATAATGTATTTATATTATAATATTATTGTTATAATGTAACTATACTATAACTATATTATTATTATTATTATTATGTATGATTATATAATCATAATTATATTATACGTAGTATAAGTAGTGTAATAATTGCTAATACTACTTATTATTACGCTTAATAATATTTTTGTTTATTTTTAACACATTTTAATTTTCCTTACAAATAGTCATTTATAATTTTTTGAAAAAAAAATTTAATACAAAGAAAATATTAAAATAGATGTATTATGTTATTCGTTTATATATATGTATATATATACGATAGATTTAGTCTTAGCTCAAATTGTTTAATATCATTATAGTTACGCCATTTGTAATAGTTAGCCAGTATGATTTATCGTTTTAATTAAAAGAAGACGATGAATAGGGAATTTTTACTTCGTTTATAGTAAAGTCAACACCTAAAAAAATGTAGAAATGTCATTTTTTCTATCTAAAAAAGTTCTTTATGATTAAATATTTGATCGATATAGTTATTTTTTTTTCAGAATTTTCTTTTATTTGCTTCTTTCAGAATTTCTGTTTTTGTGAAGTATTTTCTCTTCTATTTTTTGTCGATTTCATTTATTAAGAAGAAATACGTTATTAAAACCACCGCAAAAAAAACAAAGAGATAAGAAGAAATTGGAAAATTTGTGCATTATTATGTTTATAAATTATTTATTTTCATATTCTATGTATCTATCTATATTATAAAGTCCAGAATAGCGACAAAAATGGGTTTCAAGAAATGTTCGATTGTTTAGGGCAGACAGTAAGATGAATAATACAGTTTTAACAGAACGCACTTAATATTTATATACATTTTGGATTTGGGAACTTCAAAATTTCATCGTAATTTATGAGCTAAGATAACATTCACCTTTGTGTTTTCAAAAACTATCTTTTGCTAAATTAAACTTCCTTTAGCGATTTCTGGTGAAGTACGAGTGTTGGTTCGCAACCCTTCCAGATTAGCGTACAAAGTCGGTTCCAAATAAGGTTCGATTGTTTTGACCAGACTGTAAGATGAACGTTACAGTTCTAATAAAACACACTTCAATATTTATGTACACTTTAGTTTTGTTAATTTCAACATTTCCTCATAATATATGAATTAGGATAGCATTCATCTTTGTGTTTTCAATAACTATCTTTTGCAAAATTAAACGTCCTTTAGCGATTTCTGGTGAAGTACGAGTGTTGATTCGCAACCCTTCCAGATTAGCGTACAAAGTCGGTTCCAAATAAGGTTCGATTGTTGTGGCCAGACGGTAAGATGAACAATACAGTCTAATAAAACACACTTCAATATTTATGTACACTTTAGTTTTGTTAATTTCAACATTTCCTCGTAATATATGAACTAGGATAGCATTCACCTTTGTGTTTTCAATAACTATCTTTTGCAAAATTAAACTTTCTTTAGCGATTTCTGGTGAAGTACGAGTGTTGGTTCACAACCCTTCCAGATTAGCGTACAAAGTCGGTTCCAAATAAAGTTCGATTGTTTTGGCCAGACGGTAAGATGAACAATACAGTTCTAATAAAACACACTTCAATATTTATGTACACTTTAGTTTTGTTAATTTCAACATTTCCTCGTAATATATGAATTGGGATAGCATTCATCTTTGTGTTTTCAATAACTATCTTTTGCAAAATTAAACGTCCTTTAGCGATTTCTGGTGAAGTACGAGTGTTGGTTCGCAACCCTTCCAGATTAGCGTACAAAGTCGGTTCCAAATAAGGTTCGATTGTTGTGGCCAGACGGTAAGATGAACAATACAGTTCTAATAAAACACACTTCAATATTTATGTATACTTTAGTTTTGTTAATTTCAACATTTCCTCGTAATATATGAACTAGGATAGCATTCACCTTTGTGTTTTCAATAACTATCTTTTGCAAAATTAAACGTCCTTTAGCGATTTCTGGTGAAGTACGAGTGTTGATTCGCAACCCTTCCAGATTAGCGTACAAAGTCGGTTCCAAATAAGGTTCGATTGTTGTGGCCAGACGGTAAGATGAACAATACAGTCTAATAAAACACACTTCAATATTTATGTACACTTTAGTTTTGTTAATTTCAACATCTCCTCGTAATATATGAACTAGGATAGCATTCACCTTTGTGTTTCCAATAACTATCTTTTTCAAAATTAAACTTTCTTTAGCGATTTCTGGTGAAGTACGAGTGTTGGTTCGCAACCCTTCCAGATTAGCGTACAAAGTCGGTTCCAAATAAAGTTCGATTGTTTTGGCCAGACGGTAAGATGAACAATACAGTTCTAATAAAACACACTTCAATATTTATGTATACTTTAGTTTTGTTAATTTCAACATTTCCTCGTAATATATGAACTAGGATAGCATTCACCTTTGTGTTTTCAATAACTATCTTTTGCAAAATTAAACTTTCTTTAGCGATTTCTGGTGAAGTACGAGTGTTGGTCCGCAACCCTTCCAGATTAGCGTACAAAGTCGGTTCCAAATAAAGTTCGATTGTTTTGGCCAGACGGTAAGATGAACAATACAGTTCTAATAAAACACACTTCAATATTTATGTACACTTTAGTTTTGTTAATTTCAACATTTCCTCGTAATATATGAACTAGGATAGCATTCACCTTTGTGTTTTCAAAAAATATCTTTTGCAAAATTAAACTTCCTTTAGCGATTTCTGGTGAAGTACGAGTGTTGGTTCGCAACCCTTCCAGATTAGCGTACAAAGTCGGTTCCAAATAAGGTTCGATTGTTTTGACCAGACTGTAAGATGAACGATACAGTTCTAATAAAACACACTTCAATATTTATGTACACTTTAGTTTTGTTAATTTCAACATTTCCTCGTAATATATGAATTAGGATAGCATTCATCTTTGTGTTTTCAATAACTATCTTTTGCAAAATTAAACGTCCTTTAGCGATTTCTGGTGAAGTACGAGTGTTGATTCGCAACCCTTCCAGATTAGCGTACAAAGTCGGTTCCAAATAATGTTCGATTGTTGTGGCCAGACGGTAAGATGAACAATACAGTCTAATAAAACACACTTCAATATTTATGTACACTTTAGTCTTGTTAATTTCAACATTTCCTCGTAATATATGAACTAGGATAGCATTCACCTTTGTGTTTTCAATAACTATCTTTTGCAAAATTAAACTTTCTTTAGCGATTTCTGGTGAAGTACGAGTGTTGGTTCACAACCCTTCCAGATTAGCGTACAAAGTCGGTTCCAAATAAAGTTCGATTGTTTTGGCCAGACGGTAAGATGAACAATACAGTTCTAATAAAACACACTTCAATATTTTTGTACACTTTAGTTTTGTTAATTTCAACATTTCCTCGTAATATATGAATTGGGATAGCATTCATCTTTGTGTTTTCAATAACTATCTTTTGCAAAATTAAACGTGCTTTAGCGATTTCTGGTGAAGTACGAGTGTTGTTCGCAACCCTTCCTGATTAGCGTACAAAGTCGGTTCCAAATAAGGTTCGATTGTTGTGGCCAGACGGTAAGATGAACAATACAGTTCTAATAAAACACACTTCAATATTTATGTATACTTTAGTTTTGTTAATTTCAACATTTCCTCGTAATATATGAACTAGGATAGCATTCACCTTTGGGTTTTCAATAACTATCTTTTGCAAAATTAAACTTTCTTTAGCGATTTCTGGTGAAGTACGAGTGTTGGTTCGCAACCCTTCCAGATTAGCGTACAAAGTCGGTTCCAAATAAAGTTCGATTGTTTTCGCCAGACGGTAAGATGAACAATACAGTTCTAATAAAACACACTTGAATATTTATGTACACTTTAGTTTTGTTAATTTCAACATTTCCTCGTAATATATGAACTAGGATAGCATTCACCTTTGTGTTTTCAAAAAATATCTTTTGCAAAATTAAACTTCCTTTAACGATTTCTGGTGAAGTACGAGTGTTGGTTCGCAACCCTTCCAGATTAGGGTACAAAGTCGGTTCCAAATAAGGTTCGATTGTTTTGATCAGACGGTAAGATGAACAATACAGTTCTAATAAAACACACTTCAATATTTATGTACACTTTAGTTTTGTTAATTTCAACATTTCCTCGTAATATATGAATTAGGATAGCATTCCCCTTTGTGTTTTCAAAAAATATCTTTTGCAAAATTAAACTTCCTTTAGCAATTTCTGGTGAAGTACGAGTGTTGGTTCGCAACCCTTCCAGATTAGCGTACAAAGTCGGTTCCAAATAAGGTCCGATTGTTTTGGCCAGACGGTAAGATGAACAATACAGTTCTAATAAAACACACTTCAGTATTTATGTACACTTTAGTTTTGTTAATTTCAACATTTCCTCGTAATATATGAACTAGGATAGCATTCATCTTTGTGTTTTCAAAAAATATATTTTGCAAAAATAATCTTCCTTCGTAAAAAGACATCTTCGTGAAATTTTAGCATTCAAATACAAAAAAAGATAATATTAAAAATTATAATAACTAGTAGGAATATAAAGATAAAAAGTCTGAAAATGCGATGCAAGAACATATAATATTGCCATGCCCATCTGTCTACTTGCATCTCCTCAAAGAGATCAGAAACGTTTAATCAATTCTTATTTTTTTTTTTATACCAGATGCATAATGCCCGGATGCAAGTTTTGGTAAATTATCTTGTATCAAAAGTGCTTGTTGTATGCAAAATATATGGTTGTAAATGCTCACATCCGACATCTACTCTTATTGTAAGTGAATTTAGATTTCATGTATATACCTTTTAGATAATTTAGTATTAGTCTTACTTAACTAGAAGTTCTATAAAATACTGAACTTTAATATTACGGACAAATAATCATAATAATTTGAAAGAAAAGTTGTAGAAGTATGATATTCAATAAAAATACTAAAAGAATGAACATTTAGATATAGCGGAACAACATGAATCTAAAAATAAAGGAGCATAACATATTATACAACTAGAAATAAAGTTTGCTCATATAAAACCTTTAAAATTGAGATTTTTTAAAACTGAATATTATTTTACTTTTAAAACTCTGAATCGTAAGTAAAACTGCTTCTTATAATTTAGCCTAGAATGTAAAGTTTTAAATATCTCTGTAAAACGTTTCAGAATAAATAATATATTTTGCATGTATCAAATCAAATGTTGTAAATAATGAAGAAAAGATACAATGGAAAATTATACTTAAAACAATAAGGACACGTGAATCGCAAATCAAATCTTATATACCAAAACGAAATTGATTATAATGAGAATATTAATAAAAAGTAACATGTAAAAATTTTGTTTGATTATTGTCTGCCATAACATTTTGTCTTTGAAAAAATATCTTGTATGCCAAACCTTTGATATCATGGATTAATAAATATATCGAACTTAAATATTCCACTATTTTTATTTTTATCGCTATTACTAAAAATAAAAATTAAGCTTATAAGATAGCTTAAAACAAGATAAGTCAATAAGGTCAAGAAAATTCCATCTACAGAAAAATTTAAGATTATATATAGCTGGCGAATATTTCTTGTTTCTTACTTCAAAAGTCCCTTTTTTATGAAGAAAAATATTTACATGCTAAGTTTAGCAGCATCAAAATTTGTTATTACTCTTATCGCTATCTATAAAAGAAAAAAAACAAAAGTCTACTATTATATAGAGATAATAAAAACGTCTGTATTCCAATAAAAATTATATAGTATATTGAATAGAAATATGTTTTATTAATAATACATATTTTTAAAGAAGCATTTATTTCAGAAATGATTTTAAGCAGAAAAAAAATTTCTGAAAAGACAGTCTTTGAAACTGTGTTTAATTAATTAACCTTTAAAAAGTTTAAGCATTGGACGTTTGAAATAACGTAAGAATCAAGCGTATTTAATGCCCAGAAAAGTGCTATAGAAGAGGAACAAAAACTATAAAATAAATTAAAAAACTGAGATAAAAATTCAGAAATTTTGCGTTTATTATTGTTAGACTCAAACACATTATTAGTTAATTTTTTATTCTTACACTTTTTTCAAATTTATTTATGTCTATTTCCAAAATTGTCTTCATAAGAAATAAATCATGAGCAAAGTATACCAAATGGTATACAATATACAGTGGAACTTCGTTAAAACGAGAATAAATGGAATTATAAAAGTCTTCGTATTAACCATTACTTGTAATACCCGAAATGATCATAAAAATATTCAATACCACGTACATAACTATAACTAATTACTACTATTAATTGCTCTAATTATCTCAATGATAAAATTAACTTAATATGATAACGTTAAATATAATATTCAACATTACTTTTGTGAGTGACATTTTCTTTAGACAAATGTATAGTACAGTAGTCAAAGCCTCAAATGAACTAATAATTCCAAAGAAATTGAACGAAGTACAGTAATGCAACTTATCACTTTCCTTCTCTCCAGAAAATCTTGACTAAAATTGTGTTACTGCAATTTTCGAGCTTTTTATTTCGCATATATTTTTCACTTTAATGTGTAATGAAAATCATGTAAAGGCTGGATAATACAGCCCAGTTTACGTATTTAACAAAAAAAAAATGTTGTCTTCTATACTCTTTCCTTTTCACGGCTCAGTTGTAAAAAAGGAGCGTAATTTGAAACGTCCTTCATTCTTACAAGATATCAGGACATTCCTTTTGGATTTTTGAGGGTTAAGTGGGGATGTGGTGTCCATGGAGGTTGATAATCTCTCTGGTAATCTTATAAAATACTGCATTTTTACAGATTGTTGTAATGCAGAAAATTTGTCGATGAGAAAGAACAGTGCTTGATAAGAAAGGGATTTGTTTCCTAATTCGACCCTAATTTTTACCGAAAATCACATTGAATGAACAAATGATTTACTCGTATTAGCCGGGATGCTGCTTTTCTAACCTGTTAAAAGCGCAAAAATCGTATTATAGTTTAAATGACGAATATTTTTAACGTGCAAATTGCTTGTTTTAAACGGGCTCGACTGTATAAGTCAATATTGGAAATATATGAAATTGTGGAACTGAAATATACATGAACTTTTCGGTGGTTTAGTGGTAAAACCACTTTAGCTTTTAGGGGAAAAAAACCTATTTATTTATTTAATTGTGTTTGCTAAAATACTAGTTTCGACCAGTGGTTTGCAATGAGAGGAGATACCGTCCACTTGAAAATTCCAGGAAGATCTAAGCGGGCATTGCTGGTTCAGGTTATCGCAGAAGAACTTTGGGTAGTAGCTGCTCCATAGAACGACATGAATGCAGCCGGGAGCTCCACACTAGGTGTGTGAACACCCTGACACCCTCGACCACGAGAGGGCCACTTAATAATCCAACTCCTAAACGAATATCGTTAATACCGAGTTTAAAACATGTCTTTATAGGTTCATTATACATAATTATTCATGTAAGTATTTTTTTTATTACGATGTAAATTGAATTGTTATAGCATGATTATAACGTGACAGTTTATTTGGGACAAATAGTTGAGTTTAACATTAAATAGGTGTAGTTATAAATTGATTTAAGTTAGATTCTACGCTGAAACTAATATTTATGTTGGATTCAATTTAGTCTCAGCACAAAATAATTCACAATGTTCACTTTGATTGACAGTATGTGGCTTATTTAAAAATCGATGTTAGTTCTTGAAAGCTCTATGTTATTTTACGGATTCTTTATTAGCAATGGAGGTTTTATTTTAGTGCTAAATACTTCTCGATATTTTATTTTTCACTTACGAGTATCTGGCATAAATAAGGAATTTCAGTCTGTTTAATAGAAGATGTCTATGCAAAGTAAACTATTTTTGAATTAAATGCAATACAATAAATATAATTATTTTATTTGTTTTATTCCAGAGAGAACCAATCGAATTCTCAGAAAAATTGTAGATAGTGCATACTGAACTACTAGACGTATAGTTTATTTCAGTCAACTATAAGTAAAACAATAACAGTGTACCTTATTAGCCGAAAATGTTGGAAGACATGCGAATACACAAACATTAATATTAAATTTATCCTGATAGGATATACAAAAATTTATCTTATTTCAAATGCTGAAAGATCAAAATTGAAGATGTTTAACTTATCTGATGTGTTTTCAGGGATAAAGAAACAAACCAATGATGAATTATGTACATCTGAGAAGATATTTCACTAAATGTTACTAAATCGGGGAAACCATACTCTATTGAAGAAGAATTTATACTATCGACTATAAGTGAAATTATGAAATCTGTACTGTCCAAGAAAGTTGCCTGATGTTATTAAACAAAATCATTGATTACTACAGTCGAACATCGTTAACAGGGAATCAACACGAAATTTCTCTTAACACGAAAATATACTGAGGTCCCGTCAGAGGAGTCTGAAAATCAATGTTAATTACTTCGTTTAATACGAAATAGAATTTGGAAAATCCCACTCAAGGCGAAACTTTTATGTGTTCCAAAGTCAAAACATAATTCCTTACGCAATGTTTTCGATATTTCAAACTTACATGTCACATCCTCTTATTAAAAATGGAATTTTTTCATGGTTTGAAAAATATCTAAAGTGGAAAAGGGTTTCAGAAAATCGTGAAATACTTAATTCCTGACTAATCCCTGCTTTTTTATCTTTGATATGCGCAGCGTTCTCACATTAACCATATTAGCTATAGTCACAATGAAAGTTTGGGTAAGGGAATTTCTTTTTTGAAAGTGATTGTTCCATTACTCGACTGACTGTATTGACAGTGCATAAACCATAAACCGGGTTTCCGAATTCTCGTATCTGTGAGGGCAAGAAGTGACAACCCTTACTTTACTACCTGACTATAATAATTGAATCTCTGTTCGCAGTTGCTCTGTAGAATTCTGTGAAAGGTGAGTCGAAACTGCAAGCTGTATCTTTAGAAACCGAGAATTTTTTTTAAACGAAGTTAGCGATAAAGTGTTGAAAAAAATCAGAAAATGAGGTAAAGCATAGGATACCTACAATACTTCTACAATTGGTCTTCTCTACAATTTTAAAGAATTGTGAAACGATTGAAGCAACTTATGATGTAAGTCACGTCACAGTCAATTCAAACCAGCATCAAAACGAATGTGTAGAAGAAATAATGAATAAATTGAAATCGCTCTCTTGAAGTGGATAAAAGAGGCTAGAAGCCAGAATATTGTTTTAATTCTTGCAGTTTTGAAAGAGAAAGTAAAGGATTTTGCTGATGGTCTCAGTGTGAGCGATATCATATCATCTAACGGATGACTGACAAGATTTAAAGAGCGTACTAGAATTGTCAGCAAGAAGATATGTATGAAATACAAAGGATGTGAACTATCACTTTACTAAACAGCGTACAACCATTAGAGTGAAAAAATGTCCAGACCGGGGTTCGATCCCGGATCCCTTGGTATAGTGCACCAAGTGCTTTACCAATTAAGCTATCCAGACGACATCCAGTCTAGCTTTCTCTCACTCTTATATGGCAAGGCTACAACCACGCAGCACAAGATGGAAAGTCAATCATGACCGTTGGCACACATGAGACAAATTAAACCCAGTATTGGTGAATATTTATACACTAATTAAATTTTCAGCAGAGCTGAAATTACGCTGTAAATTAATGAAATGCAAAGGATGTGAACTATCACTTTACTAAATTAATTAGTGTATAGAAGATATGTAGCCAAAAAACGGGAAATTCTTTCTCAGACATTTTTTCTGAGTACATTTGCATAGATGAAGATGTGCTGCTTTGGATGTGACGACAGATGAAGAAATAGTTGCTGAAAAACAAAAGATGACAACATTGAAGTGTCAGACGAAGATGAAGAAATTGACAGAAAACGGAAAAGTTTAGTGTCATTAAATGAATCTACTACAGCATTGAAAACTGTACAACGTTTCCTCGTGGAACAAGAGGATGCTGCCCGAGCTTTGGATAAATTAGATGAGACGTTTCCTACAAAAATTGAAGAAAAAATCAATAACGGACTTCTTAAAAAAATATTAGCAATAAATAAATTTATTATTGCTTAAACAATTATGATTAATATGTTAATGAAATTTTCTGTTTCTTATTAATTTATGATTTTATAAGCAGGGATATATTTGTAGGTTAATTAATTTAGTTTTTATATTTAACATAGATGGCGTCACTATTATGACGGTTAACACGAAATTTCGGATAACAAGAAAAATATTCACAGTCTCTTCAATTTCAAGTTAACGAAGTTCCACTGTAATAAAAAGCAGAAACAAATCGAAGAAATAACCCATGAAGACGCATGAAGATTTGGTGATTTCACTAAAGGAGTCCATGAATATTTCCTAGTTTTCTTTGCAACTCGTTAATCAAACTTGTCAAGCAACGAGATTTCACTTGTAGAACATATCGACAAGATACATATATTATTTGCAAGGAAATTAAACACACACAAAAAAGGTCTACATTTGATGTATTGAAACAGTATTTTACCTAAAATAGCATTCCTGTGGAAAATATATTGTCATTGTCTACTGCTGATGAATGGGTGCTACGGTGAGTTTATTGTAAATTGCGTACCTCTAAATAACGTACACTACCTACCGCCGAATTTGTCCATCATTCTATTTAGAGGTACACTTATACAAATAATATTTCTATTGGCAACTGAATTAGAAATAGAGATGTCCACTATTTGGAAGTGTACATTATGGAGGTTTTAATGTATTTGCAAAAGGAATCGGAAAACGCACAATTTGCCTATTGTAAAATTAGCTAAAGTAGTTTTATCATAGCTAAAATTACGTAAGGAAAATTCAGATATCTTTGAGTGAGTCATCCTGTATTTTTTACTAAATAATGTATTGCGACTATTTTATTTTCTTTACTAAATTTATTTGTGTTGAACGGTATTATCACATTTCAAATTAATGATCCTCTTTACGGCTACATTATGTATAGTCGTAATAGAATGTACTGAGTGGTCATTAAAAAAACCTTTCCCAATGTATGAAGTCCTGCCGATCGAAATGCTCAAGGAAATTTGAGATGTACGTACTTCAAAGTCAGTAGTGAGGAGTATCCTAAATAGGAATAATCTGCCTCTGATGATTAAGGTTACAGTGACAAAGTTTTGAAAATGTGAAATAGCAATACCAAATTTTCATATCGTAATGTAAACAATGTAGTGAAAAAGTATAAATGGCGTTGAAACTATACTGAACAGCAAATAAGGAAAAGTGTTAAAGCCAAAAGAGGGCAGACAAGCGACCAGAAACAAAAGTATTTTATTATGATTATAAAACTTTTAGCTGCTTTCACAACAGGATTACACATTGCATGCCGGCGATTGTGGAAAACAAACAAATACTGACTTTTTGCATTTTGTGTCAAGATTTCTTCTCTTTTTTTAACCAACATGTAAAGTACAAAAGCAAATAAGTATTTATTAGTATATTTTATAAATTAATATCTTATTATTATTTTTTTTTTACTTTTGCCAATTTTTCAAAACGTTTTTTTTCTGTGGTAAAATTTAACGTGAAAAAAAACATCTATTACAGGATTCGTAGGCATCAGAGACAGAATAACAGAATTTTCGTAAAGTACTATTTGCCTTATTAAATTAAAACTATTCTGTGTTTAAAAATGACAACCCTTACTTTACGAAATTTCAAGTATTCAAACGCTTAAACTCCAGTGAATCCCCTAAGGCGTACGAACCTTGTATTTATTAATTTCTTCAAAACGCAATAAGAAACAGAAGAGTTTCGTAAAAGTTATTTATTTTTGAAGCAGCTTTATTCATTATCTTTTGTTTGGATTTATATAATATGATTGTTTTATGTCTATTGTTAAATAAATATGCAACGAAAAGAGAGATTTAAAACAAACCTTAATATTACGTATTTCAAGCATATTTAATGTTAGGTTAGGTAACAGATATTACGCTACAGAGTTTAATTATGTGTCTTTCTGTTTAGTTTAAACATTGTACACACAGAAATGAAATTTGATAAAGCAAACTTGCAATTGAAATAAAAATAATTCATATTTGAATTCATAAATTTATATTGCTGCAAGTATTTTCATTTCAATTTGTCAAAACTTCCTAATTGCATAACACAGGCACACTAACTGTAAATATTCGGATTAAAAATGTCGAATTGTTGGTATGGAAGTTCAATCTTATAAGGCTAAAAAATTAGATACGTTGTTTGAAAATACGCATATTATTTTTATTTGTCAATCAAACATTTCACAAATGAGTTATTACGTGCATGTAGTTTTTAATATTAAACTTACATATTAAATTAGTGATTCAAAATACTTATGCTAATAAATGCTTAGTTATGGGATGTATTTTCATAAAACATGTAGCGCTTTTGAAAATATTATATTAAGATTTAATAATAATTTATGATCTATTATATTTCCCACACTAAAAACCATATTTTCAAAACTGAGCAAAAAATACTCAAATCTAAGTATGTCGTATAGTCAAAATGGCTGGTATAGTCAAAACATGTATATACTCATTGATGAAAACCTACACACACTCAAGAATAAAACATCATGTTCTCATATTTGAGAACGTCTGTGTTTCAAAAATGAGTATGAACTGACTTTTATGTGCTCACTTTTGTCCATGTTTCAACATTCTGAGTATTTCTGGTATTTCAGAATTGAAAGCATTGGGTCGTCAAATTTGAAAAAAACGTTTCATAAAAAAATGATAACATCGATTTACTCAGATTTTGAAAGTCTCAATTTTATCAGTGCAGTTGCATTTATTTATTTAATGATCATAGCCACAGTACCGTGATTGCTGATTAAAATTACTTACGTGATACTCATTATTTATTATTAGATAAATAGTTTTGTGATTAATACAAGTTTTGATTTGAATGTAATTATTAATAAGTTTACTATAAATATTCTAACTTCATAAAAATATTTGTGATGGTAAAAAAAGTGTTCCTTACAGTGTGAGCATAAAGATAAGCAACCGAAGTTATCTGTTAGAAGAAAGTAAGATTGTATTATAAAGCAGAAGGTAAGAAATATTTGAAAGTTATATTATTCCGAGATTAGTGTGATGTAATATGTGTCATCTCACAGCAATTTAATTTTTTTCACGTTATCTTTTAAACTTAAATATTTAAGCTAAAATCAGGGATATTTTAATTTTATTGAATTACGATAAATCTCATTAATATCCCGATAAAATATCGTATTTACATTATTCAAAATAAATTATATTTATTTCATTTCTCTGTTATGTTATTTCAATCGTTGCGCAACTGGGATTTATGTTATTTAGGTTTTCGTATTAGTAAAACATTTTAATTCACCTCTTTTGTTTTCTTTTAAATCTGCAGGTTTATAATGAAATATTTTTGAAATAAAATTTTAGCAGAAGGAAAAGAATAATAAAGATTAAATTATACAAAATTATATTCAAATGGAATTATGTTTTAAAAAGATAAAATAGGTCTTTGTTAATTTAAAGAAATATAATGAAATTAAATCTTCAATCGCATTACAAATTTACTTAAAGAGTGGGAGAAAATTCTTTTACATGGAAACTTACTTAAGAAAAGATTAATCTCGTAAGTAAAACTTAATCTTATGTTTTTCAGAATCTAAATCCATTATTTGTTCCGTTTAAATAGCATAACAACTTTTGGGAAAACTTTGGCGTTCTTGTTATTTTCTTTTAACGTATTTGTTGTTTAAAAAACAAAAATTTATAAACATCAATGTGATTATATATTATTTAGTTTTCATTACGCACAAAAACGAAAAGCATTTTATAAGATTTGTTTAATGGTAAATTTTAAACATGAGAAAATATATTAATTTAAAAGTGTTTTTTACCGTCTCTGATTTTTTTATCGTTATTTAATAACGAAATAACAGTTAAATTATTGTGAACCATTCTTCAAAGTAATCTATGATACTTCAGTTATCTATTTTGTAAGCTAATGCATATATTCCTATTGCAACATATTTCGTATTAGACACTAAAATGATTTGCGAAGTTAGTATTCCTCAAATTAGAAACATAAAAATATAATTACATTAAAAATCATAGAAAATATTAAAACTAAGAAAATATATTGTTAAGATTTTGGTTGATTTGTTTTCCATTTGAAATTCTTTTAGTACTGTTATATTATTAACAGTTGAATCGTAACAGCGGGTTACTTTAACTGTTAATACAAGGTGAGTATAAAACGTTCGGTAAATTATAAAAGAGAAATTAAATAAAATCGAAAATATAATTAAACAACCTTTAACCACCTTCAAATTAATCTTATGGGCCAAAAACACTTTCCACAAACTTCATAAATCTGCTTTAAACTGTCAGCGAAAACTTCCTTTGGAATCGATCGAAGACTTCAAAAGTGTTGCGCACACTGTATTTGATACTCTTTAATTTTTCCGATGTCAATCAACAGTTTTGTTTTTGTAACGTAAGTGTTTAAAATAACCGTAACTGCATTGCTTGCTTACAATTTCTGTTCCGCAATTTTCTGATTCTAATTTGTAAAAACAATTGATGTTTGCACAGGTGTGTTATTCGTCAGGTATTTTCAGGCTCCCTAGCCTCCAATCCAAGCTTGCCTTTGGAAGCTAGGGGGGCACTTAACTCTCCCGTATGGAATTCAATATTCAGAATGTCATCACAGGTCAGATTCAAGCAGAAGTCTGCAAAATTTTCACAAAAGCCAAAATGAATTTTCGAATGTATCTAATATAGAAACGATTATCATTAAATATTCACTATATGCACATAACTTAATAATTATTGATAATGTTTATTAAAGCTTTGCTATTGCAACATTTTATAAGTGAGTGACATTTGTCATTCCTGAGTACTCCGTCTAATTTATAAAATGTATGTTAGAATAAAACTGTATCAATTGTTTTTTATTTTGATGCACAAAAAATCAAAATAAATTTTGTATTCCTTCAAGATAACCTTGGCCCCGTAGCTCCGATTTTTCTTATTTGAAATGGCGCCTTGTATTTATGCGATGATCCATGACACTAAGATCCATTCACACTGACTACATTGGATTGGATGCAGCAGCCTACTCAACTTGCGCTTAGTGTGTTCAACGCGAAATGCCATTTCTCTATTATTTTCGTCACGACTATTCTCGTCTTCACTATTATAAACTATTCTAATGTGTATGCACACTTTTTTAGAATACTTAACTTTATAGAAACCAATCCAATCAGCAGACGTTTTAGACAAAGATTGTATTTAAAAAAGAGAGTTTTACAAATACACAGTATTGCAACTGAATAAAAGCTATGTCAAAACTCTTTATTTTTTGACTAAATTTATCAACATTTATAATCCCTAACTACAGTCACAAAACTATTTTTTTTATCCGCTATACACATCTAAAACCTGTAAATAGAATATACAAATGCGATCCACATAAAAAAAAATTTAAATGACTTTTACATGTATGTTTATGGTTTATCTTAATCATAAAGCACAACAAAGTGAATTATTTATTTATTTATTTTGCAATATAATCTTCTCGAGACAATGTCTTAGTTTTGCTTGGCTGCGAAGAATCCTAATTCCTCTGTGTTTCTGTGTTTAAAAATGCTGTGATTTTCAAATAAAAATATTATTCATTATAACTACTACATCGATACGTACAAAACCTATACATAGGCAACTTTATAATCAATATTTTCTTTTTCACAAGTATTTTCCATATCGCATATTTTAAAAAAAATGGTCATTAATTTTCATGATTAATGCGAATATGATTTATCTGTGATGAGTGAGATTAATTCAACATCTGTGGAATTTATCTATTTTAGAACAAACATAAAGTCTATAATATAACTGTGTAAAATTGCATACACGAATTAAAATTCTATAAGTTATAGCTACAGTGGTGTGCCAAAAGTTTGGACATTTTTTGAAAGTTTCATGTTTTTCAACTTTGTGTGCTTGTAGAATATATTAATTTTCACTTAAATACAAACGTTTATATATCAAATTGAAGGAAATTTAATGTAGAATTTAATAATAAAAACAGTATTATAGTATTTGTATTACAAAAAAAGTTATGCTCATTTTAGTAGGCCAAACAAACACAAATCGTTTTGAATAAGGACGTGTTTTGTAATAAAAGCGTACTAGCCAATCACAAACACTGTTCTGATTACCAATCAAATAGATTATTTTTTTTAACACAATTATTTCAAATTGGTAAAGTGATCATACAAGTTGTAAATTTGAAACTGGACGAAAAATGTCCGGGCCAGGATTCGAACCTGGGATCGCTTGGCTGAAGCTGCCACGCTCTACCACTGAGCTATCCCGGTCGAATCTGGAGGGCATAATTCATCCAGTTAACCTTATTGATCGAAGCATCTGGTCTGATATTTTAATCAGCTCAACAGAAAAGATAATACTAGTATATAATACTAGATAATAATCTAGTGCAGGGGTTCTCAAACTTTCAGACCGACGTACCGCAAAATCGAAGTTCATACTTCCGCGTACCACCAGGTAACAAGCGTAAAGATAATATAGAAAAACCTGTCTAAAACGCAATATCTCTCCGGGTTTTTGTGCTTCCGTCATAGCAGGTTTTACTGTATTTAAAATAAATGATTACATTACTAAATTGACTGCTTTATAATAACATTCAAGTAAAAAGTAGTATCACCATTAAATATTAATAATGCATTTATCAAATTTATTTAATTTTTAATAATGCACAGTTATCAAAATACAGTATTTTGGTATATTAAAAAAACTTTAATACTTAAGTACATATTGGCGCACACTGATTCATATACTGTTATAGTAGGCTAATGAAAAGGGTGGGCGTGTTTTATCAAACACAACTTCCTCATGTCTGGCTCAATATTAGGAAGTTTTAGTCATAAGTCGGATTCGATGTTTCGTTTATTCCTGTATTTGTTTTTCATATAACAAAATGGGGAAAAGCACATTCACAGAGGTATGTTGTGCTAAACACAACCAGACTTTGGCGATATTAGACGGTATTCTGATATTCTCGTCAGCGAAAATTCTGTTACATTCATTCTTTTGAATGTGGACTCCAGTAATCCATCACAGGAGAGGAGAGCTGAATAAGTTCACTTCTTTCCTCTCTCGTGAGATACAGTGGCAGGATGTCTCAAAGGAGAAACGAATTTCTTATCCAAAGCTTAGTTAGCGCATTTAACATAGGCTCAATACAACCGTATCAATAATCTGGATACCTTTAAATGTGACAATAATGTCGCTCAATAGGCAAGCACTTGCAAGTTTCTTCACACATTTATGAATATACCACCTCAATACATATGTTGATTCTAACTCAAATCCGCATTGCATATGACCACAGTTTTTGTTTGATTTAAATAACCTTACTCTCTTGACCATTTTAAATAACCTTATTCTCTTAAAAACTGATTTCCATGAAATAGGGGGAAACTATAACACTTTTTGTACAAGAAAAGAAAAATATATCAATGAACACAATGAATTAATTTATGAATTATGTTTGAAATAAGACTTTCATTTCAACACCTCCTAGAAGCTCTTCTAGTACAAAGAGAACAATGGGTTATAAATTACACTTGGAATGTTATTTTGTTCTAACTCCTCCTACACACAATAGCTCTTCCTACTTCCAAGTATTTAGATTTTTCCTTCAGATAATTCAATTTATAAAGCATGTTTAAAAACAGTTCTTCCGCTAATTAAAAATACTTGATTCATATATTAATTTTAAAATTAGATCTTTATTAAAAAATTCAATTTTTATGCATATAAATCTATTAATTGTGTTTTTAATTCTGAAAAACGGATTCTATCATAAGCGGTGTGTGCGAATTTCAGCAAGTCTGCTATACCAAACATTTCACGTAACAAAAAGATAGAAAAAGCGTTTACAGATCCTAAATCGCATTCGAATTTTTTTTGAAAACTTCCAAGTAAATAAAGACAAGCCGTTTTTGATTCCATAATAATATGCTGCATTTTGTATTTTATTTCACGTACCAGTATTGGACTTCTGCGTACCAGTAGCCAGAGCTTCACGTACCAGTACTGGTACGCGTACCATAGTTTGAGAATCCCTGATCTAGTGTATTCCGTATCCAGCGTTTACTGGAGTTCCATTACCTGCGATCTTTTCTGTTGAGCTGATTAAAATATCAGACCAGATGCTTCGATCAATAAGGTTAACTGGATGAATTATGCCCTCCAGATTCGACCGGGATAGCTCAGTGGTAGAGCGTGGCGGCTTCAGCCAAGCGATCCCTGGTTCGAATCCTGGCCCGGACATTTTTCGTCCAGTTGGAAATTTACAACTTGTACCAATCAAATGTCTGTAACTATAGTTTAGGTTATTTGTATGCTAAAAGAGTTATCGTTGTGGAAATATTTTGCAGAATGATGCATACTAGTTTAATTAAATAGAGTATTGCTGTTTTTTGAATATTTAAAGTCGTTTTCTTAATTAAACTAATGTTAAACAATGTCATCAACCAGAAGAACTAATTGGACATCTACAAAAAGAAGCCGAATTGTCATATTGAGAGAAAATGGCCTCTCTTATTCCTAAATTGCAAGACAAGTTGGTGGTTCAGTGACTTGTTCTGGTGTACAAAAGTTCTGTTTACGTTATGAAAAAACGAAATTAGTGGAAAATAAGGCCAAATCAGGCCGACAAAAATGCACAAGTGCTACTGCCAATAGACAAATTAAACGGCTATGCCTTCAAGATAGAAAAATTTCATCAGATGCCATTAGATTTGAAATGAATGCCTCGGGTATTGCAGTAAGTTCAAGAACAATAAGAAGAAGGTTATCAGGATTTGGACTACAAGCTAGAATTCCAAGGAAAAAACCATATTTAAATCAAAAGCAACGCAAAAAACGAGTTAAGGGGGCAAAAGAAGACATTAAATGGTCAGAAAATCAATGGAAGCAAGTAATCTGGAGCGATGAGAGTAAAATACCGCTCTTTGGTAGTGATGGTTGAAAATACGTGAGACGTAGAGTAGGAGAAGCACTTCATCCTGATTGCGTTGAAGCAAATACAAAAAACCCAACAAATGTCATGATTTGGGCATGTATGTCTGCAGATGGTGTGGTCCAAATTCAAGTGATTGATGGCATCCTGAATGCCAAAAAATACATCGAAACTGTCCTGGAACCAAAATTGATACCTTCCATCAGGGATCTCTTCCCCAACAACGCACCATTTATTTTTCAGCAGGATTCAGCTCCATGTCACACAGCAAAAGTATGCAAAGCATGGTTTCAAAATAAAGACATAGATATATTACCATGGCCAGGAAACAGCCCTGATCTCAATCCAATTGAAAATTTGTGGCGACGTTTGAAAATTCTTTTACGAAAAAAACATCCATCCAATAAAATACAACTTATTGAAGCTATAATTGATTCTTGGCACCATGTGATTACGAAAGATGAACTCCAAACACTTGTTCACTCGATTTAAAGACGCTGTGAAGCTGTCTTAAAAAATAAGGGTTATCCTACTAAGTATTGATTGTGTAAGTATCACTTTAAAAAAATACAAATCTAAGATATATCTTACTATTAGTTGCATAACTTTTTTTGTAATACAGATATTGTAATACTGTTTTTATTATTAAATTCTACATTAAATTACCTTCAATTTGATATATAAACATTTGTATTTAAGTAAAAATTAATATATTCTACAAGTACACAAATTTGAAAAACATGAAACTTTCAAAAAATGCCCACACTTTTGGCCACCACTGTAATTTAAAAAAGGAAGTAATAAAGTCTTAAATTTACAAATTTAAAAGTATTCCTAATTTTATACATAATTTTTTAAGAGAGATTAAGAATAATTTTGTTTAAGAAAGTGTATATTATATTTCTATGAATATTATACTCATAACATGTTTCTCGGATGTAGGTGATGTGATCTGGATGAAATGATAATTAACAGTTTTAAAGGAAAACAATAGTAATACTGAAAGATTTAAAGAAATTATACTTTGAAGTGCAAGTTGGATGAAATCCGAGCCTACGCTAGTCATCCGAAGAAACTCGAACGCTAATGTTAAGTCTATGGGAAGGGTCTTGAAAGATTTCTCGCTCGCATTTTAATATTTTTAAATGTTTTTTTTTTTTTTTTTTTTTTTTTTTTTTTTTTTTTGCATAGGATAGCTGAGGTTGACCCCTAACGTTGTTAGTTTTTACTTTTTCAATTTTGGTTCCAGTTTTTTTATATAAGGGTACTTTCACTTTCACCGGTTCTAAAATTGAAATTGTCCTCTTATAAAAAAAAAAACTGTAACTAAAATAAAAAAAGTAAAAACTAACAGCGATAGGGATCGGCCTCAGCTATCCTATGTAAAAAAATCATTTAAAAATATTAAAATGCGAGCGAGAAATCTGTCAAGAATCTTTCCATAGACTTAACATTAGCTTGGGTGTTTCTTTCCGCGACTAGTGTAGGCTCTTAACAGGGATTGTCCAAATATTTCAATGATTATAACGAATGAATACATTTATATTCTACAGTTTTAATGTTTAGCTCTACAAGATTATTACATATATCTACATTTCTAAATGTTTACAAGGTAATATATTATGATTACATCATTTGTCCAGTTGCAAATAAAGTCAAGCAGTTCCGTGACTAAATATCATCTCGAAAGAGAATTTATTTTAAACCCTTGTTAAGCAAAAATTTCCCTAAGGTAATTATTAACTGAATTATAAACATTAAGTTAGTTACTTAGCTAAAAGAATATTTTAACGTGGATGCTTAGTTAAACTACATTTATCCATGAGTTTTAGAACACACGTTTTATAATTAAACTTGTTTAAATCCTTTAATGCTGTCACTTTATCATGCGGTAAAATTGTTTTCTTGGTTATATGGGACAAGTTATCGGAAAGAATAAATGTTAGTTGAGAAACTATTTTATGTAACCTTTGGTTAATATGCTGATTTAAACTTAATGTAAATCTCGTCAATAAAATCGGTGAATTTTATTTAGTCTAAAGGTTAACACTGAATCGCTCTTCATAATTATGTTATTAATAATCATAAAATAACGCTGAAGACTCAACTGCGTTTTATTTAAAGAAAAGCGTTAAATTTTAAGCGTAAATGAAAAGCGTAAAATTTTACTATCTCATTCAATAAATTTGGAAGTTTTACTAACTAATTAGTAAACTTTTCGAAAAAAACCCACAATATTATTTATCTTAAGTTGATATTTTATTCTAAATTGTAACTACGTTAAATAAATTGCTTTTGGGCTGCCTTAGATTGTTTTTTTTTTCGTTTCTTCCTACAATAACGACGATGTTCGTTGTAGAAAAATCATAAATATTTTAAAATAAATCAATTACATTATTTAAAATTTCCGGGCATTTCATATTTTAATATTTGCGTTATATTTTAATTATATTTTCTTTTTTTCAATAATTATTAAAGCTCACCTATAAGTGTCTGAAAAGTTAAATACGTTTTAACGTTAACAATAAACATTTGCTAGTATAAAAGAAAATTTAAAAGTAATGTTAAAATTAGTCACATGATATGTAATAGAAATCCTTCCGGGAAGTTCGCGTTTTTCACCAGGCTGGCATAAAATCAAATAAAATATGATAGGTGATACTATTATGTAATATATTTATAATCTGTTTTTATAAAATTACACACAATATTATGTACGTTCTTGGCAAAAATATTTCGATTTTTTTTAAACTTTAAAAATATATTTGTTGTTTTGTTTCTTGGTTCTTTAGCCATTTTCCAAAAACACATTACATTGGCACCTATATATTAATGTTCATATGAATTATAACCAGAAACGAGTCCCCAGCCGGCATTCAAAATTCTACAAAATGGATTCCTTTTTCAAAACATTCCTTAAATAAACAAACTACTATTGTTAAATTTTGTTTAAAATCAGTTTTATATTAGTGAATATAAAATCCAAGTTCTGTTATAATCATTTCGTAATTTTAAAGATTACATTTTACAAACGCATGCATAATACAGCAAATAGCACCGCCCCCTTTTAAAATTAATCACATTTAACATCAAAATTGAAAAAAAAGCATTCACAGTTCATGGGATAATTTTCATAGTGTAATTATACGTTATATGTTTGTTAATTTGACAAAAAATAATATTATGAAATTATCTAAACGATGTTGCAAAAATAATTTAAGATTTTACCTTTTAAACTCCTCTCTTTCATTTTCCTAAACTAAGACCCAATCGCAAGCTTTTAAACAATTCATTCAGAATTACGTCAGTTAAAATATCATTAGATATAACAATTTTATACATGCTCTAAAAGCTCTATAAGATAGGTGGCTGTTTTTATACATGCTTCAAAAATTCTGTAAGATAGGTGGCTGTTTTTATACCTGCGGTTAAATACTAATAAATATATACGTGACATTGATGACATTTCTCCAACTTTTGGCATACCAGTATAGCTTTAGAGAAAATGTTGTTCTATTAAATTGAAGAATGTTCCGATAAAACAAGAAACATTGTCTCTAAGATTATACTGGTATGCAAAAAGTCAGAAAAATCTCATCCCTGTAAAGACCAAAATCTCCTTAGTGTCCAAAATTTAAATTCACATTTTCGAAAGGGCTAACTCAAAAACTAATTATCAGAAAATCATGCGAATTAGGTAGTACACTAAAGAGATTGTGAGCATTTGTTTTAGTTAGCAAAAAAAGTTAATTAACAAAAACAATTGAGGTCGTATAATGTCTTTATAGATAATATATAACATGACGAATTACACAAATTTTGCGCTAAATGAGAACAAAACATTGTCATTATCATGGCCACAACATTTTGGATTCGTAACATAGTATCTGAATTGTTAATCATAGTTATGCTAATTTCCTGATGACAGAAATCATCAGCCGAGGTTTTCTTACGGCTGGACCAGCAAGATACCCGATATAAATCCATACGATTTTTGACTCTGAAGATGTCTTAAAGACTTCATCTACCGTAAATCAATAAGATCTCTGTCTCATCTTAAAGATAACATAGCACATCAAAAACGTTGCTGCATCCAGTGATTTTTATACATTTTTTTTTTATATTGTTATAGGCGCCATGCGGAAATAAGTGCTTTTGATTAACCGTGTTTTAATTTTCCTGTAAAGTATTTGTAGCGTACGATTTAGCACCTGCGTTTAGGTAACAGCAAATTTCATGTAGAGTCAGTAAACAAAATCGATATTCCTGCTTTTATTCACAGACGTTTACAGTAAAATCACACTAAGACGTTATTAGAATTTCAGTTTATGGAGACCTACTGCTCTTCGTTAAATATATAGGTGATGTGTCTTTTTAAATGATACGTAATTTCCTGTGTAACTTAAGGCATTTTAAATGTATTGCATCACAGTGTAACTGCCATGTATTAAAACAGCACTTATAAAATTTATTTAACATATTATAATTTATTTAACAAGATAAACTACAATATCAGAAAAATATATAAAACCCTAGCCTACCGTTACAACGAACTCCAGCGGATTGGAAATATCTATTCGCTATATTACAATTTTGTGATAATGGATTAGAATATTTCTGAGGAATGTTAAAATTTTCGTTGAAAGGTGTTTTTCGCTTTAATGGGCCTTGTCTGTATTTAATTTCTAGGTCACATGTTCTGATAAGTAGTCAATTCCTTTGCATCAACGCAAAATAAATAATCAACAGTTACCACTTTATGAGCTTTTGATCTGGGGTCTATTAATAAATACTAATGAAAGCACAGTGATAAAATGGATTAAATTTAAGGCCTTATTTTTGAAGTTAATTGACAATAGTTATTAAACATTTTAACAGATTTATTTTAAAGAGTAGAGTGCTCTAGGTCTTTGGAGTAGAAATATGATAGTTTATCTTAATTTAAAGAGTAATTGATGCGATAATAAATCATTCAAATTAAAACAAAAAACTAAATAATTTTCTGTTAATAACAAAAACTTAATGTAAAAGTTTCTATATTTTTTTGTCTAAAGAGAGTATATGAAATAAACCTTAGTTAGTATTTACATTTCTTTTAACTGATTTAAGTTCTACAAGAATAATATAACATTATAAATAAGTATACACAATACACATACAGGGTTCCCACTATGTCATGTGGTCTAAAGTGTCTATTCTCTATGTAATGAGATCGCTTAAAACGCCTCCTTGTCGAAAAATTTCGGAGTTAATGTTCCTATGTAGAAACCAGTACTAGAGATGGGAAAAACGTCAATTACAAACCAGTAGAACGTCCTCAATTTATGAAATAATATCTTACATGTAAAGGTAACTTGGTTAAAAACCTTGAAATATTACTTTCTTACATCCTATAACCAACTACGTACATCAGAAATTGCATGCAGAAATGTGCGATGATAAAACCGGTGCACATTTACCAATAACACTAACACATGTAAGGAATATTTTAGGAGATATTTTACGAACTATTGATGACAAATATTGTAAAATGAAGTAATATATGTATTTATCGTTTTCTACTTAAGTTAGGCATTTCAGTGTAAAAATATATTTAAATAAAATGGGCTACAATATTTTTCAAATAATATGAAATAATTATAGTTCATAAATTGCTGAAATAGTTGAATATTGTCTTAAGCAGCAGTACCAACAATATCAGTTACTAAATTCCATTGAGTTTATAGTTACAGAATGCTATTTAGTTGTTATCATCACAAGATACATGTTTACAAGCAAATTTTTATTATTTGAGTAAAAGACGCTTATTGTTAAACAAAACACGCTATTTTGAGAACTGGATTATAAAACAGATTACAGAAACAATATCAGTATTTAAAGAAACAATACAAATTTCCACAACGCGATTTTACTAATGTGATTTAACTAGATTAGCTCCAATTTCTGCAGGCCTCATAAGTGTTTCTCTAGTTGTATCTTATAAACATTGAATCTTATGAATTCCACACAACGTATACATTAACTTCTATTGAATATATAGGCCAAAATCTGTTATTTGGCTGCTGATTTTGTGCTGATATCAGATTTTTAAAAGTCTCATGTTACGTTCAATTTAAATTTTTAATAACCACGGATATATTGAAAAATAATAATTACTAAATGGGCACAAATTTTATTGAAAAATAAATATGATATGACAGTTTTTATCAAACAAAACACAAATTGTAAGAGGCAGAAGTGACAGGAACATTAGTGGCATTTATTTGCAATTTTGCCACTTTTCTTTAAAAAGAACATTTATAGAATGTTGTATGGACTATTTTCAAGGACGTATCAAACCTTCGACTAAATGACTAGATATTGGTTAGTCTACAAATGTCAATATTTAAATTAACAATGGGAAGAGTAGGTACGGTTAATAAAGGTACGCTTACCTTTTCCTAACTCTTTTCAATCCAAAAAATCTTATTTATGAACAAACATCAAGCAATGACAACTTTTAAGAACAATCTGCGCTCCCGTACTGGAAACAATATTGAAAATAACTGCATACTGTCATCTGAATGAAATATGAGGAAATTCATATACCGGGACTGTAGTGACAAAAAAATGAGGGACACAACTTTAACCAATTTATACATTTCAGTCATATAAAAATTATATTATTATGTTCCACGAGATTTATAATAAACTAGTGTAAATAATCGTAGGTGGGTAATAATCGTGGTTCGCATTTTAAATTTGAAATAATTGAAATAAATATTCATATATTCATCATCGATAATAAGGAATACTGACCTGAAACGGGGCATGACTTTCAGCTTGGACCTGTTAATGCATGCGACTTTGGCGTTTTAACAACACATTTGTAAATAATTGTTTATCTAAAAATGGGGAAATTAGTTTGCAATAATAATAAACAATCTACAGATGAGACGGATTTTTGAAGTTTTGAGCTGATAACTTCTTTGTATGGTTTCTTCGTTCCTTTTTCATAATCTGGATAGCTGTCCATTTTCCTCAATCGGGGATCATGTCCCTGTTATAAATTGGAATACACAATGGATCATTTAAAAATAATAAAATACAATTCCTAGTATACTCTGATAATACACATATTTCAACCATTTCAACATGATATTATTTTTATGTATAATGTAAACTGATAACCTGTCTTTTTGTTGACAGATTTCAGTTTATCACCAAAATGCTGTATATTATGGATAATATGATCTTGTGAATTGTCTTTTTTAAACTTTTTAAGTTTATTAGGAAAATCATTTTTTAATCCTGTTAACTTTGCTAGTTGCTACTTTACCTCATTGAAGCATAAAGATGGTTATTGTTGAGGTAATTAAAAAAAATAATTTATGCTTGGAAATTATTTAAAAGTCGCTAAATTGTGTGAAAGTTCTCTAATAAATTTGATTTGAAAGATTTTTTTCTATTTGAAGTAAGAATTGTAATTGTATGATGTTTAGAAATGATGTAAGATCGGCAAAAGATAAAGCAATAGCGCTGTTCTTTGTCGTCATCGTTATACATTTCCAAAAATTAAAACTAAATTTTGGTTGGAGTTTAAAAGTAGAAAGATTTTTTGACGACGTCAGAGAAATCCACAGGAGTCTGTCACTAGGATAAAGGAAGGATTCAGGTTCGCATTTTGTGGTCATTGGGATTGGCTAATTAAGACTATGCACTTAATTAGGAACTGTTAAATTAACATATAGAAAATCCACAAAAATAATTCTTATAAAACATCTGCCATAAAATGTTTAATCTAACTCCAAAAACAATTATTATTACAGGCTTTTTGTACCATAACACTACTTTTAATAGTTTTAATTTTCTTGACCTCCTTCCCTTTTCTGAATTCTATATTAAGATATTAATTCATCTAACCTATAATTTATTTTATAAAGCTATCGGTAACATGTAATCCAGGTTTACAGTCAAGATGAAATACAAATAGATACACAAAAGAAGGATTTTATTAGTATTTAAAACTATGTCATATAATAAAATTAAAATATATTTAGTTGACTTAATTATTCCAGTTCGTAAATAAATCTGTCATTACAGTAAATTTTTTTAGATTTATTTCTAATTAATTCATAACAACTTACTTAAGTAATTTCAGACTTTATTTTAACACAATAAACAAGCTTTATCTTCTGTGGATTATTTTTAACTCCGATAAAAGGTACTTAATAGTTTTTGATCTAACGGCTAATAACATTGAATACTTTTCATAAGATATTTATATCTCCATAAAGTCAGGAACCTCTATTATTCTAATATATTCCTATCATTCTCAAATTACTGCATATGAGCTTTATTGTGGAAGTATGTCCAATTTGTTCTGAATTAAGTAGGGAGACAAATTATCTTGTTTGACTCTCCTATTTAGCTAGAGGGCATTTTCTGTGGATCACTGATATATATTAACAAAATCCTGTAGTTGCTGTGGATTAGCACGTGCGGTTCATTACAGAAAACAGGATTTATGGAAGTACAGTAATACGCCTTTAACCGCAGAATATTAATTGTCTACAGAATTGCGTAATCTAGTATTTGGGAAGGAACTTAGAAATGAATGTTTTTAATATTTCTGAAGATTGTTAAGTTTGCACAGAAAGATATTTCAAGAAAAATATCGTACTTTTATTATAACATCTCTGACCCCAAATAATGATTACAATTACTAGAAAATTATATTAAAACATAAACTTTTTATTATGTTCATTCTAATTATAATGTGATACAGGAAGAGAAATTAATTTATAAAGGTATCAATAAATTGACATTATTAATTAACAAAATATATAATTTAAAATTTATACCCAATAGGAATTTTTGATATTTTTGACGATTGTTAAGCTTGCACAGAAAGATCTTTCAATAAAAATTATCGTACTTTTTAAAAAAATGAATACATTTCTGACCAAAAATAATGATTAGAATTACTAGAAAATTATAATAAAATATAAACTTTTTTTTTTATTATTACGTTCATTCTAAACTTGGTGCGATACAGAAAGGGAAATTAATTTGTAAGGATATGCATCAATTGAAATTATTAATTAACAAAAAATATAATTTAAAAAATTATACTGAATATGAAATCCAGCGTACTAAAATAAAATTTGAGTGTTACACATATTACAAATATGCCATTTATATTTTATCATTTATCAAGCTCAGAAAAATATTAATCACTGTTTAAAGTTTTGTAGTTTTAATCATGCATATTTAATAACAGCATTGACTTCGTGTGTTAATTACAATAATTTGAAAGAAAACCACATATTGACATTTATCTCCCAATTCCAGCTAACTACTTAAAACGTGTACTAAAAGGAAAAATTTTCACGGAAATGCGATCAATCTGCGATAACACCCACAAAGGCCGACACACATATAATCTAATAACTAAAGTCTCGATAACACACAACAACCTCTCTGAACATACAATACCATTTCTCACGGGGTGCGGTCCCTTTCGAACATACCTCTACAAATTTAAATGTACAGACACATTCCTTTACGAGAGTGTGGCGCTGAGGCGTCAGCTCTCCATTATTATTTCACCTGCCCGCTAACAGAACAGTGGAATAATAGGAAGCCTGCCATCCCTCCTAAAGAATGGCTTTCCAGTATTCTAAATAGGCACACCCTTAACAAAAAGCTACTCAAAATATATTTTTTCTGACTAATCTTTCAAACGTCACCTAGTAGTCCTCAGCTACCACTCCCAATCCATAACTTCTAATCACTCCCTGCCAACTGTCGCGTAGAGGGTCCTTCCCAGGCAGTGTCAGCTTATATGCGATCTCGTCCTCGCTTATTTTTAATTCCATCCGCTGTCGCGTTTAACGGTGGGTCCAACTCCGGCTAATGTTTGTATTTTTTAAAGATTTTAATAAAGGTAACCGGGAGGGACACTATGCCCTACAGACTTGTTCATGAGTCTGAACATTCCCTCTTAGGCCATCAAATCAAATCAAATCAAATACTTTTAAAGAACATTTAATAAGACATGATCACACTAAAATTGTATTAGGCATAAGATCATTTTTAGCACTTTTCAAAATAGCAGAAAAGTGTTTATTATTTCCGTTTGCCTGTCTGGTGACGATCTAACTTTCAAAAATATTCACGGATTTTCACCTAAATGGTATATATTATTGAGATTTAGATTATGTCGTTCCGAATTCAAAATTGAGCATGTAGAATTTATAGATAATTTACAGGCACACACAAAAATTCCGTTACATTATTGTCTATGAAGAAAATGTTT
This sequence comes from Maratus michaelseni, assembly GCA_963931845.1. NCBI lineage: Eukaryota > Metazoa > Arthropoda > Arachnida > Araneae > Salticidae > Maratus > Maratus michaelseni. Next base: position 303,077,684 of record OZ007587.1, on the reverse strand, counting down.
TGCAGTTGTTCTTTTTTCTACGTAAAACATAATGAAATTGATATGCATTACTGGTGCACTACAACAAGTGTTCTATAGAATACGTTGTACTTAACATTTATTTCATTTACAGTGACACGAAATAATTCGGTTACTGTCTCTGGTTAACTGTGTATTGGTGAAAATTGATGTAAGTGAGTTGTGGTGTGTGCTTTTAAGCTTAACTTTATTTTAGTATAAATATTGGGGAACAAATGTTATAGATTATAAACCTGGCAGAGCAAAATAATTTGTAAGCGATTCCATGTACAAATAAATAGGGAATTGTTTAAAGTGTGTTTCTAACTGTGTTATACATTTTCATATTACGGATAACACAACCGCTACTTGGTACATTTCCACCATGTGTAGAAAACTGCAAACATTGCTATTTTTAATATGCAATGAGCAAAAATATCGAAAGTATTATATTATAATAGACATCAGCAAAATCCAAAATATAACAACAAGATTTCCTTGCTTAATTTTGTTAGAAGAATTCCCAACAAAAGACATTTCATTGTCGAGAAATGATAAAAAACCTTAATAGGTTAATTTTGTTCTTTCTAACCTTACGTTTCAAAAGATATTTTAATCCGTTTGAATTTTTAAGTAAAAGTGGATTGCAATGTTTTGCATTTTAAATCAGTGGATTTCAATGCTGAACAACTCTCATACTTTTAGAATTGCGATTATATTTATTTTTCTTTTTAACACTGCCACTTGGAATTACTATCACCTTTTAAAATTCGTGTTCCTTGTTATATTTTTCGATTATATTTAAAAATAAGTATATACTGCAAAGAATAATAATTACAATATTTTTATTATCTTCATGATGAACATACCAAATTTCCCAAATTGTTTTTATTCTTATGCCCATTTTAGTCGCTTATATAACTACATACGTAGTACATCTTAGATACTTAATTAATCATTTAAATTTACATCAAACGTATGCACTTATAAACATCTTATAACAGTTATAGATACTTTCATACAGTTTTCAATGCAAAAAGTAGATATAATAATCCGTTTTTTCAGCAACTGACAGAAATAGCGACTAATGAAGAATCTTAAGATTTTCGATTAAACTAAACTTAATAATTCTATTGAAATGATGCAAACGTTAGTAGCGTTTAATTTTTATCATACATAAAGAGTATGCAAAAAAGTATTACTAATATGTTCTCTACCACAATAAACAGACGGTTTATTCTATCATTGTCGTCCATTTATCATTAATGAAATGCAATTGAAAGAAATAAATAGCAATATTCCATCAAATACTGCGACTTCAACTCGAAAGTTCCGCTAACAGAGCTCCTACTTAAACATTGGAAATGTTTCGGCATCGAAATATTGTACAACTACAAACAATTAAAAAAGCACTACAATTTCGACTTTCAGAACAGAACAGAGCTTCGAATTTTCGTACTTGTTCACTGTATTTCTATTTTACTTATACACTACAACTTACAATATAATTATAATAATGTATTATTTACAGCAATCCTATTCTCAAATTAGTGTCAAATCCCTTGTATATAGTCTCTAAATATATGTTTGTTACGTTTAAGCTACTCATTTGTCTTAGTATTATTCAGAGCACTGCACAAACTCACAAAAAATTTTCATTATACAAAATATTGTTTTCTAAACTGAGAACAAATATCAACACAATGTTCCATTAACAAAGAAATACAAAATGCTACAACAAAAAGTAAATAATAAAATAAAAAATAAAATCCCCTTGAAAGGATAATAGATTTTATTTTGACAGACAGATTAAATAAAAGAGTAAAATAATTTCACACGTTGTTGCTATATACACTAGAATTAGTAACAGTCGCAAAATGAGATTTAAGGCGCAAATAAAAGATAGAAAATCTTGAGATTAAAAACCTCACAGTCATAATTTATAACATTCAGTAATTGTACCTCGAGTTGGTTTCGTTTTAGATAAAATCAAATAGAGTTTGTATCATGACGTCTACGGAAAAATAAATTGCGGGAAAAGATTAAACCAGATTTTTTTTTCTTATGGAGACCGCAAAAAAATATTTTTCCTGTTTTAAGGGTAGTTACCACTTTCGAATAATTGCAAAATCGTTGCTTTATGGCATATGTTCAAATATTAAATATATTGTTATTTATAGTTTAAACAACATACAAATTTACTTACTTTAACATACTTTATTATTAATAAATATGCCTACATTTTTCAGTTATTATCAGAAAGTAGATTTTTTTTATTACAAATGATATTAACGATTTTTTTAACAGTGGGCATTTAATATCGTTCTCAAATCGCTCTTAATCGCTCTCAAATGTACAGGAAATAAATATTAATGAACAATAAGGAAGTTTATAATCTTGTAATAACGCTACATTAAGCCAATGGCAAACTGTGGTCGCAACGCACACTGGCAAAATTTCCCAAACAGCAGGACAAAATCTGGAAGCAAATATGACACGCTTTCTACACACAACTTTGCATAATTGTATATCAATCTCCTTAAAACTTGTTTAGCTTACATTTAATGCATAATGCAAAGACATTAAAATTAATTTTAGCTGATACATTTTAGCATCATGATGTTGAATATTTAAAAGTTAATAATCCACATTGTTCAAAATGATGCACTGTGAAAAACTTTTCTGGTTATACCTTTAGTGCTTTATGACGGACTGTGTCACATAAAAAATGAATATTTAGATTTTGCTCAAATGCATTTACTAATTTTTGAAAGCGCCAACACTGAATGATCAATTTGCTATATCCTTACATATCTTTATGAAGTAGTTTGGTATTCAAATAAATTCAGTCAAATTCGTAAATGGTTATGAACAATAGGAATGTGTATAATATTATAATCACAATACATTAGGCTCACAATACAAATGGCTCTTAAAACAGTTCTACGAACGCACACTGGTGAAATATCCAAAAATCCTAGACAAAATCCGGAAGCAAATGTGACACTCTTTAAAAGAGCATACAGGACGCGTTTCGACTGGAAATTTTAACAGCCTGCCATCAGCCAATTTAAAAACGTGTCCTTAAGGGGACAAGGTCACAAATGAACAGGAAGGGAAGAGAGTAGAGCCTACAAAGGGTGCGACAGGTAGCTGAAGTTAAACACCAGTCACAGATAAGCACATGCAAAAGGGGAAAGTGTTGCCAAAAATGATAAAAAAATTAACAAAAAAAAAGAGAAAAGGAAATAAAAACAATAACAAATTAAAATTAAATAAAAGAAGAAAATTAAAAAACTAAAAGAGTAAAAAAAAAATAAATAATAATGATAATAAATTAAAAATTAAAAAGAAACAAAAGATTTTCTCCCCTTTTCTAATAAAATGAATACAGACAGGAAAATAAGGGACATAATTACAAAAGTAATTTTCAAGCTGCTCCAGTGCATTCCTTTGTTTTTAATGTGATTCTTACAAACTTTTATTATTTAATAAACTGTAATTTAATAAACACAATGATTTATAAGCTCCGAACGAGATGTTAAAACTCAACTCATATTGTTAGACAGGAATAGCTATATCCCTTATACGTTCAATATATTATTAATAAAAAAGAAGTGTTATAAATAATTATAAATAATTTGATAAATACAGTGTTTAATTTTGTATAAGGTGTGATTTGATGCTAAATTTAACAAATTTAATTCGTTCATGACAAAGTATCATTAAACAGTATTAACTACACGTTCAGTTTAAAAAAAAAAAAAAAAAAAAAAAAAAAAAAAAAAAAAGTTATTCTTTTCTTTAATTGGTAAAAGAAGGTTTTCTTTATGATTATTCCACTTTCACGTTGGTATTACCTGTCAGTGTTCTCCTATTCATGCTTTGTACGTAACTTTGACATTTTCGTAGTTCGCGAAGAAGACAAAGGAAATACCGGCAGGGCTAACCATTTAGGAACGGTTGCATTATATGTTAACCTACTCATAAATAATTTTGAAAACTTAAAAAAAAAATTATAGCCCAGGGATCAATAAAAATGGATAATTGAAATGTCCTTGTTTATGTTACACAACATTTTCAAAACTTAGACTTCTAACGCAGATATGAAAATGTTTGGGTTACAATATGAAAGAAAATAAGGGTAAAAAAAAGATAATCCCGAGCATATTTTGATATAACATATCAACTAACCGATTCAACATAACTTGATATTAATTTTATGTTCCACTTAAAATATTTTTCTTTTCGTTGACATATTTCTATTTAGCGCCAAAGTATGGTACCTTCTGATCTATCTGATATTCTCATTAATCGTCTCTAATCAAGCGCATAACCAAATGGTGTATTTAGGAAAACATAATTTGGCATAGCTCTTTTTTTTATGATATTCACAATCACTTCAAAGGAGCCATGGAAGTGGTACGGGGTATGGAAGATAACTGTTACTTTCTCTTTAGTTACTTTACATTATTGTTGTAAACAAATGTTCATTCTTGAGTCATGTTTGAAAGTTATTTATCGTGTCACAAAATTTCAGTAATTTTAGATAGCGTTTTTAAGCAAATGTTAATGAAAAGTATACATTTTTCCTATTCGATGATGCAATCACTGAAATTATGCAATATTTAGAAGTAAATATATGATTTAAAAAAACGGCACTATTATCGGAAGTCATTACCACCACTGCTATGACATCATTGTGCATACATCTTTCTGGAATACATATATATTACTAATGGGAAGACTTTTTCTGATGCGAACGACAAAGTAAATAATGAAAGCAATATGACTTTGTTGCTAATAAACATTTTTGTTTTCGGAATAACGCATTATGAAAAATCCTTTAAAATAGGTTTATGTTATAGATAAGTATATTTTTTATAAACAGGAATAGTTTGATTTTAATATGTGCATGTGTTTTTACAAACATGCACACAATATTTAAAAATATAATTTTGAGAAATCGCATTTAACGTTTGCAAAGTCCATTTTAATTCCTATGACTTCGACAATTCTTAATGGAATTCTGACTTTTCAAAAATGAATATGTACATTCGGTTTCAAGAATATGATAAAAACGAATTGAATTGATTGAAAAAAATAATAAATGTTTTTCGACTGTTAATTAATTAATGGTGGTAACATTCCTTAATGGAAGGAAATGAGACAAAGAGCCCTATATTATTTTAAGATTGAAAAATAATATAAGAAATATGTGGTTCTGGAAAATCAATAAAGGAATTATATATTTACATAACAAGGAAACAAACTCTGCATTATCGTTAATGCATAGTCAGGAAAAAATTCCAAGAAATAATAGTGTTTTTAAATCTTAAGTGATTAAAGAGATAAGAAAAGTGCTTCCAGTAATTATAATAGCATGCATAACTGCAAAAAATAACATTATTTGAATAACAGTATTTTATAATCCTTTTAATTTTATAACTCGTAACTATAGAGCTTATTTTATTATATCCTACAAATAGAAGTATCTCTCATAATTGCATTTTATCTTTAACAGCCTCTAGATGGTTAACATAAAACATATTGTTAAGATAAAACACACATATGCTGAAAAGGAAGAATATGCTGTGCTGCATACTTCATGAAATACTTTTAATTTTTTAGTGTAGTACATAATGTGTTATACCTTGCAAACTGTTGTACAGTACTAAAACAATAATGCTAGTCATAACTCAAATTCTAAACACATTAAAAGTGTTTCTAAACGCAATTCGTTGCAAAATAATTTTTTTTTATTATAATTCTTTATATATGGTAAAAGGAAAAAAATATTCTATTCATACAAAGCGCAAACATTTTATATAAATATTGCAGTTAGCAATTTGCTTTTCAAATTGAAACATACTACTCAATCAAACTTATTGACAGCGTAGAGTAATATTATTTTCGTGAAGATAAAAATTATGTTAAAAATCTATAATTACATTCAAAATGTTATTAAAATAGAAAACTTTTAATTCCAAAGACATTACGATATTAGGGTGGTAGTAAAGAAAGGGTTTAACAGAATAGGGATATGACCATACAAATGTTTTGTAAATGAATTTGATTTGAAAATTTGGGCATTATGATTAATGACAGTATCTAAAAATATAATGACAAGGCTATGATACCATGATTTCTGCTAGAATAATTGATTTGCAGATACATTTGATTTGAAAATGTGTGCACTATATTAGTATCTAAAAGCGTAATGAAAAAACTATGATGACACGATTTCTGTTTGAAAATTTTAATTACTTTCTGATAGCAGAATGATGTATGCAAAAAAATGGATACCATTTGTAAAATATATCCTTTTATTTATGAAGATCACAGCAAAAATATATAAAGACCTAAAACGTTAATTAACATGTGAAAATAAAATTACTTTTTTATTTGCTTACTCATTTCATTTAGCATACCATGCCCAGGAAGTATTACACTTTTGATTTTAAACTGTTGAAGAGACAGCAACACATTTTGTCGAAAAAACATTCTTCGGTGACGTATCCTATTCGAAGACGTGTCTCGTTGGTTCCACTATTTTTAACTACATTTTTAAATGCATTTTCAATGCAATAAAACCCACCATCGTAGAAACCTCGGTAGTTAAAAAAAATAATAAAACAACAATGCTATCTATTTCTATAATGTTTTAACGGAATTTTAATATCGTAAAAACATTCAAAAAGAAAAAGGAAAACTTATATTTTCAACAGGAATAAAAATAGCTTTTTCGTCGATTTTCTTTTTTAAGCCGCTAATCCCAAATAGCAAGTTTTTTAGCGAAATTTTGCAAAAATATTTTTATTACCATTTTATAAGTATTTTTAGTGCCCGTATAAAAACCGACGAATCTGCTTTTCTTAATTAATTTCACAATACTGCTTTTTTTCTCCAATAAATATGAAAAAAATCTTTAAAGATAAATTAAAATTACAATTAAATTGATAGGGCGAGTTAAATTTTAGGGTGAAATGCAAATATTCAACTTACGTTATTCATAAAACACTAATATGAAACTCATTATAACCCCCTGTTAATTAAAAGACGACGTTTAAAATATAAATAGATGTTAAAAAACATGTTAAAAAATCTTCCAAGCACTTTCGGCTGGCACCGCAACCATCTTCAGGGCAAAAAATAACATTTATTGAACTATATTATTCCGCTTTTTAGTCTTTAAAGATATTTATTAAACTTTATTATTTTTTTAATATCCATTTCTTTCAGTAGATATTAATGGAACAATTTGTTTTTAAAATATCTTTTAACTATGTGCCCCACCTGTCATTACTAGACAGTATATAATTTTATATATATAACATTACACTTTTTAAAAGTGTATAGTGATGTGTAAGTAAAAAATTTATTTTCTTTTTATCTCTTTATTTTTCTTCCATGCTTTCCTAAACTGCTAATTGCAATTATTGACCTATTACTGTTAAGTCTTACAATTTGACTTAAAAATATGAATTACTAATTAATATTATCAAAGACAAATAAAATTAGCATTTCATATAAAAATATGGCTTCTAAAAAAACCTGTGCATTGCTGCGACCAGTTTTCCTTTAAATATTATATTTTAAGACAAATATGCAATTTCAAAATTAATATAACATGCTTATTAGCAGTATTATTTTCCACAGCACACAAAATTATGATAAACACATGCTAATTAGCGCTAATACACTCATATATATGTTATTTTTTAATTATCGATAATTCATAACAACATGGAAACAGGGCGAAATTACCAATTTTCCAAATTTTTGCTTTTCTTACATACAAACATATTACAAGGCATTATTAAACATAAATAACTCATTATTAGATAAATTAATTTATTAAACATGAAAACATATTATAAAGCATTTCAGAAAGTTTCTTGGTATTATACGCTGAAGATAGGACACTTGGTACGAAAATAAATCGAATACAAAATTAATCTCATTAATATTTTTTTTCTAATTCTGAATAGAATAGTAGTAATTAAGGGAACTCGGTACTCTTACCTTTGCTACAAATGAACGGAATTATCATTTTGCCATATATTTGCTTAAAAGGAATTTACGCAGCCATAGTATGGTATCACGGAGTGCCGTAAATATCCGATAATTAAAAAGATGTGTGAAAGGCTTTATTTCTGAATTCATTTCCCTTTAAATGGTTCAAAGTTGCAATCTTAAATTTGTTTTCCTGAGTTTGTTCATTTTCTACATATAAGTATTTTTGAAATGCTAAAACTTCAACATTTATTTTCAACTGACTCGCTATTTTTTATAGACAATGTTTAAAATACAATTCATAAAATTACGAATCGAATTTTATTCTTATACTAACTAATTGTTATTTTGGAAATCTGGTCCATATAAATTTTAGAGCAGACCTGTAAAAAAATTACGCTAAAAATATAATTTTTGTTTTAAATTATTATTTTTTTTATTTTTACTAATATTAAATTCTTCAAATTTTATCAAGGGAATTACGTTTTATTTTTCATGATTAAATGATTTTCCTTGATAAAATCGTTTAATAACATGACAAAATATATCAAATACTGAAATAAAATAAGTAATTTAAAAGGTATTGAGTTCACTTAAATACTTGAAAAAGTAATGTCATACGAAATTATTAGTATAATTAATATTAAAATTACAGTAAATTTCTAAATATATTTTTTTATGCATAAACAAAAAGCGACATTTTTATTTTAAAAAAACATTGCTTATCAATACCTATTTAAAGATATTACAAAAATATTTATATAAAAATAAACAATCTATTATTAAATATTTAGAAGCTATCAATAGCTTACGTAAGCCGTGAAAAAATATTTTACTTTCTGCCAATTTTACTTAGTACGATCTAAAATCATATACCCAAGAATTTGTTTCTTTATACATTAGAGTTAATTCATGTAAACTTCACAAAAGTGTAAAAAACTAGCTGTTGTGAATTTGAGGCAAAAAAAAAATTAATACTTTTTTCACAATACTCCATTCGCATAACCCTGTATTTCCCATTAAAATCCTAAACATAAGTACTTTATATACATTTAGTTATCTTTGAATGTAGATACTGGAGATAAATGATATTACGGTACTTTTTTATTTTCCCGTCGAGCATTCTCTCTAAAAAGTAACTCTCACCATACAATGGGATTTAACGCAAAAAATCGAGAAGCGTAACGTCACAGCCATTATACGTTTACGATTTTCGGCCAATAACCGCGCCGAATGCCTCGTCAGTGTATCCCGAGTACGGGAAATTGTCAGGAATCTACCCCGTCGAACAATTTAAAAATATTAAGCATGATTCTAGTCCTAAAAGCCGCATCAGAATTCTTTGTTTATGCTTTTGTATACTATTGTTATAGTTAGGTTTTCCGAAGGGATGTAACAAACACAAATAATAAATAAAGTTTAGAAGGAACAGATTGTCCCTTATTTAGTCAGAAAATGTAAACAGATATATCATACACAATAATCATAAGTGGCAGATATAATATATAAAATTTACGTAAGATAAAGCCATAACATTATGAGACAAAAATAATTCGAACCGTCGAACCATGTTTCTTTTTTAATAAATATTTGCTTATAACATTTTTTAACATTATATCGCCATTGTTATCCGTCTGCAAATCTCATATCATGCCGATTAATCCACACTTTTTTATAGCAGAATCTCATAATCAATGAAATAGTTCATCGCATCATGTTTTGCAGATAGAAGAACTCAGATCTTTAACATTTTTTTTTTTACATGGGAGAGAAAACAGAGAAATAGCAGTTAAATAATTTCCTTCCTTAGCAAAACTAAACTGACTTATCCTCAAAATAAATAAAAATGAAATATGTGCATCGTGCGTTAGCGCAGCATTTCAAGTCAAACGTGACGTTTCGATGTTATATTATTGGGGTCAAATCCTATTGTTTGGCAAGAAAGTAGTCGACGGTAAAATCGACAAATATCGGGTTTTGATTTAATCAAGAAAGCCCGAAAATCGTGATTATATGCATTTTTGTCCAAAATGTATTTTTTAAATATCTGTCTATTTCTTAGAATGAGATGTAAAGTAAAATGAATGGTACACTTAGATTCGACTTTAGATGTGTAGAAAAATGTTTAATTCATTTCCAAAACTATTGCTTTCAAACATAAAACCACAGAATAGAAAGCACTTTTTACTAATACGATTTACATTATACGATTGCTTATTTTCGTAATTTAATGAAGTATTTATTATGGACAGACTAATATATTTAATCTTTAAAATACTAACCCACATGATTCTGAAAACATCTTTTTTGAAAGATAACAGAAAATATATCCTAATCAGATTACAAAACTGGGATTTAATTAAACTGTCCCATACTCATTGTGTCGTCAGTGGTCGTACGCATGTACTGTACATGGAATATCAAGATATCTATACTAATAAAAGAAAGTTTCGCTCTGTGTCTGTTGGCGATGGCTAGGAAAATTCAGCGCACCTAGAAGTCTGTAAATTTAGATTTAGGTAGTCCAACCCCTCTCCTGGTGTACCTGAGCTTCAGAATTTTAATATTTTAATTACTTTCTGAAATATTAATTAAAATGCACAAAGAACTCTCATTAAAAATACGCTTTTATTCTCTTGAGTTGGTTGGTTCACTGGTTGGTTGCATCGATTCTTCACAGAAGTAATTAAATAAACCAGAGTAGCGATGCATAAATAAGGATTTCTAACTAAATAGTGTCAATATGGATTGAAGTTATCAGCGTAGAGGAGCCATGCGATTGTCGCGCCACCTGTACATGACAAATTACACATACGTCCCACTGATTGAAAAATATTCCAGACACATTTTTCTTCATGACAATTAGTCGGGTTTAAGTTTTTTTTTTTTTTTTTTTTTTTTTTTTTTTTTTTTTTTTTTTTTTTTTTTTTACATGGCATTTATTATTATGATGGAGATTGTTAATACAGAAAATTTTATTTAACAGATTATTTTTTATATTTGCGGGAATGACGAGGGGCAAGGGTCTAATTACATTTAAGATTCAAGATGTATTTCTAGAAAGCAGTTACCAGAATTTCCGAATAATAGTGTAAGCCAAATTTCAAATTAAGTTCCTAGCTTAACCAAATGAATCAATCATTAAAGATGTATTGTGATCCTCCTAATTAGTTATTTGCTGAAGGCCACTTGAACAATCCCCGCCCTCCTCCCGGCCCGTCCTTCAAGGTTTTTTCTCTAACTCTGCTCCGTTTCCATATCTCAGCAACTATCTTTCCGATTTCAACGCAAGTGATTTCAAACATTATAATTAATTTAAAAGTCAACCTTTATAACATTAAACTAAATTTATGAGTAGCGGTTACCACTATTTACGAATAACAGTTTAAGCCAAATTTGTAATTAAATTCAAAGCTTAAGGAAACGAACGAATTTTTAAAGTGTGCATAGTGATCCTCCTAATTAGTCATTTGCTGAAGGGCGCTTGAACATCCCCTCCCCCCCCGGGACCTCCTTCAAGGTTTTTTCTCTAACTATGCTCCGTTTCCATATCTCAGCAACTATCTTTCCGATTTCAACGAAAGTGATTCCAAACATTATAATTAACTTAATAGTCACTCTTTATAACATTAAACTAAAGAGTAGCGGTTATGAGTAGCGGTTACCAATATTTCCGAATACTTGGGTAAGCCAAATCTATATATTTAAAACGCTAAGCGATTTCTTTCGACAATCCGTGAGAACAAACTACTGAATCAAATTACTTTGGACACAGATTTATTATCGTGCATTTGTTTGTTCGAAAATTTAATTAATTAACCGTAATTTTCAATTAAACTTTTACGTCTGCTAATGACGTCATAATCGGATAACGCCTACTGTTCCGAAGCACAGAGTTTATTTTCTAAACTCTGTGGTTGAATAAAAGAGAAATAATAAATATTAAAAGCACGCGGTTTTAAGGCCGAATTTGTTAATTTGCAAGTTAAATTTCGGTAAAAATACTTATCCGCGTGTTTTATAAGCGAATAAAAATTCATATTTATTGTGACGTCACGGGAATATTGTCCATTGGGTTTATTTTATCATTATGCGTTATAACTTTGTTGATGCCATTTTTTCATTACAATTAAATACAAAATATATTTATAATTGTGTGCATGGCGTTTAAGCATTAATGTAAGGTATATGAAGTACGTGTGAAAAGTTTGCGCCGTTGAAAATGACGTTATGCTTAGCTTGAAGTGCATTTTTACATGGATAAAACTAAAGAGAAAAATGTATATGATTGTGTTAACATGACATAATATTACTGATTTTTGCATTCATAATTATAAAGATTAGAATTGGAGCCGTCATTGATTTCTTCATCTTGATTGCATACCTTGATTACATGTTACCAATTGCTTTTTTTTAAATTATAGGATAGAAGATTTCCTTTTTTAATAAAAAAAATAACAAAAGTAAAGGATTTGAGGAAATTTAAAGTTATTAAAAATAATGTTATAGTAGAAAAAAATATTGAAATAATGATTGTATTTTTAGCTAGAATAAACAATGCAAGACTAATATTTCATAGGAATTATTTTGGTAGATTTATTATAAGTTCATTTAACAGTTCCTTATTAGCGCAAAGTCCTATTTCTTTCACTGTGAATTTCTCTTTCGACGTCAAAAAATGTTTTTCCACTTTTGGACGCCAGCCAAAATACAGTGGCAATTTTTAGAAATGTACAACAGTTGTGACAACAAAGGCGCTATCGCTTTAGCTTTCATCGCGCTTTATAACATTAAATTAAATTTATGAGTAGCGGTTACCCCTATTTACAAATAAGAGTTTAAGCCAACTTTGTAATTAAGTTCCTAGCTTAACAAAACAAACGAATTTTTATGCATGTATAGTGGGCCTCCTAATTAGTCATTTTCTGAAGGACACTCGAACATGCCCTTCCCTCGGCACCTCACTCAAGGTTATTTTCTCTAACTGTGCCTTATTGCAATAACTGGGCTAATAATGTTCCAATCTTCTCGAAACCAGCTGAATTTTGTATTGCGCCTACTATACAGTAACGTAGGCAGCGGGGACCTGTCTCAGAAGTTCATTCGGAAAGAGGTTTGTTTAGAACAGAATGCTCCCCTGGCGGTGGTAGGGGGAAATAAAAGATTTTCTAGAGCGTACGAGCATGCCGGGTATACGGTTCCGAAGCCATCGTAGACCGTGGCCAGAGTCCCGTTTTTTAAGAGATTTAAGTTTATTACAAGGGATCGGGCAACGCCGGGAGGGTCAGCTAGTATATATATATTTAAGTTGTAAAGTGTATTCATTCATGTACTCTACGTTCGTAGTAGTTCGTAGTCATGTACTCTACATTTGTTGATATAAACATTCACACTTGCACTCATGCGTTTTAGAAATTTAATAAAATTATACGTCACAACTCATGTTGTAAATAAGAGTTTTCGACTTCTTACATTATAATCTAACCAATTCAAGTAATTCTCGTTTAAAAATTCGTCGTATATTCTCTTCATTTTTAGTTCTCAACAATTTTTATGCATGGACATACCTGCTTGTTCTAGTTCTAAAAGCAATTTTACATTTTATGTAAAAACAAATAAATAAATTGTCTTACATTTAAATACACTAACACGTTAGACATTTTACACAATTCATTCTGTTTAAATAAATATTGGATAACAGGAACTAAATAATCCTATTTTTTGTTTTCAAAAACTGATTTGGGCTATATGTTGTAACTAAATAAATCTCAGTCCCTACCGACAGCAAAACGGCCACCCTGTAATTTTGAAAGAATAAATGAAATATGATAAAGGTTTTTATACGCAAATTTTTTGTTGTGTTACACTCTAAAACTCGTTAAAGTTTGTACTTGGAAATGTTAATTTACCCTGTATAAAAAATATGTATTTCATTCAAATCATCGCGCTGTTTCATAAACATTAATTTGATATAAATCAGATACTGTACTTTAGTTTGGGAAAAGTACACTGTAAAAAAAATTGCACTAAAATTACGGGCAGAGGCCGGCAGCAGAGATTCCAGTCATACACCGTAAAAAAAAAAAAAAAAAAATCCATGCACATCATTTTGTGCAGCCCGTAATTTTAAAGGGCAAAGTAATATAGCATTATAATGCACCGGATATAATGCAGTTTAAAACACAATAACAGTTTGCTTACTGTTCCGTAGCACATAGTACGTTAGATAATCATCACAGAATCGCTGTTTTGGCGGGTTCAAATTTTCGAAACACGAGTAAAATGAAGGGTTACACCCTAGCGGAGGACATTGTATGGGGTCGTACCGTATTTTTGCTAACATATGGGCTAGAACTGTAAAAATATGTGGATTGCTCTTAATTTTCTAAGTATCTAAGGGATAAGGCCGCTTATTTAGTGTATCAGATCGTTTTTCATCAAATAAGGCTGTTGCCCATGAAAATTGAAGTGCAAACGCTCATAAATTTACAGTTTTCTCTGAGAGTGTACAGATTTTATTTATTTTTTTATTTCAAAGAGATTTAAAGAGAGATTTTTTGTTCAAATAGCACTTTTCTATTATATATTTTTAAAAAGACGGCAAATTTCTTTTTTGTTATTGTCTTTAAAGGACTCTTGTTTCGTTTAATTGTCTAAATATTAAGTTTTTCTATTATGTTATTATGTTATCTTGATTTAAAAGTTTGCTCCCAATAACCCTTTTTACAGACGTTAAAAATTTGTGTCACTTTAAGCTTTGTACAATTACTTTAGTTTGAGGAAAGTACAGATTTCAATATTTTAAATCTGATTGAGAATAAAAGAGAATTTTTGTTCAAATAACACTTTTCTATTATATATTTTTAAAAAGACGGCAAATTTTTTTTTATTGTCTTTAAAGGACTCTCGTTTCGTTTAAGTGTCTAAATATTAACTTTTTCTATTATCTTGATTTAAAAGTTTGCACCCAATAACTCTTTTTACAGGCGTTAAAAATTTGTGTCACTTTAAGGTTCATACAATTATACTTCATACAACAAAGAATTAGTTAATATCAATTTGCAAAATACTTACCAGAAAAACGATTCTTAAAAGCGTAAAAAACAAATTGAAGGAATATAAAAGGTGCGCTAAATGAATGAAAGCCGGATTTGCCGGTTGCGGGATTATCTGTATTTTCAGCAAGTTCACCATGCTGTTAATTTTGTTTGCCTAAATCCTAGGATTAGTCCAAAATAATAAAACAATGTTACAAAATCTCAGAGGACAAAATAACGTTAAACATATTGCGAGAAAGGAATTTCCGCTGGCAATGTTAAAATCCAAACAATCAAATATTAAAAGTGACTGTTAGAGCACAATTTTCCAAAATTATTCCTCTTTGTTTTCCTAAGGTGTAAACTTACATTTTTTATAAAAAAGGGTACATACGTATTATACGGGGCAGGTTAGTTACAACTGAACCAAATATATTGATTAAAGTAACCCTTATTTTTTTAGAACAATATAGTTTATTTGTTTATTATAGTTTATAGTATATTTTTTATATTATCTATACTAATAAAATAAAGTTTCGCTCTGTGTGTGTCCATGTGTCCGACTGTCTGTGTGTCTGTCTGTTGGCGATGGGTAGGAAAATCTAGCTCACCTAGAAGCTTGAAAATTTAGATTTAGGTAGTCCAAACCCTCTCCTGGTGCACCTGAGCCTCCGAATTTTAATATTTTGAAAATTAGAGTAGTTATTAATTAAAAACTGATAGTAGATCACAAATAGAAAAATCACTCTTCCGAAATCCACGCTCACATGCTCAGAAGCTTTTTATTTGTTCCTCCGTAAATGGAAGAAACAAATCACGAGTCAGCCCATTTCTTTTAACTTTTTCTAAATTCGCCATGGGCGAACGGCTGGAAATACAGAAAAACCATCTACATATTCTCAAAGAACATACTTTTACGTCTCGAACGATCTGGTTGGTTTGAAAAAATGTACATTTAACTCTTTCAAAAAAAATATCAGTAAGAATCGAATTCATGTTTTTTTTTCTCTCCCGTTTTCCGAGCCTTGCATCCACTGGAATACAAGTGATACGGAAAACGAAGGTTACCAAATTAAAGAGCTGACTTTACCCTTTTCAAAGCCACCTTTGGTTTTAAAAAATACGAAAATGAACTCTTCTAAAACGTATATTGTCTGTATGCAGTTTTGGGATTTTTGCGATTTTGGCAATTTTTAAAAATTCGCATCGGCGGTTCAGAAAAAGGTACGAAAAACTAAAAATACCACACAGTATTTACATTTTTTTTCGACATCTGCATTTGTTTTTAAAAAATACGAATATTAAGGATGTATTCAAATCCAAACTGCTTACTTTGAGACACATTTCTAAATTCATTTTTGCTCTAAAATGCATCCAATTGGCAGGTTCTCTTATTCAGAAACTTTATAATGTCCGTATTGTCTCGATTTTTTGATAAAGGCAGAATATATTTTTAAAAAGGCTGTCAAAGTGGACATTTTGAACTGAATTTCCCGAAGTGATAGCGCTGGAAACAAAAAAAAAATAATATCGTACTGTGAAAATAATTGTTTGTAAATCAATTTCTAATTAATTGAACGAAAATAAAAACATGGGGCCCTTATAAATGTCTTCATAAATCACGTCGCCAAGTTTCCTGTTTTTATTTTAAAAAATGAGTCGTTGAAAAAAGGAGTTGTTGAGCGTAAAAAAATATTTCTTTTGAATACCGCCTTAACGGACTCATTTTTGCGAATTCCGATTTTCTGCGTTATATAAAATCTGGCATCGGCTCTCTAAAATAACCAAACAAAAAACAAACACACCTAAAGACATCTACGTTCTATCGGGTTCAGGCAGAAACTTTTAGTTAAAAAAAATCACGTTAACCCTTTCGAAAACGTTTTTTACCGTAAATCAATTTCGCTTTTTTAACTATTTCTCCTATCTTTAAAAATCCAAATCGGCGTTTATAAACAAGATACTAAAAACTACAAATACCGCGCCTAATCTACATCCCTTTGTGTTTTAAATTCTGGTATTCGTTTTGAAAAATTTTAATTTTAACCCTCCGAAAAAAATCCTTTCCAAAACTCACTCACGTGATTTTTGTTTTTTGGTCCAAGTTTAAAAATCGGCATCGACTTGGGAAATGCAAGTACGGACAATCAGTAGAGTCCAGATCATAGACACGTTCATTTTCTTTAAAACGCATTGTTGAGTTTTAAAAAATATCTACCTTAACCCTTCCGGAATCGATCGTTTATGTAACCCCTTTTCGCGATTTCCGTTTTTTGGTCCAAGTTTAAAAATCAGCATCGACTCGGGAAATGCGAGTACGGACAATCAGTAGAGTCCAGATCATAGACACGTTCATTTTCTTCAAAACGCATTGTTGGGTTTTGAAAAATATCTACATTAACCCTTCCAGAACCGATCGTTTACGTAACCCACTTTCGCGATTTCCGCTATTTTGGCAATATTTAACCGTGGTTAAATTTTATTTATTACTAGGAAATTTGGTTGGGTCGAGTGTTCTGAAAAGGCTTTTCCAGCACAGACTACGCCTCCTGGTGGTGGAATGTGGAATTATAGGAGTATCTCTGGTTCTATGGGCCCGATTACGACGGGGTTTGGCTCATTCGAGTTGATATCTATAGATTTAAATACTTTAGCTGCACCTTCGACCGCCAGGATGCGCTTTCCGATCTTCGGATCTATGAGCCCGATTCAACGCCCGATTCAACTTGATTTCGATAGCCTGACAGATTTCAGTTATATTCGTATAGAGCAGATTATTTTTATCTCGGGCCCGGGTAACACCGGGCGGGTTAGCTAGTAATTTGTAATTTATAGTTAATTTTTTATTATAATTTATAGCTTTTTTGTTATTTATTTATTGTTGATCCCTTATTATATTTTATTTATTTATTTATTTTATATTACTTACCATTTTAAATAATGTTATGTATTTAATAATGTTAAATTACAATTTTGAACAGGATTGGCAAAGATAATAAAGATTAACAATTGGCAACTGTTTTTTAGTGATCTACCTACTGGTCCGGATATTACGTAAGTACCAAAATAGTAAAATGTCAAATATTTAAATATACTAACTAATCCGAAAACACAATAAGTTTTGTTTAATGAATGTGCGATAATGGAAGCTAAATTTAAAATCTAAAAGAAAACCCAAAATTTAAAGGGGATTTAAAAAATGCACGCAGAGAAACAAATTGGGATTTGTAAAATTATCTACATTTTCAGCCATTCCACGGCGCTTTTTATTTTATTTGGAAAAGTCCTATGATGAGTTGAAAGTAATAAAAATACTTTACAAAACCCTAATGGACAAATATCTTCAAAAGCAATAAAATAAAGAAATTTGCACTGGGAATGTAGAAATCCAAAACATCATTAATATAAAAGGAGATTGCTAGATAAAGATTATATTTAGTCCAGTACAGGAGCAAAAAATGTTTTTTATTCTCTTTCTAAAATTTTAATTTAGTTTTATAAAATTTAACATCTACATTCACTGACTTGGTTAATGTTTTTTCTGTTTAAATAAGATGTAAATTTTTTTAATCTAATTAGTATAGCAAATTTTAATGTATTTTGACAAAATTTGAATCGATTTGATAGTTTTCGATAAGACCTACTTATAATACAAAATTAACATGTACATCCTTTGAAATTTAAATAAAAAAGCAAAACCTTTATAAAAATCCAGGATGTTGTTATGAGAAATTTTTTTCTAATCATAACCGTGTAATTTCATCGATCACAATCGATTTAAAAAATTGTGTAATCGCATTGCAACTGTAGTAATAAAGTTTTGTTTTTTAATAATCGCAAAGTAATCATAATCAAGAATAATAATCATATTATAACCATAATCCTATAATAGTTCAATTTCATTGTAATCAGTATCGAAAAGCTATATAATCGTAATTTCTATCGAGTAGAGAATTACAGCTTATTTTGTTTTGTTTTCACTACTGTTTATTTCCAATGTCAAAAATTTCCGAGGCTACTAAACATACTAAGAAAGGATATTTATCACGCTAGCTAATTATATAAAAAACAGGAGAAAAAGAGAGTGTAAAAGAAGAGGGATTGAGGAATTCGTAATATTTAAGCTATGAAATCAGAATAATCAAATGTAATGATAATTTATTTGTTCAGTAATCATAATGGAACAAAAAATATCAAAATTTGTTAGTAGTCTTAATCTAGAATCTAAAAATTGGAAGTAATTTGAATGATTTGTAAAGAAAATTATAATATAACTTCTATATACAGAGACCTAATTGTAATCCATTCCTAGAAATTTAAAGTAATTGCAATTATTTACAGTTTTATGAAGTATCGTTACAAGCCCTTTTACTAACAAAATAGTAAATGAAAAAAAGGATGCCAAAATACATTAACATTTGCTAAATAATCTATGTTTAAGATAATGTCAAACATTTTTATGCAGTTTTCAGATAAAAATCAATCATAGAACCAGAAAAAGTCCTCCTTTATTTTATTAAATCAATCAAACCATCTTAGAAAAAAATATTGATCCTGACAAGGAAATCAAATAAATCGCATTATTTATTTTGCTGCCAATAATTTTCGGAAACATTTCGAGGTAGTTGTTATAGTGTAATAATCAGTTTTCTCAAACCGGAATACCGGTTTTTAGTATGCTATTAATTCGAAGTTACACATTTTCAGCTGCGGAATTGAATCTATACAAGTATTATGCATGAGTAACAAAATAATATTAATTGAAAAGTTAATGGTAATGTTGTTAATTGATCATGTTTGCCTGTAAAACATGTTTGTTTAACGTGAGAATGTTAATTAAGAATTGATAGCATCTGAAAAAAGCTATATGCCGGATTTTAAAATCTGTTGAGAAAATTCACTATAAAAGTTTTTTGAAACTTTTCCGAAAATCGGTGACAGCAAGAAAAATAAACTTTGTTTTTTTTTCTAAATGTGTGTTTAAATCTCGTAAATAAATTAGTTTCTACAGATAAAGAACGCTTTTTGGAATCCGGGATTACTCGGGAGAGGTTATTGTTTATTTACGTTCGTAATTGTATTTTATTTTCCTTATTTAAAAAATATCTGTTTTTTTTACAGTCTGTATATGATCTTCACGCTATATAAAAGTGGTCTTTGTAAATAAGGATTTATTTACTGAAATATTAAGAGTAGTAATCGATATAAGGGAAGATAATATCATACTTTGAAATTTTTTTATTTCATAAGATCTCCAGATAAAAAAAATAAACATTTGTGCACTAAACTAATAAACTTTAAATTGTACAATGAATTTTAGTACATAGCACTGGAAAAGCATTAAGTAATAAAAGCACTTATTAAATTTTAAAAATAATTTTTAAAATCTTTTCTTCAAAATCCATGATGTCTTAAGCATGATTTTTTCTCAAATTTCTGTCTCACATTCGCTGTATTGCTTTCGGTTTCATATTCAAAATTACATAAACTTTCGCTGAATAAAGATTATGTTTTTCATGACTGTTTATTTATTATTCTGAGAAATCCGAATAAATATTATTACTAAATCTCACTCGTAGTAATTGTTTTTCGGAATAAAGAAATAAATTCGAGAAGTTTAGGCAAGAAATTTTGAAATTTGAGAATTTTCTGTAGAAAAAAATGCAAGAAACCTCGCAGTAACAGAGTGTTGTTACTCAGATTGCACTAAAAAGTTATTGTCTAAAGAAATATCTTGTTGCGTAACCGTTACAGATTACAGGCTACATTACTTTATAAGCATCAATCAACATTCTTTGTCTACAATGACTGAAAAATCATAATACCTTCCAGGAACACTGCCATATCAATATTTAGCCCAATAAGGACAGGTCTAGAGCATAGGTCAAGAAAGAACAAATTCTCTAAAGGAAAGATTTCAAATTAAAGTACGAGTGATACAGTAAATATTAGGTACCAAAGTGCCTGCATATCAAATACTTCAATAATCCGTTTACTCGATTTCTTCGAGATAGGGTGATTGGGAACTAGTACTTTTATGTTTGTGTTAAGAAACTTGGGAATTCTAGAATTTTGCTTGAAAAGAAATACAAAAAATCTTTAAGTAACGGTGTGTTGTTAATCAGACTACACTAAAGTGTTATGGTCTCACGGAATATCATGTTGCATGACCTTTACAAATTACAGGTTACATTACTTTATAAACACCAATCAAAATTCTTTGTCTACAATGACTGTAACATTGACATGCCTTCCAGAACCACTGCCATATCAATATTTAACGCAATAAGGACAGATCAAGAGCATATATTAAGAGAAAAAACACTCTCTAAAGGAAATATTTCAAATTAAAGTAGCGAGTGATACAGTAAAAATTAGATACCAAAGTGTCTACATATAAAATACTTCAATAATCCGTTTACTGGATTTCTTGGATATGGAGCGATTGGGAACTATTACTTTTATGTTTGTGCACATTCCACTAGTTAGATGTCTGTTTCTCCCAATGCGTTTTTAAAAGTTGCACTCTTTTACTATGATGCATAAGACAGAGTCGTACATAATGAGACGGAATTTTTAAAGAAACGTTAATTAACAACTACGTCAAATTGACTGAAGAACTTTTAGTCATTTCATATTTAAATATGCTTAAATAGAGAATCTTGCATCCCGAGGTTACTAATACACAAAACCAGAAACAAGAAAAAAGGTCTAAAGTAGTATCTGGTATCGTTTTGTTGTATGCTATACCTAGTATACACAGTTAGACGACGATGCTGATTTATTATATGCTTATACAACATATTCTGTAATCTTGTATATAGCGTAGTTGTGCATAAATTTCTTAGCATCCATGTATCAATGACTGCATCGTAAAACATATTAAAGAGTTCAAAACGCTGATAAATAAAGGAAATGGAGTTTGTAGTTTCTATATGAAGATTATAAAAACGTGCCTCCTATCTGTTTACACCCTTGTCTCAAAGACATAAAACATGTTAAAGTAACATAATGAATATTATTGATTATGGAATACACATATTTGTAAATTCAGACACGTATATAAAGTTTCATTGTGCACCAGTGTTCCATGTGTAAATGTGCATACCATGGATATTTATTGAAAGAAACTGGTTACGTAATTCTTTCTTCGATATTTGTAGTGTCAATTCCTCGGTATTAAGAGGACAAAGATTCAAACATTTGTGTGGTATTCGAAATAAAACGCCACATAGAAATAAAATGACTATATACTGTGATCTGTAATAGAGTTAAATATGTAAATTTTAGGGGCTAAAAATTAATTTTCTTTTGTAGCATCCAAACGAAACATGATCCACTCTTGAAATGTGGCTAGCGGACACTCCAGAGAAAGCATTACGGAACAGCTTAACATATAACTGTACAAATACACATATCATTTTAAATGCGTCTCTGTATAATAGTGTACACTGTCTCATTGTGTAAAATTCTACCCTGTAATTATTTAATATACAATATTTACTCCAAACCAATACTTCCAAAAAATAAACACATGACTAAAATGATAAAAACATTTCATAAACTATCTTTCTTTAATCATACAGTCTTTTGTATAAAAGAAAAAGTTTTAATATACATACTTTAAGAAATACTTGAAAAAAGCTATCTTTACGACATGCTATATATTTTTTCGTAATAATGTAAAATATAAATTTCCACTTATCTTGCCAAACGTATATTGAACTTTTATTTAAGAAGTACATTTATTTTTCTGTACTTTCGTCCTGAACAATCAAAACTTCTTTTAACTTCCGAAGTAAGAATTCTTATTCGAACAATAAAACGCTTTTATGTTAGGTAAATAAAGTAGAAACATACTTAATGTTATTGAATTGTAATAAAAGATAAAGGAAAAACTCCTTAATACAGATCCAGCTTTTTCGTTCAGCTGATTGAAGTTTTGTGTTTGTCAAATGAAATTTATGTTATTGACCAAAATGAAAGAAGCTAAGTATTGTTTAAATAAGAATCTAAAGTACGTTTATTTTAGTCAAAAATAAATGATGAAATTATTTTTTGAAGTCGTTTCAACTTCGTTATATTAAGTTTAAAATATTTTATCTGTGTTTCTAACCTGAAAATATTCATAAAATATTAATTGCAGTAAATTAAAGATAAATCATAATAAATGAAAGATGACTACACTCTAAATTAGAGAACACTTAAGAATGTAAATATTTTAAAATGTTAAATGTTTTTATACACATTTATGTTTTAATTTTCTATATTGTTACTTATTAAAAATGATTCAAAAGTAACATACTGGCCGAAATATCCTTGAATTTAAAACAAACTTGACAAAAAAGAAGTATTAACATATATAGTGTATTAAATATATATGTTAAAGAAATATTTTCTCAAAAGGTGTTTCCATTACAATTTTTCATTTAACCCTTTCGCAAATAATGAGTCAGAATGCTTGTATGTATTTCTAGTCATAACGCATATAAAGGAATAGGTTTATTGCCATGATTGCAATCATGTTTTGTAAAAACCTGGGAGAAAAAACACGCCATCTCTTACCAACTCTGCTGCAAAACTTTGGTACTCGGATTAGTAATAACGTTTACGATTTAATCTTATAGTTAAATTTTGCTTATGGTATCATCTACATATAGAATTTGTAACAAAATTTTAAACTTTCTATATAAAGCCTAATTTATGATATCATATTTGGATTGGTCTATAAATGTTAACTTCAGATTACATTCAAGTTATTCAGTCAAAAAATTTAAGAATTATGCAGGTTTAAAATTTAGAATTCTTAATGTTAAATAATTTTTAACCGATGTAAAACACATTGAAATGCGGATAACGTTTTAAACAAAACTCAAAATTTACTTCGCGGACTAAGCTGTAATTTTGAATTTGCATATTTGAGTTTTTTAGAAATCGATTTTGGTTAAAAATTCATTGGTTAAAATTCGTATTTTGAAAATTACTTATTAATACTTATTAATGAATATTACGTTATTGGATATTACTTGAAAGAAGTGTAGTTTTTCGAAAAACATTTGAACTGTAATTTATAATTTTGTAACAGAAAACGGTTTCTAGAAACTACAAATTTATTAATCCAAAATTACAGCTTGTTCTTCCAAGTAGTTTTTCAGTTATACTTAAAAATCTATCCCCATTGCAATCTGTTTTGCAATTTTTAAAAATTAATTTAATATTAAGATTTTCAAATTTTTACCATTCTAATTCTTAAACTACTTCCTCCGAAGGACTTCCAGTTTAATATCCGAAGATAAAATGTACCAAAAAAATCCAAATTTGATGTCAAAATTAGGTGTTATTAGTATTGAAAATTATTTTAAGTTTGGTACAACTTCTATATGTGGACAGCCCCTTAAGTACAATTTAAGTAAGAAAGCATTAATTAATAGACGTTATTACTCTGTCACATTTGTATACGACAATTTGCGGCAGTGCTAGTAGGGGTCTGTTTGTGTTTTTGTTCGTTTGTTATTTTCAAGACTGTGCAAATTACTTATGCTAACACTGCATACATTGCAACTCATTTCCGGAATAGTAAATACTGTGTATAATTCGAAAATAGTTATATCCGTTATATACATTTACGAAGGATTTTCATTTATATTACTACTGACTCATGAGTGAGTTTAACTCCAATCATGTAAACAATTTTTTAACCAGAATTTAATATTATGCAGTTTTTATTTGTGTGGTATATATCTGATTTCTCTAGTTTATTAAAAATTCTGTTACAAAATATACGTTTTCCAGGGTTCAAATTAAACATTACAATCGTTCTAGTGCTAAATTCAATCGTCTAAGCTTAGTTTGTTTACAAAAAAAATGTCTGATGTGAAAATTGTTACATTTTATTTTGTTAACTCACAGTTTTTATAAGATATTCAACAAAATATATAGTTAATTGCTCTTTCTTATCAAATAAAAATCATATGTAATTAAACATTCATTATCTGCTATCATAAAAACAGAAAGATTTGATGAATGAAAAAGGAAAAAATTTATCATATGATGTTGGTTAACATAAGATCAATATCATGAAAACGTTGAATACGATTTTGATGTTCAATTAATTTTAAATTAGGTAAATTTAATCATTTAGGAATTGTCCTAAAGAGGTATATACAAGGAGATTTCTTTAAGTTAGTTTCATCTCAAATACCTGGGGATAACAAAGTTAACTACAGCCATAAATGTAGTGTATTGAATATAGAGAACGGCTGTTTGCAACACGATAAGCTGTATCGCAGCTCTCATCGGCGATATATATAGGAATTACAGATTGTATATCATAAATTATAGTAACTACGTCTAAAAGAAAAGTTTTAGATCATTATAGATTTAGTAAAAAAATATTGTGCATGACAATACTATAAATAGTTGCCTGTACATGATACTGTTGCAAAACGTTTTGTTTATGTAAAACGCGAATTTTCTTCAAAAGCGAAATGAGAATTTTGCAAATGCAATTTCATAAAATCAGAATGCGACCATATGCAAATGTGAGGCAAAAACTGAAACTCAGTACAAGCAAGACAAAAATCGGAACAGTCTGTTGCTTTTATATTTAAAATAATATTTATTTACTCAGAACATAGGTGTTTTATCTGAACGTACGTCTGTTTGTAATTGTAAAATGATCTTTTCTTCAGTACTTATTCTTTTTTCTTTAACAAAATAGCTTGGATCGGTGTTAGATATTTTGGTCTCTATGGAGGACTTTTTTATTGTGAAAACGCAGATAATAGGTCTCTTGTTACTAAATTGATGATGCGGTACATTTTTTTTTATTCTGTTCTTATAGCCTGTAGTTTACATGATACCATGTTTAAATCCCATAAAGACTGACATTGCTTTTTCGAAACATTATGTTTCTTTTTAAGATTACACCAGTAATAATGAACATAGGATTAAATATAAACTATTATAATTTAAACATTGAATGTGATTACACCAGTTTTTAACATAACACCAGTTTAGTTTTAAGATAAATATTCGCTTTATTTGAAGCGAAAAACACCGTGATAAAGTAACACAGAGGTTGCTATTATATAAAAGTGGTATGAAACGCAATATTTGTATTTTATTGAGAAAAATAATTCCGGTGTTAATGGGTTAACTGAGGAATGTACATCTAGAAACACTTCGAGATTCTTTATCGTGTAGCTTATACCAAATTTTCTGTAACAAGATAATGTCTGTTGATTCACCAGTTGTTTCAGACGAAACGGAGTTAGACTCATCCGGTATATAAAAGAAACAGTTTTTTAAATTTATATATATTTCACCTTTTTCTCCAACTGTAAAGTCTTTAAACTCTTATGTCAAGGCCAATACTTTTAAGTAAATAGATTACATAGTTATAATATGTTTTTAAAGTAAATAAATAATATGGAAAAGTTATCACTCTCGACACTCAACAAACTCGTTATGGTAGGGTGATTTTTATAAAAAATATTTTTATTTTATATTCTTTTATAACAACAACTTCTTAATAAATTTACTAATCTTCTGGTGACTATTTTTTTCCCACTATTATTTCAGAATAATGTTCTTCGAAGCTTAGTGGAAATCTACCACGACGGATTAAAATTTTGCAATAGCAATAGAAAAAAGTAATCAAAATGTAGTCACTAGTGGCTGCCATGTTAATGTAAGATTACTTTTCTTCATTTTTGATATATTATTTTTATTATGCTTTTATATAATAAATCTGTTTGAAATTTTAAATAAAGTATTGTATTGAATTTTCTACAAAGAAGTATGTTTGGAAGAGCTACTAAAGGATGTATAATGTCACTAACAAAGGTGCAAATGCACTTGTTTATGAAAGAACAAATTACTGTTTTTACGTTAGAAGGAATATACTCTAACACTTTTATTAATGATAATATCTATTTATTTTAAATAAATGTCGCATATATCTGATTCGTTGTGTAATGGTATGTTTACAGCATTGTTTTTAAAATTAAACCTAGAAAAATAAGAAAAAAGTACAGCCAAAACAAGATATTGTTTAAAAGTTTACCTTCAGCGATAAAGTTCCTGTATTTTTATTTTTATTTATTACGCACGCGCACCCACAAACAAATATATTCGTATATATTAGTGGCAAATCGTGCTACTCTTTACCGCTTTTTTTAGAAAAGTAACCTACGCTATAATTTATCGTTAAAAATACTAAGAAAGCAGAACTAACATTACTATTTATAAAAAGAGATTGGAAATAACATTCTCAGTTTAAATAACAGGATTTATACATATATTGCAGATATATATATTGTAGACATCTTTAAAATCATACATAGTATTTATTTTTAAGAAAGCGATAATATACGCTTATGCATTTATTTATAGTTGCTATGTAATATATTTTGCATGTAAACGATATATATATATATATACATAAATACACATACACACATATATGTATGTGTGTGTTTGGAATTTTTTTTTAATTCAGCTGTTCTTTCTGCTCATTTAGAAATTATTAAACATTTTTAGCATAATTCTTAATGTGGCAGAGCGACACAAAACTGTTCCGTAATTCTTTAAAAGACCATAAAAAATTACTTTTGATATTTTTTACTTTTTATCCTAAAAAATATTATTAATATTTTTATTTAAATAAATCAAATATTTAACGAAACAGTTAAAATTCATTTATTCAATATTTAAACTTTAGTTTTCATTTTATCGTTATATTTTGAATAGTGTTCACATTTTATGTATTACATTTTTACATAAAATAGAATTAAAATGTGTACTTTTGTTTCAAAATAGTTGGGTAAAAATACACAAAAGCAATTAGTTTAATAACAACTGAATAAATACTTTTTTTCATTATGCAACAGAAACTTGTAAAAATGCTTAAATAGAAAATTCTAACGGTTCTGTTGCAGTGAAAGTTAAGGAAAATACATAAAACAAATTTCAGCATTTGTAAACTTAAAGATAAAAATACAACTTAGTGTGTTTTTATTTTATTTTAAATAAAAATAGTCTAAAATTGTTTATGTGTTATTTTAATATCTGCACAATTCCAAAAATATTTCTTGCAGACAGAAAGTTTCATAAAGAAACAATTTTGTTGAATTTTTGAATGATAAACTTGAAAAATATTTCATTTTTTTGCAAAACATTTTTTAAATTAAAGATTTATAAAGCTCCACGTAAATAATACGCCTTGGAAAAAATTGGTTGTAAAGTTAATTTTACAAAGAACATTTTTCATTCTTTATCCCATTATCCATGTATTTGTTTAGAGTCTTATGTTAACTTTTTCTCAATATCAGTTTGGTTTATTTTGCCAATGTTAGCTCTTTGAATTAATATCGTACACTACAATGCAATTTAGAATAATCTTCTCTTCAAAGATTAATTAATTTTTCAAACATTTCAGGTATCACTGTTACTTTACCGATATAAAGAAACTTTTATCCGGCTAAAAAAAGAGGGAAACATATTTGAAATATTTTTAATTTAAAATCAAAATATGTGCATCGTGTAGTTCTTTTTAAAATAATAAATAACGAAAGCTTTTGTGTCAAAAGTTCAAGAACAACATTTTTAGACATAGGTTATATTTAATAGAATTAATAAAACTGAAATTCAAGCAGAAACTTTTCAATTATTGCTTTCAAAAAATCCCGATTATTTTATTTTGGATGAAGAAAGAACTTAGAAAATAAGCATTGTTTTCTGCCCTATCTCCCACCGATAGGATAGATTTTCTTTGTGTTTCAATGTATTAAACAAGATAAAATACATATATTTATTTAGAATTTTTTAATGGATTTCTATTAGATGATTTTGATTTGTTTTCTATATGAAGCGCACATAATGACCCCGTACTTTTTTATAAAATAATATGTGAAAAATAACTTATAAATAACTTGTAATATGGGAAAAATAACTTATTACCTATATATATAAATGAAAGTCGTCACTGGAGAGAACATCAACGCACAGCACAAACTACTGAATCTACATACACGAAAATTAGCGGAAAAATACTTCTTAGGATGTAGAGGTGTAGTAGGAAGGGATTTCCTAAAACTCCGCCCCTTAAGGGGGTAAAAAAACTTTTTAAAAATTCCTTAAAAATCGGGTACTATAGTTATGGGAGAAATGATAACATATTTTAATATTTTTTTTGTATGCTGAATCAAATGGTACCAAGTACATTTTCCTAAGTCCAATAGTTCGTGAGATATTGCATTTTGTTTCTAATTTGACGATGTTTTTCGAACTATAACCTCAAATTTGTAACATTACACATTATAATTTCGAAAAATAAAAGATTTATTTTAGCAACGGAAGAAATTTAAACTGCCAATAAAACGCGAGGGACTTCTTTTGATCGTTATAATATAATGTGGCGATATATGTTCCCGCAAACAATTATCTATATTTATAAATGGAAGTCCTGACTTGCGACAACATGAATCAAGGGGGAGACATCCTACACTACTGAACCTACAAACACGAAAATTGGGGGGAAAATACTTCTTAGACTGTAGAGGCGTACAAAGAAGGTATTTTCTAAAACTCCACCCATAAGGGAGGTAAAAGAAGTAACAAACTTTTAAAAAAATCCTTAAAAATCAGGTATTATAGTTATTGAAACAAATGATAACATATTTTAATGTATTTTTGTATGCTGAATTGAATGGTACCAAATACATTCTTCTAAGTCCGATAGTTCGTTAGATATTGCATATTTTTTTTTCTAATTTGGCGATGTTTTTGGCGCCAAAACCTCAAAATTGAAACATTCACATGATAATTTCGAAACATACACGCGTTATTATAGCAACGGAAGAAATTCAAACTGTCGATAAAATGTGGGGGTCTTCTTTACATCGTTATAATATAATGTAGTGAAATCTGTTCCCGCAAACAGTTGTCTATATATGTGTCGTAGGCAAATTGCGAAATGCTGGGGTCCTTTCTCCAATCAGCCTGATGCATTTCAAGATCTCCTGAATAGGGAGAACATCAACGCGCAGCCCAAACTACTGAACCTACAAACACAAAAATTGGAGGAGGAAATTTCTTAGGATGTAGAGGTGCACTAAGACGAGATTTTCTAAAACTCCACCTCTAAAAGAGGTAAAAAGGTTAACAAAATTAAAAAAAATTCCTTATAAATCAGGTATTATAGTTATGCGTCAAACAATAACCTATTTTAACGTATTTTTGTATGTTGAATCGAATGGTACCAAGTACATTTTTCCAAGTCCAGTAGTTCGTGAGGTATTGCATATTTTTGTAACAGCGTTCTACGTTGTTTACTTATAGAATTAGAGGAAGAGTTCTATAATAAGTTGAAATTATGAAATATTAGCCTTTCTAAAAAATTCTGCTGAATGGATTTCGATGGAACTTGCATTGTTAATTTTCCAGAGATAGTTCTAGTAAATTGCATATTGTTATACGTTCTGTAGCAAATCCTACTGTAAATGATTAAATAAACGAATTAGTCTTTAATAGTCCAAATTTTTTGGAAATATTAGTAAATATAACAGCGCAATTGCGTTCGTTTCGTTTTACAGCATTGCGGAAGGACAGTCAAGGTGAAGGTTCATATTGCTTTAAATAACAAGATCAAATTCACTGGTATATTCCGTTTGGAAATGATTTTTATAATATATCTTTTTTGTTTTTCACACACGTGATTTCATTCTAAATAAATAACTAAATAAATATATATATATATATATATCTACATTGAGATAGATAGAGGGATAGATAGATAGATTAGTTTCTTACATTTTTTAATAGAAGCTATCTAATACATTACAATTTTCTGTAGAACGAAATTTCTTATCTTTTATTAGACATTATAGACAGCTTCCATTAAAAAAACGAGAAGCTACATATTCCAATTATTGGGAGGGAAGCAATTCTTGAAAGTGTCGTTATATTTTCACTGAACATGACCTTCTAAAACCCCAAAACCACACTCAGTTCAAATGTTTATTTATACATCACTCATGTTTGTGACAATTGCAACACCATGAAGAAATTATGCAAATTGAACCCAAACTTACAGGAAATGTAAAGTGAGGTATAACATGCAGATGATTAGAATTACAAAGCGATTGCGCTTGCGTAGAATGAGAACTACTACCTTATCAGTCGCTTGTTCCAGGTCTATGAAGGACTGTAAGTATGCGTTGAAATCCGTTTTTCTTCCTCTGTCTGCAATAAACGTTTCATTGGTGGTCAATATACCTCGTCAACAGCAGAGGAAGCCATACCAACAAATAACGGAGTTCGTACAAGGTCGCATCGTCGGTATGCGAGAATGTGGATTTTCGTATCGAGAAATCGCAGCCCGCACGCAATGCAATGCCACAACAGTGATGCGTGTTTGGAAGATATGGACAGAATCAAACACGGCAAAAACCTGGCAGTGCGGCACGTAATAGCACAACTGCACGGGACTCCAGACACCTCATCCGCATGACTGTGACGGATCGTACAACGTCCTCTTGTGTGTTAGCACAACGTTGGAGAACAGCGGCAGGTGTTTTGTTGTCTAGCTTCACAGTTCTTCACCGTCTGCTGCAGCATGAACTGCGTGCAAAGTTTCCTCTACGCAGGATTCTCCTCTCGCTGAATCACAGACATCAATGGGCTCAGTAACAGAGCTCGTGGCGTGTTTGGTTGCAACATGTTGCTTTTTCCGATGAATCTCGTTACAATCTAGAGTACAATGATGGTAGGGTACACGTCAGACGTTAAAGAAGGGAACGTCTACTCCAAAAGTGTGTCCAGCGTCATACCGCACAAACGCCTGGCATCATGGTGTGGGAGCTATTGTGTATAATTGTCGATCCCATCTAATGCACATTGCGGGAAACCTCAACAGTGATCACTACATAAGGTAAATTGTGAAGCCAGAGGTCCTCCCCCTTCTTCGACTCATTACGCGTGCTGTATTTCAGCAGGATAATGCCACGTACTCATGTTTCTCAGACTGCACAAATCTTCTACAGTGCAAAACAGGCTTCACTTCTTGCATAGCTTGCTTATTCCTCGGATATGTCTCCCATTGAGCATGTATGGGATTTCATTGTTCGGCGACTCACTCGTACAGATAATGGGGCACACAGTAAGACTGAACTCTGGCGTCAAGTCGAAGTCATCTGGAATGCAATTCCCCAGGATTACATTCAGAACATGTGTTATTCAATGCCATGGCGTATACAGGCTTTCATCGCTCAGCATTGCGGACACATAAACTGCTAATTTCCGACGTTCTTTTTGTTTTTTTGTCTCGTAAATTTGATCGTTTATTTGTACCACTATCAGTAATATGTGGAACAAATTTAATTAATTTCTGACAATTCCTTCATGGTGTTGCAATTTTAACAAACGTGAATTTATATATGACCGATATTTTTGCCATGGGTTAGCACTCGTATTTATGAATTTGGATCTGAATGAGCATGTAGGACTTATCAATTTCTCAACCGATTTCATTGGTCAGCTTTATCCGTCATCTTGTTTCAAAAGAGCGATCACTTAAAATTTCAAATTCAAAGTTGTGTACAAAAAAATTAGAAATCCAAACATTTTTCACTCTTATATGTTCTACCTTGATACAAGGATGGTGGAATTTTTTTTCTCAATTTTTAAAAAATGGCTGATAGATACCAGTTTGAAAATTGTAAGAGGGCTGATATTTTGAAACAAAACAACGGATTAAAATAAAGGAATCCTCCGTAAACGGGTCTAATTTAAGTTTTCTTGAACGTGGTGCCCCGCAAATTTTCTTTTATTGTTGTAAGCATTGTGTCAACTCTCATTGGCTCAAAACTAACCAAAACCACCAACGATAAATTCTCTTAAGAATTACAATAGCTGTGTAAGGACTTAATATGCATGATATCAAACTAATTTTTGATTTACAAATACAAGGGGAAGTCAAAGAAACAGTTTTCTTAGCATACAGTTGGGATTGTTTTGCTTCAAGACAAGTAATAGATTGCGGCCATAATGATGTGTCTTTATGTTCGCATCTTAACTTTTTCATTGTTGCCATAGTGCTTTCTTCTGGGAACTTTTTTCAATACCGGAAAGAAGCGGATGTCGCTTGACGTCAGGTCGGGACTATACTGTCGATGGAATGGAGCTCTTAATCAAAGGTGTCAATCACATCTGGATCATATATTTGACAGAGCATTTAATCGATTTGAGCACCCTTCATCAACCAGACTCATTTATACAGCTCGGCGATTCTCGTGTAACCCTTTGTTTACGATTGAATTCGAGTCTGCCTTCTATACGTGCCTGGATCAGACTGGACTGTTTATCCAACCTTTCTGCAAGCTCTGTACCAGCATCATCTACAGGTTCTCGATCGTAATTGATATAATGATCTATGAATACATTTTGCATTAAACCAATGTCTTGTTTTCCCTATTGTTTTAAGATATTTTAGAGAAAAAAGTAGGGAAAACACTTTTCTTCGTAATAAAATACACTATAAAAAATATTTGAATTTTTCGTTTCAACGATGTATTTCGATACTTCACATATTTAAAAAGTACAAATACCTCAAAACATAGACATAGTATTTAATTTTGAAATGATTATTTAAGAATTCTCAGAAGCTTTGACAAATATCTATTATCTTTATAAAGACAGAAATTCATGTAAAATGTTTACAAAAATAAAAGTATTAAAGATACATTTACCACATGTCAAGGACATCTTTCGGCGATACAAAATGTATACATTGTTTAAGAAAAAGTTTGCCTAGACAGATTTTTAAATCACATCTCTCTTTATTCTATAGCTTCTGGTAGATTGAAGACAATTAGAAAATTTAATATTTAAAGACCAATATTTTCTCTACCTTTCTAAAACATAATGCAAATAATTTAAATGTGTACAAAAATAATATCAACAACTTAAAGCGAACTATTGTTTGAGAAATCTTAGAAGCTAAAGCAAATATTTCTTAATTATTTAAAGTCAGCAATCGAAGTAGACTGTTTACAAAAATTAAACTTAGTTAAAGATATATTTAAAATATTTTGCTGACAGCGTTTCACTTTTCAAAACATATACATTGTTAGCGAAAAGAAATATTTTTATCAGTTTCGTTGCTTCGACAGTTTTATTAATAATGTGCTTCTATAACTATTTTTGGTGATAAATTGATTTTGAGAGTATTCAGAAATTCATTATCTTAAAAGGAAGTCTGGGTATTGTTGTTTTCCTGAAGCTCTTCCCTAATCATTCAAGCTATTAATCTCATAATAATATTTGAACTCAATAAATCACAAATTTTAAATTATGAAATTTTCAAAGTGATATCGTCAGTAATGATATCTATTGAAATTTTAATCATGACAGTATAAAACTACACATGCCTTAAAACATAAATGATACAATAGAAAATTTTGCTAAATTTATTTTCTATATCTTCAGTAATAACATGAAGAGACTACATAACATTACACGACATTTTTCATTTCATCTTTGTCAACCTTTTAACCAATTTATCAGTTTTATCTCTCATTGACAACAGTTCTGTCTCTATGTTCATTTACATTTATCAAAATAATATCTTATATGCATTAACCTTTACTAAGCTATTGTCTCAAATGAAGTATTTTACTATTGTTTACCTTAAATAATGTACTATATAGGTTTCCAAATAATATTGTAAATTTTAAATTTGCATATCATTGTATGTTATCAAAAATAATCAGCGATATATAATGAATTTCCTTGAAATCATTTTTTTATTAAAATATATATTTTTTATTTTATATCCAGATGATATTCTTTGTAATATTAACAATAAAAAATATTCATATAGATACATGTCATATTACTTTTTATACATTTGGGTTTACACATGATCTGAAAAATGTATTTAAATGGTTAGAAATGCTTCACTCTCGTAAAAGTAATGTTGAAGTGAAATATTTTATAGCTAGCAATATGTCCTGCAATGCATCGATATTGTATTGAAATTGACAGTATTTACCATTCGTCCTTCCGATGGCCTTTCACTATTGGTATTCCTGGTCAATCAAACAATGTAAATATTCCATTCAGAAAGTAAGCAAGAGCTTAAAAATATGTATGTGTGTATGTGTAAATTGTGAATGATGTGACCGAAATTCTTTAGTAAAAAAAATAATAATTTATAGAATTCTTTATTTTTACTTTCTTCTATCTGAAGAAAGTATTGTAATCGAAAATTTTTTTAGACTTCCTGTTTTCTACGGATTTACACATTTAGTGGTCCAAGATCCCGAAAAACACGTTTATACAAAATGTCTGTTTCTCCGTCCTTATTGTATCGTCGAAAAGTGTAAAAAGATAAGCATATCATCAAACCAAATTTCATTTATAGGTTTCTGAGTATGACCATCAGGTCCCCCCTTGAAATTAGAAATATTCCGCCAGACGTGGGGTATAGCGATTTTTGTGTGATTTTCATTATTTTTCGTAGTTATATTGTACATCGACTGCTGGGACAGCGAAGGGTACTTCGCATCCAGGTATCCTGGCCTCTCGCAAGCAGCTGACGTACAATATAATAGCGAAAAATATTGATTTTATTGACGCTATGATAGCGAATTTTGATGTATTAGCATGCACTTGAAATAGCAAAGTGTAAATATCCACTCCGCAGGAGTGAATATTCATTCTATTGCAGAGTCAAAATGCGTTCAACCTCTTTAGAGTGACAATTCACTCTAAGCAAAAGTGGAATTGTGAATATGGTCGAATGTGAATATGATATATTATGTGAATACGGATATTATCTGAATAGGGATAATTGATACTCCGTTCCGGGAAGTTAATATTCACAATTAATAGTCTAAACGTAGTCCTTCTCACCGCCGTGAACTGATATATCCGTTCACTATTATGTAACTTTCACTGCCATATTAGCATATTATTTAAATTAATATAACTCTACAAACAAAATGTAGTTTTATAACATTAAGTAATGATTAATAGTCTCAAGGATTATGTTCATATACTTAATTAAGTTTTTTATATCATATGTTTTTACAATTAAAAAAATACAGAGAAAACAACATTACAATTTTGCCCTTTTACTCGGCGGTAGATGGAACAGTCTAAACAGAGGTGAATAATCACTCTTTCACAGGAGTGAGTTTTCACTCTCGCAAAAGAATAGCGTTTTTTTTCACCCTTGATAGGAGAGAATAGTCACTCTTTCATAGGAGTCTCTATTCACTCTTGCAAAAAACGTGCGAAGCATGCATTGTGATCACACAAAGTGATCACCGTCCCAAGTACTAACCAAGTACCAAGCTGCTTGACTCCAGTGATCTGACGAGAACTTGTACTTTCAGCATGGTACGACCGGAGGCATTTGCAAAGCTCTTATTACACTATTTTCGCTTTGTTTCTTTTGTGATTTGCTTTCCCAATCATTAAACTTGTATAGAAACGACAAATATTTGCGGTGATTCTCAACTGTGTGAATTAGGAAATCGAAACCTTTTTTTCTACCATTATAATACATTTCCGCACATCTGCGATGACAAAAATTCCGTTACAATAAAACAGCTATTTATTTAATAATTCATTTATTGTTACTACTAATGTTTCCATAATTATATCAATTCAATTATTATTTCAATGGTTTTTATAGTTTTTTCAATCCTACTACTATACAAACGCATGCTCATCATGAGTGGGCATATTTTTAAATTCTTCCACACACTTCTAAATACGTCTTCCTACTGGCTGAAAAGAACCTGTAGTTTGCATCTACTCCTTTGGTATAAATACCCCAGAGACCCAACAAGTCAGAAACTGATCGTACGCTTAGTTTGTGAGTTACAGGCGTTGCAAAGCGTTACGTATGTACGTACACAAAGACTCCGATCTGAAACGGATAAATCTGCTGCCCTGTTTTGTCCCAGAGGCTTCCTTCCGTGAGATACAACTTTTCAATTTTCCACCGATTTTATGGAAGTAAAAGTTATCGTGTCCCCTTAAACATGTTGACATTGAAAAAATAAACATTAAGAAAAAATTATAATTTTGTTTCTATCAGTAAATAAGTATGGACAAAATTATGTAATGCCAGCCTTTCACTCTCGTGAACGGAGTAAAATATTTCACTTTGTCAACGAAGTGAGACATTTCTCTCTAGATATCGAATGAAATATTTCACACCTTTCTAGTGAGTGGAAAATTCCACTCTTTAAGAAGTGTGATTATATAAAATTCACTCCAAAAAGAGTGAAAATCTCTTTCACTTTTTTAAAGTGTCAACTTTGCACTCCTTCCATTTTTAGAGTGTGTAGGAAATAGAAGAAAGTTTTGGGATTGGCTAGTTTTGAGAAGCTGCAACAGATTTGGAAACTTTTGTAAAATGTATAGGCTTTCAGGGGTATGAGATATAAAACGTTCTTCTGCAACATATAATTACCAGGCGTAGGAAGAGAAAAATGTTTCTTCCAGAACCAATTCCTACCCTTGCCCTTAACTGATATATTAAATTCACATTAATGTACTGTCCGGGCCATACTTTGTATCTTCACTTAAACTTTTTCTATTTGAACCAAGTCAAATAAATATGTTTTGATTGAGAGAATGTATTTAATAAAATATATCTTCTGTCTATTTGTTGCATATTCGTCAAAAGTTATTAAGTAAAATTTCTGGCACAAACCATGTTTATTTTACTTCTTTCAAGGTGGATTGTTTTTCTGAAGATTCACCTGTATGCAGTAATATTACCAGATCAAGAGTTAAATTACGCCAATTGGTTTCCTCGTCTAAAAATATCTCAAATAAATAAATAAATAAATGTTGAAGAAGTTCACTTTTCTGTCGCTTAGATATCTTCAATACAAAGGAAATCCATTTTTTTAATTTATAGCATTACATCAGAGATATGTAAAATACAGTCATTTTCTGTTTTTGACTCTCGTCTTAGCTTTCCTTTCCAATTTTGGTGAATTTGTTTCTGACATGCTAACTTCGTACCATATGTTTAAACCCACTAAATTCTACAACCATATTAATTTAATTTTTGTAACAGCAAACAATTTCTGTTGTTAAAATAATCGTTAATAGAACAGTTGAAAGATGGTGCATTGAATTTCAATACATGTGCGATTCGTAACTTTACTGGATCTAGAGTTATATCTTATTGATGTGTTATATCTTAGCGTTCATAATCAAAAAGAAAAAATATACAGTTATAGTTTTATATGGATTCGACATCTTCGATAAAATGTACATCTAATATTTAAACTTGTAATATTACGTTGGTGACATGTATGAATGTTCATTGATTGTTTTGTGTATACCTGTCTTACCTTTCCTTTAAATTTTGGCAGATTTATCTTTGTAATGCTAACGTCGTGTAAAAATTTTTACCTGACCAAACTTTGCAACCATACTAATGTTTTGAACATTTTTTTTTAATGTTTTTAACGTGAAGAAAAAATAAATATAAATGTTAAAAATTTTGAAACGTGTATTTAAAGTACCATAATCTGTCGGCAGTACGTATTATTTTCACGTTGAAGTGGCGATGCTATCCACGGAATTATTAAATTATACTGATATTATGATATTTTTCTGAACGAACAATTGTACAAACCACGCCATAATTATGTTAATCCATCTAATTAAGAAATTATACTGATTATTTTTCTGAACAAAAAATTGTAGAAATTACGTCATATTTATGTTAATCTATTGAATTATAAAAAAAAAATATGCTGATTATTTTTCAGAACAAACAATTGTACAAATTACCCCATATTTATGTTATGTTTCTATACATTCTTAACATATAAATCATCTTCAATCTAAATATGTCATATTACACTGATTGTATAATAAATGCATATACTAGGTATTACCATTTTGTATTCAAAATGTCAGGACACTGTTACTAATTCTATTCATATTTAAGCATGTTATAGTAAACATGATATGTCAGTAGCTGAAATTCAGATTGTAGCATTCAAATGATACTTTACTTAATGTGATTGACGGTTTGATTGACTGTGTGTTAATAGTTATTGGTTTGACCAAAATTGGAAGGATCTTACTGATTTACAATGGAATAGGGAGATTAACTCAAAGTACACAGCTTACATTAGAAAGAGATTGCAAAAATAACCTATATTTTGTGAAATGCAATATATTTTTAATACAAATTTTATTTTATCTGATGTCATATATATATATATATATATATATAAAGACATAATAATAAATTATAGGTATGAAGAAAATTAAATAACCATTTAATATATTATAAATTTCACATATAAATGGGAAAGTTATACTTATAAAGTTATTTAAAATGTTTACTCGCATATAAAGTTATTTAAAAGTATTTAAATATGGTAACCATTAAAAGTTTGCCAATGTATTCTGTGAGTTTTATTTTGATAAAAATATTATAAAGTTCTCGAATCCCAGTAAAGCACGTATATAATTTGCATATATATATTTTGATAGATTAATAATATATTAGAATAATGCTTTAAATTTTAAATTACTGGAAATTTGTATTTACTGAAATCTAATAAAACTTTCAGTAGCGTTTAAAAAATATATATTTTTGGAATTTTCTGGCTAGTTTTTAATTATTTTTTTTACCTTTTCTGAAATGTCGTTAAACTTTTTTAACCCTTCGTCAGGCGCACTTCTCGACTCCCGAGTTCAGACGCATATCGTCAATTGGGAACAGATGCTTTACACTCACGCAAACATATAAACATAAGTAAGGCGACATTTTGGTTGGCGCGATTTTCAAGACCGCGCCAAAATACTAACTTAATACAATGGCTAGGTTGCCATTAAAGGGAAAAAATCCCCTAAATCTGGCGACTTTTTTCCTTTTTATAAGCTATTAAAAAAACTGTGCGTGAGTGTATGACATCATAGCCGTCATTGACACCTAATTAATTCAACTCTAACGCTTTTAAAGTGCTCAGATTGGTGAACTTCATTAGAAGCTACAAAAGAAGGAATACCTGAAATGTGATTCACTGAGCCTCATTTATCATCTCAAAGAAAATAAAGAATAAATACTAAATTTTAAGACGGGCCAGGACACTGCCTTCAGTTTTCATGACAAAACATCAAATGAACATTAAAATTACGAATAAAACTTAAAATATAGGCACATTAGATTTATCCATGATATCTATAGCAGTAAACCAATTATCAACAGTAAAGTTGCGATCAGATCCAAATATGGACATGACCATTCTTTTCCCCACATCACTTGTCAGAGGCTCTGGTTAGTCAAATCGTCTGTTTTCCGTACCATTTCAACAGCAAATCTGAAACAACAACAACAAAAAAAAAAACATGAACATGAGTACAAAGTTGGGCACGATGTGATTGAGAGGATATCCTGCACAAACCTACATATTTTCGTAAAATATCCACAACCTTTGTAATTTTCATTCATAAAATGAGCAAAATAAAAAATTGTGATGAAAAGAAAAGGAAATATGGACCTTCAAAAGTCAGACACGATTTCGGGCGTAATAGGCCTGATAGGCCATGTGAGCCCTGTACCCCACGCAGGTCGAAGGAGAACCGACTTGGGGGTTTCGATTAACACCTAAAAAAAATTAACGTACTTAGGAGGAATAGGTCTCTGC
Organism: Maratus michaelseni; assembly: GCA_963931845.1. Classification (NCBI taxonomy): domain Eukaryota; kingdom Metazoa; phylum Arthropoda; class Arachnida; order Araneae; family Salticidae; genus Maratus; species Maratus michaelseni. The sequence goes on along the minus strand of OZ007587.1, from coordinate 303,036,934 downwards.
ACGCCCTTGTGGAGAAGAAGGGAACGAGAACAGCTTTATGGCGTCTGTCATGCGCCGTACATCCGACGCAACACTCTTAAATCGAGTTTGATTTGAACGTGGTTTAATTCAGTTTTAAGAAAATAATCACGCAGATCTACATTTCACTTAAAATACCTGACATAAAAAATCATTGCAGAAATTATCTCATAATAACAGATATAAATCCCTTACAGTTTCATGAAAATGACATAAATTTTCAAATACATTTCAATTTGTACTATATCATACTATACAAATTTTCTTTGTATTCAAATTAAAAAAGCTTAAATTATGAAATATTTCTTCGTGAAACTTTTAATGAAAAATAATGTTAAAAATCAAATATTTTATTGTTAAGCTCTATGCTTAAAATTACATTATTTATTTTTTTATTACATTAATTGCATTATTATTTTTTTTATTACTTCACGAAAAGATATTTTTTACCTTTGGGGGAAAAAATTAAATGACACACAAATATAACGGTTCAATAATGCGTTTCTATGTAAGTATGTCTGATAATTGTTAAATTTTATTATTTTGATATTTAACTTAGCTCACTTTCTTCCATTCATTATTTTACTAAACAAGAAGTAATTCTTGATGGCAATCTATTATTAAAAATTTCAGCAAATTCAAACTTCAAGAAAATATTGATACAAAGTTATTATGACTTAATACCGTGAAATAAATGACTTTCTTTAAGATTTATCCTATTTACTATGCCTGACTACGTACGGAGCAATTTTTTTGAAAAAAGTTGTTTCATTTTTTTAATAATATTTTTAATAAGAATATGGCTAGAAACTATGAAAAAAAGCAAACAATATTTTATTCATTGATGAAATTTTGGTGAATGGGGGATTTTGTGGTAAAATTTAGTGAAATTTGGCCCAATACGCAAAACACTCTACAGAACATTCTACTGCATGTATCATAATTTTCTTTTTACACATAATACTTATGACATTGGGGGAGGCAATGAACTAAAATCTAAGGGATATTTTAAATATTTCAAAATTTATAGTATATCGCACATTTTTACATGCTGATTTTCATTGATTTCATTGATGTCATTCCACGAAAACACCCATAAAACAAAAAATATTTATTCTAACATTAAAACTTCAGTTCATTGCCGTCACAATAGTGTAAACAACATGCAATTTAAATTTTATAGAGATATTCTAATAACTTTTTGAAAAATCATGTTTTGCGTATGGAATTTTCTCCAAAAATTACATATTCCAAAAAATGCTTTTAAAGTTAGTTTTATGTTTTACTACAAGAATTCCCACAGCAATATGCATCCAAACTTCACTGTTTTTATGAGCCATATTCTTTCTTTCAAGTACTGAGCCTTTGTTTATTTCTAGAAGGCCATATTTTTGCTTTCCCTTTCCCAGTTAGTACCTTTAAATAGTACTTCCGGTCCTTTAAACAGTACTTCCGGTTTGAGTGATAGCTGGTGAGTAGTTTAAAAACCGCTGCAACTCCGGCTCTATTTATAGTACAATAAAAATAAACACAGTGTTAGAAATATAAAAAGTTGGACTTTAATAAAATGTAATAAAATCGTTTTGACAATTTTGGTCGAAAACCACTTTTTAAACGTAGTCAGATACCTTAACCCTTATAATTGCATAGTGATGTAAATTTCCATCACTTTTTATTTAACTTTTAATAAATAAATCAACTTTTTCGCCACCACTATATTTATATAGAAATATTAATCCAGTAAATTTCCCGTAAACTATGTTGCTGAACAAAGTGAAAAGTCTATCTTAAAATTTCTGGTTTCTAATATTTAATATATGTGTAAAAAAACACAATTGTAAAAGAAAAACTCATGCAAAGAAGGGTTAATGATATTTTTATTTAAAGTTATTTTTTTCATATTTTATCTATATATCGTTGCAAAGATAAAATTTCGAACATTTACCAATGTTTTACCATTGTCTTACCAGTTTTAAAAGTCGTAAAAATGCTTTCCAACCCAAACGCTGTCAGACTTTTATCGAAGTATGTTGGTAAATAACGATATTTATGAACACTTTTTATGAAGAAGAATATATACACTTTTTTGACCAATAATTTTCTATGAAAACTGTGCTCTGAAACATGAAAAGTCTGGTCCTTTACTGGATGTATTTTTAACATTGTCTGTCTAAACAGTTTTTAGAGTTCATGGAACAATAATTAGACTGTGTGGTTTTATAATATACAAATATTTTAAAGGCTAACAAAATATAGGCAAATCTATGATATAAATGCAAGTGTCTTCTGAGAAATTTTACTGACATTTTACTCGAAACCAGTTAGGCAGGTGGAACTAAAGTACAAGGTCATGTACGAGTCATAACACACGTGGAGTAGTACATGTGGGTACAAGGGGAGGAACTGCTCCAGGCACAACGTTTTTAGAGTGCTAAAAAATGTTGCTTGAAAAGATTTTGCATTAAAATTATATGTGTTGCGAAATATTTTCAATTGTATCGGGCATTTAAAATGTATTCTACGTTGCTGCGTTACCAGTGCTAGTAGCTATAGATATACATTTTATAAACTAATTGTATGTTATTTTAAAAACACAAATTGCACAAATTGTGCCTATTAGTTGCTAAAATCAGTGTAAAAATTGTTTTAAACTCATAAAAGAGCTAAAATCCTACATGTTTTGGCTTTAAACTTAAAGCCATCATCGGGGAAGAAGAACAACACAAACGACTACGGACCTTTTAATTTTCGACACGAGAAAATTGAAATCAACAGCTTGGAAAAATTTAAATAAAATAAGCGGGCGCTCTCTGTTGCCAAAGAGCGAAAAACTAAACTATGAATTAACAAGGGGTTAAAAATGTATTCCATAAACTAGGTATGTTGAAAGAAAAGTTATCATTACAAATACAATTCTTCCTAATTTTAATCTCCAATGATTCCCTAATGGTGGCTTTAAATGGGTTATTGAACCTATAGATAATTCTTGCTTTATCGAAATTAATTACAGTATCATTATTTTTAGCGCAAAACCGGGAGAGTGCAGTGGATAACTTTCCAAATTTTATGTCGTTTTTATGCTCTTTTAACCTTTCCAAAAACTTTCTTTTCGTCATACCAATGTAAAAAATTATACTATTATTATTTAAGCTAATGGGAATTTCATAAACACCTGCGAATTGATCAGGGGGGATAGGATCTAATTTACATGAAACTAAGTCAACCAATTTTCTGGGAGGGACAGCAATAAGATGGATATTGTATTTAATGAGGGCCCTTTTAATCCTTTCAAATATAATAGGTATATATTGGAATTTCCGATAGTTTGGTTTATTATTGCTAGGGACAGGATGCTGAATTAAATGCCCATTAAGTTTTTCTATAATTTTCTGTACGTGATGAGCAGGGAATCCATGGTCAATGGCGATATCTCTGATAAAATTAAGTTCATCTTGGATGAATTCACTTGAACAAACCAGAAAAGCACGCTTGATGAACGAATTGAAGGCAGCAATCTTATAAGAAAAAGTTGTAGAGGCATTAAATGGGATTATTGTGTTACTTTTCATCGGTTTACGGTAGACTTTACGTTTTAAGTTGTTGCCATCTTTAATTAATTGAATATCCAGGAACAGTGATGAATTTTCTTCTATTTCCAACGTAAATTTAATATTTTCGTCTATTTCGTTTATTTTTGAGAGGAAAGATAGGAGTTCCTGCTTTCCATGATTCCATGTGATAAAGATATCGTCCACGTATCTTAGCCAAACTTCTGGTGTTAAATTCAAACTTTTAAAAATAAATTCCTCCATAGGTCTAAGTTTAAATTCTGCCAACAGACCGGAAATAGGAGATCCCATAGGTGCTCCTTTATTTTGTCTGTAAAATTTCTTATTAAACATGAAAACGTTGTTATCAATGATAAGGTTAAGTCCTGACTTTAGAGATGTTTTTACGCTATCACTTAAATTATTTTGTTTATCATTGTATGTGTTTGTTAAAATTAGTAAAATTAGTAAGAACAACGTTTATTTTTTTAAGTCAGTTGTGATTTGCTGTGGATAAAAAAAAATCAATTTTGAAAATAAAAGGATATTAATCATAAAAATATTAATCGGACTAAAATGCATTATATTCAAAATTGAATTATTTATCATCATTTGTAATATTTTTACGATTTGAAAAAAAAAAATGTTTTTTTTTTTTTTTTTTTTTTAATCGTGAGACTTTTATCAATTTCATTAAAATACTGATTTAACTAGGGTTAATTAAAAAAAACTTAATAAAACATCTAAAATTTAAAAATTTTAATTAAAAAAATTAAAAATTAAAAGCGCATTCCATAATTTTATGTTGTTATTAAGAAGTTATTTTGCCTTTATTTTATATATAGGTCAAAATTTACAAAAAAAAAAATAGTAAACGTTTTCAAAGGGTTTTGTTTCTTTTTTTTTTTACATAAAAGAGAGTATATTTCAATTTTCTAAAAATTAAAATTATAAATTTCACCAATAATAAGAAAATCAAGAAATACTATATTCAACTATCAGACTTTATTCACCGGAGAAAGTTTGTCTATTCAAAATTAAATTACATTATTAAAAATGTTTCTTTTGAAAAAAAAAAGAAAAGAAACAAATCAAATTGCATTACATTTTGTTAAAACTAAGTTTTATGTTCCGCCTTTTTTCAGTTAATGTCAAAAAAATCAAAGGAAGAACAAAATAATTTAACTCCTACAAATTTTTTTTGTTCTTTCGCAACGCCATATTCTTGTAAAGGACCACATCAATAATGGATGTATAACACAACAAAAACTTTTCTCAGAAACAAGTGAAAGAATATCTTTTGAATGAATGTAAAATTCAAACATCTTCCTAGTCAGTGAACTCATAAAAAATTGCATTTTTTGAAAGGAGAAAATAGAGTCATTTTATGGCCTGGAAATTTTTTTGAATGGGTGTAAAACGTTATTTTTATCCGTGAAATTTCGACATCTGGTATCTGAATAACACTTCAAGTACGCTTAAAAACGATTCAAAGACATTGGTATATCCACGCATGCATATACATAACATACATATAGACATACATATTATTTATTCCTTTTGTAATACTTATATAATGTGCTTAAAATATTTATAAATTGTAGTTAAATAATACATAAAGTAAAAAATAGGTGAGAAGCCTTTTATGGAAAATTGATTAAAACTTTGTTGCTAAGTGTAGTTATAATCTGGTTGCAGCATATTGAATAGATGGGATACTTAAATTAATTTTGAAAGACTGTAGAGAAATGTATAAATGTCACAGCAAAACTTGCTTTGTAAACAAATAATGCATTTTAAACGTCCACACATTAATGCTATATTCAGTTTTCTTATAAATACTTGTATGGTATATTTAATAAATTTGTTTGAAATTCTCGTTACGTTATTCTCAAAATTTTTAAATCATATATCACCTATCATATATCAACTGAAGCTCTCTTCAGTTGTCAACATAATTTTTTCTAAGCAAATAAAAAACTCAGAACGATAAATGAGATACTACATGAAAGGAATTTGAAGCGGCTTCTGGCACAGTACACTCACATTTCGTTAAAACATGTTTTTAAATTAAAAATTGCAAGGAATGGAAAATTAAATTGGCATTGTTTTCATAAATGAAATGAAACGTTTACCTTAAATTAGTGTTGCCACAAAAATAAAATACCACAACAATGATTATAATAGAAAAAATGTTCAATAAAGATAAAGTGGGGCATAGTTACTGCACGTGTTTATTTTATATTTATGATTAAAAAGCAAAATTTAAATTCAAATGTTCAATTTATTTTCTTTGTCCCCATTTTTTTTTCAGAAACAGATGATGTCGTGCTCTAATGCAGTTAAAATACGACTGATATATATATATTTTCTTTTTTGTCTTCGCTATCTGTGATCAGTTTTTACTGTAACTTTGATGTAATAAATGAAATGATATTCTGGCTTGACTAATGTTGTTTGCAGATATTTATAGTTCGTATTTATTTTATATAAGTTTAAACCTGCATCTATCTGCGTCTGCAGTGCGAAATCTTTTCACGGGTCCACAGGTATTTATATAATTGCGTTTATATAAAAAATAATGATATAAAACTATCCTAAGCCGTCAGGAGCCCACGGGGGTCGCCGACGCGCGTAAACGACCATCGCACCCAAGCCTCTGAAGGGCTTATAACGCACCAGGGCTTTGTCTCGCCCGGCGCTGCGATCGGCCTGAGGCCGCTCCCCACTGCGGACCCCCAGGTCATTTTACCAAGGTTGGTGACATAGGTCGTCACGGTAGTCACCCCACATCTCGGAGGAAACTTCCGCAGAGACGGAACCTTGATGAACCGCCATGGAACCCCCGACGACTTCGCTCGCGAGACCCCATAGGGGGAGACGGTCGCTAGGTCTTATGTCGAGCTACCACGACGGCTCTTGCTTTACCTATAATTAATAAGAATTCCGAAATGTAACTATAAAGGGGATGGAATTATTACTTGACTGAAAAACTGATACTTTGATAAAAATTTACTGTAATAGATATTAACTCTACATATACTTAAATATAAATGCCCGAAAATTGTTATCAAACATTGTTTAGAAAAAGCCTAATTCTAATCTAATAGATGACATAAGACATAAATTTGACAAGTAAATTTCAGTATTTATCAGTATGATTTGGTAAAGCTCTGATATAATAAATAATCAGATCAACAAATGTGAATATAAAGGGGATAGAAGATGTAGAGTATTAACTCCTCATATACGTTACTATAAATACCCAAACATTTTTATCAAATATTTTTATTAGAAAAAGCTTAATTTTTATCTAATAGACGTGATAAGACTTAGGTATGACGAGTAAATTTCAGTATTTATCAGTGCGAATCAGTAAAGTTCTGACATAATTATAATAAGATCAACAAATATGAATATAAAGGATGATGGAACTATTCATCAAGAAAACTGGATTTAAGTCCAGTTTAACACTATGGGATATTTTGAAAAACAATGTACATGAACATAATTTCAAAATTCTAGTAGATGTAAGGCTTGCGATAATTTTGAAACACTTCCATAGATATGTTGAAATCATGCTTTTATTACTATTACTTAACAGAAATAATGTTACTTTGAAACATATTTTGCTACAATAGATAGAATAATAATTTCACATATACGTTAATCTAAATGCTCGAAAAATGTTGTTAAATGTATTTTAGAAAAAATCAAATTTTATCTAATAGGTTTGACAAGTAAATTTCAGTACATATCAATGTGATGTAGTAAAACTCTGACTATTTCGGTAAATGTTAACATTTACGAATAGCGATTGAAAAAAGTCTCGACATTTTATTAATGAATAAAAATGCCGCTTTATAATAATAAGTTTTATTTTGCAGTATAAAATCATAACTATATTAATATGTGTCTAATTATGATTACTAAAATTGAAAGACATAATATAGGAGTATAAATAAATATGCTATAATAGATTATGTTTTATTATTATTCCATTCTAGTTCATATTAGTATTTTATTTGAAGAATGTTTTCTTCCAGATCAAAAATAGAGACTATTACAAATAACATTGCAACCAACAGTTACACAATTCTTACAAACACAATAACAATATCTTCTAATATTTATATTGACGAATTTGTATTGAGAATTTCTCTAAGCATTTACTGAAATGAGTCGGTTAAAGTCAGAATTAGAAGCTTTTACAAACGTTATTCAAAATTTCACCACCTCATTCAGGCAAATGCTACGGATACCTGGTAATAACAACAATTACCGCTTCAATGGGTTAAATGCTAAAATTTTACGATGAAAAGTGGCATTTATAAATGTTTGAAACTATATGGAATCATACATATAAAACTATTGGCAGTAAAATACAAAATGGGAAAGAAGAGAACGTCTTTAGTGGGAAATTTTACAATTTTAATTAAAAAGAGTTTCATCTTCAATAGAAATCATCTGCAGTTGATCTACATCATGATTTTAAAATTAAACATTCCTCAGACTTAAATTGCACGTTCCATTAGAGGACGGAACAACGTTTTTGCATTCAAGAATCCTACCATAATCCCAAATTTGATGAGTAGCATGCCAATTTTCCTCTACAACAGAATTAAAATGATTTACTAATTTAATAATTATTAATGAAATATATGATTTCGAGTCAAAAATTTGAAAACGGTTGAGTTAAACATTTTCGTTGAAAGATTGATATTTCCATAATCTAAAATATATTTTTTATTGAAATGTAAACGATAATTATGCGTTTAAGCAGAATTTCAAAATTTGAACCAAATATTTTGTAACATGCACAGAAAGTGCCACTGAATTACATATACTTAATAAGAAATGCGTACCTGCACTTTTGGCTTTGGTAATGGCTACCAAATGAAGAGACATGATTTCAATATAACTATGTTTCAAAGGTATCGCATGCATACATCTATTAGAAATTCCAATAAATTCATTAAATATACTATCTTGAAATCATGTTCATGCGCATTATTTTTTGGAATATACCATAGTGTTAAATGGGATTTATGTCCAGGTTTCTTGATGATCATTTTAAAAATGGGACTTTTGTGGAATTCTCTTCAGACCAGGTGACTGCCAACTGGACCAATTGGAGCAATTATTCTGCTTCTAACTCCGTTCCTGTCTGGGTGGCAGAAAAAAAAAAGATATAAGTGCTCTCCTTAATTATAATTGACTCACTTAGATGCATGGAGAGAACTAGTACAAGTACCGGTGGTTCCAAACCGTGTCAAGTAAACCATTTTCCGCCATTTCTCATCCACAGTGATCTTTTACATGTTCAAGCTGGGTTGCTATATCTAATGTTTCATGTACTTGGCGCCATATTCTTCGATTACCGTTATTACGATTCTCCAGAAATCGAGATTGAACATTCCACGCTATTAGCGTCTAATCATTAATGATTCAAGCAGGACTTTGGGTTACATTAGCTAATTCCTTCGACTTCTGAAGCCCAGTTGGTGAAGAGAACACTAAATAATCTGTCTACGGTCTATATGTACGGGAGCCTCATTTAGATGGGTGGTCGGTCACCTGATCTAAAGTTTTGTATCGGAGGCTGTATATGATACGGCTGATTATTCGGAGATAAATTTCTTTCATGCCTACCTGTCCTTTGATGTTTACTTAATTTTTATTCCCTTTTCCAATATCCATGTACTTTTGTCGTACTCATGATTACTGCAGAATGGGAGAACCATTGTTCTCGAGATCTTTCTGATGTTTAATGGCCCATATGGCGAACACCTTTTATTCGACTTTGATTTAAGGCATTTGTTGCCCATTACGAAGCTTTTAAGAGCTATTTTTAAAAGTTTATCTTTAGATTCAGCTAGACATCATACGAGGCATGAAACAGCAACATCAATAGTTTTCCATAAAACTGCCTACCCTTCGTTCAATGAAATTTTAGCGTATTATACTTCAATAATATCCTACAAGCAAAAGCATAACAAGAACGAAAAATCATGCATCCGGCATACATTATGAAACACTTTCCAGCAATAAGAGAATATTATTAAGAAATTTAATTTATTTATACGATGAAATGCCGGCATACATTATGAAACACTTTCCAGCAATAAGAGAATATTATTAAGAAATTTAATTTATTTATACGATGAAATGAGATATCTAAATAAGCAATTAAAAAAATTCATAACTCAGTAAAAGTCCATTCTCAGCAACTGCTGCCCATATTTAAAGTCCTTCGTGCACCCTATATATAATCTACAGAATTTGTAAACAACACTTAATACACTAAAAATTACATAAAATTGCATATCATAGCGGAAAGAGCACTTCTATCAATTACCGATCATAGTCAGTCCTTTAACCGAATTATCTTGTGCGTCTCTGTACATGAACGATAAATCCTACGCAATCCATAATTGATAGAAAATAAGATGAATTTTCTTTTTGAATTTCATTTTGTTTTAAGTATCATAACATGCTCAAAATGCACATAATATGCTCAAAATGCATTTCAAACGATTCCCCCCCCCTCCATAGATCATAATGTAAACGAATTATTTTGTACGTCTCTGTAATTTGAACTGTAAATGCATAATTAAATGTGGTAATAAGATTTGTATACTCTGGTAAAATCATGCTGCAGTTCACCTCAGTAATGCATATTAATTTCATTATGTTTGAAATATCTTAACATCGATAAAGTGCGCCACAAACGATTTTTTCCCATAGACCATAATGTAATGGAATTATTTTGTGTGTCCCTGTAAATGAACTATTAATGCTGCACAATTCATTTTCAATACCGAACATTCTATAGTAGTTCATGTAAGTTTCATACTTTTAAACTAATGTTGGAAAATGTTAAAAAAGCAGTCAGAAAAATTGCCTTATTGGTATATTTTACTTACGCGATAAAGTCATGAATATATATGTATTTTTTAATTTTTCTATTCCCTTTATGCTGAAAACTTCATATTTAATGTTTTATCTCCTGATTAACTTACGTCTATTTCCTACACATATGCTTACATACAGCCATATTAACTTTCTATATTTTTATGCTACACTCACAGACATTAAATCGCAACGCATATAATAGATACAAAAAACCCTTCTGCCAAAAATTGAAAATGATATTCACTAATAAGTATTCTTTTCTATAATTCTAATCCACAACACAATAATTATACCACAATATTTTATTTCTATTATGGGGGTCATTATATCATAAATGACACTACATATTTTTTTTTTCATTTTAGACATTAATAAGCAACTCTGTCTCTTAAAATTTAAAACATCTGTAAACAATAAATAACTTAGGAGTTTTTAAAAACTTATCTAAAGAAAATACATTCATAAGACTTGCTTTAAATTAGATTTCAGGTCATATTTTATGCAAGTTGAAATCATCAGAATTAAACAATTTGCATCAATATCGTATATTTGCGTCAATTCTGCAATTTCTTTTATATTCAGAAATTGCAAATGCATACCAGAAATAATGCATAGTAATTTTTCCTTTATATAAAAAAAATGTATTTCGTGATTACATAAAGTAAAATTTTTAAATAATAAAAAAATTCCTGAAATGCACGCTTAGGTGATGATGCAAATAGTTAATAGCTTTTTCATTTCAGCTAATTTTATGTTGTAAGGTTTGATCTAATAAGTTTTCTAAGAATAATAAGATTTGATTACTTACCCGGTAACGCAAGGGGAACTTCAACTTGCCAGTTAGGACTTAACTGTCGGTTGACCCTGAAATCCAAATCTCCGCTAACTCAACCAGGAGAAATGTGATCTTAAAACTGAAGTCGAGTTGACTAACTGAACCTTGGTTTTGAGTGCGCGCAGGTGCAGTTGAAGCAAAGATGGTAGTCACTTTGAATAGTGCTTTGACGTTTATTTTGTAATCAACGCTATTTGTGATGCAATAAGCAAACAAAATGTTAGTTTAAAAAAATTATTGTGAAAGAATGTGTTACTTTTAATTCTTATCCCTTTTAGAATATTTTAACTCTGTGAAGTCAAAATTATAGTGATTTTTGACAAAGCTTTCAAGGCGTAAAATAACTACTCTGAATATTTGGTATTTGATAGCGCCATCTACCGAATGCAAAATCAAATGTTCTTATAACTCAAATATTGTATGTATGATTCAAATCTTTTTTTTTTTTAAGAATAAAAAAAGCAGATTTTTCTCAAATTTCAGATTTACTCCTACACTTCATGCTTGTTTAAAGAATAAAATCATAGAAGACGGAATTTTCTGTTAAAATATCGCGTATGTTTATCCGTTTGTGATAGATAAATAATTTGAACTAATATATAATTCTTAATTATAAATAAATATTTTTGTTTGAAAGAAACATTTTTCAGAGGATTTCTTGAAAATTTTCGCATTTCACGATAATTTTTCAAACAGCTTCTAAAATTATTATACAAAGAATTAAAAAAAAATCAATTATAATAATTTACACAGGAAATTAAAAACAACAAAATAAATCTTCTTACATCTCGTATAAGGGATAAAGACTACCAAGCATGCAATTTTATCCAAGATAATTTAACTGAATCTGTAATCAATTATTTTAGTTAAATAAAAAATATATACTATAAATAAATACATGAAAATGTCTTTTGATATAATATTCTTGCAAAATAAATAAATCTAACTCGTTATTTGCTTTTATTCCACTTATTACTGTTAGCCTGATCATAAAATTGCTTATTAAACTTAGATTATATATATATATATATATATATATATATATTCTTTAATTAAGTAACTTTAAAAAAAAAATATTTTACTGTAAAATTTTGTAAAAATGAGCGTCTTATGAATGTGACAGTATTTCTATACCATCAAATCAAAATGTTAATTCAACATTTTTTGTAATTTTATTTATCTAAAAGTAAACACCACAATTATGCTCTTTCAATACTCTGTTTTGTGTCGTTATTGAAAACTGGTTCAAGGGAGGACAGAACTGATAGAGGCGATTGCTAAGTCATGTGATCCCTTTGGTCAATCAGATATACACACTTCAACCTTCCGTTGACTAACCGAGAGTCGAATAGCCATGTCTCTGGAGTAAAAGAAGAATTCGAAATATAAATCGGCAGTATTTACGAACCTGGGGTTACTCCACTGAGAGTTGAACGGGGAGTTGAAGGTTGGTTGTGAATTGACTGGTTAGTAAAACTTGATTTAGCTGGCAGTGTAGCAATTTTTTTTTAAATTCAGAAATCGCGAATGGATGCCAGAAATAATGCATAGTAAATTTTTCCTTTACATAAAAAAAATGTATTTCGTGATTACATAAAGTAAAATTTCTAAATAAGATAGAAATTCCTGAAATGCACGATAATGATGCAAATGGGTTAACAGCTTTTTCATGTCAGCTGATATTATTTTGCAGTATTTGATCTAATAAATTTTCTAAGATTAATACGTTTTGATGACTTAGTAAAACTTGATTGAACTGGAAGTTTAACCCCTTAAGCACCAGAACGTACCTGCATACGTAAAGATTTCTTCTATTTGAAATACCAGGACAAATGTGCGTACGTCTTCACTTTAAGTCCAGACTGCAATATTCTAAGCATCTGGGTTTTTTTTTGTGTGTCATTCGGATTGATTTTGTATGCGCTTTATATCAATGGTTGTTTTCGCATCCAATAGATGGCGTTACGTGTCCAAACAACTCATTCGTTTTCCCGCTGCTTTCTTTCTTTCTCCGACGTTAATTTGTTTATGTGTTGGTTATTGTATTTAGTTGTCATTCGTAAATTGTAGTGTTTCGTTATCGGTTTTGTGTTTGTATCTCTGATAGATAGTTATTTTATTGAATAATTATGTCAGACAAAGACATTGATTTATGTTACTAATTTTGATGATTAGATAGACGACAGTGATGATAGATTTGAATCAATCTATGAAGATCCAAACTGCAAACCTTATATCTGTTTGTATAATATAAATAAACTTTTATTTCATCTAATTACATTACATGCAATTAAATAATTTACATGTAATTAAGAAAAATGACATAAACTAATTTTGAGGAAATTTAATAGATCTGGTATTCAGCATCTTACTGTCACTAAATTGAATATGGTATTTAAGGGGTTAATAGTAATAGATGTATTCAGGTTTTATTCGACGATCTTTTATAGTTCTTTAGAAATTTCAAATAATTTTGTTTGTATTCGGATAACAAAAAAAAATGTTTTACTTAAAGTTTTAACAAGTTTCTCTCATAAAACACAGGCAGTTCTATAGAACTAGAATTTCAAGTTAAGTTATCATATCCATCAGAAGAGGATGATAATATTCCTATTTTGTATTCTGTGTAAAATATGAATATGTTGTGTTCTCTTACTATGATTGCAAAATGTCACGTACACCTGCACTTTTGAGTAAATATTTCACTTTATTTGTAAAAGAATTTCGCATCAACGTAAAACTCTGATAGTTAAATTTACATATGAATGGGTATATCTCGGCCTTTTCTCGTGTAAAATCAAAATTTATTTGGAAAAACTTTTGAATTGCGTTTTGCGATTGTTTCAAACATTTGAAATGGAATCATTTCCATTTCGGAAAATACCGTTCGGGACTTACTGTTATATATATATATATATATATATATATATATATATATATATATATATATATATGGTGTTTGTAGACAAAATAAAATAATAATTTGCATATTTGTTTTGTACACAATTATAAAAATACTTTAAAGATAGAATATTGTTTTTTTTTTTTTCAGTTTTATGTATTAGACAATTTTTGTGATTTCTTTAAGTGGCATTAAAATATTTTGAATAAAAGAGGAACACATGTAAGAATATAAAGTGGACTATATACATATATATATATGTATAGTAACTGGGAATCAAATGTTAAGATTAAATTTAATAAGTAAGATTTAATTTAGTTTAAATATTTCAGAATTAATAACTTCGTAGTTTGAATCAATAATATTTCATAATTCCTTTGAAAATTCGACTTTTTTTGTTCATATTCATATTCGGATAAAAATTAATTTCGGTTTTTCGCAATGCTTTATACGTTTTTTTTTTTTTTTTTTTTCCAAAGTTAGTATTCCAAAGAATAATGATATGTTGGACCATCATATGCTCGAAATTGTATTTTATTTTTTTTAACAGAATTTAGCATAAATGTAAAGCTGTGACAGTTAAACTTACATATTAATACGGATGTGTTTGCTTTTTGTATTGCATAAAAAATCAAGAAACTTTCGAATTGAGCTTTTTGGTTGTTTAAACATTTGAAATGCAATCTTTGCCACTTGGGAAAACATTTTTTGGAATATATTGTTTTATCTATGTGAAGATTAAAACTAAATATTGGTTTATATATTCTTTTTGCACAAAATTAGAAAACAATACTTCTTGACTTACTTTAAAGCAACCCTAATTAAATTTGAAAAGATCAACAAGTTCCTTTAGAGTATATTAAAATGATAATAAAAGAAAATGCTGAATAGTATGTATTATTCCGCAATTTTATCGATAAAAAAGTTCTTTGTGGAAAATATAATTTTTTAGACACATTGGCGTTTATTTTGAGCAAGATTTCATTATAGTTGAAATATCTAAGATTAGTAGCTTTCCATTTAAATTGATATTCTTGTATAATTACATTCCATTGAAAATTAAATTTTTTATTGTTATTTGGCGAAAAGTAAATTACATCTCTTTTTAAGTTTTATAAGTTTCCTTATACAGAATATGAGTATTTCTATACAGATGAAATTTAAAGATAAATGAGTAGTTCATCTTAAGAGAGTAACAATATTCATAGTTTGTATTCAGTATACAATATTGTTGTGAGCTCGGGGTTCGAAAGGATTGATGCCAAAACTTAAAACCAATCAACAGGCTTTATTCACTGTATACAGTTCAATGAGAACACAAATATCTTCTTAAAATACAAATATTCAGTTATCTTCAAATATAATAAAAGCACAGCAAAATTTCACACAGAACAATGCGTTCAATATAGCGTATTCAATACGAAATCTCTCATAGACAACACAGTCTTAAAGCAAAAGCCTCTCGTATGAATTCAATCACAGCTGATAGTCAACTGAACTCTGTGGAGGTCCCAGCTGGCCCTTATATACGGTTTAGAGATCATTCTAGAATATTCCAGGGGTTTCGGCTGTCCTGAATTTACCAGAAAGTACTTCAACTTTCGAGAGAGAGAACCTCAAGCGAGAAAGTACCTCAATGTACAGGTATAAGGGGGGGGGGGTGCCAAAATATCGCCAACTTGGCCACATTTGGCGATATATCGCCAAATTTGGTGACAAAAAATCGCCAAAACCATCGCCAACTTGGCGATAAACCCATTCCTTGGCGACTTTTCCATAGAGACCATTATAAAGACGATGCTGAAAGGGTGCTTTTCCGTGAGGCCTTTTTACATTGAGTTACATGATGCCCAATAGGAAATACATTAAATAATACTGCAATTTTCACAATAATAAAATAAAATAAATTAAAAAAATGGGATATTTACAAATATAAACAAAATTCATAACAATATTGAAAATGTGTTTGTTATTAATAGTATTTTAAAGTGACAAGTACACCTTCACTTTTCAGTAAATATTTCACCCTGTTTCCATAAGAATTTCACATAAATGTAAAGCTGTCACAATTTGCACATAAATACGTATCTCTTAGCTTTTGGTGTTGCATAAAATATCAAGAAGCGTTCGAATTGCGCTTTTCAGTTGTTTAAACATTTGAAATGCAATATTTGCCACTTGGGCAAACATTTTTTGGAATATATATTTTTTTTATCTATGTGAAGATTAAAACTAAATATTAGTTTATGTATTCTTTTTGTATAGAATTCGAAAAAAAAGGCTTCTTGACTGATTTTTTTAAAAACTTTTTATGCATAAATCAATCCTAATTAAATTTGGAAAAATAAGCAAGTTCCTTTAAAGTATATTAAGATTATAATAATAAAATAAAATGCTGAAGAATGTGTATTATTCTGCAATTTTAACAATAAAAAGTTCTTTGTGGAAAATATCATTTTTCTTGTAATGCTAACCGACACATTGGCGTTTATTTTGTGCAACATTTCAAAGATTAGTAGCTTTCCGTTTAAATTGATATTCTTATATAATTACATTCCATTTAAAATTAAAATGTTTTTATTAGTATTTGGCGGAAGCTTACATCTTTTTTTAAGTTTTATAAGTTTCCATACACAGAATATGAGTATTTCTATAGAGATGGAATTTAAAGATAAATTAGTAGTTCATCATAAGAGGATAATAATATTCATAGTTTGTATTCAGTATACAATATGAATATGTGTTTGTTATTAATAGGATTTTAAAGTGACAAGTGAACCTTTCCTTTTGAGTAAATATTTCACCCTGTTTCCATAAGAATTCTACATAAATGTAAAGCTGTCACAATTAAATATGCATAGGAAAGGATATATTTCTTAGCGTTTGCCAATGTAAAAGCAAAATGTATTTGGAGAAACCTTTGAATTGTATATTTTTCGGTTGTTTTAAATATTTTAAATAAAATTTTGTTGCTTATATCAGCTATTTATGAAGACATTGTTTAGGACTTTTTGTTTATTCATGAGTAGGTAAAAATATTTTTGTTGCATATTTCTTTGACATAAAACTAGCAAAAAATGTTTTTGTTATAGAATATTGTATTTATTTCTTCAATTTTATGTACCTGTTAATCTTTATTCAATCTGAAATTATCGGCATATAACTTGCATGTGTATCAATTAATTAAAAACAAAAGAACTAAAGAATAATGTAGAGGATTTCCCACATTACATTTCACCGACCACGCGTTCATGGATGCTTTTCTTCCCATAGACCATTTTTCCTGCACTCTTGAAACCTCTGTAAATTTATAAGTATGAATGCATGTTTTGCTTTGGTTTTGGATTAAAGAAGAACGTTCTCTGAGTGTACAGTTTGTAATAATAAAATATCTTGTGAGTAAAATGTTGAAAATCTCACTTGTACTACACTGTTAAAAATTTGCAGCAAACTGTCCAGTCATTTGACCGCTTTTATAGAAAATGGGGACATAACCGTAATTTAACGCTATTCTGACCTTATTATTGCCCATATTATGGTCATAATAGAGTTAAATTGCAATTATTTAACCGTTTTCTATAAAAACGGTCAAATGAGTGGACAGTCTGCTGCAAATTTTTAACAGTGTAATAAAAGCAACATCTTTTGACATTGATTCATCATTTGTGTCTCCGATATTTATGAAGGAGTATTGCTAACCTTTGTATATCTAAGCATTTTTCATGAATAATCATTTACGTTTATATATAACATCTATATTCATCACATTATGTATATTTATACATACTGAATACCACACACGTATATATAAATAGAATTTTTCCTTTGTGGGTAAAGAGGTCGCTCATGTAGTTGGTTATAAAATTCAAATGCACTTGTGAAAGTAAACACGTTTGATCCCTGTAATAAATACTTTGAAAGTAAAATATATATATATATATCTTATTATAATTTATAATATTAATTTATATTATATATATGTAATTTAGGATAACTACAGTATAATTTATTATAATCACATACCATAATAGTAATAATAAATATATAATTTTCGAAAACGTTAATAACATATTTGGAATCAATTACTGAAATATCTAAGAAGCTAATATAGTTGCAACTCTATTTTATATAATATTCCGATGTAAATAAATAAATACTTGAACATTTATTTCTTTCCATTTCGTCATTTTTATTTTTTTGTCCAAATGTAAGTTAGCATATTGTAAAAATCGCTATTTTCTAAATCCTCAGAAGAAGGAATTTGTTTAAAAGCTCTCTAAATGTGTAAGCTGTTTGAAAGTAAAAGCTGTTTAAAACTTGAGTTGATACACAAAAGATAAAAATAACTAATTTCACAAAAATAAAATTTAAAGAATTGAAATTCCTATTCGAAATTGCAGTTTTAAGTAACCTTTTATCTTTTTAACAGAATCTCATACGCTCCATTCTGTATTTAAGCAGAAGCATTTTCTCGACGAGTCATAAAAAATATAGTACATTTGTGCCACTGTAGGCAATACTCCTCTTGGAAGATTTTCAAACCTTTCCAAAAATAATTTTACAAGAATACAACAGAATGATACTGAAAACAGTTCTTATATTCATTGTAAAAACACTAAAATTACCTTTATTCTAAACCTTTTATCTTTTATCAAAATGTTCTTTGAAAGTTTCAAATCACTTTCTTTCATATTAGTCACATTCCAGAGATGAATAGTGAACGCCAACGATTTCATTACGACACCAAACACTTAAATATTCCAATTATTTCATTGTTTAAGCATGCATTTCGATCACATATATGTTAATTTTACGATTCCTTTATATTGTTTATTTATTTAGTTAATGATGGAGTGTTAATTTCGTTATGGACTATCAGACCAAATTAAACAATGAACTATTTATATTTTTTCTCAGTGCAAACGGATTAATTTCCCGTAATCGAGTTGCATATTCATTACAATAGCCATTTATTTATAAAATTCATGTTGAAAATTACATCTGCGAAAAGGGGCAAATTAATTACTTAAACCATTGCCGTGGTCGATATAACGTCAGCGTCACTGAAGGACAAGCTTTTGCTTTATAATATAGATTTCTCGTCTGTACTCGATTTCTTAATTTTTAAATATATATTGCCGATAATGTCCATTTTAATGGACAAAATATCTTTTATTCTGAATCACGCAAGTGCAAGTCATAAAAATACATTAATTACGAGTTTTTACGCGCAAATAATGTTATTGAAGAATACGTTTTATTACTGAGGAATTATATTCCTTAAAATGTATTTAATACCATTTTATAACATGGTAATATCTGAATTTATACGAAATCTATATTTGATATTTCAATGAAGCAATGTTTAATGCGTATAAATATTTTAAATGCAAATCACATAATTTTAACTGTTGTGTTGTGTTTAAAAGTTGTTTTATTTATATAGGTTCTTGGAAATTTAAAATACAGGAATAGGATGTGTTATTCTCTTTTTCAATATTTTTAAAATAAATTTTATGTTTTGGAATATCAGATTCATTTTATAGGGTTATATTTATTACGTTATCTTAAGAAAAGAAAATTGTACAAAAACTTAACTGTTATGATTTTTTTTAAATTAATTTTGCAAATATATTTTTAACAGCATAATTATTATCTTGGAAAACATATCACATGACAACTAAGTGGTAGTTAATGCAATGTTTCTAACAGATGTATAAACTTAGAAACTATTTATTAATAAAATATTTCTAAACACATTTTGAATTAATGCAGCCTTAATAAAACTAATCTATGTATTATATTAATAAATAAAATGCAATGTATAATAATAGATTATACGTTAATTTATGAAAAGCTTACTTATTAAATATTTATGAACTCACATTCGGTTGAATAAATCTTAATAAAACTTTTTGGGTATTGATTGAAGACTGAAAAAGAAAATAAACTTTGTAATTATTATCAGTCAAGGCTTGTAATGTTCCTTTCACTGACAAACAGCATTGTTCAATTAATGAGCTATAGGGGCTATTCATTTTATTGACAGAAACTAATGACCATTCTGTAGATAGTACATCTGCTTGCTGTGTTCAGGAAATCCTTTTGTAATACATAAAGTTAAGAAAAAACATATAAGGTCCTTGTGCCTAAATGTGATGCAATTTCTGATAAGTTAGTCACATTTAGGATATATTTAGCATTTTAATAAATTAAAAATACAAAATATAACCAAAAAATATCGAACGTTATGCTTTTAATTCTAAAATAAGTTGTTTTAAAAAATGTAAACTATTATCTATAATAATAGGAAAAATAGATAGAATTGTCGAATTTAGGTCATTTTTGTCATATTTACAGTAGTTACAATATTAATGTCATGTCCAAAGTATATAAATGTGACAACGCATTTTATGCACGTCAATTGATCTTAGTTTTATTAATTTAATTGTTATGTACTTAATATTGTATTTTAAGTAGATAATAAATAATTTCACATTCATAGTTTAATCATCTGACTCCTCAGCAAAAGAGAAAAAATGTAATGTTTTCTTGGTAAATGTTTTTTAAAATACTGAAAAAAAAATATGATTTTCTAACACAATTTGAAAAGCTTAATTAAGTATATGAATATAATTGTTGAGGTTATTAATCATTACTCAATGTTTTAAAACTTCATTATAATTGTATAACTTTATTAATTTAAATAATGCTTAAATTACAGGCAAACATACAGCTTTGTGAACAAATCTATCAGTACACGGTGAAAGGTTAAACCTATATTTAGGGAAGGTTATGTTTAATGCAGGTTAAGTTTATATAAATTAATAGACAAGAAATAACTAATAAATAACTAACACGACATTACTTTTTCTAAAACAGAGTTCGTTTCTCATTGTGTTACACAATTATTTTAGAAAAAAAATTCGATACTTAGCAATTTCTGGGACACTATTCGTTTCTGGAAATTAACAATTGTGGTTATAACGGAACATTTTTCATTTTGGTGAACTATTTTACCACACAAATCTGATCACATTCAACTTTTGGGACTTCTCAATACCATAAAGCTTCCTTCTATTTCTTTATCAAGTTCACTAAGAAAAATACCTGGAAACATTTCACTCTCAAACTCAACTATTACACAGCTGCTAAATTTAAAATTATCATTAAACGTCTCAATAAGAATTTAACCAGAAGCACTAGGGTAACTGTGTCCAAAATAAAAATCTTTCTCACGTAAATTAGATCCACTGATTTGAAGAGAAAAAGCACCCTCATTAATACATTTTTCTGTTAATTACTGTATTTCTTTTCACTTTCCGACTGTATTTCTTTTCACTATGCTTCCAAGATTTTCTTTTTTGAGACCAATAGCTTTCTTTTTAGTTACAATATCGTTTATCTCTCCAATTTCGTCTTCCTGTACCTGAGCTGAGGTACCGGAGTTGACTCCGGGTACCTGAGATAATATTAATTCGTAATATTCAATTATTCACAATTTATTCTTTTAAACATCATTTTAGTTTAATATGAGAAAATATCACAATTAACTTACTGATGTGTTTACTCTTTGTTTTCAATAATAGATGGCAGCAGTAAAATACATTAAATCTGCTAAGATATAAAACTTAACTTAGTACATCCGCTGAAAGTTTCTCCACATTTGCAGGATCCAATTCGTAGGCTTTCAATAACATAGACCTATGAAATGTCAAACACCTAAATGGGACATAAATTTTTAGAACATTTCTACGCTAAAATGGGTCATAATTTAACACTTCCACTTCCTGTAGAAGAAACAAGTGTTCAGTTTCGTGACATCAATATGATTAGTTGACATTCAGCGAAATATTGGTGATCAACGAATTCAATTTCGGGATTATTTTCCCCATTCAAAGAGTGTTGTCGAAGTTTGATAATTAATGATGTTTACTTCAATGGGAAATTATCCTATTTTTTTAAATGCAGTAACATGTTTCGTGTTTTGTTCCTGAAATGCGGACATTTATATATGATTCTTGCATTGAGATTTTAGGTACAAAAAATTTGCCGAATTTATGAGTAATAACATTAAGGTATATTGACTTTATAGAGTATTTGTTATTAATCACAAATATGCAAGTGTCGAATTGTTAACGAGACGAAATTAGATGTCTTCAGCTCGACCATTAAAACACTATGTGTACTTGAAATTCATATTGTGGAAAGTCGTCTTATTAAATGGTTACAAGGAGAGAGATACGATGTTCGTAGATTTTACATTACCAGTAACGATGAAAATTACGGTAAATCACTTAGATGTGCAATTTAGCGATAAGCTTAGAAAATGACAGTTTTGTTTGATTGACTTTGCAATTTCTGACAATGTAGATGAATTTGGAATACATTTCCTTTTTTCAGAAGTATTTTACAATTGCATGTGCCAAAAATTTTCAAATTAGCTATACCGCGGTAAATTGCAAATTAGAGAAGGAAATGAAAATATGAAAATGCTAAGAAACTTATCATTCAATCGCACAATGCTTTAATGTTTATGAAAATCGGCAAAAATATGCTAATTTACGAAAATATTTTTTATTATTAAACTTCATACGACATGAATGATATAAATCTTGTTGTTAAGTTATGAAAGCATAGAGAACAATGTCGAAAATTATAGTTTTATTGCATTTTTTCGTTTTTAACAAACAAATGTCTATATTAATTACAACATTAGTGTCTCATGGAAATTATGTTTCTTTTATTGGCGTTTTATTTAAAATGTTATTTTCCAAATTTTTAGAAATATTTTTGAGAAGTTTAAACTGGCGTATCTTTATGAAATAGCAAAAATGTCTTAATTTATATCAGATATAAATTAATTTTTAAGGATATTTTTTAGATAATCAACATATTTTGAGAATATATCTTTGTATCATTACTATGTCTACGAATATTACAAGAATAAATAAAGTTGTGAGATATACATATACATTAACCCCTTGGGGACGAGCGAAACGTATACGCGACGCATACGATGCTCAGAATCCTCGATTATTCCCACCAGTTACTTTTTATTGTAAGCTTTGCCTTATTTAATTATAGCATTTCTGCGATTCAATTAGCCGAAATTTTCTGTTTTGAAACCGGTGGTAAAAGATTAAAAATTCTGTAACGGACGCTCGTCGCGAAGGGGTTAACTAATCAATGGAAAAATCTTTTTATATTTTTGGTTTTAATATTTTAAAAATATTCCGGTAATAATTATTTTCAAATATATAACTTATTTGTACAATAAACTTCCGAAGTCATTAATCACCGATACCTGTCCTCTTAGAACTTCCCCTAATTACCGGAATATAAATTTTGTTGAAACTATAACCTAATTACACAAGTTTAACTAATTATTTTTTAATTCCATTTCAGTCTTTAATGTTAGTTATATTTGCTTCAAGATGTACAGGAGATCAATATTCTTCAGTTATGTATATCTCAATGAAAAGAATTTCTGCTTACAATGCAAATAAATTTTAAACTTTCGTCTGAAATCGTAAAACAAACAAACAAAATAAAATTTTGTGTTGGGAATTATTTAAATTATGCATAACATATTATTAAGTACCATTTTCAAGTAATACAAAATCTACATGTTAATTAGTAGACATAAATAGCCGTACACAAATTTACTTTAAATTAAATGCTACAAATATTTCGTATTTTAATATAACAAAAATTCAGACCAAAATCCAGTTTTTAAATCTGAAAATCGCCGATGTTGTCAAAAAATGCTATTATCCACTATTCATGCTGTTTAAAAGCCAAATAATTATGAACATACCGTTTATTTGTTTTGATTTGCTTTGCTTTTCCTTTTCGGTTTCAGCAGATTAGAAAAAGTAATCCCAAATTTTATTTTTTGATTACTTCTGCTAAAATTGTTACATTTCTCCTTCGCTTTAATAATTTTTTCACAATTTATTTGATAGCGTCATACAAATATTTATCTACTAGTAAACACGTGTGAGCGCTTCGCATTGCAATTGCATATTTTTATTTGCAGATTAACTTTTAAATAAAAATTACGGATAAAAATATTTGCATACAGCATTAGACCAACAAGAATAACAAGTAATTTTTTCTCATCAGAGGTGCAGGAATAAAGGCACATCCCGAAACAAGATTCGTAAGTACGAATACAATTAAGTTTATGAGGGGAATACCATGATTGATCAAAACTACCGATGTAAATCATTGCCAATAGGGCGGTAATGGCCCTCAGACAATTTTCATGGAGAAACCTCCCATTTTTAACAAACAAATTTATGGTAACTATCACGGGTACAGTCAAAACTAATCAAAGAAAGCAAAAGGCAAGCGAGAGAAATGAGAAATAAATAACAATCATATTCTAAATGCATTATAGGATGAGTTCAGCTTCGGAAAAAAACACGGCAATAAAGTGAAATACAATTTAATATAATAAAACAAAGCATACCTTATAGACAGCATGTGAAAAACCACTGTTTGACCTTCTTCTTATAAACATCTCAATTTAAATTTTGCTTTTTAATCATAAATATATAATAAGAACGTGAACAGATGTCACACTTTATCGCTTTTCTATTTGTTTCTATAATCAGTACTGAACATGATATAATACAGTATTGTATTTTTATAGCAACACTGACTTGAGAAAAACCTTCATTTTATGTAAGTAAACAACGCTAATACTCATATACATCTAACAAATCATAACATCTTGTAATTATATAATTGTTTTTAATTTCTAAACGGTGTAAAATAAAAAGAGTATAAATAAAACTTATTTTACTGTTTATAATCTTTTTATTTTACGCCTTTTAACAATTAAAAAGAAGTATATAACGCTAATACCGTTTTCATTAATTTTTCTTAACTGCATTTATTCATCAAACAACATGTTTTAAAAAAAATATGAGTGTACTATATCAGAAACCGGTTTAAAAACTTTTCGAATGATAACTCGTTCGAAACATTGTTATGCATTTTGCATGTGTCTACGAAAAGTGATATTAAAAACAGCATAAATATGATTTTTAAGTACGTTACATTTCATTTATAAATCATTTGTTATTTCGAACTAAAAATATTATAAACTTCAAGATTATTTGTCGTACAACCGAATACTAAACATTACTAAAATAAACGTACCTGTCCAGAAAACCTAAACCTGGTAATATACCTAAACCTGCCTTACAACCGAACCCTTGAAAATTAAAATGATTTATAGTTTTTTCTTTCATTAATGCATGAACATTATACAATCGGTAAAATAAAGAGAAAACCCTGTACTAAGTCTACCGTAAATAATTGTGACAGAATGCGACATACCAATTTATTAGTAATGACATATACTAAAATACGTTTAAATTTTGCTTGGGCGTCATCTACCTATATAAATTATGCCTAACTACCAAATTTGGACACAATATCCTTAGGATACGGAAAAACAAGTTAGAGTAGTTTATGGGTTATGAAAGTGGGAAATTTGGAACACCTAATGTTAAATAATTTTTATGTCTTGAAAAAGTGGTTGAAATGTAGTTAGTTTTTTAATGATAACTCAAAAATCACTTGACGGAATGTGCTTTAATATTGGATGCGCATATTGGAAACTCCTAAAAATCAGTTTGTGTTAAAACATTTATAGATTACAATTCATACATTTTTTGTAAAAAAAATTCATAAAATATATAATTTAAAAGTTACTTGTAAAAAATTGGGAATTGCAAACTATGCATATTTTAACAGAATTCTATTTCTACCCTCATAACCCTCATATAATCTGAGTTACATTAGGAGTTCAAAATTTAAAGTGGCATAATTTATAAGCCGTTTGATCGAAAGACTTGCTGTTTTGTATCCTAAGGTAACATATACCAATGACAGCAAATACAACGTCAAAATTAGGTGTTAGTATTCAGCATTTTCAAGTTTACTATACTTTGTTTATGTAGATGACCCGTTGAGCATATTATAATACAATATTAATTAGTAGCCATTATTATTAATCGATTGATATGAGTCACATTGTTATATATTAAGCTACGCCATATTTAATATGAGATTTTTTCTTTCGATTGTACATATATCTCAATTTTAGAAGAATAACTTCTAAATGATTCAACTTTCGATTCAGAAGTGCATTTTAATTATAGCTTTTTCCTCTGCTAAAGTAGAATATAATACGCTGCATACGTTATTTAAACATGCACTGTTTTTGACAAACTTTTAAAATATTAAGCGTTTTGCGCCACTGTAGTTATTGTTACTTTTTGACTTTTTAAAAATATTCCCATTAGATTTATTTTGCTAAGAAAACAGAGAATAATATGAAAAATCTTTTTATTTTTCAATTGAACAACGTTAAAATCACCTTTATTCTATAACCTTTACTTTTTCTGAAATATTCGTAGAAGAATTAATATTTCGAAACCTTTTAAAGGCAACTAAGTAAAAGTTTTGAAATGTTTTATGTATAGAATATGTTTTATTACTTTCATCTCTTAAACGTTTTAAAAACTAATTAAGTAAATAGTCTTTAAAAGCTTTTTAAATTCTTATTTTTTCAGAAATACGTTCGAGGAATATTATTTTGCCCTTTTCATATTTTTTTTCATTTTTCAAAAAAGACAGACTTGGCATTTTTGTTTATTTTTCTTTATTATATATTATTTCAATAACACTTTTAACAAAAAAAAAAAAAAAAAAAAAAAAAAAAAAAAACAGTTATGCAACTCCTTTTTCAACTGAGTAAGAAAAAATACATCAGTTGAAACTGCATAATATGCATGTCGAAAGGTGTCAACTTACCCTAGATGTGTGGGTAATTTGGCGTACTCCATAATTACATTGAATTTCATAAATGCAATGAATTCCATAATTACAGTATAAAATAATATTGTGCTAGGATCTGTGTTAGTCAAAAAATATAATCAATTATAACACCTTGTAATAACACATTTCTTTTAAATGCTAAAAAGGTGTAAACTAACATAATATGCAGTAAAATAACTTTTATTAGATTGTTGACATGTTTCGGCTCACTTCTAGCCATTATCCAAAACAAATGATAATATTGTATAAATGCACGGTCTTTAAAGTTATTATTTGAAATGCTATCGTTTAATTTTCATGCACTTTTTAAAAATTATGCACGTTACTTTTTATTTTTACGTGGTTGTTTATTTCCATATTTCTAACCATGTAGTAACTCGAGCCACAGTTTCGGTAAGTTAAGAGAAGTTGCATCGTTAAACATTGTATTTTTGTGTGTTACTATCTCTATGAAGGGCTGCCACTGACGACTATTTTTTACTCTATCGCACCACCATTTAAAAATAAATAAATTTTCTAGTATATTTCTCTTGCACATGTTGTCCAAGTGTATGTGAAAAAATTTTGTTTTGAGAAAGTGGTGCGAGATAGAATTAAAAAATAGTCGCCAGTAGCAGTCCTGCTATGGTTTATCTTATTATGGATGGATAGTATAGACTGGAGGGAAAAATTATTTTACTTCCACGAAATTTATTTGGATAGTTTCTTCTTAGTATAATCTTGCCAAGGCTATGATTTGTCTATTAAATATCTGATATCAAATCTGATATCTATATTATAAAGGACAAACGTGTCCGTGCGTAACGCTTCATTTTACGAATGGCAACACATAACGATGAAATTTCCGTTTTGCGATTTTTGATACTACAATTTTTTTAATTTCAAAAATCGCACATTTTTAATTTTTACACCGTTATATAAGGTTAAAACATGTACTTACAAATTCAATTCATTTGGAAACTGTATCTTAATTGACTGATTTATTATAACATTTAAATTAAATTTCAAGCATGATTTTTTTTTATCTATCTCTATCGCTTGCAGACGATTACAAAATATTAATCCGTTTGAACTTTAAACAGTATAAAAAGTTCAACATTTTTTTCCATCTAATATCCGATAACGAAATCAAAACTTCATTAAGCAACAAATAAAATAGTATCAATAATACACAATACACAAATTTAACAGATATGTAGTTGAAATAAGCGATTAAAACCGTTGAAATTATCAGAATTTTTAAAAAAAGTACTTATAAATAACGAAATTTTTAGCGATTTCTTCGGCTATTAACTTCTGGCACGAGACCAATACGATAGGTCGTTACCCCTTTTAATAAATTTCAACATTTTATTCGAATATATAATTGACAAATATTTCGTACAAAAATTCTCTTTTGTGTTCTTAGAGGGCAATCTAAAAAAAATATATTAAATGTAAAAAATCTATTCTTGGCAAGAGTTTTCAAAAAAAAAAAAAAGGGTTACTCCTATATTCTCAATTCCGGGAAGACCAGAACACGCAAAAATACAATTTGTAACGATGCAGCATATTTTAATTTACCGAAATTGTGGCTCGGGTTACTCCATGGTAACTAATATGGAAAAAAACAACCATGTAAAAATAAAAAATAACGTGCGTAATTTTAAAAAGTACATGAAAATTAAATGATATTGTTTAAAATAACTTCAAAGATCGTGCAGTTATAAAATATTCTCATTTGTTTTTGATAATGACTGGGAGTGAGCTGAAACATGTCAAAAATCTAATAAAAGTTATTTTACTGTATATTACGTTGTTAGTTTACACCTTTTAACATTTAAAAGAAAAATACGCTAGTCACTTCAAAACTTTTATTTTATTACAAAATGAAAAATATTCAAATACAAATAGATATTACTTAATATGTTATGGTAGAAAACGAAAATTATTATCGGTAGGAATCTTTAATTCTTTAGAAAATAGAAATAAATAAATAAACCAAGAAGAAGGAAATCATTAACGTTTCACGGCCAGAATAAGATAGAGCGATCGTTAAGCTGAACATCTGACTGCAATTTACGCAAACTTTTGGCGCGTTTATTCTAAATTGCATCCGATGTCTGGCCTCCTTCGAAATTTGTGTTGATACACAATTGTGAAAAACAGTTCTTCGCCGTCACAATCTTCGCCGTCTATGTCAATTAACTTTCCAGAATATTGCCTGGTGTCATACTTCACCACCACCAAGTCATTAACCTGATATTGATAGGAATAATTCCAATTCACGTATTTTCATCTGGAGGTTCTGAATGCTCTGTAAATACTGAAGTCTCGGGCTCACCTTCATCTTCTGTTTCTATAGGGAAGCCTAATCTATCCTTATTGTCGGCATAGGTGATTACAACTGACATGGTATCGTGAGATGTCGCAATTTAATATTATTTTTCCCTGGACTATTAACCATTTTTATTCTCGTAAATTTCAGTTCCCAACAGGACACTATTCCAACATGTCCACCAAGTGAATGTCAACTTACTCCCTAGTCATGTTGAGAAAGATTGTTGCTATTATTTAATATGGGTTCTATAAAAATTTTTAGTGCATGAATACAATTGTTATTGACCCTCGCATCTGATACAACGATTGAATACTTCACGGAACAAAAAAAAACCAACTGAGTGAAAAACAATAGTTATTTTTCAAAAATACACAAAATCAGTCTTTCTCCCTCTCTAGGATTTTCCATCACATTAAAAATATAGACCATAAAAATACAGTTATGAGTTATTAGGTAGCGACAGCAGAACACTGACGTCACTGTAATAGAAAATAAAAGCTGTATGCCAACCAGCCCCGCTTTAACCTATCCACCGTTCTTAATATAAAGAATAAACATCATTTATTTAATAAAACGAAGTTTTTAATTGACATACATAATGTATTTTTATTAGATATTCCCATACATAATGTATTTTTATTAGATATTTATTTACATTTCATATTCTACATTAAATAGGCATGACATTTTGTGAACAAAATTCTGTGTTTTTGTATCCTCCATGGCACTATTCTTAAAGAACTTAACCCTATATTTTTATAAAACAAATTAAGCACCAAATAGTAAAATGATGATCTGATCACATACATAAATCTGCGAAGGATTGAAAATTGATGGTATAACACTGAAAAATTGTGGATATTGTTTTTTAGTTTCGTTATTTTTATGAAATTTTTACTTTCAAAAGTAATGTTTTCTGTAGAAAGACCACATTACTTAAAAACTATATGATTGAAGTCATTTAACACCTCATTATAATAAGATAATACCTGAATTTATATGAAATCAATATTAAAAATCAAATAAGCATTTGTATAATGTGTATAAACATTTTTAACTGTAAAGTCACACATTTTTAACACATTCTTCTTTAAGTTAATATATTTTATTAGCTTTCTGAAACTTTAAAATACATGAAAGAAAAATTAATTAAAGACTTATCATCTCTCCTTCGTTCTCTCTTTCTCTCTCTCTCCCTCTCCCTTTCTCTTTAAATGAATTTTATATCTAGCAATGTCAAACTGATTTTTAAAATATAATGTTGAAAAATCATTATTTTATGCACTAGAAAATAACGAAATTGAAATTAAATTTATAAAAATGGAAATTTCTTTAACGTTTTTAATAATACTATTAATGGCGAGAAAAAAAGATAAAATATCTATTAAGCTGAAGCTTCTATAAAAACTTTATATAAGAGTTTAAAGTGTTGAAAAGGCTATTTATTTACAAACTAAATTTACCTTTAATGATGTAAGCATAATATGGGTAGAGGAAGTCTTTATAAAACTTAAGGTGCATATATATTGAACTATAAAGAAAATGAACAACGTAATTATTATCCATCAACGGATGCAACGTCTCTTTCACAAACAGTACAATATGGTCCAATTAATGAGCTTAATGTGGCTATTTATTTTACTGTCACAAGCTAATGGCTATTGTGTAGATCGTATATCTATTTACTACCATTATCAAAGCATTCTTGATTTTGAAAGTTCATAAAGTATTCTACAGTAAAGAAAGATTTTTTTTTATTCTTGAAAAATTATTTTTTTTGTATTCTTTAACTTTATTTTGTGTATATGAATAGATAACATTTAATAAATCTAATATAAAATATATAGTAAATTTTTAATTAATAAATTAGTGCATTACAAAATAAGTAAATGTTATACACTGTTGGATAATGCTAAGAATCTCAATGATAGCTGCCACAAAATCGGAAGCAACAGCACTTGTAAAGTATCATAAGTGCGGTATTCAGTCAGATGTATTGTGCGTATGCAAATTTTATTTCCATATGTGTTGGTCTCGTGATACTGCTGAAAAGAGAATTAAGGAATTTCGGGCACTTTGACAGCTGTTGTTGAAAGGGAAATTTGAACTCGAAATAATCAATTGAAGATTTTGAAATTTTGGCTGTCTTGCCAACATGAGCTACATGATTTTACACGTGGCTGTATTATTGAGAATGTCAAGGATGTTGCATCAACATCACCCACAAATTTGTTTCCGAGCGTTTAAGAGCACTTAAATGAACAGGAATTTGCAGTGGGCATCCCGAAAGAGGTCGTCTTCGCGGTACGACGGCCGCAGAAAACATGTTTATTTTCCCATTGGCAAAAGAAGCATTGGCACACCGCAGGTACTCATGTGGAAAATTAATTTCATGCTGTCACAGATAAGCGGTATCTCAAAAACTGTAGACAGGCGTTTGTATCAAGAAGGTCTCTCTACACTTCCAATCTGGTTCCACCCCTCGGACCTCTCATGACCCAAATCAGGTTTTAGAACTGCCTATTGCTTTAACTGTACATAGTTTTGTATATTTTATACTTTTCATCGTCTTTGTTTATTCATCAGTGTGTATGTACACACAAAGAAAAGTCACTGTCTCATAATTTGTATAAGATATGCGTATTATCTTCATCTAATATAAAATTTCATAGATCTACTCATACAATCAATATCACTATTACATTGTATTTTCATCTGGTGACGATATCCGAGGCATCTCATTTTTAATACCTCATTGTGCTTAAAATCATCATATTTATCACTATATTATTCAATTGATAAGTATTGTTTTCAGTATACGCATCACCACCCCGCCCTCTGTAGTGTTTTTTTATACCGGATGGAACATCTCTGCTCTACAGACTTGGTTTACTAGTCTAAGCAGTCTTTCTCGGGACTAAAGGTAAAATGGATGTCTATATGACCTTTTTTTGTCTCAGTATCACGCGTTTATCGCAGATACAGTTTGCAATAGTGTCGTCAACATCTCACTTTGACTGAGAACGACTAGACATGTGTAATCCTCTCAGATCCCACTCAAAGATATTTTCTGGGCAATAAACACTATCACTCTCACAACAGATCAGTCATCATTTATGATCCGATTACAGACTGAAACTATATATGCGTGTGAAGAGTATACAAACTCAGTCGTTTTCAGTCCAATTGCAATGCTGTTTCACCACTGCAAACGATAACAAGGTGAAATCTGAATATCATCACTATAGTTCTACGGGAGTATAATCTACCTTAGTTCAAATTCCCCTTGGAGCATTGCTATAGTCTATTGGAATATTCGCTTGCACGTGGCAGCCAGAAAATGATTTGAAAATTGACTAGCTACGGTGCTTTGATACCTTTTTGTTAATAAGACAATATAATCTGCTTTTTAAAGTCGTCGTACTGAGAAGACGGCCTCTTCCGTGATGCCTGTTACACATCCCTGATCTTTAAATACTCTCTAAAGTCAGTAAACGGAAAAGTGGGAACATATCGAATGTCCTGGAAACACCTGTTATTTGTCATTCTTCTGCGATATTTACAATAATATGGCTACGTGTGAAATCGTTTAAGCTATGTCTACCAGACATATCTAAAATTTCAAAGTCATCAATTCAATAAATGTAAAATGTCACTTTTAACAAAAACTGCCAACGCGTGCCACAACTTTATGCCCCTTCTCAGTGATATGACGTGGTCAACACGCGTGGAAACCAAACCTTTGCTTACGCACATTACTTCTTGCTGCACCCCGCATTTGTGGTAATTTACACATGCCACTGAGTTCGATTTTTTGGACTGTTATCGTTTTTAGTGTCATCTATCTTTAGCAATTTTCCTCTGGTGTAAGTAAGTAGATTACATAAAGAGATTACAGCCGTTTAGTGATTTCTGTTGACGAGACTTTTTTTACTGTTTAAGAGATACCACCACTTTGACGCCCTGAAATTAAAATTATTTTTGGAAAATAAGCTTTTTAAAAATCCGAAGTGTTTAAAAGAAGTCATTTTCACTCATTTTTTATGCATATATTAAAGTAGAAAACGGTTTTTTGTTTTATTGATGGATTAAAAAAAGACAGCTTGACAGCTGATGGGTGACAGTGCTTACAAAATAGATATTCAGGTGGTGGACCCAATAACTCATCGTAGACTTAACCTAGAACAAAGAGACAAAAATTGTTGTTTTTTTTCAGTCCCAAAATTCTTGAGATACGTAGCTGTTTTTCCAAATATGCATTTTTATTGAAATGGCATCAATTCAAAGAAAAATGTTAATATTTGACCAAAACTTTAGTTACACTTTGATGATTATTTCTTTGTAAATTCTTTCTCGAGGCTTCCATCGTCACTTTCTATTACGAATGCTATATTTTAACTATATTTGTTTTTGGACTCAACATCGGAACATTTCAATTTTTTACTTCGGAACTTGCTTAGGGACTCTCTATTTTGAGGATTGCGTTTTAAAGAAAAACGCATTAAAACTCCATTCATTCAAAAAATACAAATTCGTTGAAACATATAACCTTTTTATTGGACGCTTGGAACAACAAATCATCAGAAGTTTGTAGTGCATACTTGTGCTTAAATTGGAAAAGCACAACCCAAACTGCGAACTACTAATCATTAGTGCAAAGGTACATTTAGTGATGTGTTTCGATCTATCAGAAGTTTTTCTTAAGTGATTAAATTTGTTTCACAAATTTATTTAAGATTATTCTTCTAAACAGAACAATCACACATCCGTGATATAGAGGATGTAAAAAAAACGGATATAGAATGATTTCATTTAACGAATAATTTCCTATAGATAGTAGAGATTTGACTTTCAAAATATGAAGCACTTTTAAACTATTTTTAGACTAAAGTATATGCATAAAAGGAAAGCACATGTCAAGCTGAATTCATAGATCTTAAGCACAAAAAAATATATAGCTATAATAATAAAAGAAAGATGTTTGTTCGTGTGTCTGTGTGTATGTGTTCTCGATGACTAGGGAAAATCTACCGCACGTAGAGGTCTGAATATGCGGATGAGGTTAGTCCTAGGCAAGTCCGAAATGAACTGGTTTTTCATCTTTGTTAATTAGCCGAGATATTAATTAAATCCTATAAATAACATGGCCCGGTAGAGTAAAAGCCACGACGGTCCGACGAAAAATGTTCTCTTTTCGTGTATTTTAAACACACTTCGGTTTTTTTCTTAATGTAATACAAAAAAAGCAAACATAACATTCCTACTTTTTTTATTCTAGCGGTGTGATCCGTCTAATTTTTTTTAAATAACGCTTTCAAATAAATTATTTTCGAAACGTCTATTTCGTGTTTTTTTCTTCCGCGTCATTACATGGTCACATACCTCCTCTATTTTTTTAAAATCTACATTCAATATTTTTAAGCAAAATACGAAACAAATAACAACTTAAACTCATTAACTTAAGCACATTTTATTTTAAAACGGCATCATTGGTTTTAAAAATTATTAATAGTAGCCCTTTCAAGAAGAAAAATCGATTTCGCCAGATTTTCTTTTTTCTCGATGAAAAAGGAAATTTTCCCAGGATAATTTTGAGTTTGAAATCAGATATAACAAGGCAGCCACCGAAATACTCAGACATGGAATGGGAGATATCGTTTCATGTCTTAAAAGAAGATTTGGTGGTGCCCTTAAACGGGAATAGAAAAGAACATTGGAATCGAATTGTTGAAAATAGAATGTTTGAAAAAACGGGAGTCAAAATTACATGAACAAGTTATTATAATTTGTATAGTGATTATAATTTCCATAAAGCTGATAAAGAGATCAACTTCTTTTCTGCATTTTCTCAAAATGTAGTGAAGACAATTATCAATTTTTTGATAAATGTTAAAGGCTTAGAATTCAAATAAATTTAGTTTATCTCCCTGGGTAAAATTGTAAGACAAAATATATTGTTCTTTTTTGAAAGAAAGTATAAAGTTTTGTATTTCCCGTAAGACTAACATATCCATGTGATTTTAAGCTCCCACCGGAGTAAAAAGAAATGATTAGACACTTTATAAATATTCATTTATTAATAAAAATTTGTTGAAATAATCATATTTTTAAAATTGTATTACGGTACAGGGATAAGTGCAGAATATGTACACAAAGTTGCATGAAATTCTGTTGCAAATTCGGACTTCAAAGACAAATTAATAGTAAGAAATGTAGTTTTTTTCCTCTAATTATCGTTACAACTATCGTATTTGACGAGTGGCAAAGAATTCACACATTTATTATTATTAAATATATATATATACCGAAAGTCCTTTTTCCTTTCACTTAGTTCAGTTTCTGTCATGTTTTAAGCTTTTAGCTTAAAGACTATATTTTTCTTGTGGTGACATATACTAATTAACCATCAGTAAGAGCATCATTTTCAGCTTTCATGTATGAAATTTCAAATACTAAAGTTAAGCGCAATTAATCGTATTTTATTGTTTTCTGTCACTCACGTACAAATTTGTAATAATAGAAGAAAAAAACTCTTCCAAATATTTAAAGTGAGTTTATTGAAAAAATTCCTGTCGTTATATTTACTAAATTGACTTGGAACGCATCATACACAATTCGTGAAAGTCGTGCAAAAAATTCACAAATTATGCAGAATTTGATCAAAATACTTAGATAAAACTTGTTGTAAATTGTTGTTGCCTCACAATATCCTAGAAAACACGATTTTGCTGCTCAATGTAGAGAAATGAATAGTTCATGTTTAATAAAATTGATTCTTAGCAAATTAATGGCAGTCGTTTTATGTGTGAAAAAAAACCCGTTTAATTGACTTTACATAAAATTCATTTAGTTTTTACTTTTAATGTGAGCGAAAACATTTTGCTCCTTCTTACACTACTACATTTACAGAGAATGAAATGAAATTTTTTAAAGCGCATAAGGGAATTTTCCATTAGGTTCTGTAGGAAGGTCACTCTGTAAGTGGTTAGCTGTGCTGATTAATTCCCCCCAGAGTTTGACGAGTTAATTTTGCTTCAAATAGCATGCTTTAAGTCATATTTAAAAGTGATCCTCCCCAACCTGGCTTCCTTTCCCCAACGCCGTCGTGCAAAAAATTCACAAATTATGCAGAATTTGATCAAAATACTTAGATAAAACTTGTTGTAAATTGTTGTTGCCTCACAATATCCTAGAAAACACGATTTTGCTGCTCAATGTAGAGAAATGAATAGTTCATGTTTAATAAAATTGATTCTTAGCAAATTAATGGCAGTCGTTTTATGTGTGAAAAAAACCCCGTTTAATTGACTTTACATAAAATTCATTTAGTTTTTACTTTTAATGTGAGCGAAAACATTTTGCTCCTTCTTACACTACTACATTTACAGAGAATGAAATGAAATTTTTTAAAGCGCATAAGGGAATTTTCCATTAGGTTCTGTAGGAAGGTCACTCTGTAAGTGATTAGCTGTGCTGATTAATTCCCCCCAGAGTTTGACGAGTTAATTTTGCTTCAAATAGCATGCTTTAAGTCATATTTAAAAGTGATCCTCCCCAACCTGGCTTCCTTTCCCCAACGCCGTTTTGACTAGGACAGTGAGGAACTGTTAATTGATGTTCTATACCATTGCGTTTGAGAAATTATTCTCTTTCTGAGCTTATATATTCACTTCTGTTGTCAGAGTTGATGGCTTTATTTTTCTTTCCGAATATGTTGTGTACTGTTGCTATACATTATTTTAGCTTTTCTGTTACATCACTTTTTTCTCGACATTAAATAAATGGTACAAGATCTTGAGTAATCGTCTATGAACATGACGAAGTGTGTTTTTCCTGCGATTCTGTGGGTTCTGATTGGTCCAGAGACGTCTATATGGATCAATTGCAATGATTTTCTGGCTCTTTATTCAGCCAATTTTGCTTTTTGCTGCTATGCATGTTTCACAATATGTGTCATGTTTGCTGTTATCTGCCGTGGTTCCATTAGCTAATTGTTTAGAATTAAATGATTCCAATGGTTTGTTAATTTCTATGTCCTAGCCACCTGTCTCAGAGTTCAATGCATTTTTTTATTATTTCTGCTATAAATGACGTTTGCTTGATCTGTGGTTTTGCATTCATTTGTTGATTGTACCTCACACAAATTGCATTTTATTTTTCCTTATTATAATTCCGTATTATAATTCCGTTATATGTTGGATGACATGTGTTTTTCTCGAGGATGATTTTGAAACCGTTTTTAGGGTTTGGTTCATCTTACGAAACCCTATTACACCCGCTTCCTTGTCTGTCCGTCACGGATCCGGTTTTCAGAAACTATTTAACTTACAGGCATGAAAGTTTGTGTACTTATAGCTGAATACCTGCTATGAAGCTCAAAATCATAAAATTTGTAAATTGTAATATTTAAATATATAGAGAAAAAAAAACAAAAATCTATCAGCCTTTTCCTATTAAATTTAAACATTTTTCGTTATAGCAGTTGCCAACAATTAAAACACCCCAATAAAATTATTTCTACAATAATTAATTTTCTATTGAAAGATTTCCACGTGAAAAAGGAAAATGAAATAAAAAGTTTTACCAATTAATATTTTTTTCTTTTCATATTAATATGACGTCATATTGGTAATAAAACGGAAATTTTCAAAAATTTCTCAATAATACAATGAGTATGAGTATGTGTAAATGCAGAAAGCAGTTTAATATGACATCATTGGAGAATTAAAAATAAAATTAATCTGACGTCATAACGGATTTTTCAAATGTTTGAGAATAATACAAAGAGAGTAGCAATATGAGTAATAGAGAATAGCAAATATATAAGTTTGAGGAACGTATTGAATCATGATAAAAACCCGATTATGGAAATATTGGCATATTTTAATATTTTGAAGGTCCCTATACAACATGTTTAGTTTTGAAATTGATTTTTTTATATCGCATTTAGTCCACCTGACCGATATTATTATGACAGAGTATAATAGCGGACTTAACTTGCTATCGGGCTGGTTCAGATATTTGAAAAAACGAGAAAAATAGACCGGTTGGTCATAATTGTCATAACTGTTGGGAATAATTGAAAGTATAATATATGGAAATGTCATGAATTAAAATTGGGAGTTCCCACTGTATTCGGCAGTGTACAGGCGTGTGGGTTTAGCCCGTCGTCTGCGGGTCAAAACGCCGGGAAAGACGCCATGAATTTAATGTGCTTCATGCAGTCGGATACATAATTCAATTCTGTATCGTTTAATACTATATTCTAGGCACTGCCACTAGAGGAATCATTCAACACTTATTTGAGGTATATTTAAGGTAATTATCCAGAGACCAGGAAACGCGGAGTGGGTCAGCAAGTTGTTCTTTATCTCATAAATTTTGATTTAAGAACATGGCGAAAAATATTATTCCATAATCGTAAAATAAAACTCAATTTTTTTATAACACAATGTTTAGCATTCTCCGCCAATTTTTGCTGCAACCCTAGCCACGTCGGATTGAGGAAGGAAATACAGTGACAATTCAAAATGGCTAGTGTACAAAAGAAATCTGTGTGTATATAGTGATTCTATATATATAACTATTTTAAACTGATAATTCATTAACAATTTTTCATAAATTTGATAACATTTTAATATTAATTATTATCTGATTACCGTCATTTCATAAAAAACATTTTGAGTTGCAACTTTACAAATATGCAACTTTGTGTTATTAAAAACACTATTTCAGTTGTACTTTACGAATAACTAATTATACTTATCGTCATTTTCTTGAATGTAAAGTTATGATATACGTAAAGTCCGACAATAACTGACCTATAAGTCTTACAAGAGAAATATTATTTTTACCGCAAATATTATAAAAGTCCATTTTTCTAAAAAAAAATTGTTCTCAGTTTGACTCAAGATAATCACCGTTTTAGCAATGTGGCTTTAAATGATTTCAGTTCAGTATAAGCTTATTTGCACTGTTTAATTGTAGGAGTATAGGATTATTTGTATTTGGATAGGCATTGAATGGGATTGGTTGTAAAAAAACATGCATAAATTTTAGTGAATCGTTTTAACTGTAACGTTGATATTATGTTAACGTCAATACTAAAATTTAAACTTTATATTTTCTCTCGATGGATGTATAATATACACTATACTGCTAAAGGTGATTGGTCACTTGCGATTTTAGACGTTTTGTTAACTATCTAGAAAAATACATGAGGAATTAACCTGAAACTGCAGGTGTGTAAACAGTATAGTATAGGTTATATATTTTCGCGAAGATTTTTTCACGAAACCGCATAGGGGACTGCCAACAAATTGAAAAAAACGAATATCTTTTGGATTACCCTGTAAAATCTAATGTAGCAAAGGCGTTCAAACTCGAGAGTATTAATAAGTGGCTTATTGTAATATACTGTGTTCATTTTTATTAGGATAGCATGGAAACTCGTAGAGAAATTAAGGTTTTTATAAAAAAACAGTCCCAAATTTCGCATAGTTTTTTGCTCATAATTTGCAGATTTCTTAATATAAAAAAAGTTATTTTCAGAAAATATGACATAGAACATTGTACATAATACTCTGTAATCAGTATTAAAAAATAATAAAAATTGGATAGAAAATGAGCAGGTTTACTAAAAAATGTTTCACAGCGCATGCGCGAATGCAATCAAAATATAATATGCATAATGTATTAGCTAAGTATATAGAGCAACTTTTGTGAAAGTCTTAAAATCATAGCTTGAAAATTCTGAAAATTATCGTTGATAGAATAAGCTCGAAATCCGTTGTTCCCAAAAAGAAGCAAAAAGATGAAGGGTTGTATCAAATATCTGTTGATTAGTGCCAAGATAGCGTACACAATATTTCACGTACTACTTACTATATTTGGATACAACCCCTCATCTTTTTGCTTCCTTTTGGGAACAACGGATTTCGAGCTTCTTCTATCGACGATAATTTTCAGAATTTTCAAGCTATGATTTTGAGACTTTCACAAAAGTTGCTCTATATACTTAGCTAATACATAATGCATATTATATTTCGATTGCATTCGCGCATGCGCAGTGAAACATTTTTTAGTAAACCTGCTCATTTTTTATCCAATTTTTGTTATTTTTTAATACTGATTGCAAAGTATTATGTGCAATGTTGTTTGTCATATTTTCTGAAAAGAACTTTTTTTTATATTAAGAACTCTGCAAATTATGAGCAAAAAACTATGCGAAATTTGCGACTGTTTTTATAAAAACCTTAATTTCTCTACGAGTTTCCATGCTATCCTAATAAAAATGAACACAGTATATTACAATAAGCCACTTATTAATACTCTCGAGTTTGAACGCCTTTGCTACATTAGTTTTTACAGGGTTATCCAAAAGATATTAGTTTTTTTCAATTTGTTGACAGTCCCCTATGGGGTTTCGTGAAAAAATCTTCCCGGAAATGTATAACCTATACTGTACCGTTTACACACCTGCAGTTTCAGGTTAATTCCTCATGTATTTTTCTAGATAGTTAACAAAACGTCTAAAATCGCAAGTTATCGGTCACCTTTGGCAATATAGTGTATTTAAGGATACGTATACCTCTGCGTTTCCCCAAAAATAATATACCGGTTGTACTTAAAACACTTTTGTTTAAAAATAATTTTCTAACATTTCCTACTAGAAAGATAGATGATACTCTCCTTTCAGGGGGGGGGGGGGTAGTTTCAATAAATAATATTTTTTCAGTAAGAATAAGATTTATATTTTTGACTACGAGAATTTTTTTTTCACTATGTAATACAAAAAATAATATTTCTGGCACAAAACAGCATAGATAAGTATCTCTGAAAGCACTAAATAGAATAGATAAGTATCTCTGAAAATTACAACAGCCAAGACTATTTTTTTCTACAAACATTTATTTTTCATACGATTTTGGTTGCACGTTATAGAAAAGAAAATAGAGATGAAATTATTGTGAATGTATTTTTTTCATTGTTACCATATGTTTTAGATTGACGTTCACATAAAATCATCGATTTTTGTTTATTTTTTACTTAAGGAGACATTATAACGTTCATCGTTTCGAAAAGCACTTCTGGAATTTTGTTTCATAGAAAAAATATGCAACACAAAAACTGAATTTACCCACTTACTATTCACAGTTTTTACAATAAAAATATATTTATTACACAATAATTATTAAAACTTATTTCAATATTCTCAGTTGCATATGGGTATACTGTGTGTGCATCATCCTGGGCAGTCTAGAGCCCCACTTTTCAAAATCATCTGAAAAAAAAAATCAGAAGACATATTGTATTTGAGGTGTCTATGAGCCTATTTTTAGTGAGATTGAACGAATTTGTGGAAAATGTTAGTCGTTTGAAAATAGTGTAGTTTTATCACTCTCTTTTCTCTAATTCACATCTCCTGGGGAAATTTTCTATTGCTGAATTTGTCCGCTTTGCTTTCGAAATTTTGAGGAGTAATAAAAAAGACCACAACTGACCACAGAGACTAAGTCCAGAGAAATAATTTTGGGACTCGTCGCCGAATCTTATCTGAACGTAAACTTATTCTCTGATCATACTCTACAACAGAGACGCGCTAGAGTTACGTTATCTCTAATATCTAACTATATTAATGAAGGAAGTTTGTGTATCTGTGTGTCTGTATGTCTCTCGGCTGTGTCCTAAAATGACCGCTGCACGTAGAGCTTCAAAATTTGATGGGAAGGTGCCTCTGTGTATGCAGTTTTAAACCTTGAAGCCCGATTTTGGAAATTTAAATATATTTTTTTATTTAATTTTTTATGCGATTTTTAACGTTTTTTCATGTTTTGCTGCGACATTAGTAACAGGAATCCGGTTTCAATCTTTCAGCCCAATATACTAAATTTTGTGCTCTTTTCAAAAAAAAAAAAAAATATTTGGAATTCGTAGAGCGGTTTTTGAATTTTTGGTGATTTATTTTCTTCGACACTAAGAAATTTTCCCCAGAAAGTTGGTTGCTTCCTTTTCGGCCTCAGGCTCAAAATCGCCATTTTTTTCTCTTTTTATCTTGGAGAGAGTTGATAATTCTTTACAGATGAAAAGTCATGATTTTAAAAAGGAAGGGCGGGTTATTAATTATCATGATTTGTATTTTTTAATATTTTTTTTTTAATTTCATTTTTTATGCGTTTTTAAAGTTTTTTCCTGTTATTTGCAGTGTTTTTTGTTGCAAATTACGTCACAAATCGCCCATATAAAGTCAAACACCGTTGGAGAGCTATTGTGATTGGTAGCTGAAAGGACTGTAGGCACAGCTGGAAGTCAACCGAGCAATTGTGAATCGCGGATGAAAGACAACAGCTTATTACAATTCGAACAGCGATTTGTGAATTTTTCGCGATTTGTTTTAAACGATTTTTAGAGTTTTTTCATGTAAATGATGTCATTTATGTATTCGATTTCATAAATTTGCAACGACAACTTACTTTATTTGTATGCCGAAATATAAAAAAGTTTCATTTTGTTTCGGTTTCAAAAGTTAATGTAATTCATAATGTCAAAGTTCTTTGGTTTAATTTTGAGGGGGAGG
Source organism: Maratus michaelseni (assembly GCA_963931845.1). Lineage (NCBI taxonomy): Eukaryota > Metazoa > Arthropoda > Arachnida > Araneae > Salticidae > Maratus > Maratus michaelseni. Next base: position 302,993,962 of record OZ007587.1, on the reverse strand, counting down.
GGAGTGACCGGTTTAAATTTAAATATCGCGTTAATGTGTAGGCTCCCTTCTTTCCCCCTACCTCCCAAATAAGAACTTATTTATTATTAGCCCGATTCAAACCTTTTCTAACATTCTCCTCAGGTCCCCCAGGTACCAGATAAACATTGGTATAATTTTTTTCAGACATAGTTACCACTATTTCTGAACATTAATCACCAGGGAGGGAGGTTATTTTCTCGGGTTTTATGGACAGAATTTCAACAAGAATTAGTTCATTCAACTTAACACAAACTAATTAAGATAGAGATAACTAATTAAGATGGAGATTTGGCGACTCCTGGAGGTAGAAAGTGATATTAAAAGATTTTTCAGCGTGTGCGCAGCATGCCTGCTATACGGTGTCGTAGGCAGCGGGGACACGTGTCGGAGTTTCGATCAGAAAGAGTTTTATGAAGAACAGATTGCGCTTTCTAGCAGCGGGAAGTGGAAATAAATGATTTTGCATTTAAAATTGGTCCGATTCAATCAAACGGCCTGATTTCAACGAAAAATGATTCATTCAACTTAACATAAACTAATTAAGATATAGATAACTAATTAAGACATAGGTTTGGTGCCCCCTGGTGGTGAAAAGTGTAACTAAAAGATTTTCACCGCTTGCACAGCAAGCCTTCTATACAATTCCTTAAGCAGCGGGGACACCTGAGAGAGGTTTGTTTAGAACATAGTGCTCCCCTTGACAGTGGTAAATGTAACTAAATGATTTTGCATTTAATATTTGTCCAATTCAAACGAAATCTTTTCTAACATTCTTTCGCGGTCTCCCAGGTACTAAATAAACTTCGGTATCAATTTTTCAGACCTTAGTTACCACCATTTATGATTATTAATCGCCGGGGGGGATTGATTTTCTCAGTTCTATGTGCCCGATTTCAACGGAATTGTTCATTCAACTTAACATGAACTGATTAATGTATAGATAACTAATTAAGACATAGAATTGGTAACACCTGCTGGGGGAAAGTGGAACAGATTTTTCGCACGTGTACAGCACGCCTTCTGTACGGTGTGATAAGCAACGGGAACTTCTGCCGGAGTTTTGTTCAGAAAAAGGTTTATTTAGAACAGAATGCTCCACCTGGTGGTGGAAACTGGAAGTAAATGATTTGACAGCGTGGGCTCAGCACGTCTGCTATACACGGTACCGTAGGCAGGGGGGTCGTGTCGGAAATTTGTTTAGAACAGAATGCACACCCTATCGTTAAAACTAAAAGATTTACCTGCGCACGCGCCAAAAATTGCTATTTTTATTGAAACCGCAAAAGAAACTTACCGATGTGATAATCCCAGACAACTAAATATTATCATTTTCACTCATCCTCGAGTAAAGTATTGGAATTATCGATTCGAAACCTTAGAAAGCCTTGTTAATTCCATGCCCAGATGATGTGTCTTAGTCCTCAAAGCAAAAGGAAATGTAACTAAATATTAAATATTGCTGTATTTTGTTACATTAAGACGCTTAATTTCAATGAAAGTTTAGAAAACTGAATCGTCTCAAAGCTTTTGTTTAAGTAATTTTGCGACTATTCGAATTATTTTAAATTCATGCATATATTTCAATTGCTCTAATGTTGAATTTTGTTGAGCTTTAAAAGGGGTATAAATTACTTATTTACATCATTAAGAAATTTTGCTTACAGAAAAAGTTAGGACAGAAAACATATCGTCTCAAAACTTTTGCCAGCTACTGTATATATAATAAACTTTAAGTAATACATTTAAATGTTAAGCTATCGCGGATTCTTTCTTAATGTTTTTTTAGTAACTGATTATTTTCAAAAGTAAAAAAAAATAAAGCTTGTAAATGTTTTCTCTTCAATTATATATAAAAAAACAATAAATATTTCATTCTTTCAAAAAGATAGCTTTACTTTACAAAAAATTTAAAAGACTTATGTTGTTTACTTTATCTAACATTAGATATTGTTCAATGCACTTTAAGACAATTCTTTGTTTTTTAAAAACCATTGTTTGTATGTTTATTTGGAAGTTTTCCAGAAAAACATTTTGTCTTTATTTTTCCATGCACGTGGCACAATAATAATAATAAAAAAACATTTTAAGCATCACACCGATTGAGTTGTATTTAGTGAAATCTTTTATCGTAAATTTAATTGTAATGTAAAATTTTGAATCTTTAAAATTATGTAACACTAATTTTCTAGAATTCTCCAAAATTCATGTGAGGTGTGGATGCTACGAAGTTTTAATTCGTCAAGATAGTTGAATTCGAAGTCATTTATGGTCAATAGTGCAGTTACGAAGTTTATAATGGCACTCTACATCATATTCTTCTAAGTTTTAAGGACATCAATACTACCTTTCAAAATATAGTGTGAAATGCAACTTTTAAGCATCAGGAAAATATTTTATTACATTTTAGTTTCTTTAACTCATTTTCAGTTTGTTGTTCTGTTCTAGATTTTTTGGCTTTTCTGCTTTAGCTTGTGATCCGGCGACAGAGCCGTAATATTCTGAAGTTTATGCAGATGATGTTGGAAAATTCTGTTAGATAAAAGCATTTTCTGGCGTGGAATGAAGTGTGCTTTGAGTTTTGAGCGACAACTTCTTGCATTGTGATCGTTTTGCTTTCTAAACCGATTTGCTGAGAGATTTATTTCTGTTTACGCATAAACAGACTTTGAACAAATCTGTATCTATACTAATAAAAGAAAGTTTCGCTCTATCTCTGTGTGTGTGTGTCTGTCTGTCGGCGATGGCATGGCTAGCGAAATCTGCAGCACGTAGAAGTCTGAAAATTTGTGCAAATGGTAGTCCTCACATGCATAATTAGGATACATAGGATAAATAATTTTTTTAACATATAAAAATATTGAGGAAGAGGGAAAGGGCATACTTCGGGGTGGGGAAGGGGGGGGGGCTACACCAGCAAATTAATAAAAGCGTTAATGTTAAAGGTAATTGCTTAAAATTTTCATGGTGAGTAGTTAAATATTATATATCTAAAGATAATAAATTGAATTTTGATGCGGGCGTCTCCCACTGACAGCTGGTTTTGTGATGTTTGAATATATTTTTCTTTGAAATTAAAACAAATCAGTCAAAATCGAGGGTGTACGCTGCCAGAGGCAGTGGGGCTCTCAGCAGTAGGATAGTTTAGAAAGATTTTTGTTTAAATATGTAACAACATTCAACATTGATTTTAGGTATATTTAAGTTTATTATCGCGGACCCTGGCATCGTTGGGCGGGTCAGCTAGTACATAACAACTCAAGTAACACTCCCGTGTTAGAAGATGCCGCAACGTAGTGCCGTCCTGTTTCAGTGGTCGTGATGGTAAATAAATTTCTCGATAACGGCTCATAGCGGCATCCTACTAAACTAGACTTCTGTAGATTTGCTTTTCTTTTATTATTTGTAAGTAAATAGAAAACTTGGAACCAACAAATTGTCTTTTTTCTTTCTTTTTATAGAGTTGTTTTTTAATGAAATCGTATCAACTAAATTTTGTTCTTGTTACTTAATGTTTAGTAAATATTAAATTGAACAGTTCGGAGTTTTATTTTACACAGTTTTGTAAGTAACATCTGCGAAATTTCAAAAAATATCTTAGAGGGAAAAAAATATCGTTTAAATTTCTTGGTTAAAGAAAATGTGGCACTCCGATTGGATTTCAAGGCTCCATAAAAAACAGTGCGGGGTTAAACTATTTCTTCTACACAGAAGAATGTACCTTGAATGAGTATATGATTTAATATAGCTCTTATAATTTATTTACAGGGAATCACAAAATATTCCGTTACATCCTGATCTACCGAGAAAAGGCGTTTTCGGTGCATTTTAATGATGTAATAGGTCGCTTATTCCTTTTTTAAGGTAAAGTATTTTGGATGAATCAAGATAATTTTATATTTCATTCGAAAGTAACGGCCGTCCTTTTTAATATCCGAATAACTTTATAATAATCTAGCTATAATTTCAGTTCATTAAAAATATATGTTGAAATTCTTAAATTTCAAAAATTGTTTGTTTACTGTGTTTATTTACTTGTTAAAAATTTTGATGGCATTCGATGAATGGTTTCTTTTTTAACCTCATTTGAGCGTTTATAGCTTATGGGCGATATTTAAACTAAGATTTTAAAACAATCTTTACCTTTGGTATAATTACCTCATAACTATTCAATTACATTTGGTAAGCCACATTTAAAATTTCCCTAAAAATAACGCTTCTGCCCAAAATAGCGTATTTAGAAGGGGTAATACCAATTTGTCTAATTTGTTTTAAATCTTATGTATGTACCTGTTATATCCCAACAAAAGTATCAAAAACTTTTAAACACAATGTAAATATTATTATAATTATTTCAAAAGGTGAAAAAACGTTTAGAACAATTAGAAAGTTTCCAAATGTTTTTGTTTGATTTATACGATAAAAGATGCTCCCATAACAATTAAATTGAGAAAAGATGTAAACCCAGTTTTACTACAAACTAGAACTGTTCTTTTTACTTTGAGAAAAACAACTACTTTAAAAGAAATAACTACATATTAACTGAAGCCAGCTGATAATTCGATGTGAGTCCCGTAGTAGTAGTTCCAAATCGAAATGGTACTGTTTTCATGTGTGGTAAATATAGAGAAACAGCCCATTATTGTTCTGAGAAGGATAAACATCATCTGTCAAGAAAGGAAGAATTATTTGTTAAATTAGCAGGTGCAAAATTGATTACTGTATTTAATTTAAAGTATGCATATTTGCAGTATCCCGTAGATAGTGAAACTAGTAAAAATATAATTAATAATATTCATAAGAGATGTATAATATGTTAAGATTAGCTTTTGGAGTAAAATGTGCAAATAGAATATTGCAGAGAAAATAGAAAATGTTCTGAAAAAGTTTATTATGTCGGTGTAGTTTTACATGATCTTATTATTAGTGCTAAATCAGAGTAAGAACTTTCTGAAAGAGTTGAAAGTTTTCTAAAATGCTTTTCTGAGTAGGATATAACATTAAGAAAAAATCTAAATTTTTGGTTTCTGGAGTTTGTTATTTAGTCCATCAAATTTTACAAAAAAATTTAAACCTGTTACATAATGCATGCTTTTTTCCCTACTAATGCGTAATAACTGCATTCAATTTTGGGATTAATTTCCTATTACAGAACCTTTATGCCTTATTTTTCTCACCTCTACAAATATTATTAGAAAATGATGTAAAGATTTTCAAGACAAATGATGATGTTTTTCAAATGGTGAAAAATGCATTAAAAATCTTTTTATTCACTTATTTAATCTCTGTAAATGATTTTTCTGAATAATATTACTAAGACATTCATTATTAAAAAAAATAAACACTTTAATAAATAATCATAAACAATCTGTTGTGTACGCATGAATAAGAAAGAAAATAAAACTATTGATACTTTACTTATGCCAAAAAGATACTTGAAGATATGCGACAACTTATACTTAACAGACCTTTTGGGAAAAGGAAATAACATGAAAATGGCAGCTTTTCATATTCATGAAGATGTAATGTTCTATGTTTTTACGAACATGCAAATATAGAAAGAAATATCCTCACAGAATATGTGTCGACATATCAATATTTACAAATACGGGGTATTCGTAAATATTCATATGTCGTTTATTTATACTTTTGTTACCTTAAGAAATATCTGAATAAAGATAATAAAAATATTTAATAGTAGATATTTAGTTTAGTGAAAGAAAACCATTTATTTTATTTTTGGTAAATCCAGTCTGCAAAATTTTTAGCATCTGAAACAATTTTCAAAATATTATACTGTATAAGAAATTTATTAATTTAAACAATCTTAAATCTTCTCAGCATACTATTCTAATAGTTGTTTGAAATTGCTCCATCTATCAAATCGATTTAAAATCTGTGCACTAAGGTATAAAGAAGAAAGAAAATAAATCTCTGGATAGTAAAACTCTTGCTATCAAAGAGATACTTGATTGTGTGCGACAGGTTACGCTTAAAAGCACTTTTGGGAAAAGAGGACAGCATAGCAAAATGACAGTTTTTCATATTCATGGAGATGTCACTTTCTTTGTTTTTACGCGTATATAAATGTGTTGAATGAAGAAGTATCTTTTCTTAATATATGCTACAAAAATATTGTGTATTTGTAAATGGATACATATATTGTTTTTCTCATACTTTAGTCATATTAAAGAATAGCTGGATATACAGAATATATTATTTAATAGTAGAAATGCAGTATAATATAAGAATAAAATTTAATTCATGTATAGATTGTATTTAAGGAAATAATAATACAATTGAGGAAACATGAAAGACAAAGTGATTTTTTTTCTCTAGAACTTGGCTGTTCTCAAATCCAAATTAACTATTTTCTGACATACTTTTTTATTCATTTCAGAAAAAAAGTATGAAATTGTTAGGTGCTTTTATTAAATAAATGTGTAATCTAGATGATTTTCCGTTTATTGGTAAAGGCAGAAGATTTTTAAGAAAATGCTGTCAAAATGGGTGTGTTACACATAATTTTTGGATGCTACAGTGCAGGAAAAGAAATCTGAATGCCATCCTGAGACAACAATCGCTTATAACCAAGATGCAATTCATTTATCGGAAAATGGAAAGAACTGATCGATTGCAAATCATTTCCATAATCATGCCTGCAGGTATCATGCTCTTATGTTTAAAAATGAATTAAAAAATATGTCAGAATTTTCACATTGTTAAGCGGGGAAATATATATATATATATATATATATATATTGACAAAAATAAATAAAAGAAGTCAACGCTTTTACTATGAAAAAACGATTAAGGAGTTTGGACAGGTTAAAAGCTTTTTTCCATAGTGTTACATTTTTAAATTTCTGATGTCAGAGTCTCTTAAATGCGTTCAAACATCTTTAATGTAGTTTAATTTTATATATTCATAGTTTTTTGTCACTGTCACTTCCCTTTTTTTTTGTATTGAATGTCCTTTTTTATTTTAAAATATGCATACTATCTATCAACTAAAAGAATAAGAAATCTTTTAGCAAATATATATATATATATATATTAAACAGTCTTAAGTTGGGCAACAACACTTTCAAATTGCTATGAAAACAGATGATATTAAAGTAATACTTTCTCGGAAATTACTAAAGTGATTCTCTTTTTTAAAAAAATAGTTTTAGCAGTAACTGAATTATAAATTGATCGGTCAGCAAGAAATAAAAATAAAAAATAGAATTATTGCGTGACATAGTAAGAGAAACATTCTAAAAGGAATTTAGTTTCTAGAAAAACAAAACTATTAAAATTTAGATATTTACAATACCAAAACATTTAAATGAAATTATCGAAATTTCTTCTGTAAATCCCAATAAATAAATGTACGTCAATTTGAGCTATGTTTTGTGTAATTCAGCGACTGCTGTTGATTCCTTAATACAGAATCATTTTTTTATTATGCATTATTCTTACAATTGAAATATGATGAACAATATTATTATTTGAGTCATTAATTTCTAAAGCAGCAAAATATTCAAATGGTTGAATTCTTCATTTTTAATAAATTGCAGAATCAAACTTATAAAAATTGTAACAGTGATTACGTATGCTTCAAATAGCAAACTTAAGACATTACGTTTTAAAAATACTTATACACTACATGTAAATTTTAACTGCATAAACTTTAGGGTTGTCAGTATAAAACTTCTCATACTGAGAGCGTTGTAATGCATTTTTTTATCATAATGGCTGGTAATTTGGACGACAAACACATCAGAGTATGCGCTAAAGATTTAAACATTTTGCACAAAATGTCACCTAAATACAACGCTGTATGTTTTGTGAAATGTAAATCACATGAAAACGAGTCTCTGCCACATTTGTATAATTCAGGAATGTAAAAAAAAAAAAAAAAAAAAAAAAAAAAAAAAAAAAAAAAAAAAAAAACAGGTACAGAAAGAGAGAGAGAGGGGGGGGGGGGGGTACTGCATAAAAAATATTTGTGTTAATTGATACAAATTCGCCATTTAATAAATAGCCATAAAAACGTTGTTGATAAAGTATTAAAAAAAGAAAGAAAATAAGACTCTTAATATTATTGACATATTAATACATATCTCTTAATATTAATAACCTTGACACTTTTTTGTTTCACGGGCTTCTTTTCTATAAAATAAATGCTATGTACATCGTATTTTCGACCCACAAACCCCCTGCTTGTATGAACATATATAAGCAAGGGTTTCATTTATTTCACAATAGCTCAAAAAACCCAAAAAACTCTATGTGGACCCTTAAGGGTTCTACAGACAACGGATTAAGCTCCGTTGTTCAGTAGCTACTAAAGAGTCATTTAATGACATGGCGAACTTGAAGCTACCGTAGCAATGTTACAATTATATATATTCATTAATGAGTCGCTTTATTTGTTCTTACCAAAACGTAAGTACATCTAATAAACGAGATATTTTCTAACTATGTGACATAAGAGAGAGGTAAAGAGATGAACAGGTATGTACTGCAAGAAAGAGATTTGTGTTACCTGATGCAAATGTGCCATTTAATTAATCGTCATAGAAACTTTGCTGATTATGTAATAAAAAAACGAAAGTATCTATATCAGAAGTAAAACTTCTGATATTACTGATTCGATTCTTAAAAAGTTTTATTTCGATGGTTTCTTTTATAGCAAAATAAACACTACAAATATTTTGTTTTGACCCCACATATCCCCTGTGTGAACATACAGGGTGATTAAAAAAATTTATCCCGCTATACGAGCCCTTAGCTATCATACCGTTCACAGAAACTGAATGAAATTTTGGTTAAAGTATTTTAAGGTATGCGCTCAAGAATCATATGAAACACAGCAGTTAAGCTCTAAGAGTTACGGTTACAGTGACGAAATTTTGAAAATTTCAAATGGCAACACCTAAATATTTTTATTGAAATGTGATCTTCATAGAGGAAAACAATAGAAAAACTTGGGAATGGTACCTGTAGCACGAAAATCATCGGCGCTAGACAGACGAAGAAGAAAAGTGAAAACAACCAATAAAGGACAGAGAAGCAACAGAAAGTAAAATATTTTCTTGTTCAGTTCTATCCACAATCTGTCGCATGCGAAGTGTCAACGTGTGTGAAGTGGAAAATTTGTGAAGCAAAATAACATGTTTTGTTTTCTGTTGCTTCTTTGTCCTCATTGTTTGTTTTCGCTTGTCTTTTTAATCTGTCTTGCTCAGGCGATTTTTGTTCTACAGGGACCGTTCCAAAGTTTTTTATGGTTTTTACTACGAAGATCCCATTCCAATAAAAAGAAGTAGGTGTTGCCATTTGAAAAATTTGAAATTTTGTCACTCTAACCGTATTTTTTAGAGTTTAACTGTTGTTCTTCATATTAGTCTTAAGCGCATGTCTCAAAACACATTAAACCAAAATTTCATTCAGTTTCTGTGAATGGTATGGTAGTTAGGGAGTCATATAACGAGATCCCCCTGTAGATAAAAAATGGTTTTATTTATTTCAAAATACCTATAAAATACGCTCATGAACTTCTATGCGTCCTCTTCAAGGGTTCTACAGACCCTGGATTAAGATCCGATCCTCGGTGGCTACCAAAGTCACGCGTTATGATGTGCGAGAACTTGAAGACATCATAGGAATGTGATAATTCTTTATCTCCATTAATGTGTCACTTTCTTTGTTGTTACCGACATGTAAATGTATAGGATAAACAAGATGCTTTCCAAATATGTGCCATTAAGATGTTGAGAATTTCTGAATATTCATATACGTTTATTGTTTCACTAGCAATTACTTCAATTTGAATTTTTAGTTTATGTAATCACGAAACGTCTGTCATTTAATAAAGCAAAAAACTATTAACAATTTCTCGTATAAATTTTGAATTTCTGAATAAAAAATAAATTCCTGACATGCACGCTTCAGATTCAAATATGTTAAAACACTAAATGATTGTTCAGCCATTTTAATAGAAAGAAAAGAAATTATAAAGACAAGTACGGTACTTTTCCGGTATAGTTACTTTGGCGAGAATGAGATAATAGCTTTGACGAGAAAAGAAAATTTGAGAAAATATTTTCTGGCAACCTATTCACTGTTCCATATACACAAACACTTTTTTCAGTATTTATACAATTTATTTAATATAGCGCAGCTATATATCTATTTTTATATAAAAACAAAAGTAAATTGTATCTAAAACAATAATAATAATAATATATATGTATATATATACGCATAATGGTTATATATATATATATATATATATATATATATATATATAATCTCAAATATAAAGGAGCATAAAAGTTCATTAGGTTTATTTTTATAGCTGCTTGTGTCATTTGGCAATAAATCTCGCTTTCTGTAGCTCGGGTAGTGCCAAGCTTTAAAAAAAGAAACGCCAGGGGTTCTATAGCGGAAAAATACCAAAATTACATTCTCAGTCGTGTTTGCTTGGTTCAGAGTATTTGAAATAAAACGAATGGAAAATACTCTTTGGAGAAAAGTTATAAGCAAATAATGCAGAAGCATTTTTGTATATGTTGTATTCGGATGATGCAAAATATATTGGGACCTGGTAAGTAGCAGGTGTAACAATGTCACTGCAATGAAGACAATGCCATAAAGACTTATTAAATGACACTTTTTTAAAAAGAATTTAATTATAAAGTTATATGCTCAATAAGGAAAATATTTCCAAGACCAAATATTGAAATGCTGCATAGTTTTTAACCAAATATTTAAAAGAAATGTGACTTTTTAAATTAGATGCAAAGAAAAAGAAATCTAAACGAGGGCTATACTTCAACACTGAATTATGCAAATTTAAATGAATTGAAAAGAGTATTGCAGAAATATTATTTAAATTTTCTTCTACTAAAACTAAATAACTTTTTACACTAGCTTTTTGCAAGTTAAAACTTACTATTTAAATATTTGGAAAGTTTCCAAACGATAAAGAGAAATAATGTTGTGAAGGCAAGCGATTTTCTCAAGAAGCTACGAACTATTAAAGTTAGATTCACTCTAATTTACATTTCTTCAAAAGGAAACTTTTATTTAAGTAATAATAAAAAAAAAATGGCTAAAAGACATAATTAAATAAGACTCTTAAATTTTAGAAGCTTTTTACTTGTAAAACACTGAGATAAATGTAATTTCTTTAATAAAAACGGAAAGGATATATTATTTCTCTCTTTATAATAAACTAGAAGATTGTTCGGCATTTCTAATAGAAGGGAAAATAAACTATAGAAACAACAGATTTTTTAGACATGTTTGGTTGATTCGAAATGTAAAATAGAACAGATTACAAAGAAACTTCGGTAAATGACTGTAAACAATTGATGCACATGAACCTTTGTTGGTTAATAGAGATTGTGAATAGTAAATTACTTATAGCTTCCAACATTCCGTTATTATTTTTTTTAATTATATAAAACTAGAAATGCATTTAAATAAACAATAATGATTTATAACCACATACAAACAAGAAAAATTTTATTAAATATATTTTCTGATTTAAATTATAATTATTTCACTCGCAAAGGGCTGAATGATTGTCAGCTCTAACCTACTTTAACGTATTACCCAGGTATTAATGCCACTGTAATACATACAATGATATAAACAATTATTAATGTATAAACAGTAATTAAATTTATGTGCTGGATCCTGTATATTGCTTGTATTTAAAATGTTAAAATTATCATTATTGTCATATCCTTTATGTTTTAAAAATGATACCTAAGATCAAAATATAAAACAGTATTTTTATTTGTCCAATATCAATCCCACTAACCGAATAATATATGCGCTTACTTTTATGAGATTCATCATACAATCATCAAATTTATATGAGTTTTAATTAAAGTGACCTGTATTGAATTGTTTCATTTAATTATATAACAATTCCAGCTATTCTAACTTAACTATCTAACTAATAATTATTAAAATTATATATGTTTCCAAAACAAATGTTCTCTATTATTTAAAAAAAATGTAGCAAAAGCTAAGTTAAAATTTATAATTGGAGATTAATTACATGTATCGTCAAATATATTTTCGAATCTACAAATAAGATAAAGTAATACCTAATTTAAAAACGAATGGCAGACGTTCCGGTGTTGCCCGTGATTACCATAAATATGTATAAAATTACTTTAACTATAATGAGTAGCGAAACCCGTGGCTTTCCATGTTGTTGAATAAATTATTTAAAACATTACAAATACTATAACAATGCACTAAAGAGTATTTATTGTGCTGTCCTCTAAACCAAACCCACAGTGAAATGTTTCCTAATAAAAACCCACTCTAATACTACACTGCCCTCCAAAAGTTAAGATACAACCGGTTTTTTGCGTCTAATTTGCAAATGAATGAATATAGAAACAACAAATGTGGAGGAAATGTGCGCTAAACTGTTATTTATTAAATGCGACATAGAAATTTACCTAAGTTAAACATATCATATCATATATTCTAATACGAGCAAATCTTGTGTGTGGTTATATATATATATATATATATATATATTCAAATTTTATCTTAAAAACGGCTCTAACGATTTTGAAGAAATTTCATATCCTACCGTTTTAGGGCACCAGAAAACCATTGGGCTAGGTCACATGTTCGAGAAAATTCGATTAGTGGGTCATTTTGGGTCATTTTGGGTCATGGTCTAGCTAATTGTATCTAAAAAACGGTTCAAACGATTTTGACGAAATTTTGTATCCGACCATTTTCGGCACGAGAAGACTATTGGGCTGGGTCACATGTTCGAGAACTTTAGATTAGTGGGTCATTTTTGGGTCAACGCGGGTCAAATTAATTTTATCTAAAAAACGGCTCTAACGATTTTGATTAAATTTTGTGTCCTACGAGTTTCGAGCACGATAAAATCATTGGGCTAGGTCACATGTCCGAGAAAATTCGATTAGTGGGTCATTTCTGGGTCATTGTGGGTCAAGATCTAAAAAGCGGCTCAATTTACACTAAATTTTGCATCCTATGGTTTTCGGGCGCGAGAAGACTGTTGGGCTAAGTCACATGTTCGAGAAAATTCAATTAGTGGGTCATTTTGGTCATGGGTCATGATATTTGAACTCAAATTTAATTTTGACCGAGCATAGCTCGGTCTTCCCTGCTCGTAAATGAAATTACAACAAAAAAGCACACATGGTGGAAAATTCCATTCTTGGAGAAATCAGTACATCGCAGTATTATGCAGTAAAATATGACAGAAACATTAAAAAAACTGGTTCTAATACGGAATATATCCACCCCGGACTTGAATGCATTAGCGGCATCGACTTTCCATGCTCTCAATTAAATTGTCGGACACCGAAATAGGTAACGCTGACCAGACTTGGAGTAATTCTAGTTCCAGTTCATTTAATGACCTTGGAAGAGGACTTAAAGCCGCAACCTGTCTTCCAAGATAGTCCCAAAGATGTTCTATCGGATTCAAGTCTGGAGAGTGAGCTGGCCATTCCATTCTCTCCAAACCGTGATCCTCAAGATAATCCTCAACAACCACAGCTCGGTGTGGTCTCGCATTATCATCCATTAGAATGAAACCATTGTCAATAGCACCGGTATATGGGCGCAAATATGAATCAAGGATCTCATTGCGATATCTCGCACCAGTCACAGTTCCTCCATGGAACACATGCAGGTCAGTGTGGCCTCCGAGTGAGATCCCTGCCCAAACCATGATATCACTGTTTCTGTACCTGTGTGTTTCGACAGTGTTTGATTGATGGTATCGGGTGCATTGTTCTCTCCACATCAGAAGACATATTGAATCACTCTCCAGTGTGAATCTGGACTCGTCTCTGAAGAGTACAGAAGCTCACTGTTGTCTGGTCCAGGAAACGTGTTATCTTGCCCATCATAAGCGGGCAGTTCTCTGTCGTCTGTTGAGGGGGACACACACAACTGGTCACCTTGCATAGAGACCTGCATTGTGAAGACGTCTTCGCACCGTAGTAGCGGAGATTCTTCTCCCTGATGCTGCAAAGTGGTCTGCAATGAGTTGCGGCACAGTAGTGCGTCTTCTCCTTCGGGCTAAAAGGAAAAAGCTAGAAACCGGTCTTCTGCAGGTGTTGTAACACGTGGGCGACCTGGAACATGTCTTCTGGACACAGAATCTTCGGATTCATACTGATCCCAGAGTCCTTGGACTACACTGCGAGGCACATTGAGCCGTCTAGCAGTATCGGCCTGTCACAACCCCATTTCCATCCATCCTACCACCCTCCACCTTAATTAATCGGTCAAACGACTTCTTCTAGACATTTTTAGACTCTACTGGCTGTTGTGAATAAAACTGACAACAATAGTTCTTACAACAAAAGTTAGTACAACAAAATTTACACGCAAAATTACGAAAGCTTCGTAATTGCATATTTTTCTCTCATTCACAAATACCTATTCTTAATTATGTGGTAGCTGTAATTTTTGGGTATTTATTTTAAAAGCTTATTATTGTCATTCATATAAACTATGAAGTTTAATCTGACTGCCATTTTTTGTCTGGTGAGCTTCGAAAAACATGTTGTACCTTAACTTTTGGAGGCCAGTGTACATCAAATATTTCAGTCTTTTGTTTTGTTTTGTTCTGTTTTTATGCACCAATTAGAATAATAAAAATAGTTTAAAATACCTAAGGAGTGCTTATTTAATTAAAAAATAATTTAAACTAACAATTGCAGAATTCTGGCAAACACGAACTTCAATTTTTACAGATCTTCTTGTTATAATAAAAATTTAAAATGATCTACTTAAAACTATATTTTTTATGTTAAACCATTAATATGCAATAAAATGCTTCATTTCAGCTGATTACGTTAGGTGTGGGTGTTTTTCAGGTAACATATGTGAATATGATGTCGTAGTTATAAAAATATAACAAGTTTATTCCTAGGCCTTAGTTTTTAATAGAATGGGATGCTTTCCTGCTGAGAATTAACGTCCAATTTGAAATGACAATGTTACTTTAAAACCTGTTATTTCTAGCGTTGGCACTGATGTTATCATCTTAGTAAATTTTCAATTTGCAAATTTTCTCCTTTATGCATTAATACACTGTTAAAAATTTGCAGCAAACTGTCCAGACATTTGACCGTTTTTATAGAAAACGGTTACATAACCGTAATTTAACTCTTTTCTGACCATATTATTGCCCATATAATGGTCAGAATAAAGTTAAATTACGGTTATGTAATCATTTTCTATAAAAACGGTCAAATGACTGGACAGTTTCTTGCAAATTTTTAACATTGTAGAATATGAGATTTCCTACTACAAACAAATATACATTTCTTCTTTATAATATTAATTCACATAGAACAATCAAATCAAAAATCGTTAAATAATAAGTAGGAAAATTCTACCGTTTATTGGAGACATTCTACCGTTTTTGTAGAAAATGTTTACAGAACCGTAATTTAACTTTATTCTGACCATAATATGGGCAATAATATGGTCAGAATAGAGTCTTATTACAGTTATGTAACATTTTTCTATAAAATCGGTCGAATGACTGGACAGTTTGCTGCAAATTTTTAACAACGAAGTTGTCAATCTTTTTATTTTTCGTGGTTATTATTTTAATCATTGCAGTTACTGATACTTGTGTTGTAGACCATTTCTCAGAAAAAAAAATTACACTTATCTTGTCAAGATCGTATCTAACAGTGGAATGATAAGAAATAGTTCACTCTTTTTATTCACATTTATTTTATATTTTATTTTAAGAAAATGTATTCTAAGTGCGCATCTACGTCTTACAAAATTTGAAATGCTTATGTTTAACAGTATATGTGATTTAAGAACATTTTCTAAACATGCTATTCTTTAAATTTCAGATTTTTCAACAACCGATCTTAATGAGCATTTGCTTCTTAAAAGTAATTAGCATGCCAAACTGCAAGTTTCTACCTTAACAGTTTATAAAAAGTGGGGGGGGGGGGGGGGTTAAAAAAATTTTCTTGTACCACCTGATAGGAAGAGATACCGAGATAATAATAAAAAAAGAAAAATTATATTTAAACTGAGATTGTCATCGTTATACTACTGAAAGAATTTTTGAAACCAGCTCGGTAATTTCGGAATAATCGTGAGATTTTTTAGAGCGTTTTTCGTCTATTTCACCATTTTTAAATTTCACAATGTTTGAAAACCATTCATAGAGAGAATTTTAAAAATAACCACCATATCAGTTTTCAAGGCCTTAATAGTTTGAAAGAAATCGTTATATTAGAACTTTTTTCTCTCTTGTACACCATCGGTAGCAGGTGTACAGAGATTAAGAGGAGCCTGTGTTTCAGTAGAAACTGTCTCCAGACTTTTTCAATCATTATTTATTAATTCGGTTTGATAGTTCCAGAGATTACTTCCTAAATATAAACAAAGAAACAAACGTTTATTCTATATAATATTAGTATAGATTATATATAATTTAAGTTGTGAATATTCGATTGTTTAATTAGCCATGAATAAATGTGTCAAATAATATGACATAAATTATGATGTTTTCGCTTTTAAAAACGGAAACATTTACATAATTAATAGATAATACTCTAAAAAATGCTTTCTTGCATATCTCAGAAGAGTGGGTTGTCATTAAAGATAAAAGGGGATGTTTCATTTATTACTAATTAGCATCACTTGTATAATGAGATTATATTTTTTCCGCAAATTGCATTTTCTTTTAGTGAACGTAATTCTAAAAGAAGCACAGAGAGTTATTAATAATTTTTTCGAAGGATAATTTTAAAACACTTACTGGAGATTAAACATAATTTATATGTACATATTTTTAAATGCTGACAATTTCTAAGAAATCAGTTTATGAATATATTTTTTTTCGTTTTTCTTAATATGTATGCCTAAAATAACACCATTATTTTTTAATATTTGTTTCGAATTTTACTTTTGTTACCGATGTCTTGGAAGTATGCTTAAATTCCCCCAATTTCAAGTTTTCTTTCTTTTTGTAGGAAAGCTAAATCTATTCTTCCTTATTTTGATTATTATATTTCGTAGTTGAAATGTACAAGAAACATTATTGCTTTAATAGTAATGTTAGTCAATATAATTAACAAGTAGTCGCAAGGGACAGACCTACTAAAAATGATTTTAATATTGAAATAAATTATTTTCATGAAAATTAATTGTCATATATTTTAACTATATCGTATGACCAATCTTTTTAAAGTATTTTATGTAGAAAAAGATAAATAAATGCGTGTTCCGGGACGCTTGCAAGAAGAAGAAAAAATCGACAAGAAATATACCAGAAAATATGATCCCGTGTGTAACAATAAATAAGATATCAAGCAAGGTCATTCACAATAGCATTTTAAAGTTGCAATTATAATAATTGCATAATTTGTTAATATAATATATATATGCTAGCTGATTCACCTCGCGCTGTCCGGACCCAGGATAATAACCTTAAATATACCTAAAATCAGTAGTGAATTTAGAAAGTTTTCTCTGAGAGTCATTTTTCTGCAGCACTGTGGAGTTTCGGGTGAGTGCGAATTGTGCTTCTAGACATTAAAAAACAAAAAAATTCAACTAACCTTTTTCCCTGCTTGTAATAAACGAAAAAGCTGCCGACCGTGAAGTAAATTTCGTTGTCGTGGTACCGTTTTTAGCTTTAAAAGGAGTTAATTAGGAAACTAACTATGTAATTTTTTCCTTTCCTTTTTAGCTGCGTCTCGGAGAAAAATTCGATATCCTTACTTTCTTTAATTAAAAAAATATATATATAAACTATTTTATATATTTTTTTATGTACCTTCAATTTGTTATGTTGAGCTGTTTCAAACCAGATGTCATGATCAATTAGGCTAGCTGGTTGAAATAAGTTCGCCAGATTTGTCCAGGATAGCTCAGTTGGCAGAGCATTGGCCACTTAGGCCAAAAGGTCCCTGGTTCGAATCCTTGCCTGGACACTTTTTAACTCAGTTGGAAAATTGCAACTTATATGTTGTCTATGTCGGTTAAAATATTATGCCGGATAACAGGGTGTCGGATAATCGATTTTTTAGTATTTGCAGTGTTATGTATTAAGGAATTAATACTTCGACGGATTTTCTTGTTGTTGTTCTTAACAACTTAACTGAATATATATAGAAAAAACTTACTTTTTCACTATCTTAATATATTAACTGTTATAGCTGGTCTAACAGATGCGTATATTGCATAATAGCCCATAAAATCTCCGTAATTAGAAATTATTTAGCTCAATTCGCAAAAAAAACACATTATCGAAAAAAAAATATAAAGAAAAATAAATCAAATCTTCTAGAAGTTTTGTATTTACTTTCATTTACGTTGGTAAACAAAAAATATTTGCGTTTTTTAAGAAAAACAAAAAAATAAAAATGATGTTATCGATTTTATTACGATTCATTTATTTTTGCATTTCCTATTTTACTCTCATTATAAAAATATTTTTTGTATATATTAGATAATCGAGCATAATATTTTCCAAAATCGCTTAATAGTCTGAAAATATAATCATCAGCATATAAAGTCATATGATCCGTATACTTGCAAATGAATTCCATGAATGCTTTATTCAAATTTTCAAAGATATATTTCACTGCAAAACAACATTGAATTTTAGATTAGGATGCTTTACATCAGTTTTATATGATCAATTAGATTTTAACAGCATGATTTTTCAAAGTTTACAACTAAATAAATTTTGAAAATTTCATTTATTTTGTTACACCATTATATCATTTTTATAAAATCATTTAGTTGTTAAGAGCATCATTTTTCAAAGCTTACAACTTAATAAGGCTTGAAGGTATCATTTTTTATTACATCATTTTTTTTTACTTTACGTATGCTAAAATATCGCATGCATAAAGCATAAAATCAGCTTTCCCACAATACAATTCATATCATGAATAATTAATTTATAAATTAACATTAAATTTATGAATCTAAAGTAATTTTTTACATTTTACACACAGGAATGAAATGCTAAATGGAAGAATTTTTCTCTAAATTACTAAAACTTTATATTAATTTGCAATATTAACTTAAATATGTTTTCGTACATATACATAAATACAAACACATTTTTATATATGAATATGATATTACTTTAATTAGTATTTAGTATATTTTTACAAAAGCTTGAATGAAATAGATAAATACATGCAGTCACGTTAAAAGTATTAATTTAAAATTTTAATTATTTCAAATTTAAGCATGAATATATTTAATAGATACTTACATGCAATCAAATTAAAAATGTTAATTTAATATTTTAATTATTTCAAATTTAAGCATGAAAATTGTGTTATAATTACATTAAATGCAATTCAACATTTTTATTAAGTATTTTTATGGTTACATTGTTGCCTCTTTTATTTTATCTTGTTACCGTGATTGCTTTCCAGAAATATATTTAATGCGATACTTTGCTTTCCACTACTTTAACTCTTATTGGTAAAGAAACGAGTGACTTAGAATTAATCTTCCCTCCATTTAATATTGCTCGATATTATGTATTTAAGGATTTTTCTCTTTATGCAATAATAAGCAATAATGAAAAACACTTTCTGCGCGGAAAGTACACAAAGAAAAAAATGTATTATATACTTATAGATTTTAGTCTGGCAGTGTTAATAACCACAAAATTATCTATATATATATATATATATATATATATCAATTTTTTTTTATAAGTGAATAACCTCTATAAATTTTTTCATGTAATTATATCAAATTATTTCACTGCAAGTCATTTAAACTATTAAGCATTCTTTCAATAATTCCTCTGCAAGTTTTTGCAAAAAAAAGAACGTATAGTAATACGTTCGTTATAGAGACATGACGTCAATAACGAAATATGGACGTGAAGCACACGGGACCTCATTTAGTGAGATCCTTTATACTGATTGTCCAATAAATTGTTTATGAACACAATGGCACACAAAGCCCATCATGTTGAGGACTCCCTTATAGTGATCACCGTACTGAGGTTTTATAGGCACGAACCGCAGGGAGGCCCATTTTTTAAGAACAACGTTACAGTGATTACCGTATTAAAGAACTATGGGCGCGAAATGTACGGGATCCGCTATCAGAAATACAAAAACTGATGCATTACGATAATTTTGTGACGTGTAAAAACCAACATAAATAAAAGACTAAACAAAGTAAATTTAGCTTTCAGAAATTTCAAGTCTCCTTAATAAGAGTACTTTCTTCAGTGTAAAATGAAAAAAAAAAAGGTGAGAATGAAAAGCATCCAGTGCAACACACGTACTGTAAATTTAATGTGATTTTGCAATTCTTTATGTACTTTTTTATATATTATACTAGCGGCCCTCCCTCGCTTTGCTTCGGGTTAACCTTGAAAACCTTCATATGTTTGTGTTTTCTGTAGACCTTTTTAATTTGTACAATAATTAGTACATTATTTTGATAAATCTTGTAGGGTTCAGCCTGCGTTTGCAATGTATAAGCGGAAAAAATGAAATTATTTACGACATCACATTAAAAACCTCAAAAATAACAGTATTTCTCCACTATTTAATGGATATACATATAAACCTTCCTCTTGAATCACTCTATATATTAAAAAAAACCGCATCAAAATCCATTGCGTAGTTTTAAAGATTTAAGCGTACATAGGGATATAGGGACAGAAAAAGCGACTCTGTTTTATACTATGTAATGATGATTTATCTGAAATTACAAAGCAAAACATATGATTATTATACATATAAACCTTCCTCTTGAATCACTCTATCTATTAAAAAAACCGCATCAAAATCCGTTGCGTAGTTTTAAAGATTTAAGCGTACATAGGGATATAGGGACAGAAAAAGCGACTTTGTTTTATACTGTGTAGTGATATTCACCACAAAATTAATTCTACAGATACAAAACACTGAATATACATATTTGTCAATCTTTTAAATAAATAATAATGTTTCAAAATCCCTCCCCGCACAACTGATTAATAATAAAGTTGTTTTATAATTATAAACTAGTCTTCCGTGTATTCGTTATGATCAAGTGATATTTTCATATATGAAATAAAAGTGTTTTTTTCTAAAAACATTGTAGAAAGTGTGGCAAAGTTACACTTTACAGGCGGTCTGGAGCTTTAGTGATTGTTGGACTAAAATTGATTTTTTTACTATAAGAAAAAAATCTCCCGGTAATTAATTTTCATTTCTGGTATCGTTTTTCCCAGGTATGGTAAGATTTTTTAGGTAAATAATTATTTTTGGACAAAAAAAAATAGCTTTTTTTATTTTTCTTTCGAAACAACAAACAAGTGTAGAATAGCCATACAGAATATCCGTATAAAATAATATACAAATAAGAAGAAAACAGTAGTCAAAATAAAACTGCTGTGTCAGAATAAGAAGAAATCAAAGAGGCACGATCTTCTTCAGGGGAACAGAATATTACCGTCACAGCGTGGCACCTTCCTTTCTATGACAAGCATGCCAATACCATGCATTAAAGAGCTTTTCATTAACACCAGGATCAGGATTTGAAGCCACTTTGGGAAATGGCCTGGCATGTACAATGGCTAGAAACTATGGCCAAAGTGTGAAATAAACGACCAATTCAGAACTACAGGTTTTGGCCGTAACATATATACATATGTATATATTTATACACAACAAAAATTCTAAATAACGAATATTTCTGATCCATGGGATTTATCCGCTACTCACAGATAACAATGCACTAATACATAGGTGTTGGACATTTCGAGATCAAAAAAGTGTCCATTATGGAATTTTTACTACATATATATATATACAGGATGTTCTAGAAAGGACTCCCAAACTTTTAAATGACATAACTTCGAAACAGTGAGAGATAGAAATGTGAAACAAGTTGAATGTTAAACAGATAGGTCTGGAATTTGTTATACACGAATGTGAAAAAATAGTTCCAATATTGGATAATAGGTGGCAGCACAAGCACATGGAACTTTAAATGGTACTCAGAAGGACAGAAATTTCATTCGAAAGAAATTTCATGCGTCTGTTTCATTGCTGACACGTGTAAAAAAGTTGTATAGAATTAGAGAATAATTCGGAATTCAAGAATATCATGCCGTATTCACCATATTCCCCGGATCTGAATCCATGCGACTTCTTTTTGTGGGGTTACTTGAAGGACGCTGTTTATTCTAAGAATCCCCAAACGTTGGAACAGCTCTAACAATGCATCTGTGAGGCATGTGCATCCATTTCAATAGAAGTATTGCAACAAGTGATTTCGAACGTTACCTGTAGGTTGCGTCATGTTGTTGCTGAAAAAGGTAACCATATCGAAAGCATTGTAATGTGATTTTTATCTCAGTTTAAACAGCTCACTTTCAGGAACTATTTCAAAGACACAGCTTTGTGATTGCAGCGCCCTCTCGTGTCCAATATTGGAACTATTTTTTTAAATTGATGTATAAAAAATTCCAGACCTATCTGTCTAACATTCAACTTGTTTCACATTTCTATCTCTCACTGTTTCGAAGTTATGTCATTTCAAAGTTGGGGAGTCCTTGCTAGAACACCCTGTATATATATACATTAAAAAAATTTAAATTACTCGCTTCATTAAAATTATTCCATAAACGTTTTCCTTCTAAATTTATTATACGACCTTAGTGTATTAAATTATTTCCTATCTTAAACTATATTCCATTTATTTAATTTATTTAAATTCCTTTCTATTTAAAATGCCTTTCTTATATTTATTTTCCCTTCACAATATTCTAAAAAATGCTTCCTATAATTATTTTTCTTCAAAAACTTTTTTAATTCTAAGTTATCGTTTTGTATTATTTTCTTTATTTTTTTATTTTTATTCCAAAGCTAAATTCGCGCCTTTTCTGGCAAGAACCTAAGTACGTCAATTTTCTACTGCCATAAAAACAGAGTTCCGCCCTATTCAAAAGCTCTAATTCGCTGTTCAATATACCTGCATTGGCGTAGATAACCTTCCACGCTTGAGTATTTAACGTGAAACATGAGATGCAGAGAACAGGTTTCCTTGACCTTGTTCTTCCTAAAAAATCTGTTGCTGCCGGGAATGGGACTATTTGAAGTATTCGAAATGTGATATGAAATTAACATCGTGCGTAATTTATTAAGTTTAAAGGCATGGCTTGACTGTTAAGTTTTAGCGGTGATAGTATTCATCGATATGAAAGAATGGTGGCGGATGTTTTATTTAGTGTCGTCTATTAGAAGATATTAATAAAGTTTCTTGACTTTTAAAGCTTTATTCTCTTATTTATGTGGAAAATCATCAATATATTTCGACCAAAGCCAGATGGTATCATAAGGACGACTGCGTGAGCTTTATTTATGTTAACGATCTAAAAAATTCTTCGAGATAGATTTCCACAAACTTAAAATTTATAACATATGTATATATATATATATATATATATATCAGGGTTGTTCTTAAAAATTAACATTTAAATTTTGAATGGAGTACCCTCTTATTTTGTTCAATGTATAAATAAAAGTCGTCCACAACAATTTCAAAATTTTAAAAGAACTTTTAAGGTCGCTACCAAGGTTTGAAAGTTTAAAAAAAATAGGCATCGCCAAATTGAGTCATAGTATGATATTAGGCTGTAAAAACTGTCATTTGTTTCCAGTTTTTTTTTTTTTTTTTTTTTTTTTTAATTTTTGGCAATTTTCAATATTTTTCGCGTTTTGTGCGATTTTTTAACGGGCCTGGGCAGCTAACATAAAGTAACATCAGCTAACATAAAGTAGTGCTTAAATCAATTTAAAAATTAAAAAGAATAATAATGCAATTCGTTATTTTAATAAATGATTACGTAATAAAAATTAATTTCTTAAGAACTAAATAAATATTTATTATTAAAATTACTGATTTTTTGTACACGCAATATTTTCTTCCGGCACAATGGCCTTTCCCTTGTGTATTATTTGTCCATAGACCTCTACTCTTAGAGCAACCCTTGTTTCTACGGAAAGAGCTGTGATGTGGCTAATGTGTAGACAGGAAAGTAACGAAATGTATACAGGAGTCTTTCGTGTCATTAGGATGCGTTTTCCGCCTCCAATAGTCAAGCAGCTAGCTCAGTCTCAGTATGGTACCAGCAAGTGAATGGATTAGACTTTGAGTGTTACTTTGCA
This sequence comes from Maratus michaelseni, assembly GCA_963931845.1. Lineage (NCBI taxonomy): Eukaryota > Metazoa > Arthropoda > Arachnida > Araneae > Salticidae > Maratus > Maratus michaelseni. Next base: position 302,969,744 of record OZ007587.1, on the reverse strand, counting down.
ACTTGAGTGATTTTTTATCAGACTGTTAAAATATATTTAACAAAAAATATTTTTTTTAAACTTTAAATTAATTAAATTTAAGCTTCTCTTCTGGACCGTAAGTAAATATTGTGTAAGTTTTGTGTAAGTTTTGTGTTCTGTTTTTCAATAAATACTGTTTTTTTTCTATCGTGTTTGGTGAGTTTTGATTTAATATGCGAATATCCTTATTTGGTTTATGAGATAGCATGGCAGCTAACACTAAAGTATCTGACGTAACAAGAAAGTCTACGGATATTAGGCATGTTGGTCAAATTTCGTCATCTTTAAGCCAAACGAATTTGCCAAGTAAAAGATACGCTCTAAGTATGTTTTTCCATTACAAAAAGGAACCTAATTTAAATATTAGAGATTCAGTACACTATGCTGCAAGTTACGTCCTCATAGTTTGGGGAAAAGTATACATTCCTACTAGATTGAAAAAACATATAGTTGATAAATTTGAAGACTGTTTAAAGAGTGGCAAAAGCTTAAGAGAACAAATCAAAACGCTCAGAAGGCTTGAGAAAAAAAGAAAAAGATTGGAAGATGGTTTGGGTAGACCTTTTTGATATTGCATACGCAAACGACCTTAATGATGAAAATCGAAGATGATAAGGAACTTTTACTTGTTTAGAGACAAAAAGGAAGACCTGGTAAAATGAGAAGTCTTGATAAACGTTTTGTAAACGAAATAAACTGAGTCAATCAAGAACAAGAACGTTTTCAACAAATGAAAGAGTGTGAAGAAATATGTAAAAAGTTGCTTTTTGAGCAAATATCAATTCCTTCAGACATATTTGAAGAGTAATCAAGCTCAAGTGTTAGTGAAATTTGTTCCAATCAGGAAGAAGCAGCTTAATGTTCTCACAGTGATTCACCTCCTAAAAAAAGAAGTGTAATGAATATTTTGGACAATAGCGTAGCTGCAAACCTTGATGCAGCAAAGTTATATTATAGAAAGGTAGCTATTGTTTTGACTACAACATTAAAAAGTGTGGGCTTTGACCCTGCCCATCCTCTATTTAGCACTTTAGAATCAAAAGCCAAGGAAGCAGATCCCAATACTTAAAAAAGAGTTTTTGGCAAGCGTTCCTTTGACGGTTCACTGGGATGGTAAAATTTTAGAAGATATTTGAAGATCTGAAACTGTAGACAGATTACCCATTATTGTTTTAGATAAAGGTATTGACTAGTTGCTTGCTGTCCCAAAAATTAAATCAAGAACAGGTGAGCAATAGCTTCTGCTGTTAACAAAACATTGGAGTCGTGGAGAATTACAGAGCAAGCAAAATGTATGAGTTTACAACCTTTGTTAATACCGGTTATCCAGAAAATCTTGTACTCTTCTACAACATAAGATGAACAAAGAAATGTTTTGGTTGGCTTGCCGTCATCACATCCTTGAAATTACACTTCAAGCAGTTGTTGTTAAGTCACTCGGAGTTTCAAGCAAACCAGACATATAGTTATTCAAACGATTTAAAACTTCGTGGATCGCTATTGATCATGGCTATTGTAAAAACGTCCATAATTGATAATTTAATCAATGAACAAATAATAGACAATGCATCAGAAATCTTAGAGTTTGTTCAAAATTAACTTAATGAGTTTCAACCAAGAGACGATTAAAAGGAACTGCGAGAGCTTACTATCTTTTTCCTAGGAGAAGTGCCCGAAAGAGGTGTTCACTTTAGAGCCCCAGGTGGATTAGGTGGATTGCATCTAGCTCGATAGATGGCGAAGGTTATATACTCTCTCAGGATTTATTTATTTAAAGATCAGTTTAAACTCTCTAAGCAGGAAGATTCTGGAGTTCGTCAAGTTTGCTCGTTTGTGGTAAAAATCTCTATTCACAGCTGGTATCAGGCACAATCTGCTTGTTCTGCATCTAGAAATGATTTATTGCTCCTGAAGAGTACGAAAATGTAAATAAAGACATTTCTTTGTGTGGTATGAAGAAGTTCCTAGCACTTTTGTTGTACTTGTCAGAAGAATTGTTTTTGCATTTTTATAGGTCATTGTCTCCTTTGAAACTAAAAGAAAAATGGGGCATGCTTTGAAAAATGAAGAAAATAATGAATCCTTGAAACGTGCACGGGTTGATCCTGATGTCCTCCACCAAAAGGACTTGCAACGTTTTGCAACAAGTAACACTCTGAGGTTTTTTTTTAATTATGGATTTATATTCAGACTTTTTTTTAAACAGATGTGACTAGTTGGAATGAAAATGAATCCTGCAAGACACTAGCGACTTCATTCAAAGTTGTTAATAATGTGGCTGAACGTGGGGTAGCACTCATGGATGAATACAATAAACTTCATGCAAAAGATGAAGAACAAAAACAGTACTTATTGTTGTTAGTCAAGCAGTTTCGAAGCAAATATCCAGACACAAATAAATCTACATTAATGTCTTAAAATTAAGTTAAAGCTAAGGATTTTATAACAATGATAGCTTTTGTTTCTTCTTTAAATGTATATTACAATGTAGTTGCTGCAGAATTTACTGAATTATTCAATAAAAAACTGTTTGATTCTTATTAAGACTAATTATTTATTTCCCTTCAATGTATTTGAATAAGTCTAAAATTTTAAGAATGGTAGCAACCCCTAAAACCCTGTTAAAAAATATCCAAAAATTGCTATAAATAATTTTTAATGAGTAGAACAAAATGGCAGAGTGTCCCGGTATAAATTGTGAAAAAAAATGTTAACTATTTTTAAAGGATCACACTAATATATATATATATATATATATATATATATATATATATATACATACATTTGTTAAAAGATTTCTTATTCTTTTAGTTGATAGATAGTATGCATTTTTTTTAAATAAAAAAGAACATTCAATACAAAAAAAAGGGAAGTGACAATGACAAAAAAACTATGAATATATAAAATTAAACTACATTAAAGATGTTTGAACGCATTTAAAAGACTGACATCAGAAATTTAAATTAATGTAACACTATGAAAAAAAGCTTTTAACCTGTCCAAACTCCTTAATGGTTTTTTCATAGTAAAAGCGTTGACTTCTTTTATTTATTTTTGTCAAAGATTATTTAAAACTGAAAAAGAAATTAAAGCTTTTCAAAATTACCCAAATCTCTTCTTATTTTTAAGAATAAATATAAATTATAAATAACCACAAAATGTTTTTATTTTTCTCAACAGATTTCATTACCAAAAGTTTATCTCTATTTCAGAAGAATTAATGATATATTTACAGTATTTATCTACAGTGGCGGCCAAAAGTGTGGACATTTTTTGAAAGTTTCATGTTTTTCAACTTTGTGTGCTTGTAGAATATATTATTTTCACTTAAATACAAACGTTTATAGAGTGTGATTCATAAATATCGAAACAATAGACTATCTCCTTAAATATTGCACCTAGGCACATACTACCAATTGCAAAGTTTCATAAAAAATAGGTGCAAAATTTGATGAGATAAGTTGCAACTCCATGGGGGGTCTATTTGAGAAAATACAAAAACGTTTACATATCAAATTGAAGGACATTTAATGTAGAATTTAATAATAAAAACAGTATTACAATATCTGTATTACAAAAAAAGGTTATGCAACTAATAATAAGATCTATCTTAGATTTGCATTTCTTTAAAGTAATACTTACACAATCAATACTTAGTAGGATAACCCTTATGTTTAAGACAGCTTCACAACGTCTTTTCATCGAGTGAACGAGTGTTTGGAGTTCATCTTTCGTAATCACATGGTGCCAAGAATCAATTATAGCTTCAATAAGTTGTCTTTATTGGATGGACGTTTTTTTCGTACAAGAATTTTCAAACATCGCCACAAATTTTCAATTGAATTAAGATCAGGGCTCTTTCCTTGCCATGGTAATATATTTATGCCTTTATTTTGAAACCATGCTTTGCATACTTTTATTGTGTGACATGGAGCTGAATCCTGCTGAAAAATAAATGATGCGTTGTTGGGGAAGAGATCCCTGATGGAAGGTATCAATTTTGGTTCCAGGACAGTTTCGATGCATTTTTTGGCATTCAGGATGCCATCAATCAGTTGAATTCAGCCCACACCATCTTCAGACATACATGCCCAAATCATGACATTTGTTGGGTTTCTTGTAGTTGCTTCAATGCAATCAGGATGAAGTGCTTCTCCTTCTCTACATCTCACGTATTTTTTACCATCACTACCAAAGAGCGAACTTTTACTCTCATCGCTCCAGATTACTTGCTTCCATTGATTTTCTGACCATTTAATGTGTTATTTTGCCCACTTAACTCGTTTTTCGCGTTGCTTTTGATTTAAATATGTTTTTTTCCTTGGAATTCTAGCTTATAGTCCAAATCCTGATAACCTTCTTCTTATTGTTCTTGAACTTACTGCAATACCCGCTGCATTCATTTCACATCTAACGGCATCTGATAAAATTTTTCTATCTTGAAGACATAGCCGTTTAATTTATCTATCGGCAGTAGCACTTGTGCATTTTTTTCGACCTGATTTGGCCTTATTTTCCACTGATTTCGTTTTTTCATAACGTAAACAGAACTTTCGTACACCAGAACAAGTCACTGAACAACCAACTTGTCTTGCAATTTCAGCATAAGAGAGTCCATTTTCTCTCAATATGACAATTCGGCTTCTTTTTGTAGGTGTCCAATTAGTTCTTCTTGTTGATGACATTGTTTAAAATTAGTTTAATTAAAAAAAGGACTTTAAATATTCAAAAACAGCAATACTCTATTTAATTGTACTAGTATGCATCATTCCGCAAAATATCTCCACGACAATAAACTCTTTTACCATCCAAATAACCTAAACTATAGTTACAGACATTTGATTGGTCCTAAGAACTGTGTTTGTGATTGGCTAGTACGCTTTTATTACAAAACACGTCCTTATTCAAAACGATTTGTGTTTGTTTGTTCTACTAAAATGAACATAACTTTTTTAAAATTGTACATTAAATTATCTTCAATTTGATATATAAATGTTTGTATTTAAGTGAAAATTAATATATTCTACAGGCACACAAAGTTGAAAAACATGAAACTTTCAAAAAATGTCCAAATTTTTGGCCACCACTGTATATGGTATACTTTACAGCCTATAATCTTCTTTTTAAATTCAATAATTAAAACAATTCAATGAAATTTTTCTTTATAATTTTACTTTAAAAGTTAAAAGCAAGAAAACCGTATAAAATTGACTACATTTTCTCATATTTCGGAATGTTACTATAATTTGTTAATTTTTTATATTATCAACTATATTATTTCCTGTCTGATGCTTTTGACAGATCAATTTTTTGGTTTACTCAGTTTTTCGTGCATTATGCTACTTTCTCTTATTTTTTTTTTAAATAGTAATAGTGGGTTGGAGTTCTAAATGTTTAAAGAAGCCTGTAAAACATAGTAAATTATTCATCATCTATGCTTTTGAGAACATTAAAAATAAAAGTTATATTATCAGTTTACTTTTTACTCATACTTAGATGTTTAGCTAATTAGATGTTGCCCAAAATATTTTAACAGTTTTTTATACTCATATGTGCTTGATAGATGGAAAATTATATATATTTGCTGTTTTTCGATTAGTCTAATACAGAAATAACATTTGAATAGTGAGTTATCTTATTATTATACGTTTCATTCATATTATAAATACGTTAGGTGTTAAATGTTTTCTTTAATCTTCACCCGTGCAAAGAATGAATGTAATGCTCTTATTTAAATATTGACGTATTAATACTGTATAAAGGCAACATATTGTACATAAAATATTTACCTACTCTAGACCATACTGTAAAATACATTTTTTTGAGGAGTTCACTAAGAAAAAACTACAATGCTATTCACATTACTCCCCATCGAGAATGTACTATACAGATTCTTATTAATATATATAAGTTTTGTTCTTTGCAGTATTTTAACATAGAGAATAATAATTAAACAGTTAAAAACACTTCATAAATTCACAAACAAAAACACCGCAATGTGCTTATTTTATTTTACGTTTCTGTGTTAAAAGCATTTCAATACTAAAAACAGCATTTTCAATTGAAGTTACTCTGTATTAACGTCTATAATTGAGGGGCCTCTGCAATAACAAGGCAAGTGGAATTACCTTCGATCACAATTTTCAGATTTATGTAATGTATTATTCAACATATAATGAAATATAAATTTTATGATCATAAGCAAATAAACTATGTGAGAAAAATCTTCGTAATAGGAATTTACACAGAGAAGTTATATTCTAAATTAAAATGCTGAAAGTAAATTAAAAAACTCTGTACCTGAAAACTCTATTTTCACTTGGCTTCTAATTTCTGGAGGTCCCTCAATTATCTAACATAATATCAATAACACCAATTTCATTCTGTTTGATATTATGTTGTAGAAGATGAGCGGAGAGAAATTTTAGTGCTGTACAGACTAATATCATTAAAAACCACATCGAACAATTTCAGCCCTTATTCCATGTAATTAGCCGAATTCTTGTGTGTCTACCTGTAACAAAACTGTAAATGTTACGCACTTTATTATCTCTTGGAAACATGCTCGAGTGACCTTTAATAGCATTTTTAACTTTTGTATTAAAATAGGCAAAGTTACAAAGTTACAGAGCGGCTAGGTAGAAGTGAAACAAAGACAAAAAGAAGTCTTAAACATATTTTTATCTGCTTTATAAAACGTTAAAAAACTTAAGGGATAATAATTTTTCATTTGCGTGTTATTTTTTTTATTATTAATTTACGTTTTTTACAGTTCATATGCATTTTATATTCTTTAAAATAAAATTTATATGTAATTTATCTAATTAAAGAACTCTATTAGAAACTGTTTATATAATGTAAAAATATATCTTAGATATTTGATTTATATTGAAATAACAAGGGTTTTGCTTTAAATTTACTTTTAGGCAATTCCATAAAATATGAGTACCAATAACTATGTTTTATGTACGTCTTATACTAAATAACCAATTTTACGTTTATCTGCACTAAAAAAAAAGTCCTTCCAGCCTGTACCGGGAGGAAAAGGTAGCTTTCCTATATCTTCCTTTTAAAATTTTAGCTAATGTTACACGAAAACAGCAAATTAAAATACAAAGAAACGTTTACAAAAGATTCGTTAATACTGAATTTGAATAAGAAATTCGCCAAATTATTGAGCAATAGCCAAATTGGCTTCATTTATGAACTTATTTTGGTCGCCAAATTTGGCAATATTTCGCCAAATGTCGCCAATTTTGTCGCCAATGTCGCCAATTTTGGCGCTAAAGGATATGAATATAAAGTTTTATGCGTATGATTGGGAAAATTATTACAACAATGAAAGAAAATAATTTGCGAGTAATCGCGTTAATGTGCTGTTTTGTTTCAAAATGTCAGCAACCCTTGAATTTCAAACTGCTGTATCTCAGCCATTTTTTAAAATAGAGGTAAACCAAAAAATGCTCTGGAATCCTTGTATCAAGGCCTAAAATGTAATTAAAAAATAAATTTGAATTTTTATTTTTTTTGTATATTTATTTTAGTTTTAAGTTTTTAAATGGCAGCCATCTTGAAACAAAACGGAGGACCAAGCTGGCCAACGAACTCGGTCGAGACATTGGTTAGCTTAATACATACAATTAGTTTCATTAAAATTGATGTATAAATACGAGCGTTATCGTATGACATAGGTCAGATATATATATATATATATATATATATATATGGATATATCTATATATATAAATCAACATTTGAACGGAGGGTGGTTTTGAGGTCGGGGGGTCATGATCGGTGAAAATATATCGAAATTTTCTGGAACTGCTTTCCTCCGAACGGCTGCAATAGGTAGCTTTATCCTTTTTTTGTATTGAAAGCTACCTAATTTTGTATTGACCAATTTAACGCTATATGTTTGAAAAATGTTTTTACTCTTTCAGCAAATAATAAGGGAAGTAGTGTAAAATAGTTTAGTCGGATAAAACCGGATATCTCAGTTTTGACTAAATTTGAGCAACACATTGAAGAAAATGGATTCTCAAAATCAAGTAAAAAGTACTCAACTTTAAAGAAGACACATACTCAAAATAGCTCCGATCAAAATGTTCACAAAATTGAGTAACACATGTACTCATTTTTGGCTGGATTTCCATTCCATGTGATCTGTTTAAATATGAACTCTGTATGCTCTCTACTAAATATTCAATACTTTTTTTCTTATTTTATGTACTTTCTGTAAATATTAAATTAATGTAAATATTAAATTATGCACACTATTTTAAAATCATTTAAAAGTGCTTGAGAATAATGATCTTGGCCATAAATATAGGAAGTAAAACAAGATGGCGTCCAAGATGGCCGATTAGTAACACGTGGAACCCTAATTTTGGTAAAAACAAGAGCTTAAAGACATTTAATAAAACACTTTCGAAACTAAAATAAATGAAATGGAAAAATACTTTTTCTTGTCAAGGTGTTCTGCCTCGAACCCCCAACCCCATTTATTACATATTAAAGTAAAAATATACTGACATTTATTTCCCGATCAAAAGTATTAACAAGACAACATTTAATTGGTTATTTGTGTAGGAAAAATAACAAAATTATTATTAAGATATCCAAATCAAATATTTTTATGACAAGAGCATTGTTTTCAAGCACTTTTAAATTATTTTCAAATACTGTGCATAATTTAATATTTACATTAATTTAATATGTACAGAAGGTACAGCTGATTACATAAAGTAAAAAAAAATGTATGAAGTATCAGATTATTGAACAGCGAGCACTTTCTTTCAATGTTGTCGGCGAAATCTTGAATCTAATTTTCATTTCACAAATATCCATAACACTCAGCGCACAGACCGGACCGACTGCTTCTGTCTATGAATGTACGAAGCACTCATAACAACAACGCAATGTAACCTTACGTATTATATAATGGTTGCACAAGATATAGTTCTTTCCGAGGAATAAAAATATAATGTTATTCCCTTATTTCCAGGGTATATTACATTGTTTTCCTATTAATGAACATCTTTTATGACGCCATGAATGAAATAAATCATCAAGTACAAAATTATCGTTTCATTTGCGTTTTATTGTGATGTTTCAAAATGAAGAAAGAATAGGTTCATTTTTTATCTAAATATACTCAATTCGATACGACTACATCGATTTACTCAATTTTGAGTACTTATTTTTTTTCAGTGCACTCTAACGAAAATGATTGATACTTTTAGCTTCAGGCCGGAAGGTGAAGTGTAAATTACGATAACACCATAGAAGCATTTGTGTAATTTTTGTGTTTAACAGTTTATTATTCATATTTTCTTTTCTTTGTTATTTTTTCGAATTTATTAAATATGAACATATTCAAATTTACTGAAGCATTTTATATCTTTATGTGTAGCATATTTATTAAGCATTTATTTCTTACAATATTACTGTTGGTAGCAATAGCAATCCAAAGAGATTTTTTACGACTTGCTTTCCAATCCACATTCTCTTGCAGTAAAACCCGATATCCAACATGAATGAAAAAATGATATTGGAATCAAATTATAGAAAATAGATTTTTTGAAAAAACGGGAGTCAAAACTACATGAACAAGATTGATTATAATTTTTATAAAGCTGATAAATAGATGAACATCCTTTTCTGCAATTTCTCAAACTATAATGAAGACAATTATCAATTTGTCGATACATTTTAAATGCTTAGACTTCAAATAAATTTAGTTTATCTTCTTGGATGAAATTGTAAGACAAAATATCTTGTTATTTTTTTAAAGAATATATGAAGTTTTTTATTTCTTGTAAAACTAACATATCCATGTGCTTTTACGCACCCACTGGAGTAAAAAGGACTGATCAGACGTTTTATAAATAATCATTTATTAATAAAAATTTGTTGAAATAATCATATATTTTGAATTATATTATGGTACAGGGATATGTGCAGAATATGTATGCAACGTTGCATGAAATTTTGCTTCAAATTCGGACTTCAAAAGGCAATTAATAGTAAGGTATGCAGTTGCAGCCTACTTTCCCCTAAATATCAATACAACGATCATATTTGACGAGTGACAAAGAATTAACTCTTTTTATTATTAAAAAAAACTATGTCGAAAGTCCATTTTTCTTTCACTTAGTTCACTTCGTGTCATGTTTTAAACTTTTAGCCTAAATTGTTTAGAGTTAATGCATTTAATTGTTTGGTAATTTCTATGTCCTAGCCGCCTGTGTCAGATTTCCATGCAATTTTTATCATTGCAGCTATAAATGACTTTTGCTTGATCTGCGGTTTTGTATTTATTTGTTAATTGTACCTCATACAAATTATATTTTAATTTTCCTTCGAGTATTATATTACCGTTATATTTTGGTGACATGCCTTTTTCTCGAAGATGGCTTTGAAACTGTTTTTTTCTTTCTGCTTTGCTTACGGAAAGCCAGTTTGTTTGTACGTCGTGTACGTATTCCACTTATTTTAGAGTTATTTGTTTCATTTGTCCATCTGAAGTTTCGGAGTGAATTTTCTCTTCTACGGAATGCGATTAATTCATTTATGTTTGCAACTATTACATTTGTTTCTGCTGTGTCTGTCAGCTCTGTGAAGATGTCCTTTAAGTTGAAAATATGAAACTAATTCCCGCTGTCGATTATCCATTTTTGTTTATCTACTCAATCCACTAAGAGTGCAATGTTTGATGTTTCATACTTTTTATGATCTGCATCAGCTTGAGGTGGTTAGGCATGCGATCTCGCACTGTTTCTTAAACCATACTCGTCTTTTCCAGAGCATAACGGAGTGGATTAATATTTATTTTTATTATTTTTATTTTGCTGTGTAAATACGTTGGATTTTTTTTTCCTTTTTGAAAGCAACATTGTAAGTTTGAATGGTTCTGGTTTTTGTAATGTGCGCAGAATTTAGTTTTTTTTTATATAATCTGCGTTTCTATACTTTCTTTTAGTTTTGAAAACTTTCGTAGTGTTTTCTGAATTTTAGAAGATTTCTATGCGGCGTGTACTTCGGGTGAAGGTGAGAGTTAATTCATTTTCGGGTATAGCCTCTAATACCATGATGAGAGTATCATACGAAAGGGGGTAGTGGGCACAAAAGCAGTGCTGATATGCTTAAATTATTTATATTTTCCTCTATGACAGATAGTTTATCCACACTTTCTATTAATTTCGTTATTAGGGCTATCATATTGCTTTCTTCATTTACTTTAGTACTGTATAATTTTCTTAGAAAAATAGTTTACTGGTAAAATTGGATCGCTCATGAATTTCTTTAAGTGTGTCTCATGTTTTTCGTACCGTATTTCGGTGTTTAATATGTATTATTTAATCATGTTTGTTACTCAAATTTATGAGTGCTCATGATCTTTTATCCACTTTTCGCTAATCGGTTGTAATTGGTTCCGGTGAATGTGCTGTTATGACCTCAAAGAGCTCCTCTTTGATTAACATCATTTCGATTTGAAATCGTCAGTTTGAATAGTTGTTTGAATTCAGTTGTTCTATTATTTGGCTTTCCTTAAATTAAGCCATTTTATTAGTTCCTATCTTTATTTAAATTAGAAAGATTTTATTTTTGTTAATTTTGGATTATCTGGTTTTTATATGTTTTACTTGAGACTTATGAAACTGCGCAATTCAGTCTCATAATCTTTTATAGAAATATTGAAATTTATATATAAATATAAATTGATGTAAATTGATGTTGTCTCACAAATCTCAAAACAATGTTCTTTCTTTAAAAATAGAGGTAAGGAAATTTCACTTGCCTTCTTTTTATTTGGTAATCATGTGTCTGAGGAGTCTAATATTAATGTTAATCCATAATTTTAATTATCCAAGAGAAAGGGTATATCCTGGATATCCCATTTTGCTGCTCAATATAGAAAAAATAAGTATTTCATGTTTAATTAAGATGGAGTCTTAAGAAATTAATGGAAGTCAATTTATAATGCGAAAAAACATTTAATTAACTTTAGCTGTCACATAAAATTCACTTAATTTTTACTTTTATTGGGAGCGACAACATTTTGCTCTTTCGTACAATACTACATTTAAAAAAATGAAATGAATGTTTTTTAAGCTCATACGATATCAAAATCACTAAGATTACATTGTGTTGGGAATAAACTTCGGGGGTTTCTTTCTTCAATCGGTAAGTGCAATCATGAATTTCATCTTTCTGTTTCAACTTTTGAGATTAGTTCTTAAGTTATGTCCTTTTCTTTCATCATCGTTATTAATGAGATTATTTGTTGACGATATATTAACAGAATTCATATATTTGATTCAAATATATATAAAAATTCATTACATTTTTGTCTAATTTCTGTTATCATGATTCATGTCAAGAATTTGTGTTAAATTTAGACACCGTTGGGAAGAATGTGGTTTAACGTTAAATGCTGTAAAAAGTAAGAAAGAATACATAAAAACAGCGTAGCCAAAATTATAATAAAAAAACTAAATGCTTACCAGAAAAATTTACCTTTCGTTACAAGAAGGCAGTTAGTTTTCTAGTAAAGCACAACAGTTAAAATGTACGAGAAGTATAAATAGAAAATAGAAAAATACGAAATTTACTAAATCTTCTAATTAGCGCAAAAATGTTGGCATTTTTACAGCGATTAAATTTTGGCAGTCAGTTTTCGAATTTTGGCCAATGTTTGCAATAATTTGTCGTGCACACGTGGTTGTGTGTTTGTAGAAATATTTGACCATATGCATTGGCTACTGTATTTGACATATTACAATAGCTCTCTGTTTTCAACTGTGAAGTAAATTTACATCACATCAAAAGCATTTTCACCACATCACGAAAGCATCAAACACTTTCGTTACATTTAATATTTTTTATAACAGATATTTGTCGCCTTTATACCACAATATCTATATGGTTGCATAATATTACATAAAATATTTCATTTAAAATAAATATAAATATTTTATCTAATTTATTAAGTTATTCATGTTTTATCAAGATTGGTCAGTGGTTGAATTTGAAAGAAAATGGAATAAATTTCTGTTGAGAAGAAATAATATGCAGAATTTTTTTTTAATCGATATATTAGTCACGATTTTGTAATTATTGTTTTTCTCATTCGCCAATTTGTGTTAATATTAATTAAAAAATATATTTAATGCAATATCCATACATGTTTTAAATTCATAAACGAACATGTAAAGCATATATTATATATGTTTGAAAAATACGTTTTATTGGTCATCCAACTATAAAACGTGTACTTTAAAATGTATGGATTTTAAAAGAAGCTAATTGTGCAACAAGGAATTTTATACAAAAGCTCGTTATGGAAAGAGGCTTATAAAAGATCCGAACAAAAAGAGGCTTACTTCTGGCGCGATAAAATTTAATGTATTTTTAACAGTTTACTGTTATGTTGCAAAACTTAAAGATAAGCAGTTTTTTATTTGTAATATTTCCATTTTTAAAAATATAAGCAGAGTTTATGGAAAGCATTTAACACTTGAATGACCGGAAATTTTACTCAAGTTCTACACAAATATTTTACACCAGTATTTTTATTTAAATCTATATGTCTTTTTTATTTAACTGATTTTTGGTGTCGTGTATATTTTATCAATTTGTTTTAAGAACAAATTTCGCGTTTGAATCGAAATATATTTATTTGATACTTGTCAAAATGACCGTTCATGGCCGTTCTAGTGTTAAAATGACATTTTACTAAAACATTTTACTAAATAATATGTTAAATTTCAGTAGGACATTAATGACATATAAATATAAAGCTACAAGTTGATAATTGAGATAACAACTAGAATCGTGATTTACAGATAATACTCTAAAAATTAATGAAGTATTTTTTTAGTTCTTTGATTTGGGCGGTTTTGTTAGTAATGATTTGTAATAAATACTAATAAACTTTATAATATTTTATTTCTTTTTTCTTGTAAATTCTGTATCGTAAATGTTTCTCATTCATTTTTTCTTATATCAGGTTATAAAAGAAATTTCATGCTTGATCTTATTCATAGGGTGTAATACATCAAAACCCAAGATATAGCCAATCATAGATTATTCGTCCATCGTTGGCAGTTTATGTAAACCGTTGGTAAATGATAGAGAAAATATAAATCACAAAGCCCCCTCTAATTTGGAAAATATCTAAACAATATTCTGAGCAGTTAACAGTTGGTCCTTTGTTGGGGAATGGATCGTTGGCCAATGGTACAGTAAGACGAACATTCCTTACTGTGGGCCAACATAAACCAACAAATAGCCAACATTGGCCTGTCCCTTGGACTGAAATTGATTATTTAAAACAATATATTTAACATTTACAATGAGAAATACGCATTGCATTTCTATTGCACAAACACAAGGCTTATTAAACATTATATTTAAATATTTTAGATTACATATTAGATTAGATGTTTATTTTATTATTGGTTTAAAATCGACTATTTACTCTAAATCAATTTTGTGTATAGCAAAGTAAGGTTATTTAATATTGGAATTTTATTTAATATATAGCCTAATTATTTTTACATTCTGCCGCTTTTTATAATGTATTACGTCTTATATTTTCAGTGGTAGAGAATTTCGTATATAACAAATAATACGAAATAAAAGGTTAACCCCTTCAGCACCAGATTATTGTCACCAGTTTATTTATTACCAGATTATCGGGTAGTTTCTAAACCCTACCTTGTATCACTTACAGACGTCAGCTATTTACTACAAAATAAAACAACATCACACACTTCAATGTTATACATGACGTATGTGTTTTTTTTTAATTAACTTAATATCATAAAGTAAACATAATCAATATTACCTTAGTGAGTGTTATTTTTTTTCCGACACATTCACAGTATTGGAGTCAAAGCCTCTACATAACTAGTACTTAAAGTATTCTAAAGGACGTGAACGACATACATCAATGCAAATGATCACTTTTTTCCCCGGAAAAAGTTGGCTAAGACTAAAATAGTGACTAAAATTTTAGAGCCATTGATTTCACACATAAATTCACTTTAACGGTTCAATAAGAGACATGAAAAGGCTGATGCATATGACCCAGAGTCCAGATTTAAATAAATAAACAAGTAAATGTTCTCTCCCATGGCCTTTTCTTTCCGTGGCACAGTTGTAAATGTTACAATGGAAGAATATTTGAAGCGTCATTAATCTCTCACTTCGTACTTTCATTATTTCAAGACCTCAAGAGATTCCTTGACATTTTATTGGGAAGGGTTTGTTAGAAGGTTGAAATTATGTCTGGTAAAACTAATAAAAGAATACATTTTGGCAGACAGTTGTGAGGTAGAAATAGTATCTATGAGAAATAATAGTATTCAATAAGAAATGACTTTCTTTCATATTTCTACCCTATTTTTCGCCAAAAATCACATTGAAATGAACAGATGTTTTGTTCGTGTAAGCCATCATCGTGATTTTATAGCTAGTAAAAAGCGTGAAAGTCGTAATAGAGTTTAAATGATGTACCATTCTTAACAAAAAAATTGCTCATTTTAACCATGTCGTTTTAAACGAGTTCAACTGTATATATAATTTCTTTAAACCATATATAACTTTAATATAATAAAACCTCAATGCATTATAAATTAGTAAAATATTTCTGTATTTCTGAACATTTAAAGAAAAAAATTGCAGCAAATTAAACTTAATAAGCTTAATAAGCAGATTGAAAGCTTTTCTTTTATTTTTCTCCTTAACAGAAAAAGTCTTAAATTAAAAGTAACTACATAAAATTATAAAAAATAATAAAGTCCTTCTGAGCCTCTTTCTAATTATAAGAAATATTTCATTTATTTTTTTAATAGTAGAAATTGTCTTTGCCTTATTAATAATGAACATTTGTCTTCTTTTAAATGATTTCCGATAATGAATCCAGAAGACGGAATACAGAAAGAAAAATCTAAATTTTTGAAAAACTATTTTTGCTGATTATTCACCGTAAGAAACTTCTCAGTGATTAGAAAAAGAAATTTTGGAAAAGTAAAAAAAGTAATTTTTTTCGAACAGAACATTTTTTTCATCTCTGTATCAATCTACAACCTTAGATTTATGCTAATATTTTCATTAGCATACAATGAAAGATATCTTTATATGGGTACATTAAATATTGAATAGATTTTTACAAAGTAACTAAAAATTAATCATATTTGAAATGATTTTTTTTTATTTACTGAATCATTTTCTAAGGTACGTAACACAAGATAATGATGATAATTTTTGAAGGGTTTTTTTTTTTTTTACAGGTTTATTCGTTAAAATTGTTAAAAGGAATAGAAATATACGGAGAAATCATATTTGTAGATTAAAAATGTTTTATCTACAAATCTATTTTATATTGCTTTATAATGTATCTTTCAAGAGATTTTACATTGGTTGAAAAAAGGATAGTTTATAAAAATTGTTTTACGAAAAGACGTAATGATTATGAAAAAAGTGAAAGTAATTGGTAAAAGTATTTATTGGTTAACATTCATTAGAAGTAACATCCTTTATATTATATTAATAAAGTGATACTAATCTTCCTTTTTTCCGAGCTACCCAAATTAAAAATTATAAAAATGTTCCATAATAATCATTATTATTTATTGAAGTGGGTAAATTTTGTTCATTAACTCACATTAAATGATATAAAGATAATAATATTTAAACATCTTAACTAACCTGAATATGTTATATAAGGAGCGTTCAAATGGAAAGGAGGACTACGGTTATATTTATAGTATACTTAATTTCATAATAATTTAACTACAGAACATTGTAATTACAGTTCATATGTAATATTCCAACTAAGTATAATTGCCATTGACATTGATGCATTGATTCCAGTGCGCAGGAAGGGGGTGGTTGGCTTCAGTGTAAAAACTGCGAAGTTACTGATGTTTTCCACGATAGCTTGCAATTCCTTATCACATGTGAACCGTTGACATTTCAGCGACTTTTTAAGGGATCGAAAATATGGGAATCACATGGAGAGATATCGGGGCTGTATGGAGGATGGTCCAAGACCTCCCACCGTTATTTTGCCAGCAGGTCGAGAGTCTTAACGACCACATGCGGCCTAGCATTAACCAGCAGTAAAATCATTCCTTTAGTGAGCTTTTCTTTGCGCTTATTTTTGGTGGCCTGTTTAAACAATAGCAACGGGTTCCGCTAATCTGTAGGAATCCATCAGTCATTTGATCGCACAAAACAACTTTTTCAAGAGTGAAT
Source organism: Maratus michaelseni (assembly GCA_963931845.1). Taxonomy (NCBI): domain Eukaryota; kingdom Metazoa; phylum Arthropoda; class Arachnida; order Araneae; family Salticidae; genus Maratus; species Maratus michaelseni. Next base: position 302,952,458 of record OZ007587.1, on the reverse strand, counting down.
AAACTGAGACAAAGCCCTTCACTACAGATGCGCAACTGTTAAAAATACCACGCTATCTTAACAACGGCGCTACAATAATAGCCTCCTTTTCATTTTAACGCCTCGTATAGTAAAATCTGACAGCCTGATTGTATTTCACAGCTTCTTCTCCTTGAATACGAAAGGTGGGCTATGAAATTAATATATGTTAATTGCATAGATCCAAGGATATCGTATAAACTATCGGGGTTTTGCAATTTGACCTAGTTTCCTCTCTTTCTCTCTCTCTCTCTCTCTCTCTCTCTATATATATATATATATATATATATCTATATATATATATATTGTGCATTTTAATGACATTTATGTAATGGTGGCAACTATTGTACACCCATGTTTGCCGATGAAAGAGGAAAAACCGGAAATAATGGAGATTAGCATATTTTTATTGACGTCGGTTTCGCATTAAAATTAGACAATTGTTTTTAATTTGAATAGATTCTGAATACTATATTGTGATTAAATTATATTTTTCAAACAAATTGCAGGAATAAAAAATCATCTGCACGTATTCAAGCTTCAGGAACTTCAATTTACATGAAAAAATCCATCTATCGTAGCTTTTTCAGTTTTACGTTCGACAAAGAATATTAACCGAAAATAAATTAAGCTTCTAGCATTTAAGTAAACATTTATTGCCTCCTATTAACAAGAAAGGTTTTTAGAGATAAACATAGTTTTCGAAGTTTTGTATAAGTTTTATTTTTGTATTAGTTCGTAAAAATGACGTCATTTTTGTACCACTAGCTCTGAAATTAGAAGCCAAATTTTGAAAAAAATAAATCATTTTGATAAATAAAGACATTGATAACATTTTAAACCTACATTCTAACTATAAAATATTATTTATAATGTAATATATAATAATATTATATTATATTTGTTTTTCTAAAAGTATATTTACCAAACAGAGGGAAAATCTCACAAAAATGTAATGCTACACATCGGGTTCCTAAGCAGTTAGTAATATTTTACATCGACTTCATATAAATTATCATCTATTTTCAATATGTATGTATTGTGTATGTATATCCTCAATTTTCTCTTCAACGACTGCATGGAATGAAACATTCTGCACTAAAATTCTAACACACCAGGAAATGTTTTACGCGAGATATATTTTAAATCAGCTTTTTATGCATAGTTGTTTTACATGGACGTGTCAAAAATTTTAATATATGATTCTCTACTGTGAATTAAATATCAGCCATGACTGTCTGCTTAAAAAGGAATCCCTTACAAAAATTTCTTATCGAATTCTATAAAATATATTTATACAAAACGCATTATAGAATCCTATAGAGTTATGACCCGTTTTTCTATCAGCTTGTTTAACCGAAAACTATAGAAATATCTGTAGAAGTTCAATAGAAATGTCTACAGAGTTTCTATAAAAATATCTATAGAAAAAATATACAGCTTCTATAAAAATATGCATGGGATTTTATAAAGAACCCAGGTGGCCACCCTCCCAAGTAGCAACCACTCTCCATGCTGATTGACTTCAATGATCGGACGAAGAACGAGTACTTTCAGCATGACAATGCCATTCATAGTCTCTGAACTCTTATTACACTATTTCAACTTTATTTCTTTTGTGATTTGCATTTCCAATAATAATAGTCTTGTAAAAATTCTTAAAGTTTAAAAAAAATATTATTTCTTAAACTAAAACAAAATGTTTAAATATCTATATTTCAGATTAGAATATTTGAATTAAAATTACAATATCATTAGTGAATAAAATTCATTAAATTAGATGAATGGTTTTATAAATTTAACAGCAAATTAATAAATGATTATAAAATTAACCAACAAATTAATTAATTATAAACAAATTAATTAATCATTATTTAATTCAGTAGTTTGACTTATATAATATTTCATTGCCAATTTAATCACAATGTATTAGAATTGAATTAAATTATATACACTGGTGAAAACAATTAAAGGGACAAATTGTTTTTTTTTTGCATTAAAAATAAAACTAACAAAGCAAATAAAACCAAACTTTTCCAAAATATCATCCAATATAAGACCAATATATGGGAAAACAAAGATGGACACAATCTGCACCCTAAATAAGGAAACTGGTTACGTGTCCAGCACAGCAGCTGACCGACACCCTGTCAGTCATAGAAAAACATGTCTAATAGGGTGTGTTGTTGCCTGTAACAGTTACACAACTCTCGCATCGACGTTTCATACTGTTTACCAGGGTTCTTATAAATCCCTGTGGTAACCGCACCCACTGTTGCACCAAAGCACCCTTGAGCACATTGGTGGTCGTTAGAGCTGGTGTTCGAGCTGCAATTGATCGTCCAAGGGCGTCCCATAAGTATTCGATGGGATTAAGGTCAGGGGACATCGCAGGCTACTGACCCACCAACTGAGCCCTAAGTGGACGGGCGTTATTGTCCATAAAAACGAAATTTGGTCCATATGCTCCGAGGAAAAGTCTCACATAAGGTGAAAGGATATCGTCCCTGTAGCGCTGACCTGTCAGAGTACCTCTATCGAACACAATAAGGTCGATACGTCCGTCTGGCATGATGCCTGGCTAGACCATCAGACAACCTCCACCATAGTGGTCCTTTTCGACAATGTTAGAGAGTTGATATCGACTCCCCGGTTTTTCCAGATGAGAACACGTCTCGAGTCGCTGTTCAGAGTGAATCACAACTCATCACTGAAGAGAACCCGCCCCCAACTATCCTCTGTCCGAGAGAGGTGTTTTCTGCACCATGCTAGATGGGCTTTTTTGTGGCTCACAGTCAAAGGGATGCAAACGGCTGGGAGCCTAGCATACAGGTCACCTGCATTAAGCTTCTGGGTGACTGTTATCCGTGAAATGGATGTTCCTGTTGCATTATACAGATGACATAACAGTTGTGTCGCTGTCGCGGATCTATCAATTTTGGCTAGAAGTCTCAAATAACAGTTTTCAACCGGTTTTGTTGCCTTTTTGTAGCATTGGCCAAGTCGGCGGACCACTGTTCCTATCCCTGTGAACTGTTTCCACAGAGAGGATACCACATTTCTCGGAACCCTGACGTCCTTAAAACAAGTAACCTGTGATTGGCCAGCCTCGAGTCTTTCAACTATGCGCCATCTTGTGGCATCATCTCGACAATTACAACTAGTCATACTAACGATGGGTACACGAAGAAATTCAAAAAACAAGGATTGGGGGTTAAGCTACGATGTTTCAAAACGTCCTTACGCTACAAGCTTCGGCGAGAAAATCAGGTACCTCTACACAAATGCGATCACAGCGCCACTTCTTTATGACGACACAGATCACCGCGTGGCAGGTGTGTCCGCAAAGAGCTTAACTATCATCTGATACCTTATTTGCGTTTAGGCATAACTTATTTTGTCTTGTGTTTTAAAAAAACTGTTTCTCCCTTTAATTGTTTTCACCAGTGTATATAATCATGTTAAATCTATGGAGTACAATTAAATTCTAAACTGATGTATTACAAAATTAATTATTATATTTTTTAATTTTAATACATAGTTATACATAAACTACTACACATAAATTTTAAAAGACCAAGAAATATTTTTTTAATAAAAAAAATCTATAGAATCGTTGTCTATATAATTTAATTCTATAACATGTAAAGAAAACTATTCCTATAGAAAAACTGTTCTATAAAAAATAATTATAGAGCTTTTAAGAATTCTATAGAAACATTTTCTTTAGAAAAAGTATTCTATAGAACTCTTTAAAACTCTATTGGAATAGTATTCTATAGAATGGCTATTCTATAGAACTTGTAAAGAATTCGATAGCGTTCTATACAACTCTATGAACTATTTTCGTAAGGAATTTGACCAACGTACAACAAATAAAGTTTTATTGTTCGAGAGAATCTCGAACAAACACTTGGCAAATCTGTGATTATCTTTCACTTGACGTGCTTGCCTTTTTCTCCAAGCTAACATTTTTAACTTGTGTATTTGAAATTATGCAGGCGAGTATTGCCGTGCTCTGAAATGTGCGCTGCACTAGTCTAGACAAAAGCTTCCGATTTGAGAATGCGTTCTGTAAATATGTGTTATTATCTTATTTACAAAGCCACTCTACCGGAAATACCGTAAATTAAATTGAACGAAAATAACAATGGAGGTTTGTAATAAAAAAACACGACAAAACTACACTCACTAAATACGCCAACTACCGTAGTAACAGGCAATGGTTATAACATAAGTGTTTTTGCAGAAATGTAATCAGGCCATACATTAAAATAACAGTCACTTGGTGGCGTTTTTTGGGGGGTTTCGTTCATCTCAAGAAACCTTATTACTCCCGCTCCATTGTCTGTCCGTCACATAGCCATTCTCAGAAACTACATAACTTACAGAGTTGAAACTCTGTGTTTATATAACTGAATATCAGCTATGAAGCTCAAAATATTAAAACTTGAAAAAATCGTATTATTTTAATAAATAGAGATAAAAAAAATCTAACAGCCTTTTCCTATTAAATTTAAACATTTTTCGTTATAGCAGCTGCCAAAAATTAAAAATTCACAATAAAATTCTTTCTACAATAAATAATTTTCTATTGACCGATTTCCACGTGAAAAATGGAAACGAAAAAAAAAATTCACCAATTAAAAAAAAGATTAATATGAAATAAAATTGATTGACGTCATAGTGGTAATAAAATAGAAATTTTCAAAGATTTCTAAATAATACAAGGAGTATGAGTATGTGTATGTACACAAAGCAGATTAATATCACGTCATTAGAGAATTAAAAAGAAAATCTGACGTCCTATTGGAAGTTTAACGAATTTTTCAAATGTTTGAGAATAATACAAAGCGAGTATCAATATGAGTAATATAGAATAGTAAATATATGAGTTTGAGAAACATATTAAATCATGATAAAAATCCAATTATGGAAATATTCGCATATTTTAACATTTTGAGGGTGTACAACATGTTTCATTTTGAAATTATTTTTTTTAAATATCGCATTTAGTCCGCATGACAGATATTATTATGTCAGAATATAATAGCGGGCCTAATCTTTTTTTTTTTGCTAAATGAAATTTATTTGGATTTATTAAAGAAAGGATAAAGTGTTTTGAAAGAAATATTAAACGAAACCCCTTGAGCTATCTTCGATCACACTTACCCACTTGTTTCAATTAATTTTTGTGTAGTGATGATATTTTTAGAAAATATGTCTTTAAATGCTTTAATTAGCATTAAAATTTTTAGCTATTAAAAATTAGCTATTAACATTTTTAGCTATTAAAAATTAGCTATTAAAATTTTTAGCTATTAAAAAACTCCTTGAAAATTCATAAATATATTTTTAAGTAAACAAATAGTAAAAGTACTCCATGTTAACAACATATTTTTAACAATGTGAGTTTCTTTAGAAAATATACAAATGAAATTATTTAATCTTCAAAATCTGGACTAATAAATTTATCTTCTAAATAGAACAGGAATATTGAAACCTTTTTTTTTAATTCTGAGGAATGGTGGTTCTCTTACAAAATGGTCCTGTTTAATGAGCAAAATCCGAAAAAAAAAGTAGAAATACTTCTTGGAAAAAAAAGCAAAGATTGTATAAAATAATGAAAATACTTAGTAGAAAAAATAAATATCTCAATTAAATATTTAATCTGAAAGAATATTTTTTTATCCTAAGAAAGAAAAATAATTAATGTACATATTCTTTGATGAGCTGACCTAATTACAAACTATGAAAAAGTTTCGTATTGACCTTCTTCTTTTAATTAAGGAAATGAATCTCATAAAATTATTCATAAGAATTGACGTAAAGATAATGATATTTAATCGTCTTACTCAAACGTCAATGCTTTTTTTCTACTAATGAATTTTTGGAATAAGGAAAAATGTTCTTTTGAATATTTTTAAAGTTATTCATTAAAATTATAAGTGACTTTACATCTCGAAATTATTTGTCATCTATAGCATTGAAACGACTTTTTTCTAGTTAATTCATTGCAATTAAATATATATATACACCAACTAAAACACGGAAAGGAAAGAAGCTGTAGTTAAGTGATTTTATAAAAGAAAAAAAAGATGTGAAATATTTTTGCCAATTGTAATAAGCATGCGTCCGCATATTAAAATGAATAGTGATATTTTTTAAAAACGCATGCGAAGTATTATCAGTCTTTGCATGGTAGATATTCAAAGTATCCAGATTATAAATGTAAAAATAAAAGTTAAGAAAGACTTACTATATTAACTTATTTTACCAACTTATTAATTAAGGTTTAAAATCATCTAAGAAGTTTGAAATTCCTTGATTACATATAAGTAGACTTTTCAACTTTAAAATTAAAGCGACTTTTATGCAAGTTAATACATTGCAAAAAAGTAATACATATATGATGCTAAGAGAGAATAAACGGTACTTGATTGGTTTTATAAGTTCAGACAGCAATTAGTAAAGTAAAACAAGTAATTTTTAATAAATAAATATAAAAGTAAAAACAGTAAAAAAAATATTTTATAGGCATTTAATGCTTATCTTGAAATCATGCCTAATTTCATAATTTTATGATCTCTTATTTTTTTTTGTACACATTACCTTTGAAAACTAAACATGGATAAACAGAATATCTAAAAGTCATGGGAGAAATAAAATGTCGATAATCGAAAAATACAGCCAGTCGCAAGATGTAGGTTTCACATAAATATGGTGATATAAATGTGAATTTCTGTAGCAAAAACTGCTGTAATTTGCAATTTATTATCAACAGTTAGCACTTTGGTTTGAAAAATTGTTTCTATCGCTATTTAGGCCATCGTGTGATATAAATTTCACCGTATTTCCCTTTTTATGCCTTGCAGAAGATTGCGCCACGTCTGACAGCTATTCCTCCTAATATATTCCTTAAAATTCAACATTTGTAATGCTACTTTGCAAATTGTGCTGCATTGCATTTGAAGGTATTGATACGCCGCTTGTTGTAATGGCCACCAAATGAATAAAATTATCTTTGAATCAATGGTTCAAAAAATTGTTTCTATCGCTATTTAGACCATCGTGTGATATAAATTTCACCGTATTTCCTTTTTTATGCCTTGCAGAAGATCGCGCCACGTCTGACAGCTATTCCTCCTAATATATTCCTTAACATTCAAAATTTGTAATGCTACTTTGCAAATTGTGCTGCATCGCACTTGAAGGTATTGATACGCCGCTTTTTGTAATGCCCACCAAATGAATAAAATTATCTTTGAATCAATGGTCCGAAAAATTGTTTCTATCGCTATTTAAGCCATCGTGTGATATAAATTTCACCGTATTTCCCTTTTTATGCCTTGCAGAAAATCGCGCCACGTCTGACAGCTATTCCTTCTATATTCCATAAAATTCAACATTTGTAATCCTACTTTGCAAATTGTGCTGCATCGCACTTGAAGGTATTGATACGCCGCTTGTTGCAATGGCCACCAAATGAATAAAATTATCTTTGAAAAACTGATTTCTCTGCAAATCACAATGTGCTATTTCCTGTCAAATTTATCGAAATGATAATTATTTTATTACTTTTGGATGGCCCTGTATTTCTTGTATGCAGGGATTCTTGTAATGTAAATATTTTAGAAGGTAAGGAATCTCAACTTTTGATTTATTCAAAAGAAAAATTATGCAGCGCATTACCCGGTTGCTTTTTGGCTCATTTTTTATTCTTATCAAAATATATATCTGTCAAAATCTGATCATTTTTCAGAGAAACGCTGGAATATTTAAAGTAAATACTAGCATTTGCATTCAAGTGTAGGTGTAAGTGTAGACTGTTCTAGCATGAATATAAATTTTAGTGTTCAGAAATTCGGTATTTTCATGGGGAATATAAGAAATGTTCTAATACTCTTCCATTAAAGTGTAACAATGCAGCTATTTTTATTTTACATTGTGTCAATAATATCCATGATTATAACTCTATCATTCCATATGAAATGTCAGAGAAGGAAAGTCGACAACAGGGGCCATAGAATTTTTAAGGTACATACAAACATTTTCAGACGTAGGTGTATATGTGGGAATTATAGCACACATATACATTATATATTTAAATATTTTGTATTTTAATTTAGATTTTTTGAGTTCGTCTAGCAAATGAATTATCTTTTAAAGATTAATTTAAATAATTCAGCGATAATTAATATCCACTATTCCCTTAAATAATATATTTTAAAAAATAATAAACATTCAATTTCTTATAGCAAAAAAACATTTTAACGGATTTTCATATTCAGTTACGAAAATATCATTTTTAGAATTCAATAACGATTGGATTGCCAGAGGTAGTATTTGAACATTGTAGTAATTCAACAACCACGGCAATTTTGCTCTTCGTAGATAATACAATCAGATTTTTCATTTAGTTTTGGTTTATTCAAAAACACGTTATACAACGCATCGGGTGCTTTACAGTTAATTTTGCCTTTTCATATAATTACGTATCTCTCATTTTTCTTAACTCAAAAAAACAGCTAGAGATTTTAAGGTGAATAAGAATTTTTAGTTGTACATTTAGATACAGCAGAGGGTTTCAAAAAGCATGATACTAACTTTTGGGATAGATAGAACATACATAGATAAGTACAAAACATTCTACGAAGTAATTACATAACTCAAGCGGTGAAGCGCTATAGAGTGCTTTCTAGTTATGGAAAGAGACCAGTTTAGTGCACAATATCCGGTAAATAAATGCTGAATGATATCCCATGACATATTGTACGTTTCTGTGCAAAGCATAACGTGATAATTCCTATACTTTCAAATTTGAAAATGTTGCAAATGAAGTACTTTGATAATTTAGTTTATAAGTACAAATACTCATTCTATGCAAAGTATTTTTGTCTGTAGAATGCTTATATGAATGACATTTAGAGAAACAAATAAAGAAATTCCAAAGTAAGTTCTGTCTATTTGAAATATTATTAGTTTAATGGAGAGAAGACAAAGGATATTTTGGAAACTTTCAAAACCGTTTTTTTTTTCACATAAAATGATAAGGAATATTAAGTATCTATAAGACTTCTAAAAGAACACGCTAAAAAATTATTAGAAAATGCATAAGGCACAGGCAGCAAGTTCCTGGCAGCAGAACATCCGTGTGATTAAAAGAGATTTATTTTCCGTTATTTGAAGAAATTTCCATTTCTTGAAAAATTGCAGAAAATTGAATTGCAGAAAGTTTTGAGCTTAAAATTCCTTTTCTAATACGAAAATGTAACAAGCAACACAGTTGCCAGATACCACCCCTGTGATTTGAGAAATATGCAGCTATAGATGGAGAATTTCAAGTAAGAATTATGTTAGGTTGCTGTATTTTTTGTATTTAGAGGACAAATGGGAAAATCCAAGCGGAAATTTTCATGTTTTAATAAAAAAAAACGCCACGGAGAAAATCCATCAATTCACGGTTTTCTTTTAGAGTGAATGATAATACAGGATGTCTGAAAAACCTCTTTACAATTTCAAGCTTTTATTACAAAGATAAATGAACAAATACATGTATGGAATGTAGTACAATATTAGGAGTATATATTGAAGTTTTTTTGTTGTATAAATTAACAAACCTGTATATGGTCACCTTTGGTTGTATGAAGCACGTCAAGGCGATAATCGTCGACGTTTTAATCTGATTTGGTTAAAGTTAATCTCTTTTTTGTTCACTCGCTTCTTTATCCTATACTGAGCCGGTCTCCATGAATCTCTTGTGTCATTCACCTATTGATGAACGTGAGCCAAGAACTGAACCACCGCAGTATTGGAGAAAGCAGGGAGTGCGCGAAAAGGGCATCAAAAGCAAATGACAACGAATATCGTCTTAACGTGCTTCGTGCAACCACTGATGCAATATAGAGGTTTATTAATGGATGCAACAAAAAATTCCAATATATACTCCCAATATTTTGCTGCTTTTCTTACATGTATCTGTTCATTCGTCTTTGTTAATAAAAGCTTGAAATCGTGAAGAGATTTTTCGGACACCTTGTATGTACCTCGTCTCCGGAACAAATATTTAAATGAATCCTAAGATTTGATTTTTTTATATCACATGCGTTTCCTTGTGTTTTACTTTTCAATTTATATTTTCCTTCTATGGCAATATTACATAAGAAAAATTTCAGTAATCGAACATTAAATATAACACTTAATTACCCATTAAGGTCTACCGACGATCTCAGACAATACTCTACATATTATTTTTAATTATTTTGTTTTCATTTTATAAGCACAAAACGCATACCAAACATATTATTCCGTATACATCGCGTCTGCTTTTTTTTATCATGACCGTAATAAAATAAACTTATCAATTGTTTAAACAGATAATTAAGAGTGGGTATTCATCAACTTTAGGAATATTCCTGGACAAGTTTAAAATGCAGTTAAATAGAGCAGGTATATAAAGGAATAACCGACTAAATATGCAGTCATATGGACTCGCATAAGCTGTACATGCTTGCAGATCGTCAAACAATTTTCATATACTCTACCACGTACTTAGTCATTTCGAACAATTATGAATAGTGGTACGTTTTCACACGGTACTCACATGAAATATCATTTCTTTTTATAGCGGATGTTTAATTATGTTTGACCTTTCAATTTAAATTTTTCCTGAATGGCAATATTACATAAAACAAATTTCAGTAATCGAACATTAATTATAACATTTATTTACAAATCAAGTTCAAAGATGTAAACAGTTTAGTGGTTCAGTGGGATTCCCAGTTGCAAATAAACTCCACTCCCTGCATATGACTAAATGTATATCACATCATAGAGGAGCCATGAAAACAAAGTAAAGCTGTAGTACATTTATACTACAATGGAAAATAAAAGTAAAGGATTGGACTGATAACTTTATCAGCCAATCAGAAGAGAGTAGGCAGCCAATCAAATTTAACTAGCATTAAATAAAGAGAAAAAGTTAAAATTATGGGGAAATTAAAAAAAATGGGTAATTATATGTATAATAACAAATTTTTAAGATAAAATATTAAAAAGAGTTAGTAAAAAGCTAAAAAAATAAAATTTACAATAAAGGATTGGACTGACAACTTGATCAGTCAATCAGGAGAGAGTAGCCATCCAATGAAATTGCTGACAGTAAACAATGAGAAAAATATTAAATTTTAACGAAATTTAAGAAAATGGGTTAAAATAAGCGTAATAACAAGTTTTTAAGAAAAAATAAAAAATTGGAATAGTAAAAAAGCTAAACAAAAATTACACAAGACGACCAATTAAATTAAAGAGGAAACGGGGCTTCGCTGACAGTTTGTCAGGATAGAGAAGATTATTGAAAAATGAGTAAAAAAGCATTAAAATTAAAAAATTAAATAGAAAAATAAGTCAATGTCAAGAGAAAAGATGTTTAATTGTTTACATTGGAGAATTCGCTAGCAAAATGCAAGAAAAAGTGCGTAAATCTACACCTTCATGCTTCGAAGTCTGTAATTTGGTGAATTTCACTTTTAAATTTGTCCGGTGACGCCGTTTTATTTATTTTTTCCCTGTTCCTGTCGAGTGTGTCGGAAAGTGCTCGCTAATTCTGATTTTGCTTATAGAGTCGGTCGCAAAATGGTTTATATACTTAATCCGTCGGCCGAATTTTTACGACTATACTGTCCTTGTGACAGTGATCTGTAACAAATTCTCCAAATGGCAGATTAATCAGAAATACCGTTTAGAAGCTATTGTGTTCACACACACACACATATACATACATACATATACCATCAGCACAATACTTTTCTTACACCATGTACAAATCATATACAAACAAAATGTACATAAAATATATGCAAATGAATTGTATAACATACTTCGCTTGAAGTCGGCTAAAAATACATGAATAAAAGAATATGTTTTTATCATGTAACGACGCTAGAAATATAACATTTTAGAGGAGAAAGAATCTCAATATAATTTATTCAGAAGAAAAATATACACCGCATTATTAGAGTACTTTATATAGAGTGCATTTTATATTTCTATAAGAATGCACATCTGTCAAAATATGACCCTTTTTCATTTATAAAGAAAAATACTAGAGTTTTTCAAGCAAACACAAAACATTTATATTGAGATGTAAGTGTTTATGTGTATATGATGGCAATAATATCTGTTTTTACATTTAAAACTTTTATAATTTCGTTGTGATTTTTAGAAATATTGTAATAGTTCTAATTTTTTTACACTTTTTCTTTATATAATATATTTATTCAACGGTGTACAATCGATTTTCGGAAGCAAACAAACATATGTAATTTCGGTTATTTTTATTCATAAAGGTTTTTCCATTATTTTAATATATGATGGCGAAAGCTTGATGAAGAGAAGCTAGTACCATGGTCATCTCAATATCTAAGTATAACACTTTCAGACTTCCTTTTGTACGATATTTTCAAAAATATTCAGAAATAAACAAATGATATTTTTAACATGCAGGGAGGCTGAAGATGCAATATTTTACAGGAAAAAGAATATCGGCTTCTGTTTTATTCAAAAGCAAAATTATACAGCGCATTACTTGGGTGCTTTATGGTTCATTTTGTATTCCTATGAAAATACACACCTGTCAAAATCTGAACATTTTTCATTTCTCTGGAGAAACGCTAGATTATTTTAGGATAAATACGAAACATTTACACGGAGATGTAGATGCGGAAATTCTAGCTTGAATGTAGATTTTTGAATTTAGAATTTTTAAATTTCCATTGGGATTTTTTAAAATATTCTCACATTTATCCTTTAACATATTATTTAAAAATTCATCTAAAATTATTATACACTACTTACACATATTTTGAAGCACAAACTTGTTCTTTTCTCACTAATAGTCATATCTAAATTCTCAATATTACATATTGCGATATGAGCCATCGATTTCACTTTGTTTGCTTATGTCTTCCCTTCTAAATGTTGTGCAATTTCATTCCAGAGACATTTATGTTGGTATGTGTGTCTGTACATATGTATTTTTGTGTGTATGCATGCTTTTATGCATTGTATGTATGTATGCATGTAGATATTTCCGTATGCATTTATGAACATATATATGTGTGTGTATGTGAGGGCGTGTGTGAGTATGCGTGTTTGTGTGTTTATGTGCGCGCGCGTGTAACTTCTATGAATAGTTCAGAAACATAAGGAAGATTTGTGAGATGATTTAAAACATTAATTTTAATTAATAACATTATTAACATTTATGTAAACATACAGCATGATGGAAAATTAAATCGTTCAGAAAATACTTATTTAACTGGAGTTTGGCCTTAAGGATTTTTATTCTGTTATGTCTAAAATTATTTAAAAGACAATACATTTGAACAAAAATCTGTTGCATCTAGAATATTTTATTCATAAGATGCTATATAAAATTACTATATTCAAGACATATTAATTTAATTAGAAGCGTTAAATTATTTTAAATCATTTAAAGAATCACTGAATTTCATTATTCAGCTCTAAAGTGTATTACCTCGTAATCTTAAAACAGATTTCTTTGAATAAAATAAAATGATTTCATTAGAAAATACCGTAAAACATTTTCAGATAATTTTTATGCAGACTTGAGAACAAGGTTGTTTTCGACTGCTTGTGCTTTGAGAAAGTTATTTTTAGCAGTAAATTGAAAGAAACACTTTTTGCACAATAGCTGTGAAATCAAATTAAGATAATGGGTTGAACTGTCTTTCCTTATTGCCAAATATTTTAACTTAATGGTGATTGCCATTTGGAATAGTTAAGAGAGAAAATATATACATTTAAGGGCATTACTTTTAGCGTTGATTTTTAAGATAATTGTGGTGACTTAATTATACGAAATCGACTTTTATGAGAATATATTCTTATTTTTACTCCCTTATAATAGAATAAAACAATTGTTGACATCAAAATAAGGAATTTATTGACAGTTCAGAAATAGGAAAAAAATTAGAAAAATTAGAAAATATATGTCTGTTGTTACTTTCATTTGCAAAAGTGGAGCTAGGTGTGACCAATTTTTTTTCAGATTATCATTTATCTTCTTTAATCCCGCAAATGTTTTCATAAAAGTAATATAATTTAAATGTAATTAATTTTAAAATATTCAAATGACTTTCACATATATTTATATATATATATATATACAATACAATCTCGGAAATCCGAACCTCAGAAGTCCGAGGTTTCCCGTAATTCGAGGTGTCAAAAATAAAAATAAAAATTTTTACGGATTTTGTTTTAGTCGCCAGTTATTTTCGTTTCTTCCTGGAAGGAATTTAATTGCCGTTTTGAATCATCCACCACCCTCTGTTCTCTTGTTCAGGTAGATGGCTAAAGTTTGGGATTGGTTTGAAAGGGGTTTCTAACCTAGTTCTACAAGATTTTTCATTTTCCAAGTTCCCTTAAGTGCTAGGGGTGTACTCCGTGACCAGTTGCATTGTAAGTTGCTCTGTCGTTTATTCAAAGTCAGCTTTTTTCACATTCTTAAATCGACTATTGTAGAAATGATAGAAGATCAGTAGGAATGTAATGATACAGAAGACAACGACTCTCTGTCATTGAAAAAAAATCTCTCATAGTGAAATTGCTGTATCTTTAGAACTGGCTTTAAAATATGTAGAACAGCAAAATGAAGCTACCCCTGCTGACGTTATGCTTTTTAAGCGTTGGCTAGATATTACATCTAAAACGAGAAATAATGTGTTAAAGCAGCAAAAAATTGAATTTTTTTTTAAATATCCTGTATATCATTACAAAATGAATAAAGGTATGTACATTCTTTGTCATCCTAATTGTGTAAAATTATAATTGGTAAGAATTTTCTGCTTTTTTTGAAAATGCGATTTTCAGTATTCTGATGTGGTGTCAGCCTCAATTACCTCCAATAGAACTTACCTAGATAAACTAACGATATAAAATACATGGTCGTAACTCAAGCAGTGAAACGCTTTATGATTTGGGAAAACTTTGCTTTCTACACCATTTGGGCTTCAAGAGCCGCACCATGCACAAAACGCATATCCACCTTTTACTGATTAACAAAACCAGTCATTTTATTTTACAATAAAGGACGTGACAATGTGGCAGATGCTTTATGTGTTTATTGACAGCGACATCTAGCGGTTCACCGCTTGCGATACATCCATGCCTTATATCACACATTCTGCTTGCTTTGATGTTTTCTGTCAACTCTTGAATTTCCTCTATTAATTTTGATTCACCTTCAACTGCTCTGTATTAATTTTGGTCCAGTTTAAAATCATTCCCCCATCCCTCACTTAATCTGAGTTGTTTGTCATATAAAGATACTTACTTTCCAATTTCTCGATTTACTCTTAAAATATTCATCCATGTAAGCCTTTTAGTTAATAACAATATTCCTCATAAAACATATCAGTATTTATTTACGAAATATTGTGTGGTAAAATGGGTTCTCTTAATAATTACAAAGCACCCTGTAGCTCTTCACTGTTCAAGTTATAACTATGCATTGTATGGTGTTTTGATCTTGTCTAAATGTGTTCCATTTCCCTCTAAAGTTTTGCCCAAGAGTTAAGATTCACCTTTTGTATACATATGTGTATATGTATATGTGTGTAAGTCTGTATATAATTTTACTTGATGTAAGTACAAATTACTTACCGTGCATTGTTTTAAACTTTAATTTAAATATTCATATATCTGTATAAACTAGCTCAAAGATAAAATCAAATTTTATTATTTGGCTAAAAAAATAAGATACGATAGTTTAATTTCCTTCAGCAAACAGCATTGCGAATGAGAGCTGTAACAATCTTACAAAATCTACGATTTTATGTCACTCTTAACTTTGTTGGAATTGAAGAGCGTTCAAAAATGCTTCAACTAAATAAGTGAGATTTAATATCAACAAAAATACTTCCGTGACTCCAGGGTTGTAACAATGTATAGAATCTAAATCTTTCTTCCAAAATGCAGAATTTATTCAGTTAAACTTAAACAAAATATACTTATTTTCAAATATCTCTTGTTTAAACAGCAAGGCGAATTTTGTAAAATTGACATTTAAGACATATGGAGGAAATTACATCTGGCGTGGGTTTAAGGTATTGTAAGTATTTTGAAGCATATTACTTCAGGGTATTTTGTGTTATATAGTGTTTAGTAATTCAGCAAAAAGATTTTTTTAACATCAGATGCACTAGTTGAGAGAGTTTTAATGTTTGCTGCATGCTTATTAACATCATTTTGTCTAATGAGTAATTGTCGTGATAGAAAAAAATATTCAAAATAGTTTTAAGCATATACATATATTTAACAATAATAGTACGAATTATATATATATATATAATATATATGTGTGTGTGTGTGTGTGTGTGTGTGTGTGTATTTTAGAATTCTTTAAAAAAAGTAAGAATATTCAAGTGTAAAGGCATGAATCACAAATAAATAGCGAATAAATTCTTCTGTTATAAACTGAAATAACTTTTTGCGATAGAAATGTTTGCAGTAGTTTGTCTAACTCTACTTTGAAAACATTACTTACTACGTTAGCGATAAATCAAAGCATTCATATAAATGTTGCATCCTCAGAAAGGAAATGCTGTTTTATGCATTATTAATGCATTTTTAATGTTTTCTTAATGAATGTTTAGTATGAAAAAGAATAAAGGGATATATACAAGGACTGAATAAATTCTAAATGCTTTTTCGTCATAAAAATAAATTATTTTTAAAAAATTACTGAATTATTTTATTAGTACAATTATTCAATACCTTGAAAGTGTTTAAAAGGTATAGCAATTGGGATGATCTACAATAATTAGAGATTAGCACTTTTGAAAAATATAAATATACTCCTATAATATACATATAATATGTAAAATGTAAGGATATTTCTAAAACTTACTTAAGATACTCATTCAATTTTACATTTCACTTATTTCTAGATCATGTTTTTAATCCGAAATCTTTAAAATAAAATCCCACAGTCCTTTCTCCTTTAATTTGGGAAATCGTTATGTAATGTCTCATCGAAAATTATATAGACATGTTATAACTTTATGTGACTTTAAATCTAGTTTTATACGACTTTAATTTTAATTTATCCATTTATTCAGTCATAAACAGAATGTCTCAATCTTACTTATAAATTTGCAAAATGAACCAATATATTATTATTTTCCCATTTAGAAACGCCCAAAGAAAAAATATCTAATTTATGTTTCAAGGTATCGGCAAAATATTAACATGATGGAACTTATAATGATGTATAATGATTAGGTGCAGAAAAGTGTTATATAAATCATGGAAGAAATTAAATATAATTTGTTCTGCAGTTCACGAGATATATTTCATGTTATCTAGGCTGCTTTCAAAAAACCTTTGCATTGAAAGGTGCATTTGCATGCATTTCTTTAGTATGTTTCTAACTGAAATATTTTTAAATGAAAGTTGTTAGGATACATGCGAGGAAATTAAACGTTTCATTAATTTATGTTATCTCATATTCTGCATCAAATATCTCATATTATACGTGCCATTATTTTTTTTCTTTTTTACTTTCTTCTATGGATAATAGAAGAAAGAATTGTAATAAAAAAAATTTCGATTTCTCCTTTTCGACGAATTTATACGTTATAAGAGTCAGAAATCCCGAAAAACAAGTTTTCACAAAATGTCTGTCTGTCATTGTGTCCGCATGTGTGTCCTCTTTGTAACATCGAAAAGTATGTGACGTTATGCATAGAAATGATCCAAACTCTATACATAGGAAGGCGTTTTTGGTTATGATCACGAGGTCTCAGTTGAAAATGGGAATAATTCCTCGGAAGCGAACGCCGTGATAGTTACTTTTGTGCTATTTTCCTTATTGTATCATCGTAAAGTGTACGAAGTTATGCATAGAATTGAATCAAACTTCAAACATACGTTTTTCACAATAGACGGCAGGTCTCAGTTGAAAGTGGGGATATTCCCGCAGAATGGGACGCTTTCTCGATGGGGTGCTTGCGATTTTTCGTAATTGTGTTATATATCGGCTAATCGTGCACCGAAGAATGCTTCACATACAGGTAACCCGGCGATTCACAAGCAGCTGATGTACAACAGAATGGTGAAAAAAGTTGATTTTATTGTAAGTTTTGATCGAGATTATATCGTATTTACACCGATTAATGAAATAAAGCAAAACTTTTAGATGAAAAAAAGTTGGTGTATTCGTACTTTGCACTTGAATGGTCGTCCACCGACGCACATTACGACATCTATTTCGTTTATAAAATGCATGATTTTAAAAAATATGGTTTTTGAAATACTAATATGTATGAGATATAAGAAAGTTTTGGGATTGACACATCTGACTAGTTTACAGGAATTTTCTTTTAAAAGTAAGGACATCGAAAATACGCGGAGGCGTCAATTACATGAGTATACACGGTATATTTATTCCATAATGAATAATATTAATTTTATGCAATTCTGATATATTTTTATGTCTTTGAGACGTGGGTATTGTTAGTATCTCACCTTACCATCGCTTGGCACATCTACAAACTTCACTGCCAACATTTATCAGTTTTTGGATCTGTAGCGATCTTATCTCACTTAAAAAGTATAAAGCGAGTTATTAGCTTAGAATATATGTAGTTGGCTTGGTCTTTTGGTGGACGCTAACACGCTCTCCTACTGTTCGTGAGATCCCTGGTTTAACCACCATTGGCACCAATTCAATTTCAAATTGATAACCCGTACAAACACGCAACCTTCAACAACTACAATCACCTTATGTCAATAACAACAGATGGCAACACCAGACAAAATCATGCCCAGCATGCAAAGCCTGTGAAATGTTCACAGCACAAAAGCCTGTGGCTCACGCTGAGCATTTCACCGGCCGCACAGCAACAGGACAGCATCACTCACGCATGGACATCGCTTGTCAACTAGACGCCTTCCTCGCTGGGGATAGGATCTTCTGACACTTGCACAGTATAAAGCGAGTTACAGGGTTAGAGTTACTTGTCCTTTTGCTCGACGCTAACCGCGACCTACGTTATACACGGCCGGTGCATGACGTTTAAAACGTCACATGGAGTGGATCATTTTTACACGTCAATTGGTGCAAGATGATGGGCATGAAGCTTAGCACCAATCGCCATGTAAAAATGATCCCCTCCGTGTGACGTTTTAAACGCCATGCATCGGACGTGTAGAACGTAGTTCGCGCACTAACAGGCTCGTCTACAGTTCATGTGATCCCTGGTTCAACCCTCACCAGCGCCAATCAATTCCAAATATCCTTTAAATCGTCATACAGTGCGACAGATAATACATGGATGGTCAACATTTCAGGCACAGCCATGTGATATTTCAGATTGCTGAAGCTGTCGATAAATCACATAAACTTGCAACACTTTCTCACTGTGTACTATGTGTAATACACGGTGAAATGAATGCTAATAACATTTTAAAGTGATTTTTGCCATGTTTCTATTCGGGTGTATTATTAATTCTGTATATCAGCTGCTCTAATAAGCAGATTTATATGTGCAATGGGTAAAATTTCTTCATTCGATTATATGTACTTCTTAAATAACGTTTATGTGTGTGTGGCTCTCCTCCATTTTAAAATGAAAGTAATTTCATTAAGTGAGAAGCTAACTATCAGTAGAGTTTATCAAAATGTTGAAGATATTGAAATGTTTATCAGGGAATGGGAATCTTTTTTTTTTTTTTTTTTTTTTTTTTTTTTTTTTTTTTTTTAAACCCAATTATACAAAACAAGGAATGTTATTTAAAATGTGCTCTTGTAATTTAACTTTAAATCGGCATTACATCATTTAGAGTATTCATGAGATTTTTATTAATTTGCTTAAATTAAAATTATTTTCAGATTATCCTTATGAAATCTTTCTATTGTAATTTCTCACATTACATTATACATAATTTTCTATCTTTTCAAAAATGTTGTCAATAGTTAATAATGTAAAACACTTTGCTAAAATTGCCTTTGTGTTAATACACTCTGCGTGCTTCTAAAATAAATGATTACGCAATTCTTCTTATGAAAGTACTTTCTTTGTTTCCTTGACAAAAAATGTTTTAGCTAGAAACGTAAAAGAAAATTAAGATATTTGAACAGCAAACATATTTTTACAGTACATTGAAACAATTTTTACTTGTTTTATGCATCAATTAGTTTTTTTTTTAACTTAATGTAATATTTATAATGTCTTAAGTTTAAAAAATAATATTAATGGTTTACATATTTACCTAAAAAAAGAAGCTTCTATGCAAGTTACCAGATGTCAGATTGTATTTGCTATCAAGATCATGTTTTTCTTTTCAACATGTTTGGTTATTCCTTTATGAAACAGCAATACAGCAAAACAATACTAAATTAAATTTGTAAAATCTTCATGGTAATAAAGACGTAATTTTATCTAATTTAATAAAAAATAAAAATCTTTGAAAAAAAGCTATATATCTGTTAACAATAGAAGGTAATGTATACAAAGTAGTTTGTTTATTGAAACTTGTTTTTTATAAAAGTGAGCAGTATTGTATAATAATTGGCTAAAATTGGTTCAACGTCTTTAGTTTATCTTCAATAAATATTTGCACAGATTAGGTTTTGAATGTGATATTTTCCTTTCAATAAAATATTACAGAGCATAATTAAGAACATAGAAAAATATTGCAATTATTATGCAGAAAATGCTTTTATCTTAAAATATTAAAAGGTTTTTTTTATTATTATACACAAAATCTTAATGTCAAAATCATATTTTTTAAAATACCAGTAACCATTTCATTATTAATATGACATTAACAAAATTATTTTGCAAAATACAATAGAAAATCTGTATAGAAGAGGATGTTATGGTAAAAAAAATTAAGTTTCCGAAAAATTCTCTGTGTTGTAATTTTTATTGACATTTTCTGATAGGTAGAATATTTTTGAAATGTTAACAGGTGGTTCTAAAATCTTTCAAAATACTTATAAACATATAATTTTTAAATATTAAACAATATTAACAATATTTAATTTATTAACCAGAAAATATTAGTTATTAAAAACATCTTTGATATCTTCAAGACTAATTTAGAGTTTATTATTTTATCTCTTTAACAACTCATAACATCTCCATCTCTAAAGTAGAACAATAGTTGAAAAAAATCAATATAACGTCTTCTTTCACACAGATCTTCAATTACAATATTCTGAACTCGAATATAGAATGTGCGTATTAATCTGCATTATTACCAGAAATTAAAAAAAAAATTAACACTGCCACAAACATTAATGAAATGCCGTAAATCTATAATATTAACACATTGTTGATCGGCGATTTTGTATGAAATCTTGATTTTAAAACAATAGAAGCTCCGCTCTCTTCTGAAAATCTTTCATTAAGTGGTTTTCTACATAGGTTTTACATGCTTATGCATCAGTAAATATCATTCAATGTACGGACTCAATATAAAACTAGTCGTTGGGGGCCACCATAATACTTACCCATCATGGATATGCATAATGTAAAATATTAAAATAAAAAAAATGTGTAAACTACTTATAAAAAGCATTGCAATTTGAATAAAATCGTGGCTTGATGACGTCATAAACTTTGAAGGTTCGATTACTGAATTGTTTAAAAGAAACATCCTTATAACTCCAAAAACAAAAATCCTATTAAATAGCGGTTTATTGCATCTGATTAAGCGTCTCATTTCCAATTAAAATATATCTTTGAATTGAAATTTGGATGAAATACAGGGTCATGAAAAATCGAAGAGTGTGGTAAATAGGATTACAAATATCTCGGTAACTCATTATCCGATCGACTTCATGCTTTATGCAAAATTTGTTTTTTTTATTGTCTTTTATATTCGCTCCTTAAAATAAACAATTTCGAAAAATTTTATATACCTTTTATCAGAACGAATATTTGGAGAGTCCGAAAAATATAGTTCCGGATAATCGAGGTTGCTGAAATTCAATAGGTTTCTTTCCATTATTACATACTAAGTACATACCACATTTCAAGTCTCTATCTCAATTTGTTCGGGAGATAGAGCGTTTACAGACACACAGACACACAGACGGACGGCAATTTTTTTTTCTAAAAATATGTTTTTCGGAGTCTTCAGTGTCTTAAACGTGTAAATCCGTCAAAAAAAATTTTTCGATTTTCAAAACGATTACAAGACTTACCCTATACTACGTATGATGGGTAAGTAAAATGTCTGACAATCTAAAAAAAAATATGAAAAACGTAATATAAATGCATTTTCTGTAAAGTAAAAGCCATGCCCTTAGTCAATGATGCTTAGTGAAACAAACACGAGTTAAACTGTGACCGGTCTATAATGTGTTAATGTCTCACTGTCTATTTGTTTTTCAAAACTACTACTTGTAGCATAAGGAAAGCAGTACATTAAAATTAACACCAGTTATCCTTATAAATCCAAGAATGTCCTATAATCATTCAAACTTTTAACATTTGAGCTAAATTTTAAGTTTTTTTTTTTTTTTTTTTTTTTTTTTTGTAAGTTTTAACGAAGTTTCGCTAAAGATTACAAATAAATTACTCCATTTTTATGAAAATTAAATGAAAGGAAAAACTAAATTTGGGATATCGTCTGGTGTTTTGAAATGATGAAGAAATATTTTTATTTCTGTTTTGTTTGAATACATCAATTTAATGATTTTTAGTCTGCATTCTCTTTGAAAATATGTAATGTATAAAGAAGATTCTTCCACATTTATTAAAATTATCATCAAACATTTAAAAAAAAATATTATTATTTTTCCGTATGAGATATTTTCCGAATTTGTTTAAAATGTAAATAAATGGACTATGAAAGAACAGGGAATTTGAATATACATTCAGAAGCCATATGCTCAGATTAAAGGTATTGTCTAGCTAAAGAATTAAATTTTGGGAAAATATGTTTTATATCTTCCCAGATTTCTAACGTATTTTTGAGTGACTTCCAATGACAGTTACTGGTAAATACAAGAGTATTTCATAATCCATATTTGAAGAAGAGTTTTGAAGTTTAGAGACAAGCAACAAGAATTTATGAAACATATTTTATTTTCTCATTATTTTAGTGTTGGGAATTAAATATTTTCTTGTGATAAGATATTAAATTTCAAAATAGTGGTGTTCTAAGTTTAAAATGTTCTTTAACGCCAGTTTTATTAATTTTGGTAAAATATCCCTAAACATCACTTTTAGGGGCCACATAAAATTATATAATTATTTGTCAAATAATAAAAAAAGAAATTTTTTATACGAAACAAAACTACTAAATTAACAAGCGGGAAAAATTCTACAATTCTACCCTACGGCAGAATATAGATTGGCCACCCACGGCTTTTATCGTTGAGATTTTTTCAGCCAAGTCTAACTCGTCAAAAAAAAAAAAAAAAAAAAAAAAAAAAAAAAAAAAAAAAAAAAAAAAAAACATGTTTGTTAGCATAAGCCAGCTTCTCCACTTTAGAATTTAGTTAGCGCTCTAAGAGTTTTTGTGAGGCTGGCGGAATATATTAGGAAAGAACACACCAAGTTTTAAAAAGATTCGGTGACTAGAAGTATTTTTAATAAATATAATAATGAAAAGAAGTGGCTCCAATAGGCTGAGCTGCGGCGAGGTAGATGTTGTTTACAAATGTGCTGGTCCTTTAAACTAATTTTAATTATTCAAGACACTTTAAAATTTAATAGATAACTGAAAAAAAGTAATGAAAAGTTTGATGATAGCAGCTTTTATGATGGATACAGCTAAGAAAAGTTGTTTAACAAATGGTGAGTTAGCAGTAATTGACGGGCTCTTGGAGAGTGGTGGAGGGAAAAGGGAGGGGGGGGGGGTATACAAAGCACAAGCGCTCTACAAGACCTTTAAAATGAATCCTCTCTTGCAATTGAGAGATGGGACTTTAAAAGAGATGTCCCTTTTGCACCCCTCTGGCGTCCCCCCTTCGAGAGGTACGTGATAACCGAGTGCGCCAAAAGAAGCGTGAGGATAAAATAACTTTAGGTCGTTTATAGCTAATATTGGTGACATTTTGGAGCTGTCCGGCCCATAGGAACAGAGAAAAATGGGAAAAACGAAAATAATTATGAGAAATTGAAAAAATTAAATTTCTCCTGACGGGAGGAGGAGAGTAGGACCAGACAAAAGTGATTGACGAGATTAAACTTTTGATATGTTACATGATGGGGTTTGAACACCATGAATGTCTCCACCCGGGGGGGGGGCGAGGTAACTCCCTTCCTATGCGAGATAAGGCCTCGAAGAGTTTAACTTTGTTGGATCATTTAGGCCTACGCCATCTGTGGGGCTTAAAGGAGCTGAAAAAGATAGGAAAAACTAAAATTTAAAAAGAGTTGAAACAGAGAAAAATGCTTTTTAAGGGAGGGGGAGGGAGAGGAGGGACCAGACTTGTGCTTGACGAGATCTGTCTATTGATATGTTACATGAAGGGGTTTGAGCACCAAAAAGGTCTCCCCCCGGGGAGGGGTAACTTCGTCCCTATGGGAGATAGGGCACATGGGACCCCTTCGAAATGTCAAGTTTAACTCCGTTGGATCCTTTAAATGGGGTCTGCGCCCGCTGTAGGGCAATTAGGGACTGAGAAAGAGAAATACAAGCGGAAGTATCGGCATAATAGGAGGCATAAAATATCGGCATAAGAGAGGCAATTTGATTTTTAATATCGTCAGTAACAACCATTTGTATTGCTATGTATAAAGAGTGTCCTCCTTTATATATGGAGTGGCTGTGACTTTTCATAAACAATTTTACTGTAGACTGAAAGAATTAGCCCTGTGTGTGGCTAATACATTAAAAAAAAAACATAACAAGCCACCTATAAGATAAGATGCACAAATAATATACACGAAACAAAAAGCACGCCTTGCCGAGCAGAAATGTCACTTCAGACAAAGAGTTGGGGTAAGGGAAATTATTTTTAACATTTTTCTGATTTCGCTAATAATATTTAGCCTAAAATCATGTCAATTTTGATGGGATTATTTTCTGACTGCGTGAAGAATATTTTCGCATTATCCAAAAGTCTTAGCCATAAACGACTAAGCCAACAAAAGGGGTACTTTCTTGTACAATTAAAATCAATTTTCTTAGATTTATTTAAAATGTACATAAAGAAGGCTTATGGCTCTTCATCAGTGCGATTTCAAATTCCCCTCGCTAATGTTAAACCTATACCCTGTGATGCATTAGTACTTATAAAATATCTCGTTGGTAAATTAATATTTTTAACTTTATTTCTCTGTGTACTCTTCTTGAAGGGTGTTTCCTTTTTAATTAGTTTTCAAAATATTTCTAAAATGTATACTTAATTTTATGTGAAGTGTTAAATTCTTACTCAGTTTTGCTAAGATTTTAACACATATTTTGTATATATTTGAACACACATTTGGTACACATTGAACACACATTTTGTGTATATTTTAGAAATATTTTGATAACTAAGAAAAACAGACACATCTTTTAAGAACAATACAAAGAAAACAGAAGTTAAAAATTATATATTTTAGAAATATTGAAATATTTTGACAAATAAGAAGGAAAGAGACATCCTTTAAGAAGAATACACATAAAAAAAGTGTTAAAAATACTGATTTCCCTAAGGAGATATTTTAAAAATACGAATGTATGAAACGCCCATAGGTTTAACATTAACGAGGGAATTTTCAAATCTCACTGATGAAGAGCCTTAAAGTTGATTTTCACATGTAAAATATTAATTTCTAAAAAGTATCGATATATTAGATATAAAAAACAGATATATCGATATTTATCGAGAGTCTAACCTCGATCTCAATAATCAATATTATTTTGTCCAATATATAGTTATTTTTGAAATATCGACATTTCGCTGCCATCAATTGGGTATATTTGAAAAAAAAGGAAGCTTAGTAAAACAATTCTTAACCATTACTCTCCTGCAAGAATAATTTCAGTAACTGTTACACTTTATTTCTTACTGATTTTTTAAAAAACGTTCAGCCCATTTTAAGTTCCCTGTAAATGACACGCAATCATAATCTCAACAAATACTGAGATTTGCAATGGAATCAGCTGACTTTCTTTATCATTTATTTTATGTACTTTGCTTTTTTCAGATAAATTATACGCATTTAAACGTTAATATTTTATTTTTCGAAGGAAGAAAATATTTTTTTCAAAATTAAAATGTTTCGTAAAAAAATTTCACTTCCGCTTTCAAAAACTTGATCAATTATCAAATTCAAATAATTTTTTATATGTGAAAAAACTTAAAATGTAAAAGTGAAATAATTAAATTAGGCAATATTTCTAAACATCGTTTATGTAGAGAAATACATATTTATATTCTAAAAAAGACAATTTCAAAAGTAAAAATTATAGAAATTTTTCTGCATACCATCTGAAGGGAATTTAGCAGATAATCATAATTAAAAATTCAATCATATTGCTTTGGTTAAAATATATTTTTACATTTTCAAATATTTATAAACATTTTTTACTTTTTTTAACATCTTCGGAAAATCTAATAATTGCAAACGTTATATTTAATTAGATCTCAGCAATTTTTTCTTAAATTTATTAAATAAAAATTGAAACTACGTAAAGTACAACATACATTTAACTTAAGGTTTGTTTTGCATTTTTTAATAGTTTTTATAAAAATATGCTTTAATATTCTATTTAGTTGAATTTGGAAAAATTATTTTAAATAAAACTTAACTTTTTTTTTTTTTTTTTTTTTTTTTTTTTTAATTAGTTCTTTTGTTAGAATTTCTCCTATAGATCGCCAATGTGTATAATTGTACATCCAAGTTTCAATGAGTGAAAAAAACAAAATAACATCATATACTTGACTCTTTTGCTTTTTAAATTCTTTCAAACAGATTGGTAATTTAAACAGCAAGAAATGAATTAAAATTGTAGAATGTTTTTTTCTCTGTAACTGTAACATTTTTATTTATAGAATAAATTTTAATTAACCGACATTAAAAATTTAAAAAAATAGTCAAGTTGTATTTCTTTTCAAATATTTATTAAGTCACATACTTCAGATCTTGAAAAATATTCTAATTGTTAGATAAAAAAATACAGAATCTAAATTAAATTATATATTTCCTTTTTTTTCCTTTATTAAATTTGTCTTTGTGTATTTTTAAGAAATATATATATTGTTCAATGCGTGGAACAACGATATTTTTTATCAGAGTTTTTGTTTTAATGAAATATAGTAAATTAAAAAAATGTAATGCTTTTATTTGAATAGTATTTTGTAAACATTTAATAAAAATGTGGTCATATATACAGGGTGGATGAAAATTCTTGATACATTTTGATTATAAAATCAAATAATGAACGTACAAATGTGCGGTTTTGAATGACATTGTTTCTCATGATCAAAAGTTTTGTTTAAATACAAAATTAGTTCAAGAAATTGTCATATATGGCGCTATACATTCAACGCTGAGACAAAAAATAGGCTGACACAGACGTTTTATTTTGAACAATCTTCTACAATAATTTTGAGATGTGTGTTTTTATAACTTAAATCACAACCACGTGGTACTAAATTTAATTCTATACGTTGAAATATAACAGTCATAAAAAAAGAGAACACTCCATAATTTTCAGTCGCCAACTTGTGTCAGGGAAAAACGAAAATCTGGAACTATGTCTTCATACAAATTACTGTACAAAAGTAATGCCTTATAGCTGCTTATTTTCAGTTTTTTATATCTTTTTCAGATTTGAAAGCATAGTGTCATCTGTGAAATGTTTCAGAAATAATTTTTAATATGTTTAAAAAAACATTTTTGAGCATTTGATGTCCAAATTGCATTCTTATACGTCAATTACTTTATTTTTCATTGAATTTAAAATTGGTCAATAATTTTGGCCCATCCTATATATATCACTATATGTATATATGTTACGGTCAATATGATTAATCCGGACATTATTAATAATAACTGGTTATTATTAATAATTACCGAATTAATCATATTGACCGTGACATATATATATATATATATATATATATATATATATATATATATATATATATATATATATATATATATATATCACTCTATTTTTATTCCATTTATTATTTTTAAATTGTTAATTAGTTCATATATATATTTTTTTAATTTATATGAAACTTTCAGTTCATATGAAAATTAACTACTTAGTATAAATGGTAAATACTAAATGTACATTCTGACGCGAGTTAATACAAAACTGTGTTTAAAAGAATTGATTTCTCAGATTGTGCTATTTTGGAAAATTTCAAGAACAATTTTCAATATCTTCATATCTAGTAACTTTTATTCTCTAAATGTCAAAGAAGACTAGATAAAGAAATTTACTCATATAAAAAGATAGGAAATTTTATAAGTAGAAGGTAGAATGTTTCATGCTATTCATTTTAATGAGATGTATGCTTATGATATAATTCTCAAAATCAAAATTTTTCAAAGTCGGAATACTTAATGTTGTTGAGCAGAACCCGAGACCAGTTTAATCAAGATATTGAATAAATCGAAATTTTTAAAGTCCTCTTAAAACGAAAGATTTTTAAGCTCTTATTAGCTTCATTGTAAGTGGTTGTCATTGTATATGGGTCTCCCAAAAGAAAATGGCACTACAGTCGGTTTGAGAAATTGCTTAATGCTATTAATATAAATTAGTATACACAAGAAAGAAGTAATACAGACGTAACAGATAGGATAGATGAAGTCACCTTGTAGGTTGAAACAAATGTACCAGCGGTCAACAAGACGATGGATACCCTTGGTGAAGAAATTCCGGGTTGGTTGTGGAAGCAATTTTCAACGTCAGCTTGGACCTCATTACCGTCGGCAAATCGCCGTCCGTTCAAAGCTTTCTTGATTGGACCGAAGATGTGGTAGTCACACGGAGAGAACTCAGGGCTGTAAGGGGGATGTACTGCTTCTTCAACTACGAAAATCCCTACACCATCGAAATACCAATCTGTGGGATATACACTCCGCGCCATACACAATTTGCATTCGACGATAGATTTCACTAGCACGCGCATTTTCCGCTGTTAAAAAGTGCACGAAGTTGACACCGTTTGGAATAATGAATGAGCAAGCCCGGTATGTAGTGTAGCCCTGCTTTCAACGTGCAGCCACGCTTTCACACTGGCATCTGGCGGGATCTGACGGTATTGCATGCATTCCCAGTACTTCTATAGAAGCATGCGCAGTCATCTTTCTCTTCAAACGGCGGATTATTACAGCAATGCCACTTTCTTTTGGGCGACCCTTATATTATATTATTCAACTATGACATTTTCAGATTTCTATTTTAAATTTCAAATTAAAAAAATTATCTAAAAAGAACTATAGGGGTATTAGGCGCAATTGAAAATAATCAGATATTCATATCGGAAAATAATATTTTTTTCTGTTCGCGAATAGCATTTAAGAAACAACATGATATTTTAACAAGTTGTGCAATTGTGTCTTAATTGTTACAAATATAAAAGTTCTTTTGGAATTTTGTATATCTGATTGTCAATTAATAATTCCAGAGTTATTATAATTCATACTGTTAAACATATAACATATTTAATTACTTTTGTGAGTAAATTATTTTTTAAAGATGATCAAGTGGTTTATTTTAAACAATTTGATATAATTACTTTAATTGAGTAGAAAAGGAAATGACAAATGGAAAAAAGAAATCACTTTTGTTATATTCTTAAGCAAACATACATTGAGATTGACATATTTTGTCACATTTCACTAGATGCTATATGAGAATTCCTAGTCTTAGCTTTGATATAAATATTAAATTTTGATTACATCCTAAATTTAAAAAGAAATGATTTCTTATTATTATTATTCTAGACAATTTAATGCAATAACTCAAAATTCATAAATATTCATACATAATTATTGTTAAAGCTAAAAAAATTGTGGCTATTTGCATTAATAAATTTATAACATGTTAATGAATATTTTAATATTCAATTTCCGCAAATTTGCTCATTATCTTTAAGGCATTATCATTTTTATTTTCGAAATATATTCCTTAGGGACATAGTTTGATCTTGTAGGGAGATTGTTACTATTGGCATGCATGGGAGCAAAATTTATTTATGCGTCATTAATGATAAGTTTTCTTAAATAAAAAAAGTTGCTTAAATTTAAATAATGCATTGAGAAAACCTTTTACTATAAATGCTATATTAATTTATATAGTAAAAAAATTACAACTTAACTTATTTCACAATGAATAAGAATCCAAAGGGGTTCAATCTATCGCATGTGTTGATACAAATAGCTACTTTGTTTATGTATTGCATTGAATGAGGTCGACCTGCAATTCATCGAGAATACAATTATCCTTCAGTTGTGTCCAAAATAATATTTTTGGAAACGCTACGTTGATGAAAACATCCTATGCAAAAAATTCGAAGATTTTACAGAAATACTAACTATAAATTGAAATTATAATTAGTGTAATCGGAATTATAATTCATATAAAATGGAATGTTATCCAAAACATTTATTCCTGAAAACAAGAATACAGTTAATTTTGCGTCAAAACACAGCATCCAATATGCGTCATATAGACAGGGAATTAAGAGATAATGATTAAAGATTAAAATTCCGATTAAGATTAAGATTTTCTCTCGATTAAGAGATATTTTATTTGTTGTCGAAATCGTATTTGAATGAGAATTTCTTCAAATTAGCTAGTTATCGTAAATTTCGACATGTTTATGACAACTAATTTTTGTCGCTATATTTTACAATATTTCGGCAAATATATCCATCGTCTCTGAGAATTTGGAGCAGGGGGGCACTCCTGTGTGTGTCTATGCGAATCTGTGTCAATAAATAAAAATGTGTCACTTCGACATGGACTCCAATTATAAATATATTTAGTCATGATCAAAACTTGTTTTGAATTAAATTAGCGCCAAATTAGCCAATTATCGCCAATTCAGACATGTTAACAGCAATTTAGGAAATTATAAATTATTTACCAAATTTTGCCAAGTTTGGCAACAATTTGAGTGAGTATAAAAGTGTATATGTCAATACATAAATTTTACTGTACATAAATACTATCAGCAAAAATAGACCAGTTTCAGTTGCACTCACGAGTTTTGGTGCATAAAAAGCATTTCTCTTCCAAGGATGACGAATAGGGTAGGAAAAATATCTGATTTCATCTCTGTTTTGTTACATAAGTAAACGTTTCACTTCTACGCTTCTCATATCAGCTTTCTCTTCAAAATCCTTTTAATATATTACTGAGTATTGCCGATTATTTTAGGTAGCTTTCAATACAAAAAAGTCCTTCCGGCCTGTACCAGGAGGAAAAGGTAGCTTTCCTATATCTTCGTTTTAAAATTTTAACTAATGTTACACGGAAACAGCAAGTTAAAATGCAAAGAAAATGTTTACAAAAGATTCTTTAATACTGAATTTGAATATGAAATTCGCCAAATCATTGAGCAAGAGCCAAATTGGCTTCATTTATGAAGACATATTTTGGTCGCCAAATTTGGCGATATTTCGCCAAATGTCGCCAAGTTTGGCGAGAATTTGGCGCTAACGGATATGAATATATAGTTTTATGTGTATGATGATTGGGAAAATTATTACAACAATGAAAATTTTTGTAATGTGCTGTCTTGTTTCAAAATGTCAGCCACCCTATAATTTCAAACTGCTCTATCTCAGCCATTTTTTAAGATAGAGGTAAACCAAAAAATGCTCTGGAATCCTCGTATCAAGGCCTAACACTTAATTAAAAAATAAATTTGAATTTTTAATTTTTATGTATATTTATTTTATTTTTAAATTTTTAAATGGCCGCCATCTTGAAACAAAATGGCGGAACAAGCTGGCCGACGAACTAGGTCGAGAAATTGGTGAGCTTAATACACACAATTAGTTTCATCAAAATTTATTTATAAATACGAGCGTTATCGTATGACATAGGTCAGATATATATATATATATATATATATATATATATATATATATGGAGATTATATATATATATATATATATATATATATATGGAGATTATATATATATATTGTATTGAAAGCTACCTAAAAGTATAAAGCTACCTATTGCAGCCGTTCGGAGGAAAGCAGTTCCGAAAAATTTCGATATATTTTCACCGATCAAGACCCCCAGACCCCAAAACCACCCTCCGTTCAAATGTTGATTTATATATATATATATATATATATCTGACCTATGTCATACGATAACGCTCGTATTTATAAATCAATTTTGATGAAACTAATTGTGTGTATTAAGGTCACCAATGTCTCGACCGAGTTCGTTGGCCAGCTTGGTCCGCCATTTTGTTTCAAGATGGCGGCCATTTAAAAATTTAAAACTAAAATAAATATACAAAAAAGTTAAAATTTCAAATTTATTTTTTAATTACGTGTTAAGCCTTGATTCAAGGGTTCCAGAGCATTTTTTGGTTTACCTCTATCTTAAAAAATGGCTGAGATAGAGCAGTTTGAAATTCTAGGGTGGCTGACATTTTGAAACAAAAGAGCACATCAACGCGATAACTCGCAAATTATTTTCTTTCATTGTTGTAATAATTTTCCCAATCATACGCATAAAACTATATATTCATATCCGTTAGCGCCAAATTCTCGCCAAAATTGGCGACATTTGGCGAAATATCGCCAAATTTGGCGAGCAAAATAAGTCTTCATAAATGAAGCCAATTTGGCTGTTGCTCAATAATTCGGCGAACTTCTTATTCAAGTTCAGTATTAACGAATCTTTTGTAAACGTTTCTTTGCATTTTAACTTGCTGTTTTCGTGTAACATTAGCTAAAATTTTAAAACGAAGGAAAGCTACCTTTTCCTCCCGGTACAGGCCGGAAGGACTTTTTTCATATGTAATTTGTATTAGAAATAAAATGACTAAACAGATAAAAATAACATTTCTTAAGTGAATAAACGTTATTATACTTGCAATACTACATTACAGATTACATTATAAATGGTTATCCATTATATTATCCAGATCGTATAGCCAGATTATTAAATACACTATTCATGAACATGACGTGAACACGACGCATAAATATGCCTGTGTTCAAAGTAGTCTTCTATCAGGTAAACTCCGGTTACAATTTGCCCTTGTAATTAATTTATTGTCATAATAAAACAAACAATTCAACTGAAACTTCGTCAAATCGATGTAAAATCGGGTAAAAGTGTACTTGGAACAAATATTGCGACATAAGTGCATCCAGCCTATAATGTTCAATCAAGCACGTAACGATATTCTGCTATTCTCTGTAACTATTTGCATTAAACAGTTTCAGCGAATTCCAATTAAGAAATATTATCACAAGGACATTTTTAGAGAAAGCAAAACAGCCACCAGGAAACAGATAGTATTACAAACATTTATCATTGTTATTTTATAAAAACATTGTTCAAGAATTTATATTTGCGATACATAGAAAACTAAGCTGAAATACGTTTTTCAGGTTCTTTATATGCTTATTACATTTTATTAGAAGCTTGGAAATGTTAATTTTTCTATAACCAATCACTGACTTAAATACGTCATTAATTGCTTCTAGAGGTGTAGCATTATAAGAAACAGATATATTTTACAGTAAAACTAACATATCGTTCACTCGTAAGAAAAGTAGCACGTCTTCACAAAAATTCATTTTTCGTATTATTGCACTAATAGTTTTAATACAGCGCACAGTGGGGCGTTTGGATGATCTAGGTGGACAAAATTCATTTTTCCGATATTCTCGGAATTTAACAAGACCGCATATTCTGGTAGCTGAATGTCTCTTTTGTCGAGATCCGTACGATTTTTGTCGAAAAAATTCGTGGTGTCGATTAATTACGACCGTAAAGAAGACATTTACGTAATTGGTTCGAGGGTGTTTCAACGGTTGCATTTATTTCCCTAAGTTTAAAAGTACGTCTTAGCTATTATGTTTAATGTAAAAGCACGAGTTCACTGAAAACATATTACATATTTGTCAAGGTAAGATTTAACCTACTGTTGTTTGAAAATAAGCGCCATTAAACCGGTTAAAGTGTTTTTTTCAGAAATTGAATTTTTGGATGATTCATGTTGTTGTTTACAAACGTTATCTTGACTTTTAATACATTATTAAACATTATTAAGCAAAAAGATTTTTTTAAGTAAAAGTGTCATTACTAATGTATTGGAAATTTAAGAAAACTCCTGCGAAAGATTACGAATCGTAAAGTTTTTATCAATAAACCAGCTTTATATTAACTTTCAGTGTATGTATTATACAGGGTCATTCATAATTCCCTCCGGGGTTTCGAAACGTTATAGTAAAAAAACGAAGACGAATATGAAAAAAAGAAACATATGAAATTATTCCGAAACTATTCAAGTTTTACTTACATACATTACAGGTGTTCCATGTGTGAACCCTTGGTCACACGGCATACATCCATGCGATAGTCCACTTCCTGCCATACTCCGTTTCTTTAAATTTCCGGTACCACACATGAATTGTTTTGTCAGTTGGTCCCTGTTTTCGATATTTATTACGAAAGGCCCGTTGAACTGACACCACTGATTCAGATTTAAAGAAACGGAGTATGGCAGGAACTGGACTATCGCATGGATGTATGCCGTGTGACCAAGGGTTCACACATAGAATACCTGTAATGTATGTAAGTAAAACTTGAATAGTTTCGGAATAATTTCATATGTTTCTTTTTTTCATATTCGTCTTCGTTTTTTTACTATAACGTTTCGAAACCCCGGAGGGAATTATGAATGACCCTGTATTTAGTGAAAATTTTGCAAGTCAATTTTAAACCATTTTTAATTATCCGATTAATCTGAAACTTTGAATTCATGTGTAGATTTAATGATAGTACAATGTTATTATCATTTGACGAGCGTAGAAGTTATACTGTTTCTACAGGGTTACACAAAAGTTTAGTTTAAATCTTGCAAGTTAATTTTAAACCACTTCTAAAGATTCAATTAATCGAAAATTTCAATACATGTGTAGTTTAAATGACAATACAATATTATTGTAATTTAAGGAAAGTAGAAGTTGTAGTGTATCTACAGGGCTACGCAAAAGTTTAGTTTAAATCTTGCAAATCAATTTTAATCCACTTATAATTATCGGATTGAGTTTAAACTTAGCTTACATGTCTATTTTACATGCTAATTTAATCATATTATAATTTGAAGAACGTAGCAATTATGCATTTTTTACAGGGACACACAAAAGATTGTGGAAATTTTTTTATTTATAAACACAAATTTTAATTCAATTTCAACAAAATTAATCGAGATTTTCGAGATGCACAATACCATTTTATGAAGTGAAAATAAAGTGAGCAGCAGCTATATTTCTCTTAAGGGGCACACAAATAATAATTCGGATGCAAAAATTTTATTTCAAATTCAATAAAATTGATATACATTATGGATTTACACAACAGCATTTTTTCAACTGAAAATAATTTGAGATGCATATATATTTTTTACAGAGTCACACAAAACATAAAAGCTTATTTTTTTAAATATGTTTTTATTTTTAAACTTTTATTTTTTCAGGATGACTACACAAATTTCTCGACAATCTGTTGTTGACTTATGGGTTTCCAACCAAAAGAAAAGAAAATTCGAAGCTGTCCATTCATTTTTGTTGGAAAAACTGGGGAATCTTCAGTTAACTGAAGACATTTTTAATAGCCTGAAATCACGTGTCTGGACATTTTGTTTTCAAATTCAACAAAAATGGTCTAAATCGGAAAGAAATAGACAATGTTTTTATCAATACAATTCCGCCTGGTTTCAAGGAACTTTTCACATACCAGATTGCATTATTCAAGCAATAGAAAACAAAAAAGTCTTAAATAAAAGCCATCCTGGTAGATCAGTGAAACCTTATTATTATTATTTAAATTATTATTTAATCATTATGTTATATTAACTTAGAGTGTAAGTATGTATGTTTTGTTCAAATCGTGCTAGTCAATTTTTAAACCACTTTTATTAAATTATAATAATAATAATAATATAAATAATAATAATAATAATATAAATAATAATAATAATAATATAAATAATTAAATAAACCAAATATTTATCGCTGTTTGAGCATTTTATTAGTGATACATTCGAAAAATAAACAAAACCTAATTAAATTTCCAACGCAATAATTTTGTCCACCTAGATCGTCAAAACGCCCCACTGTGCAGCGCCTAGAATACAGAGTGTGGAAACCGGCTGTACCGGTAATGCTTTAAAAAGCTAAAAAAATTGTAGCCGATAAATGTGCAACGGTGCTGTATGATGATAGGGCGATCGTAGCAACATCTGCTATTTCTTTTCAACATAAACATTGTATTTCAAAAATTTAGTAAATATGATATGTATTTTAAACAGTTATAAGTTGATAATCAAGCAATGACATAAAATAAGTTGCAGAATATCTTTTAAGAGGTTAACTATATATCATCATTGCTAAATTGCGTCAGTGATAAACGGAAAAAAAGGATTTGTTTTTTCAAAAATGTGAAAATTGAAAATCCAAGGACATTTTTATCCAGAGAAATTTCTGAATCGCTAATGCACGCACACATATGAATTAGTTCCGCTGTATGCATACATGATACGGCAAATTGATTTTAATAAGATTACTTCTAATTTATCAAATAAATGCTACTCTTGAATGTATTTGAAAAGTTGCGTTGAAAAGATCTAGCAGATGTAGTTGCGATTGACCTGTTATCATTCAACATCGTTGTACATTTATCGGATTAAATTTTTTAGTACTATTTTGTAGCCGTTCTCCTAGAACATATAGTGTGAAAACGGGTTATCCCAGTAATGCTTTAAAAAGTGCTAAACAATTGTAGCCGATAAATGTGCAACGATAGCATATGTCGCTGTGATCGACCTCTTATCATTCAGCATCGTTGTACATTTTAGTACTATTTCGCAGCCGGTTTCCACACTATTTATTCTAGGCGCTGTAGTTCTGACTTACAAGGTAAGTCTCCTTAAGCTCATACTCAGAAATGTTTGAAAAATTGCGAAATATTCTTTAATAAGGATGTATATGATTATAAAAAAATTGCTGCGGAACTGCGATATAGCATATTTAAGAAATTGTGATAATTTCGCGTTTTTGGCGATTTATCTGGTTAGCGATACAATGAAATTAAAAAAAAGTACGCTTCAATACTCTTTAGGAAAAACTTTTACTCTTCATACTGAACTAGTTTATGCAAGTTTAAATTAAAAGATATATACATTTATGACTAAGGTTTTGACATTTACATTTATACGTATGTATAAAAAAATTAAAGATCGTATTCTACGGCTTAGAGCAAAATTTAAATTGATTAAAAATGCTTCAAACTAAAAATTCATTTCTGATTCTGAGCATGTCAGTTTGACTCCGATGTTGTTAGTGTCGGACACAACAAGAGTAAAATATTGTTGCTATGGAAACAATGAATTATTCAGTATCGAAATGTACTCTGCGTGTACTATGAGAGCTTTCTTTATCGAGCATTTACTGTTGAAATACACTTAAAGCTTATCCAGTCGGTGAAACTGTGTAAAATTAAATAGCTTCAGCAACACACAACTTATATATACAGTGTGATTCATAAATATCGAAACAATAGGCTATCTCCTTAAATATTGCTCCTAGGCACATACTTCCAATTGCAAATTTTCATAAAAAAGGTGCAAAATTTGATGAGATAAGTTGCAACTCCATGGGGGGTCTATATGAAAAAAACAAAAATTAAATTTTTATACGGCCCCCGTGGGATAAAATTTCCGATTAGGAAATTATTCCTTATCCAGACCTGAATTAAACAAAAAAAATGCCATCTTTATATCTTCAAAATTCACAGAGATATTAAAATCCAAAATTCGTGACTTACACCACATAAGCATAGCTCTGAGAGACACGCGATATCAGTTCATTTGCAATGCAAGTTAGGGATCGACCATACATTTACACATTATTAAAAGTCGATATAAGACAATGCTTTAACTTTTAATATAAAATATTAGCGTATAGATTTTTACGTTAAAATTGCTTGAGAAGTATACTAGAGGTCTGCATGAGGCCGAGATTGGTCCCAGAGTCGTAATCGGCACGGCCCGCTGGCCGGACCGTGCCGGCCCGTGTCTTTATTGTTCTTAGGACGTGTCGGGAAGGCAATAAGTTTTATAAAAATAGTAATATTGATAATGAAACTTCTGTTAACGGAATCATTGGAA
Organism: Maratus michaelseni; assembly: GCA_963931845.1. Taxonomy (NCBI): domain Eukaryota; kingdom Metazoa; phylum Arthropoda; class Arachnida; order Araneae; family Salticidae; genus Maratus; species Maratus michaelseni. Next base: position 302,914,070 of record OZ007587.1, on the reverse strand, counting down.
ATAATATTTTATAAATTACACAGAAATATTTTCAAAAATATTTTTTTTGTTATACAGTTTCAAAAGTTATGATGTTTTTAAAACTATTTTTCATTTATTACAAACGACATTGTTTTTTAAAATAAATCTTTATTCGAATATAACAGTCTAATTGTTATAAATAATCATTAACGTTGCTATTGCGTATTTTTTTAATAGATGCCAAGCTCTCACTAATCTTCCGTTACAAGTGTGTTTATTTGACCCAGGTTCAATACGTTCAAACCAGAAACTCTTTTAAGAAATTCAATTAAATGTAGTAATAAACATTAAATTAACTTAAAATATTTAAATTAAATAAGTCAAAGAATCATTAAACAATTTCTAGTTTTAAAGGGGTTAACTGGTTCAAATCAATCTACATATTACGGAGGATTAGTGGGAGGTTTGGCAGCTATGTTTTTGTCATGCGAAAACATAGTAATCTAAATTATACTGTAAAATGTTCTTATAAATATGTATGTAGTATTCTTTAAAATAATCTTAATTGTATCTTAAGATAAATGGGAATTTTTTGTACAAATTTTGCCTTGTGCAGAAATCTAAAATATGCACAGACACCTGTCTAGATAATGAATTAAATAAAATTAAGTGCAACGCCCATGAAAATGGTTTTCTTTCGCATCATATCAATAAACCCGACCTGAAACATAAAGTGCATAAAATAAATTTATATTTCTAATAAACTTAAATTTTATAAATTTCGCTGTATACCAGATTTGTATGAGAGACTAGGGTATGAGTTAAACAAATTTAATATCTGTACCCGAGAGCCAAATTATCGTAATAAGAAATTGAAACTACAGGTATGAGTTACTTATTCACCTGGAAGCTTTTAAAAAGCATTTAAACGTTCTATTAGGACCCAATCTTTGTTTAAAGCTGTAAATGCATTTTTCGGCCTCATAAGTTTTTTTCAGCATTTCTCATCTTTAAATTTATATAAGTCAATAACCTTTATAAATGGTTCAAACTTGTAATATATCTTTTTCAAATATTTTACTTAAATTTTAATTCGGCAAATTTGAAAAAAAATTATTCACTTTTAAAAATATGATTTGTTTAAAATAAGTTGCATCTTTTTCTTTTTTTTTTAATTAGCTATTTAAAATATATTTTTTAAATTAATATTTTTCAAAATGCTGAATGAAATTAAAACTTATATATTTCTGTTTAATTAAACGAAAAAAAATTCAAGTCGACAAATAATATTTCGAGTTATAACAATTTTAAATTACTCTGCACTTTTTTTTTGTAACAAGTCTTATGATGTGATTCTGTTTACAAATTATATGGCTAATCATCACAATAAATTCAAAATTTTAACTCAGTAAATAAATAAATAAAATGTTTCCCGGACACCTTACAGTAACATTGTTTCTTGAATTACAGGCATTTCAATTTGTGTCTGATCCCTTGAAACCTCACGAATTATTAAAACGGACATATCTCCCTGAGTTTTGCAGTATCAAGATGGATTTTTTTTTGTTTAAATCAGGAATGCATAAGGAAAAATTTCCTATTTAGAAATTTTATCCTACGGGGGCCGTATAAAAATTTAATTTTTGTATTTTCTCAAATAGACCCCCCATGGAGTTGCAACTTATCTCATCAAATTTTGCACCTTTTTTTATGAAACTTTGCAATTGGAAGTATGTGTCTAGGAGAAATATTTAAAGAGATAGCCTATTGTTTCGATATTTATGAATCACACTGTATACAGGGTGATTCATAAAAGATGGGCAGAACTTTAAGGGGTTATAGTACACTTAAAGACAAATAATATTAAATAGGAGACTAAGGGTCCCAGACGTATTCCCAAGGAGATAGGGGGCATTAAAGTTTAGGGTCCGAAATTTCAAATGATTATAAAACATGGAAAAATTGGTCGATTCGTTTGCGGTTTTTGCAAAAAATTTTCTTTATGCCAGTATTTTCTTGAAATAAAATTTTAAAGTTCAATTTCAAAAAATGCCGATAGGGGGCGCTTTAGACTTTGGAGTAACAAACAACTATTTTTTAACGTTATTTTTTGTATTTCTTTAAATGATTTCGAAAGCTTAGACTTAAACTTAAATTTTGATCTAAAAATCTGAGTCCTAACGAGTAGTTAAGTAGCGTAAACTGAAATTTGAAATTTGAAACCCTTCTCCCCCCAGAACAAAAATCAGTTATTCCCGATCTTTGTGTCGTAGATTAGGCTCTAACTACTGCCGCGTTTTGCTAAAATTATTCTTTATGTCAGTATTTTCTTGAAAATAAATTTTAAAGAAAATTTTCAAAGAATTCCGATAGAGGGCGCTTTAGACTTTGGAGTAACGAACAACTATTTTATACCGTTATTTTTTGTGTCCCATTAAATGCTTTCTAAAGCTTAGACTTAAACTTAAATTTTCAGCTCAAAATCTGAATCGCTGAGCGTGGTTCAGTAGCGAGGGGAGGGGGTTCAAATTTCAACTTCTGAACATAGTTCAGTTTGCACTACTTAACCATGCCCAACGATTCTGTGCTGTGATACGAGGCAAAAATACAACTTTCGTCAAGGACTGCATAGTCGGAATTCACTCATAAAGGCACTGGCACAGTTGGAAACGTCGCTCATGCAAACGTTAAAGCTCCATTCCTGACGCTAGTCACCGGGTGAAGAAGGAAACAGAAAGTATGCAAATGTCAAATGGGGAAGAAGAAGAACACGTATGCAAAATTTCGACACGATTCAGGCATAAAAACCACTGAACGGTGAGTCAAGTGTAAGTCGCTGTAGTAATGAATCGGAAGATGGTGCCCTTCACGAATAAGGAAAAGGCTGAGATGCATTTAATTTACGGAGCGGCAGATGGAAATGGTGCAGAGGCACAACGAATGTACGGAGAGCGATTTCCTAACAGGCGGTTGCCTAACCGCAAAACTTTCGAGCGCTTGCACAGACAGTTGTGTGAGACGGGATCATTTCTCGCTTCCCGGTCGAATGCAGGTCGTGCAAAAAAGGACGAATCAGTAGTTGTTGCAGAAGCCATTCTGGATGTAGTAGCGGCGCAGCCAAGTACAAGTACACGAACAGTGGCTAGCCAGGTGGATACCTCACAGTCCACGACTTGGAGGGTACTGAAGGATGAACATTTGCTCCCGTTTCATGTGCAACGAGTCCAGAAACTGTCTCCAGGGGATTATCCAAATCGTATTGAATTCGCCCGCTGGTTTCTGCAGCAGAACGCGCTAAATCCACATTTTGGACGAACTGTGCTTTTCACCGATGAATGTACCTTCACACGTGAAGGTACATTTAACACACACAATGCACATGTATGGGCGGATGTCAATCCACATGCTACGTATCCACATGCTCATCAGAGACGCTTTTCCATCAATGTTTGGGCAGGAATCCTCGGAGACCACCTAATCGGACCGTACCTTCTTCCTGAACGCCTCAACGGTAAAACATACCTCACATTTCTGCAACATGTGCTGCCAGACCTGTTAAACGTTGTTCCTCCACGCATCCGGCGGGTCATGTGGTTCCAGCACGATGGAGCGCCAGCCCATTACGTACGAGACGTCCGCAACTATCTGGACATCACATTTCCGAACAGATGGATTGGTCGAGGTGGTCCTGTTGCTTGGCCTGCTCGCTCGCCAGATCTTTCACCCCTCGATTTCTTTTTTTGGGGACGATTGAAGGCTCTTATGTATGAGACACCCATTGAATCCCTCGAGGAACTGGTCGCCAGACTTTCCGCCGCTGTAGGGGAAGTGCTCGAAAAGCCTGATGTTTTCGCGAATGTTCGCCGTTCCATTCGTCGCCGTTGTTCTGCGTGCATAACCTCTGGTGGTCACAATTTTGAACATTTATTGTGATTACATGTTAATAAATATGCTTTGGTAACATAATCCTAATTTGTGTCTTTTTACCTCGTATCACAGCACACAATGTGTGGACATGGTAAACTGAACTGTGCTCAGGAGTAGAAATTTCAAACCCCTCTCCCCAGAAACTTAACCACGTCTAACGATTCAGATTTTGGGCTGAAAATTTAAGTCTAAGCTTTAGAAAGCATTTAATGAGACACAAAAAATAACGGTATAAAATAGTTGTTCGTTACTCCAAAGTCTAAAGCGCCCTCTATCGGAATTTTTTGAAAATTTTCTTTAAAATTTATTTTCAAGAAAATACTGACATAAAGAATAATTTTAGCAAAACGCGGCAGTAGTTAGAGCCTAATCTACGACACAAAGATCGGGAATAACTGATTTTTGTTCTGGGGGGAGAAGGGTTTCAAATTTCAAATTTCAGTTTACGCTACTTAACTACTCGTTAGGACTCAGATTTTTAGATCAAAATTTAAGTTTAAGTCTAAGCTTTCGAAATCATTTAAAGAAATACAAAAAATAACGTTAAAAAATAGTTGTTTGTTACTCCAAAGTCTAAAGCGCCCCCTATCGGCATTTTTTGAAATTGAACTTTAAAATTTTATTTCAAGAAAATACTGGCATAAAGAAAATTTTTTGCAAAAACCGCAAACGAATCGACCAATTTTTCCATGTTTTATAATCATTTGAAATTTCGGACCCTAAACTTTAATGCCCCCTATCTCCTTGGGAATACGTCTGGGACCCTTAGTCTCCTATTTAATATTATTTGTCTTTAAGTGTACTATAACCCCTTAAAGTTCTGCCCATCTTTTATGAATCACCCTGTATATTATTTAAGCTTATAGAAAAAAATTAATCGTTTAAGTTTAACTTAATAAAGTACTGTGTATTTAAACACTCATTTAACTTGGAATTTTTAAATGCATCAAAATCGCTCGCATTTGGCGAGGGAAAAGTGTTTGAACACACTTAACTCAAATTTCTTATTAAGAGAAATTGTACCTTAATTAGATGGGTTAGTTTTATTTTAAATATACATCTGTATTATAATGCGGCACTTCTACAAGACATATGTGACGTATTTAATTTGTTGATAGGTTATCGAAAAATTAAAATTGCTAATAAAAAAAAATTTGTAAAGCAATGTGATACATTCTGCATTTAGCAACTAATTAGAGAACTATTTTATGTAATAGAGTCCAGAAAATTTGCCTCCCTTCCCAGATATATCAAAGTGGAGAACAGCCATACGGTTTTCATAAGTGGTCGTTATATTCGAGAACCATTCGAGAACGCTCAACAGACGTTACAGGGATGATCGATTCCCATAAAAAGTAAGACTATATATCGACTGTTATTAAGCTATAATTTACAGATACTTACGAACACCGAAAAACTCTCGAGAAACCACTTGATTCCTACGGCCATATATGCGATGGAAATGGGCCCCTAAGAAGGATTCGCACTTGAACGGCTAAGATGAACAGGTCTCTCCGTGAAACTGATATACCACAGAGCAGGCAAAGGATTTTGCAGTGAAAATTATTCCGGTGTTAATTGAGCCGCTAAAAAATTCTGGCCCTTGTCCAGGGAATATGTGTGTCGATAACCCACCGGTAAGTTTAGCAAAAAGTTCGTCTGTCTTGAGAACTATTAACGGAATTCTTTATAAAAAAAATCCTAAGTGTAGCGTGTTGCACTCCATGTGAAATTATAACGTGCACGTCAATAAATAGATTTTTGGTGTACTTTTTGCCATTCCATTTTAAGTACCGTCACAGCAGCATGTCATACTGCATCGAAGATTCTTTACATTTTTGCAACTGAAATTGCTTTTCTATCTTTCACAGTTTTCGAGATAGGGTTGATAACTTTCACGTTTCGCTACTAGAAGGCACTGCATACACTCTCATATAATAACGCATCGTTGCTTTAGTATTGGTAGACAATTGTTTTACAATTCTATGTTTATCCATTAAAGAGATATTTCAATGTATTTGGACTTTAGTTTGCAGTTTGCATCCATATATAGTCTCGAGTCTTGCACAAAATATGTGTTTTGAACATGGAATATGAGTTTTGCTAATACTAAAGAAGCCAAAAAAACGTTTTCTTCTAACTTAAGGTATGATATTGCAGTGGTATTAATGGTAATCAAAACATAAGTGTCCTTTTTGAGAGATAGACTTTTGAAAATGGTTTTGAATGTAGTAATTTCATTTTTAATGGGATATTCATGATGAAGAAATTAAGAAATATTTAGTCATGGAAGAAATCACTCTACTATCTCTCTATTTCATGTTCATATATAATTAATTTGTAAAGTGGTAAACTTTTAAAATTATGTGTTTAGTAGTTACATCCGTAAAAGACAAATCCATCGCGACATGCTATATCCATTAGTTTGAGGCCAGTTGGTGATGAATCTATTGATTTCTAAATATTAATACTGCAATTATATTTTTTATCGTAAAAAAGTACTAGATAACATTTCCTTGTGCCATGAGCTGTAAGATGACAAACTTTTTGTTTTGATTGTTTTTCCTGTGACAGTGAGATAGTGAACTTTACAGAAAGACCCTGGTGCCCCAACTATACTACTTCTGACTCTGACTGTTGCAGATGTCTACTTTTTACCTATAGGTGCGTCTTTTGCGATTGCATCAAAATTGAAAAGGGTCGAGTAACTACTATATCTAAATTTAGGCCACTTGTCGTGCAATGAATGACCCAATTATTTTGGGGCTTAGTTCAAAAATACATTGATCAGTCTCTTTCTTTCTCAGGTGGTACAAATTATAAATCAATTATCAGAATCTAAAACAACAGAACTATTCAAAAGAAATTTAGTAGTAAATATGGAGAAACGCGAATTCAACAAACAATCAATGTTAATTTATCTTTATGTATTATCATCTACGTATAGGGAGGGTAGGAGTATCGGTGAATTTCGGCCATATTGCTATAGAGAGTGTACCTTCATGAAGGACTTTCGATGGGAAAGTAACTCCATTTATCTTTCTCGTACAAGGAAAAACCTGAAAAAACTCCACAGTCACCACGTTCAGAACGCGCTGTTTTTCAACCTGCGAACAACAGTCCAATCTCCTCATTTTGTGGCTAGCACGCACCTAAGTATAGAATGCGTAAGTTTTACCTCTTCGCAATGATACATAATTTTACTTTATATTTGATTAAAAGAACCAAAATTTTCTAATAGATAAGAATACAAAATTTCCGCAAAATCATTTATACTAATATGGATGTTCAAGTTAAAGCAGCTGGCAGCATTCAAATTTTTATGTAGGTAAATAAAACGACAATTAGAAAAAATTATTTTTAATTTTATTCGTTGCTTGTTAATTCTGTGCGATAGAAAATTATTTTCTTTTTTAAACTTTCCAGTCTAAAAGACAACAACAAAAACAACAAAATATTTACATAAAATTTTAAATTGTAAAACCCTATTGCACTTGAGAGGATATACAAGAAAAATTGAGTCCGTCAACCAGCTTGCCTAACGATTAGATGCAGAAATTCATGTTATTATGTAAAAATATACAGGCCAGTTAAATCATTTAAGTAATGTTTATGCCATGCAGTCTAGTAGATAATCGTTATCAAATAACTAAAAAAATGACGACAGACATTTTGGAAACTATGCAAAAGATGGAAGATATCATGAAAAGTATATAAAAAGGCGGTCCTAGCAACTAATTTTCATAATCTAGATTTAAAAGTCCTTCCTGTCAAGACATTCCAAATTATGTAAATGAAACAGGTCAAAATGCTATTAAGAGCATATCGGCTGAATGAGTAAATTTCAGTTTCGTAAAATTGCTTTATGCTTGTTTGCACTTGCATATCTTGCAATGTTCTGAAATGAATGGAATTTAAAGGAAGATTATTCTAATACCATTGTTCGATGTTTTGTGGACATCTATACTACAGCTTTCGTAGCGCCTAAATTTTCTGCCTGCAGTATTTTCACTATTAATCGACTATTTCGTACTACAACGCAAAACAGAATCATTAGGTAAATAACGTTACTTGAATCAAAGTTTTCTAATTTTAAACATTTTTTCGCGTCTTCTGAAGTAGTCAAAAAGAAATTTTCGTCTAATTTTTGCATTTACATATTGTGGAATATCTTCACGCAAACATCATATCAAACAGTATTATTCACATGGCTTAACCAGGATACATTTTTCCACACTTTTCATGGCATCTACCAACCTTTTGTCCAAATGGCATGACTGCTCTTTTTTTTTCTTTGTTATTCGGCGATTGTTACGTACCAGAGTGCAAAGCACATACATTGCTCAAATCACTTAACTTGCTTTTATATTTTTACATATTTATATCCATTTTCGTCAGGAAAACCTGTAGCAGACTAACTTTTCCCTATATAACCACTCCAGTACAATTAGATTTTGTACATTATAATTTATTTAAATAGCCTGAGTTTTTTGCTGTTGTTTCTCGATATATTTTAAGAAAATCTACCCTATTTGATCTATTCTATTCTATATCTATTCTATCTTGATCTATTGTGAAATCTGTTTTCCTTGTTGGAAGGCTGAACTATAAATTATGAAAATATCCAAATATGCACTCAAGGGAGATAGTAATAATGATGAAATCTTTTAAACATATTCAAATTGAATTCTGCAAAACTCGTTTTCAATAGGTCTCAATTTTTTTCGAGTATCAGTTTTGATTACAAAGTTTTTGTCTGGTGTTTGAAGATGGGCACTGATACTTCAAAGAGTCAATCGCATTTTATTTTTACAAATATTTAATGAATAGGCATTCACGTATTACAAATTAAGTGATGCTATTACTCTGCGCAGGAAAGAATAAAATACTCAAAGAACTTTTTCAGGACTTAAAAAAGCATTACTTACTGGAGATTCCTAAGGAAAAGAGGTGTGTTGATTTAGTATTAATAGTATTATATAAAGTGGTTTAAACACTCATGAAAACTTTTTCATTCAAATTCATTGTAATTGTAATTTATAGGAAGATCGTATATTCTTGCAAGTAATCCATCATCTCGTGTCTGTAATAGACTAAATCAATCTAATAACGGCAAATCATTTTCTAAATAAATATAATTTTAAATTTTTACAAGCAAAATATCGTATGTGGTTATAGCAAATTAAAACTGGAGGTTAAATCATCCAGTACATAGATCTCGCACTTGGGTACTATAGGCGAGATGGCATCAATGAAGCAGCGCGCAGATATAAACTCTAACTAGAAGGACGATTTTCAACAGTAAAGTTTGGCTGATCTCATAATTCTTTTAAATACTACACATTACAAGCAGATTTCAATGGTGGCGAAAATGAAGGGAGAAATACTATATTCTGGATAGCCACGCATTGCTGCTAGAGTTTGAAATATCCTAAAAGTTTATTACTGTATAATTAGTAGATCTTTGCTGCGCGACAGGCAGCGGCAATGAAGCATCCCGCAGATATAAAGACTGACTGGAAAATCAATTTGAAACATCAAAAAATGACTTAATTTCTCCACTCTCAAAAACTTTTAAATGAACATAACGAACATGTTTCATTAATGGTGAAAATGAAGTAAAAAGTAGATAACGTTTTGGATTGTCATACACCGTATGATTTTCTGCAAATAAGGTGATGAGTAACTGTGAGACAATTCATTAAATTGACTGTATGTGATTTTTACGACCATAACCTACACGTTCTCGCTCACTATTGATGAAAATATCTTGAAATATTCAGTATTTACACAGGGGACCTAATGCCTAGCATCTGAAAACGTGCATCTGAAACGTAAATGGCATATTTCGATCCTTTATATCGGTTGTGAGTTTTCTGAACATTTTACAGCATTACTTTCGGAAAAACCCACGTATTCAGTACATTACAGATTTTTGTGTATTAGCACCAAGAAACTGACATCAATTAATAGGTAAATGAAGAACTTTGTAAAGCACTTGAAACTTAATATTTTACTATTTTTTACTATCAATTAATTTCAGAGTCTCAAATCACGTAACACATGTAAATTGAATATAGCTAATAAAAACAATAATTTAAAATATTTAACTACAATTCTTTTACGCCAAACAAATCTCAATTTATAACCTCACAATCCAAAGAGTAAAAAACAGTCTAAGATATATATGCATTTGGATTTTTCTTACTTTTGATGTAGTTTCAAACATAAAGTCATATTTCCTGAGAATCATTTTTCAAATGCAGTCAACTGTACTTTTCTTGCTGTAAATGTATAATACAATATTTCATTGAAAGTTGTTTTTACGGGAGTGAAATATTTTTCACCATCTTCTTCGTAAAACATGTCCAATTTCATCAGAAAATTTAGAATTAAATGCTAATAAAAAGAATTTATCAAATAAATATTTTTGTTAAAATATCAAATCTGACATTATTTTTTATAACGTTATTCCAGAAGGAATTGTAAAACGATAATTGTCAATTACGCATATATTTGCCTCGCAAAAAATTGCCTCAAAATAAAATTTATATCATATTCTGAAATTTTTCTATAACCCATGATTATAATTCGAAAATATTTATATACTGTCAGATATTAAAACATTTATTAGTAAATCATATATTATAGCATATATTAAAACATTGACAGCTAGCATATACAAATTTAGTACATTTTGGTAAGTTTCATACAACTTTGAAACCCGAAACTTTTTTGCAATTAATGTGTGTAAATTGGCATAAGTTATATGTTCTAATGATATTATTTTTTATATTTTCTATACATGCAGTGTACGTTATTACATAAGTTGACTATTTTTAAAGGATTTATCTGATACAAATCTTATCATTTGTTATTTCTTCTCAAATTCCTCAGATAAAAATTATTTAATCACATATTCGTAAAGTTTAACATTTTTTTAATGTTAAAAGTAAATAAATTTCCTAAAACGACAAGTTGACTAACATATTTTTTAGAAACTTAAAATGTAACTCCGTTTGTATATTTACCTACATATATGACTAAGATATACGTCAGAATAAATAATGAAAATAAATTAGATTCCACACTGTATGTTTGTTGCAAGTGGACAATATAATAAAAATATATATGGTATAAAGTATAATATCCTCCAATTTTGATAGATTTTGTTGTAAATGTGTCAACAGATTTATATAAGCATTTTAATCTTTTGAAATACATAGTCAATTTGTTTTATGAAACAAAAAGGACACATATTAAGGGGTCGCTGCACTGCTAAAAATTTGCAGCAAACTGTCCAGTCATTTGACCGTTTTTACAGAAAATTGTTACATAACCGTAATTTAACTCTATTCTGACCATAATATGGGCAATAATATGGTCAGAATAGAGTTATAATACGGTTATTTAACCGTTTTCTATAAAAACGGTCAAATGACTGGACAGTTTGCTGCAGATTTTTAACAGTGTGCAATGAAATTCTCCGATCGCGAAATCCTATGTTAACCTATGGAAAATCTTTAAAGCGTGATTACTCATTAATTAATATAATTACTGAAGTAGTTTTCTCGCCATCAGAAAGTGGACGTCAGATGCCGATGATATGCGTATTTAAAAATTGTCCGTAAATTTTAAATATCTTTAAGAAGGAGATCAAATTTCGTGATGTCGAAATTTGAAAGTTTAGAGGGATTTTTGAAATACTTAAAATTTAAGAAGACACTTTTTAAAAACGCTCATTAAAATTGTCTCTATTTAACATTTTTACATACATTCCATAAACAATTTGAAAAATAATAATATCTCGGTAATAATTTAAATTTTGAAATTTTGAGAGCTATTATAACAACCTCAGATAATTACGAATAATTATTGATCACTTCACCTCGGAATTTTTTGTATTCTAACAAAATTAGATGTAAAATACTGACATATACATAGCCAGATTTTAATATATAAGATTAATTAAACGTAATGAAATTCTTAAGATTTCTAAATACTAGCAAATTCTTTATATAAAAAATCATGAAAGCAAAAATATTTCATTATAAATCGCATTTAATGAGAAATGGAACGTCGTTAAAACTACTTTCAGGATTAAAGGGAAAGAAACATAGCCAGAGGTTAATGTCACAGTTAAAATATATATAAATAAATGACATTTTTTTATAATAAATAACGAGCAGGGAAGACCAAGCTATGCTCGGTCAAAATTAAATTTGAGTTCAACTATCGTGACCCATGACCAAATTGACCCACTAATTGAAATTTGTCGAACATGTGACTTAGCTGAACAGTCTTCTCGTGCCCGAAAACCATAGGATGCAAAATTTAGTGTAAATTGAGCCGCTATTTAGATGGTGACCCACACTGACCCAGAAATGACCCACTAATCGAATTTTCTCGAACATGTGACTTAGTCCAATGATTTTCGCGTGCCCGAAACTCGTAGGATGCAAAATTTAATCAAAATCGTTAGAGCCGTTTTTTAGATAAAATTAATTTGACCCGCTTTGACCCAAAAATGACCCAATAATCGAAAGTTCTCGAACATGTGACCCAGTCTTCTAGTGCCCGAAAATAGTCGGATACAAAATTTCGTCAAAATAGTTTGAACCGTTTTTTAGATACAATTAAATTGACCATGACCCAAAATGACCCACTAATTGAATTTTGTCGAACATGTGACCTAGCCCAACAGTCTTCTCGTGGCCGAAAACCATTGGATGCAAAATTTAGTGTAAATTGAGCCGCTTTTTAGATCTTGACCCATAATGACCCAGAAATGACCCCACTAACCGAATTATTGTCCGAATTTTCTCGGACATGTGACCTAGCCCAATGAGTTTATCGTGGTCGAAACTCGTAGGACACAAAATTTAATCAAAATCGTTAGAGCCGTTTAGATAAAATTAATTTGACCCGCTTTGACCCAAAAATGACCCACTAATCGAAAGTTCTCGAGCATGTGACCCAGCCCAATAGTCTTCTCGTGCCCGAAAATGGTCGGATACAAAATTTCGTTTAAATCGTTTGAACCGTTTTTTAGATACAATTAGCTAGACCATGACCCAAAATGACCCAAAATGGCCCACTAATCGAATTTTCTTGAACATGTGACCTAGCCCAACGGTTTTTTGGTGCCCCAAAACGGTAGGATAAGAAATTTTGTCAAGATCGTTAGAGCCGTTTTTAAGATAAAATTTGCATATATAACCACACACAAGATTTGCTCGTATTAGAATATATGATATTTCTTCAATGACTGGAAAAAAAAATCTCACACACAGAAGTGTCGATAAAATCATATTACTACTCAGTAAATAATGAGAACATATAAAGATAATATCAAGATATGCTACTCATAATCAAATCTATAGGTAATAGACATTATATGTAAGAGAATTTCGCTGTTCATATTATAATTTGTGCTATTAACAACCTACTATTTCTATATGACAAATTCCTTTGCATTAAAACATTTTTAATTTGAAAACGTTATTTTCATAGACAGCTTTATTTAATTTTATTTATTTTTTAGTTTGCTATTAAAGTAATAGATATTATCTTGTAAGAGTACCTTGTTCTTTCTGACGAAATGTAGCTTGTGGTGGTAAACTACATATCTTTTGCTATATGATTAAATCTTTTGCTTTAAAACAATTCTTATTTGAAAATTTAATTTACATTTTTCTATTCCATTATTTCCTACAAATACAATTTCCACGTATTAATCCCTCTTACTTCAAAGAAATTAATTAAAGTTATTTATTGCATTCTAAATAATTATGTATTAAAATTGTTTAATATGAAAATATCATTGCAAAATATCTCTCTAAATCCCAGATACTTTTAAATTCACTCAGAAGATATAAATATAAAAGGAGAAAAAATATCCATATAAAAAGTCTAATGGTACATAAAACATCGTTACATACATTTTTAGGATTAGATGGAAAGGGGGTTCTGGGGTGGCCAGAGGTTAATTAGATAGTTAGATGATATCAATAGAAATATAGAGAAATTATTTTTTAAACTCTCTTCAACAACAAGTACTAAAAGAAAATGCCACATTTGTAACGACGAAAACAATCACCTTTTTAATCATTACGTATTGATAATATCATGATATTTTATTGAAAAAAATGATTAAAAAAATAATCATCATGCTTTACAACAATTGTGGTGTTTGCATCTAGTTTATGATTATTGTAACAGGCCTTTTGCTACATGCTAAATTAATTTCAATTAAAACAATTTGAATTTTTGAATTTAATTAGTGATAACAGGGTTTCTTATTTTGACAAGCTATAAATATATAATTTTCCATCTTTAAAAGATTTTGATTGAATCAGTAATTTTAAAAATGCATAAGTCTAAGAATTAAACTTTTCAAAGAATCAATTAAAACTGTGTTACAAAAAAATGATAGATTTTTTAAGAACTTTTCTGTTCTCACTGTATTTCTTGAATATTTAAATAAGATCATAGGTTATTAGTTGTTTTATAAAAATTAAAATTTAATCCTCTAACCGGTTTACCCGTATTTTTCCGTTTCCCAAAAACACCTTAAATCGGTTGTATCCAAAAATAATTATAACAGATTTGTAATTTAAGATATATGAATGATAAAGAGATGTGAAGTGTATTTTAGAAACAAACCTTAAATTAAATTAAAGGAAATTTAAATTAAAGGAAAGAAAATTAAAAATAATATTAGTTTTACAAGCATTTTCATGAAGAGGAAGGAGATCCCTCAGACGCTCAGAGGGAAAAAAACTTTATAAAAAAGAATTTGGACATATACTGTTTTGGCATTCAATGGGATTTAATGCCCTACAAATTATAGAAAAAATACATTATTGATATTTTTATTTTTATTTGATAAAATAGACATAAACACTTACGTCTGCATCTTAACCCTTAAATCGTACTCGCGCAAATTCACACAGCAAAATTTTCCATGTGGTGCATTTTGTATATCATACATTTCTAAATTTCTAAGAAAATATATTAATGTTTTTTTCATTATGTTTAAGACAAATATAATTACCGTGTATTACAACTTTATAAAATAGGCATATATGACGATATTTTTTAAAATACGTATTTATAAGATGCAATTTTAGATTTATAATATTCTGTTCAATGATGTACAAAATACACTGTCGCAAGTAAATAAGGGTGAAGGATTAACATTAGGTTCATAGGTGCCAAATATTACGGGTTTTCAATACCACTATTTCCTAATAGAAATATTAACCTTATTAAATCACAGAATTCTGTCATTAAGTTATGCAAAGATTACTTCTCGAAAATAGTGGTACAAAAAATTATAATCCTTGTCACCTACTCATTAAAGCAAATACTCATATTCACAACCCTGTTCGATCATATTTTCCTCTTTTGTTGCTGTTATATAT
Source organism: Maratus michaelseni (assembly GCA_963931845.1). Classification (NCBI taxonomy): domain Eukaryota; kingdom Metazoa; phylum Arthropoda; class Arachnida; order Araneae; family Salticidae; genus Maratus; species Maratus michaelseni. The sequence goes on along the minus strand of OZ007587.1, from coordinate 302,898,756 downwards.
ATTGGTACATATATTGGAACATATATTGGTACTGTCATTGACTAATGTTGTTTTTGTAATATACGACAATTTTAAATAGCAATGGATAAATAAACCTATTTATGTTTTGTCTTCACATGTGGGCCTTATTCAAGCATACAATAAAAAACTGCATTTTGAAGAAAAAAATGACTTAAATAGTTTTTAAATTACCGATTAAATTATTACCTTAAGATAATATTTGAAAAGTCTGAGCATTTCAGGAAAGCTGCAAATATTGCCAAAATTTCAACATAAATACTTCAATATTTTTTTACATTTACCTTTATTTAATATTCTTTAAAACTGTGAAATTGCAGTTAATAACTGTATCCCTTATTTTCATAATAACACGAATATGAAAATTTTCAACTTGAACAAATAGATGAATAATTTTAATTTACTTGAATATGATGAATTGTTTCACAAATCAAACATTTGTAATTTTTTAATAAAGACAAAGAAAATATCATAGAAAATAACATTTTAATAAATCATTCACTCAGGTAATTGTACCGCAAAATACACATTCAAAGATTTTTGTAGTTTCTCTTTAAATATATTTATTAATATTGGTAATAATAACTTATTTCGTATAAGAATAACTTGTGTCTAATTAAAGCAATAACGATTTACAAATTAATAAAAAGTAAGAATTTTTATATTCTGAAAACTACAGCAAAATATCTATTTTAAAAAAAAAGGCGCAATAACTTGTATACTTTATACAATTATTGGTTACTTCTATGAAAGAGTAAAAGAAATTTTAAAAAATGAATCAAAATACTAAATCCTTAACGAGGAACTATTTAGGGTACAAGAATTTAAAATTAATATTTTAATGAATTTCAACATCTGGTGTAAAGAAAATTGATTTTTAGAACTTCTTTTCAGAGACGTAGAAGTAAAATGACCATCGTTTCAGCTTTTTCTAAGTATACTTTAAACAGTTACTCAATAAAATTGTGTTTGAAGGTATATTTTAGAGGACTCCCAACATGATTTTTTTTGTATATAAAATGTACCACATTAAGAAACTTCAAAAAATAATTATTTAACTATTTTTCTTAAGTGAAATAAACTTATTTTAAAAAAAAATTGAAGCAACTGACACTTTTTGTTTTGTTTATTATGCACTACGTTCTTATCATTCAAAGTGCTCAGATTTTACTCAGATTAAGTTCATCAAAATCCAGATTTAATGGTACTTATACAGTAAGTATCAAAAATAAGTCACTGTTAAAAATTTGCAGCAAACTGTCCAGTCATTTGACCGTTTTCTACAAAAACGGTCACATAACCGTAATTTAACTATATTCTGACCATAAAATGAGCATTAATACGGTCAGAATATAGTTTAATTACGGTTATATAATCGTTTTCTACAAAAACGGTCAAATGACTGGATAGTTTGCTGCAAATTTTTAACAATGTAACAAATAAAAATAAAAAGATACATCCGCTTTTATTCGCAGTTCGTTCACAATAAAAACAAAACAAATTAGTAATTGGATTCAAAATATTGTTTCTTTCAGAATATAAATGAATTTTTTGAACTAGGAAATGTCTATATATTAAAAATGCAACAACTTTGTTTTTTGAAGTTATAACACCCACTTTCGACACCATATTTGAGTACCTTGGACATAACCATTCCACCAGAAAAAAAGAAAAATACAAAACCGCTACAAAACTTTAAAAAATAAAAATAAAAAGATACATCCGCTTTTATTTGCAGTTCGTTCACAATAAAAACAAAACCAATGTGTAATTGGACTCAAAATATTGTTTCTTTCAGAATATAAATTAATTTTTTGGAATAGGAAATGTCTATATATTAAAAATGTAACAACTTTGTTTTTTGAAATTATAACACCCACTTTCGACACCATATTTGAGTACCTTGGACATAACAATTCCGCCAGAAAAAATGAAAAATACAAAACCGCTACAAAACCGCTTTTAAAAATAAAAATAAAAAGATACATCCGCTTTTATTCGCAGTTCGTTCACAATAAAAACAAGAATGCGTAATTGGACTCAAAATATTGTTTCTTTCAGAATATAAATGATTTTTTTGGGCTAGGAAATGTCTATATATTAAAAATGTAACAACTTTGTTTTTTGAAATTATAACACCCACTTTCGACACCATATTTGAGTACCTTGGACTCAATATTCCGTCAGAAAAAATGAAAAATACAAAACCGCTACAACACCGCTTTAAAAAATAAAAATAAAAAGATACATCCGCTTTTATTCGCAGTTCGTTCACAATAAAAACAAGAATGTGTAATTGGACTCAAAATATTGTTTCTTTCAGAATATAAATGAATTTTTTGGACTAGGAAGTGTCTATATATTAAAAATGTAACAATTCTTTTTTGAAATTATAACACCCACTTTCGACACCATATTTGAGTACCTTGGACATAACAATTCCGCCAGAAAAAATGAAAAATACAAAACCGCTACAAAACCGCTTTAAAAAATAAAAATAAAAAGATACATCCGCTTTTATTCGCAGTTCGTTCACAATAAAAACAAGAATGCGTAATTGGACTCAAAATATTGTTTCTTTCAGAATATAAATGATTTTTTTGGACTAGGAAATGTCTATATATTAAAAATGTAACAACTTTGTTTTTTGAAATTATAACACTCACTTTCGACACCATATTTGAGTACCTTGGACATAACCATTCCGCCAGAAAAAATGAAAAATACAAAAACGCTACAAAACCGCTGTAAAAAATAAAAATATAAAGATACATCCGCTTTTATTCGCAGTTCGTTCACAATAAAAACAAGAATGTGTAATTGGACTCAAAATATTGTTTCTTTCAGAATATAAATGAATTTTTTGGACTAGGAAATGTCTATATATTAAAAATGTAACAACTTTGTTTTTTTAAATTATAACACTCACTTTCAACACCATATTTGAGTACCTTGGACATAATCATTCCGTCAGAAAATATAGTGCATATACTTTCATTTAAATCTTCAATGAAATTTATGTAGCGGTTAATTCATATATTTAGAAAAAAATAAATCAAGATGAGACAGGCAAAATGTTCCAAGTCATTTAATTACTAACCATAAAAATTATAGACGAAATCTAAAAATAACATAAACGGGTTTTGTTTAAAAGAAAATTTTAGATTATTCTGCTAGCGCTTGGAACTTTCGTGGGCCTTTTGTATTTTTCATTTTTTAAACGTATACATTTTGTAGGCTTATTTTTATATTTTTTATTTCTTGATCATAAATTTAATTTAATTTGTACTTTATTTATTTTTGGGTGAAAGCTGTCTTTTTGGTGTATATTTTTATTTTTTGCTCTTTTTGAGACCATTTAATTTTTTTAATGTAATTGTTGATCTGGACTTTGGTTAGGGTCATAAATCTAAGATCCACATTGCTCTTACTAAGGATTTGAAGCCCGTGGACACACGAATTCTATATAATAAAAACGTTTAAAGTTCTAAAGAAAATTTTTCATACAAATTTTCTTATAGTTTCTACGATTTACTTATGTGTGATTGAATAATAAAAGAAGACGGTCTTTTTAGACCGTCGAAAATAAATATTACATTGTATCTTGAACATCATGTTTGGAATGAGCTGTAAATTTACACATCAATGTGTTTGACGATGTTCATTGTTGTTTCATAAAAATACTGTAGGTATGTAGGAAGCAGTTTTACACTTCACTGACGTATAAAACTTTCAAGCTTTCAATAATATTTCGTCAAATGACTTTTCTTGTTTAGAACCAGACATGTTGTACTAAAATCAAAATAGTGGTGTTTCGTTTTATTAATGTTTTCATCATTTATTAGAGAAGGTAATTTTAGAAAACGAAATGAAACTTCTGAAGAGAAACCAAAAGGAAAACACACCGATTCAAAATCCCAGTTTGCGCATATATTAAATAAAACTTGTGCAATAATTTCGACCTCTTGAATTTAATTTGAGAATTTATTTTGCTGTTTCACAGGACGAAAATAAAGAAGGACAAAAATAGAAATTCTTTTATAAAGTCACTATCTTAAAATAAATTTTTTCTTCTTCTATTACCCAACAAAAAAGGTGTTTTGTATGCAAGTAAAATGTTTGAAAATTCTCTGATGATTTATTCGTTAATGGAGAGACTTTGATAACAGTGTCAAATAACATTTCTTTGCAAATAATTTCCAACTGTGTTTCTTTGTACATTGTGTGAATATAAATCAACACGCAAAGATTGCATGAATGATTTCGAGAATACCAAAATTCTGTTTTGTCTCTTCTTTTAAAGTCATTTAATGTAAATGTGTCTTTTTTATAAAGTAACATTAATTTCTTTGTAAATTAAATGTGATAAGGTACACAATTTCGTATATATGAGTGAATAAATATGTATATGTGTGTATCCATACATGATGATGGTTAATTAAAAATTCTAAAATTTTTCTTTAAAAGCTTTTTTATTATTATTTCAAATTTATTGTATAATTTTAAAAAAAGTCTAAGTATCTAACGTAAATGCACATATAGTGGGCCATGTACCTGTAGTGAGCCACTAATTTTTAAATTTAAAAAACTAGCCTCCAAAGAATTTCTGAAAAACGACTGAAAGAAATCTGATTGACTAAAACCCTTAATTGTTAAATGGCAATAAACTCTTTGGAATAATATTTTCAGAGGAAGTTTATTTTCTAGGGAAGTGTATTTTTTCGCATGTCTTCAAAACTGATTCTTATAGACTTCATTAAGATATAAGTTTTTATTTTATTTTAAATATGATGTTTTAATTTCCATTAACCCTCTAAAACCCTTGGTAGCATATATGCTACCATCAGTGTTGCCAATTTAGTGGATTCTTTTATTCAGATATTCCAAATTCATGCCAGATTTTTGGAATAGATATCTTTCCTTTATTTATTGACAGGCATTCAGTGACTAAAAAGAAACAAAAAATAATAGTTGTTATTTCTGGTGTGAATTCCGTTTTTACTAATTTTGGAATTTTTAGAATACATTCTACTATGGGAATTAGAGGGTTAAACTGCCGTTTGTATACTCTGTTATACTCTACATTTGTTATATAAGCCAAAACTTTAAAATATTATATTAGTTTTTAGAGGTGGCCCACTTCTGGTTCATTATTTCTTAAATTGTAAAAATAGGTGGCCACTACTGGAGCATATGAGAAATCATATTTTTATACTTAATTTATTTAAATTAAATATTGTTTGTTGTTCTAAGTTTTTTATATAATTTACTTAGGTTTTTGTTCTTCAGAATCAATACTAGAAAAGAGCACCGCTATTGTTGCAAAAGTGACCTGCTTCTGGAGCAGCGAAAAAGTAACTTCACTAAGCTATCAAACATGTGATTATTTAAAAAAAGTTATTAGCTGAAATAGTTTGTACTTCAAAGTTGGTTTACTGGTTGGTTGGTTAAACTTCCATCATTGAATGTTTATAGAGTTTTAAATGTTTATGTGTTAATTAAAAAACTTTATACTTATTACCTTGTATTCTTCAATCCTTGTATTTCTCTAAAATTTAGATTGTTTTTGTTTCTAATCATATGCCAAAAAGTAACACAATATTAAATAGTTAATCATTTTTCTTATGTGCAGAAAAACATAATTTAAACGAACTTCAATAATAAGACTTTTCTATAAATGGTACTGCTATAGGTATAGATACAAATTCACATAAACACAAATTGAAAGCAATTAAATGTCAGCATATTTCTTTGTCTCCTAAAATGCCTTGCTTTGTAAGAAATATTATACTTCTTTAAGAGAATATAAATCATTCTAATAGTTAAATTAACCATTTAAAATGGTTATTTAACGAAGCAGTTTTCAACATTCATGAAGACCAGGGGGCAGATAATTACTATGATTTCGATGACAAACTGTATTATTACCAAAATCTTCCTGCATAAACTGTCTACAAAATAAATAAAATAAATAAATAAAAATTATAATATGTTTTTTTTCTCCTCCCCCTGTAATTAAATGATTGACTTATTATTTATCATTATTGAGAAGCAAAAAATAGGCAATTCTTTTTTTAATTACGGAACTTTAAAGACTGCTCGGAAACACTCAAGAGCAGCAGACATTTCGGTGAGGAGAAAATAATAATTTTGATAACTGTGCATTTTTTGTTACTAAAAAGTAACAAATAGGACATAAAATGTAATATAATTTAAAATTTTTAAACTTTCTATACTGAAGAAGGCAAAGAAGTAGCAAGAGGATTTTCAAGAGATTTGCTCTAATGCTTACTATTCGCATTGCTAGAAATTGATAAATTTCATTGTTTTTGCCTCCTGCCATTTGTAGGATTCGTACACTAAAACATGAAAACGCATTTTTATTGTCAGACGAGAATTGCAAGAGGAGAAGATGAATATTGAAAGAACTTTTTTTAACAGAAATCTGCCAGAACACAGAAGATTTTCTCCCAGAAATTTATAAAATATGAAAAGACAAAACCAAGGACTACTTAAAGCATAAACTAAGCCCTTCGAAAAAAAATGTTGCTCTAATGCTTACTATCCGAATTGATTAAAATTGATAAATCTCAATGTTTTTCCCCTGCCATTTGTACGATTCGGACACTAAAAAACATGAAAACGCATTTTTAGTGTCAGAAAACGTTGAAAATGCATAAAATTTTATGTATCATAACGCGGTACGTTTGGGTCGTAGAAGATGGGACTTTTTATTGTTTAACTTGTTAGAGCACAGATGAAGTTTGTATAAATAGAACTTATAGTATCTAGGAACCGTATAAAATTTTAAATTTCGTAACTTTAAAAAAATTAACAATTTTACGTAAATGGTTTTTCAATGATGAATATCAACATTATGTTTCTGCAATTGGAACTAGACCTGTACAAATAGCGGCGGCGTAGGAATTATATATTGGTCAACAATAAGAAATGAAGGTAAAAAAAATTATATTGCAGATTGCATGGCATTCGATATTATGTAAACATGAGATTAAAATTTAAAAAAACATTCGCGGAACAGATATTATGGTCCTGATCTGCAGATTTACTAGCGAAATTATTTAACGTAACGGAAACTTCCCAAAACTTCTAAATGTGTTTTCATTATTGTGTATACTTAATTCTTGAACTGCAAAACTAGTTATAACTTTTGTATGGTACGCCGTAAATTCAAGAGTTGAGTGGCTCACTTCTGGGAGGGGGAGAGGGGAGGGGGACAACTGATGCATCCGAAATATACTAAGCTCACTAGTGCACTGTAAAAAAACTCAGAAGCGTTTCGGCACAAGACGGAAAGGTTTCAGGAAATTTATAGTAAACTTTGTGTTCTCCTCAGTTACTTGTTATTTCGGAATCGTTACACGTATTTTCGGAAAAATATTCAAAGCGGTGAATTATTCTGAAGAAGTCAGAAACGTTACATTCCATACCGGAAATGTTTTCTAATAGGTAGTGTAAAATGATGGTTACTGAAAAATTCGGAAATGTTACACTCATTCCGTGTAAAGTTTTAAAATGGAATTCGAAATGAAGTAATATTTGCGCATGCTCATCTACTCCGACCTATTGCACATGTCATTATCACGTGATTTCTATTGTTCTTGAGAGGAAAGACAGCTTAAAACAGATGCAGAAGCAATGTATTTATATGAGCTGTAAGTATTCTGTTTTATAATTTCTTTTATTTGAGAGAACAATATGCTTTTAAAAAATATATATATTATCAGATTCTATTTTATTGCATATTAATATTACATTTGCAGTTAATCTTTTGTTGTATACACAAAGTTAAATAACTCGTTCGATAGTTTCTTTATAATCTTGTTCCATGAATCTATATCTATAATAAATATTAGATATTGGATTGATGAATAATAATGTAGTAGTAGTATTAATGAAGTACAGATAGCACCGTATATACGTCTTTAACATCTTTTCTATTTGAGATCGGTTCCGTTTCATAACTTTTCTAATGATGAAATGTATCGTTTATATGACAGAACAAATTCCTAATTTCACTTATACTATACGTTTTTCCTTCATTTTTTATGAATCAAATATTTATAAATAAATATAATTGAAAATTTGATTTATAAATCTCTAATAATTCTTTCTTAAAACCCGGTCTCGTGAATTCTATGCTGTAAACAGATACATATGCATTATGAAAATGCTTTATTTCCCAAAATATATGTATTATTTTTAATACCTTTAAATAAATATATTTTTTAATCTTGTAAGTATAGATATTATGTCAAAAGATTTCGTATCTGTAAATAATTATTTTATTTTATGAACTGTATACTTATAAAAATATATTTTTTTCTCAGGTTATCTCAGCACTTCTCAAGTTATACGAATAAAATAATACCTTTAAATGAATATATTTAGAAGCATAAGATAGTTGTAAAACCCTACATTAAAAATATTTACAAACAGACAAAACATTTTTATCAATATATCTATTTATAAGTATACAATTCGTGAAAATAAAACAATTACCACAGATATAAAATATTTTCAAATAGTATAACTATTTACAAGATTTAAAAAAATGTTGAAAGGTATTACTAAAATCTATCTATTTATAAGTATAGGGAAATTAAATACTTTCATTATCTATTTAGAGGATGGAACTCATGAGGCTGCATTTAAAAAGAGAATTATTTATAGATCCATAAATCAAATTTTCAACGTTATTTATTTACAAATATCTGATTCATAAAATCTGAGTGAAAAACGTATAGTATAAGTGAAATTAGGAATTTGTTCTGTCATAAAAACGATACATTTCATCACTAGAAAAGTTATGAAACGGAACCGATCTCAAAACGAAAAGATGTTAAAGACGTGTATACGATGCTATCTGTACTTCATTAATACTAGTATTATATTATTATTCATCCATCAAATATCTAATATTTGTTACAGATTCATGGAACAAGAGTATAATGTAACTATCGAACGAGTTATTTAACTGTGTATACAACAACTTCTAAACTTGTTGTACTTGTAAACTTGTAGTAGGTAAACTAAAGAAGCTTCCATACGACTCAACTTTGTTCCTACAAAGGAAAATTTGGAAGCCTCTCTACAGTATAAGGACATACTCTCAAATTTGGAATTATTTTTAAATGACAGAAGTATTTGTCATAGAATTAAGTTTTTTCAAAATTTATTTCGCCTGCATAAATAACTTTAAAGTGAATCTATCTTGAGTAGCAGTCTAATAATAAAAGGTGAATAATAAAACGAGTTCAGAAAAATATATGTTTCACACCAGAAATTACAGAAAGTTTATAATATTGCTAATTCTAGAGTATAATTCATCTACAAGATTATATTTCATAGGATCATTTCTGTAGTGTGATTAGATTTATAAAAATATTTCACAGAAAAACTTTTATTTAAAATTGTTTTGTAACGCAGAATACCACTTCCAAAAAAAAATAGACTCTTCCCGGCGAAACGCGCCACGCATCACGCGATCTAGAAATACGTTCGTTGAGTTGTCATGTGAGCTTGCCGGAGAGAAGTATGTTTTTTCGAAGAGCGGTGTTGTAAATAGAACGTGATGTGTTTTTTGTCCTCCGGAAATGTAAAAAGTGAAGTCTTATATATATACGTGTAATGTGCCGTTTGTGATGTGTGTGTTTTATGTCAACATGTAATAAAATTTATGAAAATACCAGCAAAGTATGGTTCCTGGTGTTATTAAAGAAATATTCTTTCAGCCCCGAGATACTAAAGCTATATTTATTCTACAGTGTTGATACAAAATTGGCTACCCAACTCGGTCTAGAAATCCACAGGGCCACAGCCATTGCTCCTCAAAATACAACACTACCGGCAACACTTACCGGCTCACTATATAAGTGATATTATGATAATGTGATTATGGTATTATGAATAATGATATAACGATTTATTTCTACAAATCCGCAGTTAGAATGCTGTGTGATTTAGTTCTACAAATCCAGTGAAAAAATGCAAAGTTCTCTATTTCTACAACGACAGATCCGAAGTGAAAGTGCTATGTGATTTATTTTTCTGCAAATAAAATTCGCAGTGATATAGTTTTACATCGAGAAGGATCTTAGGATCTTATTTCAGTGTTGGAAGCTTTTTCGTTTCTCAGCAGAATCAAGAAAATGGCGCAAACGATCGTCGCGATTGCATCATATGATAAGTGTAAATTGTTAACGTGTGTTTTAAAACGGATCCGTAATTTGTTTTTTAATAGCTACAAATAATGCATTCTTGAGTTTAATTATTCTTATTCTTAACTTTATTTTAATGATTCATAACATTATTTTGGTGCATTATTTTGTTCTTACATTATTTCCCCTTCACCCCTTCCCTACTTTTGATTTTATTCTTGAATGCTTATTGTGACTGCGTTGAAAGAAAATTTTTATTGATTCAGAAAAAAAAAGGTAAAACTGATATCAGTTTCAAGTAAAATTATTATATTATCGTTTTCAGGTCAAATTAATATAAAGTATTCGTAATTTTATTGCAGTTATCATAAAGATGTTTTGTTTTTTCTTTTATTATTAGTTTTAAAAGAATTGATTACTTTTGTTTTCTTTTATTATTGATTTAAAATAACTGAGTACAATTTCGATATAAATGTTTGTTCTTATTTAATGTTGAACGTAAGTATTTAATTCTGAGTTCTTGATTTATTGAGAAGAAAAGCATTGTTGTGAAATTTAAAAGTGAATGAGTAAGTTATGCAAGTTTTGATTTTATTAAGGTAGAAAGTTTTTTTTTTTTTAAGTTGTTCTGAACAAAACCGATATTAAGCTGCCTTAGTAATTAAAAAATAATATTGGTTGAAAATTTAATTATTTAGTTATGTGTTTTGATTTCATTTAGAATATTATTTAATGGACAATTATATTATGCAGTTACGTGTTTTGATTTCATTTAGAATATTTATTTAAGTGACAATTATTCAGTTATGTGTTTTGTTTTCATTTAGAACATTATTTAAGTGACAACTATTCAGTTACGGTTTTTATCTCATTTGAAATATTTTGAATGTGTCGCGTTATGAAATTCAGTTTATTTAAATCAAAAGAGATTTAATGTTTGTTCTGTTTTGTAGTAAGAGTTCGTATTATGGTTAAAGATCACTGTTTTGTTTTATTAAAAGTTTATATGATTTGTAACGGCACAGCTCACGTTTGGGGTACGGTTTAAACGAATTTTTTGGCATTTATAGGGTTTTCGGCTAGTTGTTTTGCTAAAATTTAAAATGTCTGAACTTAATAAAGCTCGCAAAGAGGATTTGTTCCAGATTGCGTTAGAAATGAATTTAGATGTGCAAACCACTATGACCGTTGTCACATTGCGGGAAAAAATCAAATCCTCCCCCTCGTTCGATGTTGATTTTGTGAATTCATTAGTCAGGAATCAAATTGCAACTCGGGAAGAAGAACAACGTAGGCGGGAATTAGAGGATAAACAAAAAGAAGCAGAGTTAGCACAGCGTAAACTGGAATTAGAAAAAAAGCGTAGGGCAGAAGAGCTGGAATTAGAAGAGAAGCGTAGGACAGAAGAGATGGAGTTTAAAAAGCTTGAGATGAATTTTGAGCTTGAGAAGCTTAAGTTACAGGTTCAGAGCCAAAGTGTTTCCAGTGGAGTAGTAGGTGGTAATGCGACAGGGATAATATCTAACGCGGAAAGTAAGATAGTTGTCCAAAGGTTGTTGCCTACATTCAGGCCAGAAACAGATGATGTAACTTTGTTTTTGGTGCTCCTGGAACGCCAGTTAAAGCTCTCGAAGGTACCTGAGCATCTATGGGTATCGTATTTACTCAGTGTTGTCCCATCTTCTATTTCTGCGCTTATCGCTCGTCAATCAGAAGAGAACGCTTCGAATTTTTCACATGTAAAAGATTTACTTCTAAAACGGTTTAAAATTAGTGCCGAAAAATTCAGGCTGCTGTTCTTTGCTCATCGCAAGGTAAAAGAAATCTCTTGGCGAGATTATTACTTCGAACTTCGAGCTTATTTTAAAAACTGGCTTAAAGAGTTAACTGTAACGTCATTTGAAGCACTCCAGGATCTGATCATAGCAGATCAAATGGAAAGGCGCGTGCCTGTTGATTGCAAACAACATATGTTAGATGACTGGGAAAATTTAAATTCGCCAGTCAACCTCGCCAAAAAACTATATGCCTATGAAATCATAAGAAGTACGTTTCCAAAAAGAGATCCGGTTCTACTCCAAGTGAAAAAAGAGATTTCTCGTCGAGATAATAATTGGAAGCAGAGTAAGCCTCTAAAAGAAAACAGATCTCTTCCTAAGTTTAGTAATCGACGTTTTGAATCCGATATTGTTTGCTATGGATGTGGTAAACTGGGATTTATAAAGAAGAAATGCCCAGATTGTACCACTTCAGTTAAAAAAGAGAATGTGTAAGCACATCGTCTTAAGTTGTTTAAATACTTCAACAGTTTCAGCTCCAAATGTGCCTATCACGATCTGCAATAAGAAAGTGTTAGTCTGTGCAGATACGGGAGCGAATCGTTCCATTGCGGGAGAACGTATGTATGAGCTATTTTTAAAAACTGGTGTTGTACTGAAACCTCATACTCATGATGTCACGTTGGCTGACGGAATTACAGTAGCCAGAGAAACTTTGTCTGCTACAGTTTCAGTAGAGATTGAAGGTCGAGTCTTCAAAACGAAGTTCATTATATTACCAAATGCTAAGGGTAATAGAATGCTTTTAGGCATGGATTTTTTGCACAATGCTAACATGGTGTTAGATACTGCCAACAAAACGTAGTATTTCAGTAATAAACCTCAGAAAAAGTTTCATTTCGTAGATGAATACGTTGAAGAAAATAATTCGTCAGCTGGTGCGGTAGAAGTTAGTCCATACACCTTACGTGAAGATGAAGGAAAAAATTTAACTTCTGACGAAAGAGAAAAGCTTAATGGTCTTCTAAAAAGGTATGAAAAATGCTTTCAACCAGGGGGAGAAACAACCCCGTATGTTGAGCATCGTATCAATACAGGTGATAGTGCTCCTATTGCTGTGCCACCTTATCGGATGACTCCTGCTAAAAGAGAAATTCTTAAGAAAGAAATCGATGGTGTGGTGAACGATTTTAGAGCAGTTGTGGAAAATGACAATTTTGTTCCTGAAATAATTCCATATCTTAAACCTCTTGCAGATGTTTCAAAGAAAATGAAAGAGCGAGTTGAGATAAAACAAGATCAGCGTAAGAAATATTATGATAAAAATCGTAGAAAATTTTACACCGGGTGAAAAAGTATGGGTTACCTTACACCCTGTGAGCAAGGCAAGTAACCAGAAAACAGCAAAGTTTATGCCTAAGAGGGATGGGCCATATGTAGTTTTGACTCAAAAATCACTGGTGACATATGACATTGCCAGTCTAGACAATCCTACTCAGAGAATTGGGTCTTATCATGTTTCAGCCTTGACACCATTCCAAGAAACTGAAACTACTCCAGTTGCAACCCTGAGAAAAAGAGAGAGACCTAGAAAACATCCTGTTTCCTCTCCGAGACGTATGTCGGAAACGGAGGGGGAGGATGTAACGCAGAAAGCCCCTTCAAAAAAAAATAGACTCTTCCCGGCTAAACGCGCCACGCATCACGTGATCTAGAAATACGTTCGTTGAGTTGTCGCGTGAGCTTGCCGAGAGAAGTATGTTTTTTCGAAGAGCTGTGTTGTAAATAGAACGTGATGCGTTTTTTTGTTCTCTGGAAATGTAAAAAGTGAAGTCTTATATATATACGTGTAATGTGCCGTTTGTGATGTGTGTGTTTTATGTCAACATGTAATAAAATTTATGAAAATACCAGCAAAGTATGGTTCCTGGTGTTATTAAAGAAATATTCTTTCAGCCCCGAGATACTAAAGCTATATTTATTGTACAGTGTTGATACAGTTTTACTTTTATATTTATCGTATTCTGTACTTTATTTATTTTAGGAAGATATTTCTCGCTCGATTCGAAATGCTTTCATCTGGTGCCTGTCAAATTACAAGTTGTTGGTATGTTTAGTGTTAACTGATATTATAAAAAGCACAGAATATTTACACAAAAAATTCTATTAAAAATTGTAAAACTTTTAATTTTTTTTTAAACTAGTTAAATTTATACTGAATAATACACAATATAATACTTTATGTAGTTCAAAATATATTCGTACCTCAAATCTTTTTCTTTATTAGTAAGTTTCTTGTTGAAAGAAAATAATTCTTATAGAGCCTACATTTTTTTTCCTTTTTTTTTATCTATATCCTATGCCTCTATTAGACATTTTTACTACAAGAAGACTTATACGGTAATATGTCACATAAACACATTTAATCAGGGTTCTTTCTCCGAAGAGGACAAACTAATTCATTACGAACATTTATTTTTCAGGAAATTTCTACTATCTTTCCGGATATATATTTCCCATTAATGGAGTAAGTAAAAACAGTTTGCAAAAAAACACTCTTTTAATTTTTTTAATCATTTTTTTCCTTATGTTTAGTACGACATTTAATATTAGCAGTTTATTTTACTGTGTAATGTATGCTTATAAAAAACACTAAATGTTTACTCTAAACATCCTGTTAAAAATTATAAAAATTTGCATTTTTTTAACCACTTGAATTTATACTGAATAATACATAAAAGGATACTTTATGTAGTTCAAAATCTTCTCTTACCTCAAATCTTTTTCGTACACTTTCAAACAACGTTGCCTAGTTTAAAGAAAATAATTCTTACTTACATTTCTTTTTTTCCTTTTTTTATCTATTTCCAATGTCTCTATTAGACATTTTTACTACAAGAAGACTTATTCGGTAATATGTCACATAAATGCATTTAATCAGAGTTCTTTTCCCGAAGAGGAAAAACTAATTAATTACGAACATTTATTTTTCATGAAAAATCTACTATCTTAACGGATATATATTTAACGTTTAAATGAGTAAGCAAAAAGTGTTTGCAAAAATTAAACTCTTTAAATTTTTGAAATCAAAATATTCTTCCTTATGTTTAGTATGACATTTAAGATTACCAATTTATCTTCTTGTGTAATGTATGCTTATACAAAATACTTACACATGTATATATATATATATATATATATATATATTTATTTATTACATATATAGTTGAAAAATTCTTTATTAAACATAAAATGTGCCACAAAGTGTACACTTATAAAATAAAAAATAAAAGTATAAACCAGAACATAATAAAATGAAAGATACATTATAACGTAACCATGAAAAATTAACTAAAATCAACATAAATAACCAAATAAAATACTAAATTAATGAACAAAAACAAACCAGGACAAACCAGTAGACAGCCTGTGTGGCTGGCGACACACATGTGCAGGGTTAAAACTTTTTACGCATGCACATATATATATACATATTTATTTATTTATTTATATACGTATATAAGTATATAAGTTTATAAATATGCATATGTCTAGATATGTGTGGAAACTATGAGAGTGCGGAACTATGAAAAGTGCAGAACTATGTTTTTATGGCGGTATAAAGTTGAAGTGCTTATGTTCTTGCGAGAAAAGGCGAAAATGCAGCTTTGGATTAAAAATAAGAAACAAAATACTACAAAATGATAATTTTAAATAGTACGAATTCGACTTTTTAAGAATTGATAAATAAAAAAGGTTTTTGAAGAAAAATTGATAGAAATTATGTGGAGCCAAAATTTGAGATAGGAGATCTTGTTATTTATAAAGAATTCAATTATCCCAATATCAGAAAACTCTCACAAGTTTTTAGTTGTACCTATCAAATTCCTAGTGAATTATCTGATGTAGATGTTGAAATTAACAGACAGGCTCAAAATAAAATTACTGAAATAGTCCATGTATCAAAATTACGACATTTTTATCCTCCTGATAAAGTAAAGTTATCACATGAGCAACAACAAGCTAATGTTAAATCCATAGCTTAATATTAAATTTATAGTAGTCAAAAATTAACTAAAATTAATGAAATCAAATTAAAATTAACAAATCAATTATCTTCTGTATAACAGTGTGTTCTTAAAGAGCGCTAACAAGAATATTACTGCTGAGATTTTTATGCAGGCGTGAATTGGTTGATTTGAGTTAGGAATTTCTTATATTGGATTGAATTAGATTAGAATAATACATTAAATTTAATTTAATAAAATTAAATTAATGAAAATTAACTGGATTAAAATTAGTTAAATTATAATAATAAAAAAAATCTTATAAAAAAATAATTGATCTTATTATCAATTTTTCTTAAGAATATTTCAAGGTCCTATTTTCCTTGAGCAACTTATGTTTCTCTCTTGTTTTACTGAAAACAGGTTGATCACATAACCCTAATGAATTGTTGATAATTTTTCATAGACCTTTCTTATTTACATATTTATTATTTTGTTTCCTTTCATTGAGTATATTTTCATCCCTCACGGATATTGAAAAAATGAGGAATTAAATTAAATACTGAGAAATTATTGATAAGATATCTGATTAGTACTATTTTAAATTTATTATTTGTTATTGTTGTACTAGATTATTTGTGATAATAAATATGTCATCTACATATCTAAGCCATAGTCTGATTTCAGTTTTGTGTTCGTTTATGGTTATTGTTTCTAGATTTCTAATTTCCATTCTGCCACTATATTAGAAATTGGGAATCCCATAGGTACTCCTTTAATTTGTTTATATTTTTTGCTATTGAACTTAAAATAACTTTCGTTCAGGATCAAGTTTGTTGCGCTTTGTAATAGAGTACTTAAGTTAGATTCTGTATAATATTTTTTTATTTTATTATTGACTTGAATTTTCTTTTTAGATTCTGAATCATTAGATTTCTTTTTGCAATACATATTTTCTTTACCTTATATCTGTAGTTCTTCCCTTCCATCATTTTCTCAGTTGAATTACGTCTAATCTTTAAAACATGATTTTTCAATGACTTAACTGATTTTGTTAAGAAAGATAACATTTTTAATGGTTATTTGTTTTTGTTTTTTTGAAAGGAGGAAGGGGATTTCTAGCAGCAGCCTTCTTGCGGCCAATTTCTTCTCAATTTAATCTTTCCTTTTCGTTTCCTATATCTTTGACAACTTTTGCTGTCACTGATGTTTTTCTTCCAGACTGTTTGCCTGTGTTGTTTTCATCCTTTTTTTTTTACTCTTCAGTTTTTGTAGGTTTCATGATTACTGACTGTAACTCAGAAATCTCACTAGTAGGAGAATCAACGGTCTACAGTGCCTATCCCCTCGTCAGGAATATGCGCAGAAGCAGCTGCAAAATGATTACTTTTAAACGCATACCTGTTAGAGGCCAAATTCATCTTCCTTTAACCCCTTAACTGTTGGGCTTTTCCGACACCATAAATTAAAAATAGGAACGATACACCTCTTTTTCCGTACTAAAATATTTGTTTTATGTAATCGAAAAATGTCTTCCAGTTAATAAAGCGAAGCTTGAAATTAAAAATTAGTGGTGTCCAAAAGCTTTCAGTAACAAAACAAGCAAACTCTTCTTGCCCGAACTGGGTTCGTGTAGCTGTAGATGGCGTCTCTTTCTGTAATTAACGGTACAATTGCAGCGGTTCATTTAAAACGGCGGTCCAAATATGGCTACTCTCCCATACATATTTGTATTACATACCACATTGTACGAGTTCTTCTAATGAAAGAAAAAGTTTAAAAACTCATAAAACAAAGTACATGTTCAAGAAATATGTAAAATTTAAAATTAATAAATATACATTGCTCATTTAGAACGAAACATGTTCCCCTTTTAATTGGTTAGCCCATATAAAGGGTCTTTCACAAGTACTCGACTGTATTGGGGAGATTTAGACATAAATTGCGTTTTGAATGATATGCTTTTTCCATGTGCACAAAATATTTTTGTCCAAAAAAACATTTATAGTTCTTACACAGAACCATTCAAAATAATTCAAATGCATTACTGATATTTACTGAAGTAATTTCTAGCGATATTACGAGTTTAAAGAATTAAAGAAAATTTTGTACAGTAATAAAAATTAAAACCTTATTCTAACACACTTACTATTATCATTCTAAAAACAGTTTTACCGGCATTTGTAACATATGAGTCATAATGTATTTTTCGTAATGTTAAAACGTGTTTTATAACATGCGTGAAGCATGATATTTTTCCTTTTTGTTATTAAATGATATGACTTATAATACATAATTAAGAAAATATTCCAACTTAATGCAAATTGTAGGATTTTTAACAATTGTTTTATGGAATTATTAAAATTTGTATAAATGTATAAAATACGACAATTATAAAAAAAAAATTACGAAACTAATTTAAATTGAAATTCCTTGCACAAATACTTCAAAATATACTATGTGTCACTAAAATACAGGACGTGGTTATTTCAAAAAATAATATGAAATTTTACTAATGCTACATTAGATACGTTTGTCACGAAAAGATTAAAGAAAAGAAAAGCTAAGTGCTGAAGAAAAACCAATCTATTTTATATTCCATCCACAAACTGTAATGAAAAAAGCGAATTCCTTAAGACGGATTTTCTAAATATTTGTAGTAAGAAAATAATATCTTCAAGTTATATTTGGAAAAATAGTTTGTGATGTGTAGAACAAAAGAAAGCTAAAAACAATTCCCATAAAATAAAAATTTTTTTCATAAGACTAAATGTTTGTTATACCGTATTTTTTATATGCATATAAATACATTTTTAAAGTATTGTTTTTTTAAATTATTTTAAAACTAACGTTGTTGGTTCAATAAAAATATAATTATTAAACACCAACAATCTTAGATTACATATGTTTGTCACGAAAAGATAAAAGAAAAGAAAACGTAAAGGCTGAAGGATATACAAAGTATTTTATATTCTGTTCACAAACTGTAATGAAAAAATTCTTATGTCGGATTTTCTAAATATTTGTAAAACAATAATATTATTTTAACACATGTTTCTAAAAAATATTTGCTGTACTATAGCACAAGGTATAAATGAAGAAAAATATTTCGAAGATTCATAGTATTTTAGTATTTTATTTAACCTTTTCAGTTCCGATTTGTTTGTTTTTTTTTCAATTGTGGGGATAAACTACTTTCACGTTAATAATATTAAAAGAAAACAATCCAATCACAAAAGTTAATTTTTACTAAATTTTAACACATATGACACTTATTAAAATCTAATTAATAGAGTTATTTTGCATACTATCCATATGAAAATAGGATAGGGTAAGGAATTTATGAAGACATAAGGAAAAAGTCATGTTACAAATGATTAAAAAGACATAACAACTTTCTAGCATATTTTATATCACAAATTACTCGTTCAGAAAAGTAGTCACTATTTTAAATTAAAAGCGTGAAACATGTGTTTAAGAAAGAAGAATTGCCAACTGTGTAGAGCAAATTAAGCAAGCATTTATTATTACTTTTTGTAGTAAATGCTTATACAGGGTGATTATAAAAAGACTATCCCGATATATGAGCCCCTAACTATCATACCGTTCACAGAAACTGAATGAAATTTTGGTTTAAAGTATTTTGAGGTATGCGCTCAAGAATCATATGAAAGACAACAGTTAAATTCTAACAGTTACGGTTACAGTGACAAAATTTCGGAAATTTCAAATGGCAACACCTACTTTTTTTTATTGAAATGTGATCTTCATAGTGAAAGACCGTAAGAAGCGAAGGAACGGTACCTGTAGCATGAAAATCGCCGGCGCTAGACAGACTAAGAAGAATACTGAAAACAACCAATAAGGACAGAGAAGCAACAGAAAACAAAACATTTTATTGTGTTTCATACATTTTCCATTTTACACACGACGACACTTTACATGCGGCAGATGGTGGATAGCACTGAACAATAAAATGTTTTACTTTCTGTTGCTTCTCTGTCCTTTATTGGTTGATTTCTCTTTTCTTCTTAGTCTGTCTAGCGCCGGCGATTTTCGTGCTACAGTTACCGTTCCAACGCTTTTTATGGTTTTTTACTACGAAGATCACATTCCAATAAAAAAAGTAGGTGTTAACATTTGAAATTTTCGAAATTTTGTCACTGTAACCGTAACTGTTAAAATTTAACTGTTGTTTTTCACGTGATTCTTGAGCATACAAAATACTTTAGGCCAGAATTTCATTCAGTTTCTGTGAACGGTATGGCAGTTATGGGCTCATATATTGGGATAGTTTTTTTATAATCACCCTGTATATAAACGAAGTCATAATTATAATTGTATAGACATATATTACCATCCTTAATACATACAGATGAAAGCAAAAACAATTGCTCAGAAAAAATAATATCCAATGAAAAGACATATTCCATTGATAGGACACCAGATCCGAAAGGGTTAATATTAGCCACAACAAACCAAATACCAAAATTATACAACCAAAAACTAAACAATGTAAATGATGCAGTCAGCTGGCCTTGGAATGAAAAAATGAAAGGACCACAGGCTTATATGTCATGGCAAATGAAACATTACCATAAGCAGTTACGCAGCTATCAAAGTTTGGAATGGGTTGCTTAGTTCAGTATACGTGCTACTGATTATCTTACTTTTTTTTTTAAGTAAATGCTGATTTTTGAAAGTAAATAATTTTTTATTTTCAGACAGGCAAAAATTTTTTTCTTTAAAATGTTTAAGAAAATTAAGATAATTATTAGAAATTTAGGACTTTTTAAAAAAATTCAGGAATTTTGGAAAAATTGGACCAATTTCTGTCCCTCTGTCGCAACTACGTGGATCACAATTTGAAAGTAAAAGTTATACAACAAATATACAAAGCACCAAACTAACAGTTTTAGAGAGTTGTAAATGAAAATCAAATTTTACGTTTGGTTTAGAAGTCACCGAAAAAAAAAAGGAACCCCAATAAATATTAGTAATGACAGTAGTTTAAGCAAAAGTCACTAAATTACCTTCATTCATAAAAAGAACAAAAATCATTTCTTAGAAACAGAGTAACTATTGGAGGTTGAATAAGTTATCACAGTTTTTTCGTGAAAAGTAATTCTTTATTTAAAGTAATTTGTAAAACACATGTCACTGAAAGTATTGTCCATCGTTAGCTACTACTTTTTCCAATCTTTCTGTCAGTATTTGAATTCCCCGTCGGAAAACCGACACGTCTTTTCAGGCTATCCAACAGTCGACACATTTTTGTGCATCTTCATAAGAATGGAAGTGCTGCTCAGCTAGGAAATGTGCCATCGATTGGAATAACGGATAATCGGAAGAAGCAATGTCTATTGAATATGGTGGATAAGGTTTGACTTCCCATTTAAGCGTTTCTAAGTAGGTTTTGACCGGTTTTGCATGATGGTGGCCGAGTGCTGTTATGTTGTCATCTGTTTTTCCTTCAATACTCAGCTCAAACGCATCACTGACAGTCGATAGCGATCTTCCGTGATGGTTTCGTTCCGTTTAACAGCTCATAATAAACTACACCCAGATGATCCCACCAAATGCAGAACAAGAGCTTGGAACCTAGGATATTCGGCTTTGTCGACGATGTTGTTGCATGGCCGGGCCTACCCCACATGTCTACTATTTTCTACGCTTAGGGTTACCGTAGTGTATCCATTTTTCATCACCAGTCACGATACCATGCACAAAACCTTTTCATTTCTGTCGTTGAAACATCTTTTCACATATGAAAAGATGGTATTCGATGTTTCTAGCTTTCAACACGTATGACACCCATTGCCCTTGCTATATAATCATTCCTAATGCTTTCAAATGTTCATATAGCGTCTGACATGTGTCTTCATGAAGTAATGCCTCCAAGTCTTCATTTTCAAACTTTTTCGATGCACCAGAACGTTATTTATCTTCAACATCAAAATCATTATATTTGAATTGTTTAAATCAATCTCTGCATGTTTTTTTCGAGAGCATAGTTACGGTAAGTCTGAAAAAGAATTCTGTGTTTTTCTGCTGCAGATATTTTTAATAAAGTTGTGCAGTAAAATTTTCCCACAAATACTCTTTTTTTGGCGCGAAATTCAACATGTTTCGCTATGAAAAAAATGTTGTTTACACTTCAGCGAAGTGGCATCGACTGAATTTCAAGCTTGCTTATAGTACTTCTTTATAGATGTATTACCATCTTAAACTACACGCACGCAGTTCTGGTAACACCATCTGTTGGAAAACCGTGGGAACTTATTCAACCTACCAATATTATGTTCCTTTGTTAAAAAATACGTTAAAAAATGTAAAGGGCACTGAGAAAAATCTTCAATTTAAACGTATATTCCTTAAGTTTAGATTAAGGCAGAATTTTATTTACTGCAAAACAATTCATAAGCAATGGATTAAAAAATGTGATTTCATTTAATATATGTTATATTATTTCTACAATTACATTTTGAGAGATAAATTTTGCATGCCATTCCATAGAATTAAAAAGAATAGCCTGAACATGGAAATGTAGCTGGTGTTCCGATTATGTTACATGCTATGTTATGTGCAATGAAGGAAATATCTAAAAATTACAGATTGTCAATTGAAATCGTTAAAAATCTGCAGCCTCTGCAGATTTAAATTACGCTCCAGTGGTAGGAAAATATGTATTTTAACACAAAAATTAAAATGCATTCGTTAATCTCATAAATCTAGTGCCTAAAATGTACTATGCCAATAAAGTAGGTTAATTTTATATCGTGTATGTTCAGGTCTTTTTATTTTTCTAAGTCATTTTTAGCACATTTCAATGAAGTTAAAAGATCCGTCTGTCCGTGCTCTAAAATAAAATTCTCTAGTATAAAATATTTGCTATTGAAAATAGAGTGTGTAGCTTTTATAGTTTACAGGGTTGGGTTCTAAATTGTTTTCGACCACTGTACTTCCTGTTAAATGAAAGCTGCACTGCTTTCGCAGCGCTTTCTTAATCGAGTAGCATAATAAACACTTTAAATTGATGACTTTTTATATTTATTATGGATTTGCTACTTTAACTGGCAAATAAATATACATAGCAAATTCATATTCTTTAGAACCAGTTAATTCTACTGAATTATTAAATAACCAAAAGAACTTCATGCTAAACGCGTAGAAATGCTATGTAATTTTAAAATAACTAGCAAATTTTTCCCTTATTTACCCCCATATTATCCATATTTTTTTTTTATGCGAATTGATATAATTTTTTAAAAAAAATAATTCATAAATTTTACTACACCATACAAACCTACAATATGCATAAATTAAATTACACAAGTAATTTAGATTATTTATTTTTAATTCTGTTTTTGAAAGTTTTTGCGCTTGTAAATTAAAACACTGACAAACTGAGAAATAAAGCGGGGAATTAAGATTCATTCTATTTATGTGTGCCGTGATATTAGAGAACATCAAGTATCAAAAACTTTCCTAAGCAATATTTTTCGGTTTATGTGCACAAAATTTTACTGATTCGAATTGAAATATTTTACGCTGAAGTACATGAGAATAACAAACTTCGAAATAACGTGGAGGATCGAATTAAAGTGGGTGTCTGGGAAAGGAGCTACCGATTAGAAAATGTTCAATAGCAGTCCATAGAATGCATGTGAATTCGTTTTAAATTGCACAGGGTTGTGCATGCTACTAAGTTAATGAGCAGCATTGCTTTCAAAAGTGATCAAAACTTAAAGAATGACAAATGGTCTATTCAATGGATCATCGTAATAATGATTCATCAAGCTGTAACAATTCGAATTCGCCGACGACTGGCAATACAGTCCAGCATTCAAAATTTTGGATTCTAATATGCAAAATGGCGGAAGACTATATTAGAATCTCAGCGAGCCGATGGTGAGAGACGCTACCAATGTATCTAAGCCACTCTTGAATGAAATGATCATCATTTCTCAGCATGCTTGATCATTTACAATGTAATTTATCACAAATATATGTATACATATACAAGACACTCTCACGAATACACACCGTTTGTAACATAATTTGGAGGTAGGTAAAGGGTCCGAAGATGTATGTGCACCTCCATCAAATTTATCTACAATCGTTAGTTTGGGGCAAAGATACTGAGGTTCAAGAATACCATACAAAAGCAAGTGTAAAAGAAGAAATGTCCCTCATTGCAAATATTTTTCCCTGTTTATAAAAATTACATTAGCATTTGTTTTTCCATTTCAATAAAAATTACTTTCGCAAATATTCGGATTACATACTGTTTCACTCCATGAATACATAGATGGCGCCCCATAAATACATTAACATTTTTAAAATTAACAAAAAATAGTTAACAAGTTTTTCTATCGGAGTGAACATTGCAACGTAAGACTATTTAAAAAGATTCCTTGTGGAAATAGATAAATATAGTTCAAAGAAATTCAAAGTAATTTCAGATTTCAAAAATTCTTGCAAATTCAATAAATTGTTATATCAGAATGCTGTTTACACCATAAAACTTGTCAAAAAATGGAATTTTTTGTAGCGTATAATTTTCCCATACATGTTTTGAAATAATTGCATTATTTTTTGTCAGTAATTTTGTTCTCTGACAACTTGGATTATGAAAATCTTCATTTAACTTTCATTTTGAAGATTTTTTTTTACGTAGATGACCCGACCAGTGTCATCTAGAACACGAGATGAACCTTAAATATACTTAAAACCAATGTTGACATCAGGCATATTTCTGTAAGAGGGATTTCTTCACTTCCGAATGGACACTATGGAGTTTATACGCTATGGACACCATCGTCATAGCTTGACGTTAGTCGTCATAGTATTCTCTATGACGCTCTCGCTTTTTGGACATTCTCACTTTGGACACTCTCGACACTCTTTGGACACTTTTTGGACACTCTCGCTTTTTGGAATTGCTTAGAAGTACAATTCCACTCCTCTTTATTCCTACTTTTCAGAGAACAAAATTGACGGCCTTACTTTCTTTGATAATTAATTGTTTTTAAACCAGTTCATATTTTTTTCATTTTTTATCAATTTCCGTATGTTTTCTCTATATAGGGATATAAAATACATGATCCGATGGATAAAGTATCAAAGAAATTAATTGATAAAAAAAAAAAAATTCTTATTTTCTGTGAAATTGAGACTTGAAAAATGCAAAAAGCACTGAACGAATCCCGAATAAACTTTATGGAAAGATGACAAATTTTATTATGTCGGGCAAAAATATTGAATTTGGATTGTTCTTGTAAGTGGAACAAAATGCCTGCAAAAATTGGAAATCGAGAAAAGACGTGAATTACACTGTTCAATATAAAATAAAAAATCCAAACTCGGAACATTCAAGCTTGTCTCCGTCTATACAGAAACAAATTTGCAGACTTATACGTGCGACAGATTTCTCTAACCATAGCCAACACACACATACAGACAAATATATTTTTTCATTTATATAGACTTGAGTATTTTTGTCTTGATGAAATACATAATTGTACATATATATCATTTACTTTTCAACAAAATAAAATATTTTCTTAGAATAATAAATATTGTTTTAACGTCAATTATACGAACATAAAAAATACATTAAACATACTCATTCTTTTATTTACTTCTATATAAAACTCGGTAAAATTTAATTATTTGATATGTTGTTAATAAGTTCTTGGAAATATTACGTGATATAATCTATATATAGATTTCTATTACGTGGCACGTAAATAGGGCTGAATTTGTAGCTTACTTTTTGGCAACAACCTTAGTTTTCGCAGCGACGATTTTCATTGGTTTGTTTTAAGGTGACGTGATACATTCAGCGAATCAGATTTCTAATCAAGTCTTTTAGACGCAGCAAACAATTTTGATTATATGTTGTTAGCGTCATACATGGCGTCTGTGGAATGTTTTTCAAACAGTTTTAAATGAATTTTTGCCATTCTGTGCAATATTGTAGGCGAAATTCAAAGAGGATCTCTTTTTAAGCGCAGATACTTTGATCCAAGTATGAATATCAATGCCATTGGTTCGTTTTACGATGACGTGATACATTCAGCGAATCAATTATCTGATCAAGACTTTCTTTTAGACACAGTAGAAAACAATTCTTTTACATTTTGTTACCGTCATACATATCGCCTGCGTAACGTTTTCAAAAAATTCGAAATGAATTTAAGCTGTTCTGTGCAATATTATAGGCGAAATGAACTCCATGTTGCTCAGTGAATTTTAAATTAACTGTGTTTCCAAGGTAATTTTTTTCATAATGTTAAAATGGTTGATGCCCATTAGTAGCACCAACTAAACGCATTTATAATTGTGGTTTTAAGAAAGTCTTATTCTTTATTAAGACTTATTCCTTATTACTTATTCTTTATTAAGAAAATTTGTAAATTTTCATAAGGTAAAATAGTTTATGATAGCACTTATTCTGGCTTGAATTGTTGCAAAAACTGATGAGTGAGCAAAGGGAGCAGGAATCCAATGTGAATTGCGTTTCAATTCACGAGGGTTGGTGAGCGTCAGCGAGCAGAGGGCTGAGCTCCCTAGTATTAATTAATAAAGGTGATACAGATGAAACTCAAAAAAATGGAATATTTTAAAGTAAAACAACTTACAACTTCAAACGGACTCAGCGTCTTTTTACAATAAACTGCTTTATTTTGAAATCAGGGAAATGCACAATTTTTGACAGAAAATGACCCCCCCCCCCCCCCATGATATAACCAGATAAACTAAACATTTTCTGAAAATGTCACTTCAGTAGCTAATATAGTTGAAATTCCGAAACCATAAAGCGCAACGCATAAACTAACAAGACTTTTCTCAGTATAAAGTAAAAAACATTAAGCTATAGTAATCTTTTTCATGGTATTTTAGTTGTATATATTATTTTTATATCTTTGTTATTTCAGTAAAAATTTTAATATGTCTAAGAATTTATGAAAATAACTGAAAAAAAAACAATATAAGTATTATAAAGCAAATGTGCTCCCATTCCATTCAAAAAATGTGAAATGAAGATAAGCATTTTAAGCTAGCTCGTATGTGTTCACATTACACAAACATTATGCGATTCCCAAGATACCACATTAACGTGACTAACACTAATATAAATATTTATATACAGTCGGCCAGAAAAATAGAGTACCCCATACATTTAATATCTATTTGGGGGTAAATTTTACATTTAGATAACAAACAGGTAGACATTTTGCAAAGTAGTTTTGTAATTATGAAGGTACTTCGGAACTACTAATTTTAAATTTATTTTATAACTTTGCAAAAAGAGATTGGAATACCGGTAGTTTTTTAAGCATAG
Organism: Maratus michaelseni; assembly: GCA_963931845.1. Lineage (NCBI taxonomy): Eukaryota > Metazoa > Arthropoda > Arachnida > Araneae > Salticidae > Maratus > Maratus michaelseni. Next base: position 302,871,422 of record OZ007587.1, on the reverse strand, counting down.
CTCATAAACTACTCGGGGGAATGAGCTGTAATTTTGGATTCGCATATTTGAAGCTCCAAAAATCGATTTCTTTTAAACCACTTAACCTATGATTGTAACCTATGATTTTTTTTAAAACAGAAATCGATTTCTAGAAGCTTCAAATAGGCGAATCCAAACTTATAGGTACTTCTGCCATGTAGTTCTTGAGTTAGACTTCAGAAACTATCCACAATACAATCTGTTTTGTAAAAGTTGCAAATAAATACAACATTAAGAGATCCAAACTTTAAACCTTCATAATTTTTAAACTACTACGACGCTTGCATACTTCCATGTTTTAATCACTTATTTCTAGTAATTTTAACGTTTGCACTGATTGTAGAGCTTTAGAAGCTCCAAAACAGCTGTCTTCCTGTTTCTACGCACAAATTTACATTTGTACTATTTTTAACGTTGTCTAGTCATTTCTTCATCTTAATTGTTCGTATTGACAATTTCAGAATTTTGTAGAATATATGTATGAAGACGACACCCAAAGCTTAATTTTTGAAATCATAATTTGAAAAAAAAAATCATAATTTCTAGTCGAATGACTAATTTAATTTTTTTTTGAGACAATTTGGGGATTAAACTATATGAAGTGTTTTTTTTTCGTTTTTTTTTCGGGGGGGGGAGGGGTGACTCTGTCTCGGAAAAACAATAATCCCCCCCCTACCTTTTTGGTGTTGCATTTTCAATGTCACACAGTACATATTAATGATGTTACGATGCTGCAAACATAATGAAATTGATATGCATCACTAAGGTGTTCTTTTTTCAACATGCTTTCAATAGAGTATGGAGTAAATAACATTTATAATTTGTTTACAGAGACACGCAAAAAGATATCATTACATTATGAACGACAGAAAAATTCGTTCGCAATGTAGTTCAATAATGTTACACTACTTCAAACATTATGAAATTGATATGCATCACTGGGATGCATTGCAACATCCTTTCTATAGGTTATTGAATGCGTTGTATTGAACTTTCATTTACAGAAACACTCAAAAGATTTCAGTTACAGGACTAAACAGAAACACTCAAAAGACTAATTATAAATGATAATTGCTGCAAGTGCATTAACAACTGTGGTATGCATTTTAAAATCAAATAAATTTTAGTGTATCACGTAATATGTATAATTTCTATATATCATATACAGGGCTGCCATGAAAGAATTTGAAAGCATTAACATCTATGCATGTAAATTGCCTAAGTTGTTCTTTTAACTTGTTAGGCGTTTTCTAGCGATAATTTCGTATACGAAAAGATGCTTGTAGAATATATATAAATTTATATACAAGGTTTTTAAAGGAAATTCGCTGTATTTCTGTCTATGGATGATAATTACAGTAAGCGTGTGTTTACATGTATTACACGTTTTTCAGCTGCAATATATTGTAGTATTTCATAGTAAGTGTATAAATTATAAAGATAGACGTTTACCCAAAAGAATTTCAATAAATCTCTATGTACGGAATTTCCTGAAAGTGCTCTGCCAATTGTTACACGAGTTTTTCAGCTGAAATAAAGTTTACTGTATTTTATGTTATATAGTTAATGTAGTGTAATTCATATACATGGCTGCTAAAAAAATATATGGGCACATCATTATCAATGGATAGTAACTCCCAAAAGAGAGTTTATTTTCCAGCAAATTTAAATTTTAGTTTCAATATGTGGAATATATAAAAATCCGTAAACCATATACAAGACTGCCCAAAAAAAAATTTCCATATATTACTGGCTATAGGCAGCAATAGCTGTAAAGGGATAATTGCGTAATATGTTTTTTTAAATGTTTATTTAGATATAACATTTCATTGCATTAAATATTAAATTCCTGGACAATATTCAGATAATATTGGAAAAAGCTTTATAATGTTTGCCTGATGCATGATTTTTCGTTTTTCTCCTACTATATTACTTACCCATCATACGTAGTATAGGGTAAGTCTTGTAATCGTTTTGAAAATCGAAATTTTTTTTTGACGGATTTACACGTTTCAGACACTGGAGATTCCGAAAAACATATTTTTAGAAAAAAAAATTTGCCTTCCGTCTGTGTGTCTGGATGTCTGTGTGTCTGGATGTCTGTGTGTCTGTGTGTCTGGATGTCTGTGTGTCTGTGTGTCTGTAAACGCAAAATCTCCCGAAAAATTTGAGATAGAGACTTGCAATTTGGTATGTACTTAGTATGTAATAATGGGAAGAAGCCTATTTCATTTCAATAACCTCGATTAACCGGAACAATTTTTTTTCGGACTCTCGAAATATTCGTTCTGATAAAAGGTATATAAAAATTTTCGAAATTGTTTATTTTAAGAAATGAACATAAAAGACAATAAAAAAACATAAATTTTGCATAAAGCATGAAGTCGATCGGATAATGAGTTGCCGAGATATTTGGAATCCTATTTTTCCACACTCTTCGATTTTTCATGACCCTGTATTTCATCCAAATTTCACTTCAAAGATATATTTTAATTGGAAATTTGACGCTTAATCAGATGCAATAAACCGCTAGTTAATAGGATTATTATTTTTGGAGTTATAAGGAAAAACCTCGTTCAAGCAATTCAGTAATCGAGCCTTTAAAGTTTATGACGTCATCAATCCACGATTTTATTTGAATTGCAATGCATTTTATAAGTAGTTTACACATTTTTATTTTAATATTTTACATTATGCATATCCATGATGGGTAAGCATTACGGTGGCCCCCAACGACTAGTTTTCCATGGTAGTGTTTAATTTTAAAAGCTCGTTGTGATATGAATCAAAAAAGTACACAATGTTTAAAAATGTATGTGTTAAGTTGTAATACAAAATAAGTTTCAAAATGCCCCATTAAATCACAAAGAAAGATTTGCAAGGAAAAAGTTACTCTTAAAGGAATTCCTTTTTAAAGAACAATTTAAATATGTAAAATACTTTTCTGAGAAAATTTAACATAACATAAATTCTATTCTAATTATACATAAGGGCGAAATAACTTACTAAACGAATAAGAAGGTCTTTTAAACGAGAATTCTGTAAAATAAAATGCAGTTGAAAATGGAACATTCATATGCAGATGTAAAGAGTAGTAAAATAAAAAATCAAAATAACGCTCCTTCATATTCATAAACTTGCTACTTTATGGAAATAGAAATCTACAAAACTTTGCTAGAGAGATTTAATTTTCACCAGAGAACACCATTTAAAGCAAATATGTACTTAAGAATAAGTTTTATTTGAAAGAAAAGCACTTCTAGTATGTAATAAAGAGGGTGTCCCAAAAGATTGAAACGCGCTTTAATGTTTGACCTTCTGCAGATATTCAGCCAATGTAAATTGAATAAGTAGTCGAAATAAAATAGTAATTAAGATTATGTTAATGAAATAGTCCTTTCAAAACATTTTATTTAAACCCTGGATATTATACGTTATATTTAGAAAAATATTTCCAATGCTCCGGAAAGTACGACGGTAAAAATTTCATTCTTCTACGACCAAAATTCACTGAGTTATGTTACTTTGAATATTATGGAATTTCGGAGCTTTGCGGTACTAAAAACAGACAGACGCTTCTCTAGTGCTGAAAAGCTTCGAAATATAATAAATTTTAAAGTATCATAATTCCGTGAATTTGGTTCGAAGAAGAATGGAATTTTTACTGTTGTACTTGCAAGAGTATGGTGAAAAGTTTTCTAAAAATAACCGATAGAGCACAGAGACCATATAAAAACTTTAAAAAATGTAAGTTTTTAAAAATTAGTGGCAGGTAATCATCAACATAATTTTAATTCCAACTTTATTTTGCACACATTGCAATTTACATTGTCTACGTATCACCAAACAGGTAAAACATTTAAACGCGTCATCTTTTTTGGACACCCTGTATAACAAATGAAAAATGTTTAGTTGCTGAAACGTCAGTTATGGCTCACTGTGGAGACGCGAAACATTTTTGGTTTCCGTCTGTTTGTCTGTCTGTAGCACTATAACTGTCGTAAAAATTGTCATATTAGGTTGATTGATTTTTGGTGGGTATGTTGGTGAGTTACCCGGAATTAGCTGTATAGTTTTTAGTTACATTTGGTTCACTTGATCGAAAAATATAGAACATTTCTTTTTAGTTCATAATGCTTTTTTATGAGAATGCAGACGATTTTCAAATTTCATTTTTAACTGAAATGAAAATCGCATATTTATATTATGGATTTAAACGTAAAGTTACTAATGCTAAATTTTCGATATGAAGGTTTCAAATGTATCCAATATCTTTGAAAATTTGAAGATACATTCAATAGAATTTAGAAATTAATTGTTTAAATTATTGGACATTTTTTTGCATCTGTTCGGGAAATATAAAACATTTTATTTTCATATTTTTTACAAATTTTAAAATGCATTTCTTTTTACTTTGCTCTTTCATTTTTTAGTTGCTTAGCAACCATATTTCAAAGAATATCAAAATAATAAAATTCTAGTAACTCGCACTATTTTGCTGTAATATTTTATTATCAAAATAAATTATTTTCTATTGACATAAATGAAGAATTTATTTTAATTCAAGTTTATTTTTTTATCTTAAAAGTTACATGAATAAGAAGTTTATAAGAATTTCAGAATACCATTGCATAAACCGTGTTTAATTTAACGCTTCTAATTTCTGAAACATCCGAAGTATTTATATGCCTATAAATATGTATGTAATATAAAAAAATTAAATTGCGGATTGTAAGATGCTAAATAATATGAAAAGTGAGATTAAAAAACAACGACTTTTAGAGCTGATGTTGAGGCTCTTGATCTTAAGATTTACCAGTATATAGAAATTATAGATGAATTTTCAATGTTGGCGAAAATTGTAAACACCTATTGATTTTTAAAAGTTTTTAAGCAACGACTATATATAACAATATGTTTCTTTTAACACAAAGAAGTGTTCGTTGATTGAAGGAAAATTCTGTGTTTAATGGAAGAAAAAACAAAGGAATATAAATATTTTTATCTTGCAAAATGGTAGCATGTTCAATGCATCCTTGTTGAAATTTTACAAAATTCTAATATCGTGATAATAGGTTTTGAGAAGTTTTTTTTTAATTCTTGGAAGAGGTTCATAGCGACACTTTGTTGAGATGAAAAGGATTCGAAAATCTTCTTTAGTGATTACATGCTACCGAAGTACTATAGCAAAATAATGACATTTTACTAGACGATCATGTACACTCTCAGAAAAAACTGTAAATTTATGAGCGTTTGCCCTTCAATTTTCACGGGCAACAGCCTTATTTGATGAAAAACGGTGTAATCCACTAAATAAGCGACATCATCCCTTAGATACTTAGAAAATTAAGAGCAATCCACATATTCTTACAGTTCTAGCCCATATGTTAGCAAAAATACGGTACGACCCCATACATTGTCCTCCGCTAGGGAGTAACCCTTCATTTTAGTCGTGTTTCGAAAATTTTAACCCACCAAAAAAGCGATTCTGTGATGATTATCTAACGTGCTACGTGCTACGGAGCAGTAAGTAAAGTGTTATTGTGTTTTAAAGTGCATTATATCCTGTGCATTATAATGCTGTATTACTTTGCCCCGTAAAATTACGAGCTGCACAAAATGATGGGCATGGATTGTTTTTTTTTACGGGGTATGACTGGAATCTCTGCTGCCGGCCTCTGCCCATAATTTTACTGCAATTTTTTTTACAGTGTATAAGAAATTTAATCTTTCAAGCACAGTCACAACTCGAAACCTTTGTCATAGAGAACCTACACTAGTCACGGGAAGAAACATTCAAGATAATGTTAAGGGCCTACATCAGTCATGCGAAAAAACGTGCAAGCTATTATTAAGCCTATGGGAAGGTTCTTGAGAGATTTAATATTTTTAAATGATTTTTTTTTGCATAGGACAGCTGAGGTTGATCTCTAACGTTGTTAGTTTTTACTTTTTCGATTTTGGTTCCAGTTTCTTCATATAAGGGTACTTTCAGTTTCAGAACCGGTTCCAACCGGTTCCAAAATTAAAAATGTCCGCTTATAAACAAACTGCAACCAAAATTGAAAAAGTATAAACTTAAAACGTTAGAGATTGACCTCAGCTATCCTATGCAAAAATCAACATTTTAAAATATTAAAATGCGAGCGGGAAATTGCGCAAGAACCTTCCCATAGACTTAACATTAGCTTGAGTGTTCTTTCGCATGACTGATGTAGGCTCTTAAATAAAGCAAAATCAATTATTAAGAATTTCTAATATGAATTCGGAATAACTGATTAAAGAGAAATCCCTGAAATGCACTGCGACGGACGCCGATGCTATGTTTGAATCGGTAACGAGTGACTTCATGGATACACTCTCAATAAAAAAAAAATCTATTATATTCGAAAGGGTGATCACACAATACAATTTCTGGATTATATGATGTTCACAACAATTAGTTTTTGGCTTCTTTTAGCGTACAATCTATGTTCAATTAAATAAAGTCCAAAACTTTTCCCACTGGAATCAGGAAGCAACAAAGTCATTAGAGTCTGGAGTAAGAGAAATAGTTTATATTTTGTTACACGACGAAGCAGCATCCTTCACACCGTTCAGCGTGAAAACCCTTTCGAAGTTGACAGATAGTCAATTCATCTCATTTCTAAGTATCCGGGGGGGGGAGGGGGACCTTTCACCGTTCCGTACCAGTAACCTGGAAATATAACCCTTGCTGGCATTTCTAGATCAAAACAACGGGAATCTTTTGGGCTTACCTCAGAAAAAAACATTGCAACCCAGACCTGAGTCTGAAAAAATGGATTCACAATTCCATTCAGAAGTTGCATAGAATCCCCTGCACTCACTTGCATAACCTGCGTATTCGTCTCACAGAACAAAGATTCTCTCACTTGCCATTCGTAGCACCATAAAGTGATATTATGAACAAGATTCATTCTCATAAGAGGAGAGGGCATTTCATGATGTCACCGCAAAAAGTTTCACTTTTGTAAAAAGGTCTTCCTGTGCGTCTTTTCCTGTGCGGTCGTTGATGAGTCGAAAGCGATACCTCTCTGCCTCACGTATTGTAGTAGTTGCCGCTGAAACTTCAATTTGGTAGATTGGTGAAGAAGAATCAATTCGTGTGATAATTTGCCGTGGGTTTCTGAACTTAGTCAAACACCAGAGCAGAGTATCTTTAACATGGGATTCCCTATGCTGGTTTCCTGGGCAGTATACAGGAGTTTTGATTGAGATATTGCTGATTTCTCACAGCACGTATAAATGCTATAATAATGTAAATGGGTTAAACTGCACGCCACTACTTCACTTTAAGGAAAAGATGGCACGTATTCCATACAGCTAGAAATCCTAGAATGGCGAAACCCACTGCAAAGCAGAAGCTTCACTGTTTATAGCCACTACGCAACCACAGTTTCCTAATTAATATATCTTTGTAAAACACTAATGACAGCTTAATTCCGGAGATCACTTGAAACTTCATGAATGTTAAAGAAAGATAGATTCCTCAATGTTAGCGACGCAAAATGTAAATCTCATACGCCCACTGGAGTACACTTATTAAAGGGTCACTAGACACACTATTACAACCCACAGTTCCTCACCGGAATTTTTTAGAATTGTTTGACAAAGGGATAAATTAAAGCATTTTTTGAACATTTAAAAGATTTTTTGAAGTTCAGGTGATTAGATAAACTTTGTCTTTTCCTTTTCAAAGCATATGAATCTCACATAATTCCTAAAAATGAATAATATATTTGCAGGCAACCATGACTAAGAACATTGCAAATTGTTTAGATTTTTTAAGGGGGGGGGGGGGCATGAAAGTAAAAGCTGCAGTTTTCTCAGAATCGGTTTTACTTCCGTCTTGAATAATTTTGTCTCCCAAATGATGTATCTCTCGCTTTAAAAATGTGTATTTCTCCAACTTTACTGTTAAACCAGATTTGGTAATTAAGTAAATACTCATCTCAGCAATTTCAGATACTGCTCAAATGTGGCCGCTATGACGGTAATATCCTCCAGAGACCAAAGTTCACTTATATAACAGATGTTTAATGATTTCATTCATAGCCTTGTACAAGGTTTTATAAATTTAATAAAATCTGATAGCCAGCAAAAATTTCTAGTCCAGTAAAAAATATTTTTCTCCCTGCGCTCGCTCGTCATTGATTTTAAAATGCACAAACTTTTTTTTTTACGATTAGAAGAAAAAAAATAATAACGAGCACAGTTTAGAAATATTATTTACGTAGCTTAGAATAGTATATAATTTTAAAAGATAATATAAACAAAGTTTTCTAATGAGACTTATCAAAATTGGACAAAAAAAAAACTATTAAAAATAAAGTAATAGTGTAAAGGCTGAATTAACCTGCATTTCCTCATAATGCTGATTGCCAAATGCTTCAAATTTCCGGATAGTTGAGTGCTACAAAATCAATATATCATGAGGGGGACATCTATGAAATAGTGAAGCAGGACCACAATGATTTACCTATTTTCCTGTCGAAGTCAATCAAATAATTCTGATTTTATTATTACTTACCCATCATACGTAGTATAGGGTAAATCTTGTAATCATTTTGAAATCCGAAAAAAAAAAATGACGGATTTACATATTTTTTACACTGAAGATTCCGAAAAACATATTTTTAGAAAAAAAAGTGCCGACCGTCTGTCTCTGTGTGTGTCTGTGTGTCTGTAAACGCTCTATCTCCGAACATATTGAGATAGAGACTTGAAATTTGGTATGTGCTCAGTATGTAATAATGAGAAGAAGCTTATTAACCCTTTGAGGGGCGGTGGTATATATTATATACCACCTAATTTTAATCCGATTCAAACCAGAAACCTTTAATAAAATTTTACTTTTTAAACTTTGACGGGTAAAAGCTGAAAAATTGCTTTTTCTTATTTTGAACTAAATTCTTTCGTAAATACCGGTGTGAATTCAACGTTACAGGAACACAATTGCTTGCCCCTGAAAGGGTTAAATTTCAGTAACCTCCACTATCTGAAACTTTTTTTTTACTCTCGAAGTATTCATTCTGATAAAAGGTACGTATATGAAATTTTTGAAAATTGCTTAATTTAAGGAGTGAATATAAAAGACAATAAAAAAACATAAATTCTCCATAAAAAATGAAGTTAATCGGATAATTAGTTGCCGAGATATTTGTAATCCTATTTTCCACATTCTTCGATTTTTCATGACCCTATATTTTATTCAAATTTCAATTCAAAGATATATTCAGTAATAGAGCATTTAAAGTTTATGACGTCATCAAGCCACGATTTTATTCGAATTTCAATGAATTTTATAAACAGTTTACACATGTATTATTTTCATATTTTATATTATGCATATCCATGATGGGTAAGTATTACGGTGGTCTCCAACGACTGATTTTAAAATATGCATTTGTTGTCCAAAAAATGTCACGTACTTTTCCGTCTATTGGCAAAAATTACTGAAAGTAAAACTCAAGTAATTTAGCATACTGTGTAAAATATATACAAATGTACAGATCATATACAAACCTGCACAAAATAATTCGAATACCTTTCCTGTTATAGACAATATATGCTGAAATTTAGTTTTCAAATGGGTTATGCGTTTTCTAAATAGTTTAATAAGGTTTCTTCTTTACCTTGTTAAACATTGAAGTTTTGTTAAGTATTCTAGAAGTGTAGGAAAGTGTTCCATAATCTAGTTAACGGATGATTTTTCTTTCTTGTCCATATATACTGAATTAATTTCATGTATCGTATTAATCATCTTTTACAATAGTTCGAAGGTATACTTTATCTCATTTATAATTTGTATTCAGAAACAGTTATTCTTTTTTCTTCATATGTTTTATTTTACATACAATTTCAGAAAAATATATGAAATCAATCATTTGTAAATATTAGACATATTAATTTCGATAAATTATCCTTAAAAGAAAATTAATGATCCTCTGGATTTCTGCAAACAAATATAGCAATCGTTAAAGACTGAAATGGGAATTTATAATAAACTAATTAGCAACACTCACATAATGAAGTTATAGTTTTCAACAAAACTTATATTCTGATAAATATTTTAATGAAATAAGTTCCAAGAGAATCTTTAGTGATTATCTTTAGTGATTAATCCCTTTCCTGGAGAAATTTTCTGATGTACTTATGATTGTTTAAAAATATCAACAATAGAAATATTTAAACTTTAATAAATTCTTCTTAAGCATGAATTGATAACTATTATCATTAGTTTCGTTTGTCCATATTTATGTCACATTTATTTCTCTTGTAATATGTATGTAAGTAGAAAAATTGTGTAATTGCATTATAAAATAATCCTTCATATTTTATGATTTTAACTAAACTTAATTAAATATATTAATGAACAATCTTTCATAAAGTGTTTACACCTTTTTAATTATACGTACAGTGTAAAAACTATCAAATTAACCAAAGTATTGAATATCCATGAAATCATAATTTTCTCGCTGTATGAATTTATTAAGATATGTATTTAGGTTGAACTTAGCTGTTAAAAATGTCTAATGCTTGTATTCACCATCTACCTCAACCTAGAATACCTCGGTCGTACTCTCAAATGGATTTCATCATTAATCTGACTGGATTTCGTCTTGATCACGTCCAATCAGGTTTATCATAAATTTGATTTGAGTGTTCGACAGAGGTTTTCTAGGTTGAGGTACATGGTGAATACGAGCATTACTGAGATTGAATTAAGTTTCTATGTCTGGTTAAATGTATAAATATTTGTATGTATTCATGTATCTCATATAATTCAATAATACGTTTTTCACAAGACGAAGACCCAATGTCCATTTTATTGGACAAGCTAAAAAACTATGTATATATATATATATATATATATATATATATATATGTCACGATTTAACTTGTATCACCATAATTTTTGTAGAATCATTATCCAGGCAAGGGCTTCCTCCGAGGAATTTGTAGTCGGGCGCCGAGAATTCACTTCATAGTGTGCGTAAAGAATGCAAATAAGAGACAGTCCGTTCCAGTTCACTTTTTATTCGAAGTAAAAGAAAATGGCCGTGCTTTACTAATGGCGATGCTAAATCCATACATGATGATTTTAATACCGTGGAGAAACTTGGCTTTCAGATCCGTTGTTAGAGCTTTCAGTTAGACTATCCCATATTATTGATCTCAACCAGGGAATAGATCCCAGAAAGTGGTATTTTCTCTGTGATACAGCCAGTCTCTAATTCTCTACATATTAATAATATACATGATGTTCCAAAATTCGGCCGACAAATTAAGAGGGATGATAGAAGACATCAAGAGAATGAAAACTTACTATAAAACATGGCATCGCAAACCACGTTTAGTTGGAGAAAATTGCAAAAATAGTTATGAAAAGTGTGACGTCGAGTGGAACAAAAAGGGCGAATAATATGCAGGAAAAACATTTATATGACGTCAAGCATGATTACAGTGCATTGCAGTTCAACGTCAGAAAGGAGATGACGACACATTTTTATAGAAATTGTTCGAAGTTACGGCCACGAAGGGTATTGTACAGCCAACACCGACGGGCGAAGGATTGCCGGACGCGTTAAAATGTATTCCTATGAAAATGTATCGTCGTCTCATTTCTGACGTTGAACTGTAATACACTGTAATCATGCTTTACGTCAAATAAATGTTTTTCTATTTATTATTTGCCCTTTTTGTTTCATTCGGCGTCACACCCTTCATAAATATTTTTGCGATTTTCTCACACTAAACGGGGGTTTTCGTCCCCATGTTCTATGGTAAGTTTTCCTCATTTTGATGCCTTCTAGCACCCCTCTTAATTTGTCGTCAAATTTTGGAACACACTGTATAGGTGTATAATGCTTAAAAAAATCATATTTGAACATCAGTACCACATAGGTCATTTTAGCAATTGCAATGTATTGTAGTTAAAGACAATATATATATATATATATATATATATATATATATATATATATATATATAGAGAGAGAGAGAGAGAGAGAGAGAGAGAGAGAGAGAGAGAGAGAGAGAGAGACGAAAAAAATTATTAGAAGTATGTGTGTTCGTTGTGAAATACTAAAAAGTTTACGGTATAGCCATATGCTTTACTCGTTTACTATTTCTGTATTGTTTTCGATAACTTAATTTGCATCTGTTTATGAATAATGCACTTCAAAGAGGACACTCGAACTTAAAAATCCAATAACTGATTACATATAATGCATATAAAGATGAAAAATATGCCATATTTTTAAAGTAATTTCTAAATTTTTTATGCAATAATTTAAAGAGTAATTGAAATTTTATTCAATAGTTTGCACTGCATAAAAACATTGCATTACCATAGCTAAAAAGAACGGATAGTATAACCTGAACAACCTTTGATCCCCCTTTATACATTAATTTGAGCATTCTTAGAAGTTAAGCCAGATCAATGCCATCTAATGGATGAAATTTTAACTGAATATATGTATATACGTAGCATTTATATACGTATATATATCACTTATTTAATCTTTATATTTATAATAGATAATGCATTTTTTAGTTTTAATGTTCGGATAGTACCAATTAGTACAAAATTCAACATTGCAAAATTATTGAAAGATAAACCCGTGGATAAAGCGAAAGCTTAGAAAGCGATATTTATCATTTACAACACACGTACCTAAATGTTACTAACTAATGGTACTGTTTACATAAATGTTAACATTAAATAGATTACTTATTACTGCTTATTTAGCTAAAGTCAATACAAATTTACGGAAGATATTAAGATCATAATTAAATTAAGCATGTTTATGATGAAGACGTTAAAATAGGTAATTAACTGTAACTTACAAGTTTTACTAAGTAAGTATGAATAGATTACTAAGTCATTTCAATCAACAGTCATCTTAGGCTGTCGTGTTTACATTGGTATAGATTCAGTATGCTTTAATGGTATTTCTCAAGCTTCTATACGAAATTGTCGAAATAATGTACCCTATGTTACATATTAACAAGAATAACATTTATACGAAACATGTTCAGTATTATTCTTGTCTTCAGTCTCTTTATCATCTTATTAACCACTATGTAATGTAGTTACATAACATATTGCAAAACTGAATATATAAAAAAAAACTTTTAGAAAGTAAAAATTAAATTTGACTTATCGCATATTCTGGTGTATAACGCGTACTTTTGAAACAAGAAAATTGGTCAAATTTTACAGGTGCGCGTTATACGTGGGGTATAAAATTGAAAGCTTAAAAATTAAGCATAAGATATGCGACGTCTGCATTAATGAGCAAGGCAAGAAGACGCCATTATTTGTATATGAACGAGACTACGATTCGAAACACTTTGTGGGGGTTTAAACATAACTGTTTGAACTCCACACGAAGGGCAAGTCCTTATTTCGCATTTGCTAGTTTTTTTTTGTGTTTGTACTAGTTATTATTCATTTAATGCTCCTTATTGTATTTGAAAGCTACATATCTCATGAATCTTTCTTTGCAATAAAGGGGTTGAGCGGCGAAATACGACGAAATGCGGCGCATATATTTACAAATAGAAAAACACAGTCTACAATCTTAAATCCGCGTTATATTCCGGAATATACAGTATTTACATTTGCAGAATAGAGCATGTTTAATTAAAAAGCAGTTGAATTGTAAAAAAAAAGACCTTTTGGCAGATTTTATTTACGTACCAGATCAACTAAAATTAATATTTTTTTCTCTAATTTTTAAAGGGTTTTTTGCATCTAAGGGCGCGTAAGAAACATCATAGAAATGAGTGCGATTTCTTGATGTATCAATTGACAATCTCTTTGTAACTTTCCTTTTATCTGTTGTCTGTTCATTTTCTATGACTTTGGATTATTTTGGTCCTATGGTGAGACTTGCAAAATATGTCGTTTAAGATTTTTCAAAAGTTTTATTATGTAGCTTCTGGAAAGGTGTGATGCATCTCAAAGAAATTTTATTTTTTATTCAAAATTGAATGCATTACTTTTGGATGAGTTTATAAATATAATAAAATTTTAATTTCATTGAAACTATATACATATACTTTTAAAGTGAGCACATTGTAATAATCCGATTGTATTACAATTATACGTAACAATGCTTTTTCAGCGAAAAGAAATGTGAGTCCATTTCTCTAAAGTAATGATCGGGTTGCCAGTTCATTATCGTGGGAGATGTTTTTATAAATCCAATGCTATTTTTCTTGTGAGTAAAAACAATGATTACTACGTTGAATGATAACACGTCATTTCACTACCTTGAAACGAATGGTTCATAACGATGTTTAACCTGAAAAGAAAATTAATGCATTAAAAATTTGAAAAACTGGAAATTTTCCATGTTGTGATGCATAAATTTTGTTTTGCAGCAGACGAATGTGTTTCGTATTGTAAAGGGTAATGTTTATTAATTTAATATATGCTCTAAAATTTTAAAAATTCGTTTATAAGTTTCACTAACACGGTGTTATTGGTAATTTAACAAAATGTTTTGTTGTTGTTGTTGTTGTTGTTTAAGTAAATACTGCATTCAATGAATGTTTTTGCAAATAAAATAAATCAAAATTTGCATATTTTTTGAGTGGGTAGGAATTTAACGATAAATTAAATAATAAGAAGAGAATAAAAACAAAACTTATATATTAATAATAAGTTCTACTAATTAAAAAATATGAAGCACAATAGTTGAATTTTATACTCCTTTCGAATGAATGTGTAATAATAGTAAACTTTGAACTTCAAATCTTGATTTTTAATATCATAACTTAAGGAGTTTAGAATATCCATAATAATAATTTCTTTTGTCTGAATTTTCTAAATCATAAATTAAAACTTGTTTTATGTAATTTATTAGAATTTTTGTGGTTATCTCATTTCTTTTTTACTTTAAAATGATGTAGGATTTTAAGCTAACTTTCCTAAATTTAATTAATTTCAAATTACACTAAATAAAATAGTATAAAAACGTCATTCTAAAAAAAAGCATTTTCTATTTAATTTAATGTGAATCCCATTTAGCTTTTACACGGGAAAACCCACATGCTTTGTGATTTACATTCCGTAAAAGAAATGTCTCTTGGGAATCGCCTGTAGCAATAAAAACCTGCTTCAAGGTATTAAAAAATCTACTTGTCTACTATGAGTAGCATAACAGAAGTTTAAAAAATCATGAGGGCAGAAAATATTATATTGTGTCACAGATACTACAGGCCCACCGATTAAGTAAGTAGCCATGATACTAGATCTACAATAAAAACAATTTATTAAATGCAATAAATGAGGGACATTGGCAGTGGAGTAGGTCAGTTAAAATTAATGATGATTAAATTATAAGCTCTAGCACTGGAAGGACGAGAGGAGAAAATGCTAACCTCGAGAAATTTCCAAAATTATAACACTATCATAAAACAAAATGGCTACGTTAGCTGTTTTTAATAACTTTGAAATGGCACTGAACACAATATCACTAGAAAATACTTCACTATCACTAATTGAAACAAACCCTGTGGATTCCAGCGTACCCTTATTGGAGGTGTTAAAATCAACACGTTACCATCACGAAGTCAAACCTCTCAGCTGAAGAAACTTATTCAACACTCAGTTCCAGTGGAGCGTCACTGCTGAAGTGATGAGGCGTCTTGAAGAAAACTCAAGCTAGTCTTGATGTTACACAGGGGACGAGATCCGACAAAATATGACAATATTCACTTCAACAGCCATATTAATGCCAGCTAGACGACCACAGATACCTAATTAATATATTATTCGATAAAATAACCTCAACAATCACATTCCTGGAGATTCGACCGCACTTTGCAAATATAATTGAAATAACGGATTATGTGGGTCGTTCATGCACAAATGTTAGAATCGCCACACACAAAACTCAACATTCCATTTGACACTAAGCTACCTTCATAAGAGATTAGTTAGTCACTGTTTACAATTGTTTCGAAACATTTTACCTAAAAATGATCAAAAGAATAATATGAAAAATATGACAAGATTGCAAAAGAAACTTATATTATCCGAATGGCAGGATTTCTTGCCAAGCAGTATTGCCAGTTGGGCAAACTTTTTACTATTCAGATTTCTTGAGTGGTACCAGTTTTAGGATATCTATCTATCTATCTATATATATATATATATATATATATATATATATATATTCGCTTTGTTTAATATACATATATTAATAAAAGAAAGTGTCGCTCTGTGTGTCTGTCTGTCTGCCTGTCTACTATGGCTAGCGCATTCTACCGCACCTAGAAATCTGAAATTTTGTTTGAGGATAGTCCACAGCAGGTCCTGATGCACCTAAGGATCAGATTTTTATTTTTTTATGACGCGGGCCCCCTGGGCCACTTTACGTTTGTGTGTCCTAAATTGTTAATAACTTGCCCCTTTATATCCGATCTTCTTCGTTTTTGAGACCCTTTCTCCATTTCGTTACCCCCAATTCTACATTCAGGTTAAGACCCTGGCCTTTGGGGTCCGGTACGGGGCCCCCTGGAAGATTTTGTTTTCTACATTTTTAATAACTTGTCTGCTTTTAATCCGATCTTCTTCGCTGTTGGCGGCTTGTATCCATTTAGTTATTCCCCATTTCTACATTCCAGTTAAGACCCTTGTTCCCTGGGGCCCGGTGTGTGGCCCCTTGAACTTTTTATTGCACTCTGCATTTTTTACCCCTCTCATTGTGTCACCCTCTCAGTGCGTAATTCCTCTTCCCGGGCCACCACCCTCATATTTTTATTGGGGCCGCAGGGCCCTTCTTTAAGCATTTCCTTAAAATTTTATTCTAAAGATTAATTCATGCTAAATTTTAGACTAATTGAAGATCTAAAGCGCTAAGTACTACGGCCTGTTAAGATGTTTATGTTTACCTCTTACATATCTGCTCAAAACTATCACTTGGCTCCTTCAGGCCCCCTAATATACTAGAATTTATCGAGAATTTTTAGTAACATAATTTATAAATTTTTAATTAGTTTTATACTCAAGCTTATGTAACTGTTGAATGGAATATTTTGAAAACCATTTTGGTATACAACAGCAAAATGTCATGGTTGAGCTGTAACATAAATATTTCATTACCTTGAAATTTTCTTACGGGGTATTTTCTTTACTTCGGGGAACCTTCTTTAACTCATACTCGATTATGCATTTTAAAGCATTTTCATTTCCTTAAATTATCCAAATTCCGCCAATACATTTGCATGATGCGATAACAATAATTGAGCGTTTCACATTTAGTATAATGCAATTATTATTTAACCATGCAAGAATTTTTATTTTGACGCAAAAACAATATACAAGGTAAGGTGGTTCAGAACTATATGTCAAAAATGTAAAGACAGGTAGAGGGGACCTAAATAAGCAGATTTCGTATAGGAATGTGGGTACGGAAATCCAGCGTTGAGGCAGTAGAGGCAGCTGTTGAATTCGGCGGATGAAAGCGTTTTGCTGGATTGAATCGTCATTCTTCGCACGGAGCTTGCCGACATGCATTTTATGTATGGTGCTGCTCACAGGATGTGCACGTTCAGCGGCTCTTGAGCTTGTCAAAGGACTATCCCCAACTGTGCGTAATACTTCTTCTAACTGCGGGAATTCTGCGATATCTTCCAGTGCCCGTATCACTTCTGGAAGCATAAAACGATCCACTCGTGCACAACTTCCGATGAAGATGCTCAAATGTTCGGCAATCCAGCATATTTCTAACAGGGAATCGCTCCATTTACATCCTTTGAGTAGCCGTTCCATTTCCTTGCGCAGCCCCATACATGAAATGCATTTCGGCATATTCCACATTGTTGTAACGATTCATGTTGCTGGAAATCCGTGCGGGGAATGACGATTCAAGGCAACGAAACGCTTTCATCCGCCTAACTCAAAAGCGTCCTCTACTGCCTCAACGCGGCATTTCCGCACCCTCCTTCCAATAAGAAATCTCCTTATTTAGGTCCCCTCTACCTTACTTTACATTTATGACATATAATTCTGAATCACACTGTATATATATATCTGTGTGTATATGCGTTTTAATGCTTTAAATTGCGAGTGAATTTTTTACACACAAACTCCTTGTAACAAAGTTCATCTTACCAAGGTCATTTTAGGAGGTATTTTGCTGATTTTGTGGAACAGTAATGGTAATGAAGGCACCATTAACACTGAATGTATGTAAGAAGCGATAAATGTATACTTGTAATGGATAGTTATAATGAAGAATATTATTTATATTTTAATGGAAATAACGTACCATCTTGAATTACAGAAAATGTATTTGACATGTTTGAGTATAAAAGCTTAAAATACAAATTCTTAATTTTTATGTGTTGAAATAAAATTTTAAAAATAAAAAAATAATTCAAAAAATACATTTAATAGTGATAATAATGACTTTCTATTTAACCTAAAATTAACATGAATTACATGTATCTACACATAAAATTATGCTATTTGTAATTCAGATTTAGTAAAAGTCTTGTTTTATATTAGCATCAAGATGTTTAAAATACTTCAAAAAATACGTCAAGATGTTAAATTTTGTAAGCATACAAATACTACCAGATCAATTTTTATTATTAATTTATTTCCAATTTAACATTAAAAAAAAATTATAATCAATGTATACTGTATAAAAAAAAAGTTAATATTCAGCCGACGAATTTTCGATATTTGGCCTAAAATTTGGCCGAATATTCTTTATTTGGTTATTTGTCGAAATCACTATTCGTTACATTCATAATATACACCAAAAAATTTGATTTCATCTAGTTTCTGTCTCACCACTTTCTCTATCAATTCATGTTATGACTTTTTTTCTGAGATTTAATCTTATTATTGATCTTCTAACTGTCCAAACTTGTTTAGTTTTTATAAAACGTCTCTTTTAAGTGCGACTACATTCAAAATAACAGAAACCAAATGGATAAGATAGCTAAAAAATACAAAGAAAATAACTTTGAATTTGTGGATTATTACATTTTAAAAATTAAAATATTATTTGTATTTTTCTTTTAAAATTATACGACACCTTAACTGTATTTATTGAAATAAAATTAATGTAAAAAAATAATTAGTATTTTTATCCGATAATCTTCTTTAAAAGATGCAAATTTAAGATATTTCTGATTTTATTTATCTTTATATATCTATATCTATCTATCTATCTATCTATATATATATATATATATATTCCATTATCTGCTTTTTCATATTTTGAAAAACCAATTATTATTTTATTAAACATGTCATACATTAAAATAAAATTTTAATCAAATATACAACTTTAATGTACACAGAAATATTAAACCTATTTCATTAATTTTTCCGATTATGAACACATAAATCTCAACTTATTTTCAACGGATGTGGGATTAAATCTGGAATACCATCCAAACCAATAACCATTTACCAAGCTGTCAGTCAAAATGACAACCAAATAATTTAAGTATCATTTGAATGCAGTAATCGTAATTTTCGAAAGCTACTATAACTTGAATAAACACGTTTAAAGTGGGGAGGGATTTGCTCTAACGCTATATATATGAATGTGAAATTGCAGTATAGGATATGCATTACTAAATTTCTAAATGAAATGTAATGAATTAATTATAAAATAGATTCAAAGTTACTAGTATTTGGAAATCGACCTTAACCCATTTGCTCTTATGTATTGTCCTATTAAAGAAAAGTATTATATTATTATGTGTAATATTAATTATATTACACATTATTATATGTAATATTAATTATATATTAATTATGTGTCTAGCAAAATCCCTGTTTCGAATCCTGGCCCGGGCATTTTTCGGCCAGTTACAACTCATATGATTTCTTTACCAATTTGAATAATTGTAGCACAATCACGTAACCCGCGTTTACTGGGGTTCCTTTGCCTGCGATTTATTGTGTTGAGCTGATTCAGATATCAGACCTAAAGCTGTGATCAATAAAGTTAACTGGGTGAATTAGGTCATCCCAGATTCGTTCGGGATACCTCAGTTGGTCAAGCATTGGCAGCTTCAGCTAAGAGATCCCTAGTTCGAATTCTGCCCCAGACATCTTTCGCCCTGTTTGGAAATTACAACTCATATGCTTTTTTTACCAATTTGAATAATTGTGTTAAAATTAATCTTGTCTTGTACACTTATATGGGCTCTACACTATAAACAAATACAGATATTTTTAATCTGCGAAAATATAATATAACCACGAGCAATAATATTCAATAATCACTTCCGAGTTACTTATGATTCCGAAAAGCGTTGCTTATCATGAAAAACTTCGGAAACCAATATATTTTCGAGATTTAAAAAACAACTTATAAAAACAATGTTTTTATTGCAGCCATTGAATTTAGGAAATGTTCCCCGCTAGTTTTACAGTGTCTTATGCAGTTTTAACAACACGGAATATCAGTTTTTACGTTGCTATAAATTCTTCATTAAATATTTATTGCTGCATATTTGAATTTATACATGCAAGCTTAACATATTAATCTTAATTTTAATGTTTATGTTAAAGCTGTTAATTTATCATGTTCATCTGTAAAACGTATTTGTTGAAAGACTTGTTCAAATGAAGATATTGTAACGACTCTTGCAACAGGCATATTTTGCTTCTTTAAAAATATGATAACATCAAATGAAATGACTTTGAAATGACTGCCATCAGTGTCTAAATATCGCTGAGCTAAACGATCCGTAATTAATAATGTAGCTATGAGAGCATTCGCAGATTACCGAATTACAGCGCAATTTCTGCACGTCTGGTGACTTCATGACATTTTATACAAAAAAAGTGTCTTTTTATATATTTATTTTGCCAAAATTATTATCTATATCCGAATTTGGATTAGTATTAAACACCATGCATTTTACACTGAATGAATTTATTTTAATTATTGATTCCTGCGCAAAAAACTTTGTCTTGACGTTATTACCTCCAGTAAACATTTGTACTGATAAATCTTATACACCTTGTGCAATTCATTGTCGTGCTGTATATTACCTGGAATTTATTATTAAAATAATGTATACTACGCACAGATAATAATTTATTTTTAAAACTTCCATTTGCTTTTAAGAGATTTTTTAATCTGAAACCATTTTTTAGCCATTAAGAAATTTAAAAAAAATGTCCAAATTCAAAATTATTACTATTATATATAGAGTATCCTAAAATAGGCTGACGGTTTTTATGAAGAAATATCATGAAAAGAGAGACAGCTATTAAAATTGTTCTTGCATAACATTGATTTCTAAATTGTGAAACGTTTTATAATAGATTTCTTCGTTCTAGTTCCAAATATCATGGTTGGAGGACGCTGCACTGCCTCAAACTGAAATAATGCTGATCTAATGCATGAAGTCGGATCATCGTTCACTTAGTTTTTACCCTGTATTCTGTTTAACTATTTAAAAAGGGGAAAAAATCGAGCTTTGCGTTTTAGATTCATGAGATTATTTTGAAAATTCTTACATTTTGAGACATTACAGCGCCATTTGTCTGTACCATTTGTTACCAAAACAAGGCAGAATACTAAAGAAATTCTTAACTTAACACATTAATATCCTGCAAGAGTAATTTAAATGGCTATCACCGTTTGCTTGCTATTCTGTTGTAAAAAATTATCAGTAATATTTTAGTACATGCTACAACTGATTATCATTTAATTTTAACAAACAATTCCCAAATTCATTTTCGTAACAAAAGAACATAAAAACATCATTAAAATGTATGTATGTCTAGATGTAAATGTAAACGTGCATTTGTAATTGTAAATACAGTAATCTCTCACTTATACGTCGGTACAAGGGAATAACCAAAGACGACACATAAACGAGAGACAGATAAATGAAATCTAAGTCAAAATTAAATTTGAAATAAATGTTAAAACAAAAATAATCTTTAAATAGTTAAATAGCATACAGAATAATAAAAAAAATACGATTAATTTAGATTGTTAAAGATTTACTAAATCAAATCAAAATATATAACATCTTAAAATTTTAATACTTACCCTATTTTTTTTAAAAGTCTAAAACGGAAATTTGTTTATAAGCTTCATGTCTATCCCTAAAAATAGATTGTTTGAGTTCATAGAAAGATGAATATGCTGTACCAGATGTATCAGTTCGTTGGATGTAATAATGAAGAATTTCCAGATTATCTGTTACCTTTGCAAAATTCGATAGATGGTGTTTCTATGTTTTCTTCGTTATCTGATTCATCTTCATTGGCATCATCTTAAATTTCTGCGGCTATTTCCTGTATGTCCCTCATTTCTGCTGTTATTATATTTTCATCAATACCTACAAATCCGTTAAAATTAATCATTCTCCAAGAAACGCCATTAAGTTCTTCACCTAATATTGGTTGATATTTGGCAGAAGATGCGTCATTTTCAAATTCCTTCGGAATGAAAGCCTGTGTTTTTTTTTTTTTTTAATAATCCTCCTAGAAGTGGCAGGTGTGTGACCCAGAAACGCAGATTATAATAGTGTCCAGAAAACAGATGAAAAAAAAAACAATAATTGACTTTCTCTTTAAAAGCTAATATAAAATTTCTTGGAAAGTACATGTGCAAAGGACATGAGGAAATAGCAAGGTAAACTTGAAATTTCTTCGACGTATAAGCCAGAAATTTTTCACGTTGCAACGCATAAACAGGAAGAAAAACTTTGCATCGCTACAACTTTATCAGGGACTACCGAAAACAATGTATAGCTGAGAAACACCTAAAAGAGGCGACGTATAAGTGACAGATTACTGTATGTAGATGTAGATTTTCAGATGTATTTGTAAATCTGTAGATGTAGATTTTCAGATGTATTTGTAAATCTGTAGATGTAGATTTTCAGATGTATTTGTAAATCTGTAGATGTAGATTTTCAGATGTATTTGTAAATCTGTAGATGTAGATTTTCAGATGTATTTGTAAATCTGTAGATGTAGATTTTCAGATATTTGTAAATCTGTAAATGTAGATATATTATATGTAGATGTGTTGATGTATATGCTTATATTTAGATATGTAAATTCAGCAGATGTAGATGTGTCTGTGAAACTCGCTATGCTAACTTACATCGTTTAGCATTATCTTTTCGTCGTCTTATACCTTATTAGCATCATCTATTTAGATGTGTTTATTTCTTTAAATTAAAATATATTATTATTTTATGTTAGTCGTCTGTAAATTAAATCGTCCTATAAGGCAGATTTATTATAGTTTTATAGTAATACGCACTGCTGAACTTTAATTTAATTAACTGATGTTTTTTCTTTTCAAATCAAAACTAGTATGCATCATAAAATTAAAAATTTTAAAGCATATTTTAGAATGCAAACATAATTAAAAATAATCAATAACTACTTACAAAGCCAAAATGTTAGTCATAAAATATTTTTAAAAATCATTATTATTTCTGTACACTTAAAACGGTAAAATCTTAATATGACAGTAAAATCACAAAACATTTATAGCAGAGATGTCCAACATGCTAAGAGACCTAATTTTCGTAAAAAAATATTCACCTTGTTTAAAGGCAAATTTTTTTAGATTAATTCAGGGGAAGTTTTTTATTCAAAAAAAGTGGTGGCAAAAGGATTTAACATGATTGAAATAAAGCGATAGATATATAAATTATCTGATTCGTTGTCAATCTGATTCCTCGTTCAAAATTCTTTAAAAGGTTCTTATTATTAAAAATATAATTGAAATTTAAAATAGTTTTGTGATAAAGCCATTCTTATGAAACAAATAATATTTAGCCACTAAATAAACTAGAAAAATAACTGATTTATCTAATTTAAGAAATATTTTAAAAATAAATTTTATAAATAAACGTTTTCTTTTTCGTTTTTGCTACTCCTCTAGGTTTATGCATAAAAATTCAATATCTAATAGCTTAAGTTAATAGCTTGCATCTAAGAATTTCTGAAAAGAGGATGAAAAGGGCTTTTAAAAAACAGCACTTTCCAAAAAGGGATGAAGAACTTTTAAATTAAATTGCCATTTTAAGCTCTTCACGCAGATTATTTATATAGATTTTCCGTTTTATTGATTCTAAGAGCTATTAATCTTTTTGAAGAAAATTGTTTTGTATATTAGAACAGATTATTTTTCAATTATTTTCAATGACAGAAAATATTTTAAAAATACAAAAAAATACCAAATTTTGAAATCATACAGAAATAATAAAATTTAGTTTAATATTCTAAATGTATATTGAAGTTATTGAATGATTTTAATTAACGCATTTATTAGAAAAATATTCACTTAATTTTAGTAGAAAAAATATTAGATATACAAATTCTATGACTTATATATTTTAAGCAAGTCTCGGAAATTAAAAATTGTATTTGAGATACATAAGTTGAGACAGGCTCACTTTCATAATACGCACTCAATAACACAGTTTTTTTGTTTTGTTTTTTACTACTTACCCATCACACGTAGTATAGGGTAAGTCTTGTAATCGTTTTGAAAATCAAAAAAAAAAAAAATTGACTGAATTACACCTTTCAGATACAGGGGATTCCGAAAAACATATTTTTAGACAAAAAAATTGCCGTCCGTCTGTCTGTGTGTCTGTCTGTAAACGCTCTATCTCCTGAACAAATTGAGATAGAGACTTGAAATTTGGTATGTATTTAGTATGTAATAATGGGATGAAGCTTATTGAATTTCAGTAACCTCGATTATCCCTAACTATTTTTTTAGACTCTCGAAATATTCGTTCTGAAAAAAGGTATATACAAGTTTTCGAAATTGTTTATTTTAAGGAGTGAATATAAAAGACAATAAAAAACATAAATTTTGCATAAAGAATGAAGTCGATCGGATAATGAATTGCCGAGATATTTGTAATCACATTTTCCACACTCTTCGATTTTTCATGAGCCTGTATTTCATTCAAATTTCAATGCAAAGAAATATTTTAATTAGTAAAGAGACGCTTAATCCGACGCAATAAACCATTAGTTAATATGATTATCAATTTTGGAGTTATAAGAATGTTTCTTTTATGCAATTCAGTGATAGAGCATTTAAAGTTTATGACATCATCAAGCCCCGATTATTCGAATTGCAATGCATTTTATAAATAGTTTACACATGTTTTATTTTCATATTTTATATTATGTATATCCATGATGGGTAAGTATAACGGTGCCCCCTAACTACTAGGTTTTTTTTTTAAGTTCATCTTAGTGCTTCTCCAAGTTATTTTAGAAAGTATTTTATTGCTTCTAAATGTATTGCTGTCACTTCGGTATTGGATAACGATTATGTTAAAGTAGTAGGTTAATGAAAAACATTACAAAAATCTCATTAATGTATTGAACAAACTGGTGCGATAAAATAAAAGCATAAAAAACTTCTTAATAACACCATAAAATAACGAATGCGAAAGGCCTTTCGAAAAAACTTTGTCTTTCTTAGTCAGGCACAAAGAAGACGTGCCACCACTTTGAAAGCAGGAGCAAGACTCCAAGCACGCAGTCTACAGCAGGAGCAAGCACTCCTGCTTAAGAAGTTATTAAGAAGTTTTTTATGGTTTTATATTACAAAAATCATTATTTTATTAGCTTTTCTAAACCTATATATTTTGCATTGAATACATCAAGCGCTATATCAAAATATAAAAGCTGTTATTAAGAAGAAGTTTTTATACCAGGGTTATGATGTTGTATAGTTGAAATGACATGGGCTATACTCGCTAATAATATCTCGATTACATAAATTAAATGTCTCATAATTTCTGCCAATTACATTGACTTCACGATATTAAACTGATGTCACGTTATAAAAATTAGACATATATACTTATGTATACTTATGTACAGTAATACTTGCAACGATATAGATATATGCTTACACAAACGGATGCATATGCGCAAAATTGTTTAGAAACGTGGCAATACTTAATAACATATTGCTACATTTCAATCCAAACAGTTGCCGAAACAAGGTCGACTTCATGCCATCTGACCAATTTTGAGACATTTCCAACAAAACAACAATTCAATTACACAATTCAATCTTGAATTATTAATTAAAATAAGTAAGCACAGATATTTAATAAAGGTTGACGAATGAAATAAATTTTGCATGTTAAATTACAATTTACAACACAGAACGCAGCGACACGACATCAAGACATAACGTCACAATATTCAGTGGCTACTTGCAGTACAATCAAACATATGAAAAAGGGAGCGCAAGCGAACAGACACCTTACAATTTATAGTGCTGCCATCTACAGTTTATTATCTGAAATACAAACACTACATACCAAAAGCTCCATGTTTTCAACAGCTAATTATAAATATAAATATAAATATAAATCTTGTCATACTTCACAAACGTTCATCTGTTTAACCTTATGAAATAACCTACTTTAACAGTAATTCTTTCGAAGATGTACGTATAGTCCAATAAACTATATCTAGAAGTAGTAAAATGTTAAACATTATTCAGCCGACCTAATTTTGAAAATAAAATGACCGTTTAGTTTTTACACTTAAATATTTTAACCTAATCTCACTGATTGTTAAAGAAATGACACGAGATATTTGAAAAGTTTGAAAATCCTGTCCTGGACATTTTTCTTCTCAGTTGGAAAAATTACAACTTGTGTGAATTTCTGAGTGAAGAAATCTTTCTGAGTGAATCTTTTCTGAGTGAAGTGTATCCGCCGGTTTTCTCCAGGTTTGCTTAGTTGGAAGACCGCTGGTAGCTTATGCCAAGGTCCTGAGCTCGAATCTTGGCGTGAACGCTTTTTTACTGAGTTGGAAAAATTGAAACTCGTACGTTTAATTTTTATCCGTACTCTTAGTAAATTTAAATATTTTGTCTCTGACAATTGTTGGAAGGTTTATGCATGTGAGAAAAGCTGGTCATTCTCATGGTTAAGCAGTCATAAATAAGCCTATTACACTTAAATAAAATGTTTTACACCAGAAACGAGTTCCTAGAAAATATATTTTCAAATCATTTTTATTAAATTGATTTTATTTACACCAAGTGAAATAATCGATGTCGCAAAATTTCATGTAAACTATATAAATATAATACTGCTTGAGAATGTTTTTCTTTCAAAAAATACTTTTTAAATTTCTTATAAAGCTTCGCTAACTATTTTCGTGCTCCATTGATTTAGTTGAAAAGCAAATAGAAAAAAAAACTCAAATTAAAAAAAATCCTAACACTACTTATTGATAATAGATAATGAAAGTTGAACTGTAAAAAAGTTGCGTCTCAAAAGTTAAAAAAAAATAATATACTGAAACTCTTTTAATTTACTGTATATTAAAATGCAGAGTCATCAATCTTTTCTCTGTAGCATTTTATAATATTAACAAAAAACTTGTTTTTTTCAAAAAATGTTTTTGAATTAAAAAAGCTGTGGTGATTTTTTCTATGGAAAAGTATATCCTTTTACAGCTAAAGTAAAAAAATTAAAAAAGAAATAAGTTGTAATGAAAGATGTATTAATATTTATATATCGTGTATTCAATTACTTAATCATTTCTCGCAACATAAATAAGTATCGTTAAATAAATAATTATTTTCATGAAAATCTTTAAATAAACATCTTTTGTTGTTGTTTTATGCCCCTTGACTAACAAAGGCACTGAGCAAGGGCCATGACGCTTTTACTTAACGAGGCACCAGAGACTTTTAGCCTCAGAGTGTCTCCAACAAAATATAACCATTACCGGAAGATAGGGTAATCTCCCGGGTCAGTACCTCTCTCCACGGAGTTCATGACGTCAGTTTACGTGAATTCCGTCCGACACAATCGGCTGAGAAAGCTTTTGCTTGTTTATCCCTCTGAAGGCTGTCCTTTTTCGGGTATTTAGAAGCAGATATCCAGATTCAGCACAACGTAAGGCGGGACCTAGCAAAGTAGTTAGTTGGGCCCAAGTTTACTGCAATATTGGATTAATAAAATTAATTTTTGTATTGTATATATCAAAGAATATTATACATGAATAATAATTTGCATGCATAATACCATTACTCTCACATTTAATGTGCATAATTAATTTTCTAATCTCGAAAAATCTTCAATCCTTTACAATATTTTAAATATTTATTTTTTGCATTCATGGTTACTTTCAGAATCATCAAGTCTGTACAATACCCGACAATTATATGAACCTTTCCTGTAAGAAATGAAGTTAATACTCTTTTTTCTTCTTACAAAGAAGCAGTTAAAAACAAATATAGCGCATAAATTTTATTTTATACAGATAACAGGTGTGCTCGAGAGGATCAGGCACTGCGGAGCGCTGAGCAGCTGCTCCGTTGCTTCCTCTGCCGGTAGAGAGAGCTTCCAAGAGCTTCCTCTGGCGGTACTGAAGCCGGCTGTTACCTCTCCCACCAGAACCAATCTTCCAAGAAGAGGACTTTCTCTGCCACTAATTTTCAATGCAGTTGTGTGGCATCCACACGGAAGGCAACATCAACGCAGTAGCTGCCCTCTCAATTATTCACAAAGCTCCATGCACCCATTTACTCTATATTTTATCCTTATCGTGCCTGAATTATTTCTAAATGGTTGAATAAGATATTTTGCTGTTAAAATAGGTTTAAATTGGATTATTAAGAATAAACAATTTTGAATTTTAAAAATCATACATTTATTACGAAATTACAAAACGACATTGATATAACGTTTACAGGCATTAAAAAAATAGTTTTTGTGATATTTTAAATATTTTAAACTTTACCACAAAGTAGAAAGTTAAAAAAACTTTTTGGTCATGTTATTATTATTTATTTATTTATTTATTTATTTATTTGTTTATTTATTTATTTTACATGGAAGAGAAGAAATTATTTCAAAGAATCTTCTCTCATGCGGAACAGAGAAGAAAAAACTCAAAGGGTGATTTTAAAAGTAAATACACAACAAGAACAAAAAATCGCGCATTAGCACAGATTATAAAACGATTTTCAACGCTAACACAATATTATTAAGAAATACAAATCACCCATTGGAAGTCAACCATCGTTGGACGGCAGTTGTAATTGGTAGCTGATAGGATTGTTGGCACAGCTGGAAATCAACTAGACAAATGTGACTGGCAGATGAAAAGGTCATCAGCTGATTGCAATTCGAACAGGAAATTGTGAATTTTTCCCGATTTGTAGCGATTTTTAGAGATTTTTCATGTACTTGACGTCATTTATGTATTTGATTTCAGAAATTGGTAACGATAACTTACTGTATTTGTATGTCAAAACAATAAAAAAGGTCATCATATTTCTGTTTCAAAAGTTAATGATAATTCTTATTTTTTTAAGGCCGTTGGTTTAACTCTTAAGGGGGGAGGGTAGTGTCCCGTTGTAATTTATATATCGTATTAATGCGCTGATCGAAACTCCCTCTATCCCCCTGCCTCTAAAGTCAGAACATTTGTTATTATTAGTCCAATTCAAACGAAACCTTCCCTAATATTCTTCTCATGTCCCCCAGGTACTAAATAAACATTGGTATCATTTTTTCAGCCCTTGGTTACCACAATTTCTAAAAATTAGACACCAGGGAGGGCTATTTTCTCAGGTTCTATGGGCCCAATTACAGCGAGAATTAGTTCATTCAACTTAACACGAACTAATTAAGATATAGAAAACTAATTAAGATACATGTTTGGCGCCCCCTGACGGTAAAAAGTGAAACTAAACGTTTTTGCAGCACGCTTGCTATACGATGTCGTACGTAGCAAGGACACGCGCCAGAGTTTCGATCTGAAATAATTTTATTTAGAACAGAGAGCGCCTCCTACTGATGGGAAGTGGAACTAAAATATTTTGCATTTAAAATAGGTCCAATTCAAACAAAGGGCCCTATTTCAACGAGAATTGATTCATTCAACTTAACAAGAACTAATTAAGATTAATTAAGATGAACTAATAGATTTGGTGCCCCCTGACGGTGGAAAGTAGAACTAAAATATTTTCTCCGCGCGCACAGCACGATTTCTTTACGGTGCCATAAACAGCGGGGACACGTGCCGGAGTGTCGTTCAGAAAGAGATTTGTTCAGAACAAAGTGCCCCCCTGGCGGTGGAAAATATAACTGAAAGATTTTGTATTTAATCTTGGTCCAATGGAAACAAAATACTTTCTAACATTCTTCCGAGGTTTCCCAGGTACTAAATAAATTTCGATATCATTTTTTCAGCCCTTGGTTATCATCATTTATGAATATTAATCTGCAGGGGGTGTTTTATTTTCTCGGGTACAATTTCAACGGGCCCAATTTTAACTGGAATTGGTACGTTCAACTTAACATGAACTAATAAAGATATAGCTAACTAATTAAGACATAGATTTGGTACCCCTGGCAATGGAAGATGGGACTAGCAGATTTTCCGCGCGTGCAAAGCGCTTTTTCAACACAATGCCGTTAACAACGAGAACAATTGCTGGAGTTTCGTTCAGAAAGAGGTTTATTTAGAACAGAATGCTCCACCTTTTGATGGAAACTGGAACCCAAAGATTTTGCAGTGCGTGCGCAGCATGTCTTCTATACACGTTACCGTAGGTAGCTGGAACACGTGTCGTAAATTTGTTTAGAACAGAATGGACCCCCTGGCGGTTGAACTATTTTTATTGAAACCGCAACAGAAAGTTACAGATTTGATAATCCCAGACAACGAAATATTCTCATTTTCACTCATCCTTGAGTATTAAGAAAAATATTGGAGATATTGATTCGAAACACACAATCTGTACGAAATTTATTTTTCTGATTCCGAAAATGCAAATTTTGTGAAAATCCGAAGGTAACTTTTGTTAAATTTGACCAAAAACTGGCCCGCTTTGGATCAAATGATCCAGACATTTGAGGGGGTGGTATTGAATTTACTTTCGCTTTGGTGTCCATGTCTCTATTTAATTTCCGAAAGACAAAGTGTTACCAGAGGAACGGTTTCATGCAGCGATTTTTAGAGTGATTTTGCATCTCCGTAATCTCCATTTCCCATCTCCGTTCACAACTCCGCCTGTTTCTTCTACGCCGGATCAGCTAGTTTACTTAATAATATTGTAACGAGGGATACAAATCATATTAAAGATCCTGTTTGTCATAAATGCGACATGAAATAATTACAGTTGCTAGGCAAAAAAAAAAAAGATTTACCTATGAGGCAATTACAACAAGATGTCAAACAGTAGTATAATTAAATTTCAAAAATAATTAAAATATAAAATAACTTTTACAAATCTAGATTTAAAGATACACATAAAAACTTTCTTTTACATTGGTACATATTAATTATATTTACAGATAATTTTTGTGTTGGAGATAAACAATCAACATGGCACATTTTTTAATTTCTTTATTTAAGTTTAATTTATTGTAATTAATAATGTTTTTTTTTTTTTTTTTTTAGCAATCGTTTTCGTTGTTTTTTTTTTTCTAAAGTTTTTTTTAAATATCTTCTTTAATTTTTATTGTCCATCCATAAATATGGATATCATTTTAAAGCATTTAAATAGTTAAATTTCAATATTTTATTTATTTTTCCATTAATATAATTTTCTAAATTTTATTCCACATTATTATTTTGGATCAGCGGGTATTAGCAATTTTCACCCTAGCAATATTAACTCCTGATATTCACTAGAGTACAAAGGAATGTACGGGTTTTGGGAAAGGTGACCTCATGATAGCGTCACGTATGCATTCTCAATGTCACTTTTACAGAGAGTGACCACTTCAAAAATTGACCCAGCCAATCTCTGAGGAACGAGAGGGGCGGCAAAAAAAAGGCCCCCAGTGGAGGTGGCAGGCTCCCCTCTGAAAAATCCTTCAGTTTTTCCTGAATTTGTGAAAAGTGCAACAGCTCTGATGTAAACGTCCAAGAAAATAGAAAGTTCGGGTCGGGGCAACGAGCCCTAAAGCCTGGATGGAGCTTTCTTCAGCCTTAGTATGGGTGAGCCATTTTTTTAAAAATAAGATCCTCGTGCCCGGCTGGTCCATTTTGATTTAATTTTATATTTTTATGTAACAGTAATTTTAGGCCTCATTCTTTTATTCTGAAATTTATCAATTTTTTTTAAACTATTATTTTTTCAAAATCTAAATAATAATTTCCAAGGGAACATTGTGCCCATATTCAGTAATAGTTTATTTTTAAATTTTATTCTCAGCTCTTCCACAATGTCTCCAAAATAATAATTATCTGGAATGTAAAAAAATTCTAGTATTCATCATTTTGAAAACAATGTAGTTCCATGGTGACTGTGTAAAATTCAAGTCTGTACATTTTTTAAAAAATAACCATACAAATAAATCACGAATTTTAATTGTAATTTTGACTTTTGTGAAATTCTTTAAAAACATTTGTTTGTGTAATTATTTTGAATACTTAACGGAATTTCAGGTATTTAAATTAACAAAAAAAAATGTATTGATATGAACCATTAAGATTATGTATTTTTGTGTCTTTGTTTCTTTTCAGAGTCTCGAAAACCATTTTTAGCAATTTAATTCTAATTAATTTCTTTTTAATTAAAATAAAAAGTTATTATTTTGTAAAATTTTAGGATGTCCTTTTTCCATTTTTTTTTCTCTTTCTTTCTTTGTAATTGTATGCATTAAGTGCATTCCCTTTCCTTTTGCAATTTTTTTTATTATTATTTTGCGGTCACAGATATTCTAGATCAGCGTTAAAAAAATATCGAACCGGAGCTTGCTTATTTTTTTATCGTCTTCACAACGCGGCGATTAAGCAATAAAGCTCTTCTAAATTGTACTAACCACTATTCCTTCTCTTTTAACAACTTGTGATACCTTGTAGGGAATTAACACCCAAAATCTTCCCAACATTGTATTTAGTCTGGTGCCTAGAACCAGGAGTTGGTTTTGATTATCTGTGTTCTTCTTTAATTGTAGCAAATTTAATACTGGTTTATATTATATTTTTTTTCTTTCCTATTTTTTTTCCTAATTATATATATTTCACCATTTTTTTTTTTATTTCTATTAATTTATTTTGAAGTTAACTATCATTATAATAAAATTCAGCTTAAAAAAAAAAAAAAAATCATATATATGTGTATGGTATATAATATATATGTACATAGAGGAGACATTGGTGGAAGTTTATTTTATTCTATTATTTTTCCCTTGGTGTGAACTGAAGGCTACAACATATTTTGAATATGAAATTTGAATATTTAAAGTTGTGTTTTAAATTTATTGCTGGTAATAACAATAAAAAAAATGTCTAATAATTAATGCGATGGACTAGATATTACTGTGTTACTAGTATAAACTAATGATTTTATTTTGAAATTGAGATTTCTAATTGTTATGGTTTCTTACTTAAAATATAATTTAATTCCAATATATTATATCTAAATTTATTACATCTAATATTATTTTTAAAAAAAATCAGAAAATACTTAAAATAATAATAAAAAATATTTTATACACCTTCAAAGGAGTATAAAAAAATAATGTAAAATAAAATAAAAAAAAAATAAAGTAAAAAAAAAAAAATAAGTAAATAAATAACAAATGCTTTATATACATGATTTTCTAACATAATTTTATAACTAATAATACTATGATCATTGTTGATTATTAATCTGAATATTATAAAAAAAAAAAAAAAAATGACTATGGAGGTAATGCAATGTTTCAATCAACCGTTTACCACGACAATGTTATTGTTGTTATTTTTAAAAGCTATGATATATTATTATGTATTGCAATGTGTTGAGCACTGTCTTATGATCCTGTATACTTAAAGATGAATTAAATGTGGTGACTATTTAGTGTATTATATATAATAATAATGTATATCTAAAAAGAAGTTTCATCATATCGTAAGGTAAATTAAATAATCAAAATGAAACGACAATTGCTCAATAGAAATAATTTGTTGTCAAATAATAATACACTCAAATGTCATTGAAAATTTATATATTTATCATTATTTACAATGAGATAAAATCTATGTTTCATGTTCATGAGTTATTATTTGCATAATTTTCCTGAAATTTTATTTCATATATGTTTTTCAATACAGATTGATTTATTTTAAATTAATTTAGAAAAAAAAGAATATTGAATAAAATATTTAAAATAAATTATGGAAATTAGTCACAATGAGTAGATAAATATGCATTTTAATAATAATAATAATGAAATGCTGCCAGCATACAATCAATAAATACATGTAAAAAAAAAAAAAAAAAAAAAAAAAAAAAAGAGAGAGAGAAAAATGAAAGATAGAAATAGAAAATTGATAACTAATTTTCACGGAAAAGTGTAATTTTTTTTTTTTAGTTTAGTATTTGATTGTATTTATTGAAGTTCTATTCCTTCATGCACTGCTCGCAGAAAAATATTTTTAGGCATAACCAAAAAATAAAGTCAAAAATAAATAAATATGTATATATATTTTTTTCTTTTCCTTTTTGCATTTTGGCTCATCAAAATTATTGTTTACCATTAACACTGTACACAAAATTAGTGCTTTTATGGAAGGCACTGCATGCTTTTGTTCATTTTTTTGCCTTATTGTGTACTTTCAGAGTACACCTTTTCTACAAGCTAAGAAATTTTAACATAAAGTGTATTTATGTAGGGAGATTATACGAATTTTTCGTTTAAATTGATGCTGTCGGTGACTAGCATTTTCCCCCATTTGCTCATAGTTCGTAAAATTAGTCAAGGTTAGGGAGTGAAGCTTTTCCCCTCCCCCCAGCCCTCTTGTCTCTGTAAAACAGATTCTAAGTATTTGGATCACAGGGAGAATTTTTAGTATCCCCTTCCCCAGGGCCGATTTTCCTAATCGGAGGCATTTTTCAATATAGCATTCACTTGTATATATTTTTTCGCTATTTGGAACTTGCATTTTGGGTTAGAGACATTCGAGGCAGGTTGTGTGTAAACCTATTGAATGTCCTTTTATTTATTTTTTTAATAAAAACGATGATAAAAATTATTGAAAAATTGTATATAGAAAATAAACAAATATAAGAAAAAAAAATGAATTTTGTACTAATGAAAAATGATTTTAAAATGAAAAAAAAAATCATCGTTATTTTTAAGTGTATTTATGTTATTGTATGTGTTTTTGTATATATTTTCGGTTTACACACGGTACGAATTTAGCATGCGAAGTTTTGTGGAAACATTACATTCAAACACAGAGTTCTCATATACCAGCCATTATTTCTAGTTAATAATGCGTCAGACACAAACAATCATTACACATTGATTCACGTTATATGACACATTTACTCTCGTCGACAATTTTTGTTCTTATGCTTATCTGATCTCATGATAATTTATGATTAGATTCCTGATCATCACACTTTCACATTTATTTTCCATTTTCTATTCAACTTGAACAAAATACATTTTTTTTCATAGACATGAAACAACACTGAGTAAGTCACACACTGACACACAAAAATACAATAATAAATAAATTATTATTAAATAAATAAATAATAAAATGTATTTTAAATAATAAGTAAATAAATAAATAAACCATTACTTCACATCATTGGGCAATAAATAAATAAATAAATAAATAAATAAATAATTAAAATAATTAAATAATTAAATAATAATAAAAATAAAAATAATTAAATAAATGAATAATGATTAAAATCAATACAACAGTAAATTAATATAATTTGGCATCAACTTCATACTTGCATGATAGCCACCGGTCAAAACCATTGGTACATTTTAAACATTGTAAGGCAGGCGCTTGCCTTACATTATGTTACCGCTTCGGCTCTGCGAAATGGAATTTAACTTATTCCTAGCCTATGACTGCTGGCGGTTATATAAATTGATAAGTGAATCCGTTCTGCAGAATCGAAAGTAACACACAAAATGTTTAACTAATTTTGATTTAACTAAATCTTTGCACATCATACAAAAGCTCAACAATGTTCTTAATATTTTTGTAATATGATGGGTAACGGTTATTTTTTTGATTTGCAATTAATAATTATTTTTATATTGAAAGCAAATACGAAAGCAAAATAAATAAATAAACAAATAAAAAATAAAATTATAATATTTTAAGAATCTAATTAAGAAGGATTTTAGTAAATGAAAATTTTGTATTAAAATTACAAAATATGTAACTGGTTTAATTAGTAAAATTGTTATTTGTTTATATGTCATTCTGTTAAACGCTTGGTTCAGGGCAGCACACAACACTATATAAACACTAGGCTATAGGGAATTGTAAACCTATACTGCGATGTAGAAATAAACCTTCTAAGGGAAACATTGTCGCTAAAATTATGTATAGTATTTCTCGAGCCACTTTTTTCATACACATACATTACACGACTTTAGAGGAGGTACAGTGCTACCCACCCATAAAGCGTTATACTCGATGAAAATACACATGTAATTGTTTCAGATTTGAACTATATTTATACATATTATAATTTTCATAAAATTTTCTATGTGTTTTTTTAACCATTATTTTTTTTAACAGTTCTTTTCTATATAACTCTATTTTCTTTTGCAATATGTTATGAACTCTCTAAAATTATCTTATTGTAGCTGTTGTTATTTTCTGATGTGCGTAACCAACTAATTGAATTTCTTTTCGACTTTTTGGTCACTGAGCTTGGATTTTGATACCAGTTATTGTTTTTAATTTTTCAGTGTTCCTACTAACACTCTATTTTTTTATATTTATTCTTTAATATTTCCCATTCGATTGTGATATTATTAACCGAAGTGCATTGTTGGAATTTAACCTCTAATAATTGAAGCTCTGTTTATAATGTAGCAATTGAATTTCAGGTATTTTAGAAAACACTTTTTATTTAATTACCTAAATAACATAATGTCTCAATGTAATAAGTTAATATTTTTCCTACCAATTCAAATTCATAATATACTTATGGCATTTTAGAATCCTTCATAGGCAGTTGTTTTAAATCTAAAATATTCCTGTTTTTCTTTAATTTCTCAAATATAAAAGTAAATAAATAAATAAATAAAAATCGCAAAACATCATCAAAAATTGTGACAATACTCTCACATTCATACTTTTGTCAGTGATACACACTCCAAGAGAACTACCCAATCCCCAGCTACAACATTACGGCAATCCCCCCCTTCCCCCCACGCGCGCCTTTCCGCCGTGAAGATCTTCGGTCCGGGACATCCTCGGGAAGCGCAGCTAGGAGAACTTTACTCATTCCCCTAGTTTCGGTTTCAGTGTTGGTAAACAAACCTTGTTTTTTTTTTCTTTTTTTTTTTTCTGTCGGGCAGGGCCTGCTTGTGTTTTTATTCATGGGTAGCGTATATGCATATTTGTCACATTTATATACAACAGTAGTAAAATAAAGTGTTACTATTTAATAAGTATTAATTGGAGATTAAATAAAAAAATTTAAAAAAAAGAAAAGAGTAGTTTTTCTTTATGCACAAATTTGCAATATGTGAAACAGTTGCTGTCCTATATATATATTTTTTTATATTGATTTACAGATTGTTATGTATATTTATCATTCTCTTTTGCACAAGTATTGTTAATAGCAGATGTTCACACTTTGGATCCCCATTTGGTTTTTGGTATTTTGTTCCAAATTTTATGCATTTTTACTTTTTCTTTCGCGAAGCCGGCGCGGGTGGAATTAAATGTAAACATATCACAGGCTCACCCACCCACACACACACACACAAATTCATACATAAACAGCACACAAGATTGTGAGAATTAGTTTCCTAAACAAGTTCCAGTTTCCTTTTGCAGAGAACCAGGAGATGAAGAAGATACAGTGAATCTACAACACAGATGTTCTGAATGAGGAGGACAGGCCATGCTCAACATCCACTTCTTGCTGAACGGACAGTTCATTGTATTTTTTTTACCCTTTTTTTTATTGTGCAAAGAGGTGAGAGCCATGTTGGAGATAAACAATCAACATGGCACATTTTTTAATTTCTTTATTTAAGTTTAATTTATTGTAATTAATAATGTTTTTTTTTTTTTTTTTAGCAATCGTTTTCGTTGTTTTTTTTTCTAAAGTTTTTTTTAAATATCTTCTTTAATTTTTATTGTCCATCCATAAATATGGATATCATTTTAAAGCATTTAAATAGTTAAATTTCAATATTTTATTTATTTTTCCATTAATATAATTTTCTAAATTTTATTCCACATTATTATTTTGGATCAGCGGGTATTAGCAATTTTCACCCTAGCAATATTAACTCCTGATATTCACTAGAGTACAAAGGAATGTACGGGTTTTGGGAAAGGTGACCTCATGATAGCGTCACGTATGCATTCTCAATGTCACTTTTACAGAGAGTGACCACTTCAAAAATTGACCCAGCCAATCTCTGAGGAACGAGAGGGGCGGCAAAAAAAAGGCCCCCAGTGGAGGTGGCAGGCTCCCCTCTGAAAAATCCTTCAGTTTTCCCTGAATTTGTGAAAAGTGCAACAGCTCTGATGTAAACGTCCAAGAAAATAGAAAGTTCGGGTCGGGGCAACGAGCCCTAAAGCCTGGATGGAGCTTTCTTCAGCCTTAGTATGGGTGAGCCATTTTTTTAAAAATAAGATCCTCGTGCCCGGCTGGTCCATTTTGATTTAATTTTATATTTTTATGTAACAGTAATTTTAGGCCTCATTCTTTTATTCTGAAATTTATCAATTTTTTTTAAACTATTATTTTTTCAAAATCTAAATAATAATTTCCAAGGGAACATTGTGCCCATATTCATTAATAGTTTATTTTTAAATTTTATTCTCACCTCTTCCACAATGTCTCCAAAATAATAATTATCTGGAATGTAAAAAAATTCTAGTATTCATCAGTTTGAAAACAATGTAGTTCCATGGTGACTGTGTAAAATTCAAGTCTGTACATTTTTAAAAAAATAACCATACAAATAAATCACGAATTTTAATTGTAATTTTGACTTTTGTGAAATTCTTTTAAAACATTTGTTTGTGTAATTATTTTGAATACTTAACGGAATTTCAGGTATTTAAATTAACAAAAAAAAAACTGTATTGATATGAACCATTAAGATTATGTATTTTTGTGTCTTTGTTTCTTTTCAGAGTTTCGAAAACCATTTTTAGCAATTTAATTCTAATTAATTTCTTTTTAATTAAAATAAAAAGTTATTATTTTGTAAAATTTTAGGATGTCCTTTTTCCATTTTTTTTCTCTTTCTTTCTTTGTAATTGTATGCATTAAGTGCATTCCCTTTCCTTTTGCAATTTTTTTTATTATTATTTTGCGGTCACAGATATTCTAGATCAGCGTTAAAAAAATATCGAACCGGAGCTTGCTTATTTTTTTATCGTCTTCACAACGCGGCGATTAAGCAATAAAGCTCTTCTAAATTGTACTAACCACTATTCCTTCTCTTTTAACAACTTGTGATACCTTATAGGGAATTAACACCCAAAATCTTCCCAACATTTTGTAACTATGCAATTTTCGTCGGTTTGTTATTTGAATGTTAATCTATAGAGAGTTTCGTAAGATAATAATTACATGATACAGAAGTAACTCTTAATTCAGGTTTTTAGCTCACAGGCTATCAAAGCCAGAGAGCTTATGTGCCCGCCGGTTCTGTACGTACGTATGTATGTATGTATGTATGTACGTAACGCGATAACTCTTCATAGAAATATCCGTTTACCTTCAAATTTTGTTTATAGGTTCACTGTGTTAAGGCGCTTCCCTGATTAGTTTTCGGGATTGATTGGTTAAGTATAAAGGGGGGGGAACGGGGGGCTAATCCCCCCCCTTAATTTATATAAATGGGTTTTTCATGCAGAATTATTCCGTTTTCCTTCAAATTTTGTTTATAGGTTCACTGTGTTAAGGCGCTTACCTGATTAGTTTTCGGGATTGATTGGTTAAGTATAAAGGGGGGGGAGAGGGGGCTAATCCCCCCCTTAATTTATATAAATGTGTTTTTCATGCAGAATTATTCCGTTTACCTTCAAAATTTGTTTATAGGTTCATTGGGTTAAGACGCTTCTCTGATTAGTTTTCGGTATTGATTGGTTAAGTATAAAGGGGGAGAACAGGGGGGGCTAATCACCCCTTAATTTATATAAATGGGTTTTTCATGCAGAATTATTCCGCCTTCCTTCAAATTTTGTTTACAGGTTCACTGTGTTAAGGCGCTTCCCTGATTAGTTTTCAGGATTGATTGGTTAAGTATAAAGAGGGGGGGGGGGGTAATCCCCCCCTTAATTTATATAAATGGGTTTTTCATGCAGAATTATCCCATTTGCTTCAAAATTTGTTTATAGGTTCATTGGGTTAAGACGCTTCCCTGATTAGTTTTCGGGATTGATTGGTTAAGTATAAAGGGGGGGAACGGGGGGGCTAATCCCCCCCTAATTTAGATAAATGGGTTTTTCATGCAGAATTATCCGATTTTCTTCAAATTTTGTATATATATTCATTGTAATTAGAGACTTCCCTGATTAGTTTAAGGGGTTCATTAGTTAACTATGAGGGGGGGGGTCTAACGGGGGGATGACCCCCCCTTAATATATTGTTGATTTCTTTATTTTTCTCTTATTTCAGATTCTTTGAAATAAGAGTATAATATACAATTAGTGTGAATAGCCTGTGAGCTCAATGCCCTCAGTTTAACTGGGCAGTTTTCTTTTTTATTTCCTTATTACTGGATTGATTTCCAAAATATTTTCATACAATATTGATTGAAATTATTACGAATATCATTGTTAGTAGCTGAGGCATACGAAATTTTAATTGCTTTAAATTCAAGGAAAACTTAAAATAACTTCATTGATTAATTATTAGTTCGATGAAAATAACAATACATGAGCTTTCTTTAAAGACACAGAATTTCTGAAGATTGTCAGAAT
The DNA here is from genome assembly GCA_963931845.1 of Maratus michaelseni. Lineage (NCBI taxonomy): Eukaryota > Metazoa > Arthropoda > Arachnida > Araneae > Salticidae > Maratus > Maratus michaelseni. The sequence continues at coordinate 302,830,456 of OZ007587.1, read as the reverse complement.
CAACCAGTCAGAAACAATAGCTTTAAAGATACATGATTAATGATACTGTCAAAGCAAGATAATGATTATCAAAATTCTTTTCATTAACAATACCCATATATTGGAACGTCAAAAGATGTCAGTGAAATATGGTAAATATACATCTAATGATTCTTAAGAATAATTAATATTTACCACTTCCCAAACTAAATATTTTAAATCTTATCTTTTAAAAATCATAAGCTTTACTTTCCTCTTACAGAATACAATTTAAATTGTTTGTAGAAAAAATATTTTTAACAGTTGTTGTAACAATGTTGTAACAACGTTTTAAGAGTTATCTAATGTGAAGACTTATTAAAGATGTTTTGGAAAGAAACTACCAATAAAACTTTAAGTCAATCTGAGTTTTATAAGCATCTATATTATAAAGCAAAAAAGTAACACTCACGTCATATTGACAAGAAAATCAGCTGACCAATAAATTTCGCTTTTACTGCGATTTTTAAAAAAAATTTTAACAATGCACAATTTAAATTTTTACACGTCGAATAGAAAAATTAGGATTTTTTAAATCAAAACAGTTTGAAAACTTTATCTCGATTTACTGATTTTTTGTGATTTTAAATTAATTTTCAAGCATGATTTTTTTTAAATCTATCTCTATCGCGTGCAGCACGATTACGAAAGATTAACAGGCTTTTACTTAAGGGGTCTTGTAACTTTTACGCGCGACGAAAATCGAGAAAAACAATCAAAGTTTGAATTAGTGTATTTTCAAAACTTTTATATGTACACTGTAAAAAAAATCACAGTATTTTTACAGCAAAAAATGCTGGCAATATGGGTGCCAGCATATTTTGCTGTGAATTTACAGCAGTTTTGTTTTTCATGGATAAACAGCACTTTTGTAAATTCACAGCATTTTTTGCGGTTAATTTTACAGCAGTTCAGTTTTTTTATTTTACAGCTGATTTGTTAGTTTTACAGCAGTTTTTGCTGTTAATTTTAACGTAATTTTAACAGCATAACTGTAAAACTTTTAACATTTGTTATTGATATTTTTATCCCCCCCCCTCCTCTCCGTGTATTGTTTTTTTTTTTGTTTTTTTTTTTTCTTATTTTAACCTGAGACATATTTCAAAGACTTTGGGCAGTAAGTATTACCTTTTTGTTTACTTATATCATGTTTTAATATCATTATTATACAATAGATTCTGTTATACATATATAAGATACAAATTTCGGTTTTTTGTCAAGTATATCACTCACAAAAATTTTAGTCATTTGCCTATCGATAAAATGTTTTTTTGATAAATCATAACAAAGGAAGATTTTATCTAGCTTTTAATTAATTATTCAGTATTTCTTTACAGGACTTTGTTTATCTGTTTGTTTGTATTTGAAAATACCTACTAATTTCAATCATATATATATTTTTTTTTTCTCCAACAAATTTAGGGTTATTTTTTGTATCTATTTAAATATTTTTGTTTATTCAATGTAGTCATTATTTCCCCACCCCTCCACACGGATATACAAAACTTTCTGATATTTAAACTATCATACATATATAATTAATAACAAGACCTTATTGTACGGAACTTGCCGATATGGAAACTTTATATTGATAAAAAAATCATTGTATGCTAAGATAATTTTATAAGTCTACATTTAATTCCATAAATATCAGGTCCGATTGAAAAATGAACACGGGGAGAAAAAAAAACACTTATGAGTTCAAGAAACGTAGAATAAAATAATAATTAAAAAAATCTGCTCACATAAAAACTTTAAAATTAAGTGTAAAAATAAATAGATAATGGACAAAAACATTAAACGAGTTGCTGCAAAATAATTCTGCGACAGTAAACAAACTCAATGAATATTTTAGGAATTGATAAAATAGTGCATCCAGATTACTCATAATAAATGATTTGAAAATTGAAAATAAATCACTGACCGAAATATCGGCTAAATATATTAAATAAATAAAAATATTTAAATTACCGTCGAAAGTGAACCGGAAACTGTAGGCTCGTAAAATATTTATAGGATTTAGAACGTATATTCGAATGCCAACGTATGAACTGGAGTTTTGAAAAATATATAATAAGGCATAGCTAAAAACAGGGATATTTAAAATAAAAAAAAATCTGCTTGCATAAAAATTGCCTGTGATACTTGTTAGACGCAAATTATACGTAATAATAACAAAGTCCTGGGAGAAAATACGGAAGAAAATAAAAAACCACATAACCAAGCAAAATCATCTATTTTTACGATTTAAAACAAAATATTTATTCTAGACTTGAAAGCTAACTGTCGTGATATACACGTGGTTTAACAACAAAATTTGTATCTGATAATTATATAACAGAAATTATATGATATTAAAACAATAATATAAGAAAACAAAGATAAAACTTACTTTTATTCTTTAAAATATGTTTGAAATAATCCACTAAGTGGTGTAATTAATAATTATTACACCTTTATACGCTCGCATGTAACGGCGGCCATTTCTCTCATAGCCTAGCGTCAAAGCGTCACTACTGCAACTGCCTGCACCTGCCCGCTGCCCCACTGTCCTTCTCTGCCTGTGTTTTTCTTTTCCCCCTCATTTGAGAGATATAGCCAACAGATGTCGCTTTCTATACTGCTGTTATTACTGTAAATTAACAAAAGTGCTGTGTTTGAATTCTAGATGAAATATTAACTGCATTTTTTGCAGTTTTTTCTTCCGTTTTTTTTTACAGTGTATAAACATAAAGTTTTGATTATTAATTAAATAGAATGCGCTTTTTAATATAATACTATTAGAAACTGACTAATATTTTACTGAATTTGTGCATTGTTGAAATAAAAATAGCTCTTTTTTTTATTCCGTAAGTCATTGCGCGCATAATATCTTGTGAACGTATGACTGGATTGTTATGAAATTTTATGAAGACAAGAAGCGCATATGTGTGTTTAAAATGATCTACTTTTAAATATTTACAATGATAGGATTTTAATTAAAACTATTTTTATTCATTAAAAAGTGTAAAATTTTGAAGTTTTTTACAAAAATATTTTTTTTACATGGTTAATGAAATAATTTTGTCCTAAATTAGATCATTTTAAACACACATATGCGCTTATTGTTTACATAAAATTCTTCCGTTCCTCTTCTTCCGTTATGACACAAACCATAAATTTAAAGTCAAAAGGAGTCGAAGGAAAAACTCTCAGATGATATTAAAGATATTGCAACACTGATGAATAATTTAGCATTTCTTGCTACAAAAAAGGAAAGCAAACCTGGATTGGTGGACCGTTTTCCCTGGAGACAAGGCCTAACCCACTGTCCCAGGGTTCCATGGACAGTGGAAGCTCATTCCATATATCAAACGATGACGTTTTTTACTCAATTAAAAAGCACAAATAAAACCAGTGTTGTTATAGTCAATTGAAAAACACGTACTTGTTATAGGTGACATAAAAATTAAAACAAAAACTTCAGAAGATGATATGGGCAAAATAACATTGAAAGATGTATTATACGTACCAGACATCTCAACGAGCCTCCTACCGGTAAGAAAACCTACACAGATTGGATAGAAAATCATAATTGAAAAATAAAAAGGTCATTTAATGTATGAAGGATAGTATTTCTTCGAAATAAAATTTAAGAGCAATCTATACGAGGGAATATTAGAAGAACTATAACCCATACGATTTTCAAACGTTGTACATCATTGCAGTAATATAAATAGTCTTAAAATCTGGCATAGAAGAATGGATCAGAAGAACTATGATCCTAATAAAAAAGAATTAAAGTCAAATAAATAAATAACAGACATAAAATAAACAATTCTGAATATGGTCCATTATGCGAATGCCGAGACTAATCAAATTTACTAATGCACAGTTCACTAAATTAGCATAGAGAAACCAGGGTACATGAATTGATACGCAGTTATGTGTGCACCCCAATACAAACCCCATCCTTTACTGTAAAAATTTACTTTCTAACTTACATATATAATTATAGCAGGTTTATCATGATCTACCTATTGTCTATTAAGTGAAAATTTAACTGAATTAACAGAATATGTCGCTTTGGTCATAAGTTTGGGAGAAAACCCGGAACACTATTATCAGACAACGGTGGTGAATACACAAGTAGAGAAATAGAAAAACTTAAAGCACATGTAAATACAACACCAGCTATGTGTACATAAAAGATTGATCTGTAATTGAGATGACACACATTATACTCTCTAAAGCCAACATATCTCATTCATTTTAGAGGGGGAACCAGATACATGGCTACATATCTTCAAAATAGACTTCCAACAAAAGGGCGCCATATGGATTATGGATAAACAGCAAACCTAATTTGTCCCAATTACAAATATTTGGTTGCAAGGCCTATACATACATAAATAAACAAGAAGGGGGAAAATTAAATGACAAATCACAACTAGGAATTTTTGTTGAGTACGATAACAGATCCAAGATTTATCACATATATACAGAAGGTAAAAACGTAATAATATCCATGTGTATTTTAAATAAAATAATAAATAATTTCTTGGACATTTGCGGAAAGTTGGATTTTTAAACACAACGGTAAGCATTAACAATCTACATCCCAATACACCCTCAAAGCATGCCTTTTTTGCTCCATAAGTTTTGAAATTTAATAATCACAATCATGTTTAGGCCCATCTATTGGCTATTTGGACAACTTATGAAAGTTCTGCTGTTTATCAACAGCTGCTGCTATAACGAAATGCTCTTTTAAAACTTTCCAAGCTACCATGTGCTTTTTTGACTAATGAAACTTTAACATTGCCTACTTTTTTGTGTTTAGCACGGCTTTTACAAGATGAGTAATGGCAGTTACTTTTTAAGATTTATCGTTAGTACTACTTTTTTAGAAATTTTGTGTATGGTAATTGTCGAGTATTAATTGTCCTAATGCCGTATGCACACTGAGGTACGCAGTATTAAAGCAACCAAATAAAACGAAAAACATTAAAATCATATATATTATCTTATTTAAAGGCTAAATAGCTAAACACAATTAAAAAATTTCAAATATCTCCGGTCGATGAACTGTGGAAATTTAAGAATTAGGGCTATATAGCTTATCTGGTTGACTAATTTAGTATCCTTCCTCCCCTTCTGTAACACAGTCGATTGTTAAATAAAGAGACTTTACTATTATGTTTCTTTATTTCTTCTTGTAATTGCTATTCATGTGATGTAAATGTAACTTCACATATTCTTTTTTAATGTAACTATTTGTTTCCTTTGCCCCCATCCACCCCAAAAATAATGTTGTTACTAAATTTAGTCGTAAATAGTATTTTATTTGTGAGGTTACAAAATTAATTATTCCTAGGCGTTTCCATTTCCTAGAAATTAATATTTCGCCCGTTATAATCTTTTAACCAAATTTTGCTCAGATAAAATTTTTAAAAAGTTTGTAATGCTCCCGGTAACCAGTGAGAAATGTTTGTTCCTAGACTTCATTTATGCTGGCTATCAAAATACCCAGACGCTTTACATCTACACTTCTGAGGATTGCTAGATTCTACAATGTATTAAAATTATTTCATTCGTTACGTAACATATGCCTTTTATTCATCTTATATAACTTTTTCCAGTGCCCTCGTACTAATTTAAGCGCTCCGCACCCAATTCTTTGCTGTAACCTCCTAAAACGTTCAGTCATACAGGTTGCAGTGGTTCCACTTTCAGTTTAAAAATTCATAATTGGCCTTTTTCATGATTGCATTGATTTAACATTAATGGAAAATACCACATGCCTCTTCTCATCTCCTTCTCACCAGATAATACGTTGTTTGGCAAATTTAGGCAATATGTAATTTCGCCAACGCCCCAGTCTTTGCGAGAAATGGATTGATCACTTTTCGCTCTGCTCTCATGTAATTATGCGAACTATAAACACATCTCCAGCATTGTATTTTCTATGTCGATAAAGCTTGAGTATGATCCTGGTCACTGTTGTTAAAATAAAGATGTGCATCTTAAAAGTTTCAGTGCCACTATACTATCAATATTTACAGCCACATGTGTTCTATGTAATGATTCAGCTGCCAGTACTTAGTAAATACTGAAGTATTTCTTCATATAGTTCTTTTAACCAGCATTCCATATAACAACTAACAATATCATCAAAAGCCATATTACTATTCTGATTGGCAAAAACTTTAATCTTAAAAAAATGAGCAATCTTTTAACGATAATGTGTAGCAAATACGTATCGCTCCGTAATTCTCTAGCACTTCATCATAATCGTTTACGCTATGACCATTCATTGTACCGTGGTTGGTTCCTTTCTAGCTATGGTCTATCTCATCTTTCTTAATGTTTTTTTACAGTTAATTTAGATAAATCCTGTAAAATATCTCGTTTGTTATAACACGAAGTACAAATTTGATTTTACATGAGATATTTTCAATTTTGAACAACAGTAATAATAATGAAAAGAAATGTATGAATAATTGTTTAAAAACATTTTTTAGAACCACGATATAAATAAGACATAGAAGTTATAGTCTGTGTTTCTTTCTTAAGCATAAATTGTGTTGCATAGATCTTTGCGTGTAAAGTATAAAAATATATATATAATTTTAAAACAGTTAATAAAATCCGTACTGTGTTCATGGACAATATTTAGAATTCATGTATTTTAAACTCTTCAAATATTCAGTAATAGAAAAGAAAATACATAGCCTAAAATAAACAAGTTGCAATTTCATCAGTAATAACAATTTCTTTATTTATGCTTGACTAATATACGGCTTACATTAAATGTTTGGTTCAATAATGTTTAGATCCTTTTATTCTGGTCCCTAATACAAACTTCATTTGACAAAGCCTCAATCAGCTAGAAGAAAAAGCTGGGCCGTATTAAGGAGTTTTTTCTTTTATCCTTTATTACAATTCAATAACATTAAGTATGTTTCTACTTTATTTACCTAACATAAAAGCATTTTATTGTTCGACTGTGAGCTCCTGGTTCGGGAATTAAAAAGGTTTTGATTGTTCAGAACAAAAGTACAGAAAAGGAATTTATTTTGTGTAAAAGTTCAACACAGGTTCATTTTTATAACAAAAACATATTAAATATATCATTAGCAAAAATTTTACATGGTATCAAAAATATGGTTTTTCTTTAATAATACTATAAATATATTCAACGTGCTACTTATATTTCCTCGATAAATTTAGTGTTGTGAAAGTTTTGTGAAAGTTTACAATGCTTTTGTTTTTGTGACATACCCTTTAGGGCTGACAAATGGTAAAGAGGCCGTGACACTGCCCGTATAGCATGCATGGTAGCAGTAACGTCACTGTGACGTCATTGCAAGTCACGTATGTCACGTCACATTTGGGATCAAAATGCCACCACTCTGTGACGTCACACTGGGACCAAAATGTGAACGTCTTGATTATCGTATGAAAACTTAAAAGAAACTTTAAAACATCTTATAGCATCAATAAAATTACTTTTAGACAGCTTTGAATTTTTTGTGACGTTGAAGTGACGTCACTGTAATTCACAGAAGTTACTGTACACTGTAAGTCCCAAAGGACACACATTTGACCAAAATGCCAGCACTTTGTGACATCCCAATTTGACCTAGAAGTGAATTTGAAAAAAAAACTTGTTAGAGCAAAAAATAAAGGAAATGAAGGAATATACTTTTTTAAATCTCATAAAATATAGACTTGAATCATGTTATATATCTGAATATCTCACATTGTCTCTGACTATTTAAACAAAAACCTTTACAAAATAAGATAATGAATAATATCTATCTATCTATCTATCTATCTATCTATCTATCTATATATATATATATATATATATATATATATATATATATATATATATATATATATATATATATATATATATATATATATATAGATAAATAGATAGATAGATAGATAGATAGATATTATGACGGAGATAAATTATTCACATTTTCATGCAATTTTCAAGAAATAGTAGTAATAAACAAATATCACATTATAAACATGCAAAAATCCTTAAATATAAACATAATAAAGTAGACAAGTTGTTGGGGAAAGTTATTCATAAATAGAGCTCCCATTGTGGTAAAATTGTTAGCAATTTAAAGATTTATTAGCATTTTAAACACAAGCATTTTATTATTTTTCACAGCCGCATAAAACGCATTTGATAATCTGTTCGGTTCTTAATTAAATTCATTGCAATTTAAATAAAATATATTCGTATTTAGTAAATTCATTTATAAACCAGTATTGATATTATATAGAAATTATTGTATAAAGGTTACGTATTAAATCAATTTTTATTTATAATTTTTGTTTACTTTGTACTGACAGTGAGCGAATGCAATGTATTAAAAATATTTAAACATACAAATTATTATAGTTTTCTTTCTAAGAAATTTAATAGATAAATATCATATAAAAATAGAATATTAAAATATCATTATAACTTAAATTGTCGCTTATCTAAATTACAAAACATTTAAAATATGATGATTTAAGTTCGTTTCTTTATATTTTATTTTACTAAAGCAGGTGTTATGCTGTGACAGGAAGTCGCCTTTGGAGGGCAGAAGTTCGCTGCGCATATTTCAATCAGACGATATTTTTATTCTTTGCAAGTTGGATGTTTTGTTCTTTTAATGTTTTTCGGAATTAATATCATGTAGGGACATTTTAAATATTTTATTAAAACAAAAATATTTAAGTGTCTAGCAGGGAGTGTTCTTAGGTCTGTGTGATATTTGATCTTCAGTTCTATGAACACATCTCTGCTGGTACACTTTTATTGTGATCGGAATTCGGAATCCACAGTCGTCTTTTGCATAGGTATGAGTTCTAAACAGACCTGCTACAAAGAAATAAAAATGGATAATCATTCACTCGGGATTTCAGCACATGGTGTCCTTACCATGATATGGGTATGTTGTTTTTGCATATACTATATAGTTTAATTTTTTTGTAAAAGTGTGTTTAATAGTGTTATTGAGGTTATACAATTCGTCTATATGATTATTTTAATACATGTCCACGCATAATTTTTTAACAGAATTCTTTGACTTTCATAATTCTTTCTTTATTTTTTGGGGAGGGGAAGGGGCTAGTAAGGGCGCGTTTTGTTGGTTCCATAATGATTTCATTACGATCTAAAAATAGTATGTGTTCTTTTTTTATTTTATAGTCTCTAACTTTCGTAAAAATTGGCCAATCGTCAGGAAACTTGATATGTATCTGAGGTAAACAGTAGTAATTTATATTGTTAAAAATAGCCGTCATATTGTGTATACTCTTTTTACGGGCTCGTGTAAAAACAAATTACATAGGTTCATCAACTGCGCGTCTAAATGACCGACATTGCCAAAAATGAGATTTAGAGTAAATGTGGGACATTAAAAAGTTGCCCCAAAAAACACTCTGATATGCCAAACCACTTTTACTAAAATACGCCAATTGGCGTGCAATAAGACAAGGAACAAACTCTTGAAGTAGTTATTACATTTTTTTCTGAAAAATCGTTTGTCAATAATTGTATTTAACTTTCAAAACTCAACATTAAAAACAACATAATACAAAATATCACGAAACTTGTAAAAATTTCAGGCATACGAACAGGTGAAAATGATCCAATGTCGCACTCCAAATTGCAAATAAATGTAAAAAAGTTGTAATAAAAATATATAATTTCCTTCCATTTTGGTACCTATTTCTTTTTCAGACCATGGTGTAATTTAGAATCATCTGTTGACTGAAAAAATAACAGATAATTAATGCATTTTAATATGATTTCTGTTAATATGTTTTCACTTCCGTTCCTCTGTTTCTTTCTTTTCTAGTATTAATATGATTATAAGAGTTTAATTATAATAATTTGTTTCATATGATTTGAGAAATTGATAATTACATACAGTGTCTCACAAAAGTGATGGGACACTTGTGCTTTATAAAAAGAAACTGCAATAAAATAAATAAACAAACATGTGCAAAAATTTTTTGGGTGTGTTTCATATTTAAAGTTAGTAACAATTATTACATAACATACATTTTGTCAAAATATTAAAATATTAATTTAGTAAAAATACAATTGTTCAGAACGGAGCAAAAAATGGCTCACATAAGTGATGGGACACTTACTTTTCCATCAAATATTTATCCACAAATTTTACTTTTTAAAAGGTTTTAATATTTTGTTGGATTTCCTTTTACTTTTAAAACATGATTTAATCTTTTTGGGATGGATTCGACTATTTTTTTGTGATTTCTGGAGTGATTTTACCCCATTCTTCTTGAAGCACCGATTTTAGTTGTTGTTTTGAAGAAATGGTGTGTTTGCGAATTCTTGATTCCAATTCTTGCCAAATATTCTCTATGGGATTTAAGTCTGGAGATTGTGGTGGTGTTTTTATTATTTCAGGACAGTTATATAGCAGCCAGAGTCTAATGTTCAGAGCAGTGTGCTTGGGGTCATTGTCCTGGTAGAATTTAAAATCGTTATGAAGGTTCAATTTTCGTGCTGAAGATTTCAAATTTTGCTTTAAAATATCAATATACTTGTACTGATCCATTATACTGTCAATAAAAACAAAATTACCAACTCCAGCGGACGACATACACCCCCATACCATAACTCCTCCTCCACCATGTTTTACTGTTGGTACCAAGTTCTGTTTGCGAAGTTCTTCCCTGGGTTTTCTCCACACCAAGATTCTACCGTCAGAACCAAATATATTAAATTTACTCTCATCAGCAAATATAACTTTATTCCAGTAATCAGAATTCTTATTTATGTTGGATTTTGCGAAAGCTAGTCTGAGTTTTCTATTCTTTTCACTTACGAAGAATTTTTTCCTGGCTACTCTACCGTGATATCCAGCAGATCGAATTACCCTTCTAATAGTTTCAGGATTAACAATTATTCCATATAATGCTTGTAAATCAGCAGCAACTTTTGAAGCACTAATTCTTGGATTTTTTTTAATATTTCGAACGATAATTCGCTTTATTCCATTGGATAGCTTTGATGGTCGGCCAGGTCTTCTTTTATCCTGAATCATATGATTCTTTTTATATCGTTTAATGATATTGAAAACTGTTGAACGACTCAAGTTAACTGTTTCAGCAGTTTTTCTAATAGATTTTCCACGTTCAATATGCAAATTAATAACTAATTTTCGAATTTCAGGCGAAGTTTCTTTTCGTTTAGCATTCATGACTACACAGAGCTAAAAAACACAAAAATTCCAAAACAAACTGGAGAGAAATACTGCAGACGATTTTATAAATTATTGCCAATTGCTTTTAAGTAAAAATAAAACCCCAAAAAATATTTTTATTGCTTATTTCAGGCGATTTTTGTTGCATATATAATGGTGTCCCATCACTTATGTGAGCTATTTTTTGCTCCGTTCTAAACATTTGCATTTTTATTAAATTAATATTTTAATATTTTGACAAAATGTATGTTATGTAATAATCTTTACTAAATTTAAGTATGAAACACACCCACAAAAAAAATGTGTACATGTTTTTTTAATTTATTTGATTAGTTTCCTTTTGTAAAGCACAAGTGTCCCATCACTTATGTGAGACACTGTATGTAACTTTTTTTAATACTGACACAATACTTTAAATGAAACTGTTCTTCTTGGTTTTATTCCATTTTTAACTTACCAATGCAAAATTCTTTCTTTTGCTATATTTGTGCCCTTTTTTATGTTTATATCGTTTTTGTTTTTCTTCAACTAATCCTCGGATTTACTCAAGCACGATAAATTGACTGTAAATCCGACTAATCTTGCAAATCCCCGTTTAATTCCCTTATATATATATAAATATATACCTTTTAAATTCCCTCTTTTTTCATGCTTTGGAACATTTGCCTTCGTGGTAACTATTGTGGAAGATACGCCAGATTATTTGTACGTAAAAAACAACATTTTTTTTGCTACGAAATGAAACAAATCACAAAGTACAAAAAAGGTTGTTACTGTGATTGCGTCTTTTCATTTAAAATAAATACATTGTTTCTGTCTTTTGTTACAATATACAACAAGAACGAAAAATCATGCGTCAAGCATAGATTATGTAACACTTTCCAACGCTTCCAAAATAATTTTACAAATCATTACCGTTTAATAAGCTGAAAGGTAACATCTAAGTAAACAATTTGAAAAACGCATAACATATTTAAAAACGTAATTTCAGGAAATTCCAACATATATTTCCAACATATGCAATATTCAGAAAAATATCCGAATACTTTTATTCATCCGCGTATATGATCTACAGATTTGTATATATACTACATAGGATGCTAAATTTTAGTTTAGTTAGGAAACGCGTTGCACAGTTTAAAATTCTCCTTCTGGAGTTTCTGTCAATAAACGGAAATGTGTTCGTGAACTTTTGTGCTGCCCTGTATATAAAATACAGAATTTATACACACCAAGTAATACACAAAAAGGGAGTTAAATTTAAAATCGCGTTCAGCAACATAAAACGCACTTCCAGGAATTATTGTTAACAGACAGTAAAGAATTCTTTTGTGTGTCCCTGTAAATGAACGATGACTGCTATACACACAATATTATGTAGTAAACCTCTTAGTGATATATATAAATTTCAATGCGTTTAAAATAGTGTAACATTATTTAATTAAACCGCAAACGATTTTTCTCCATAGACCTAATGTAACGGTATTCTTTTGACTGTCCCTGTAAAGTAACTATAAGTGCTATGCACACCCTATTCCATATTAATCTTCTTGTAATGCACCTTAGGGATATATATCAATTACAATGTATTTGAAATTGTGTAACATCATTAAAATAAACCGCAAATGATTTTTCCCCATAGACGGTAATGTAACGGAATTCTTTTGAGTGTCCCTGTAAAAAAACTGTAAGTGCTACACACTTAATTTGAAATAGGAAACATGCTATAGATATCGACAATAACATATAAAAATTGAAGGGCAATCCGAGCATATTTACGGGAGTTAGAGCACGGACAGACGGCCATACGGCCATACGGCAGACAAACCGAAGTCATAAACACTTTTCAACTAGGTTGGAAAGTGTTAAAAAATGTAATTTATTTCTTAAAGATACGATAATTGTATGTCATCATAACTGATAAATCATGACTAATATAAAGGTACTCCGAGTCCTTCATTTGGAGCGAAATGACGAAAACATCGATTTCCTAATTTTAGGATTAAAATATACAAGGTGAGCCAAAATTTCGTTAAAGCTTTAAAAATTCATTAAAAAGAAACAAATGATGCTAAAAAATTGCGGTTCGCCAGAATGGGATTAGTGGAATATCGGATTTTTTTATAACAAAAAAAGTTGTGGTTAAAAAATGACCGATAATCGGCGCAGGCATGCATAATATGAAGCAGATGTATGCAATGTAGGCTTATAGTAAAATACCCATTTGTACGAAGCGTCTGACAAGCTTCATTATCCCAGCGCATGAAACACGCCCTTTTCTCTTCTTTAGACATTTTGACGTGCAGAATTTTCGCAATGCGCCTGTTGCCGTTTCTCCGTTCTTTTAAAATAGTTTAACCAACAGCGCTTGATCTGGTAAGGAAAGCATACTGGCATCGAATGAAGAATCTGTGTGCATTGAACGGTTTTATTGCCAACATGATTTCTATAAATCTACTTCATATTATGCATGCAGCGGCATCTATCTGTATTTTTTGAACCAAAAGTTTTTTGTTATTAAAAAAATATGATCTCCCTCTAATCCCATTTTCTGCAAACCGCAAATTTTTAGCATCATTTGTTTCGTTTTAATGAATATTTAAAGTCTTAACGAACTTTTGGCACAACCTGTATTTAAACTTCCTTAGTATATTCATGTAAAGTTCCGTAAACATTCAAGAATTATAAATATGGGAAACGTATTTTTACTGCATTCAAGTCCCTTTAATGAATCAGAATTAAAATCTTTGAACTGCTTTTTTAATACGAAATCATTCCAAATCGCATACATACATTGAAAATAATTGAATGGGAAATACGTTCAAGTGCATAAGTATTATATATATAAAACAAGTTCTGAATGCTTAAATTCATCTTTGTCGAATTACAATAAAAAGTGCACACAAAAACACCCCCCAATTAAAATGAAGAATTTACTAGCCGCAAAGATTGATCCTATCCCACCAGATGAAATATCCGGAGTATATGTCATTCCATTTAACACCGATGAAGATGAACAACTAGAATATATAGGAATGACAACAAGAAAATTGACAGACCTTATAAAAGAACATAAAAGAGATCTAAAATTTAACAAATCATCCACTGCTCTATCGAAACTTCACCAAACACGAAACTTTAAAATAGATTTTAATAATGCTAAAGTAATATGTCACATGAGAAATTACTATGATTTAATAATTCGAGAATCTGTGGAAATTATAAATATGCAATGTGAAAAGTGTGCAATGATGTACTGTCTTACAATATTCCGAAAATATGGCTTAATTTAATCAAGGAACAGTAAAATGTGTTTCTTTTCCCTCAATTGTTTTGCTATGCAATGGTATCAACCGACCGTTGACGAATGTGAATGATTTGAACTCTCCCGAAAGCTCGCAGTACAGAGACATACTGTTATTTAAATCTGATCTAGACGTTTGTGTGTTAAAATTTTATAAATCCTGATGATGGTTGGGTTCACAGCCGAAAGTGCTCGATTTTAATGTTTTAATGTTTTAAAATTTAAAATCTAATTAAAATTTTGTTCATCTTTTAGGTAATGTGAATCACATGTTTTTGGGTGCACTTTTTATTTTAAGTATTATATAGTTTCAAAATGCATAACGCCGTTTTCATTTCACATGAAGGATCTAATCTTTAACTCTCTCTGAAAATAACAACACGTAATGCGTTAAAATGCAGCTGTGAATGGTGTTCCTAATTGTTTCATATAGTATAGTACATATCATGAAACACAAGCTTGCGTTAAAACAATATTTAGAATTACAAGATGTATCAATTACTATTCATCTAATAAATTAATTTCAATTATAGAATATTTTTTCCATTATTAGTTTGGTTGTATACAATATAATAAAATATTATAATATAATATAATAAGAAAGAAGTTTTTGTACAAAAAATGTTATAGAAGTAAATA
The DNA here is from genome assembly GCA_963931845.1 of Maratus michaelseni. NCBI lineage: Eukaryota > Metazoa > Arthropoda > Arachnida > Araneae > Salticidae > Maratus > Maratus michaelseni. Next base: position 302,815,261 of record OZ007587.1, on the reverse strand, counting down.
CTGAATCAAATATTGCACCTATAATAAGTTAATATAGTATTTTATATATTAACTTTTATCTAGCTTTTGTACTTAACGTTAATCAAAATAGTAATTTTATTTATTTAGTTTCTTAAACAAAAGAAAATCCACTATTTCTCTGTATGATTAATGTTGTATTTTATAAAATAATTTTTCAACTGTTTTTCCTTTTTACATTTCCCTTTGGAACTACGAATTTTTACAAAATATTTTGCAATATAACATTTGTATCACATAACGTGCGGGTTGCGGTTCTAAAAAGAAAATACATTTTCTTTTCATTTCTTTCTTTTTTTCTCTGTAATTTATATTTCCTTAAATCTCTTCCTAAAACAAATTTACAATGTCTAATCTGAAGAGAATTGAAAGAAAAATTATTGAAAAAATGAATATGTAACACTAAGATGATTGTACCTTAAGATTTAGTTTTGCTTTTTATTTTACATTCATTTTTTCCTCAGACTTTCTTTCAGTTCTGTAACAAATTGTAGTTTCCCCTGGGAATAATTATTTGATTATTTGTTTATTAGTTTATCTTTATTTCAGAATATTATAACAGTTATTACAATTGGTCATAAAAAATATTTACGAACAGTTTTCCAAATCACATTATAAAATAGCATCATAAAAACGAACTTTTGTTAAATTCATTAAAACAATAAAAGAAGTATCAAATACTATCGCTATAATAAGTAAATTTGTTTATAAATTAACTTTTATCAGTTACATATTTTATATAATTTCACTCAAATAACATTTCCAATTTTTTTAATCCCTTAAACCAAAAGAAATACACCTTTCTCTCTATATTAAATAGTATTTAAAATTAAAATAATCTTTGTAAATAATTTAATATCTTGTTCGATGTTATTTGAACTAGATTTTGTTATAGAGGGTTGGAACTTTAATAGTGGCAACTATTTATTTACAATTCATACAAAAAAGTTACATGTTACAAAATTTTACTGTCTTTCATTGTAGTTACCAATAATGTGCACAACCCGTTTCCAGCGATTTGGAAGTCTTAGGATACCTTTAGCAGTGCCTGTTGTGTTGATTGCTCGAATGGAGCGGTCTACTGCTTGATTAATCTCTGGAACAGTTCTAAAGTGAATGGCACGAAGTTTGTCCCTTGTTGAAGGCTTTTACCCACCGTGCCACTGCTCTATAAGGCAATCCAGCTTCCCAGAAAGCCTCTTGAACTCATTGATGACACTGTTGTGCTTTACGACTTCTGGCATATGCAGTCTTTATCCAACTACGTTGTTCTTGTTTCGAAAGCATCGTGGCAACACTACATTAGACCACCAGCTGACACGCGACTCTGCTTCTCTCGCCAGTTTGCATGTGTGTGATGTGGGGAGGGAGATTCCATATGTTCTGAAGTAAGGTAGATATCTAACTAACGTGTGCTATCAGCGACATCATAACATTTTGGCGTCCCTCGTTGAAGGCTTTTACCCACCGTTCCACTGTTCTTTAAGGCAATGCAGATTCCCAGAAAGCCTCGTGAACTCATTGATGACACTGTTGTGCTGTACGACCTCTGGCACCATCAATCTTTATCCAACGCCGTTGTTCTTATTTCGAAAACATCATGACAACACTACATTAGACCACCAGCTAACATCTCTGTTCCTCTCGCCAGTTCGCATGCGTGTGATGTGGGAAGGGAGAGTGCATATGTTCTGAGGTAAGGTAGATACATAACTGACGTGTCCTATCAGCGACATTATTAGGTTCCGTTGCATTGAGGCTCTACAGCAGTGTTACCACTTTTAAAGTTCCAACCCTCGTATATTGCTTTAGAACTACAATTTTTATACAATGAAGAACATATTTAATGCGCTGCTAAGAAAAAATATTGAATTAAAAGGGAAATACTCCCGTTTTAATCTTTTCTCTGCATCTTGTATTTTCTTAATTTTAGTGATTCGAACACTATCTTATTTTATAACGAGAAAACAAATACTGAGCAAAATACTTTATGGTCTTAAGATGTGTATTGTATATCTTAGATTTTAGTTTTGCCTTGTAATTCTTCATATCTATTCTTTAAATTACGTTTTAACTCTTAACGAAATGTTATTTTCTTCACCAACCATTCGCGTAACTTGGGTGGATTTCTTTATAGCTTGAGAATAAATACTCACCTTGCAAATGTGTGACATGTATCTAAACGTCTCGTTTAGCCCTCTAAGCGTGTAGAACGTAATATTCCGTTCACTAAGCTCCAGGTTTCACTGCAATATATGCAATGTTTAAGATAATATAATTCTATAGATTTAATGAATTTTCAAAACATTGAAGAATGATTAATACTCTCAAGGGTTACATTCATATTTGTAATTAAGTTTTATTTATAATGCTGAAAGAATCATATTGTTTTAGCATTTAAAACAAACTGCAGAGAAAACAACATTACAATTTTACACTTTTTCAAAACGCTCAGAGGGCTAGTTTCTGTGACTTAACACATTATGCGTGATTGATCAAAGTATAGTCTAAAACTTTATTTTGTTGTGCATGTTTACAATGAAAGTAGAGTATTCATTTAATTAATTCCTTTGATTAATTTGTGAATTTATGAGCCTCGTAATTAGTATTACACATGTTTTTTATAAATTAAATGTGAAAATTTTCATTCTGAAAGAAAGTTTTTTTTTTTTTTTTTTTTTTTTTTTTTTTTTTTTTTTTTTTTAACAGAACTTTTTTTGTTACATCCCATTTAGTTGCTGCATTTGCCGCAGAGATTCTGCGGGTGCGCTTTCATACGCCAACACTGTATTCATTCGCGACACTGTATTCATACGCCGACATTGTCTTCATACGCTGACACTGTCTTCATCTTAGCTACCGAGTTTAAGATAGTTTTCTCATTTAAGTTATATTAGAAGGCATAATTGGGTTCTGTACGGTGATAAGCATCTAAGTTTCAGTTTACTGGAATAAACCTGTTGTTGACAGTCTTTGAATTTCGGTAGATATATACATTGTTTGTGAAAATAGATTTATATGAGCGTAAAACTTGATCTAACCGTATTGGACTGAGATTCACATTCATTATTGAGTAGATATATTTTGAAAAGTAGTTTTTCTTCTTCTCCTCCCTTAAACTAAATTTATTGAATTTAAAATAAGAACTTGCATTATTCGCTACCATTTCCTTGTTTTTGTCAAATAAACTGTTGTTACTATTAGTTACAAATCTGGGCGATCATTAATTCTGAAGATATGATAATCTAAGATAATCATCGTTATAACTTGTTTATCGGAAAATACATTGATTTTCATATATTTTAAGGTTATATATATATATATGGGTTTTGATACATCACGAATATATTACTTCAACAATTAAAACTTTTGGTAATCTGTATGAAACATTATATAGCAGGATTAACTGAGAAATCCATGACGTGAAAAATCATAAATTTAAAAGAAGAATCTGCACTCCAAATTAGCGCACGTCTATCATACTATTTTAATTTCCTTCTCCAAATTCATTAAAGTATTTCAAATATAATCTTACACATCACGGAGAAAAACACAAAAGAAAGGTGTGCTATTTTCAAATATGAGCAATTAAATAGATTATTAAATATAATATTTTCCTTCCCTTTTACATCCGTTGAGAATACACTTCAACTTAACTTTTAGTAAAAATGTTTCCCAAAATTTCAGAAATAAATTTCTTTCAACAAAATTACAATTTATTTCCATTACTCCAGAAAAGCATTTCAAAACGAATTACTAATCTGAAAGCCTAGAAAGTAAGCTAAAGCTTCTTAAATTGAATTTAAATATCTATATTATAAAGGACAAACGTGTCCGTGCGTAACGCTGACGTCATTATGCGAATGGCAACAGTGGACGATGAAATTTCGGTTTTGCGATTTATACTACTGCAGTTTTTTTCATTTCTAAACATAGCACATTTTTAATTTTTACACCGTTATATAGAAAAAAAATCTACTTTCAAATGCAATCTATATGAAAACTGTATCTTAATTGCCTAATTTATTATAGCATTTAAATTAAATTTCAAGCATGATTTTTTAAAAAATCTATATCGCTTGCAGACGATTACAAAATATTAATCTGTTTGCACTTTCAACAATATAAAAAGTTCAGCAACGAAAAACAATAGCAAAATTAAAACTTCATTAATGAATAAATAAAACACAGATTTAACAGACATGGAATTGAAATAAACGTTTAAAACTACTAAAATTATCAGAATTAAACAAAAAAGCTGCTGTAGATAACGAAATTTTTAGCGATTTCTTTGGTATTGTTAGCGGGCAATCTAATAAAAATTATTAAATGTAAAAAATCTATTAGTTTTCAATAACAAAAAATAAAAATGGTTTTTACATATATTCTGTATCCTGGGGAGGCCGGGTTGGATGCCCTAGTATTTTTAATGCACTAAATTTATTTATTTTTTCATCTTCACTACATTTAGAATAAACCTATTTAGATTATTCACAAATTGTGCTCTTTCAAATTCTTCAAAATTAATTTGTTTTAAAGTTTTTAAAAAAATCCACGTGTCCTTCTCTAATAAAAGTACATTTTCACAGCTAAATTTTCTGAAAAAAATCCAATTAAGGGTACAAAAGAATTATTTTTCGAACATATATGCAATTCGAAATAATTTTTCGAAAATAATATCTATTTGTAACCTATAATTTTTTTTAAACAGAAGTTCATTTCCTCATTTTGTGTTCGCTTCAAAAATGCGAATACAAAATTACAGCTTATTCCAAAATGTAGCTTTTGAGTTATGTCAAAAATACTACAACAATTAAAAATGAGTTTAATATTGGGAATTCCAAACTTTAAACATTCATAATTCTCAAACTTCTTGATCGAATGACTTCAGGTGATTTGATAGCGTGAAGTAAAATTTTCTGAAGAATCCAAATATGATGTTAAAATTAAGTGCTATTGTTGAAATTTTAAAGTTAATTAAATCTGTTAAATTTAAAGGAAGCTGTCATTTGTCGAATTAAGTACAAGAAATCAACTCCAAAAAGTATATTCACAAATATTCAAAGTTCTTTTTTCTTGGCAGCTTAACCCTCTTAGTACCAATTGTATGTGATGGCGTTCGACCATCACGTGTGCCATTTTCGTATTGTGGAGTATAGAATCTCAAGTTCGAAAACATTTTTTTTACTGGAAGAAAAGTTGTCTTTCAAAGGATTAAATAATTCAATTTCGTACACGACCAATTGTTTTATTTACATGTCAATATTGAAGTATCAAAGACGCTGATAAGTCAAGAGGTATAGCATTAGCACCCAAATATTATTATAAACAGACATGTATTTTTCTTTCAATCTACGTTAACAGGAGGACAAGCCTTCTTGCTACCATCACAATTACATAACTGACTCATTTTTTTATCTAAACAATATCGCCAACACAAATTCTGGTCAAAAAAATAGATTCCCTTCTAAACGTACGGGTAAAAGACGTTAGATAGAAAATAAAAGGAAATTTTTAAATTGAGTGCGCAGAAAGTAAAAACAAACATCGCCTTTGGCGAAACGAACATGCCAAATACGACAACCCTATGAGGAGCCGCCTAGTCTACCGACACATCTGTGCTATTACTTGAAATACCGTTTTTATTTAAATAACAAGAACGAAAAATCATGCGCCAAGCATAGATTATGTAACACTTTCCAACGCTTCCAAAATAATTTTACAAATCATTCCGTTTAATAAGCTAAAAGATAACATCTAAGTAAACAATTTGGAAAACGCATAACATATTTAAAAACATAATTTCAGGAATTTCCAACATTAACAATATTCGAAAAAATATCCGAATACTTTTATTCAGTCCTATATAGGATCTATAGATTTGTATATGTACTACATAGGATGCTAAATTTTAGTTCAGTTAGGAAACGCGTAGCACAGTTTAAAATTCTCCGTCTGGAGTTTCTGTCCATAAACGGAAATGTGTTTGCGAACTTTTGTGCTTCCCTGTATAGGATCTACAGAATTTATACACACCACGTAATTAGGGCTGGATTATATATCAATATATCGATCAAATATTGATATTTCTTAATTATCGCAATAACAATATCTAACCTCTGACACTGACGATATATCCTAATAATGATAGCTAAGCTCTGACTCTGGCAATTAGACCGGTAGGCGGCAGCACAAACAATCACCTCATCGAGTTCACGGCTGAAATTCTAGAATTAGTTAAAACTCGATTCGCATATTAAAACGCAGTCGGTCTGCCAAGTCATATCTTGGTGGAAAACACGTGAAAACCCGATTTTAGCTGTTGACTCGTAGGTTTACCATTGTGTTTTCCTGCACTCAGTTCTCCATGTTATCATACTTTTGGGTGCAGGAAAACACAATGCTAAGCCTACGAGTCAACCGCTAAAATCGGGTTTTCAGGCGTTTTCCACCAAGATATGACTTGGCAGACCAATTGCGTTTTAATATGCGAATCGAGTTTTAACTAGTTCTAGAATTTCAGCTGTGAACTCGATGAGGTGATTGTCTGTGCTGCCGCCTCCCGGTCTAAATATATCCCAATAAAGATATCTAAGCTAAGCTCTGACTCTACCGATATAACCAAAAAACATTTTTTTTTCGACTTCAAACCACGAGAAAAGCGCCGAACATTCCGTATAATATCCTCTTCAGCCCATTTCTTTCGTCCGATCCATGCATTTAGACATTCACTGCTCTACTTTATTCCAATCAGAATATCCCCTCCAACGATTATGCTTTGATTATCTCGCTTTCGTTAATATCCAAATAAAAAATATCACAATATTTCCCAATACGAATACATTCTCTTATTATGCCAAGTTCGTTACTATCCTCTCAAACCGCAAATTAAACTCTTTGTTCGTAACTGAATAACGCAGCTATCGTCTATGGTCTATGTTTTAGTTCCGCTGCTTCTATTCATCCAGACTTCGTTGCAATATGTCAAGGTATTGATATGTGATGGCCAATAAAATACGAGCTAGAGTATCTCTTGGTTATTGTTGAGTCGATAGCATTATTCTACTTCAGCGCTCATTGAGATTATTTTTTCGGTCAATATTATCGGTAGCGCCTTGATATTAAAATGAATGTATGGTGTCGTGTAGATTGTAATGCTGAATATTGATTTTGTTTGTTTGTTTGTTTGTTTTAATTTAATTTTGTTAGCCAATAACTTATTTTTATCATTTGCAATTTATTTTCTTTTGACTTCAATGGTACTTTGAAATAAAAAACAACAGGTTTAAATATCAAAGCAAAATTTTATGGTAAGTTATTAGCTCACAGGCTATAAAATCCTGACTGCTAATGTGCCCGCCGGTTCTGTAGGTATGTACGTAACGCGATAACTCTTAATAAGTAACCGTTTTGCTTCAAATTTTGTTTATAGGTTCATTGTGATAAGGCGCTTCCGTGATTAGTTTTGGGGGTTCATTGGTTTAGTATAAAGGGGGAAAAGGGGGATAATCCCCCCTTTATTTAGATAGATGGGTTTTTCATGCAGAATTATCCAATTTTCTTCAAACTTTGTTTATAGGTTCATTGTGATAAAGCGCTTTCCTTGTTAGTTTTGGGTGTTCTTTGGTTAAGTATAAAGGGGGTAAAGGGGAAGGGACTAATCCCCCCCCTTTAATTTAGATAAATGAGATTTTCATGCAGAATTATTCGATTTTATTCAAATTTTGTATATAGAAACCATTTTTTTTATTCCATGCTTTGCTTCGCGCTCTGGGTATTTTTCACTTCAAAATCAGTGCGCGGCCAGGAGGGGGATTCTTTCGTGTTAAATCTTCTCCCTCGCGCCTCATTCGCTTGGTTTGAATTCGCCTCTCACTCATTGGATCGTGCCCTCGTTACGTCGTCGTCAGTAACCCTACGCGCGGTTAAAAAAATGCGCTAGCAGGCATTTGGAGAGCAGATTTTTGTCGTGTTTGGGAGTATTAACCAAATGGTTATCTGGTGTTGAAGTCACGTAGAATTTTCATAACAGCTCTTTACGATCTATTAAACGATGTAGTGAGCCATCGTCAAGCCTAAGGGCTATAAGTTTGTACCGGATACTGTGGGAACTGTTACTTGCATCGCTTCTGTTCATTAATAAAATATTTATCCGGAAATTGGCTGCTCCTTATTGACGAAACTCTTGTGGTATCTCATCATTGCCTAACCTCCTCGCCATGATTATTGATTACGACTGCAATAATGCACCATCTTTGACAGACTGCCATTTTCTCGTGGAATAAAAAATCATCGTAAAAACTTCACACACACACACACACACACACACACACACACACACACACACACATATATATATATATATATATGTGTGTGTGTGTGTGATTCATTGCTTTCTACATCTGTTGATATTTAAATTGCTCGTAGATTTGTCTTTCGAAATTATCAATATTTCTATCCCCACACATTTTAAGGTATTTATCGCGATATATCACCAATATCGATATTAACTCGATGATATATCGCGATATTAAATTTTTTATATCGTCCAGCCCTACACGTAATAGACAAAAAGCAAGTTAAAATTAAAATCGCGTTCAGTAACTTAAAACGCACTTCCAGGAATTAGTGTTAACAGACAGTAGAGAATTCTTTTGTGTGTCCCTGTAAATGAACGATGACTGCTATACACACACTATTCTGTAGTAAGCCTCTTGTCATGGACCTTAGTGATCTATATAAATTTCAATGCGTTTAAAATAATGAAACATTATTTAAATAAACCGCAGACGATTTTTCTCCATAGATGTAATGTAACGGAATTCTTTTGACTGTCCAAGCTTCTTCTAATGCACCTTAGTGATATATATAAATTTCAATGCGTAAATTTAAATAGTGAAACATTATTTAAATAAACCGCAAATGATTTTTCCCCCTAGACCGCAATGTAACGGAATTCTTTTGAGTGTCCCTGTAAAAAAACTATGAGTGCCACACACTTCCGTTGAAATAGGGAACATGCTATAGATAACGACAATACCATGTAAAAATTGCAGAGCAATCGGAGCCTATTTACGGGAGTTAGAGCACGGACAGACGGCCATCCGGCCAGACAAACCGAAGTCATAAACACTTTTCAACTAGGTTGGAAAGTGTTAAAAACAGACAACCGAAATAAAAATGAATATCAACGGGGAAGTATAAAATTTAAATGTTTTTAACACTTTAGCAAACTATAACGGAAAAAAAATAGAAAAGAAATGATATTTTAAAGTAGTATATTAATTATGTCTTACTATTAGGTTTATTTATTAGAAATTTAGGAAGACGCACTCAATAAAGAAATAAAAAAAATAAATGTTTTTTTTAATACAATTTAAATGGGAAAATATTAATTTTGAAAGATTTTAAAATGGAAAAGGAAATAAAATATGTGACTGCATCAACGAAAATGGCACACGTGATGGTCGAACGCCATCACACCATCTTTTAATTTTTCATGATCGTTGTTAGATTTACATGATTTGAACCAGAAATTTAATTCTATTCAATTTAGCATCTTCGTACGAAATATTTTATTTATTAAGTTAATTTATTTTTTCTGGTTCAAACATGAAAATCTTCAAAACAAACCAAAAATTCAAAAAAAAAAAAAAAAAAAGGAATTAAAAAAAGACCCTCGTATAATAAATACTGGGATGTTTAATTAATATTCACTAATAGATTGAAATATGGTACACCTAATTCTATTTTATTAGAAAATAACCAGATTTTATTTGAATAGATCTGCAAAAAGCAAAACTGTACACCAACGAAGGGATTGTGAAATTGCAAGGCATATATATATATATATATATATATATTAATGTAATGCATGGAGTTTATCTGTTTTTAACTCCTAACCACATAGTTGAAAAGTGCTTATGAATTCAGTTTATCTGATTGCCATCTGTCTTTCAACACTTTAACTCTAATAAACACACTCGGATTGCCATGAAATTTGCATATGTTATTAAAGTTTAATGTAGAATGTTCGGAATTGAAAATTCAGTGTGTAGAATTTATAGTTCTTTTACAAGGACAAACAAAAGAATTTTGTTACATTCTGATTCTTACATTACATGATGACATTTCCATCTTGTGCTGCGGTTGTAGCCGGTCCAACATATACAAGAATGAGAAATTTCGAGTTTGGATACCGTTTCTTCTGGCTCAGTGGTTAGAGTCTCAGATTGTTATTCTGAGGACCTGGTTTCGATTCCCAGCTTGGGGCGTTGTTCAATCTGTAGGTTTACGCTTGAAAAAAAGCAGGATAAAAAATCACTTGTTATTGTTCAAGGATTACAGGCGTAATTCACTGCTGAAAATGAATTGAAAATTACCTTAAAAACTAGTTATGTTTAGATTGGTTCTAATGCAAAAAATAATTTTAAATTAAATATTATAATTGTTTATGTAACAAAAACCTTTTGTTGTTAAAACAAAGAAAATTCTTAAAATTATACAAAACAATTGTTCTTTAAACAAAAGTTTTTGTTGCCGAAACTGAAAATAACTCTTAAAGTAACAGATAATTATATTTATTTTGAGAAAACTTTCAACAAAAGAATTTTGTTAATTCAAGTATAATTGAGCATTTTTACTTGAATTAACAGAACATTTTTTTGCTGACGATACAAAATTTTTTGTTGGAATTGCAAAAAAAATCAACAATATTTTTCTTGTTCATTCAAACAAATTTTCCATTGACCCATATTTAAACGGAAAGTTTTGTTGGGCCAAACAAATTTTTGTTGATTCAACAAAACTTTTTTCTGGGTGCATAGATCGGATACGAGAGACTTACATTACCGGATGTGGACTCCAATTTGTGAAAATGTATTTTTATTGAGTTGTGTGTTTTTTCACTTACTTATTTATAGATTTATCATTTCATACAAAGAAAAAGTATTTAAAAAAATACTCTGTTAGTATTGGAAAGGTTTTGATAATCTATGCCTGATGCATAATATTTCGTTCATGTTTAACACTTTCAAAGATAGGTAAAAGGTATTTATGACTTTGTTTTGTCTGTGGCCATCTGTCGTCTGTCCGTACTCTAACTCGCTAAAATATATTCAGATTTCCATGTAGCTAACATGCGTTATTAAAGATTACTGTGGCATGTTCAGTATTGACGAAGGGTGTAGTATTTATAGTTTGTTTACAGAAATACTCAAAAGAATTCATGACATTATGATCTGTAGAAAAAAGCATTTGCAATGTAGTTTAATAATGTTATATTATTTCAAACATATTGAAATATATGTATATCACTGAGGTGCAATACGAAATACTTATTATATAATATGGTGTGCATGGCATTTATCGTCCTTCTATAGGTACACACCAAAAAAATCGGGTACAGTACTGTGTACGAGCGGTAATTGTTGGAAGTGCTCTTTCAGTTATGGTATGTGTTTTTGAATTCAAACTATTTATTTGCATATTATTTGTTGTATAAAAATTCTCTAGATCATATACAGGGTTGCACAAAACAATTCTTTTCTGTTTACTGACGAAAATTGCTGAAGAAGAATTTTCAACTGTGCCTTTCCGAATTGCTACTAAATTTTATCATACTATGTATTATGTATTCGAATCTGTAGATCAAATACAGAGTTTTATTTTTTAAAAAAAAGAACTATGGACATATATATATATATTGACTATGGATGATGATTGCTGAAATTGGGTTTTTAAATCTCTAATGCATTTTCCAAATTTTTTACTTAGACATCATCATTCAACATATTAAACGGTGAAGTTTTGTTACAGTATTCTGAATGCATTGGAAAGTGTTTAATAATCTATGTCTGACTTTTTTTTTCTTGTTTATTTAATAATGGATTTTTGTTATTTTATTATGAAATATAAATCTAAAGAAAGCTATAATGTGATGCTGAAAGTGTAAGATGTATACATAAGTTTGAGAAACACCATAAATACTCACAAATAATAACAATTAAAATTAGCGCTTTTAATCCTTAGAATTTTTCGGATTAAAACGCATAAAGAATTTGAAGAAAATGATGGAAAAATATGTTCAAGAAATCATTCAAGAGAAATGAGAAATCGTGTTAACAATTTGAAAGTGATATGTTGATGACTGAGTATAAAACGCGGTAAAAGATATGATACAATATGATAGTATAATATATATTATATATATATGATAAAACAATATGATAATAATTAGTACATTGAACAAAGTAAATAATATTATAAATCCCAAAGAGTGTCTCTATGTGGTTTTCACTAAGAACTCTTTTCCTTGCACTAACTTGTAAATGTTCGCTGACTGTAATGGAACCATTCAGTATTATTCTAAAATTGTATCTGCTTTGTGTGAAAATTACTTTATTTTTTTAGTTACTTTTTAGAGTATGTATACCATCATTATTCTTAGAATAGAAAATTTCCTGATTATCTGTCATTTCGAGTTATAAATAAAAAACATTTAGTGAAAATGGTCTTTATTAATTATTCTATAACTTTCACCTTAAAAATATTCAACTGCATATATTTTTAATTTAATTTAATTTAATTTTTTTTTTATTCATATAATCAAAAGATTTTTAAACACGCTTAAATGTCTTTATAATTTTCAGAAAACTGTAGGTCGAAATTTGATCTGTGTAAAGAGATTACGGAATTCCTGACATTATTAATATTCTGTAGCATGAAATATGTTTATATGTATGTGAATGTATGCATCTCCCAATAATGTGCAGCACGTTTTAAGCCTTTGGAACAACAACAAGCCGATTTTGGAGTACAAACATCAGTGTTGTGTATGCCCTTTGGATTTACATGATTGTCAAACAAGATAATTTGTAACATACTTAATGCAGAACAAATTAGGTTTCTGAAGTTCACTAAATTCCTTATGCAGTTACTAGTAAGTGATATGAATATATTCGAATAATTTGGATGTCTCATATTACGAATATATGAATAATTCCTTGAACGTGCTATTGATGCTTAAGTGTGATTGTAGAGTAAAATATTATAGTATGTTTACCAATAACAGTCAAAGTTATCAAAAAAAGGAAGAATAGACATAATGATTTAATCAGTTCAAACACCTAAAATTATTTAATTTAATCACATTTGTATTTCTTTTAAATGCTGAAAGGTGTAAACAAACAACATAATATACAGTAAAATAAGTTTTATTTGATTATTGACATGTTTCGGCTCATTCCGAGCAATTTTCTAAAAAAATGAGAATATTCTATAATTTTACGATCTTTGAAGCAATTATTTGAAATGTTAACATTTAATTTACAATTATATTTTTATACAATGTGCAATTACATAATATTTTCAGTTTTTTTTATATCTCGGAGTGAGCCGAAACATGTCAACAATCTTAAGAAAGTTATTTTACTGTATATTATGTTGTTAGTTTACACCTTTTAGCATTTAAAAGAAATATATTATTGCAAAGTGTTATAATTTATTATATTTTAATCACATTTGTTTTGTTTATAAATAAATAAAACTGAATCATCATAAAAGTTTCCGTATTGCTTTTCAATGATTGAAATATTTTCAACTTTAGATTTCTGGGTTTTTTATCTCTATTTATTTTTACATTTTTCTTGTAATCAAAAGATTGTTAAGCATAATTAAATTTCTTTGTAAACTTCATAAAACTTTATCATAATTATATCAAAGTATGATAACGTATTGTACAAAACTATTGTAGTATGGATATATATCCATATTACATAATTCCAGTTCTTATTAATATGCTGTTGATGAATATGTATTTATGTACATGAAAAAATGTACTTGCTTGTAAATGTAAATGCTTTTAATAATGAACAATTCGCGTTAATCCTGCATAAGACTGATTTTTGTGTTATAAATATCACTGTTCTATATACCTTTAGGATTTCAAGAAGGGGAAGCATGATAATTTATAACGTATTTAAAGCAGGACAAATTACAAGTCTGCAGTACATTAAAAACCTTATGCAATAACACGCAAGTGACATGAATATATTAGAATAATACAGATGCATTACTTTGCAAAGACGTAAATAATTCTTTGAATGTGCTGATGATGTTTAAATGAGCTTATTGGAGATAAAACATGAAGTGCCTTTTACCAGAGGTTAAAGTTAATCAAAACGGACATATCGACATAATAACAAAACAAGTTCAAACATCCAAAATATTTAATTTAATCATTTTTCGATTGCTTACAACTAATTAAAACTACGTCAAAATAAAATAATTTTTGCGTAACGTCTTAGGTTTTTTTTAATATATATATTTTTATCGTTTAGTTATCTTTTTATAAGCGTGATTTATTTTCGTTATATATATATATATAATTAAAAAAAATTCTTATGAACCTTCTCTAAAACAATATTTTATTCATGCATACTGAACTAAAATAATGATCTTTTCCCCACTCTTTTGATAAATATCCTCATAAATTGAAGAAGTGTTTATGAAAATTGGATCTGTTTAACCAAATTACATAATTTCACGAATTATTAATATTTTGTTACTGAATATGCATTTCATTACGTATATTAAACCTATTTTAATGTAAACAATACGCTTTAAACCTTTGCAACAAGTATTTTTTGTGTGTATAAATATAGTGTTTTATATCCTATTTGGCTTTAAATCAGTGTCGAACAACATAACATGTAACGTAAACATTACAGAACAAATTAGGTCTCTGTATCTAATAAAACTCTCATACACTAATTTGCAAATGATATGAATATATTAGGTTAATCCACACTGTTAAAATTTGTAGCAAACTGTCCAGTCATTTGATTGTTTTTATAGAAAACAGTTACATAACCGTAATTTAAGTCTATTCTGACAATATTATTGCCTATATTATGATCAGAATAAAGTTAAATTACGGTTATGTAACCGTTTTCTATATAAAAACGGTCAAATTACCGGACAGTTTGCTGCACATTTTTAACAGTGCAGATACCCAAATTTAAGAAGATATAAGTAACAATAATTGAGATGCTTATGATGCAATATGATTGAGATACAATAAGATTTAAGTATGGCTGTAGCCGAAAATATTAAATATCCTTTACATGCGGATAAATTTAATCAAAAAAAAAAAGAAGCCCATACCCACTAATTTAATCGGCGCAAATATCTACAATTAATTAATTTAATCAGTTTTTTATTTATAAATAAATGAAACTGGAACAACATAAAATTATTTGAGAAAAATATATTAATTTTTGTAAGGTAGATAAGTTTGCATTTTAAAGATGTTTTAAACTACATGCTTTTTAGCAACAACTGTTTTTTTATTACATTTTTTTATTGATACTCTTATTATAATGTGTGGAATAACAATTAATTTATTAATTTTATCTGATTGATCTTAAAATTATTATTTTGTATATATTTTAAATATATTTGATATTTCTTAGGCTGTGCATATCACCTTTATTATCAGTATAAATGGTTTCGTGATTATCAGATATTTTATATAATAAATGTAAGATTTTCTTTTACTCAGAAATATTTCTTTTCGATTATCTTAATATTTAGACCATTTTAATACAGAAAAGGTCTGAAATATCCTTTTCTTTTTAACTTTTTTTAAATCAAAATATTTTGACGGACGCTTAAATATAAATGTAAATTTCAAAAAAATATATTAGATCTGTATAACCAGATTACATAATTCCACAGGTGATTAATACGAAGTTGCTGAATGTATTTCTGTGCGTGAATAAATCCCGCTTTCAATAATGAACAGTACGTGTTAAGACTTTGCATAAACAATCGTGTTACATATGCCTTTTGGCTTTACATGAGTGTCAAGAAACATAATTTGCAATGTACTTAATGCAGAACAAATTGGGTCTCTGTAGTTCACTAAATCCCTTATGCATTAACTTGAAAGTGATATGAATATATTAGAATAATTCAGATGCCTCAATTTATCAAGGTATAAATAATTCATTGAACATCCTATTGATGCTTAAGTGCTTTATATTCTAGTTCAAAATATGAAGTATACTTCACAAGGGGATAAAGCTAATCAAATAGGAAATCCAAACACAATGGTTGAATGAGCGCAAAGCATCTGAAATTATGTTATTTAATCACTTTTTTCCGTTTGTAAATTTATAAAACTGAACCAATGTATAAATATTTGGAAAAGAACCTTAGTTTTAAATTATTTCAAATAGGTAAGTTTACAATTGAATCCATTTGGACACTACAATGTTAACTAGTATTTTAAAAACACAAATTGCACAAATTGTGATTATTAGTTGCTAAAATCAGTGTAATAATTGTTTTAAACTCATAAAAGAGCTAAAATCCTACATGTTTCGGCTTTAAACTTAAAGCCATCATCGGGGAAGAGGAACAACACAAACGACTACTGATCTTTTAATTTTCGACACGAGAAAATTGAAATCAACAGTATGGAAAAATTTAAATAAAATAAGCGGGCGCTCTCTGTTGCCAAAGAGCGAAAAACAAAACAATGAATTAACAAGGGGTTAAAAATGTATCCCATAAACTAGGTACGTTGAAAGAAAAGTTATCATTACAAAACAATCTTTTCTAATTTTAATTTCCAATGATTCCCTAATGGCGGCTTTAAATGGGTTATTGAACCTATGGATAATTCTTGCTTTATCGAAATTAATTACAGTATCATTATTTTTAGCGTAAAACCGGGAGAGTGCAGTGGATAACTTTCCAAATTTTATGTCGTTTTTATGCTCTTTTAACCTTTCCAAAAACTTTCTTTTAGTCATACCAAAGTAAAAAATTATACTATTATTATTTAAGCTAATGGGGATTTCATAAACACCTGCGAATTGATCAGGGGGGATAGGATGTAATTTACATGAAACTAAGTCAACCAATTTTCTGGGAGGGACAGCAATAAGATGGATATTGTATTTACGGAGGGCCCTTTTAATCCTTTCAAATATAATAGGTATATATTGGAATTTCCGATAGTTTGGTTTATTATTGCTAGGGACAGGATGCTGAATTAAATGGCCATTGAATTTTTCTGTAATTTTCTGTACGTGATGAGCGGGAAAAACATGGTCAATGGCGATATCTCTGATAAAATTAAGTTCATCTTGGATGAATTCACTTGAACAAACCAGAAAAGCACGCTTGATGAATGAATTGAAGGCAGCAATCTTATAAGTGAAAGTTGTAGAGGCATTAAATGGGATTATTGTGTTACTTCTCATCGGTTTACGATAGACTTTACGTTTTAGGTTGTTGTCATCTTTAATTAATTGAATATCCAGGAACGGCAGTGATGAATTTTCTTCTATTTCCAACGTAAACTTAATATTTTCATCTATTTCGTTTATTTTTGAGAGGAAAGATAGAAGTTCCTGCTTTCCATGATTCCATGTGATAAAGATATCGTCCACGTATCTTAGCCAAACTTCTGGTGTTAAATTCAAACTTTTAAAAATAAATCCCTCCATCGGTCTAAGTTTAAATTCAGCCAACAGACCAGAAATAGGAGATCCCATAGGTGCTCCTTTATTTTGTCTGTAAAATTTCTTATTAAACATGAAAACGTTGTTATTATTGATAAGGTTAAGTCCTGACTTTAGAGATGTTTTTACGCTATCACTTAAATTATTTTGTTTATCAATTTCCAAATTAATATTTTGTACAACTTCATTTGTATTAATAGAGGGGTAAAGAGACACAATATCTAAACTAGCTAGAATAGTCTATCTAGCTATCTTTCCTCTCAAAAATAAACGAAATAGATGAAAATATTAAGTTTACGTTGGAAATAGAAGAAAATTCATCACTGCCGTTCCTGGATATTCAATTAATTAAAGATGACAACAACCTAAAACGTAAAGTCTATCGTAAACCGATGAGAAGTAACACAATAATCCCATTTAATGCCTCTACAACTTTCACTTATAAGATTGCTGCCTTCAATTCATTCATCAAGCGTGCTTTTCTGGTTTGTTCAAGTGAATTCATCCAAGATGAACTTAATTTTATCAGAGATATCGCCATTGACCATGGTTTTCCCGCTCATCACGTACAGAAAATTACAGAAAAATTCAATGGCCATTTAATTCAGCATCCTGTCCCTAGCAATAATAAACCAAACTATCGGAAATTCCAATATATACCTATTATATTTGAAAGGATTAAAAGGGCCCCCCGTAAATACAATATCCATCTTATTGCTGTCCCTCCCAGAAAATTGGTTGACTTAGTTTCATGTAAATTAGATCCTATCCCCCCTGATCAATTCGCAGGTGTTTATGAAATCCCCATTAGCTTAAATAATAATAGTATAATTTTTTACATTGGTATGACTAAAAGAAAGTTTTTGGAAAGGTTAAAAGAGCATAAAAACGACATAAAATTTGGAAAGTTATCCACTGCAATCTCCCGGTTTTACGCTAAAAATAATGATACTGTAATTAATTTCGATAAAGCAAGAATTATCCATAGGTTCAATAACCCATTTAAAGCCGCCATTAGGGAATCATTGGAAATTAAAATTAGAAAAGATTGTTTTGTATTGATAACTTTTCTTTCAACGTACCTAGTTTATGGGATACATTTTTAACCCCTTGTTAATTCATAGTTTAGTTTTTCGCTCTTTTGTAACAGAGAGCGCCCGCTTATTTTATTTAAATTTTTCCAAGCTGTTGATTTCAATTTTCTCGTGTCGAAAATTAAAAGGTCCGTAGTCGTTTGTGTTGTTCTTCTTCCCCGATGATGGCTTTAAGTTTAAAGCCGAAACCAAGACTCCCTTATCATAGACTTGTCAATCCGGAGAAAGTCTATGGGAGAAAATGTCCGCGGTAATTGCCAACTTATTCATTCACTTTCTCCGGAAAGTATCGCCGCCTAGTGGATACGACCGATACTAGTTCATAAGCAAATGCATAGAACAAAGGGCGCTGTGAAAAAATTTCGTTTTATTTCGTGTCGTAAATACTCCTATTACCATGGAGATCATGCCTATTACTGACGATTGATGGCGCTAGTAGCAGGACAACCATGCGGTCAAAGGAAACTTGCTGATTGTGAGGCCTGATACTATGATAAGGAGGCCTTGGCCGAAACATGTAGGATTTTAGCTCTTTTATGAGTTTAAAACAATTTTTACACTGATTTTAGCAACTAATAAGCACAATCTGTGCAATTTGTGTTTTTAAAAGGTAAGTTTACCTTTTAATTATCTGACTATATATACGTTTTCACTGGATTTTTTTTCTTCCTTTTTCTGTTTTTGTACAGAAAATAGAAAAATCCGAACACAGTCTAAAATTTCATTTCTAATTGATGCAAGAAAAAAGAAATGCACCTTTTTAGTTTACAGGCTATTAAATCCTGAGAGCTAATGTGCCCGTCGGTTCTGTATGTATGTATGTATGTATGTACGTATGTACGTAACGCGATAACTCTTGACAGAAATAACCCTTTTGTTTCAAATTTTGTTTATAGATTCACTGTGATAAGATGCTTCCCTAATTAGTTTTGGGGGTTCATTGGTTAAGTATAGAGGAGGAGGAGGACGAGGGCTAACGCCCCCCCCCCTCCCTTAGTTTAGATAAATTGTTTTTTTGTGCAGAATTATCTGATTTTGCTCAAATTTTGTATATATGTTCATTGTAATAAGGCGCTTCTCTCATTAGCTATGGGAGTTCACTGGTTAATTATCAATTGGTACGGGTGGATGAGCCCCCTGTAATATATTGTCGATTTCTTTCTTTCTTTTTTTTTTGAGGGGCTTATTTCAAAGTCTTTGAAATAAGAGTATAACATACAATTAGTGTGAATAGCCTGTGACCTCAATGCCTTCAGTTTAATTGGGAAGTTTTCTTTTTATTGGAATATTTCTTTATAAATATTTATGGATCACTTAGTTATACGTAGTCACATATTAAAACTGAATCTTACTTTTATATTTTCTGTGATAATATCATACTTTCTCAACTTATTAAAACTGAGATTGTTGTAAAAGAAAATCTGTAAGTATAAACATTAGTTTTGAGAAGGTTATTGATGAAAAATAAATTATTGAAAAGTGAATCAATTTATGTTAAAGAGAAACTTCAGTTATTTAGAAATAAACCGGAAACTGGCTTATGTACATGACTTTAAATTCCATTTTTTTTTCGTGAGGATGCGATATGTTACATATTTATGAGGTAGATCAAAATTTTCATGCATGTCAATTTTTTTTTAATTTAAACTTTACATTAATAGACATCACTTCATTCTGTAAGAATTATCTAGTTGACGTGATAAGCTGAATCATAGTAAACTCAATATTTACTCTTGTCTTCATTTAGCTATTTACATGCGAAATTAAGGTTTATGTTCTACAGTTTTGAAGAAATTTTTAACATTATTGCAGATTGATAAAATGTAGCGCCATCCACAAAATATATTTTAGTTTTTTTTTTTTTTTTTTTTTTTTTTTTAAGCAACACTTTATAACACATAATTTTGTACATCTTTATATTTATTATAATTACTGAATTATTGAATTTTAAAGTTCGAAAATATTTTTAATTGAGACACCCTGTATATGCACATTTACTATATGCAACTATAAACGTTTGAAAACACATATTTTATTGTTTTAAATAAAATGGAATCTTAAATGAATAAAAAATAAAGGAAACTAAGAAACCATTTAAGTTAACAAATAAATGAAAGAAAACATATCCTCAATTCTCTTCAACACTTGTTAAAATTGTCTCTAGATTTCACAAACCAACAAAGAGTATCGTTTACAAATTATTTGTGCTATTGTGTAAATCCCTGAAAATTATCCTTCTAAATGTAAAAGGCAATTTTCCTAGAATCTAAAACGGCTGACTTTAACACTTTACATAAATTTTTTGGGATAGTTTATTTTCTGTAAACGGGATTTCTATTGAAATGTACCATAAAATTCCTTTTGTGTTTTGAGATTTAAGACAGGAAACCTCAAATCTCTTAGGAAGCAAAGACCTTCTTCTGGATTACGCTCTATTTGTTCGTTTACTTTAAGGAAACTTGTTTATTCCTGATGTTAAAACATAGTGAATAAGTAATTTATGTTTAAATTATGCAACAAGCTAAACATGTTAAAGCATAACTCGTGCTGTTCTACTAAATTGTTAGAGCGCTTTTCATTTTGTACGGTTATTTATTTGTGCCTTAACATGGATATAATAAAAAAAACTGTTTACCAACTAAAATTATTAGAAAAGAAAATGAAAGAAAAATCATCATTTATGCTTATTTTTTTATTTTTGTTTTTTACATTATAGTAGAATTCGTTATATGTGTAAAAATAAGAATCGCGTCATTTTATTTTCTGTTTCCATGTTCTCAAACAGAAAGTGTTTTAAATCAAAAAGAAATGAAAGAAATTACATTTAACACTAATGATGTAATTTACTAAGTTATTTCTGCTGAAAATCATTAAAATTGGACTAGGCGTTCTGTCTGACACTGTTGTTCTGTCTAGAATATTGTATCGATATTTACAGCTTTCTGGCACATTCACGCTATCATAGTTTTTCCGGAAAAAAGTCTTTAAAAGTGCGGAAATTGTAGTGGTTCATAACTGATTTTTTTTAAGTCAGAAGAACATGTAATTCATAAAAAACTATTAAATTATCATTTTAAATGGATTTATAATTTATAGACTTCCTTTTTGATATTTCAGTGTGCTAAGGATTCCTAAAAGAGCAATAAATTCATATTATACACTGTAAAAATCACAAATGTTTCTTATTCTACTAAAATATACTGTAACTACGTCATAATATATATAATAACCTCTTCCGAGTTAACTGCGATTCCAAAAAGCGTTCTTTATCTTTAGAAACATCACAAACTAATATATTTTCGGAATTTAAAGAAACATTTATAAAAACAACGTATCTCTTGCTGGTACTGATATTCACAAACGTGTACATGTAGTTTTTATATCATGTTAATCGATAATGCCGATTCTTTTGTCGGAATATCGGTATATAAAATGATTTCATTACTCAATTAAACATTTTCAACTGCGTCATTGAAATTATACATGCAAGAGTAATAAAATAATATTAATTTTAAAAAGAATGCCTGGATAAAAAAGAATGCCTGCATAAAAAAATCCTGAGGATTCCTTAGTTGGAGGTTCTTCTCAGAAATTTACGTTTGAAATCTAATGACTTCGCATTTGTATACAGAGTGGTTATAAGTATATCTATTTGTAGCTGTCTGTAGCTACACACAAATGGAAAAATTCTGTGTCTATCAGAAAATTTTAAAAATATACTGAATTTACACGCACAAAATTACACAATATTTTTCACAGTTCCCCACGATTTCGAAAAGCGTTCTTTATTTTTGGAATCTGCATTATCTTTACCGGCATAAAAAAATCCTCAGGATTTCTTAGGAGGTGTTTCTAAGGAATTTGCGTATGAAATCTAATGACTTCGCATTTGTATACCGGGAAATAAGTATTTCTATTTGGAGTTGTTTGTAGCTTGAAGGAATAACCCGAATGAAACCATAATCGGTACACTTACTATTCAAGAAGGGGGAAGAAGAATGAAACAATAAAAAAATATAATTGCACTAATCTCCGACAGTTGGCGCTTTTGAGTGTAAAATGTAATGTGTAATACAACAATAAAGAATTAAGGCGTAAAACTGGATGGCATACTTAATTTATTGAAAACTGTCACAGTGAATGTGGTTACGCTTTCGCATGATGTTGCCGATCAAGTTCAGGTTCCACATGGTCATTGTGCTGCAGTACAAAATCCAGGCGGAGCACGATGTTCTCAACTGCGGAATGTAATGAATCAGCAGTGATGTTTCGCACATGTTGTGACATGCGATCTCTTAAGTCACTGAGATTTGCGACATCTCGACGGTACACAATAGATTTTAAGTACCCCAAACCCAAAAATAACATGGCGTCAGATCAGGGGATGGAGAAGCCAACGCCATACCAAAATACGGGCTTATTACTCTATCATCTGTGAAATGTTGTCGTAAGAACTGTTGTACTGCTCGTCCAGTATGGGGTGGGGCTTCATCTTGCACAAAATGTGTTTCAGAAAATCACGATCTTTGCAGCAGTTGAGGAACTACGAAAGTTTGCAACATGCACAGGTAACTTTGTGCAGTAACCTAATACGTTAGAGCCCTAAAAAAATGAGGACAAAGAATGAAACTTGCAGTAAATAACCACCACACAGTAATTTTTGGAGAGTGGAGGGTATTTCGTGAATAACGTTTGGAGGATCCGAAGTCCATATTCTGCTGTTCTGCGTATTGACTGTCACATTAATATGAAAATCGGCTTCATCTCCCTATAAAATATTCCATGGGAAGACATCATCCACCTCTATTCGTGCTAAAAACTTAGAACAAAATCCAGTCTCTGGTAACAATTCGCGTTTGGTAACTACTCGTGTCACCTGTTAACAAATGCTGATGACAACTAATTTCATATAGATGAAACTGGATTACCTTTCTCAGGATTTTTCGAAGAGTACCAAATGAAATATCCAACTTTCGAGCAACTCCACGTGCAGTAGGACCGGCTTCCGGAGTCTCTAATGACTCCTCAAATGCAGTGGCAATTTCTTCTTGTATGCGGAGAGGTACTGGTTTCCTCCTCCTTCCACTTACACACATTTTTACAGTAAACGATTTAGTCTCCACGAATTTGTTTAGCATTTTTATCATTGCACACGGTGTTAAAGGACCTTTTCCTTTACGCATTCCTGTCACACGCCTGAAAGAACGTAAAGCAGCTGCATCGTTTGATCTGTTAACATAGAATAGTTTTAGAATTAAAGCGTGATCTAGCAAACTGAGAGGCCTCTCGTACAACGTTACTGGGGAAAATCACCGCTTCTTGATTTTGTAAATGATTAGAACGGAGTTTGCACCGACAGACCCCGTAGCGCGCCCTGTTGGCAATTATTGAAACTTTTTTTTATTATTGTTATATTTTTCTCCACCCTTCTCGAATAGTAAGTGTATCGATTTTCGTTTCATTCGGGTTATTCCTTCAAGCTAGAAACACCTCCAAATAGAGATACTTATATTATAACCACCCGGTATTTAAGAAAACATTTCTTTTTTTAGCGAATTTTATGATAAAGATTTAGATGAACTTGGGTCATCGTTAGTAAAACACCCGATTGATTCATCTACAATGGAATATATTAAACTGTTAGATCTAGATTTCATAGAAAATGATATCGTTGGAAAATTCATGTCATAAGTATGTAAATATATAGGCACTACCCGCCAAAATTCAACTGTTTACAAGACATGGGTCTATTTCTTTCGTGACGTCATGTACAAAGAAAAAAAATAAAAGCGAGAAGATAGCTCCATCAAAAGCTACTTCTAGAGTCTAGTTTTAATTACATTGGTTAATTCCCATGTCAAAAACTATCCGAAGGTACCACTTTTATCGAAATCGGATTACTTTCTTATTTTGCTTTACGTATGACATCCTAGAAGAAATCGGGCCGTATCACGTGAACAGTTCTATTCAGGTGGGTAGTTTCTGTTATATATATATATATATATTCATGGCAAGACCTTTCCAATGGTATTATTCTTGATAAAATCAGATTTCTTTTTCATATTTCTGTATGTGCGACGTTACGGAAGAAATTGCCTCGTATCTCATGAAAGGTTCGAGCATGTACTTTTTATACTTTCCTTGATACTCAACGATACCAATCTTGAGGATATCCATAACTAACAATTAAATATGTCCCTGAACAAGAAACTTCGTAAAGTAAAAAGTCCAAAAACGGTTAGTAAAAGTGCAATTTGAGACTCCACATGTCAGTGTCTTGTTGATGAGTTTCAGGACATATTTTTTGACACAATTCCAATATTTTTTCTAAGTATTTCTTGTATTTTTCTAACTTAGCTGAAAAGCAATGATTTATAGCATGTAGGACGAAAGAAAAGTCTAAGAAACAAATAAATGAGAAATTTTTAAAAAGGTTTGTTGCCATTTTACTTACTAATATACATATTGCCGTTTACTCGGCAGTATATACTTTTGAAACTACCATTATTCCGTTTAGTTAGTTGAAGAATCAGATTTTACACCTTGCTTTTTGCAAAGTATTATATATTTACGTCAATGAATTTAACACAAAACAAGGTAAGTCTGTTAAATTTTTTTTAAAATATCGTTATTTTTAAAAATAAGTTATGAACAATAGTGATGTCTGAATTGGAGTGCGTTACACTGTATTTTTGAGTGAATAAATTGATTACGACTCTCTTTTACTATACAAAAATTGGTTGTTGTAGTTTCCTATACTATCCGTTAAAATGTGAAAGTGGAATTTTGGAATACACTTTATATTAAATATCAAACGGATTTTTAAAAAATCTTCTTTTACATTACAAAATATATTAAATTTCTGAAAAATTAAAATATATTTCATAATTTCTGAATCAGATGCAATATGAAGCAACGTACTACATATTAGCATAAAGATAAAAATCGATATTGGTACTTACTATGCTAGTTTCATCGACAGACTTTCCTTAAGGTCTAATGGGGCAAAAATGATGAATAGATTATATTTAAGACATTATTTCTGGAGCTAATTGACATTATATGAAATGCTATTTACATAATTTTATTTTTTGAATCAAGTGCTTGAAATCTTTAGTGTAGAAGGATGATATCTAATTATCGGTTTAGTAATCACTTCATGTGACAATTTATCACTTAACTTGTATCTAACTCAGTTCTTTTCTAAATATGCTTGCGTTAATGACAGTGATTTTTCGTGAGATTGGGACTAATAATATTTTGTCTAAGAGTAGCATGGTGAAATACTAGTTCATTATCCTTTACTTTTTTATATATTAAGGTCATTGTGCCTAAACACGATGAGATTTCTTATGCATCTTTCATATTTAGGATATATATCGCATTTTATTAAATATAAAATGCAAAATAAAAGCAAATAAAAAATTATTACACTCTAAAAATTACTGTACATTTTACAGAAACATCTTGTCAGCATTGCTACAAGTTTTCTCCAGTAATTTGTACAGATAAATCCTGTTAAACTGGTACATATTTCCTCTGTATGAAATAAAATTTCCCCATGTTACAAACAGGGTAATCCTGTTAAATTAAAACAGAGTTTCTTCTTAAAAAATAAAATAAAACAGCCATCTAATAGCAAAGAAAATCCTTTTCAACAGCAATAGAGTTCCTCTGTAAGAAACAGTGTCTTCTGTAATACTTAACAATAAACTTGTTTAATTATTACCGAGCGCTTTGTCAGTGATTTCGTTCATTTTTCATTTGTTTTGCAGAATTCCTGGCATAAAGGGAATACTAAAAAGTAAGTTCATTGTACGAGATCACTTTCGTTTTCTTTTACAGTATATCCGGTATTTTCTAACTGGTTTGTCAGTCACAAAAGTGGAGTAACTGATGAATTTAAAATATTCCGCAAGAGGGCAAAACCGATATCTAGGCTGGCTAACAGAAGATAGCTTTAATTTACATAAAATGGAGATATTCTATTTAAAATTTAGTAGCCTATCTATTTAAACAGAAAATATTTTTAACAGTGTGTGTAAGCCAATGTATGTAAGTCATGTCTTTTTAATCAAAACTGACATGTTTTGAAGAAATGTAATTACTATTTTTAATCTAAGAAAAAATATATAATTGTCACATTTAGGTCATTTTTGCCACATTTACATTTATTAAAACCTAAATGAGACGTCATCAGTATCTAAATGTGACAATAAATTTTATGCATGTCGAATTTCTATCAGTTTTTTTTTTAAATACTCAATACATCATTATTGTTAATTAATGAACCATTTAGTATTTCAACTTTAGACAATCTTAACTTTAAAAATTAATAAACAATTTAATTAATACACAACATAAATATACAAACATTAATAAACAACAATTATATTGTATATTAGTACAGAACATTAATAAACAACAATTATATTGTATATTAGTACAGAACATTAATAAACAACAATTATATTGTATATTAGTACAGAACATTAATAAACAACAATTATATTGTATATTAGTACAGAACATTAATAAACAACAAATTAATAATAATGTTATGTAGCATGCAATCCTCTTTGAGAGGTTAAAGAAAATTTTCTTAAAATATAACATTCAACTTGTGGCATTCAATTCCAGGACTTTATTTAATACTATGAGTAGAAATATTTATCCTATTCTACCTACATTTGTCTCTGGAGTTTACGAGGTTCCCGTTAAACTTTCGGGAGGTACAGAACCTTCATATATTGGGATGACAAAAGTTTGAAAGGTTAAAAGAACAAAGAAGTAATACAAAATACAATAGGCTTTCAACTGCGTTATCAAGGACCTTCCTTAAAGGTGGCATTTCGTTAATTGACTTTGACAATGTCAAGTTACTTTCAAAGCAAAACCATCCATTTAAAGCAGTTATTCGAGAATCTTTTGAAATTCGTCCAAGAAATCATGAAATTTGTAATGACAATTTGTCTTTTTCAATTCCAGATAATTGGATAAGTATTTTGAAAGAACTTTGATTTTTTTTTTCTGTACATAGTTTGTATAAAACCTTTTGTTGGTAGATGGCGCCACTGGACTTATTTAAAATGCTTTTTATCAAATTTCCGTTGCTGATTATTGTTTGAATTTTGCCCAATTGTGTAGCATGTAAGTATTTTTCCGCTGTTTTATATTTATGACAATTGTCTCTTGAAGATGTCTTTAAAGATAACACGAAACGTCAAGTATTATTTTTAGTTTTGTGATTTTAATTTTTAATTCTCAGTTTAAAATCTCGTAATAAAATATACGTTGGTTAGCAACTTATTGTTTTGTTTGCATAATAAACAAAAAGTTAAAATAATATGGTGTTTGTTGTTTGTTTAGATTTTCTTTTTCGAATATGATTATAAAAATAAAAATGCTGCATTAAAGCTATTATTTTTATTTGGTTTATAATTGAGCATAAGGCGGCATTTTAATATATTTTGTAAGAAAAATGCAACCATAATTTTTTTTAAGAATATCGTGTACATTATAAACTTTAACAGCTTTCTCTATTTAAAGAATGTTTACACTTTCGCACTTTTTAAACATGCTTGCAACGTTATTAAGAAAACAAATTTTGTGTAAGTGAGCATTAAAATCTCTTGAGAACTATTTCATAATTAAAAAAGTAGGAAATGCACAAATTTGTTTCGTGGTGACAACAATGACTCTCTTGGGTGTAATAAGCACGGATGATGGAAGATTTTGGAAGTAGTTGCAGTTATTACAGTTAGGAAAATAAGACTTTTATGCATACAAAGTAAAAAATGTAATTATGTGTTGTAATCTTAATGATTTTATTTTGACAAAATATTTAAAAAAAAATTAAGTGCTATCATCTGTGGAATGAAATTTTCAAACGACCAATATAGATAAAAATCAGTTGATTTTATTGTTTGATCAGTTGAATATCTTTGTAGATTTAGTAGTTAAAGTAACTGAATATTTTAAAGTAAGAGAGTTTGTTTGCCTTGGATCCACGTACGTCTTTTCACCTGAGGTACACTGTTAAAAATTTGCAGCAAACTGTCCAGTCATTTGATCGCTTTTGAAAAAATCGGTTACAGAATCGTAATTCAGCTATATTTTGACCGTGTTATAGCTCATTTTATGGTCAGAATAAAGTTAAATTACGGTTATGTAACCGTTTTCTACATAAACGGTCAAATGACTGGAGAGTTTGCTGCAAATTTTAACAGTATAATTTTCGTTTTAAATATTCCGAAGAGGATCCTTAATGGTTAACTTTCTTGTAGTGTTCTTCCAAAAAAAATCATGACTTTCAAACTTATCCGTAATCAAATAGGGGTTAGATAAATATATTTTTTCAATAAATATATTTTTAAGGAAGTTTTACGTCAGTATTACATCAATTTCAGTGTCATAACGACCTTTCTCAGTAACGTCGCGTCCGGTTTAAATCCTCCACATATTCAAAATTTTCTGATGGTTCCTTTGCCTTTATCGGGAAACGCTATTTGATTTCCTAGTTTCTGAATAAGAACACCTATTAATTTCATGCGCTTGCCAAAAAAATGAATTCAGGAATGTATTAGAAAATAATCAGTTTAAATTATGAATACAACCTTAAGATTCCCACAAAAATAGAAAAAAAATATCGTAGCTTTGATAGTTTTAGGAATGTAAAAATATCTCGCGCTGTACAATAACTATTTTCCTTACTAATAAAATTGCTATTCACAAGTCGAGGTTTAGGTATTCTCTAATGATAATAATTGAAAACATCTTCTTTCAAATTAGCTGTAGGTCATTTACATAGAATATCTGCTTCAAGGAATCTAATGTGAAAAGTATCTTTGAATCACTCTGCATTACACCTAGATCTATGTTATTATTTATCGTAAAAATACAGTAAATATACAATAGTTATCATATCGGTATCTTGAAATAAAAAAAGTCATAAAAAACACCTTATTGAAAGGCAAATAACACGTAATCCTTTGTAAAAATTATAGTTTCTTTGAACATGCTATCTAAACCAAATTCTACCTACTTTAAAAAAGAAATATGAAGTTTATATATTACCTATAGCAACAATAACAAACTTTTGAAGAGTGTCATCACTTATATTCCATCTGAAATGAGTTTAGCTTACAAAACACCACTCATGTATCATAGAGGAGAAAAGAGATCTGATTTTACAATTTTTATAATCCAGTAACAGCATATTTAAGGGGAAAAAATTAAAAAAAAGTATAAAAGGACAGGAAATGGGTCATAAATAGAAAAACCGGAAAATAAAGAGACTCATGCTAATTATAGAAAACTTGGCTTCACTGTGAAGATCCTTTAATATATTACATTATACAATCATGTACCCCTCAAGGATATATTAATTATTATCAAACAAGATTTTGAAAGAAATTACGCAGTTTAAATTATTTATTTAATGTCATATTTCAAATGTTAAGCTCCTTTTTTTATTGATTTCCTAAAGGCATTCTATATTTAATCTGAATTAAAAAATCTGTTTTCATTTTATTTTAAAGATTAAAAGTTTGAAGGTATCTGTTTGCAAACTTCTTTAATGATTTTTAATTTAGAAAGAGTTTTATGTTTTAATAATTCTTGCGACATATATTTAATATTAATACATGATGATTCTTGATAGATAAATATATGGAGGGAAAAATGAGTTGTAATTAAATTTTAAGAATATACACTGCAAATACTTTTTAAACCATGGGATGTTCTTAATCATTAATTTTGAAAAGGTTTAATTACAGGCTGAGTCTCTATTTTGAAATATAACAACGTAAAATTAAAATTTATGAAAGATATATCAGTTGATAAAAAAATTACAGAACTTCCGTTCACTAATTTATAATTTTGCTAGTACTTAAATTTCCTTCTGTAAATACTTTGAAATGAAATATTATTTAGCCCGATAATATAAATATCGGGATTGAAAATGTATTATTGTCTTCATTGAATCTCAGCCTCAAAAAGTATTTATATTTAGATAAGTTGTTTGCAAATAAGCACATTACTTGTATCTGCCAATCAACATTTTAATAAAGGAATTGTTATGTGAATCTAGATTGTATTAATTAAAGGTACAAATTAAGCGAACATGTATAAGTGCCATTATTGAGAGAAATTAATTTAAAAGGAAATTTGAAATTCTGTGAAATGAAGTGGTTTTTACAAAGTTTTAATAAAAGTTTAACAATTAAAGGAAAAATGAAAGTTACATTAAAACTTAAAATAAATTAAAAATAAATTTCTAAGCTATGAACATAGATGCACTGTAATGGCACTGGCTGTTTTATTGTGTATCATACAAAAGTTCTATGCTTTTTAAAATTATTCATGCAATTTTCAATGCTGTTGCGATATTGTACAGTTAAATTTTAATTTTAATTTCTTCTGGATGTAATTCTGCTATGTTAAAATTCCGATAATTGGAGAAATCATAACCAAAAAACAAATAACTTGCTCAAGCATAAATTATGAAACAATTTTTCTGCATTTTGATTAGTGTAAAAAATGTTCACCTATTTATAAGGTGGGAGATGATATCTACGTAAACAAGGTCAAGGTCTAACCGAGTGGGGAGGCCTACCTTTCGGCTTAAGCTCAACTAGTCCCGCCCAGCAGAGGTGTTTACTATTTCGCAAACCGAGAGGCGGAGCGATGGACAAAATTCAAGTGGGAAAGGGAACCCTCGTACCCCTTTCAAGACTCCCGAGAGAGCATGAGAGGTCAAGTGTTCGATCTTCTAACCGTCGAGGAAAGTTTATTGAAGAACATGAGATAAATATTACAAAATTGCACAGGAGGCTGCCCGCATTCGCGTAAGCCTATTACAAATGTCAAATTACTGTATTTTAATATACAAATTCAAAAACGGTATTTTGTAACTATATTGTCACCAAAAACATCTAATATATTAATTAATACTTTGTTGAGGAGAATAGCCCTTCAAGTTGAAGATTTCATAGCGGAAGACTTCACATTTAGAGCTGAAGGCTTGATGGTCGATTGGTAAACGTTCAAAGTCTCTTTCTATTGAATGCAAATTATTGTATTTTATGCAGTTAATTTTAAAAACGCATCACAAATTTCAAAGCCCGATTTCAGCAATTACCATCGGTAGTCAGAAAAGTATCCAAATTATTTTGTGAAGATCTGTATATGATCTACAGATTTTTATATATACTGCATTGTATGCTGAAGTTTAGTTCAGTTACAAAACGCATAACACAGTTCAAAATTCCCCTTCATAACTTTCCGTCAATAAAAAGAAATGAACTCGAATTCTTTTGTGCAGGTCTGTATATGATCTACAGAAATTATACACACCAAGTAATAATACACCAAACAAAATAGTTAAATTTAAAAACCCATACCACAACTCAAAACGTACGTGCAACAATTACCTTTCAAAGACAGTACGGCAACCAAATTCTTTTGTGTGCCTTTCTTTTTTAAGGAAACTTTAAGAAAGATAATCATTAACGATGCACTTCGGAATATGTAAAACTAATCTTAAATCAGGTGAAAAGCCGTAGGTGGTTCCAAGGCATACACACTTTCTTAATTTAAAGTATTCGGTTATTGTAATTACTAAATTTACAAAGATTAAACTGAATTTAAACTATATTAGTCATTTAGAAATTTAATTCCGTATATGATTGCATTTAAAGTTATTTCCAATATTTTGTCAAAAAACAAATAACATTACAACGTGTAATTACATATTTGTACTTTATATGAATTAATTTCTTAATTTCGTAACTGTAATAACTTCAACTACGTCCAAATTCTCCCTCATCCGTGCTTATTACACTCAAGAGAGTCGTTGTTGTCACCAGTAAACAAATTTATGCATTTTCTACTTTTTCAATTATGAAATAGTTCTCAAGAGATTTAAATTCTCACTTATACAGAATTTATTTTCGCAATAATGTTGTAAACATGTTTAAATAGCACGGAAATGTAAAAATTCTTAAAATAGAGAAAGATTTCAACTTCATATTATGCACGATATTCTTAAAAAGATTTATTATTGCATTTTTCTTAATAAAAATAAATTAAATGGCCACCTTCATGAAATATAATTTTCCCATGTTACAGACAGGAAAATTCTGTTAAATTAAAACCGTTTTTCGTATGAAAAAAAAGCAAAAACCACCATTTTTTACTAAAAGCAATCAAGTTCAAAATAGCTACAGAGTTCCTCATAAAGAAACAGTATTTTTCTGTATTGCTTGACAATAAACTTATTTAATTAATACCGAGCATTTTGTTAGAGATATCTTTCATTTGCCATTTGTTTTACAGAATTTCTGGTATATTTTTAATTATAAAAACTAAGCTCATTGAACAAGATCACTTCCATTTTCCTTTACAAAATTTCTGGTATTTTCGAATTGGTTTGTCAGTCAAAAGGGAAGAATATGGTGACACTAAAATTTTCTGCTAGAGGGCGAAAACGATATGTGAGTTGAATAGCAGAGAAAATCTGTAATTTTCATAAATGAAGATCTATTCAAAATCCAATTGAATATCTGTTAAAACAACAAGCATTTTTAAGAGTGTGGTACTTAAGCCAATACCAATTTGTTTTTAATAAAATTAATTATTATTTGTAATGTAAGCAAAAATATACCACTACCATATTTATGTCATTTTTGTCACATTTACAGTAATTAAAACCTAAAGGAGATGTGCATAACACCTAAATATGACAATGCACTTTATTCAAGTCAATTAACGTTAATTTTATTAACTTAATTGCGATCAATTTTTTTAATACGTAACACAGCATTTTAAATAAATAATCAGTCATTCAGGATTCAAACTTTAAACACATTTAACTTAAAAAATTAATAAACGAGCACAGTTAAAATAAGATGGTGTATCTTTCTTTCATTAGATTTCTGTTCCGACTATGGCATTAAAATAAGTATGATTCATTAACAGCTTGGCGACAAGAGACACGTATACGTGACGCATAAGATGCTCAGAATCCTCGTTTACTCCCATCAGTTATTTTTTATTGTAAGCTTTGCCTTATGTAATCCTAGCCTTTATGCGATTCAATTAAGTGAAAATTTCTGTTTTGAAAAACCGGTCGTAAAAGATTAAAAATTCTGTAAAACACGCTCGTCGCGAAGGGGTTAAAGCTATATTTTAGTTTGGTTTATAATTGAGCATTACAGAGAAAATATGTATCATTTTAACAGGATTTCTCTATGCAAATGGCACGAGAAAACTAGTGGTATGATGTTTCTAATCAATCTTTTATTTGCTTTTATTTGGCATTTTACATTTAATAAAATGCGAAAGATATCCTAAATAGGACAAAGCCATAAGAAATCTCATCGCATTTAGACACAATGACCTTAATACACAAAAAATGTCAAGGATAATGAACTAGTATTTCACCATGCTATTCTTAGACTAAGTATTATTCGTCCACTCTCACGATAAATTACTGTCATTAACACAAGCATATTTAGAAAATAATTGAGATAGATACAAGTTAAGTGATAAATTGTCGCATGAAATGATTACTAAATCGATACTTAGATATCATCTTTCTGCACTAAAGACTTCGAGCACTTGATTCATAAAAAAAAAATTAATGTAAATAACCTTTTATGCAACGTCAGTTAACTACCGAAATAATGTGTTAAATACAATCTGTTCAACACTTTTGTCTCATTAGACTTCAAGGAAAATATCTCGATGAAAATATCAAAGTAAGTACCAACATTGATTTTTTATCTTATGTTGATATAATGCTGTACGTTACTTCTCAATGCATCTGATTAGGAAATTAAGAAATATATTTTAATTTTACAAAAATTTATTATATTTTGAAATCTAAAAGGGGATTTTTAAAATTTGTTTGATATTTAATAGAAAGGGTATTGCAAAATTCCACGTTTTAAGGGATAGTATAGGAAAGTACATAAACCAAGTTTTTTGTAGTAAAAGAGAGTCGTAATCTATTTATTCACTCGAAACTACAGGGTAACTAGCTTCATATCAAACATCACTATTGTTCATAATTTTCTTAAGAAATAACGATATTTTATAAATATTTCAACAGACGTATCTTGTTTCCTATTAATTTCATTGAAGTCAATAAATGATACTTTGCAAGAAGCAAGGTGCAACGTCTGATTATTCAACTAAGTATAGGGAATAACTTAGTTTCAAAACTATATATGTTGTCGAGGAAACAACAATATGTCTATTAGTATGTACATCGCAACACATTTTATTTTATATATATATTTAACCTTTATTTGAGCCTAAGACTTTTTCTTTTGCTTATATGCAATTGACATTAGTTTCTACAGCTACTTCACATAAATTAGAAAAATATAAAATATTAGAATTGTGTCAGAAGAAATGTCCTGAAAATTAGAAACAAGAGATTGAAACTTTTTATGTCGAGCCATAAATTCTGTTTTTTTTTTTTTTTTTTTAACCATTTTTGAATTTATTTTCTTTAAGAAGTTTCTTACTAGATAATATATTCAACTGTTAGTTCTGGATTTTCTCAAGAGTGGTATTGTTGGAAAGGTCCTGTTATGAATATCAAGAGAAATATAAAAACTACCTACCCAAACGTCAATTTCTCCCGTAACGTCATACATAAAGAAAAAAAGAAAATTAATCCGATTTCGTCAGCAATAATATCGTTAGAAAGGTCTTGCAATAAAGATCAAGAAAAATATAAAAACTAGCGACAATAATAGAACTCTTCACGAGATATATGTCAATTTTTCTGTGAACATAGATAAAGCAAAATAAGACAGTAATTCGATTTCGCCAAAAATGGTATTGTTGGAGATTTTTTATCATAAGAATTAAATAATGAGATTAAAACTAGACTTTACCTTTAGCTTCTGATGGAACCTTCTTCTTGCTTTTATTTTGCTTGTTTATGCATGACATCACTGAAGAAATGGACCCATATCACGTAAACAGTTAGATTTTGGCGGGTAGTTCCTATATATTTTTTTTATCCTCATGACATAATCTGTCCACCGATATTATTCATGACGAAATCTAGGTCTAATAGTTTAATATGTTCCATTTTTAGTCGAATCTATCAGATATTCTACTAAAGATGGCCCAAGTCCGTCTAAATCGTAATAAAAAAATTCGCTAAAAAAATAAATTTTGTATTATGTATACAAGTGCAAAGTCATTAGATTTTAAACGCAAACTGCTAAGAAAGACATCCAATCCCTAAGAAACCTTAGGATTTTTTTTAGACAGGCATCCTTTTTTATTTGAGTTTCATCTTCTGTACTCTCAGATAAAACTGTAAATTTATGAGTGTTTGCCCTTCAATTTTCACAGGCAACAGCTTTATTTGATGAAAAACGGTCTAATCCAATAAATAAGCAGCCTTATCTCTTAGATACTTAGAAAATTAAGAGCAATCCACATATTCTTACAGTTCTAGCCCATATGTTAGCAAAAATATGGTACGACCCCATAACTTGTCCTCCGCTAGGGTGTAACCCTTCATTTTACTCCTGTTTCGAAAATTTTAACCCGCCAAAACAGCGATTCTGTGATGATTATCTAACGTGCTACGTGCTACGGAACAGTAAGTAAAGTGTTATTGTGTTTTAAAGTGCATTATAAAGCTGTATTACTTTGCCCCGTAAAATTACGGGCTGCACAATACGATGGACATGGACTTTGTTTTAAGGGGTATGACAGGAATCTCTGCTGCAGGCCTCTGCCCGTAATTTTACGGCAATTTTTTTAACAGTGTGCCTACAGAATAAAAACAGGAAATAACTTCCGAATGCAAATGATTACGTAAATAATTCTTCCCAAAAAAAATGGTGTGATAGTCATATTATATGACAGCGAAAATTAGATACAGCTAATCTACATACCTGCGTACAATAAATTCTCTCATACAATAAAATTATTCAAAAAGAATTCTTACATGCAATTATTCCCACAACCAGTGTCTAGTATATTGTAATACTATATGTGCATAGTTAAAAATACTTCTTTTAAGAGCCAGTGTCCTACTATGAGGGTACATATAATAATATCAGTAAATCATTAATTCGTAATTATTTTTCAAGGCCAAAAAGTATCAAATATTAGTTAAAGTAACCTCCAGAAAATCAGTAAATTCGAATAATATTTCAAATCAATTATAACCTCAACAATAAGAAGAAAAGAAAGTACTTCACCTATAAAACTTGCATTTGTTGAGATATCCATCTTGAATGAATCTTTGCAGACATGTGCTTTTTGGACAAAACAATTGTCATTATAATAAAGCACGTGGTTTTCGGTTACTATTAGTAGAACGCCAGACCAGTACAAGTTAACATGTTGAATCTAGTAACATGCTGAGTCTAGACTACCCACTATCGAACATGCCATAGTGAACCTCAATATCATATATCAATTGCATGGCAATTCAAATACATTTATGTGAGTTAGAACACGGACAGAAGGACAGACAAACCGAATTCATAAATACTTTTCAACTGTATTGGAAAATGTTAAAAGGTGTCAATTATGAAATTTTTAAGTTGAATGTTTTTATTTTATCGTTCGTGACATAAGTAGTCCAAAATATCGGTATCTATATAAATCGGTTCGACACATATGCCATAAATTTCACTCAAAATAATATTAAATAAATTTTTTAAGTTTATATATTTTTATTATTTATAAAAATCAATTAGAAAAAACCACACCTTTTGCGCTTGATTTCCAATAATTATGTTACTGTGAAACGAAATTAAATAATTAACATGCAATGACGTCAGGTAAATGTAATTAGTTTCATTATGTCTATTTACTCCCCACGTGTAAATAATGGCTCGCTTCTTGTATATTTATGCATATAAATATGGATGGTAAATATGGAGTATTAACAGATAATTTCCAGGTATGATACAGAAATCATCAGAGGGTTAAAAAGATAACTTTCAACTGCGTAATTTAAATTGCTACTCATACAATTATTTCGTGTTACATAGGACATTCAGATGTTTAAAACCTAGAACTAGTATTTATTGATTGGAGATATGTTTTATTGCACTTTAAAAAATACAAATGTTTCTTAATTTCGAAAAATATAATATAAACACAACAGGAAACATACAATGACATATACAGGATCTGTTCTGAAAGTAGTAGGACTCATTTAAAAAAAATTTATTCATGAGAATAGTACAAACGATTAGAATATTTCAAAGTAGCATACTTTCGCATCTACACACTGCTGCCAACGAGTTTTCCAGTTTTCGTATGCCTTCAGGAACGCCTGGACCGGAATGCTGTTTAACTCCCTCGTCACGGCCTGTTGAACCGCCTCTACCGAGCCGTGATGCTTCCCCTTGAGCGTCGATTTTATTCTCGGGAATAGAAAAACGTCTGGCGGGGCCAAGTCGGGGCTGTAGGGGGAATGAGGCAGCGTTGCCGCATTGTGCTGGGCAAGATACTGCACTACGCGAAACGCTGTGTGGCTCGGCGCGTTGTCATGGTGCAGCCGAACTCAAAAACTTCGGTTTGAGGAATGCTCAATTCATCAGCAATCATTCTGATGCTCCTCCTACAATCACTGTTCAGTTAATTTTTCACTTGCGACACATTTTCTTTGGTCTTGCTGGTCGAAGGGCGTGCGGAGCGGTCGTCGTCTTCCACTCTTTCCCTACCTTCTTGGAACAGCTTGTACCACTCAAAAACATCCGATCTACCCATGGCAGCATCACCGTAGGCCTCCTTAATCATGTCGTGAGTCTCTTTGCCCGTTTTACTTTACACAAAATTTGATCGCGTATCGCTGCTCCAGAAAACGCTCGATGATTCTCCGTGACGAGGCGTTTAGACAGGTGTTCACAGTACAAGCGGCCTGCTCTCTTCAACGGCCGAGAGCCGACTGCCAATTTTCCCCAGCATTCCCAATATCCCCCTCCACCGATCGTGCGCGCGCAGACCGCCTCTTGTCCACCCGTTCGCTCAGGTAAAAATCAGTCCTACTAATCTCAGAACAGACCCTGTATATACCTCTTCCGAGTTACCCACGATTCGTTAAAGCGTTCATTATCTTTAGAAACCTCAGACACTAATATATTTTGAGATTTTAAGAAGCATTTATAAATACAAGGTTTTATTTCTTGCCACTGATTTTCAGAATTGTTTCCGAGTAATTTTTATAGTGTATTAGTCAGTTTTCCGATTTATATAGGTTTTTGAGATTCTATCAATTCTCAAGTAACCATTTTCATGTTCAACAAACATGTTTTTACAGACCAACATGATAAATTAACACCATTAACATTAGTATTAAAATTACGGTGTTGAAAATGTTAAATTGAATAGTGAAAACATCTTACAAACCGATATTCTCTCAAAAGAATTGCCATTATCGATTAACACGATATAAAAAAACTACTTGGAAACGTTTTACGTATATGAGTGGCAGCAGAAGAAACATTGTTTTTATATATGTTTCTTCAAATCTCGAAAATATATAGGTTTGTGGTGTTTCTAAAGATAAAGAACGATTTTTGAAATCGTGGTCAACTCGGAAGAGTTAATGCATATTTTCTTTCGTAGTTATAGTATATTGTATTAAATTAAGAATATATTTTCTTTCGTAGTTATAGTATATTGTATTAGATTAAGAATATATTTTCTTTCGTAATTATACTATATTGTATTAGATTAAGAAACGTTTGTTTTATTTTATATTGTATAATATGAATTTATTTCTCTTTTATAAATCTCTCGCATAATGTAGTATCATATGAAGAAGTGTAAATTATCAAAACATTTAAAATGATGATTCAATTGTATATATATATATATATATATATTAGTAAAATGTTGGATACTGGCAATTTAGGCCTTGGTGGATCCAGGACTAATGCTCGGTACAGGAAGATTATTAGGGATCTTCCTGGATCGTTATCAGATAACCTATTCTATTGTCCCAAGCCTGTACTATGTTTTCGAGAGTGTGAATCTAAGCGTTGTCTTACATGTCCATTAGCTGATAAGTCACAGATTTCAAATAATAACAATCTTAAACATAGTTATTATAGCTGCATTGCGCTTTTAATGGTGTATTTAATAATAATTTAATAATAATAATATTTTAGTATTACTATTATTTCTTGGTATCATTTGTTTATCTATCGAATTTTCAAGGGCATCTTTATAAAATCTTATACAGGTTCTATTGAATTTTTTTTTTTTTTTTTTACCAACATTAATTTTGTACTGACTTATGACTGCTAGGGGTTTTTATATTGTTGTCTTTTGATGTTAGTTTGCTTAATGGGACTTTATGTATATATGTAAATAGTTTTATTATATAGCTTTATTATATTTAATCAAGTATTAAACAGTCAATCTATTTTTTTTTAATGGTTATTCAAGTAATAATAAGATTGATTCATAACAATTTTTTTAAATATGTTATAGATATATTTAATATGTATTTCTTGCAATTTATATTGCTATCAAACAAATATGGCAGTTATTAGTAAAATAAATTACAAACATTATAGATACTGGCAATTTAGGCCTTGGTGGATCCAGGACTAATGCTCGGTACAGGAAGATTATTAGGGATCTTCCTGGATCGTTATCAGATAACCTATTCTATTGTCCCAAGCCTGTACTATGTTTTCGAGAGTGTGAATCTAAGCGTTGTCTTACATGTCCATTAGCTGATAAGTCACAGATTTCAAATAATAACAATCTTAAACATAGTTATTATAGCTGCATTGCGCTTTTAATGGTGTATTTAATAATAATTTAATAATAATAATATTTTAGTATTACTATTATTTCTTGGTATCATTTGTTTATCTATCGAATTTTCAAGGGCATCTTTATAAAATCTTATTCAGGTTCTATTGAATTTTTTTTTTTTTTTTTTTTTTTTTTTTACCAACATTAATTTTGTACTGACTTATGACTGCTAGGGGTTTTTATATTGTTGTCTTTTGATGTTAGTTTGCTTAATGGGACTTTATGTATATATGTAAATAGTTTTATTATATAGCTTTATTATATTTAATCAAGTATTAAACAGTCAATCTAATTTTTTTTTTTTTTATGGTTATTCAAGTAATAATAAGATTGATTCATAACAATTTTTTTAAATATGTTATAGATATATTTAATATGTATTTCTTGCAATTTATATTGCTATCAAACAAATATGGCAGTTATTAGTAAAATAAATTACAAACATTATAGATACTGGCAATTTAGGCCTTGGTGGATCCAGGACTAATGCTCGGTACAGGAAGATTATTAGGGATCTTCCTGGATCGTTATCAGATAACCTATTCTATTGTCCCAAGCCTGTACTATGTTTTCGAGAGTGTGAATCTAAGCGTTGTCTTACATGTCCATTAGCTGATAAGTCACAGATTTCAAATAATAACAATCTTAATTTGGTAAAATTTTGCAAAGCATACAATGTAATCTATTCATTGAAATGCAATTCGTGTAACATGGAATATATAGGACAGTCTTGTCAAAAATTACATAAGCGGCTAAATTTACATCGTTCTCATATTGATAAATATAAAAATTCTAAATTTCAAACAACTCATAATATTGAATATACTCATTTCAAAAATCATGATTTTAAAAATATTACTATTAAAATACTTAAAATACAAAAAAAAATTTCTGAACGACTTTTTCTAGAATCTAAATATATAAGACATTTTAATACTACATATCCTTATGGATTAAATCAATTAGTATACAAAAAATCACATCCTGTATTTTCATATTTAACTAAATATGACAATTATAAAAATCTTTATTCCGGATTAAATTTTTCAAACTTAAAAAAAACTTCAAGATCTGGTAGAGGTAAACATAATAACAAAAAATACACTGATGATATTGTGATTCAACAGGAGCTTGATAATCTTGAGGCACAATTTTGTAATGATTATTGTTGGCTTGCTATAAGAAAACATGTTTTTAGTATAAAAAAGAAATATATAAACCAATATTTCAAGGTATTTAAAAAGAATCAATATTCTCCACAGTTTTGTGATATCTTTTATGATATTCTACATTATAGAGCAAACCTATTAAATACAAGTCTTTCTAATAAACCTAAATATAAAACTAATAATACACAATTAATTATAAATTTTTCCAATCATGTATTTAATAATATAAATTTACACAATATAATAAACAACATTAATAATAATTTTCCAATAAAAAATTTTACCATTCACAAGACATATAAATATAATCGCACATTTGGACGTAAAATTTTTAATTACAATTCTTTTGCAAAAAATTTGGTCTCTTCAAAGAATTACCCATGTTATTGTAATGACCCAAAATATCAAAAGTATATAAATACAACACATGGTCATATCATTACTGGTGATCTTAATATTGTAGAACAACCTATTTTACAAAACTTAATGCATAATGGCACAAAATTTCGTCTTCCATATAAGTGTAATATCAAATCCATAATATTGCAGTTTATTCAAGATATTGATTTGTTTATATATAAAATTGCTGTTGATTACAATAAACCAATCGAATATTTCAGTGAATGGAGATTTTCTGTAATTGATAAATTAAAAAATGAAATTATAAAAAATTATCATCATATTACACACGCAGCTTTTAAAAACATAAATAACCATATATCAGAATTACAAAATAAATTTATAATTACTTATGTAGATAAATCTCCAAATAATTATGCTATCATTTGTAAAGAATACTATAAAGTGTTAATTCACAATGCAATCAACACAAGTAATATTTTTAATAAAACTAAATTAAACATTGAAATAAATAACAGAAAATTATTAAATTATCACAAATTACTAAAAATCAAATGTAATAATTTTAATTATCCTTATCTTGTTATAATTCCAAAATTTCATAAAAATCCTATTAAATTTCGCACTGTTACCATCGGTTGTAACACATATAATAAAAATGCAAGCAATTTACTACTTAATATTTTAAAGCAGATATATGATATAACCTTAAAACATAATAACCAACATTGCCTAAAAAATAGTTTTCAACTCATTAATAAAATACATAATATCAATCCGGTAAAATTCATAAAAACATTGGATTTTAATGATTTATTTAATAACATTGATATAAAAGACTTACATAAAAAAATGTGTATATTATTTAAAGAATTTAAATCTCAATTAAAATTAAAAGAACATATATCAGTAAATTTTTTTAAAACTTTACTAAATTTTACATTGCATAATAATTACATTATATATGACAATATTATCTATAAACAATGCCAGGGAATTCCGCAGGGCGGAACCGCATATAGTATTCTCTCTGATCTTTACTTATATTATTATGAAAAAAATATAAGTCCGAACAA
Source organism: Maratus michaelseni (assembly GCA_963931845.1). Classification (NCBI taxonomy): domain Eukaryota; kingdom Metazoa; phylum Arthropoda; class Arachnida; order Araneae; family Salticidae; genus Maratus; species Maratus michaelseni. The sequence continues at coordinate 302,772,185 of OZ007587.1, read as the reverse complement.
TGATTATGTATTTTATCGCTATATTGATGACATTATCATATTTTATTTCAATGAAAAAAATTGCACATCACCACTCAATTTTTATCCTACTCAGCTTAAATTAAGCGAAAATGATTTAATTAATAATAATATAAACTTTCTTGACTTAAAAATTAATATTACTAATAATTATAAATTAATTTTTGATATTTATGATAAGAGATTTGATTTCCCATTTAATGTAAATATTTTTACCAATTTTGCTTCATGTTTACATAAATCTGTTTATAAAAATATAATTATCAATTATCTACATCGTATAAAATACTTATGCTCAGATATAAATAAAAACAAAAATATTAGATATATTCGAGATCAAGCAAAAATATATGGATATCCAATTTTTATGATAAATTCAATCATCAACTCTTTTAAATAACATTTATTATATAATTTAAATATAAACATGGTATGTAATAAATTATTGTTTTAGTGTGCGATAACATATAACAAAAGATATAGAAAATAATAATTATAACATACATTATTACACTTATAACATATTAGGAAATTTAATGTTTAATATTTGTTTGAACATTATATACACTTTATATAGAAAATTACAATTATAACATACATAATTACAATTATAACATATTAGGAAAATTAAATATTTGATTGAACATTATATACACTTTGTATAGTTGTGATTGTACGTTGCCGATCACTTCTGTTTAAGGTGTTATTGATGTGCAGTTTTCATACATTTATAAATTAACTTATACAATAACAAATTAAATTATACATGGATAACATTGGTGATTATAACTCATAAACATATCTATTTGCAATATATATAAATATATATAGTTTTTATTTTTGTCTATGAATAATTAAATTTAACAAGTATTTTAATTACTGCATTGCATTAATTTGATTGAAAAACAGTAGTAATACTATTAATTAACAATTTTATAAATTTTGAGATATTTTGAATTGTTTATGAATTATTTAATTAGATATTTAAATTAATCTATGAAATATAAAATATATTTACAATGTAGTATAAATTAAACATTAATTATTTAATAACAAGTTTAGTATATATTTAAGTAGTAGTAAAAATAAAACATTAATTATTTAATAATATGTCTATAATATCAGTGGATTAACACAGCTGGCAGCAAAAACAATTTGAATTAAAATAATATCTCTTTTACATAATATATTCTTGTTAAGGATATCTGAAATGCTGTGCAAGTTGAATTAATTCTGTGTAGATTTATTCATATAGTAGTATTATATTTTATTTGAATTTAAAGTAAAACTACAAGTTAGTATTGTTTTTTAAAGTTTATTTATATAATTAAATATAGTGAAGTGAGTATGTAACTAATAAAGTGGATATCTAACTAAATATTAATTATGAATTATTATAATACCAATAGATGGCGACACTTTACTTTTCAGGTAGTTGTTGATAATATTGTTAATATTATATTTAATTTAACTATAGAGTTAGCTATTGATTATATATTAATTTTACTTTCAGGAATTAAAATTGGATGGAGTAATATATATTCACGGATATAATTTTGTTATAGTGTATTAAAACCAGAATTATTTTGTGTGTTTTTGAATCATTTTGTGTTTGGGTGTCATCGATGGGGATGTGTTCTGTTAAAAGTGTTCTCTCAACTTGTCTTTCAAATCATTTCTCTCAACTCGACTTAGTCAACATGTATGATGCATTGCCATGTGGATGTGAATATTATGCAGAAGTTGTGACATTTTAAGGATACTGTATAATTATTGTGAGTAAAATATTTTATCTACACTTTACGCGTTCATATTTCCAATTTTATTATTTCAGAACTGTTATCTCGTGGTAATTTCGTGAGGTGTTAAATACAGTTTTTGGGATAATCGATGTGAGTGAAATATATTGTATATTCTTATTGGTTTTTTATTTCCTATTTAAATATTTCCAAATTTTAATATTTCCAATTGTTGTCTGGTAATGGTTCAGTGTACCTGGATGATTCTACTGATCTTAGCATTATGCCAGTAGAATTATGAAACACTGAATTATTATTTAAAACACATGTGGGTGCATCCAGGCTGATGAGTACATGTGCATGTGTTTATTCATATCCAATTCATATTTAATTCTCATGTGATCCAATTTTCCATTGTATATGGTTCATATTTGATTTATTAATCCATTTGTGTTTACTTAATTGCAACTCCAATTTATAATTTTTTTTTCCCTTTCTCTCTATTTCTTTTTTCTTTTTTCAATATTCTTTAGGTATGAGTAAAATTTGGCCAATTACCATTGAAGCACAAGCTATGGTAATATTATGTTTGCATATGTTAATTATTAGCTATGTGGTATTCTGTATACACAATATCATTAATTATCTCTTTGGAGATTTAAGTAGAATGATAATAGAACTTGATATGTTTTTTGAAATTCATAGATATTATAATTATATATATATATATATATATATATATATATATATATATATATATATATATATATATATATATATATATATATATAAATTACGCGTTTTTCTTACACCAAAAATAAATTCAGTTATGAACCACTGCAATTTCTGCATTCTTAAGCAATTTTTTTCCGGAAAAACATTGATTTTGTGAATGTCTCAGAAAGCTGATAGTATCAATTTCTTAATATCATAAACAGATAAAAGTGATATGAATGTCTAGTGCAATTTTAATGATTTTCAGCAGAAAAAAAAATAGTTAATTACATCATTAATGATAAATACCATTTCTTTCATTATTTGTTCATTTAAAATATTGGGTACTTCTCCAGTATCCTGTCGAACACTTTTCACAAAAAGAAACTGTTGGAAAACTAAAGGATTTAACGCCAAAAATGCATTACTGTGGCGACATATTCACTTGACATATAGATACGTCACACGTGTTTGTTAAGTCATCGATTTAAATTTGACGTTTATTTGTATATTTAATGATGTTTTACTGATTTATTACTTATTTCGTTAATTAAATTAACATTTACGCTTTAAACTGCTACGCCATATTTAAAGTGAAAAATCATTTTTAAAATCTTGCGAGGCATACAGTAGTGTACAATAAATAAATCTGAACTGACGTCACAAACATTTATGTACCAGGATAATTAAGAAAAATAATGTAAATAAATAAATATCGAAGATTATTTTTTTTCTGTTTTCAATAATATATAATAAATTTTGTTGTTCAAAGTTACAGATGGTAGATACCTTAGTAAGTGAGGCTTTTCCGAATTATTTGTATTTATTTATTTTTTATTTATTTATTTTATTTATTTATTTATTTATTTAGATTCCATTGCCAACATTCTTTCATTTAGTTATTAGGCGTTACAGTTTGTCGAATAGCTTGGCGATAGTTCTTTTTTGTTTGGTGGAAAGTGGTCGACGGGATAATGGAGAAGTACCAAAAGTGATTATTTCGAAAATGTTGAAAACAGTAAATAAAAAGACGTGATACCTATTTTTACACATGTAAGGAATTCTATTATGATGTAAACAACAACATTAAAAAATATAAAATAAATAAACATAAGTAATTTTTCATTGTGTTATTTTCTAAAGATTTAGTGAACAATTGTCTTAATTTAATTATATTCATGTTATGTCATAAAAAGAAAATAAGTGCTCCAATAATTTAGTTCAACAATACGAGCTATGTCTTGACATATTTACCTTTTTATATAATTTTAAAATAAATTATTTATTCGCTATGTTTTGACATCAAGAATAAACAAGCTTTACTTAATTTAACCGAACAAATAGAGCGTAATCCGGAGGAAGTTCTTTCCTTCCTAAGAGATTTGGGGTTTCTTGTCTTAAATCTTAAAACACAAAAGGAATTTTATGGTACATTTCAACAGAAATTCCGTTTCCAGAAAATAAACTATCCCTAAAGATCTGTGTGAAAAGGTAAAGTATGACGTTTTAGTTTCTACGAAATTTGCCGTTTACATTTAGAAGGAAAATTTTTAGGGATTTTCACAAAAGCGCAAGGCATTTACAAACGATACTCTTTGTAGGTTTGCGAAATTTAAAAACAATTTCAACAAGTGTTAAAGAGAGTCGAGGATTTGTTTTCTTCCATTCATTTATTACTCTAAATGATTTCTTAGTTTCCTTTTTTTTTATCATTTAAAATTTCCTTTTATTTGAAAGAATAAAACGCGAGTTTTGATACATATTTGCATACATATACGTATATACAGGGAGTCTAAATAAAACACTTCCGAACTTTAAAATGCAATAATTCAGTAATTATAATAAATATAAGGATGGACTACACTGTTAAAAATTTTCGTTTATTGACAGGTTGTCTTCCATGAATTTTGATCAGAAATTTTCCGTTTAGTTAGAAAAATGGAAACTATCCCGTATATCTATTGCCATTTTAAGATTACAGAGTTTCAAATACGGAATTATTACTGTAAAAATCTATCATCCAATGGGATTGCAGTATTTTTGATCGCCACGCATGCGCGTCAACTCCTGCGCGTCTGCATCGCGCCATTTACAGAATTTACGGACTACAAAGATGGAACTTTCCTAAAAAAAACGGAAACATTTTGGCAACTCCGCTGCCAGTCCTTTTTCCGTAAATTGACGGGTTTTTTTTAACAGTGTAAATGATGTGTTTATAAAGCATTTAAACGTAAATTATATGCCCAGTAACTTAAAATTTTTTTTAATATACTCCATGTATGGCGCTACATTTTATCAATCCGTAAGAATGCTTAAAATTTCCTTAAAATTTCAGACAATAAATTTCAATTTCGCAATTAAAAAGCTAAATGGAATGAAGAGTAAAAATTGAGTTTACTTTTCTTCAGCTTTACACGTCAAGATCAAAGTCAAACCGGACAGGGTCAGCTTTACACGTCAACCAGATAATTCTTACAGGATGAAGGAACCTTCTGTTATTCATTCTTACAGGATGAAGGATTTTGCGCCGTCCACTAATGTAAAGTTTCCCACTAAAAAAAATTTCCATGTATAAAGAATTTTGCACTGCCTAATAAATATGTCGCATATTTCATCATTCAATTTATAATAATTAAAAAAAAATTATGGGTTTTAAAGTCATGTACATGAATTCTTCTCCAAGTTTATTTCTAAATAACCAAAGTTTTCCTTTAACATTCATTGATTCACTTTTCAATAATTTATATTTTCTTTAATAACCTTATACATTTTCTTTTATAGTAATATGAGCGTTTATAAGTATAAAAAGTATGATAGTATCACCAAACGTGTAAAAGTAAGATTCAGTTTTAACACGTAGATGACTGTATATACTAATTGATCCATAACTATTGATATAGAAATATTTTAAAAAGATACATTTCTTTTTTTCTTGCATCAGTTTGAAATCAAATATTTACCTGTGTTCAAATTTTTCTACTTTCTGTACAAAAAAGAAAAAAAAAGAAAAAATTACTATATAGTTAGATTGTTACAATGCATACTTATCTACATAAAATAACTTGAATTTAATATTTTATATTTTTAAAAGATACATTTCTTTTTTTCTTGCATCCGTTTGAAATCAAATATTTACCTGTGTTCAAATTTTTCTACTTTCCATACGAAAAAGAAAAAAAATTAGAAAAAAATACTATATAGTTAGATTATTACAAAGCATACTTACCTACTTAAAATAACTTGAAACTAATATTTTTCTCCAAATGATTATACATTGGTTCAGTTCTATATACTTACAACCGATAATACAGATTTTATTATATGATTATGATATAAAGGTGATTAAATAACATAATTTCGGATGTTTGCGCGCATTTAACCTTTGAGTTTGAGCTTCCTTTATGATTAGCTTTATCCCCTTGTAAAAGATACTTCATATTTTGTGCTATTAAAGCACTTAAGCATCAACAGCAAGTTCAATGAATTATTTATACCTTCATCAATTGAGGCATCCGAATTATTCTAATATATTCATATCACTTTCAAGTTAATGCACAAGGGATTTAGTTAACTACAGAGACCTGCATTAAGTACATTGCAAATTATGTTTCTTGACACTCATGTAAAGCCAAAAGGCATATGTAACACGAATGTTTATGCAAAAGCTTAACATGTACTGTTTTTTATTGAAAGCGGGATTCATTCACGTATACAGAAATACATATTCAGCAACATCATAATAATAACCTGTGGAATTAGGTAATCCAGTTATACAGATGTAATATATATATTTTTTAATTACAATTACATTTAAGCCTCCGTAAGCATCCGGGTTTGAAAAAGAGAAAAAGAAAAATATGTTTCAGTCATCTGTAATTAATAAAATGGTCTGAATATTAGGATAATCGGAAAGAAATATTTTTAATTAAAACAATTTCTTACATTTATAACAAAAAATATCTGATAAACATAAAACTTTCTAAACTGACAACCTAAGAAATAGCAAAAATATTTAAATAATATAAAATGATTTTTTAACATCAAGAGGATAAAATTATTATATTAAAAGTTAATCGAAACATTATGATATGATAATCGATAAAATAATGTAATAAAAAAACTTATTGCTGGAAACATAGAGGCAACTTTCGGAAAAACATTTTTAAAAGGCAAATTTACCCACTTTTAAAAAAACTTACAGGTTTTTTCTGAAATGCTAATAAGTTAATCTTGTTTTATTTATTTACAAATAATATAAAACTGATTAAGTTTAACGAATTAACTTTAACCACAGGCAAAGAATGTTTAATATTTTCCGCTATAACCATACGTAAGCATCACAGAGTTACTTATATCTTCTCAAAGCCGGGTACCTCAATTATTATTATATAGATTGATTCAAAACTTATCTTTCAAATTTCGTGGAGAGGTAGGGAATACGTCAGGAAACCGATTTCACATAAGAAAGTACGTCCGCAAACGTCATCTACATGAACAAAATGAACAAGTAAAGTGAACGATAGAAAACAGTACAGTTAAGTGGTAACGAATGCGACTTTTATTCCAAGAAGGTGAAGTACAGCCTCACAGTAGGTGCTCAAAATTGCGATCATTTACATGAACACAGGATTTACAGCGCCGTTGCATTGACCGCGAACATTTTCAAAAACGCCTGGTATATCACAGACAATGCTTGCGGCGGCCACTATTCGTGCAACAAGGTCCATTTCACTGTCGATGGGGGTCTCGTACACATGGTCTTTCATGTCTCCCCACAAAAAGAAATTCATGGGCGATAAATCCGGTATCCTGGGTGGCCAAGCGATCGGTCCACATTTGAAAGGTCAATAATAAGAAATGAAATAAATGTCATTAACGATATTTTTGGAGTTTTTAAAGATGTAAAAGGCTTCGTTGGTGTCCAAATGAGACGTGTTAATAGAAGAAGAAATAATACTAGCTTTAGGAATGTCAAAACAATGATTGGGACGCAATGGAAGGTTGGGTACACACAGCTCCCTCTACAAACGCATGCGTACATTGCGGACATACTTTCCTATGTAAAATCGGTTTCCTGACGTATTCCCTACCTCCCCACGAAATTTGAACGATAAGATTTGAATCACCCTGTATATTCATATCATTTCCAAGTTATGTAATAAAAATTTTAGCCTACAGAGACATAATTTGTCTGCTATACGTACATTACAGAGTTTTGCATGAGAATAATTTAAAGTCAAACGGCACATACAACAGTACATTTGTACACAAAAAAATGGTTGTTGCAAAGATTTAAAGCGTATTGTATGTATTGAAATATGATTTATTGCTGTACTGAAATACATATTCCTTAACATGATATTAATAACTTGTGAAATTATGTAACCTTGTTAAACAGATAGAACTTCGGCATGAAACTTTCTAAAAGTACAAAACAGATATCAGTAAACGAAAATCAGTTTGGTGAAATGGCTTAACGCGTACTATTTCTTATTCAAAGGAGGATTCTTTCCAGTACAGCAATACATATTCAGCAACAAAATATTAATATATCGTGGAATTTTGTAGTCTAGCTACATGAACCTAATTTTAACAAAAAGTTTTGCGAAATTTAGACGGGAGTTAAATCGTGCTTAAAATCCTGTGAGTGTCTGAGGGCTTTCCTACATTTTTATAAACATGTTCCAAACACTAATATAGATTTAAATTATATTTCCATTTTTTTTAAGAACACTTCATATTTCTTTATTTTACATATATCACTAAATAAAAGTCTGCTAAAAACGTTTTCTCTACATCCCATTAAAGTTGTTTAGGGGAAACGGAAAAATTCGGCCAAACCGATTATAGGGTGAAAATTTTTCAACAACATGAAACGTGTAAAATAAAAATAAATTTATAAAGAGTATAAAAAAGTCCAGATATCAAAAGCTGAAATTATTTCAGTAATCGAAAGTAACTACAAAGACTTTTATGTTGATCAATTTTATTGATTTATAAAGAACATAAAATGTGAGTAAATTAAATAACTTTAGACGTTTGCATTGTTTAAATCATTATATCTCGTCTTTTTTTTTTAACTTTGACTTTTGTTGGTAAAGCGTACTTCACATCTACCTTTACAACCATACTGAAGCATTAATAGCGTGTTCAATGAATTATTTATCATATCTTCTAATACGAGCAAATCTTGTGGGTGGTTATATATATATGCAAAAATTATCTTAAAAACGGCTCTAACGATTTTGACGAAATTTCGTATCCTACCGTTTTGGGGCACCAGAAAACCATTGGGCTAGGTCACATGCTCGAGAAAATTCGATTAGTGGGTCATTTTGGGTCATTTTGGGTCATGGTGTAGCTAATTGTATCTAAAAAACGGTTCAAACGATTTTGATTAAATTTTGTATCCGACCATTTTCGGGCATGAGAAGTCAATTGGGCTGGGTCACACGTTCGAGAACTTTCGATTAGTGGGTCATTTTTGGGTCAACGACGGTCAAATTAATTTTATCTAAAAAACGGCTCTAACGATTTTGATTAAATTTTGTGTCCTACGAGTTTCGAGCACGATAAAAGCATTGGGCTAGGTCGCATGTCCGAGAAAATTCAGATTAGTGGGTCATTTCTGGGTCATTGTGGGTCAAGATCTAAAAAGCACCTCAATTTACACTAAATTTTGCATCCAATGGTTTTCGGGCACGAGAAGTCAATTGGGCTGGGTCACATGTTCGAGAACTTTCGATTAGTGGGTCATTTTTGGGTCAACGCGGGTCAAATTAATTTTATCTAAAAAACGGCTCTAACGATTTTGATTAAATTTTGTGTCCTACGAGTTTCGAGCACGATAAAAGCATTGGGCTAGGTCGCATGTCCGAGAAAATTTGATTAGTGGGTCATTTCTGGGTCATTGTGGGTCAAGATCTAAAAAGCGGCTCAATTTACACTAAATTTTGCATTCAATGGTTTCCAGGCACGAGAAGACTGTTGGGCTAGGTCACATGTTCGAGAAAATTCAATTAGTGGGTCATTTTGGGTCATGGTCAAGCTAATTGTATCTAAAAAACGGTCCAAACGATTTTGACGAAATTTTGTATCCTACTATTTTCGGGCACGAGAAGACTATTGGGCTGGGTCACATGTTCGAGAACTTTCGATTAGGGGGTCATTTTGGGGTCAAAGCGGGTCAAATTAATTTTATCTAAAAAACGGCTCTAACGATTTTGATTAAATTTTGTATTTTACGAGTTTCGGGCACGCGAAAATCATTAGACTAGGTCACATGTTCGAGAAAATTCGATTAGTGGGTCATTTCTGGGTCATTGTGGGTCAATATCTAAAAAGCGGCTCAATTTACACTAAATTTTGCATCCTATGGTTTTCCGGCACGAGATGACTGTTGGGCTAAGTCACATGTTCGAGAAAATTCAATTAGTGGGTCATTTTGGTCATGGGTCATGATATTTGAACTCAAATTTAATTTTGACCGAGCATAGCTCGGTCTTCCCTGCTCATATAATCCTAATATGATACATCCGAATTATTCTAATATATTCGTATCGCTTACTAGTTACTGCATAAGAAATTTAGTGAAGTGCAGATTCTTAATTTGTTCTGTAGTAAGTATGTTACAAATTACCTTGTTTGACAATCATGAAAAGCCAAAGGGCACATACAACACTGATGTTTATACGCCGAAATCCACTTGTTGTAGTTTCAAAAGCTTAATACGTGCTGCACATTATTGAAAGCAGCATACGTTCACATACATAAATTACATATCATGCTGCAGAATAATAATAATCTGGAGATTTGTGTAATTTATTTACACAAATCGAATTTCAAATAAAGTTTTCTGAAAAACATAAATATATTTAATCTTGATTAAAAATCGTTTAAATATATAAAATTAAAAAATAAAAATAAAAAAAAGAAAAAAAAAAGGATATGCATTTGACAGTTGTTATCGTCTGATATTCCAAAGTACATTTTACCTAGAAAGTCATATATGATGTAAAAATTAGATGTTTTTATTGGAAATTTCAAAGTTTTTTACAATTTCAGTACCTCTAAGTTTGTTTCTTTAATCATAAATTAAAGAAAAGTCGAATGGCTATTTCCGTTTTTTTTTCAATGACAATTAGGAGATTAAAATGTATAAGATGTTCTATCTTTTTTCCGGCCTAAAGAAACCCCTTTATTTTTAACAAATTTTAAAGAACATATAAGACAACTTGAAGAAAGAAAAATTAGCGATACATTTTTTTCTATTTAATTCCGATTTGCTTTCAGAAATATTTCTAATTCCATGTATTAAAAGCACTTGAGATGCATCTGCTTTTTCTCCAGGTTTTCGAAATTTTTTTATTTATTTTAAATTTTTAATATGTCAAAAAATTTGCATTTACTAACTTTCCAATGTACTGAAATACTTTAAAAGTATTTTAGTTACTTATTAGTATGTTTATCATATTTAAAGCATTGTATAATTGATGATAGTTTAAAAGTAATACATTTTCTTCTAGAATATTTGGAATACAGCCCACAAACGATCTTTATATACCTGTGCAAATTAAAGGATGGCGAGGGATGGCGATTAACGGAGTATGTCGTATAATGAAGAATCTACTGTAATTCATTTTTAACCTGTAAAGAAACGGACTACAAACTGAGTGCACCACCCAGTGGAAAAACATTAACGAATTCTAAAATAATTACATGGTTAACAGCTGCGCTTTATTTACCCTGTTTTCAAAAATCGTTCAATGTTTGACCAATGTTTAAAGTTGAAGTTCACGATATTTTGAGCTCTCTTTTATTATCTTTATTGTTAAATCACCACATGGCTTGCGTATTACGCCGCCCGTGTATCTGTGCTACTTATTATATTTTCTTCCTTAATAAAATTAATTTTTTATAATTGTGATCTGTATTACTTTTATACTATTACTATACATCAGACGGTATTCTTCTTTAGCATCAAAAGTTTATATTTAGGCTTTAAAGGGCGTTGGCACATGGAGTACGATGTCCGTGTCTTTAAGTTATTAAAAACCGTCAATGTTATATGAATTCTAATTGAATTAGAATTTTTTTAACAATTTGAGGTTTATTACTGTTATACTACTACTGGACATTAATTAAACAAGGATATCCATTAATACTTGCTATTTAGGCTTTAATATGCTTAATGTGGCCCATATGCCATTCGTGTTTTTATGTTATTACAAATAGTTCGTGCCTTGAAAGGTTAATAATGAGACTTGCATTAATTTGAAAATTACACTGATATTTTAAGAATAAAATTAACGCAAATAAATTTCTTTATTCACCGCATTATACAACGTTACGTGTTCCTTAATAATAAAAAAAAAGAAAAGAAAAAAGCAAAAAAGAAACCGGGAAATCCTTTGCCAATATTACGTTTTTGATGTAAACCTCAGATATTATCCCAGTCACAAAATTGGCAATAAATTTCAGCGATGCAAAAACTATTTCTGTCTGCATTTTATGTGGCGAAACGCTTTCAGGACATTTTAGGAAGTAACGTAATTTTCACTCCCATTTTATTGTCAAATGATTGTACTTTCCTATTCAATGCAGATCATATGAGATGAATTATTTTTTCAGAGCAAAAGTATTCGATTCAGGCTGTCGTTATTCATAAAGTATCTTTACAGTATTGCAGAACAAAATGAAAAGATATTTTGAATGAAGTATGTGAAAATCTAAAGTACCATTTTTGCAATTGAATCCATTTGGACACTACACTGTTAACTAGTATTTTAAAAACACAAATTGCACAAATTGTGCTTATTAGTTGCTAAAATCACTACTTATGATATCACTACTTAAAGTTTATGAAATCCCCATTAGCTTAAATAATAATAGTATAATTTTTTACATTGGTATGACTAAAAGAAAATTTTTGGAAAGGTTAAAAGAGCATAAAAACGACATAAAATTTGGAAAGTTTTCCACTGCACTCTCCCGGTTTTACGCTAAAAATAATGATACTGTAATTAATTTCGATAAAGCAAGATTTATCCATAGGTTCAATAACCCATTTAAAGCCACCATTAGGGAATCATTGGAAATTAAAATTAGAAAAGATTGTATTTGTAATGATAACTTTTCTTTCAACATACCTAGTTTATGGGATACATTTTTAACCACTTGTTAATTCATTGTTTTGTTTTTCGCTCTTTGGCAACAGAGAGCGCCCGCTTATTTTATTTAAAATTTTTCCATACTGTTGATTTCAATTTTCTCGTGTCGAAAATTAAAAGATCAGTAGTCGTTTGTGTTGTTCCTCTTCCCCGATGATGGCTTTAAGTTTAAAGCCGAAACATGTAGGATTTTAGCTCTTTTATGAGTTTAAAACAATTTTTACACTGATTTTAGCAACTAATAAGCACAATTTGTGCAATTTGTGTTTTTAAAGTACCATTTTTGCTTTTGAATAGTAAAAAAATAGAAGTGAAAGGTTTATACGATTCAAACATTTCAGTGAAGATATTTGGAAAAGTTTTAATGTATGTTGGAATGGAAAATTGTAGGAACTTTTTATACAATTGTTTGAAATAAACATTTTTCATTTCTAGACATTGCAGGTTTTGAAATTTGTGTTAGAGTTTTATTAAAAAGACTAAACTCCGTGAAGTATGATGAGTTTATTTGATTTACTTTTAGTAACTTAAATAAACAAAATTTCTACGTTATATTTATCAAAAATCTCAGAAAGTATCATATACATATAATGAAAATAGTTCAGAACTTTTACAAATAATTTAGAATATATAAAACTGATTCAAAGGTATAAAATATATATTTTTTTAATTATTATAATTTGGGGCTAATGATTAGCGACATGTAAAAGCTATGTTAGAGAGAAAGTTTTTAAAGTAAATGTTGTTGCAATTATTTTTTTAAAGCAAAAGTATTCAATTCAGACTGTTTTTATTCGTAAAATATTTTAACAGCATTGCAGAACAAAATGAAAAGATATTTTGAATGAGATATTTGAAAATCTAAAGTCCCTTTTCTGCTTTTTAATAGTTAAAAAAAAAAAAAAAAAGTAAAATGTTTATACAATCAAAATGTTTCAATGAAGATATTTGAAAAAAAAATTAATTTATGTTGGTATATAAAATTAGAATTTTTTTTTTTTTTTTACAGTTGTTTGAAATAAATATTTTTCATTTCTAACCACTGGAGATTTTGATTTTTTTTACAGCTTTATTAAAAACTAGGCTAAACTCCTTTAAGTATGGTGAACGAAACTCGATATTTAGACGAACATTAAATAAGAAATTTTTCTACGTCATATTTATCAACAATCTCGGAAAGTATCATATACAAATAATGTAAATGGTTCAGAAAATTCCGAAATAATTTAGAATTTATGAAACTTATTTAAAGATATAGAAGAAGTATTTTTCCTTATACTTTGGGACTATTTTTTTTAAAACGGTGACAAACATTTTACTTTTCTAACCACGGAAAGTTTTGTATTTTTCCTTACAGATTTATTAAAAACTAGGCTAAACTGTTTTAAGTATGGTGAATGAAACTGAATATTTAAAAGTAAATTAAATAAGATATTTTTCTACGTTACATTTATCAACAATCTCGGAATGTATCATATACATATAATGAAAATAGTTCAGAAAATTCCCAAATAATTTAGAATTTATGAAACTTATTTAAAGATATCAAAGAACTATTTTGCATTATACTTTGGGACTAATTTTCTTTAATCGGTGACTACGCTATTGGTTGGCGACATGCAAAAGCAATGTTAGAGAGAAAGTTGTTTAAAGTAAATGCTGTTGCATGTAATGCTGAAAATTTGAGAAAAACGTAAGCTAAATTATAATAAATGACTATTATAAAATAAATGTAAAAAAAATTATCTCTCGATACAAGAGTACCGACAATTTCGTGCCCAACCAGGAATGTACGTTAATATATACGTAATGCATTTAACAAACTCATAAAAAAATTTAAGATATATTCAATACTATTTATTTAGTAATACTTTTTAAAAAATCAAATGATACTTAATCTAGAAAAATATAATATAAACACAAACTAAAATATAGAAACTAAAACGAGTTACGTGCGATTCCGAAAAGCGTTCTTTATCATTAGAAACTACAGAAACTAACATATTTTCGAGATTTAAAGAAGCATTTATAAAAACAAAATTTCTTTTGCTGCCACAGTTTTACGTAAACACTTCCGTGTAATTTTTATACTGTATTAATCAGTTTTCTCAAACCGGAATAACAATTTTTAGGATACTATCTATTCTCAAGTAAACGTTGTCAGCTGATTGGCTGAATTTCTCCTAATATTTTTTTATGTTAATGTTAATGCTGTTATTTCATCATGTTTGTCTGTTAATCGCACCTATTGAAAAAGAAAATGTTTACTTCAGAACAGATACCATCCGTAAAACCGATATTCCGGTTTGAGAGAACTGATTAATCTATCATATAAAAATTAAAATTTGTCTGCCTGTCTGTATTTTTATTCAAATCCACAGCATTTTTAAAGCAATGTTTATTTTGCTGCTTCTTATTTTCCGAAACGTATCCTAGTACTTTTTATGGTGTACTAACCATTTTTCTCAACTTGTAATATAGATTCTTTGGATACTATCGATTCTCAAGTAAACATATTCATGATCAACAATCATGTTTTACAGACAAATATGATAAACTAAAAGCATTAACATTAACATTAAAATTGTTACTATTTTGTCATTCTTGCATGTATGCATTCAATTACCGAGCTGAAAGGGATTAAATGAGAATTAATAGCATCGTAAAACGGATATTCCAGTATATATCCGATAGTCTCCTCTATAAAAAATACTCGGAAACCTTTCTAAAAATCAGTAGCGGTAAAAGAAACCTTTGATTTTATAAATGATTCTTTAAATCTCGAAAATGAGTTTGTTTCCTACGGTTCCTAATGATAAAGAACACTTTTTGGAATCGTGGGTATTGCGGAAGAGGTTATTGTACATATCCGTTCATGACTATATAATATTTTCGTATATTGAGAAACATTCGTCTTTTTTACAGGGCTAATGCTGTAAAATTAAGAAAAACGTAAGAAAAATTATAATCAAATGAAGTATTGTATGGTTTCTGCAATAATTCACTTCCAGTTACAAGTTAATTTCGTGTTCAAACAAAACTGTACGTTAGTATATACAGCAATGAAATATATTTAACACACTGCCAAAAATTGTCCGTATGTATTCAATATAATTTTTGAGTCCCCATGATGGCACAGAGGAAACGTGACCAATAGTTCCGCTTCTTTACTCGTTTGTTAGTATGATAATTTCATTATATAAAGATTACTATTATAAAATAAAATTTTATATTGAAATATTACACATTCGTTTATAAAAGAGGTTATATGTAATATTCCAAATCATGATAAAATATTATACGGTCGATGAAAATTAATTATAACAAGATTTTTATGCGTAAGGTAAAGCTAGGATAGTCTGCGCACAATTCAAAAGAATAGCAAAAAAAATCTAAATTTTAATTTTTTGCTAAACTATCCATGAATAATTTTTACTTCATTTGTTTTTTATGCATTTCCATTGCTATTTTGTTGTTATGTTGCAAACTGATAGAGCAGTTGTAATAAAACTAAGAAAGTTATTTTGCGCAATATCTCCTTACAGGATTGGTGTGATTTCGCACACTAGTAAGAGAGATTGTTACTAATAATAACTACAGTTAAACTGCTAACAATAATAATTACACTTAAATGACATTGCTGTAAGGTTTTTGTGAAAAAATTTTATTGTATTGGGAGTGAATATTTCAATCTAATGCTTAAATAATCAGAAAAAGGAAATAATTTTTAAAACGATTAAAAAATTTTAATTAAAGAGAAAAAAAATTAAAGAATCAGAAAAAGAAAGTCCAGATAAGATTACAAAATAAAATTATGTAACTTAATAACACGTTTAACTTAAAATTAGTCCATTTTCATTTTTCATTTTTTTATGCAAATTTACCAATAAGCTGCGTAATCTCTCCTAGCACAGAGCATCTCTCCTAAGTAGCAGATGCTCAAACTCTCCAATTTTGGTAGGAGAGATTGCGCAGCATTTTATTTAAACATGGGCGCTACTAAAACGAACCGTTGATGTTCACGCTGTTAGTCTAGATTAGTTAGCTTATGAGAAACCGTTTAAATTTAAAATATTTTGTACTATTGACATTGTATAGAAATTCTGATGAATAGCTATGAAAATTCAAGCACTTACTTTGGGAAAACAAAGCAAAATAGCGATACTTTATCTTAGACGATCAAGGCAATCAACGTGCACTTTCAAGTAGACACTCCATTAGTGTTGTTGTACAACTACCTGGAGTCGCTGCGTTCTCACTCTACTCCTTCTTTCCGAAGCTCTATGTCCGCAATCTCTCCGACCACGCCATCTCTCCTGGCTTTACCTTATGCTATTAAATATTTTTGATATTTTTGTTTTCCGATTACAGTTAAAGATTTATTTTCCTTTTCTTGAAAAGAACAAAGTTAATTATTGTTTTCATGCACTCGAAAAATGTCATGTCATTTTCAGTAAAAGCACTCCGATATTTGAAAGAAAATATTATTGTATCATCAATGTACTGTGAAGGAAAATCTAGCACTAATTCATTTATACGGTATCAACCTAATATAATTTTTAAAAGTTTTATATAAATTAGGACTATATAAAATTCGTCATTAGTTCTTATAACTTTTTATTTGATGAACAAATGTTCGTTATATTTAATGTGTAAGTTGGAAATTGTTATATGTAATTATATATGTTACATGATGTAGGTGCACAAATAAGTTTTAAAGCGTTTAAGCACGCATCTTAAAAGCGCGTTTAAATCGCTGAGTTTCTTTCAGTTTTATTGTAACAACATTTTACTTTTCGCAAGTTAATTCTGACTCAAACTGTTTACAATTATTCATAAACATTCTTTAATGATGCGCGTGCTTAATTTTTTTTAAAATATTTTGTACATCTAATATATATGGTGTATGCAAATGTTTAAGATGAATATGTTATATATGTATTAAATATGGAGCATACAGACTGAAGACAATTAGTAATTTTTAGAAGTATTTATTAATTTTAATTACCTCAGCACGTGAATTAAATGTGCAAACAATTCCTTTACCCTTACTTCAAATAATTCCTAAATACCTTTTACAGTAGTTTTTAGTTAAATTTGAAAATTTTATATATATGTAAGGAACTTCCTACGAACTAAAGAGAAAATCATTAAGGCATTTAGACAAAGAGATCTGAACATTCATGTATACTTTAGATAAGATTATGAATCTAAAATTCAGTAAAATATATAAGCGAATATTTTACATTATTAACTCCTTTATTATTAAAATACTAAAACATGTTATATTATATAAAGTTTGAAATTGAAAATGTAGACATAAAATGTGCAGTAAAAAAGTCAGCGATTTAAAAACTACGTGTGTCTATATACAAATTAACTTTTTAGCAGATCTGAAATTACGTTGTAAATTACTGAAATACAAACGATGTGAATTAACGAGATCGAACCCCGGTCTTGACATTTTTTCACTCTGTTTGTTGTTCGCTGTTTAGTAAAGTTATAATTCGCATCCTTTGTATTTCAGTAATTTACAGCGTAATTTCAGCTCTGCTGAAAAAATTAATTAGTATATAAATCTTCACCGATACAGGGTTTGATTTTCCTCATGTATGCCAACAGGTGTTGTGCTCATGATTGACGTTCCATCTTGTGCTGCAAGGTTGTAGCCTAGCCATATAAGAGTGAGAGAATGCTAAACCGGATGTCGTCCGGATTGCTTAATAGGTAAAGTACTTGATGCGCTATACCAAGAGATCCGGGATCGAACCCCGGTCTGGATATTTTTTCACTAAGTCGGTTGTTCGCTGTTTAGTAAAGTGATAATTCACATCCTTTGTATTTCAGTAATTTACAGAGTAATTTCAGCTCTGCTGAAAAATTAATTAGTATATAAATAGTCACCGATACTGGGTTTGATTTGTCTCATGTATGCCACTAAAAATTGTGTTCATGATTGACGTTCCATCTTGTGCTGCAAGGATGTAGCCTAGCCATATAAGAGTAATAGAATGCTAGACCGGATGTCGTCCGGATTGTCGTCCGGATAAATCACTTGGTGCGCTATACCAAGGGCTTCGGGATCGAACCCCGGTCTGGACATTTTTCCACTAAGTCGGTTGTTCGCTGTTTAGTAAAGTGATAATTCACATCCTTTGTATTTCAGTAATTTACAGCGTAATTTCAGCTCTGCTGAAAAATTAATTAGTATATAAATAGTCACCGATACTGGGTTTGATTTGTCTCATGTATGCCACTAAGAATTGTGTTCATGATTGACGTTCCATATTGTGCTGCAAGGATGTAGCCTAGCCATATAAGAGTGATAGAATGCTAGACCGGATGTCGTCCGGATTGTCGTCCGGATAAATCACTTGGTGCGCTATACCAAGGGCTTCGGGATCGAACCCCGGTCTGGACATTATTCCACTAAGTCGGTTGTTCGCTGTTTAGTAAAGTGATAATTCACATCCTTTGTATTTCAGTAATTTACAGCGTAATTTCAGCTCTGCTGAAAAATTAATTAGTATATAAATAGTCACCGATACTGGGTTTGATTTGTCTCATGTATGCCACTAAGAATTGTGTTCATGATTGACGTTCCATCTTGTGCTGCAAGGATGTAGCCTAGCCATATAAGAGTGATAGAATGCTAGACCGGATGTCGTCCGGATTGTCGTCCGGATAAATCACTTGGTGCGCTATACCAAGGGCTTCGGGATCGAACCCCGGTCTGGATATTTTTTCACTAAGTCGGTTGTTCGCTGTTTAGTAAAGTGATAATTCACATCCTTTGTATTTCAGTAATTTACAGCGTAATTTCAGCTCTGCTGAAAAATTAATTAGTATATAAATAGTCACCGATACTGGGTTTGATTTGTCTCATGTATGCCACTAAGAATTGTGTTCATGATTGACGTTCCATCTTGTGCTGCAAGGATGTATCCTAGCCATATAAGAGTGATAGAATGCTAGACCGGATGTCGTCCGGATTGTCGTCCGGATAAATCACTTGGTGCGCTATACCAAGGGCTTCGGGATCGAACCCCGGTCTGGACATTTTTCCACTAAGTCGGTTGTTCGCTGTTTAGTAAAGTGATAATTCACATCCTTTGTATTTCAGTAATTTACAGCGTAATTTCAGCTCTGCTGAAAAATTAATTAGTATATAAATAGTCACCGATACTGGGTTTGATTTGTCTCATGTATGCCACTAAGAATTGTGTTCATGATTGACGTTCCATCTTGTGCTGCAAGGATGTAGCCTAGCCATATAAGAGTGATAGAATGCTAGACCGGATGTCGTCCGGATTGTCGTCCGGATAAATCACTTGGTGCGCTATACCAAGGGCTTCGGGATCGAACCCCGGTCTGGATATTTTTTCACTAAGTCGGTTGTTCGCTGTTTAGTAAAGTGATAATTCACATCCTTTGTATTTCAGTAATTTACAACGTAATTTCAGCTCTGCTGAAAAATTAATTAGTATATAAATAGTCACCGATACTGGGTTTGATTTGTCTCATGTATGCCACTAAGAATTGTGTTCATGATTGACGTTCCATCTTGTGCTGCAAGGATGTAGCCTAGCCATATAAGAGTGATAGAATGCTAGACCGGATGTCGTCCGGATTGTCGTCCGGATAAATCACTTGGTGCGCTATACCAAGGGCTTCGGGATCGAATCCCGGTCTGGATATTTTTTCACTAAGTCGGTTGTTCGCTGTTTAGTAAAGTGATAATTCACATCCTTTGTATTTCAGTAATTTACAGCGTAATTTCAGCTCTGCTGAAAAATTAATTAGTATATAAATAGTCACCGATACTGGGTTTGATTTGTCTCATGTATGCCACTAAGAATTGTGTTCATGATTGACGTTCCATCTTGTGCTGCAAGGATGTAGCCTAGCCATATAAGAGTGATAGAATGCTAGACCGGATGTCGTCCGGATTGTCGTCCGGATAAATCACTTGGTGCGCTATACCAAGGGCTTCGGGATCGAACCCCGGTCTGGATATTTTTTCACTAAGTCGGTTGTTCGCTGTTTAGTAAAGTGATAATTCACATCCTTTGTATTTCAGTAATTTACAGCGTAATTTCAGCTCTGCTGAAAAATTAATTAGTATATAAATAGTCACCGATACTGGGTTTGATTTGTCTCATGTATGCCACTAAGAATTGTGTTCATGATTGACGTTCCATCTTGTGCTGCAAGGATGTAGCCTAGCCATATAAGAGTGATAGAATGCTAGACCGGATGTCGTCCGGATTGTCGTCCGGATAAATCACTTGGTGCGCTATACCAAGGGCTTCGGGATCGAACCCCGGTCTGGATATTTTTTCACTAAGTCGGTTGTTCGCTGTTTAGTAAAGTGATAATTCACATCCTTTGTATTTCAGTAATTTACAACGTAATTTCAGCTCTGCTGAAAAATTAATTAGTATATAAATAGTCACCGATACTGGGTTTGATTTGTCTCATGTATGCCACTAAGAATTGTGTTCATGATTGACGTTCCATCTTGTGCTGCAAGGATGTAGCCTAGCCATATAAGAGTGATAGAATGCTAGACCGGATGTCGTCCGGATTGTCGTCCGGATAAATCACTTGGTGCGCTATACCAAGGGCTTCGGGATCGAATCCCGGTCTGGATATTTTTTCACTAAGTCGGTTGTTCGCTGTTTAGTAAAGTGATAATTCACATCCTTTGTATTTCAGTAATTTACAGCGTAATTTCAGCTCTGCTGAAAAATTAATTAGTATATAAATAGTCACCGATACTGGGTTTGATTTGTCTCATGTATGCCACTAAGAATTGTGTTCATGATTGACGTTCCATCTTGTGCTGCAAGGATGTAGCCTAGCCATATAAGAGTGATAGAATGCTAGACCGGATGTCGTCCGGATTGTCGTCCGGATAAATCACTTGGTGCGCTATACCAAGGGCTTCGGGATCGAACCCCGGTCTGGATATTTTTTCACTAAGTCGGTTGTTCGCTGTTTAGTAAAGTGATAATTTACATCCTTTGTATTTCAGTAATTTACAGCGTAATTTCAGATCTGCTGAAAAATTAATTAGTATATAAATAGTCACCGATACTGGGTTTGATTTGTCTCATGTATGCCACTAAGAATTGTGTTCATGATTGACGTTCCATCTTGTGCTGCAAGGAAGTAGCCTAGCCATATAAGAGTGATAGAATGCTAGACCGGATGTCGTCCGGATTGTCGTCCGGATAAATCACTTGGTGCGCTATACCAAGGGCTTCGGGATCGAACCCCGGTCTGGATATTTTTTCACTAAGTCGGTTGTTCGCTGTTTAGTAAAGTGATAATTCACATCCTTTGTATTTCAGTAATTTACAGCGTAATTTTAGCTCTGCTGAAAAATTAATTAGTATATAAATAGTCACCGATACTGGGTTTGATTTGTCTCATGTATGCCACTAAGAATTGTGTTCATGATGGACGTTCCATCTTGTGCTGCAAAGATGTAGCCTAGCCATATAAGAGTGATAGAATGCTAGACCGGATGTCGTCCGGATTGTCGTCCGGATAAATCACTTGGTGCGCTATACCAAGGGCTTTGGGATCGAACCCCGGTCTGGATATTTTTTCACTAAGTCGGTTGTTCGCTGTTTAGTAAAGTGATAATTCACATCCTTTGTATTTCAGTAATTTACAGCGTAATTTCAGCTCTGCTGAAAAATTAATTAGTATATAAATAGTCACCGATACTGGGTTTGATTTGTCTCATGTATGCCACTAAGAATTGTGTTCATGATTGACGTTCCATCTTGTGCTGCATGGATGTAGCCTAGCCATATAAGAGTGATAGAATGCTAGACCGGATGTCGTCCGGATAAATCACTTGGTGCGCTATACCAAGGGCTTCGGGATCGAACCCCGGTCTGGACATTTTTTCACTCTGTTGGTTGTTAGCTGTTTAGTAAAGTGATAATTCACATCCTTTGTATTATGTCTGTCGAGTTTGTCGCTTTATGTTATTTTAAAAACTAGCTGAAATGCCACACCCATTTACCGTAGAATAATGGTAGTTTAAATTCATTTAATTCGTATGACGTGAACTATACTATCAAACAAATATATTTGCTAAAAGATGTCGTTGTTTGGAAAGTATTTTAATTATATAGCTGAATATAAGAAAGAGCTATTTTACATACGCTATTAGAAAATTTAAAAGAACTGAATTTCTAAACGGCGAAAAAACGGAATAAGTTACAAAGTACTTCGAAAGAGTAACAAAGCGATATATGATAATGTTGGGGGTCACTTGTATGAGAGAGATTGTTAAGTTAGAGATAATTTTTAAACACTTGCTTTAAATGTACTTTATAAAGACGTAGGATATATATATTTTTTAATTTTCATTAAAATTTTAGAGTTGATGTCTTCTCTTCTTAAACGTATGTTTTAACGATTCAGCTTTTTACCACACAAATGGCAAAATTCTCTGTAAATCTATTTAAAAATGTTAAAAATATACTGCAAAAAGAATGTTTCGTAATCTATACAAAAATATAACATAACCACGTACAAAATTATACAATATTTTTGCCAGTTATCCGCAATTTCGAAAAGCGTTCTTTACCTTTGGAAACCAATACATTTTCGAGATTTTAAGAAACATTCATAAAAACAAAGTTCCTTTTGATACCGCTAATTTTCGGAAACGTTTCCGAGTGG
This sequence comes from Maratus michaelseni, assembly GCA_963931845.1. NCBI lineage: Eukaryota > Metazoa > Arthropoda > Arachnida > Araneae > Salticidae > Maratus > Maratus michaelseni. The sequence goes on along the minus strand of OZ007587.1, from coordinate 302,748,838 downwards.
TTTTTACAATGTATTAATCGATTTTCTCAAACCAAAATATCGCTTTAATTATAATGTTAAAGCTGTTAATATATCATGTTTTTCTGTAAAACACGTTTAATGAACTTGAAAATGTTTACTTGAGAATTAATAGCATCCAAAAAACTTATATTTCTGATTGAGAAAACGTATTATTGTACTATAAAAAACTACTCAGGAACGTTTCCGAAAACATTGTTTTTATAAATTTTTCTTTATATTTCATAAGGATATTGGTTTATAATGTTTCTAAAGATAAAGACTGATTTTCGGAATCGTAGATAACTCGAAAATAGTTATTGTATATTTTCATACGTGGTTTTACATTTTTTTCGTAGATTAAGAAATATTTGTTTCTATTACAGTGTACGTATATTACTAATTTTCCATAGATTTCATGGAGATTTTAAAAACAGAAAATTTGATACTTGATAGAAATATTTTAAAATATAGTAACCTTTTTGTAAAATTATTTTTCGAAATTTAAAAATTATTAATTTTTACAGAAGTTTCTATTTAAAATTTAGAAATCAACCTTAACATCTACAAAGTATGAACAGAAATTTTGTATGAATTTTGCATACGATTAGAGATTAAATCATTCTATCTTTTTAAATGTTCAGTATATAATGTAGATAAGAAAATTTTGAAAATGTACAAGAAAATATATTACATTACGGTCTCCATTATTTTCAAGTTTCTAAAACTTTAGACTATATTAAGTTTGAAACTCAACCTTGATAAATTAGTCTTGACATAAAGATTACAGGGAGTGTCAGCAATTTAAAAACTATATGAGGGGGTTAGAATGACAATGGAGTAAATCAAAAATTGGAAAAATTTAGATAACTACATTTTTACTGATCGTATATTTATTTCTGTTCAGTGAGACAGTCAAATAAGTCATAGTTCCCTTAGGGAGTCGCTAGAGGGCAAAACAAGTTGGACCACTTAATGCGACGGCAATACGACAAGTTTCACAAAACCCTTCGTTTCTCAAATTACAAAATATTGATTTACTCCACTGTCATTCTAAACCCCTCATGTATGTCTAGTTCAACGATTTACGTCTTTTCAAGCACTAACATAATTTACATTTTCATTTTCGAATAATAATGATATTTTTCTGTAAAATTTAGTTTATATGAAGTGAACTATTCTATTAAAGCAAAAAATATTCTATTCAAGATGACATTATCCGGAAAAGGTTTTAACAACTTAGTTAAATAGGAGGAAAATTTTAAGGAACTTGTGTGCTTCTTAATGGTGAAAAAAGCATAAGTTCTGAAGTAATCATGAGAGAGCACCGAATAAAATATATCTGGGAATGTTTTAATGAAAGTGCTACGAGAAAGATTGTTAAGTTAGAGAGTTTTTATACACTTGTTTAAAATGCGTTTTTCAAATCCTAGATGTTGTATTTTTTGCATTTTAAATAATATTTTCTTTGAGTAGTATAATAAATAATTTAATAGCTCTCTTTGAATATTATAATATAATTAAATATTTCTTTAAATACTGTAATATTACTATTATATTTTTTTTAATATTATAATATTATTATTATATTTTTCTTTTAATATTATAATATTATAATTATTGACGTAAAGATTGCAGCGAATGTCAGCAATTTAAAAACTATATATATCTAGCTCGACGCTTTACGTCATTTCAGAAACTAGCATAATTTGCATTCCATTTTATCGTCGAAATATGATACTTTTCTCTATAAATTAGTTTATATGAAGTGAACTATTCTATTAAGGCAAAAACATTCGATTGAAGATCACGTTGTTCGCAAAATGTTTTAAGAGTCTTGTTGAATATTAGGAAAATATATTTTGCATGTGGTATGAGAAAATTTTAAGGAACTTGTGTACTTTTTAATGGTGTAAAAAAGAATAAGTTAAGAAGTGACCGTGAAAGAGCGCGGAATAAAATATATCTGGACAAGTTTTAATGAAGTGCTGCGAGAGAGAGTGTTAAGTCAGAAATAGATTTTATACAATTGTTACAAATGATTTTTTTTAATCCTAAATATTGGAGTGTTCGAATTTTAAATAACGTTTTCTTTGAATATTTTATATATGTTTCAATAATTTTCTTTGAATATTATAATACTATTATAATACTTTTTTAATATTATTGCAATTATTTTGTAATATTATTGCAATAGTTTCTTTGAAAAATTTAATTTGAAAACTCAATTGAAGCTATAGAGAAGCCCGTTTGTCCCTCCTACATCCACATATGAAACTACGAGGAAATGTAAAACAAGATTACTTATTACCCAGTACATCTTCCGATTTGACCATTTCATATAAAAGTTTGACAAAGTTATCATTTTGAAGATTTGTAGAATTTGTGGGAAAGAGAAGTACATTAGGTGATCTTCATTTTTAAATTCTTTAAACATTTTAGGCTATATAAAATTTGAAATTCAAACTTCTGACATTAGTATAAACATAACAATTAGAGTAAATGTGAGCAATTAAAAGCAAACTTGTCTGCTTACAGGTTTTATCTCATTTTAAACACTAATGCGATTTTTTCTTCCATTTTATATTCGAATAAATGATATTTATATCTTCAATTTAATTCATATGAAGTGAACAATTCTTTCAATATCAGAATATAAGATTAAAGATGTTGTTATTCAAAAAATGTTTTAACAGTCTTTTTGAATATAAGTTATTTTGCATGTGATGTTGGAAAACTTAAAGAAACTTTTGTGCTTTTAATGGTGAAAAATAAGTAATGTACGAAGTAATTTCAATGGAGTGTCTAAAGAGATATCTGAAAATGTTTAACGAGTTAGCGATATGCAAGAATCTGTTGAGTTGAAGAGAAATTTTATACAGTAGTTTCAAATGTTTTTATAATGTCCTAAATATAGTAGTTTGTGACTTTTAAATAAAGTTTCATTTAAATATTACACTTGATAACTTAATAAATGTTCCAGAAAACCACTTTGTTCCATTATATATCGCAAAATTCCATGTTAACATATGGCGAAATATAAACACAATAATAATAAAAAAAAAAACTTCATTTATTCTAGTTCTGTTCCTACCCTATTTTTGTTTTTAGAAAGAATTTATCTTAAAACTTTTCGTTCACTAGATAAAAGTACGAAAATTACATGACTTTTTTCTAAGTATGTATTTATTTCTTTACTTTCATTTACACTTCAGCTATAACTTTGAAATATGTGAGACATTAGATATTAGAGTCAGTCAAAAGTGGAGAAACTGGTGAATTTAAAAGTTTCCCCAAGAGGACAAAACCGATATTTATGCTGGATAACAGTAATTTGCATATCTGTAATTTGCATTAAACGAAGATATTCTATTTAAAATTCAGTAGCCTATCTGTTAAAACAGCAAGTATTTTTTAAAGTGTATGTTAGTCACGTCTTTTAAACTAACATGTTTTGAAGAAATTTAAGTACTATTTTTAATCTAAGCATAAATATATCATTGTCACATTTAGGTCATTTTTGCCACATTAACAGTTACTAAAACCTAAATGAGATGTCCGCATTATCTAAATGAGACAATAAAATCCCAGCATGTCGAATTGCTATCAGTCTTTTTAATTACACAGTACAGCATTGTTATTAAATAATGAACTATTTAGCATTCCAACGTTAGACAATCTTAACTTTAAAAATTAATAAACAAGAAGTTAAAATAACGTGGTGTTTGTTGTTTGTATGTTTATATTTTTTTTCTTGCCAGCTACGGTCATGAAAATAAAAATGGTTCATTAAAGATATTATTTTTATTTGGTTAATAATTGAGCATAAAGCGGCCTTTTAATATATTTTGTAAGAAAAATGCAACCATAAATCTTAATAAGAATATCGTGTATATTACAAAGTTTAAAAGCTTTCTCGATTTAAGGAATTTTTAACACTCCCGCACTTTTTAAACATGCTTGCAACATTATTAAGAAAACAAATTCTGCGTAAGTGAGCATTTAAATCGCTTGAGAACTATTTCATAATTAAAAAAATAGGAAATGCACAAATTTGTTAACTGGTGACAACAATGACTCTCTTGGGTGTAATAAGCACGGAGGATGGAAGATTTTGGAAGTAGTTGCAGTTATTACAGTTAGGAAACTAAGACTTTTATGCATACAAAGTAAAAAATGTAATTATGCGTTGTAATCTTGTTGATTTTATTTTGACAAAATATAAAAAAAAACCTTTAAGTGCTCTCATCTACGGAATAAAATTTCTAAACGAGCAATATAGATTAAAATCAGTTGATTTTAATCTATGATCAGTTGAGTCAAATCTTTGTAAATTTAGTAGTTACAGTAACTCAATATTTTAAAGTAAAAAAAAATTGTTTGCCTTGGAACCACGTACGACTTTTTCCCTGAGGTAAGGTTAGTCTTACCTATTCCGTAGTGTAGGGGTGCACAACCTGTGGCCCGCGGGCCAAAAGTGGCCCGCGATCGTATTACTGGTGGCCCGCGGATCAATTTCGCCGATCGGACGCGAAAACATCATGAATTTCGCCGATCAGGTGCATAGAAATCGCGAATTTTGCCAAATTTCGCCCATCGGGTGTGTAAAAATTGCAAATTTTACCGATCGAGTGCATATAAATCGCGACATTTGCCGATCGGTTGCGTATAAATCGTAAATTTCGCCGATCGCGTGCGTAAAAATCGTGAATTCTGCCGATCGTCTGCGTAAAAATCGTGAATTTTGCCGATCGTCTGCGTAAAAATCGTGAATTTTGCCGATTGTCTGCATAAAAATCGTGAATTTTGCCGATCGGGCCCGTATAAATTGCGAATTTCGTCGATCGTATGCGTAAAAATCGCGAATTTTGCCGATCGGGCCCGAAAAAATCGCGAATTTTGCCGATCGGGCCCGTAATAATCGCGAATTTTGCCGATCGGGTGCATTTAAATCGCGAATTTTGCCGATCGGGTGCATTTAAATCGCGAATTTTGCCGATCGGGTGCGTGTAAATTGTAAATTTCGCCGATCGTCTGCGTAAAAAGGGCAAATTTTGCCGATCGGACGCGTAAAAATCGCAAATTTTGCCCATCGGGTGCGTAAAAATCATGAATTTCGCCGATCGGGCACGTAAAAATCACGAATTTTGCCGATTAGGCGTGTAAAAATCGCGAATTTTGCCAATAGGGTGCGTATAAATAGCGAATTTCGTCTATCGTATGCGTAAAAATCGCGAATTTTGTCGATCGAGCCCCGAAAAAATCGCGAATTTTGCCGATCGGGCCCTCAAAAATAGCGAATTTTGCCGATTGGGTACATTAAAATCGCAAATTTTATCGATCAGGTGCGTGTAAATTGTAAATTTCGCCGATCATCTGCGTAAATAACGCAAATATTGCCGATCGGACGCGTAAAAATCACAAATTTTGCCGATTAGGCGCGTAAAAATCTCGAATTCCGCCGATTGGGTGCGTAAAAATCATGAATTTCGCCGATAGGGTGCGTATAGATCGCGAATTTTACCGATCAGGTGCGTATAAGTCGTAAATTTAGTCGAGCATATGCGTAAAAATCGCGAATTTTGCCGATCGGGTGCATTTAAATCGCGAATTTTGCCGCTCGGGTGCGTGTAAATTGTAAATTTCGCCGATTGTCTGCGTAAAAATCGCTAATTGTACCGATCGGACGCGTAAAAATCGCAAATTTTGCCGATCGGGTGCGTAAAAATCATGAATTTCGCCGATCGGGCACATAAAAATCACGAATTTTGCCGATTAAGCGCGTAAAAATCGCGAATTCCGCCAATCGGGCGCGTAAAAATCGCAAATTTCGCCAATCGGGTGCAAAAAAGTGCAAATTTCGCTGATCAGATGCGAAAAAAATTGCAAATTTCGCCGATTGGGCGCGTAAAAATCGCAAATTTTGCCGATCGAGTGCGTATAAATCGCAAATTTCGCCGAACGTGTGCGTAATAATCGTGAATTTCGTCAATAACTAGGAAAAAACTATGAATATTGTCAATCGCGCATGAAAAAAAAATGCAAATTTTTCCATCCTTTCCAACAGAATTGGGTTAAGCTGACTAAGGAGGTGGTTGAGTATATTGAGCTAACCCTCCTTTTAAAATTAGCATTTTTATTAACTTTTAGGCCGACCCGAAACAAAATTTTGTCCACCCTAATATGGATGTTGGCTCTCGACAATCCAGTCATTTTTGTGACTGCCCCTCCTCTTATAAAGGTTGTGCACCCCTTTGATATCCACATTTTATGACTGAATATGTTAAGAAGTACAATTTAGAATAATATATGTTTCTCCTCCTCTCCACCTTGCATTTTTTTTCGGCACTGGCAATCTTTAAAGCTAAATTTATTCCTTTAAATAAAGTCAAGGAGTATTTTCACTCTTTGAAAATAATCTTAGCTATATCTCTTGTATAAATACAAACGTAAACTGCTGATATATCATTGCCAACAGAACTGAATACGTTGACAGGGAAAGAAGGAACCTAGGGGGCTAAATCTACCCTTCCGAAATTTATGTTTTTTTAATCTGATTCCCCCCCCCCCCCGGTCACACCTCCTCGAAACAAAAATTTTCTGATGGTGGCCCTCGACAACCCAGTCATTTTTGTAAGTGGCCCTTCACTTAAAAAGGTTGTGCACCCCTACCGTAGTGGATCCTTAATGATTAAAATTTTATAGTGTCATTCAAAAAAAAATTCATAACTTTCAAACTGATTTGGAATCAAATAGCGGTTTCATAAATATATTTTTCAATAAATATATTTTTAATAAAAGTATTACATCATGAGTTATAAGCAATTTCAGTCTCATAACGACCTTTCTCGGTACCGTCGCATCCGGTTCAAACCTCCACATTTACAAAATTTTTTGATGGTTCCTTTGCCTTTATCGGAAACGCTATTTGATTTCTTAGTTTCTGAATAAGAACACCTATTAATTTCATGCGCTTTCGAAGAAAAATGAATTCATGAATGTTTTAGAAAATAATCAGTTTAAATTATGAGAACAACCTTAAGATATCCACAATAAAAGAAAATGACGTAGCTTTGCTAGTCTCGCGAATCTAAAAATATCTCGCGCTATACAGTAAAAATTTTGCTTAATAATAAAACTGCTATTCACAAGCCGAGGTTTAGGAATTCTCTAATGGTAATAATGAAAAACTTAGAACATATTCTTTCAAATTAGCTGTAGGTCATTTACATACAATATCTGCTTCAAGGAAATTAGAGTGCTTAGTCTCTTTGTATGCCTCTGCATTACACCTAGATCTTTGTTATTATTTATCTTAAAAATACAGTAAATATCCAATAATTTGAACGCCAGTTATGCGGATCGGTATCTCGAAATAAACAAAAAAAATCATCAACTAACACCTTATTGAAAGACGATTAACACGTATTCCTTTGTAGAAATATACTTTGATTTCGAGCCTACTACCTAAATCAAGTTCTACATTATTTAAAAGAGAAATATGAAAAATATATATTGCCTACAGCAAAAATCACAAACTTTTGAAGAGTTTCATCACTTATATTCCATCTGAAATGAGTTTAGCTTACAAAATGCCAGTCATGTATCATAGAGGAGAAAAGAGATCTGATTTTGCTATTTTTATAATTTAGTAGCAGCATATTTAAGGAAAAAATATGAAAAAAGCATAAAAGAATAGTAAAAGATGTCATAAAAAGAAAAACCCGAAAATAAAGAGTCTCCAGCTAATTATAGAAAACATTGCTTGACTGTGAACATTCTTCAATATATTGCATTATACAATCATGTATCCCTCAAGAATATCTTAATTATCATCAAACGCGATTTTGAAAATATTATTCAGTTTAAATTATTTATTTACTGTCATATTTCAAATGTTAAGCTCCTTTTTTTATTGATTTCCCAAAGGTATTCTACATTTAATCTGAATTCAAAAATCTGTTTTCATTTTATTTTAACGATTAAAATTTTGAAGGTATCTGTTTGCAAACTCCTTTAATTATTTTTAATTTAGAAACAGTTGTATGTTTTAATAATTCTTGTAAAATATATTTAATATCAATACATGATGATTCTTGATAGATAAATATATAGAGAGAAAAATGAGTTTTAACTAAATTTTAAGGATATACACTACAAATACTTTTTAAACCATGGGATGTTCTTAATCATTAATTTGGAAAAGCTTTAATTACAGGCTGAGTCTCTATTTATTTTGAAATATTACAACGTAAAATTAAAATTTATGAAAGATATATCAATTGATAAAAAAATTACAGAACTTCAGTTCACTAATTTATAATTTTGCTAGTACTTAAATTTCCTTCTGTAAATACATTAAAATGAAATATTATTTAGCCCGATAAATATAAATATCGGGATTGAAAATGTATTATTTTCTTCATTGAATCTCAGCCTCAAAAACTATTTATATTTAGATAAGTTGTTTGCAAATAAGCACATTACTTATATCTGCCAATCAACATTTTAATAAAGGAATTGTTATGTGAATCTAGATTGTATTAATTAAAGGTACAAATTAAGCGAACATGTATAAGTGCCATTATTGAGAGAAATTAATTTAAAAGGAAATTTGAAATTTTGTGAAATGAAGTGGTTTCACAAAGTTTTAATAGAAGTTTAACAATTAAAGGAAAAATGAAAGTTACATTACAACTGAAAATAAATGAAAATAAATTTCTAAGCTATGAATATAGATGCACTTTAATGGTACTAGCTGTTTTATTGTGTATCATACAAAAGATCTATGCTTTTAAAAATATTTGACGCAATTTTCAATGTTGTTTCGATATTGTACAGGAAAATTTTAATTTTAGCTTCTTCTGGACGTGATTCGGCTATTTTAAACTATCGATAATTGGAGAAGTCATAACAAAAAAAAAAATCATGCATCAAGCATAGATTATGAAACACGTTTTAAAACATTTTGATTAGTGTAACAAAACTTCACTTTTAATAAGGTGGAAGATTATATCTACGTAAAGAAGGTCAGCGTCAAACCAGGAGGGGAGACCTACCTTTGGTGTTAAGCTCAACTAGCCCCGCCCAGCAGAGGTGTGTACTATATGGCTAACCGCACCCGAGAAGCGGAGCGACGGACGGCTTGATGTCATCTTTACGGGAAGGGATGCAGGTATCGGGGGGGAGGGGGAATATATACTATCAAAGATACTCGTTGACACACCCTTTTGCACTTCTGATTGAAATACGAAGTGGGAAAGGAGACCCACGGACCCCGTCAAGACTCCCGAGAGCACGATAGATCAAGTATTCGATCTCCTGACCGTCGAGGAAATTCTATTGAAGAACATGACACAAATATTACAAAATTGCACAGGAAGCTGCCCGCATTCCTGCAAGCCTATTACTAAATTCAATAAAATTCTGTGTTTTTAATATAACAATAATATTCGATTACAAATCAATTATTTCATGTTACTAATTATGGTTAAATACTCTGTACAATTGAAATGCAATTCTTAATTCAATATTTGATACTTAATGCTTGGTGATATTTAACCTTAAATAAAATGCTAAATTGAATACTAATTAAAATATATAAGTTATAAAAACCATTGTACTGAGATTTAAGACCGAATTACTTATAGACAAAGTATTTATGAGATGTTACGTAATTACTAGTCAATAAAAGCATAATTAACAAAATGCTGATTTTTATAAATGAGTGAATTACTAAATTAAATAAAATACATAGGTGTACTAAAATAATTAAACACAAATGCAGACTCAATAATAGTTCAGTGTAGACATTATAAAAAAATGCCAAATAAACAAATAAACCAGTTAGCTAGTATTAAATAAAATAATATGAGATAACAAAATATAAAACTGTTGCGAAATGCCACATCTGAACTGTTAAAATTTTTATATCGGAAATTGTTTAGTTAACACGAGGAAATACGCAGTTTCTTGGATAGACACAAAGAAGTAGAGACAAAATAGTAATAAAATGGCTAATTAAATAAAAAGCCCTAATTCAAGAGGAAAAGTGCATGAAGTTCCCGTTAAGCACGAATAGAACTATGCAAAAATGGGTTAAATATCGGATTCGATAATACAACAATTCAAGAAAAAACTGAAAATTTAAGCATGCTGAATTGGAACAAATGAAAATCAATGTTGTCTAAGATATAGTAGTGAGGACAAATACGAGAATACTAATATACTTTATGTATCGCCTCACTGTAGACAGAGAGCCGAGATAAAAGTAAATGAATGAGAAATGTAAATATTTTAAAGTAAATACAGAGTTTAAATTTAGAATGAATTAAAAGCTACTCTGGGACGATAAACATGAAAATAGGTCAAAATTCATTTCTTACACTTGGTGGATTTTCGCGAAGCTACAAGGGATTTTTTTCCTTAGACCATAATGTAACGGAATTATTTTAAGTGTCCCTGTAAACGAATTAGAAATGCTACATACTTAATTTTAAATACCGAATATTCCATAGTAAACCTCGATAATATATATCAATTATATGTCAATCCGGGTATATTTCCGTGTTTTAGAGCGCGGACAGACAGAGAGATGGTCAGAAACACTCATAAATCGAAGTCCTAAACATTTTTCAACGATGTCGGAAAGTCTTAAAAAGGGTATGTTGTGAAATTAAAAATTCTCTGGAATCCCTAATAAAAATTTAGGTGTAATGTATTCAACTTATGTTAGGCCCGCATAATGAGGTCCCAATTACTATGAAAAGGGTAATGCTGCATTTAAATACATTTACATGTGTCAGTTGAACATCCAAAAAATAATTTATTCTTTCGCCGTAAACCGCAACTGCTTACATTGAATTATGCAATTTCAGACTTCAAAAATTCATTTTAAAAACAATTTTTAAACGTTGGATTTGACAGCAGTTTCAAAGAAAGTATATTTTTACAAACGAATACATGATATTCGCATTTCAATAATAATGTTCTAATGTTAATGTTCTAAAATTTTCTCGTTTTTGTCAAATTACTGTCTTTTAACATGCAAATTCAAAAACGGTATTTTGTAACTATATTATCACTTAAAGCAATTGATGCCTTGTTGAGGCGAATATCCCCTCAATTTGCAGATTTGATAGCGCAAGACTTCATATTTAGAACTGGCGGTCTGGTGGTCGATTGGTAACCGCTGAAAATCTCTTTCTCCTGAATGCAAATTATTGTATCTTATGCAGTTAATTTGGAAAACGCATAACACATTTGAAAACCCAATTTCAATAATTATCATCGAAAGCGGGAAAAGTATTCAAATTATTTTGTGAAGCCCTGTATATGAACTACAGATTTGTATATATACTACATTGTATGCTAAAATTTAGTTCAGTTACAAAACGCATTACGCAGTTGAAAATTCTCCTTCATCACTTTTCGTCAATAAAAGGAAGAAACTCGAATTCTTTTGTGCAGTTCTGTATATGATCTATAGAAATTATACACACCAAGTAATAATACATCAAACAAAATAGTTAAAGTTAAAAACGCATACCACAACTGAAAACGTACGTGTAGCAATTATCTTTCATTATATTATTCTTTATATTATGACAGTACTGCAACCAAATTTTTCTGTGTGCCCCTGTAAATGAATGATAAATTCTATGTGCACCATATTCTATAGTAAGATTCGTATAATTTACCACAGGGCTATATATCAGTTTTCAATATTTTGGAAATACTGTAACATCATTAAAACATATTGCAAACGATTTTTTTCCTTAGACCATAATGTAAAGGAATTATTTTGAGTGTCCCGGTAAACGAACTAGAAATGCTACATACTTAATTTTAAATACCGAGTATTCCATAGTAAACCTCGATAATATATATCAATTATAAGTCAATACGAGTATATTTCCGTGTTTTAGAGCGCTGGCAGACAGAGAGATGGTCAGAAACACTCATAAATCGAAGTAATAAAAACTTTTCAACGATGTCAAAATGCCTGAAAAAGGGTATGTTGTGGAATTAAAAATTCCCTGGAGTCCCTAATAAAAAATTAGGTGCAATGTATTCAACTTATGTTAGGCTCGCATAATGAGGTCCCATTTACTATGAAAAAGATAATCCTGTATTTATATATATTTAGACGTGTTAGTTGAACATCTAAAAAATAATTTATTCTTTCGCCGTAAACCGCAAATGCTGACATTGAATTATGCAATTTCAGACTTCAAAAATTCATTTTAAACGTTGGATTTGACAGCAGTTTCAAAGAAAGTATATTTTTACAAAAGAATACATGATATTCGCATTTCAATAATAAGTTTTGTTTTAAGATTTCTTTAATTTTCGCATACAGATCTGGATAGTTAGCGTTAAAATTATTGGATATTTACTGTATTTTAAAATAAATAACGACAAAGATCTAGGTCTAATACAGAGTGATTCAAAGAGACTTTGCAAGATAGATTCCTTGAAGCAGATATTGCATGTACATGACACACAGATTTTTTAAAAGAAGATGTTCGAAGTTTTCAATTATTACCACTAGAGAAGTCCTAAACTTCGATTTTTGAACAGCAGTTTTATCAGTAAGCAAGATCGTTACTGTATTGCACGAGATAGTTTTCCATTCGTAAGACTAGCAAAGCTACGACATTTTTTTTTTTATTATTATTATGGGTATCTTAAGATTATTCTCGTATTCAAACTGACTTTTTGACGCACTCCTGAATTCATTTTTACTTGTAAGCGCACAAAATTAGTTGGTGTTCTTATTCAGAAACCAGGAAATCGAATAGGGTTTACCGATAAGGGCAAAGGAACCATCATAAAATGCTATAAAATTGAAAATTTTGAACCGGACGGGTACCGAAAAAGGTCGTTATGAGATTGCAATTGCTTATAACTCATGATGTAATACATTTATAAAACGATATATTTATCAAAACGCTATTTGAATAACTTTAAAAGTTATGAATTTATTTATTTTTATGTGATTATTTTATTATTTTTTTTTATTTTTTTTTTTTTTTGAAGCACACCTCAAGAAAGATAATCATTAAGGATTTGTTTTTGGAATATGTAAAACTAATCTTAAATCAAGGGAAAAGCCGTAGGAGGTTCCAAGGCATACACACTTTCTTAATTTAAAGTATTCAGTTATTGTAACTACTAAATCTACAAAGACTAAACTGAATTTAATCTATATTAGTCATTTAGAAATTTAATTTCGTAGGTGATAGCAGTTAAGTTATTTCCAATATTTTGTCAAAAAAGTAAATAAGATTATAATGTGTAATTACACATTTTTACTTTATATGCATTAATTTCTTAATTTCGTAACTGTAATAACTCCAACTATGTCCAAATTCTCCCTCATCTGTGTTTATTACACTCAAGAGAGTCATTGTTGTCACCAGCAAACAAATTTATGCATTTTCTACTTTTTCAATTATGAAATAGTTCTCAAGAGATTTAAATGCGCACTTATACAGAATTTATTTTCGCAATAATGTTGTAAACATGTTTAAATAGCATGAAAATGTAAAATTTCTTTAAATAGAGAAAGCGTTCAAACTTTATATTATGCACGATATTTTTAAAAGAGATTTATTATTGCATTTTTCCAACAAAATATTTTAAAATGCCATCTTATGCTCAGTTATAAACCAAACTAAAATATAGCTTTAATGAAACATTTTTATTTTCATAACCATAGTCGGCAAAGAAATCCAATGAAAGAAAGAAACGTCATCTTATTCTAACCATTCTCGTTTAATATTTTTTAAAGTTAAAAGCGTTTAAAATGTGAATGCTAAATGATTGATTATTTATTTACAATGCTGTATTGTGTATTTAGAAAATTGATCGCAATTAAATTAATAAAATTATTACAAACTGGCATGAATAAAGTGCATTGTCGTATTTCGGTGCTGTATACATCTCATTTAGTGTGATTACTGTGACAAATTACTGTGACAAAAACGACATAAATATGGCAGTGGTATATATTTGCTTAAATTACAAATAATAATTAAATTTATTCAAAACAAATTAGTTTTGACTTAAATGAACACACTGTTACAAATGCTTGTTGTTTTAACAGATATTCTACTGAATTTTAATAGAAGATCTCCATTCCATGTAAATTTCAGATTTTCTCTTTTATTCTACATAGATATTGTTTTCGCCATCTAGCGGAAAATTTTAATGTCACCATATTCTTCACTTTTGAATGACAAACCAATTCGAAAATACCAGAAATTCTGTAAGAGAAAATGGAAGTGATCTCGTACAATGGGCTTAGTTTTTATAATTAAAAATATACCAGAAATTCTATAAAACAAATAGAAAATGAAAGCTCAAACAAAATGCTCGGTAGAAAATAAATAAGTTTATTCTAAAGTGAGACAGAAAAATGCTGTTTCTTAAAGAGGAACTCTGTATCTACTGAACAGAATTCTTTTAGTATAAAGTAGTGGGGGATTTTTTCATACGGAAACTGTTTTAATTTAATAGAATTATCCTGTCTGTAAAATGGTAAAATTCTATTTCATGCAGAGAAAATATGCACCATTTTAACAGGATTTCTCTGTACAAATGGCACGTGAAAACTGGTAGTAATGCTGACCTGATTTTTCTGTAAAATGTACAGGATTTTTATAGAGTGTAATAATCAATATTTTATTTGCTTTTATTTGGCATTTTATATTCAATAAAATCCTAAAAATATCCTAACTATCACAAAAGCATACGAAAGCTCATCTCAATGACTTTAATACATAACAAGGATAATGAACGAGTACTTTACCATGCTATTCTTAGACTACATATTATTACTACTCTCTTACGACAAATCTCTGTCATTAACGCAAGTATATTTAAAAAATAATTGAATTATACACAAGTTAAGTGATAAATTGTCACATAAAGTGATTACTAAATCGATAATTAGATATGACCATTAGATAAAGACTTGACTCATAAAAATAAATTTATGTAAATAATCTTTTATCTAACGTCAATTAACTTCAGAAATAATGCTTTATATATAATCTGTTCAACATTTTTGTCTCATTTGACCTTAAGGAAAGTCTCCCGATGAAAATATCAAAGTAAGTAAGTACCAATATTGATTTTTTGTCTTATGTTGATATAATGTTGTATGTTATTTCTGAGTGCATTTGATTCGGAAATTAAGAAATACATTTTATTTTTTCAGAAATTTATTCTATTTTTAAATCTTTAAGAGTATTTTTAAAATCTGCTTGATATTTAATGTAAAGAGTATTGTAGAATTCCTCTTATACACTTTTAGGGATAGTACAACAAACTATAAGATTTTTTTTTTGTAATAAAGGAGAGTCGTAATCTATTTATTCACTCAAAACTACAGGGTAACTAACTCCAATTCGAACATCGCTATTGTTCATCACTTTCTTAAAAAATAACGACATTTTAAAGACATGTCGGTAATGCTTGATTATCCCGTCGACTAAAAAACTAAGAAATTTCGACAGACGTGCCATGCTTCGTGTTAATTGCATTGACGTCAATAAATTATACCTTGCAAGAAGCAAGGTGCAGCGTCTGATTCTTCAACTCACTATACGGAATAACTTAATTTCAAAAGTATATGCAATCGAAGAAGCAGCAATATGTCTATTAGTATGTTCAATGGAACACACGTTTTTTATTTAACATTTATTTGTGCCCAAGACTTTTCCCTTGGCTTATATACTATTGATATTAGTTTTTGCAGCTATTTCACATAAATAGAAAAAATATAAAATTATTGAAATTATGTCAGAAGAAACGTCCTGAAACTCAGAAACAATATATTGAAACTTTGTATGTAGAGTAATAATTTTTTTTCACCTTTTTCTTTTCTTTAAAAAGTTTCTTGCTAGACAATATATTCAATTGTTAGTTCTGTATTTCGTCAAGAGTGGTATTGTTGGAAATAATATACTAAAACTTTGTATGTTGTAAATTTTGTTTTTTTTTTCTAATTATTTTTGGACTTTTTTTCTTTAAAAAGTTTCTTGCTAGACAATATATTCAATTGTTAGTTCTGCATTTTGTGAAGAGTGGGATTATTGGAAAGGTCTTGTCATGAATATCAAGAAAAATATAAAAACTACCTGCCCACGAGATACAGGTATATTTCTCACGTAACGTCATACATAAAGAAAAATAGAAAATACATCTGATTTCGTCGGCAGTAATATCGTTGTAAAGTTCTTGCGATAAAGAACAATAAAAATATACAAACTGCCTACTTTAATATAACCCTTTACGAGGTATAGACCAATTTCTTCTGTGATGTCATACATAACACAAAAAAAGAAAGTAATTTCGTCAAAAATGGCATCGTTGGAGATCTTTTATCATGAGGATTAAATAATGACATTAAAACTAGATTTTATCTTTGGTTTTTGAAGTAGCCTTTTCCTTAGTTTTATTTTGCTTATTTGTGTATTACGTCACTGAAGAAATGGACCCGTATCTCGTAAACACTTGAATTCTGACAGGTGGTTCCTGTATATTTTTTATCCTCATGACATGATCTTTCCGACGATATCATTCATGACAAAATCTATATCTAATTATTTAATATGTTCCATTGTTAGATGAATTTTTCGGATTTTTTACTAAGATGGCCCAATTCCGTCTAAATCGTAATGAAAAAATTCGCCAAAAGAGGAATTTTTTTATTATATACTAGGGGGCTCTGCCCCCTGCTCGCTACGCTCACCAACCCCCGTTCTGATTTCACAGCCTCTTAAAACCTGGTAATGTATCCTGTTTTAAAAAGATGATGATGATGATATCACGAACGGCGAATTTCTTCTGTAATCAGGTTATAATGCTTTTTCATTTAACTGGTTATAATGCTTTTTCATTTAATTCATCTTTTTTATTTTTAATATTCATGTGTAAACACAATTTTTATGACGTAATTTTCTTTATTTCCTGCTTTCAACACGTGATCATTTAATTATTATTTTAAACTTTCATTATTGTTTTTAATAGTCTCGCGCAAATACATTTTTTATTTGCGATAAAACATAATCCTTTGCGATTATTTAGAAATTGGAAACAATATAAAAATATGACTTTTTCAATAAAAGATTTTTTACTCTATTTTTAAGGATTTTTTGTGTTTTTATTATCCGACCGTGATAATTTTTTTAATTTCTGAAAGCTTGTTATATTTCGCGTCTGGTGATATGATTTTCCGTAGAATGTCTAGAAAAAAAGTAATAGCTTCTCAAAAATGTCCCTAGTAAAAAAGGGATGAGAAGAACCCGGAATATCTACGCAGAATTTGATTGGTCCATTTCGCTTTTGGCTCAGTTCCAGATTACTTTTTTTTAATATAGAAGGATACAAATGCGAAGTCATTAGATTTCAACCGCTGAGAAAGACTCCAACTAAGAAATCCTTACGATTTTTTATCATCCAGGCATCATTTTTTATTCTAGTTACATCTTCTGCCTACAGAATAAAAACAGGAAATAACTTCCGGATGCAAATAATTACGTAAGTAATTCTTCACAACAAATTGTATGTTAGTCATATTATATGACAGCGAAAATTAGAAATAGCTAACCTACATACCTGCATACAATAAAGTCTCTCATTCAAATTATTCAAAAATACTTCTTACATATGCAATTATTCTCGCAGCCAGTGTGTAGTATATTGTAATACTATATGTGCACAGTTAAAATTATTCATTTTAAGAGCCAGTGTCCTACTAATAAAGTACATATAAAAGTATTAGTAAATCATAATTTGTAATCATTTTTCAAGCATAAAAAGTGTCAAATATTAGTTAAAGCAACCTTCTGAAAGTAAAGAAATTCAAATAATATTTCAAATCAATTGTAATTTAAACAATAAGAAAAAACGAATGTAGTTCACTTATAATACGTGCATTCGTATAGAGTCATCCATCTTGAATGAATCTTTTCAGATGTGTGCTTTTGGGAATAAAAAAGATGTCTTCAATAGAAGCCCTTATAATAAAGCACTGTGTTTTCGTTTACTATTAGTAGTACACTAGACCCATATGAGTTAACATGTTGCGTCCAGTACAAATCTAATTCGTAGAAAAGAAAAATACTTTGGAGACATTTTCTGAAATCTATAAAATTCTAAATTTTGCAAATGTTAACAAAAAGAGGCAAAATCAAACTAAACATTTGCGGAATTATAAGTTGTCCATAGAACCCCTTTACCATTAGAAAACTTTATAAATAATTATGTATTTGATATAGATCGTCGCTGTTTCTTAAATATGATGCTGCATCTAAGGTTTGTGCATCAGCACTTGTAACATTTCATCGTGTTCTACTTCAGTTGCCCTTAGGAGCTCAGTGCGCCATTTTGTGTTCTATCATACACGATAAAGCATGTAAAGTGTTACGTGTTCCATATTTGAATCTTCTTTTTCGTAATGTCACGTATTTTGGATGCGTACACATGATTCTTCACATTGGTGCCTGCGTTGGACTATAATTGGTGATTTACTCTAAATATACCACTGAAAACAGTGAGTATACCTTTTTGGTCTTCCTTGTGGTATACTCGTCATCTGTTAGTCACAGTTCAAGGACAAAAAATAAACTTCAGATATTGCAGAAGAATTAGCAAAACACAGCTACCATATCAAATGCTTCACTAGTTAAAATGTTTGCTAATGGTAACAGAACTTTTAGGATACCACGTATTTCACAATAAAACAGTTTAACACTAAAACGGCCGACAACTTCGACATCCTAAAACAGCCGTCGGTATCATTTCGACACCACTAATTTAATTATTCAAAATGGACGCGATAAAATCTAATTTAACACTATATTCCGTTATTGTACTTTAATTAAGTTTATATTGTTATCTTTTCACGAAAGGACGAGGATTAATTTTACAGAAAAATACATTAAATCAAAATGGCCGAAAATTTCGACATCCTAAAAGAGCCGCCGGTGTCACTTCGACACCACTAATTTATTTGTGCAAAATGGACACTATAAGTTTTAATTTAACACTATATTGTGTCATTGTGCTTTAATTAAGCTTATATAAGATTATTATGATTAATATAAAGATTATTATAAGATTTGTTGTAAATTCTGTTTGGTGCCGAAATAACACCAATAGATGTTCTAGGTGAATTTGACTGTAAATTTTTTAAAAATCGAATCACATAATAAAAATTTGGATAGTGTGCTTATTACGTAAAATGATTAAAGGTTATACAATTTGAAGAATATAGGTGAAAAAACGTGATAGAGAGATAAGGCTAAATTTGGTTTGGTGTCGAAAAGACACCAACGGACATTCTTGTGTTAAGATAGTACGGGATGAATCACGGTGGCTGAAAGGATTCTAGAGTCGTTATTACTGAAGGATATTTAGTAACATGTTTACATTTCGAACAGAACTCCGAGTAGCGTTTCCGATACATATGATATTGTATCTCTAGATGAGAACAAAAACAATATTTATTGGTGAAATAAGTAAATATCTTCAGTTTTATATTACTTTGAACTATTTGTACATTAATTTGATGTGTAACACATTTAAACATTATACTGCGTCAAATAAACCTAATCAAGCAGTCACTTGGAATAATGAATAAATAATAAATAAGTGAGATTAAATAATGCGTAAAATATTTTTGAAGACTCCTTACAGAAATTAAATTATCATTAAGAAAATCTTATAACATTGTGATTAATGATATTATTGATAAAGATATACTAGTGTCTGACTTCATTAAGAGTATAAAAGGTTTGATGCTCAAGTGTATGATAGCAAAATTTACTTTCAGAAAGTATTAAAATTAATATTTAAGTCATAAATTATCTATATGTATAATTCTCTTACGTGGCGCGGAAATAAGTCTGAATTTCTAGCTGATAGTTTGGCAACAACCGTAGTTTCCAGAATATTCAATATGGCGACCAGTGTAAGAGCAGTGAAATTCAAACTAGCAATTATTAAACATAAAATAACATGTGCGTAATCCAAAGCGTTTGACATGATTCCTCATTTTAATTTATGAGTAATATCGTTAATTTTAATTGAATTCTCAACTCTTATTTAGAATTTATTTACGAATTTCACTCACACGAAAATCAAAGAAAATAAAAATATCAACTGTCTAGATTGCACCTGCTGCCATCTGTTGCTGTCTTGATGAAGTAAAAAATAATTTCAGTAGCCTACCATGATGCGCGTCGTGGATCATCGTACGCTACGTAATTTCTTTTGCAAAAATCTAAAATCAGTTAGAACAGTAAAATGTCGAACGAAATTTAAACAATGATTGATGATATATATAAACTATCTTCCTATCACGTAGTGTTTTTTTTTTTTAAATGAATTTAAACCATGCTGTACAACAGAGTTGTATAATATAGACGCAAGCCATGCGCGGAAAATTTTCTGCAAAATTCGAACTTTGCAGAAAAATAATATTTAAAAAAACGTAATATTTGTTTCCGTATTTATTTAATTTTTTTAAGATACCAAAAAATAAAATAATATTCCCCAATTTTCTGTGCAATTCAAATGTACAATTGTTTACGCACAATTCAAAGTTTAAAGATACAAAACTTTGTTGTGACAGATTACAGACGTGGGAGGAAATATTAAGGATTGGGCTGTTTCTAAATGCAGTGACAAAATATTTGATAAGAAATCAGCTCTTGCCAGCATGGATTTTCAGCTTTATTACTTTTTTAACCAAAATAATTATTATTTAATTAATATTAATTTTAAATTTAAATGGTAATTATTTTAAACTACTGTTTATAGTTCATATCATCAAAATAATGTAACACGTAATTTTATTAAACATTTTGCAGTATGTTTTTTACCCAATATTTATGTGCGCAGAAAGTTTTTGGTTTTATACAAGTCTGCTGTACAATATTATAAGTGCAATGAGTTTTAAACTAATTGTGTTTCCAAGATCCCTTTTTCAGAGTATTTAAATGATTTATGCCCATTGGTAGCACCAACTAAATACATTTTTAATTGTGTTTTCAACGAAGTTTTTAATTATTTTTTTACATAAAAATTCTGTCAATTTCATATGTTAAAATGATTTATGGTAGTACTTATTCCGGCTAGAATTGCTGCAAACATTCGAGCGAGCGGGCGAGCAAGCGAAGCGAACTGGGACCGCGTAGTAGTTTCAATGTGAATTGCTTCGCAATTCACGGGGATTAGCAATGGTCAGCGAGTAGAGGGTTGAGCCCCCTATTTCATATATTTACGTGCGGTATATTTGGCCATCGCATACACACACACATACAGAGAGAAAACACACACAGACAAACAAGTTTCTTTTATTAGTATGGATGAAATAAATGAAAAAACTTTTAGAACCAAAATATCATGCAATGATCAGTTCAATCAGAATCACAAAAAGTTTGTTATGTTTACATCTCTCAATACAATTTAAATGTCACCATTTAAATTTTCTTTTTAATAAAGACGTCTGTAATATTTGTAAATGAATCAAATTAGATACCATGTAAGAAAATAAATTATACTGTGTGTCAAGAATATGTGGAATTCTCTTGTCGTTTTGTCGATTCTTCAATTACAAATTTATAATCATAGCAATAATTGAATTTTTCAAATAACTAAACATATTACGTCTTAATCACATTTACTAAAAAATTATTTCAGACATTTAAAAGGACTAAAAAACGCACAAATATATCACACAATAAAACCATTTTTTTTTGTAAATGTTTCAAGCTCCAAATTAGCTACTCATCAGTACAATGCCGATCGATAATTAATGTAACAGTATGTCAACTTTATTCTCGATCGATATCGTACTGATGAGGGAATCGTTTGCAGCTTGAAACATTTACAAAAAAAAGTTTTTATTGTGTGATATAAATGTGTGTTTTTTAGTCCTTTAAAATGCCTACAATAAATTAAATGTTTTTAACTTTTTAGAATTATTTCAGTTTGCTTACGAACACTGTCTATTTCATTACACCTCCATTTATCTATGTTTGAAAACTGTGTAAATTTTTTTTCTTACGTTTTGATATATTATAGTTACATAAAATTTAAGAAAATTATGTTGTAAAATGTTGTTGATTGAACCATAATATTGTTTCGTCTTTGTATTTGTAGCTTTCGTTACGAAATAAAGTTTGATAACAGACGTACGTATTCTTTGTTATTTTTTTACAATATTTAAAATTTATAATTATTTTTGTAAATATTTTGACTTTGTAAAAAGTTGAATGCACATGTGATAATTTAATTTTTTATGATAAATTTATCGTCAACTTAATCTAGGATTTGTTGTATTATTACCAGAAAATTTATTGCGTGATGCAAAAAATAACAAGAGCGAAAAGTCATGCGGGTCAAGCATAACTTATGAACTCTTTCCAATACTTCCAAAATATTTATACAAATCTTCACCGTTTAATAAGGTGAAACATGATGTATGAGTAAAAATTTCGAAATCGCAAAACACAATTAAAAACCCAATTTTAGGAATTACCAACAACATTCGGAAAAATGTTATTTTTGCAGCCCTTTATATGATCTATAGATTTGTATATATACTACATACTATGCTAAATTTTAGTTCAGTTTGGAAAATCATAGCACGGTTTAAAATTTCCCTTCTGGTATTTTTGTCAATAAACGGAAATTACTCGAGATCTTTTATACTGTCTTGTACGTGTTCTATACCATTTATACACTCCAAGTAATAGGCAAAAAATTAGATAAATTTAAAAACGCGTTCCGCAACTGAAAGCGTATTTCCAGGAATTATAGTTAACAAACCGTAATTTAACAGAATTATTTTGTGTGCCCCTGTAAATGAACGATGAATGATATGCACACAGTGTTCTGTAGTAAGCCTCTTATAATATACCGCAGTGATATACATCAATTTCAATATGTTTGAAATAGTGCAACATTTAAAAAATAAACCGTAAATGATTTTCCCCATAGACCGTAATGTAAAAGAACTGTAAGTGCTATGTACACCATATTTTATAGTAAGCCCCTTGCAGCGCACCTCAGTGATATATATCAATTTAAATATGTTTGAAATAGTGTACAATCATTAAAAATAAACCGCAAATGATTTTTCCCATAGACCGTAATGTAACAGAATTATTTTGAGTATTCTTGTAAAGGAACTATAAGTGCTACACACTACATATTGAATACCGAACATCCTATAGTAAACCTCAATATCATATATCAATTGCATGAAAATCCGAATTTATCTATGTGAGTTAGAGCCCGGCTAGACAGACAGGTGACAGACAGACAGGCAAACCAAATTCCTAAATACTCTTCAACTATGTTGGAAAGTGTTAAAAGGTGCCAGTTTTGAAATTTTTGAATTCAATTTTTTTATTATTTATCGTTCATTACGTAAGTGGTCCAAAATGCAGTTTATCTATATAAGTTATTTCGACATACATGCCATAAATTCCACTCAAAATAAAAAGGGCCATATATAAAATATATTCTTTGTGCCCAGTAGAAGAATTCCCAGTAATTTTTATTTATTTATTTTATTTATTTATATTTTATATATATATATATATATATATATATATATTATTATTATTATTATTATTATTATTTAGGTAGCTTTCAATACAAAAAAGTATAAAGCTACCTATTGCAGCCGTTCGGAGGAAAGCAATTCCGGAAAATTTTGGTATATTTTCACCGATCATGACCCCCAGACCTCAAAACCACCCTCCGTTCAAATGTTGATTTATATATATATATATATATATATATATATATATATATCACCTATGTCATACGATAACACTCGCATTTATAAATCAATTTGGATTAAACTAATTGTGTGTTAGCTTACCAATATCTCGACCGTGTTCGTTGGCCAGCTTGATCCGCCATCTTGTTTCAAGATGGCAGCCACTGAAAATTTTAAAACTAAAATAAATGGCTGAGATAGAGCAGTTTGAAATTCTAGGGTGGCTGACATTTTGAACACATTACAAGACAGAACATTGCAAATAAACCACGATTAATTTATGAGTTTTAGTGAACGCGATTTCTCGCAAATTATTCTCTTTCATTGTTGTAATCATTTTCCCAATCATACGCATAAAACTATATATTCCTATCCATTAGCGCCAAATTCTCGCCAAACTTGACGACATTTGGTGAGTCATCGCCAAATTTAGCGACCAAAATAATTCTTCATATATGAAGCCAAGTTGGCTATAACTCAATAATTTGGCGAATTTCTTATTCAAATTCAGTATTAACGAATCCTCTGTAACCAGTTTCTTTACATTTTAGCTTGCTGTTTTCGAGTAACATTAGCTAAAATTTTAAAACGAAGATATAGGAAAGCTACCTTTTCCTCCCGGTACAGGCCGGAAGGACTTTTTTTGAGATTCCGTTGCCAACATTCTTTCATTCGTTTATTAGGTGTTACAGTTTGTCGAATAGCTTGGCGGTAGTTCTTTTTTTTTTGTGGAAAGTGGTCGACGGGATAATGGAGAAGTACCAAAAGTGATTATTTCGAAAATGTTGAAAACAGTAAATAAAAAGACGTGATATCTATTTTTACACATGTAAGGAATTCTATTATGATGTAAACAACAACATAAAAAAATAGAAAACATATAAACATAAGTAATTTTCCTTTGTGTTATTTTCTAAAGATATAATAATCAATTGTTTTAATTTAATTATATTCATATTATGGTATAAAAAGAAAATAAGTGCTCTATCAATTTACTTGAACAACACGAGTTATGTCTTGACATATTTACTTTATGTAATTTTACAAAAATTACTTATTCGCTATGTTTTGACATCAAGAATAAACAAGCTTTACTTAATTTAACCGAACAAATAGAGCGTAATCCAGAAGAAGTTCTTTACTTCCTATGAGATTTGGGGTTTCCTGTCTTAAATTTTAAAACACAAAAGGAATTTTATGGTACATTTCAACAGAAATCCCGTTTCCAGAAAATAAACTATCACTGAAGATCTATTTGAAATGGTAATGTTTGAGATTTTAGTTTCTACGAAAATTTCCGTTTACATTTAGAAGGAAAATTTATAGGGATTTTCACAAAAGCACAAGGAATTTTCAAACGATACTCTTTGTAGGTTTGTGAAATTTAAAAACAATTTCAACAAGTGTTAAAGAGAGTTGAGGATTCGTTTTCATCTATTCATTTATTACTCTAAATAATTTCTTAGTTTCCTTTATTTTTTTATCATCTAAGATTTCCTTTTATTTAAAGAAATAAAACGCGAGTTTTGATACATATTTGCATACATATACGCCTATACAGAGAGTCTAAATAAAACACTTCCGAACTTTAAAATTCAATCATTCAGTAATTATAATAAATATAAGGATGGACTAAATGATGTGTTTATAAAGTATTTAAGCGTAAATTATATGCCCTGTAACTTAAAAAATATTTAAATATACTCCATGGATGGCGCTACATTTTATCCGTCTGTAAGAATGCTTAAAATTTCCTTAAAATTTCAGACCATAAATTTCAATTTCGGAATTAAAAAGCTAAATGGAATGAAGAGTAAAAATTGAGTTCACTTCTCTTCAGCTTTACACGTCAAGGTCAAAGTTAAACCGGACAGGATCAGCTTTACACATCAAATAGTTATTAACCTTACAGGATGAAGGAACCTTCTGTTCTTCATTCTTACAGGATGAAGGATTTTGCACCGTCCACTAATAAAAAGTTTCACATTAAAAAAAAAATTACCATGTATAAAGAATTTTGCACTGCCTAATGAATGTGTCGCATATTTCATCATTCAATTTATAATAATTAAAAAAATTATGGGATTTAATGTCATGTACATGAATTCTTCTCCAAGTTTATTTCTAAATAACCAAAGTTTTTCCTTAAAATTCATTGACTCCCTTTTCAATCATTTATATTTTCTTTAATAACCTTCTTATACATTTTCTTTTATAGTAATATGAGCGTTTATAAGCATAAAAAGTATGATATTATCACTGAACATGTAAACGTAAGATTAAGTTTTAACACGTAGATGACTGTGTATACTAAGTGATAGATGACTGTGTATACTAAGTGATCCCTAACTATTTATACAGAAATGTTTTTAAAATATACATTTCTTTTTTCTGGCATCAGCTTGAAATCAAATATTTACCTGTGCTCGGATATTTCCACTTGCTGTACAAAAAAGAAAAAAATAAGGGAAAATTACTATATAGTTAGATTATTACAAGGCATATTTACCTACTTAAAATAATTTGAAACTAATATTTTTCTCCGAATGATTATACATTGGCTCCGTTTGATATATTTACAAACGATAATAAAAGTTTTATTATATTATTATGATATAAAAGTGATTAAATAACATAATTTCGGATGTTTGCGCGCATTTAACCTTTGAGTTTGAGCTTCCTTTATGATTTGCTTTATCCCCTTGTAAAAGATACTTCATATTTTGCGCTATAAAAGCACTTAAGCATCAACAGCATGTTCAATGAATTATTTATACTTTCATCAATTTGGGCATCTGAATTATTCTAATATATTCATATCACTTTCAAGTTAATGCATAAGGGATTTAGTGAACTACAGAGACCTAATTTGTTCTCCATTAAGTGCATTGCAAATTATGTTTCTTGACACTCATGTAAAGCCAAAAGGCATATGTAACACGATTGTTTATGCAAAGGCTTAACATGTACTGTTTATTATTGAAAGCGGGATTTATTCGCGTATACAGAAATACATATTCAGCAACATCATAATAACCACATGTGGAATTAGGCAATCCAGTTATACAGATGTAATAAAGTTTATTTGAAATTTACAATTACATTTAAGCCTCCGTAAATATATTTAGATTTTTTAAAAAAGTGAAAAAGAAAAAGATATTTCAGACATTTGTAGTTAATAAAAGGGTCTAAATATTAGAATAATCTGAAAGAAATATTTTTAATTAAAACAAATTCTTACATTTATACCAAAAAATATCTGATAAACACAAAACTTTCTAAACTGAGAATGAGGATGATATGCTTAACCTAAGAAATAGCAAAAATATTTAAAAATATATAAAATGAATTTTTAACATCAAGGGGATAAAATTATTATATTAAGTTACTCTAAACATTATAATATAATAATCTATAAAATAATGTAATAAAAAAAGTAATTGCTGGAAACTATGTAGAGGCAACTTTCGGAAAAACAATTTTAAAAAAGGCAAATTTACCTACTTTTAAAAAACTTAAAGGTTTTTTTCTGACATTCTTATAGGTTAGACCTGTTTTATTTATTTACGAATAATATAAAACTGATTAAATTGAGTAATTTTATATATTTGCACTCATTGAACTATTATGTGTGAGCATCTTTTTGAATTAACTTTAACCGCAGGCAAAGAATACTTAATATTTTCCGCTATAGCCACACGTAAGCATCACAATCATATTTAGCGAGTTACTTATATCTTCTTACATCTTCTTTACTTATATCTTCCCTAAATTATTATTATATATTCATATCATTTGCAAGTTATGTCATAAGGGTTTTAGCCTACAGAGACATAATTTTTCTGTAATACGTAAGTTAAATTTTTTTGCATTAGTTGGATTTAAAGTCAAACGGCATATAAAACAGTACATTTACACACACAAAAAATGGTTGTTGCAAAGGTTTAAAGCGTATTCTTTATACTGAAATATGATTTATTGCTGTACTGAAATACATATTCAGAAACAGGATATTAATAACTTTTGAAGTTATGTAATCTTGTTAAGCAGATAGAACTTCGGCATGTAACTTTCTTAAAGTTACGAAAATATTTATCAAGGGAATGGAAAACTCATGAGCATAGTTAAAGATGTATGAATAAAATACTATTTTAGAGAAGTTTCATAAGAAATAGTTCTATTATATGCACAAAAAAAAACGAAACGAAATCGCAATTATAATATGAATACTAAAGATGAAAGTTTATATTTTTAAAATATTAATAAAATAGGAATTTTTTCCAAATTATTTTGCGTTGACCTGGGGTTTTCTTCAGTTGGTAAGCAATTGAAAAATGTTTGAATTAAACAAGTTTTAGATGTTTGAACTAATTTAGTAATTATGTCTGT
This sequence comes from Maratus michaelseni, assembly GCA_963931845.1. Taxonomy (NCBI): domain Eukaryota; kingdom Metazoa; phylum Arthropoda; class Arachnida; order Araneae; family Salticidae; genus Maratus; species Maratus michaelseni. The sequence continues at coordinate 302,720,643 of OZ007587.1, read as the reverse complement.
ATATCCGTTTCAATTAATTTTAAAATCTTGTAAAAGGTACTTCATATTTCCCTCAATAGGCTTATTTAAGTATCAATAGGATATTCAAAGAACTTTTTACATCTTTACAATTTAAATTTTTATGTAATTTGTTCTGCTTTAAGTAAGTTATAAATTATCTAGATTGACATTCGTGAAAAGCCAAAGGGCAAGTACAAAGCTGATATCAATAAACAAAAATCAGTTTGGCGAAATGGCAGGGTTGTGCAGGATTTTTTCAAGTACAGCAACACATATTCAGCAACAGAATATATCGTTTAATTATGTAATCTAGCTACATGAACCTAATTTTAACACAAAGTTTTGCGAAATTTAGACGGGAGTTAAATCGTGCTTTAAATTCTGTGAGTATCTGAGGGCTTTCCTGCATTTTAATACACATGTTCCAAAAACTAATATTGATTTAAATTATATTTCTCTATTTGTTTCTAAAGTACAGTTCATATCTCTTTATTTTACATATATCACTAAATAAAAGTCTACTAAAAAGTCTGCTATTCGGGCGAACCGATTATAGGGTGAAAATTTTTCGACTACACGAAAAGTGTAAAAATAAATTTTTAAAGAACATAAAAAAGTACAGATATCAAAAGCTGAAGTTATTTGAATAATTGAAAATAAATACAAAGACTTTTATGTTGATCCAATTTTATTGATTTATAAAGAACAAAAAATGTGAGTAAATTAAATAACTTTAGACGTTTGCATTTATTAATCGTCTTCTTTTTTTAATAAAGTTTACTTTTTTTGGTAAAGCATACTTCACATTTACCAATCTACAGCCATACTTATGCATTAATAGCATGTTCAATGAATTATTTATATACTCGTAATATGATAGATCCGAATTATTCTAATATATTCGTATCGCTTAATAGTTACTGCATAAGGAATTTAGTGAATTGCAGATTCTTAATTTGTTCTGTAGTAAGTATGTTACAAATTACCTTCTTTGACAATCATGGAAAGCCAAAGGGCACATACAACACTGATGTTTATACACCGAAATCCACTTGTTGTAGTTACAAAGGCTCAATACGTGCTGCACATAATTGAAAGCAGCATACGTTCACATACATAAATTACGTATCATGCTACAGAATAATAATAATCTGTGGATTTGTGTAATTTATTTACACAAATCGAATTCCAACTTAAGTTTTCTGAAAAACATAAATATATTTAATCTTGATTAAAAATCTTTTAATTATATAAAATTTAAAAATAAATTTAAAAAAATTAAAAAATATATATGCAGTTGACAATTTTTATCGTCTGATATCCTAAAGTACATTTTACCAAAAAAGTCATATATCATGTAAACATTAGATGTTTTTATTGGAAATTTCAAAGTTTGTTACAATTTCAGTATAAAGACTACCTCTAAGTTTGTTTCTTTAATCATAAATTAAAGAAAAGTCGAATGGATATTTCCGTTTTTTTTTCTATGACAATTAAGAGATTAAAATGTATAGGGTGTTCTATCTTTTTTCCGGCCTAAAGAAACCCCTTTATTTTTAACAAATTTTAAAGAACATATAAGACAACTTGAAGAAAAAAAATTAGCGATATATTTTTTTCTATTTAATTCCGATTTGCTAGCAGAAATATTTCGAATTCCCTGTATTATAAGCACTCGAGTTGCATCTGATTTTTCTCCGGGTTTTCGAAATTTTTGATTTATTTTAAATTTTTAATGTGACAAAAAATTTCCATTTACTAGCTTTCCAATGTACTGAAATACTTTAAAAGTATTTTAGTCACTTATTAGTATGTTTATCATATTTAAAGCATTGTATAATTGATGATAATTTAAAAGTAATACATTTCTTCTAGAATTTTTAGAATACAGCCCACAAACGACCTTAGATGTATCTATGAAAGTTGGAGGATGACCAGTGATGTCGGTTAATCAATAAATGTATAATGTATAAATGTATAAATCGTATTTTGAAGAGTCTACTATACTTCATTCTTAGCCTTTAAAGACGCGGACGACATACTGAGTGCGCTACTCAGTGTAAAAACATTAAAGAATTCCAAAATAATTACATGGTTAACATCCACGCTTCATTTACCCTCTTTACAAAGACTCTTCAATGTTTCCCCAAAGTTTAAAGTTGAAGATCACGATTTTTTCTGCACTCTTTCATTATTTTTATTGGTAATTCACCACTACCTTACGTAATACGCCGTCCGTGCATTTGTGTTACGTAGTATATTATCTTCCTTAATAAAATTATTTTTTTATAAGTGTGATCTGTATTACTTTCATACTATTACTATACATTAGGCTTTATTCTGCTTTAGCATCAAGAGTTTATATTTAGGCTTTAAAAGGCGTTGGCGCATGGAGTGCGCTGGTCGTATATTTAAGTTAGTTCAAACCGTCAATGTTATAATGACTTCTAATTAAATTAGATTCTGTTTAAAAGTTTGAAGTTTATTGCTTCTATACTACGACTGACATTAAATTAAACAAGGATATCATTAATAGTTACTATTAAGATGCTTAATGTACACAATACGCCATGCGTGTTTTTATGTTATTGCAAACAGTTCGTGGCTTGAAAGGTTAATAATGAAACTTGCATTAATTTGAAAATTATATTGATATTTTAAGAATAAAATTAACGAAAATAAATTTCTTTATTCACGGCATTATACAACGTTACGTGTTCCTTAATAAAAAAAAAAGAAAAAAAAGAAAAAAGAAAAAAAGAAACCGAGAAATCCTTTGCCAACATTAGGTTTGTGATGTAAACCTCAGATATTCTCCCAGTCATAAAATTGGCAATAAATTTCAGCGATGCAAAGTTATTTCTGTCTGCATTTTATGTGGCGAAACGCTTTCAGGACATTTTAGGAAGTAACGTAATTTTCACTCCCATTTTATCGACAAATGATGATGCTTTCCTATTCAATGCAGCTCATATGAGATAAATTATTTTTTTAAGTAAAAGTATTCGATTCAGACTCTCTTTATTCGTAAAAAATCTTAACAGTATTGCAGAAAAATAAAAAGATATTTTGAATGATTTATGTGAAAATCTAAAGTACCATTTTTGCTTCTTAATAGTAAAAAAATAGAAGTAAAGGTTTATACGATCAAAATGTTTCAGTGGAGATATTTGGAAAAGTTTTAATGTTGGGATGGAAAATCGGAGAAAATTTTTATACAATTGTTTGAAATAAACATTTTTCATTTCCAGACATTGCAGGCTTTGAAATTTGTGTTCGAGTTTTATTAAAAACAAGGCTAAACTCCGTTAAGTATGATAAATGAAACTAAATATTTAAAAGTAAATTAAATAAACAAAATTTCTACGTTATATTTATCAAAAATCTCGGAAAGTATCATATACATACAATGAAAATAGTTCAGAACATTTACAAATAATTTAGAATATATAAAATTGCTTCAAAGGTATAAAATATATATTTTTTAATTATTAAAATTTGGGGCTGATTTTCATTAATCGGTGACGATGCTAATGATTTTAAAGTAAATTAAGTTTGATGTAACACTATATGCAACACTGCCAAAAATTGTCCGTATGTATTCAATATGGTTTTTGATATCACCATGATGGCACAGAGGAAATAGTTTCACTTCTTTACTCGTTTGTTAAAGTAAATTAAGTTTGATAATTTCGTTATATAAAGTTTACTGTCATAAAATACAATTCCATATTGAAATATTACACATTCTTTTACAAAAGTGTTTAATATGTAATATTCAAAATCGCAATAAAATATTGTATGATCGATGGAAATTAATTTTAATATATTTTTTTGCGTACGCCATTAAATTAGTTTAACATTTTGTTTATCGATTAAAAGTAATGATTTATTTTCCTTTTCTTATAAACAACAGTGTTAATCATTGTTTTCAAACACTGGAAAAATGTCATGTCATTTTCAGTAAAAGCACTCCGATATTTGAAAGAAAATATTATTGTACCATTAATGTACTGTGAAGGAAAATCTAGCACTAATGCATTTCTACGGTATCAACCTAATATATTTTTTTAAGTTTTATATAAATTAGGACTATATAAAATTCGTCATTAGTTCTTATAATTTTTTATTTGATGAACATATGTTCGTTATATCTAATGTGTGAGTTGGAATTTGTTATATGTAATTATATATGTTACATGATGTAGGTGCACAAAGTTTTAAAGCGTTTAAGCACGCATCTTAAAAGCGTGTTTAAATCGCTGCGTTTCTTTCATATTTATTGTAAAAACATTTTACTTTTCGCAAGTTAATTCTGATTCAAACTGTTTACAATTATTCATAAACATTCTTTAATGATGCGTGCTTAAAACTCTTTAAAATATTTTGTACATCTAATATATATGATGTATTTTAATGTTTAAGATTAATATGTTACTTATGTATTAAATATGGAGCATACAGTCTGAAGACAATTAGCAATTTTTAGAAGTATTTATTAATTTTAATTAGCTCAGCACGTGAATTAAATGTGCAAATTATTACTTTACCCTAACTTTAAATAATTCCTAAATACCTTTAACAGTAGTTTTTAGTTAAATTTGAAAATCTTATATATATGTATGGAACTTCCTGCGAACTGAGGAACAAATCAGTAAGACATGCAAAAAAATAGATTTGAACATTCATATATACTTTAGATAAAATTGTAAATTTAAATTTTCAGTAAAATATATAAGCGAATATTTAGCATTATGAGCTCATTTATTTTTAAAACACATGTTAATGTATTAAAATGCATGTTATATTTTAAATTATAATGTTCAAAATGCATGTTATATTATATTATGTTTGAAATTGAAAATATAGGCAACACGTTAGATGTAAAATGTTCAATAAAAAAAAGTCAGCGATTTAAAAACTATGTTTGTCTAGTTTGTCACTTTATGTTATTTTAAAAACTAGCAGAAATTCCATACCCGTTTACCGTAGAATAATAGTAGTTTTCAATTCATTTAATTTGTATGACGTGAACTATACTATCAAACACATTTGCTTAAAGATGTCTTTGTTTTCAAAATATTTTAATTATATAGCTGAATATAAGAAAGAGCTATTTTACATATGCTGTTAGAAAATTTAAAAGAACTTCTAAGCAGGGAAGAAACGGAATAAGTTACAAAGTACTTTGAAAGAGTAACAAAAAGATATATGATAACGTTTTAATGGTGGTCATTTGTGTGTGAGAGACTATTAAGTTAAAGGTTATTTTTAAACATTTGCTTTAAATGTACTTTTAAAAAAACTAGATATTCTTTTTTTAAATTTTCATTAAAAATTTGGAGTTAATATCTTCTCTTCCTAAAAACATGTTTTAGAGAAGCAGTTTTTACCACACAAATGGTAAATTTCTCTCAAATCTATTTGAAAATGTTAAAAGTATACTGCAAAAAAAAAAAAAAAATGTTTCGTAATTTATGCAAAAATATAACATAACCACGTACAAAATTATACAATAGTTTTCCTAGTTATCCTCGATTTCGAAAAGCGATCTTTATCTTTGGAAACCGATACATTTTCGAGATTTAAAGAAACATTTAAAAAACAAAGATTTTTTTTTTTTTTTTTTTTTTTTTTTTTTTTTTTTTTGCTGCTACTCATTTTCGGAAACGTTTCAGAGTGGTTTTTACAGTGTATTAATCGATTGTCTCTAACCAAAATATCGCTTTAATTATAATGTTAATGCTGTTAATATATCATGTTTGTCTGTAAAACACATTTAATGAACTTGAAAATGTTTACTTGAGAATTAATAGCATCCAAAATTTATATTTCTGATTGAGAAAACGTATTATTGTACTATAAAAAACTACTCAGGAACGTTTCCGAAAACTTTGTTTTTATAAAGTCTTCTTTAAATCTCATAAATATATTGGTTTACAATGTTTCTAAAGATACAAACGGATTTTCGGAATCATGGATAACTCGGAAAAAGTTATTGTATATTTTCATACGTGGTTTTATTTTTTTTTTTTCGTAGATTAAGAAATACTTGTATCTATTACAGTGTACGTATATTACTAACTTTCCATAGATTTCAATGGAGATATTAGAAATAGAAAATTTGACACTTGATAGAAATATTTTAGAATATAGTAACCTTTTTGTAAAATTATTTTTCGAAATTTAAAAATTATTAATTTTTACAGAAGTTTCTATTTAAAATTCAGAAATCAACCTTAACATATATAAAGTATGAACAGAAATCTTGTATGAATGTTGTATACTAATAGAGATTAAATCATTCTATCTTTTGAAATGTTCGGTATAAAATGTAAACAAAAAAATTTTTAAAATGTGCAAGAAAATATATTACATTACGGTCTCCATTATTTTCAAGTTTCTAAAACTTTAGACTATATTAAGTTTGAAACTCAACCTTCAGACTTTAGTCTTGACATAAATATTGCAGTGAATGTCAGCAATTTAGAAACTGTATGAGGGGGTTAGAATGACAGTGGAGTAAGTCAAAAATTTGCAAAAATTTACATAATCATATTTTTACTCAACGTATATTGATTTCTGTTCAGTGTGATAGTCAAATAAGTCATAGTTCACTTAGGGAGTCGCTAGAGGGCAAAACAAGTTGGAGCACTTAATGCAACGGCAATACGACAAGTTTCACAAAACCCTTCATTTCTCAAATTACTAAATATAGACTTACTCCACTGTCATTCTAAACCCCTCATGTATGTCTAGTTCAACGATTTACGTCTTTTCAAGCACTAACATAATTTACATTTTCATTTCGTCGTTGAATAATAATGATATTTTTCTGTAAAATTTAGTTTATATGAAGTGAACTATTCTATTAAAGAAAAAATATTCTATTCAAGATGTCATTACCCGGAAAAGGTTTTAACAGCTTAGTTAAATAGGAGGAAAAGTTATTTTGCATGTGGCATAAGAAAATTTTAAGGAACTTGTGTGCTTTTTAATGGTGCAAAAAAGCATAAGTTCTGAAGTAATCATGAGAGAGCGCCGAATAAAATATATCTGGGAATGTTTTAATGAAAGTGCTACGAGAAATATTCTTAAGTTAGAGAGTTTTTAGACAGTTGTCTTAAATGAATTTTTCAAATCCTAGATACTGTATTTTTTGCATTTTAAATAATATTTTCTTTGAATAGTATAATAAATAATTTAATTATAATTTTGAATATTATAATGTAATTAATTTTTTTTTATATTATAATATTACTATTGAATGCCTAAGGGAGGCCACTCGGCCCAGCAAAGCCAGGCCGTAGAGCGTTAGCACCTCCCCCGGGATGTTCCCCGGCACGCGGGGATTCGTTTTGGGTGATTCCAGCCACCGGCGGAAGGGAAGGCACGATGCCGAGACCGCCAGCGCACGCGCAAACGGCCCAAACAACAACATTTTTTAATATTATAATATTTTTATTATATTTTTTCTTTAAGTATTATAGTATTATAATTAATATTGACGTAAAGATTGCAGTGAATGTCAGCGATTTAAATGCTATACAGGGTGTCCCAGGATTATTGGGACAAACTTTAAGGAGAGGTAGGGGACATCACAAGGATTCAGATTTGCATAGCAACCCATGGTCGGAAATGGGTTTCGCCATTAGGTGGTGTTGTTCACGAGAACACTCGAGGAAACCCTACTTACTCCCAGCACCTCTAACATCTGCAGATTATCTGATTTTTTTTCAAGATGTGCTACCAAGCTTACTTGACACTATGCCAAATATGTCAGACGCCATAAATGGTTTCAACATAATGGGGCATCTCCCCATTATGGCAGATGTGTTCGTGAACATTTGAATCAGATGTTTGGTCACCGATGGAATGGTCCACGCTCTCCTGATTTAAACAGCATAGATTTCTTTCTTTGGGGTGTTCTAAAAACTGTGTACGCAACGCCTGTGGATTTCGATATGGATCTGGTGGCAAGACTCATCTGTGCTGCTGCGGATATCCAACAAAATCCAGGTGTATTTGAGCAAGTCCACCAATCCATGGTCCGACTGTATAATGCATGCATCACTAGCATTGGTGGAAACTTTGAACATCTTTTGCGACATTTTCACATATCATCTACCACAGCACACGTAATATCTTTGACCAATAAATTATTTCAGATGATCTCAGTCTTGTGTTTCTTCGTTTCTTGTACCTGTCATACTACTTTCCCATGACGTTTCCGACCATGGGTTGCTATGCAAATCTGAATCCTTGTGATGTACCCTACCTCCCCTTAAAGTTTGTCCCAATAATCCTGGGACACCCTGTATATGTCTAATTTGACGCTTTACGTCATTACAGAGACTAGCATAATTTGCATTGCATTTTATTGTCGAAATATGATACTTGTCTCTATAAATTAGTTTATATGAAGTGAATTATTCTATTAAGGAAAAAAATATTCGATTCAAAATCTCGTTGTTCGCAAAATGTTTTAACAGTTTAGTTGAATAGGAGGAAAATATATTTTGCATGTGGTATGAGAACATTTTAAGGGACTTCGGTGCTTTATAATGGTGCAAAAAATAATGTGTTTTAAAGTCATCGTGAACGAGCGCCGAATAAAAGATATCTGGAAATGTTTTAATGAAAGTGCTGCGAGAGAGATTATTAAGTTAGAAATAGTTTTTAGACAATTATTACAAATGATTGTTTTCACATCCTAGATATTGTAGTTTTCGAATTTTAAATAATGTTTTCTTTGAACATTATAATACTATAATAATAATTTTTAATATTGCAATACTACTATAATAGTTTTCTTTGAATAATTTAATTTAAAAACTTCTTGGAAGCTGTACAGAAGCCCGTTAACCCTTCTACATCCCCATGTGAATCTATGAGAAATTGTGAAACAAAATTATTCATTACACAGTACATCTTCCGGTTTGAACGTTTCATATAAAAGTAAGACAAGATGTTCATTTTGAAGATTTCTAAAATTTGTTCATTTTGAAGATTTCTAAAATTTGCAGGAAAGAAAGGTACATTAGGTGATCCTTAGTTTTAAATTTTTTAAACATTGTAGACTATATAAAATTTGAAATTCAAACTTCTGACATTACTATAAACATAACAATGACAGTAAATGTAAGAAAGTAAAACCAAAGTTGTCTGCTTCCAGGTTTTATCTCATTTTAAACATTAATGCATTTTTCACTTCCATTTTATATTCGAATAAGGATATTTTTTTCTTCAATGTAATTCATATGAAGTGAACTATCCTTTCAAAACTAGAATATTCGATTAACGATGTTGTTATTCGAAAAATGTTTTAATAGTCTTGTTGAATATAAGTTATTTTGTATGATGGTGGAAAACTTAAAGAAACTTTTGTGCTTTTAATGGAGAAAAATAAGCAATGTATGAAGTAATTTTAATGGAGTAAATATCTGAAAATATTTAACGAGTCAGTGATATGCGAGAGACTGTTGAGTTAAAAAAAAATTTATACAGTTCTTTCATATGCACATATAATGTCCTAGATGTAGTACTTTGTGACTTTTAAAAAAAGTTTTCTTTAAATATTAAACTTGATAACGTATTAAAAAGTTCTAGAAAACCACTATTTTCCATCAGTTATCGCAAAATCCTATGTTAACGTATGGGGAAGTTTAAACACAAGATTTCTCATTAAAAAAGTCTCGTCCTCTAGATAAAGATGCAAAAATACATGATTTATTCTAGTTTTTTTTCCATCATATCTTTGTTTTCAGAAAGAACTTTTCTTAAAACTTTTTGTCCACTTGATAAGATTACGGAAATTACATGACGTTTTCCTAGGTACCTTTTTATTTCTTTACCTTCATTTTAACTTCAGCTATAACTTTGAAATATGCCAGACATTGGATATTAGAAATGACTACTATAAGGACTTCAGATTGAAAGTTCTTTTATAGCCGCTTGGCTTCCAATTTATAAAGTATGTTTAGTGCCATAAAATTTAGTCAATAAAATTATTTCATAATTTGATTTGTTTCTACGTGGTACTGATTTAGTTTCATTTCTCAAGTAAACTTTCTGTTTCAAAATCTATTTATTTAAAAAACCTGGAATTTTGGCCGCTATGATTTTTTATTTTATAAAATGCGCAATAAAGTTCCAAAAAGCGTATCTGTTATTAGTTATCTACTGTAAAAAACACGGTGTGTTAAAATTTTTGATATGAATAAAATGTAATGTAATGAAGAATAAAATAAATTTTTTATAAAAAATAAAATGTAATGTTGTTTTGAAATAATGCCTTTAAACATGCTTTACAATTATAACATTTTCAGTTTCTTAATAGTATAATTTTTAATACTTTTCCTGAACTAAAGTACCAATACAATACAGTATAAATACAATACATCCAAGCACTAAGCGTAACATTTATAATAAAAACCATGGCCTGCCAGTACATATAATTGTATAAGTTACATTTCATGTAAAATGCAATAAATTTGTCAAATATCTTTAATAATAGGTGTTATACACAAAGTTTTCCCTTTACAACGTTAGTCTTCTTTTTACTTAAATTTCATAACTGAAATAATGTCCGTGGCATATTTTAAGAATTTGATCAAACATCTTCTATAAGTGATGTGTTAGATAAGGGTTTTTCGTTGGATATGAATATCTTTTTCATTGAGTTATATAACATAAAGTACAACATATACACCTTGAAACCCACATAAAAAAAATTAAACAGCAAAATATTTTTTAGTCAACTCTTCAAAAAAATCGCCATGAAAGATGAAGTAATGCAAAACACGTACTAATTTTTTTTTCATTTTTGATGATGAATATTTTGAACATTTATATAAATAATAATAAAAATAAAATAATAAACAGGTTTATTAAACTACCTATCATCAGAGAGAGAGTCAAACTTGGGAATTTGATTGTATTCTTTGTTGTGTTATATATACCGTTAGTGATTTTTTAAAATTATCTTTAAATAAGCACTATTTAAAATTGGACTAATGAATCAATTTTTCAATAATAAATGAAATGTACAGGGAAAAAAAGTTTAAAAATTTCTGTTTAGAATTATTTTGGTGCCTTACTTTTCAAATTTAAAAGCAAATCGCAAAAGTAGATAGCACATAGATTTTAAATGCACACAGAGTTTAGACTACTATAACATGTGGAAAAAACACGAAAAATAGAAAATTATTCCTTATAGATAAATAAATAAGTACAATGCAACTTAAACTAAAAAAATAGTTTATAATTAAGCTTTTATAAATAGTCAACATAATATTACTGAATGTAATTTTTTAAATTATAAACAAAGAAACACACACACAGAAAAAAAAACTTTTGATACTTTCAATTAATTAAGCTTTTTTAGGTGTGTAGTCTTATTTTGTTATTTTTATATTTCAAGTGATTTAAAAACTCTTTACATTAAAATATATGAGTAAAAATTTAAATATAGTTTGAAGTGTGTTTTGACATTTCCAAAGAGTTCTTCCCAAGTACATATTGCAAATTCAATTTTGAAAAATGATACATCTTTCTGAATTTTAAGATTAACTTATCCTTTCTCTTATATTAAGTTTTAAATTTCGAGTTGTTCATAAGTCGTACATTGCGGATGATTTTCTTCAAGAGTTTTAAAATAATCTCTACAGAACATAAGTACATATTTTTATAAATAAGTAACGTATATTGGAATTTTCTGTGAGCGAAATGTTATACAAAGTTTACTACAGATATCATAAAAACAAAAATATTTTATGATAAATACGAGGGTGGTTCAATAATTATTTTCCCTGACCTATAAACAATATTATTTTTACACAAAGTCTCATTTCACAGTAATGCACTTCTGCCACCTATGCTGTAAAGCCACTATGCCTGCTTCAAAGAAAGTCTCTGGCTGAGCTGCGAGCCATTCCTCCACATCCTCCATAACAGCTGCATTCGGGTGAAACTTCATCCCCTTGAGGAGCTTCTTCAACTTAGGGAACAAATGAATGTCACTAGGGGCGAGGTCTGGAGAGTAAGGAGGATTTTACAACACATCAAAACCAGCTGCATGGATTGTGGCACCACTAACATGGCGTCAGTGGGCCGGAGCATTGTCCTGGTGGAACAGAAGTTTTCGTTGCAACATCCCGCGCCGTTTTTTCTTGAATCCTTCGCGTAACTAAGGGAATATGACTGCATAATAGGCCCCCGTAAGAGTGTGTCCAGCCTTCCAGGTAGTGAATAAGGAGCACACACTTCGCATCCTAAAAAATTGTGGCCATAACTTTGGGTTCCGATGCTTGCACCTTGAACTTGCGGGGGGAGGTGAACTGCTGTGCCGCCCCTCTATAGTCTGTAGTTTGGAATCGGGATCATAGTGATGTAGCCATGTCTCATCCACTGTCACAAATATATCACAGAACTGCTTCATGTCTGGCCCCATAAGCTCCAAACCAGCCCTTGAACATTGAACTCTGTCTTTCTGTTGTTGAAGGGATAACATTTTGGGTACCTAACGCGCCGACACTTTTCTGAATCCTAAGTGTTCATGCACAATGGTTTCCACTGAGCCTACAGAGATGTGCAAGATGTCTTCTAACTGTTGCACGGTGATTTGTTTGTCTGCCATAATTCTGTCATGCACAGCATCAATGTTTTCTGGGGTGCATGCTGTTGTTGGACGACAAGCACCAGGGTTTGTTGGCAGCTTTCCCTGCCGCAACTGAATTCGCGGCACCAGTTCTGTATCACCTGGTAGGAAGGGACACCCATCACCCAATACACTGACCATGTCTTCAGGAATCTCCTTTGGGCTTAACCCCTTTTTCTGGAGGTTTTTGATGACTGCTCGTTGTTCTGTTTTCTCCGTTTTTCAAGCTAGGTGTCACCTCTCACACTTAAAACGAAAACAAATATGTTAATATAGAAGCTACAGTTCTGAAATTTAGCATATAGGCATCTAAGACATTAGGCTTCAATATTCCACATCAACCATTCCAGTACAAATATTTTAAACACACTCGGGACAATAATTATTGAACCACCACACGAATTGTATTTCTATACTGTTTCTTCAACTTATAAGGTGGTAAACCTAGCAAAATAATATTGAGCTAAACAATATAAATAATGTATTCAGCATAAAAGAAATTTGAAGTTAAGATAAAAATTTAATTATTGAAATTTCAAATTAATTCTTTTTTAAATACTTTAAAAGCATGGTAGGCATATTTTTAAATGTGTTACAATGCGGGTTTTAAAGGAAGACCTTTATCCTAAATTCCTACAAAGCATCACCAAAAAGCTTATTTTTTCTTAAAAAATCCTATTATGGTTATTTGAGAACCCATATACGAAATTTCACACTTTGCTGGATTTTGTGCTAATTTTGGAGGCACGTGGTAATTAATTGATTATTTTCTAATTACTTGCAAAACATTTAAATGTACTATCGGCCGTTTTTATTTGTTAGGGATTCAGTATTTGTGCTTCCAAAGTAAAACTACTTTATATACTTATTCATCAACAAACTTGCTCATCAACATACTTGCTCATCAACAAACGTATGAAGGGATTTTTTTAAATAAAACAAATAGAATTTTTTTATTTTATTCAATATGTAAAAATAGAATATTTTACGTAAATTTCCCATATAATGAGAAACATAATTTAAAAAACATGGAATATAAATTTAAAAAACATCTTTCCATAGCTCTCATAATCATAAAAGTGCAATGAATATCAAGCTGGCTAAAAAAACATTTTTGTTTGTATTTTCTCTTTTTAGGTGTGTTTGTTATTCAAAACGGGAATAAATTTTTATTCTTATTTTGCCATTGAATAAAAATAGTTTTCTTTTCAATACAGTTTATGTAAAGTGAACAAACTTATCAAACCAATAACATTAGAATTGCAATATTAACATTCGTAACAACAGATTCTAAAAGTGCTCTAACAGTATATTTTATTCCCTTTTAATTGGGGAAAATATGTAGTTTAAAATTAAGTACAATAGACTAACAAAGGCGCTAACAGGAAAGGTTTTGGTATAATAAGATAATAATGCTAAAAATGTTTCATTGAAAGGATTATCTAGGCACATTTTTAATAATATAAACAAATATCTCTACTACATAAAATAAAACCAATGTTAAAAATTGTGACATTAAACGCTCTGCTATTGCTTATCGCTGCTGATCAAATAATCACAATTTTAATTCTTACGAAATTTCAATAATTCAGAAATGCTCATCGATTTAAGTTCTTGATTTTTGGGAAGCTTATCATATATGGGAGAATTCAAACAACTTGGTTAATGATATGACCAGTACACCAAATTTTTCAAACGTCTGGTTAACTTTCCTTTAATTCCCTCTCTTCACTTCCCCCCTTCTTTTCTCCTCCCTGCTTAAACTTGTCCAGGTTGGAAAAGTGCTGCTCACTGGTCTCATTCGTCACACGGGGGCTCCCGACTCCGCTGTGTGTTTTTCAACACTCATCCCTATTCCACCTTGGCCGCGAGCGGAGACGGTTGCATACTGACATCTTACATCTGTTTTGAACTGTGGCACTGATGATGGAGCTTTAGAAGCTCCGAAACAGTTTTATGCCATTTTCACATGTATTTTATTTGTGCAATTTTTACGTTGTTAATTTATGTTTAATATTTTTTAAATAACTCGTTATTTTAGAAGATATTGAATTTTATGTCTAAACATCAGCTTTTGTTTTCTTCATAAATGTGTAATAAAGGTCAGCAATATAAAAAACCTTTTTATCAGTGTTTTGCCTCTTTATTTGTTTTTCTGAGATTTAAAAAAGAAAAGAGAATTTTCATTCTCATTTAATCATTGAATGATATTCAATGATATCTTTCTAATTAATGCAAAGTATGTAATGAAAGCAATATTTTCAAACCAAGAGCATTAGACTCCGGTTATCAGCATCCGGAAATCATTTTAAAACTATTGCACATTTTAAATAATTGGAAAGAAGGTTTTTGTGAGATAAAAAGAAAATTTATCAAAATATTTACGCTCTTTAAATAGAAGGTAAAAAGTAATTTGTTTTTAAATAAAATGGAAATGTTTAATTGAAAATAATACTTATACTAAGTTTTGTAATGTAATCTTCCTTCTTTTTTATGGATAAATCTCTGTTTCATACTCTTGAAATATCTCAGTTCATACAGTAAATACTAACTTCAGCCATTTCCTTAGTCCTAAAAGTGTAATAAATGTCAACAGTATAATACTGTCAATATTTTCTCTTTTTATGTGTTTTTGTCATTTAAAACAAGAATAAAAATTTTATTCCTATTTTATTGTTGAATATTAGTATTCTTCAATGTTGTTCATATATATGAGTAGAACAATCTTATGAAAGAAAAAAAAACATTACATTCGCGTTATGCACGCACATCCATAAAATATTTGAAAATTAACGCTGTTTTGCATGATAAAAAAGAATATATAACCCAATATTTGTGTACTTAAAATGTGATAAAAAAAAAGTAATTTGCACTCAAGGAAAATGGACTGGCAAAGGAGATATAGGAAAAGGTTTTAGAGTAACTAGATATAAATAGTGAAAATGTTTAACTGAAGGATGGGAATCTAAACCAAAGTTTTGTAATGCATTTTTTTCCTTTTTACGGGTAAATCTGTCTTTTGTACTCTCGAAATATTTTAGATGATATTAAGTTTTAAATCTGAAGTCAACCATTTTTTCGTCATAAAAATTAATAAATATCATCAGAATAAAGGCTTTTTGTCAGTATTTTTTCTTTTTATATGTGCCTGTCAATTAAAAGACATATAAAATTTTAATACCTTCTTTATCGTTTAACAATGATGCTTTCTGCTCATAAAACGTTTTTGAACAATGGTAATTTTCAGGTTAATAATCTTATTTAACCAAAAATTCGGGAAATATATATCCGTAAACAATTTTTAAAAAAAACTGCTGAATTTAGCTAAACTTGCTAAAAACAGTAAAAGGGATATTTTGCATTAAATCAGATAAGCTCTAAGAAGAAATTTATGCTCTTTAAATGTAATAAAAAATAATTTGCTATCAATAAAAAAAATGGTAGAGGATTTATCGGAAAACGTTTTGATCTATCAAAATAATAATACTGAAAATATTTAATTAAAGGAAAGATCTAGACAAATACTTTGTAATGCACTTTTTTTCTTTTTATAGACGTCTGCTTTTCCTATTTACATTAGATGATATTAAATTTTAAATCCGAACTTCAGCTTTTTAATTATGACAATATAATAAATGTCAAAAGTGGAAACAAATTCCCTCACTTTTTTATTTTCTCTATTTCTGAGTGCTATAACATTGGAAACAGGAATACAATTTTTATTCATAATTTTATCGTTGAATAATGGCAATTTCATATTCAATGCAGTTCACGTAAGGTGGACAATCTCGCCTAACCAATAACATTGAATTTGTAATATTTACATCCATTAAACATTTTAAAAGTATTACTAATTTTAAATAGAAAGATATTTTACATGCGACATTAGCAAAATATAATTCCTTTTTAAGTCCGAACTAATTATGTAAAAATCCTTTTTCTGGGAATTTCTTGTTTTTCAGCTTTTATTATTATCACTTAAAACGCAAGTGAATTTTTTTTTCGCGTATGCAATTCAAATAAGTTTACATGAGTTGAACATCTTATCGAACGAAGAATATTAGATACGAGATATGAACATCTGTAAAATATTTTAAAACAATATAAATTGTATCTAGTAAGAAAGATATTTTGCCTGATATACGAGAAAATATAAAAATATATTTAAGCCCTTTAAATGGAGGGAAAATGTAATTTGCGAAGAATGTCACGTCTTTTAATTAGCATCTTATGACGAATACAGCGCCATCTATCGGTGAACTTTTGAAATGATTTTTTCTTTCGCAAAACAAATTCCCATTACTTCACGTATACGCAGATGAAACATCAGGTCATTCTGACCAGTGGTTCTGTTTCACAGCCTTTTGAAAGTGCAACTTTAATTATAAACACCCTGTATATAATAATAATAAATCTTTAAGTAGGTACTTAGTAGTAGCAATTTCTTTGGCTTTTCTTTTAATATAAGACACATACATATGCTATAATATTCAATGTCCGATGCAATATATATATATATATATATATATATATATATATATATTGCGATTATTTTCCAACAGTGAATTAAATTTTGATTATTACCCCCAAGGTTTGACATTAAAGAAAACTTCATCTAACACAAAACATGTAAATTATCTAGACCTTGCTAT
The DNA here is from genome assembly GCA_963931845.1 of Maratus michaelseni. Lineage (NCBI taxonomy): Eukaryota > Metazoa > Arthropoda > Arachnida > Araneae > Salticidae > Maratus > Maratus michaelseni. The sequence continues at coordinate 302,703,333 of OZ007587.1, read as the reverse complement.
CGACATCGAGAGGGGTGACTTGCGTACTTGCATTTACGATAAGAGAAATGATTACAAATTTGAAACAATCAAGATATTAAATTTTAATTCTAATGTACATATTTCAATTTTTAGAAATATATTTATCAACAGTTTAATTAGGATAACAAACCTAAATTCTAAACATGGTAGTATAATGAGTGACATAATAAATCTCTATCATGGTGCAATGGTTCAAAGTTATCCTATTGCTTTGTTAAATAGTTTGGTGAATAGTTTTGTCAAAGGTAAAGAATACTGTGATACTCTCCTTTTGGCGATTAAAAATATCGCCAAGTGAGTGTAGGTTTTATAAGGAGCTTCGTCCGGCTGAGTCGTTCTTTTCATCTTGGTTTAATGTTTCCTACGGTTAGTTTGGTTGTGACAGGCATGGGGGAAGTTTCATGTGTAATGCCGGTATAACCCTGCATGCAGGTCTTTAGCCCTGCAGCCTGTCTCCATTGGTTGTGTTTTTTCTGTTTGTAGTTTTGTTTAAAGTTTTGTTAGTTCGAATTTTTATGGTTATTTGTTTGTTTTCTCTGCCGTTTCAGTAGATTTGGGATTGAAAGTATGGTATGTGGTTTTCGCAATATATATATATATATATATATATATATATATATATATATATATATATATATATATATATATATATATAAACTAATCTTACAAAACCATCCAAATGTATTTAAATTGAACAAAAATTAGACAGAAAGGATGGGGTTAAAAATTTTTGAGAAAAGCTCTTTAGAAAAATATCTAATTTAGACAAGAATATCGCGTTAAAGATAAAACGATGGAAGTCAATATATAGTAGAAATAAAGCAAATTTTATTGGTTATGAAGCAGTTTTACACATGAAATAAAAAATATCGTTTTTCAAATACAATGCAAAAATTTATAAATACGAAAATAAAAAAGTTAAATGTTTATTAAACCGAACTACTATTTAATAGATGTTTTAAAAGTTCGTTATTCATCCTACACTTTATAAAAAAGACAAATATGTCTTAATCTACGAAATTATAATACTATAACCAAAAACGAAAATATACAATAAACTATTTCAAGTTATCCATGATTTTGAAAAAGGTTCTTTATCTTTAGAAACCTCAGGAACAAATATATTTCCGAGATTTAAAAAACAATTTATAAAAACAAAGTTTCTTTTAATGCCATTGCTTTTTGGAGACGTTTACGAGTAGTTTTTGTAGTATATTAATCCGTTTTCTCAACACAAAACATAGCTTTTTATGGATGTTATAAATTTTCAAGTAAACAGTTTTATATTCAACAAACATATTTTGCAGACAAACATAATAAAATAATTAACATCAACATAAAAATTAATATTATTTTTAAAATTCTTTCAGTTATAAAATGATCAGGTAACTGAAAATGGTTAATTGAGAGTTGATAGCATCCTAATAACTAATACTCCTGTTTGATAAAACCGAATAATAGAATATAAAAAGTACTGGGAAACGTTTCCGAAATTCAGTGGAAGCAAACGAAACACTTTTTTTTCTATTATTATATTTAAAATTTCAAAAATATATTAGTATCTGAGGTTTCTAAAGATAAAGAATACCATTCGAAATCATGGGTAACTCGGTAGAGGTTATTGTATGTTTTCGTTCGTGGTTATATTATATTTTCGTAATGTATTAAAATGTGTTGCAATGTTTATTGAATTTATTTATTTCAAAAATTATTTAAATGAATATATTTATACGAAACGTAATAAAACATTACTGATAATGAACCAATTTAGGAAAATATTTTACTAAAAACATTTTTCTTTCAAGTTCTTTTTTTTTCTTTGTTCTTGTTTTAGTCTTTAGATTATGTTTCTAATAAAAAGGAAATAAATAATGGTAAGTAAAGAAATATTATTAAAAGGGAATTCTTTCCAGCATAAGGGAAAGTTTGAACTTAAAAACAACAATTTATAAAATATATTTAGAGTAAATTATAATATAACTCAGCAAACGTGGGGAAAATGAGTTTTTACGAAATTAGAGGTTTTTTTTTAAATATTAAATGCAATGCTTTTGAAATACATTTGCAGGTAAAAGGTGTAGTAAATAAGAATAGTATAATTAAAAAATACATAAACATACCTTAAAACTGAACGATAATGAAGATAAATACAGCCAAGAGCAACCCAATAAAATACACTTTTCTGCATTTAAAAGTTATCGGATGTTCCAATGCCACTATCTCATATATGTTAATACTTTTAAAAAAAAGGTAATTTTTTAACTATCCATTTTCGAAACAAAAGATGAGTAGTTAGCAGATCTGTTATTTATTTTTTACATACTTTCTTTTAACTTACATTTCTGTAGGTATGTGGCAGTCAAGTCTTGTTACTCATTTCTCACCCACTTCTTGCTAACATAGAGCTTTGAAATTTGGAATATATATGTATCCCTGACGGCAATAGATGAATTGGACATTGTTTTTTTTTTCGATTCCAAAGGGGGGCTGGGGCAATAGTGGCCCAAAACTTGCATTTTCCCCATAGAAGTAACGTTGCAATTGTTTAATATTAATTGAAATAAAATAGCTCCATTGTTGCAACATTCATCTATTTTAACTACAACACGCATCATTATGACGTCAGCAGTGAGCAACACACACATTTGTGCTGTATAATATTAGGTGACTTTTTGTGAATTTTAATGAAAGCATGTTTTTAAATTTTACATTTAATTTTTGAGTTTATTTTATTACACATCAAGTTTTTTTTGTCAATAAATGTTTCAAAACCACGGGGGGGGGGGGGGATACATTCGTGATGAAGTCTAATCAATTAGTAATATATCGAAAAACGTGAAAATTTTTGCTTCTTACAAATATTTAAATTCAACCAACATTGGACAACTGAGTGATTTAGTTTTTTTTTTTTTCAACAGTTGACGCGTCAGTCCGGAAAATCGAACAAAATTTGCTATTAAAAATCTAAAAGGTGGATTAAAATTTGTGCCGTTATATTAAAAATAAATGTACAACGTTAAAATAGCACAAATTAAAATCATGCATACTGGCAAACAGCTGTTTCAAAGCCCTTAAGCTCCATCTTCAATGTCAATTCAAAAGATCAGAACGAATTAAAAAACCCTAAGCCATGTCAGCTTGCCTGCCATCTCTCGCACGCGCCCAGATGAAATGGCCAATTGGGGAAAATTTGCTATCACTGTGCCATCTTCAGACCGATGTTCGTCAACATTTTATACAAAAATCGGTTTATTACATTACAACTAAATGTAAAATCTCGTTAAAAATATTCTCAAATTCTTCACTTAAACTTCAAAAAATCGAGAAAACTGCATAAAAATCGCTATCACAGCGCCTCCTTCTGGGAGAATATCCCCATTTTCAACTAGGACCTGACGGCAACAGTCAAAAACGTATAAATGAAGTTTGGTTCAATTGTATCCATACCTTCATACACTTTACGGTGATACAATAAGGAAAAAAGTACAAAATTTGCTATCACAACACCCCCTTCCGACTGAATAGCCCCAATTTCAACTGGGACCTGATGGCCATACCCAAAAACATTTATCTGAAGTTTGGTTCAATTAAATGCATAACTTCATACAATTTCCGATGATACAAAGAGGACACACAGACACACGGGCAGACAGACATTTTGTAAAAACGTATTGTTCGAGATCTCTGACCCCTGAAACGTGTAAATCCGTCGAAAACTGGAAGTTGAAAAAAATTTCGATTACAATACTTTCTGCTATTGTAGATATTGTACAGTTTCGATTGCAATACCTTCTTCTATTGTAGATGTGTCTGTCATTATATATATATATATATAATGATACTTTACTTTCCTCTATTGTAGATAGGAGAAAGTAAAAATAAGAATTAACCTGGAATTTTCGTATCTGAGTCTCATTAAAATAAATTTATTTGTGTTATAAAAGCCCTTATCTCAAATACTCATAAATATAGTTTCCATTATTCAAGTACGTGATAAAATAAACTACATCATTGAGAAGATAAACTTTAAAGAAATTAGTGCTTTTAGTTTATTTTTATTTTTTACTTATGTTTTTATTTTTTATTTATTTTTATTGTTATTTTATTTTTATTTTTTTAATTTATTTTTATTGTTATTTTATTTATTTATTTATTTATTTTTTTGTTTTGTTCAAGTTACTGAAAATATTTTACATCTTTGAAAGAAATCTTCTTTATATCTAAATGTAGTTTTAAAATTGTAAATTTAAAAAATGGTTTATCTCTGAATTTTGTCATACAAAAAGTTGAATTTTGAAAAAAGGACTATGCGGTGTTACATTTTAATTTTAAAAACTTACAGGAGCAATACAAAGACTGCTGCCATTATAAGCACACTTTTGTTAGAAATATTTTTTTTTTCTATGCTTAATATGTAAGACAGATTATATCCTGTAAGAATAAATATTTTAAATAAAAAAAATTTATAATCATTTTTTCTCTGTTGTGTTGTATTTAAACTAAACAAAAATAAAAGGAATAAGATAATTTTTTTTCAAGAAAATGCTTGTAAAGAAAATTCAATTTAGAAAGCTATATCTTATTGGAGATAAAGGGATACAAAATTTTATTTTTTAAAAAATTGTGTCTTTAGCAGTTTAAAATAGAAAAATTTCTTTTAAGTCATTATTAGAAACAAACGAAAAAGTATAGATACACACATATATATAGTTAAAGGTTTATTAAACTTAATAACTTTTTAGTGTATTTTTTAAGTTTTATTATTCATCGGTTAGTAAATTTTATTTTTATTTTTTATGGATTTTTTTTTAATGTTTGGATCCCTAATAAAATGGATATATTTATTTAATATATATGGTACATTATTAAATCATCCTTCGCGATGTTTCTCTGTTTTATGCTAAATTATCACCAGTTTCAATAATTCCTTATTCCTTAATAATATCTATCGTTGATTCTATTAAACTCCCCTTAAATTCATTATTATTTTGCCCAATTTACTTAAATATAAAGCGTTTAGTTAATCCTAAATTATATCATAATTTCTGATCATTTCTGTGAATTCGAATGTTTTTTTTCGAAAGCCATTTTTTTATTTTCCTCTTCATTTTCCTCGCCGAGTTTTCAAGGGTTGTTTTCTTTTTACTATAAAATGCGTCCGCTTAGAATGTGTCAGAACTCCTTACTTTATCTTTCTCATTGATCATGACGTAGATTGTACACGTATGCCATATTTCCGCATTGGCTAGAGCGCGCGTTACGTCATGATTTGGTATCTTTCCGCTTATTCACAAAAAGCAAGTGCAATCGTTCTTCAAGCAGATTTTGGCCGAATTAAAAACGTTTTTCGGTATCATGGGTAACTCGGAAGTGGTTGTTGTATATTTTAGATCCCGGTTATATTAGATTTTCGTACATTGATAAAATTTGCCTTTGTTTTGCAGTGTACATAATATGTTAAAATAATATGTGACTAACTCGTGTATAATACGACGGCTATTTTGAAATTATTAAAATTTTCTGTGTATCTTAGCAACATTTCCGACCAAATCCGATATTCAGGTTTGAAAAAATTGATTAATGTACAATAAAAATAAATCGGAAAGGTTTCTGAAAATCAGAAACTTTGTTTATATAAATGATTCTTTACATCTCAAACCTGTATTAGTTTCTGATGTTTCTAATGATAAAAAACGTTTTTTGGTATCATGGGTAACTCGGAAGTGGTTGTTGTATATTTTCGATTCCGGTTGTATTAGATTTTCGTACATGGAAAAAAATTGTCTTTGTTTTGCAGTGTACATAATATGTTAAAATATTGTTTTGTGTGACTAACTCGCGTATAATACGACGGCAATTTTGAAATTACTAAAATGTTCTGTGTATCTTAGCAACATTTCCGACCAAACTTACATAAATTATGTATAAACAAAATATGTATTCGGAAAAATTAACGTCCGTAATTTAAAGTCGATAAATAAAAAATATATATATCACTACTCATTTGGTTTAATAGTGAAACCGGAAATTGTAACTAAAATTGAATGTAAGAGCATAATAATAAATCATTGAAAATAAGAAAATCATATACATATAAAAAAAATTGCAATCAAAACTATCAAACTTACCTCTTTCTATTTTTAAAATTTCTGGAATGTTTCTAACTTTTTTTAGCATAATATCTGAAACTCAGACGTAATACCAACCATAAAAATGGCAAAATATCAGAAATATTAAAAATATTTTCACCTGTATTTTCTCTTTTCCAACCATTTAGCCATTTTAAAAATGAAGAGAGTTTCCGCTAGTTTTTACGATCATTTTATCATGAAATAATGACACTTGTTCAACAGAGTTCAGATGAGATGAATTAAAACATAGGGGTAACAGTAGATTTGCTTCAGAATATCACTTAAAATATTTTAATGGCATTCCGGGAAATGTTGGTATAATATATTAAGTACTTAAATTAAAGTAATTGCAGCAACTTCATAATGGATAACTCGAGGTGGACGTTTGAACACATTTAATTTACAATTTAAATCACAATACGTACATCTACACAAACACGTACATCTAACAACACGGAACAGAACATTCTACACATGACAGTAAACAAAACTTAATATCCTTAGTTGCCGTAGATTGCTGTGGTGCTGCCATCTATTACTTACATTTTGAACTAGACACCACAGACTCTCCCCTCCTTACTCTGGATATTTCGTGGGAGATTTTCTTTTCCTGGTGGATCTTCTAGGTACCTGTTGGGAAAAAGAAGAGTTAGTATTTACAGTATCTGTAGCATGATCACTAGAAGTATTGGGCACCATGGATTTCACTTTAGAGTCGACTGGAGCAGGACTTGGAGTATTTGGGAGGACACAGTCATCTGGTTTAGGATTTGGAGGAGCTGGGACAACAGAGTCAGCTGGTTCAGGATTTGGAGTAGATGGAACAACAGAGTCAGCTGGTCGAAGATCTGAGACACTAGGAGGCATTAGCTGAGAATCACTTTTGTGACTTTCTGTACCACTTTCTTCAGAATTTGAATCATTATTTAGATGTATCTTCGAACCGACATTAGTTATCTGATCAACATGCCTTTTCCAAATATTAGAACCAACTTGAATTCTATAATGCAACTTGCCCTCTCTTGCAATAATGCGACCAATTTTCCACTTGGCTTCTGGAGTGTAATTTCTTACAGCCACTTTCTGGTTGATTTGAAATTCTTTTACTTTAGAATTGGCCTTTTTCGCATTTTGTTTATCATGCACAAAATTTGTAACACATGGAAGTATCAAATCTATTTTCGTTCTTATATTTCTATTGAGAAATAGAGATGCAGGACTTTCCCCCGTAGTAACATGAGGCATCTTCCTATACTGTAAAAGAAAGTTATTTATTTTCATCTGCAATGTACCAGATTCTGAAGATAAGGCTTTTAACCCTTTTTTAAGAATCTGCACATATCTCTCTGCCTGCCCATTTGTAGCTGGATGGTATGGAGCACTAAACCTATGTTTAACCCCATGATTCTTCAAAAATGTCTCAAATTCTTCAGAAGTAAATTGTTTTGCGTTATCTGATACCAGAGATATAGGATACCCGTATCTTGCAAAAAGAGAAGAAAGACAAGTAATTGTATGTTCTGAAGTTGTATTAGGGACAATAAAAACTTCAGGCCATTTGCTATGAGCATCAACCACCAGCAAAAGCATTTTACCCATCACAGGACCAAAATAATCTATATGAATTCTTTGCCATGGAGCTGTAGGCCATTCCCAATGATGAGTATCTACCTTAGGAGGATTATTTTTTAAATTGACACAAGTAGTGCAATTTCGTGCAAGATCTTCAATATCTTGGTCAATTCCTGGCCACCAAACAAAACTGCGAGCTAAGGACTTCATTTTCACTATACCAAAATGTCCATAGTGCAAATCATGTAAAATTTGTTTACGGTGAACTTCTGGGATAATTACTCTACATCCTTTTAAAATGCAACTATGTTGAAGAGTAAATTCTTCTTGTTTGCCACCAAAAAGTAAATTTTTAGGAATTGGAGAACCAGAAATTAGATGATGAAAAAGTTGACGTAATAAAGGATCAGATTTTGTAGCTACAGCAATTGATTTGGCGTTTAGAGGCAATGTAGAAATTTGGTTAATTTGAAAAAATTCAGATTCATCAATTACATTACTTGAATTTAATTGTGGGGGTAAATCTTCACTACGTAATGGAAGTCGTGAAAGAGCATCGACATTTCCATGTTCGGATGTTTTCTTATATCGAATATCATATTTAAACGCTTGTAAGTATAATGCATATCTTTGCATCCGAGCAGCTGAAAGAACAGGGATACTTTTATTTGGAGAAAATATGGACACGAGTGGTTTGCTATCTGTAAATAAAGTAAACCTATTACCATATAAATATTGAAAAAATTTCTTTACACCAAAGATAATAGCTAGAGCTTCCTTATCCACCTGGCTATACTTTTTTTCTGCATTCGTAAGCGTTCTGGACACAAAACCAATTGGTTTTTCCACGTTATCTGGCATCACATGCGAAAGAACTGCAGAGATACCATATGGAGAAGCATCTGTTGCTAATACTAAAGGCAATTTAGGGTTGAAATGAGTAAGAACTCTTTCTGAAATAATTTCCTTTTTTATATCTTTAAATGCTTGTTCACAAACAGGAGACCAAATAAATTTTACATTCTTTTTGAGCAAGTGATTTAAAGGATGGGCAATTGTAGATAAATTTGGTACAAATTTAGAATAATATGTGACTAAGCCTAAAAAAGCTTTAACTTGTGACACATTAATTGGTCTAGGAGCATTCACAATAGCTTCAATTTTATCTTGCGTTTTATGAATACCTTGCTTATCAATTTTATAACCACAATATGTAATATGGTCAGCCAGAAAAATTGATTTATCTTTATTTATCCTAATATTATATTCACGTAATCTTTCTAAGACTTGTTTTAGTCTTTTTAAATGAATTTCATCCGTTTCCCCTGTAACACCAATATCATCAATGAACACAGTGACACCATCAATACCACTTAATATTTGTTCGATAGATCGTTGCCAAATTGCTGGAGAGCTAGTAAGACCCATTGGTAACTTTAAAAATTGAAATAAGCCCTTCGGAGTATTTATAGTTAATAGTTCTTGTGATTTTTCGTCTACAGGTAACTGAAGATAAGCTTGATTTAAATCAATTTTCGTAAAATGTAAACCACCACCTAAAGTAGCTAACATGTCCTCTACCCTAGGTAAAGGATATTTTTCCACCTTCAAAAATTTATTTACTGTAACTTTAAAATCTCCGCATAAACGAATTTTCCCATTTGGTTTTACCACTGGAACTATAGGAGTTGCCCACTTACTACTGGTGACAGGTTTAATAATACCCTCATCCTGTAACCTTTGAATTTCATCATTTACTGCATTACGTAGAGCATACGTGACTGTTCTAGCCTTACAAAATATGGGCGTAGAACCTTTTTCTAGATAAAGTTCTGCTTTCAAACCTTTTATTTCACCAACTTTATCCGAAAATAAATCAGAAAAATCATTTAATAATGTTTTCAATTGACCCGTAGAATTTGCAATTTCATTGACATACACAGATTTAAAGTTAGTAGGGAACAAATTAAATGCAGCTACCCAGTCTCTGCCAAATAAAAGTGGGAAATTATCTTCTTTAATTAAATACAATTTAAGATTTTTAGTAATATTTGCATAAGAAACATCTACTGTTACATACCCCACAGGTGTAAACACCTCACCCGTTGCCGTTCTCAACTGAACATCTGGTGGAAAAATTTTATTATTCGGAAAAATTCTCCGAAAACGATTTACAGGTGCCGCAGAAATTCCTGAGCCCGTGTCGACCTCCATTTCAGCTTTAGCTTTATTTTCAATTAAAACCCATACTTTTATAGGTGTAGAACTTTTATCATGACTGACAGATAAAATGTCGACAGTTTGCAATACATTTGTTTGTTTCTGAGAACTGCTTTTACATACTTTACCAAGATGGCCTCGTTTTTTACAAATTTTACATATAGTATTGATATGCTTACACTTATTAGCAAGATGCGATCGTTTTCCACATCGATAGCATTGTAATTTATTTTTATTTACATCAAAATTCCCTTTATTTACATTATTTAATTTCGGTTTCTGGAAATTATTTGAAATTTTATTCGGTTGAATATTTTTAGAATATGCCAATTTATTGACATTTACATTTTTATTTTTCAATTCAGATATATCCTGCTCATTATTTTGCAAAATAATTGCTTTTTCAATAGCTTTCTCAAAAGTTAAATCATCTATTTGTGAAAGTAATTTACTTTGGATATTTTCATTTTTTAAACCTCGTAAAAATTGTTCTAACAAATTTTCATTAAGTGTTTCACCAGCAAACGCACAAAATGTGGTTAACTTCTTTAATTTTGAAACAAAATCTTGTATAGATTCGTTCTCATTTTGATAAGAGTTACGGAATTTTATTCTTGAACAAAATTTATTAGGGGCGGGGCTTAGGTGCTTTAACAGAATTTCAACTATTTCGTCGTATTTTAATGCTTCAGGATTTTTCGGAAATGTTAAATCTGACAGCAAATTATACAATTTTGGCCCCATACAGGAAATAATTGCGGGTACCTTTTTTTTTTCTTCAACATCATGTAATAGAAAACTCTGTTCCAATCTCTTTACGTATGATTGGAACGTTTCAATGGAATCATTGTATTCCTTGAAATTTGCAAACATTATGAACTTTTATTTATTTCAGAGAAGAAAAAAAAATGTCAGCACTTACCACCCTCGAAATGATGTACGCCTTCAAAATATTACTGCAGCATATACAATTGTAGATGTAAAAAACGAAACTTCGCCATTTTGCGAATCAGGTGGAATTTCTTCTTATATTAATTCCGGTAAAAACCTTGACCTGCGTCGCCATAATATAATATATTAAAATCCCATCCTCGTCGCCATAATATAATATATTAAGTACTTAAATTAAAGTAATTGCAGCAACTTCATAATGGATAACTCGAGGTGGACGTTTGAACACATTTAATTTACAATTTAAATCACAATACGTACATCTACACAAACACGTACATCTAACAACACGGAACAGAACATTCTACACATGACAGTAAACAAAACTTAATATCCTTAGTTGCCGTAGATTGCTGTGGTGCTGCCATCTATTACTTACATTTTGAACTAGACACCACAGTTGGAAAAACCTGATGTTCTGGATATAATGAAAGAAAATCTAACGTTTTATTTTTGAACGTTAATGTTGAAAATAAAAAATATTCCTGGAGTTCTGTGAATTGAAATGGCCTTCCCCAAACATTATAATTCAACACACATATATTTAAGAAGATATTAGTGTGAGAATCTTATTGGTCAACTAGCCGGATATGCCAATCCCAAAACATTCTTCTATATCATACAAGTTAATTCTTCAAATTTCGCTATCACAACGCTTAAAAAATCAATATTTTTCGTCATTTTGTTGTACGTCAGCTGCTTGCGAATTGTCGGGTTACCTGGATGCGATCAGCCGATGTATATCTAAACTACGAAAAGTCCTTCTGGCCTGTACCGACAGAAAAAGATAGCTTCCCTATTGCTTGGTTTTGAGATTTTAGCTAATTCTACTGAAAATACATGAAGCTAAAATGCGCGGAACCCGATTACAGAAGAATCATTCCCAGTTCTCGTCAATATTGAATTTGAATGAGAATATCGCCAAATTAGACAGACATAGCCAAGTTAGCTTCGTATATGACAAAGTAATTTTGTCGTTAATTTGGCGATATATCTTCAATTGTCGCCAATCTTGGCAAGACTTTGACGTTGATGAATATAAATATACAGTGTTAAGCATGTAAGTGTTGAAACGATGCGATGGTTACAACAATGAAAGAAAATCTGGCGAAACCATATTTACTAAAACTCGTAAATTAAATCCGTTTATGGAAGAATCCTGCTGTATTGTTTCAAAATGTCAGCCACTTTATAATTTCAAACCATTTTTTAACCACCGCCATTTTTTAAGATAGAGGCAAAAAAAAATGCTCTGGAATCCTTGGAGCAAGACCGAACATTTAACGCAATTATTTTAGGATTTCTTATTTTTTTGTACTTCTTTCTGAAATTGATATATTTAAACGGCGATCACAGCGCCCTCTCCAGGCGCAATATCCTCAAATTAAACTGGGACCTGCAAGCTATAGCCAAAAACATATACAAACTATTTTTTTCAATTATCTGCATAACTTCTTACACTTTTCGATGATACAATAATGAAAACGGAACAAAAATCGCGATCACAGCGCCCCCTTTCGTGGAAATATCCCCAAATTCAAGTGGGACCTGCTGGCCATAGCCAAAAACATGGAATAAAATTTGGTTCAATATGAAGCATAACATCATACCCTTTTCGATGATACAATGACACAGACATCGGACAGAGAGACAGAGGGACAGACGAACGGATGGACAGACAGACAGAAACGAATTGTAATTTACAATAGGTGGATTGAACTTTGTGCCGTTATATTAAAAATAAATTATCAACGTCAAATAGCACAAATAAAAATATATAAAATGGCAAACAGCTGTTTTTGAGCCCCTAAAGCTTCATCATCAGTGCCAAATTTAAAAGACTAAAAACGATTCAAAAGTTTAAGCCATGTAAATATGCTTGCGTCTCTGCACGCGTCCAAGATTGAATGGCGGTGAATTTTTCAAAACAACAGCGGAGTCAGGAAATACATGTGACGTAGGAGACCAATAGAAGCGCCCGGCCAGACTGGCCCAGTTCAAGTACGGGGGAGAAGAAAGGGGGAAAGGAGGAAACGCTTTTGGGGAAACGTATCATATATGGAAGAATTCAGGCAACTTAGTTAATGATATGTCCAATACACTAAATTTTTCAAATGTCTGGCTACCTTTCATTTAATTCATTCTCTTCGTTCCCCCCCTTTCTTCTCCTCCGTACTTGAACTCGTCCAGTCTGGCCGGACGCTTCTATAGGTCTCCTACGTCACACGTGTTTCCGGAATCCGCAGTTGTTTTTGAGATACTCACCGCCATTCAATCTCGGACGCAAGCATATTTTATGGCTTAAACTTTTGAATCGTTTTTAATCTTTTAAATTTGGCACTGATGATGGAGCTTTAGATGCTCCAAAACAGCTGTTTGTCATTTTATATATTTTTATTTGTTCTATTTTACGTTGATAATTTATTTTTAATATTTTTAAAACGAATTGTAATCATGCTTTAAATGTGTATAAATCAATGAACAAGATAACTCTCAAGCAATACTTTCGGTTGAGCTCCCATTTGGCGAATATGTTGTCGCAAGAACTGAATAGATTTTCGTAAATTTCGTAGGACGGATTAGGTATCTAATCCATTTTAAAACCCTTTTAAAACCATTTTTCGACCAATTCAACAGGAACAAAAACCAACTAAATTAGACAGAGAATAAATGATAAATATTGCGGTGAGATAATCAAGCATTAGTAACAGTCTCCAGTTTCGAATCGGAAGTTCCAGCGTTCGAATCCATTCTGTTAGAAATTTATAAAAAAATATTATTATTGCTACTACCTAGGCCCGTATGCACATTCTCCAGTATTTGAAAAGTCCAATTGAGTCAATCAAGATTTTTTTTTTTCTAAATGGTAGTTAATGTATTTCCATAGTCCTTTACCGATGCTTTTTTTAAATTATCAATTCGCTCGTTTTTTATAAACAAAACTATATCAGATTTTTTGTTGAAATTTAATTAATAGCTCATTCATCATAAGTTTCATCGTCCTCCATCTTGTTGAAAATGAAATTTAAAAAAAAATAATAAACAGTCGGTCAAGGACAAGACAATAAATTATATATATTTTAACATGCGTTTTGTTTCACTGGATTCTGATGAAAACACTCAAAAAAATGACTGGAAATGTGAAATAGTACACGCAGCACAACATCGTGAAAAAACGATTCCAAAATGTGCTTTATTCAATAAAAATAATCCAAACTTGGCTTATAAAAATTCAAAAGATGTTTTTATTATAAAATAACGTACATATTTCTGTCTTGCTGCTAGACATTAAAAAAACTTCGTAAAATACATCTATGAAAAAATCCCATGCCCCCTTAACCCAGTTTAGGCCAGGAGAAGGACAGTCGTATACAATCCATGACTTTGAATTTTATTTTTCTTCGCTGAATTGTTTTATTTGAGTAGTATGACGATGTCTATATTTTTAAAACACGTTGATAAAAACGTGAAAAGTGTCTTCATAAACTTTACTACAGTATTTAATTTACAAGAGCACTACAAATAAAGGTTTTTAAAGATTTACATGGTGAATGATTTTCAGGATGATTTTAAAGTTTAATTTCGATTTCTTAGATAGCAGAACATCGGCCCTTTAGTTCTTCATTCGATAGTGGTTATATAAAAATTGCAGAATATATAAATTGAATACAAAGTTACGATTGAATACAAAGTTACAGAATTTCATGGAACCAGTAAATAAATGTTGAAGAACGTACAGAAACCTGAGATCATATTTTGATTAATATTGACTATAATTCCCAAATATCTTGAATGTAATCATAAAGACATATACAAAAAAAATAACTTTCAGTTTTTTAAACTTTTTCTGACCTTCGCCTAAAATGGATTAATGCAACTCAAAATATTATATGCTTTTTTCACTCTAAATAAATGTTACATCTTCAGCAAACTAATAAATAAGTAAATCTAATATGAAAACTATAAGGTAGAGTTATTAAAAATACCTATTATAAATACTTAGTGTTATAGAAAGAAAGCGAGATTCCATACAAAATGTTTGTTTCAATTTCTAAAATTTCTGTAATGCTTTATAACAATTTTGAGTATGATACTGAAACTCAGACATAATAACAGCCATAAAAATGGCAGTAAATCTCAGAAATGTTGAAATCGTTATTTTCTTTTCCCTATCATATTTAGTCATTTTACAGATGAAGAGAGTTTTCACAGATATTTTATCACCAGATAATGGCATTTTTCTATTCAACACAGTTCATATGTGGTGAAATTACATATCGCAGGAATGGTTGATATGATGAATCGCTATTCATAATGTATTTTAAAGGTATTACTGAAAATGATGGAAATAAAAGATATTTTGGAGACTGGATAAACAGTTACTCTAAATGACTGCAAGTTAGATAGACTTCAAAAGAGATAGAAAAAAAGTGGATTTTGAAATGGGTTTTAGTTGTTGAAAGGAAACACATAAATGAATTTTTATTTTCGAGATAACTTCTTTACACATTTTTGAAATACATTTTTCGTTTCAACTTAGCATGTCTTACTATTTTGATCAATATTTAATCATTACTATATCACCTTTTTGGATCCAGTACAGAGAAAATAACAGTCAGATGAGGTCAATAACCCCAAATCAGAATTAAATAAAAATTATATACATAAAAAAAATCTCTTCATTCTAATAAATGATTCATTCAACAATATTTTATATGCATGATTGACATTATATTTATTTTACAAACATGTTTGAAACACTTGAAATTCACAGAATTTCATTCTTAGAAAGAAATGTTAAGGCACTTTAAAGTAATCAACAACTGCCTCATATCCCCTTGCTAAATATTTTGTTAAACGTTTTTATTTTCTTTCGGTTTCCAATTTATGCACCATTCGTAATTCTAGTTCTTTTGTAAATCAAGTTAGAAACTCGCCCCCACCTTCACCTCTCTCTCTCTCTCTCTCTCCCTCTCTCTTTGTACATGGTTTCTTTCTATGTTCCAGTATACAGATTACGAAATAAACCAAAATATTGAGTTATTCATTATTTGTTTAAAACACAAAATGATTTTCAATTTTCAAATCACTTTTTTTCAGATGGTTTAGCGATGGGTAATCCTCTAAGTCTTTTTCTGGATGATTTGTACGAGGGCTGTTATTTTTCAATCTCCGATGGGCTATAAAAAAGTCTACTTTACATAACATAATAATTTTATCACCAAAAGTACAGAAAGGTCTTACTTATTTTTCTACATAATCGCCAAAACAGTTGAGGCAAGTGTCATATCGTGACACGAGCTTCTCGATGACTTCTTCAAAGAAGTCAGTCGCCAGTGAGAGAGATACATCTCGTGCGATTGTGCACAAAGCAGACCTTGAAATTTTTGGAAAATCTTCAGAAAGTTCACTGATTGTAAACCTTCGTTTGTCTCTGACCACCTGATCAACACGCATAGCGAGGCCTACAGTAGCGATAGACTTGCACCCTTGTCCACCATTATCATGGACGTCGATTCACCCTTCTTTAAATTTTCTACACCATTCCCGTACACTACCATCACTCATAAAGTTTTCACCGTGCACTTTTCAGCAGCACTACGTCCTTCTGCATGCAGAAAATGGATTATACTCCGTAACTCACATTTGGCGGGAGTATCGATCGTAGAGACATGTTCAATAACCCATACCGCGGTTACGACTGACGCATTGTAACCGAGAATCGCAAACGTTGTGGTGGGTAAGCTGCGCAATCGCGCAACGTGGAGATCTGGCGTCTCCACGCGTATTTCGTGCGTACTCGGAGGTTGAAAAAAAAGCAGCCCTCGTATATGCATTACTTTGAAGTTAAATTATTTAATCTTATTAATTTTCCGTTTTATTGTAAATGTGGATTATTCCTCTGTGCTCCTAGACCCATCTATTTATGCTTTGGAAAATGCGTTAACTATTTTAAACTGAATAGATCCTATATTTATAGTCAACGATTTTTCGAGTGTACCTTACATCTCACTTTTCTGGGTTGATTTAATGCATCACAGTGCATCACTTCCGGCTTAATCTCATTTGTTGTTCGTACATGGTGATATTTATTTGTGTTGTTTTCTCTCATTTGGGTTTTCGACTTTCAGTTTCATATATTTCGGGGATGTCATTTTTGGTTTTATTGACACTGATGATGTGGGTCCAAGTTACTAATGAAACGTAAGTATGTTCGTTTTCATTCTGCTTCATTTGGATACTGTGTCTTTTAAACGTTGGTTATATTGTGTATAACAATTATTTTCCTTGATAAATAAATTAAATAAATACTAGATGGAACCCGTCAAAACGTGACGGAAAAAAATACTATAACAATATCAGTAAAATAAGCTTCTTTATTATTTGAGTAGGGCTTTGTATGAAACAGTCTTTCAAATATTTTATTTAGAAAAATCTCCCCCCCCCCCCCAGTGAAATGCTATTTCCGATGCAAACTCCAAATGAACACTCCGTAAACAAATGTGTAATGCAAATCAGTTTGACATTACCACCATATTCCCCACGACAAAAAAAAGGTCATGGACCTATAAAGTATCATACAAATAGTCCTATCATAAAGTATCATACAAATTTCCTACTTTCATCTCATATTCAGTAAATAAAAGAACATAGTATAAGCACCCCCCCCCCTGTGATAATGCAATCGAATGAGCTCCTATGCGCAAATGTATTGCATCTGCCCAAAGGCACCGTTGAAATTCTACGTTAAAAAAAGTTTTAAAATGTTTAAATTAAAAGTTTTAAAATGTCCTCTTTAATCGTTGTTCGTTTCAAATCCGTATCTTCTAAAACGCATCCATTGTTTTAAGCTAATCAATTTTTATGTAAAAATGAAGAATTTTTGTTAAAAATAATAAATTAATATGCAGATGAGGGAGAATTTTAATGTTTTCAATTGTAATTTATTTGTATGGTTTCTTCTATCCCTTTACATAATCAGGATGATTATTCCTTTTTCATCACAGTCGGTCTCTTATACAGTTAAATATCCAATGGATCTTTAAAAAAAGAATAAATAACAGTTCCTAGCATATTCTGATTCAACATATACATCAAAGAATTCAACATATCAATTTTATGTTAATCATAAACTAAAAATAGTTTTTTTTTCTTTTGACAGATTTTATATTAGCGCCAAAATACTCTATCTTATGGATAATCTGATCTTATGATTTATCAGGTTTTTATGATTATTTTTTTTCCACTTTTCATGAAGGTTAGGGATACCTATTTTCAATTGTTGCAACTTTCCAAGGGGCTATTTTAAATTATTAAAACAAACGGATGGTCATTGTTGAGATAGAATTGAAAAATATTTCATGCTTGAAAATTATTTAAAAAGTCGTTAAATTAAGCGGCAGATTTCAAATAAATTTCAATCAAAAGCTAATTTTTTTTTCTAATTGAGGATGTAAGAATTGAAATTGTAAAATGTAGTAAAAAAAAATAAATTTTTAGTATTTAGAAGTGATGTAAGCGCGATGAAAGCTAAAGCGATAGTGCCGTTTGTTGTCACAACCGTTATACATTTCTAAATATTGCCACTGTGTTTTGGTTGGCGTCCAAAAGTAGACTACCATTTTTTGACATCGAAAGAAAAATTCACAGTGAAAGAAATAAGACTTTGCCGCTAATAAGGAACTGTTAAATGAACTTATAACAAATCTACCAAAATAATTCCTATAAAATATTAGCCTTACATTGTTTATTCTAGCTAAAAATACAATTTTTTCAAGTTTTTTTTTTCCTGAAATTCTTTACTTTTGTGAATTTTTTTATTAAAAAAGGAAATCTTAATAATTTAAATCCTATAATTCCTATAACTTAATCCTATAATTAAAAAAAAGTAATTGGTAACATGTAATCAAGGTATGCAATCAAGATGAAGCAACCAATAAAGGCTCCAGTTCTAATCTTTAAAATTAAAAATTGAAATATCAGTTAATATTACGCCATGTTGACCCAATCATATAAATTTTTCTTTTTAGTTTTATCAATGTTAAAATGCATTTCAAGCTAAGCATAACGTCATTTTCACCGGTACAAACTTTTCACACGTACATTTATGCTTAAGCACCATGCATACAAATAAAAATATATTTTGCATTTAATTGTAATGAAAAAAAATAGCATCAACAAAGTTATAATGCTTAATGATAAAATAAACCCAATGGACAATATTTCCGTGACGTCACAGTAAATATGAATTTTTATTTGCTTATAAAACACACGGATAAATATTTTTACCAAAATACTTAAACATTTTAACTATATTTTAACTTACAAATTAAAAAATTCGGCCTAAAAGTCACGTGCTTTTAATATTTAATATTTATTTTTTATGCTCGCAATCATTGAGTTCAGAAAATAAACTCTGTACGTCGCAACAGTGGGCGTTAATCCGATTGCCGACTTTATGACGTCATAAGCAGAAGTAAAATTTTAATTTAAGATTACGGCTAATTAATTAAATTTTCGAACAAACGAATGTACGATAACAAATCTGTGACCAAATATCTTTCATTTAAAAAAAGAATGATGTAATTTGATGTAGTAGTTTGTTCTCACGGATTGTCGAAACAAAACGCTTAGCGTTTTGAATATATAGATAAAGAAACAATACACAGCAATTCAAAATGACGTGTACTAAAATTTTTGCAGTTAAAAAGAAAAAAAACAGCAAAAAAAAACTCTGCAGACTCTGCTACCTGTTTTGATTTTGGAAATTTCTGTAATGCTTATAACCATTTTAAATATGATATTTGGAAACCAAACTTAATAACAGTCATAAAAATATCAGTAAATCTCAGAAATGTTGAAACTTTTTTCATCATTATTTTCTTTTCGCCATCGCATTTAGTCATTTTACAGATAAAGAGAGTTTTCACAGTTATTTTATTATCAAATAATGGCACTTTCCTATTCAACACAGTTGATATGTGGTGAAATAACATATCAAAGTAAAGTGTGATATCATTCAGGATATTACTATTCTGAAAATATTTTAAAGCTATTCCTGAAAGTGATGGAAAGAAAAGATATTTTGAAAACTGAAAATAATAGTCACATTAAAAGGCTATAAATATCTTAAACTGCGAAAGAGCGTTTTAAAATAGGTTTTAGCCTGAAAAAAGAAAAATATGATAAAAGATGTGCTATTATATAATTTTCAACTACACTGTTTTTGCTTTAATTCATCACTTGTTTTTACATGCCTCATTAATTTATTATACTTAATTACTTTATGCTCTTTGTAGAAGCAATCTTAATAATTAAATACAAATAACAATAAAATATATTTTAATATAATCTGTTTCAAGAAAAGAAGGAAAATTTAAAAGGATATTCTGAGCATAATTGAACGAATTCTATTTCGCTAAAAGATTTGTCATAGGACAAAAGTGGACAATTGCATAATGCAAAAGTGGCAATTGGATCTCTTACATCTTTTTTGAGTTAATTGGACTGCTATGGAAAAAATATTTTAACAAGAAAACTTACTATTCTTCTCTGCAATCCTGAAACAAGATAGAGAGGCATGTGAGGGGAGAGGGGGAGGAAGTCGAAATGAAATTTTGCGCTCCTATAAAATTTTCAAGGATATTTATATGAAAATTTTAATTTATTCTGTCTTTGTAATAATTTAATGCTTTATGTTATGTTAATGTGTTATAAAAGTATTTAAAAAGTAATAAAATTTCTAACATAATGAAAATGCAAAATCGTGCTCATATAACTATGAATTCACATGAACACAGTATCCACATTATACACAGTGTCTAAATTATTTTTTAAACAAATTACAAGTTTTTCCAAAATGTCCTTTTATGAAATTCGGCAGAAGCATTTTATTTACTATTTCTTTAAAATCCAGTGATGATCCAAATTCATGTCCTACAGAAAGAAGCGTTAGTATTAATACTATTTCCTGAGACAGGTTTGATCCGACAAGTTTTTTAACAGCTTTTGTTTGCTGAACGATATTTCACAACTGCTATTGGCAATTCAAAAATAATATTCAGGCTGTGTCTAAAATAAATATACACTTCGTTAATGTCATTAGTCAGTATGTTTTAGAACAGTAAATCTGTCACCGTTTTAAGATGGGTCAGGAATCATTCTACGAAATGAGAAAAATTCCTTTACAAAACCAGATTCATTTTTATTTATTGAATATGTAGGGTTTCCTTTCTTATTGTTGACTAACAGTTAATTTCAATATTACTATTTTTAGAAATATAGTTCTCATTGGAAAGGATTTTCTAATGTTGTTCTTTATCATATGAAAATCCCTTTACGTCAAATTAGTTTTTTTTTTTTTAATCAAATTACAAAATCTATTTTTTATAACATCCCTGAGAATAAATATGGATATAAATTATAGTTAGAATAAATATGGGTATAAATTACAGTTAGATTCCTGGATATAAATTATACACTATAAAAAATCAGCGTAATGTTCCTGACGTTTACTGTGTAACATTCCTGCGTTTTCTTGGATTATTTCTGCTGATACCCGAATACCGAGAAATCTGGTGTAACATCTTCCACAATGTTGTGTAAGTTTTCGGATTATTTGAGAAAGTGGAATTTACTGATCAACTGTGAAACGTTCCATCTGTTTTGTGTGTAACATTCCTTAGTTTTCTCAGGTGTACTTTTGAACTTTAGTGCAACTTTTCGGAATTATTGTAAAAGAGAAATTATCGGTGATCGGTGATCGGTGATCGGTGAGCAAAATTTGCTAGCACACAATTTCCAGCTTTTTTGTCTGTAAATTAATAGATGTGTCGTATACTTTTTTGCTGCAAAAATGGCTGAATTCACTGTACATTTTACAGCTAAACAGACTGATAATTTTTCTTTTTTTTATTATATAGCAAATATAACTTCTACCAGCACATTCTCTCAAACAAACAGTAAAAAGAAAAATGAATGTTTATTTCTTGGTGAAAGGCGAAAACATACTTTTTCTGTATTGGCTACTCTCTTCCGTTTCCGAAGAAATATTTTTTCATTTCAATTAAACATTTCGTAATATTGCTTTGAAATCGTACAACTAAGTGAATTTGCTCAATCCTATATACCAAATGTTAAACTTATATACGCATTCTTTTTACATTGATGTCATGATTACAGCTTTTAAATTTTCGCAAAAATTTATCATTGCCAGTTCGAAAGAGAAATAACTTGTGTAGTACTCCAAAAATCATATTCGCTTCCATCGACTTTGCTACATTATCACATTGAGCAAAATTTAAGTAGCGCGCCATGTGGATACAGACCGAACAAAACTCATAGAGAGAAGATGGGTTTTTTTTTGGGGGGGGGGGGGAGAAGGGGGCAGGGGGAGCGATAATTCGAAACCATATTATAATATATATAATCACTTTTACTCTCAATCATGCTTTCCCCTTTACCGTTTAGTTACTTTAAAACATCTAGAAACATCTTTAAGCAGCAATCTCTAAAATGAATGAAATTCATTGAAGCCGAAGTCACTAACGTACATATGAGCACTGCACGCACATGAAAGCCAAATACGTCACTTACATCCCAAAACTGAAATGTTTTCAGAGATTTTGAAAAACATTTGCAATTTCATGCCACCTCTTTAGATTTAATTTATGTCTTTTGTTTAATATATTTATTTATATGTTGTCTTAGTAAAATTTCCATAATAATACATATTCTTATTTTGTTTAATATTCTTAATCTTGGTTACAATTTAACGGAAAAGTGCCAAAGTGGTACATGCATATAATTTTGTGAAATCTACTTAATTTTTCTGAATAAATAAGTTTTATTTCGATTAATTAATTAATGATAATTTGTTGATATTTTTTTATTTTAACCCGTTCGCAGCGAGTGTTTTTTTTTTTTTTTTTCTTTTAATTTTTTGGCACTTTTATCCGAATAGTAGATTCTATCTTATTTAATCGCAGAAAAATTTGTGATGACGTAAGGTTAAAAATAGTTTTAGGAAAAGTGTTCATATTCAACAAATTGTATACCCCATACGGCACACAATTGTCCCTCTCGTTAAGAAAGTGTTAGCGACTGAAAACATTTCAAGTAATTATAATTAATAAATATTAATTTATATTACCTGTCTACATTTTCATATGAAAAGATTATACATGGAAAGTTAAATTTTTATATTTGACGTTTTGGTACATTTCCGTTAGCCAGACAAAGTGCTAACGGAAAAGGAAAAATATATCCCTGGATACAGCAAACTCTCTAAGCAGCAATCTCTAAAATGAATGAAATCACTTTGTTTTGACAACTGGATTAGAAAGTTAATTGTTCAAACAAACGGTTTTATATTGTTACAAAAGTGGAGATCGTGTGATTGATAGCCAATTGAAAATTATCCTTCAGACATCGCACTATATTTACTTTACGAATATTCCAGAAGTATCAGGAATTCACAAAATATATGAAAACAAAGAACCAATTGCGTTAAATGCCTAGGCTGTTAAAATGAGATACGGTAGAATGCTAGACAACATCAGAATATCATTTCAATGCAGACTTCGAAAGTCTCATGACGCATTCACGTTCATTTGAAAATCAACTGGCTAATTTCAACATATCTATGAACAGACATTTCTCGTAAAAATAGAAAATGAAATGGAATAGAGAGACAACAGTATATATATTAAAATAAATGGTCACCATAAAAATGGCTCAAATAAAAATATGTAAATTAAAAAACAGCTGTTTCGGAGTCTCTAAAGCTCCATCATAAGCGCCAAATTTAAAAAGATTAAAAACTGATTTAAAAGTTTAAGCCATGTAAGTATGCTTGCGTCTCCGCACTGCTAATTTACATATATTTATTTGTGCTATTTTTACATTGGAAATCTATTTTAATATAACGGCACAAAGTTCAATACACCTATTTTAAATAAGCAGTGTATATATTGAGATAGATGTATATACGCAGAGGACGTAAATAATTAAAGTCCACCTATTCAGAGCTGTCTATAGTCGAAAATATTTATCAGAAAAATGTGAATTTTGTAATGCGTGTGAATGAAGGAAATCGAAAGACATTTAGCAGAAAAATAAATGAATTTCAAAAATGTCCACCAGAGGGCGTTTTCTGAAAAAAAAATCTACATTTATGTAAACTCTAGGAATTACGTGATGTATCTGCTCGCGCAGAATGGAAATGTTAAATATAAAGACGCAATAAATCGCTTGTCAGTCTCGTGCTTTTTCTCCGGAAAATGTCGTGCAGTTTAGCTCAAGAACAGAATTTCCTGTCACCTCCCAACATTTCCAAGAAATTGCTTCGCGTGACTGTTGAACATGCTATTTTGTTATTCCCAACGGTACTTGACAATAATTGTCAACACATTGAACAGTATTTGTCTTGATAAACCAGTTCTACAGTGTATAAGTTTGTATTTTGTTAATATATTGAAAAAAAAAACAATAATACGCCCTCTGGTGGCCATTTATGAAACTTTTTTTTCCTGCTAAATGTCTTTCGCATCCCTTCGTTTAGCGATGAATTCCAAATTTCATACTTTTCTGCTGAATAGTTTCGACTACAGATAGCTTTGAGTTGGTGAACTTTAATTATGTACACTCTGTGTATATATATAGTCATAAATCATATATATATAGTCATAAATCAAACATTTACAGTCATAAATCATATATATATATATATATATATATATATATAGTCATAAATCATACATATATATATATATATATATATATATATATATATATAGTCATAAATAATCATAAGAATTAAGATTTCTATATTAATGAGCAAGAGAAGAAGACATGATTATTCGAAGGAATGACAGTACAATTTCAAAAGCCTTGTGCGGAATCAGGCAGATAGGCTTGGCAGTAGCATATGTCCTCACTTTTCATTTGCTTATTTTCTTTATGTTTGTACTAGTTATTATGCTTTTTAATGCACTTTATTGTATTTTCATGCTACATATCTCATGAAAGTTTCTTATCCAGTGTAAAAAGGTATTTAAAAAATGAGAAAAGATTAAATAAATAAATAAAATAATATGATAATCACTTATATAAGTAGCGTAACTAGAAAAACAACTAAAAATAATCTGAGGATAAAACATAATCACCGCGCATTATTTCATATTTTCAAGTATACAATAATTAAAATGAATGAATAAAACCTCTTCCCCTCCTGCTAAAAAATGTAAATGTATAAGTCTAAAAAACAAACATTCGAAATAAATTAATTTGAATTGCATGTTTAAATTTCATTTCATTAAAAGAACAAAAATATAATTAAGGGCTTAAAATGTCATATCTTTTATTCATATTTCTTATTTCCCTAAAAGTAACAAGCTTTAATTCAAAGATATTTAAAACTTATTATTACTTTCATTTTCAACAGTTGAAAAAAATTACACTTTTGAAAAAAGAATCAAATGTCATTTTTTTAAAGAATATTTTTTTGATTACCTTCAATATTCTTATAAAATTTCAGCTTTTAAAAGTACAATGCATTTATCTTTCTTTCTATCATAACTTTATTTTATTTTTAAAATCTTAATTTTGATTGAACGTTTTGTGTAATTAATTTTATACTGGAAAAAAATAATAATTAAAGTCACGTAACGTAAAAAACAGTGCAAAAATATAACATAATCGTAAGACCAGTTTTTAAAATAATATTATTTTATTAGAAGCAAGGATTTTTTACACATTCTCTTTGTATGGCTTAGTAGTTTAATATTTCAATTTCGATTATTCATAAAAATACTGCTATAATATCTGAGACACGCATTGACATTACAAATAATCTGATTAAAAAACAAGAAGGATTTCTACACGACATCGGGGATGGGTGCAGGGTTTGCGGAAATGCAAAGACTCTACCAGCCAATGTGACTGGTAAATCAAATTTTCCACCAGCTAGTTGCATAAATCTACCAGCGATAAATCAAAGGCGAATAATACGTTTCATAACATAGTTTTCAAGATGTATATTTTATAAACAGAGAACGGATCAAATAATACATATTCTATAATACAAATTTTATTTGAAGTTATTTGAAAGAAAATCTTCTTTTATTGATAGAGTGCTTAATTTGAGTATCATTAAACTGTAAAACCGCATACACGTTTCTTAATCTATTAAAATATAATATAACCACACTACAATAACCTCTTTAGAGTTGAACATTATTCCGAAAACCCTTCTTTAACTTTATAAACTACAGAAACCAATATATTTTTTTTTATTTAAAGGACATTTCTAAAAAACAAAGTTTTTTTGCTGCCGCTGATTTTAAAAGAACGTTTCCGCGTGCTATTTATACTGTATTAAAGCGTTTACTCAACCTGGAATATAACTATTTCCAATTCAATTAATTGTCATACAATGTTCCACAAATATGTTTTACTGATAATCATGCTAAATTAACAGTATTAACATTAACATTAATATTATTTTGTTACCCTTGCATGTACAAATCCAATGATACAGGTGAATATGTTTAGTTGAATATTGAAAGTATTTTAAAAACCGATATTCGTTTTGAGAGAACTGATTAATACACTATAAAATGTACTCGGATACGCGTCCTAAAATCAGTGGCAGCAAAA
This sequence comes from Maratus michaelseni, assembly GCA_963931845.1. NCBI lineage: Eukaryota > Metazoa > Arthropoda > Arachnida > Araneae > Salticidae > Maratus > Maratus michaelseni. The sequence goes on along the minus strand of OZ007587.1, from coordinate 302,676,781 downwards.
GAAACTTTCTTTTTAATAATAATTCATTAACCTTTAAATACACGGATGGTTTATACAAACATATAGATACGGGTGGCTCACTCTAAGCCTAAAAATCAACTTTTAATGATATTCTTGTTTAAGAGGCTACTTCACTCAGGCAAAAACACCCGCTTGCTAATGTTGATCCTATGGGGGAAATATTTTACGATATCTCGTTCGCATTTCAATATTTTTAAATGATTTTTAAATTCATTGGATAGCTTAGGTCAATCTCTATGCATCCCTTTTTGTACTTTTTCGATTATGATTACAAGTTTTTTTCATTAAGATACTTTCGGAACCGATTTCGAAAGTGAAAGTATCCTCAATAAAATAAACTGCAACCAAAATCGAAAAAGTTTAAAAGAGCCTGCATAGAGATCGATCTCAGCTATCCAATGCAAAAAAAATCTTTTCAAAATATTGAAATGCGAACAGGATATCTTAAAATATTTCTGACATAGGATTAACATTAGCGAGCGGGTGTTTTCGTCTGAGTGAAGTAGCTTCTTAATGTCATGGTCAGTAGTAGTATAAAAGTAATAAACATTAAAGTATTAAAAAAGACTAATTAAATTATAATTAACAGTATAATAATAGAATTACTACATACACGGTTTGTAGTAATATAAAAATAGGGCAGTGTACTCCATGTGGCCACACCTATCAAGACTGCTCGTCAGTGAACTTCCCCAATTCCCTTTCCTAATGTTAAACTTATGGACGTAAGATGCATTCGTATTTTTAAAATATATGCTCAGGAAATTAATATTTTTAATTTCTGTTTGCTTTGTACTGTTTTTAAAGGCTGTTTCCTTTTTTTCTTAACTGTCGAACATTTTCTAAAATATACAGGGCGTCCACGTATAACCTGACCGACCTTTATTTTCGCAACCGTTGGTCCTAGATGCATACTTCCAATTACAAAATGGTTTAAATAAGGTAAAGAATTATTTTTAAAGCGATTTGGGTCAAGAAAAGTATTTATTAAAAAATTACGAAATTTAAATTTTTATACGGTCCCCCGGTCCTATAAGTGATATTTAGTAAAAATTTACTGTGACACTAACAAGTAAGACAAGAAAAGTTCCATTCATATAAGATTAAAACTGACCGAGTAATAGCTGTTTAAAGTTGGAGTATATTTTTTGCTGCGAAATAGGGGTCATTCACAAATGTAGTAGAGATATAAATAATCGTCAGATATATAAAAAAAAATAGTTGTGAGCAAAATTAACATTGCAATCTAATATAAATGAGAAATCTATAATCATTCTACATATTAATGCAAAATATACAATTTGTACTGAACATATAAGAGGATAAAAATAACAGAATTTTTGTTAAATAAAAGGATGAAAAACAACAGCCTCAATTCTTTACAAAATGGTACAGATTTTAAAATGCTGTTAGATTACACTGTCTTTCAAAATTTGGGTTGTGACATGTTTTTTATCTTTTGAGAATTGATTATTATGTATTTTTTAGCGCTCAATCTGAAAATGACTTTAAACCATCACGTCAGGATTTTTCTCAAATCGCAAATTTCAAAGTTAAAAAGCTCAAAATTAAAATTGATCCCCAACCTCATCGGACCTGAGCTGTTTAGCTGTAAGAAACCCAGTAAAGACAAAAAATTGAAAAAAATATTAAATTAAATAAAATTAAACTGAATAAAAAAGTCTTGCATCTATTTTATAGTATCAGATTTTTCGCTATTTTTTAACCTTGAAATTTACGATTTGCGGAAAATCCTGACATGATGGTTAAAAGATAAAGTAATTTTTTTATTCAGCGTTAAAAAAATGCATGAAACTTAATTATAAAAGCTAAAAAACACAACCACCGCATGTTTATGTTATCTAATCTAAAACTCTTTCTTAAACTTGTTGACTGTAATCTATCCGAATTTTTTTGTGTTATCCTCTAATATAAGTATGTATAAGATGGTAAGTGTCGAAAATTATAATAATATTACATTGTCATCGGATTTAAGTCAGTATGTAAAATTTAACTTCGATCGGACTTTTGAAAGTGAGTTAAAGTTCGAGTACAAATTTTAAACTCGAAAGACGATCGTTGCAAGTTAAATAAAACCTTATGAAAATAACATAATTTTTTGTTAAAAGAAATCATAGCCTCGAATCCTTACAAAATAAAACATATGTTAAAATACAATTCTTTAACTAATCTGAAACTTAACTAATAAAAGTTAACTCAATCGTAATAGTTATACGATTTCTTTTAAAGCGCAGATGCGTTGAAATAAGTTCAAGTACTTTATATACGACCCCTGAAAGCATAGCCGAAATCATCTGTTTTAAGATGCAAAAAAGTGGTATAAGTCATGCATTTCAAAGTTTCATAACTCGGTCAATTTTAATGTTAGATGAATGGGACTTTTTTTGTCTTACTTGTTAGTGTCACAGTAAATTTTTACTAAATATTACTTATAGGACCGGAGGACAGTATAAAAATTTAAATTTCGTAATTTTTAAATAAATGTATTTCTTGACCCAAATCGCTTTTAAAAAAACTCCTTACCTTATTTAAACCATTTTTGTAATTGGAAGTATGCATCTAGGACCAACGGTTGCGAAAATAAAGGTCGGTCAGGTTATACGTGGACACCCTGTATATTTAATTTTATGTGAAGTGTTAAAATCTTAGTCAGTTTTGCTAAGATTTTAACACATAAAATTATAAATTAAACGCATATTTTAAACATATTTTGACAACAATTTAAAAAAGGAGACATTCTTTAAGAACAGTATACAGAAATCAGAATTTAAAAATATTAATTTCCCGAGGATATATTAAAAATAGACGAATGCATCCTACGCCCATACGTTTAACATTAGTGAGGGGAATCGGGAAGTTTACTGATGAGCAACCTTAAAGCTTAAATATCAAATATTTGATGCTAAAAAACAATAGTGGTTAATCATACATATTATTTCTGTTGTCAACATCCCTTTTTCTAAGCGAATAAAAAACGCAAAACGATAAATAAGATACCACATGAAAGGATTTTCAAGCGGTTTCTGACATAGTACACTCACATTTGGTTAAAACATGCACTGTCATTAAAAAATGCAATTAATTAGAAATTAAATCGGCATTGTTTTCATAAATGAAATGAAAGGATTTCCTCAAATTTGTGTTGCCACAAAAATTAAATACCGCAACAGCGATTATAAAAAAAAAATGTTCAATAAAGATAAAGTGATTCGTTGTTGCTGCACGGTTTATATATATATATATATATATATGATTAAAAAGCAAAATTAAAATTAAAATACTCAATTTATTTTTCTTTATACCATGTTTTTTCCTAAAAATGTGATGTCATCCTTTAATTCAGTTAGAATTTTTTTTTTTTTTTTTTTTTTTTTTTTTTTGGCGTTTGCTATCTTCGGTCAGTTTTTACTGTAACTTTGATGGAATAAATGAGTTAATATTCTGGTTTGACTAATTTTGTTTGCAGATAGTTTTAGTCCTTATTATTATTTTTTTTTTAACCTGCATCTAAAAAATAACAGACATTGCTAAAAATCATTACACTGCAGTACGAAATCTTCGCACGGATTTACTGGTGCCTAGTAATAGTGTAAAAGTAATAAATATTTTTTTAAGTAAATTTAGAAAGAAAATAGAATAATTTACATGAAAGTGAGCACAGAAAATTGCGAACTTCAACTTTAACATTAGGTGGAAAGAGAATAAAGGAAGTGTTGATGTCAGTCACGTAATTACTTTGGTATTTCCAATTGTTTGTTTTTTCTCTGAGTGGTACACTAAGCACGCCGTCCGTGTCTTTAAAGTCTAAAACTAAAAAATACATAGGTTTCTAAGGTTTCTAAAGATAAAGAATGTATTTCGGAATCGGGGGTAACTCGGAAAAGGTTATTGTATACTTTCATTCGTGGCTACATTATATTTTGTTAGATTAAGAAACATTTGTCTTCTTTTACACTGTAGTTTTATCAACACATTAATTTCATTGCATTTCTCCGTACATAAATCAAGGTGAATAGAACTTTCATTTTAGTTGGCTAAAATAAAATCATCTAACACATCTTCCTGGAGCTCAATGGGAATTACGATTCGTGAATAAAAATGTATGTTCCATGGAGCTGCACTGATAGGGATTACAGATATTATAGTAAAGAAGAAATATTCTGAATTTTCTTTGGCAGTTATTCTAGAAAATAACGATAAAAAAAAATTATTTTGCCTCAGTGCGCCAAAACGTAATTCACATTCATCCGCACATAATACGTCACTGGTAGAAAATATCTAAATGTTGCAAGCAGATTTTTTTTTCTTTTTTACAACGCTCTGATTTTTTAAGAATTGGTTCGCGAATTGATAACTCTCCATAGTGGCTTGTATGAATAAAATTTTACTAGCCATATCTCGATTTCTACTCGTTATTTGGCAAGAGACGAATCGCATTTTTTAAGCTTTGTATGTATTGCAGTACACTAGTTATACTATAATCATATACCTTTGACTTCAAATACCATCAAACGGAAGTCAAACAATAAATTCTGTCATATAAAATGTCTCTGTATAAAAATACATTATTGCTATACCTTTAGGTGAAAATAAAATTTAAAATTTTTTGTTTTTAAAACTATCAACTAATTGACAAATATTTCGTACTAGTTATCAATTAGTCGATTGTGTTAAAAATAAATAATTAAAGTGTAATTACTCATCCATAGTTTGTTGGAGTTCCTTTACTTGCGGTTTATTCTCTTGTGCTGTTTCAAATAACAGTCCAGGTGTCATGGCCGAGTGGTTGTTCTGAGCGAATATTGTGTTGCTTGGAATGTCGTCCACATAGTTCAATTGGAAAATCATTGGCAATTAAAGCCAAAGGTTTCGGTTTCGTATCCCGGCCTGTACACATTTTCGCTCAGAGGGGAAATTTTTAAATTATTATTATTATTTATTCACATTATTATTTAAAAAATCTAATGTGGCGGAAAGATACATTTCTTTTTTTTTTTTGGTAATACATTAAGTCATTATGATACGGAAAAGAAACAAATGTTTTGACTTCATATACTGTCAAGCAGAAGTCAAATAAAACGTCCTGTCATATGAGGGGTTAAAATGACAGTGTAGTAAGTCAAAAATCTGAAAAATCTAGATAACCATATTTTCATTGCATTCATATATTCATTACATTTATTTTCATTACATTCATATATTAATTTCTGATCAGTGCGACAGTCAAATAAATCATAGTTTACTTAGGGAGACGCCAGAGTGCAAAACAAGTTGGACCATTTAATGCAACGACAATACGACAAGTTAAAAAAAAAACTTCATTTCTCAAATTAACTATATATTGACTTACTCCACCGTCATTCTAACCCCCTCATATATGAAAAGACTTTATATAAAAATAAAGGATTTCTATACCTTTATTTAAAAAACAAAATTAAAGAGAAATAGTGAGCTTTAAATTTCTTTAAAAGGCAGTAAGGGAACCGCTTTTTTGTGTTACTATGCATAAAAACTACTGTATACGTAGAGTTCGCTTAAATAACTTTTTTTTCCCTTGATTTATCTAACTTGTATGTATAATACATTTGTCCTTGTTACTGGAAGATTTGATTCATTTAAAGTACATAAAAGTCAAAGTCGTTATTTGTTATTTGAACAGTTGCCTGGTTTAGAACTTAAGAATTTACATGTGACATTTTCTGAAGAAATGAGATAAAAGCGGAAATTGATAGTAGATTATAAATAAAAATGTTTGTGCCAGGTGTTTGTAAGAGCACTTTGAAACACTGTAGTATTCGACCTAATTTTTTACTCCAAATATGTATTTTAATAAAAGGAAGTATTTGTGTGCATGTTATGTCTGCCTGTAAACGATAATAATCAGAAAAATCTATCCTATGTAGAAATCTGTAAACTTTGTTTCAAAAAGCTGATGAGAGGTTCTAATGCACCTGGCATTCAGGTTTTCCTTTTTTTTTTTAATTAGAGTTTTTGCTATGGTGAAAAAGTGTACTTTCGCGTTTTTATTTTATTTTATATTAAATTATATTATTTTATGTTCCAAGCTCACCAGCGAAATTGATCCAGCATCACAAGTAATCCAAATTCAATTTTTAAGAACAACATAGTACATTTTATTTTGAATTCATACAGTGATTTTTAGAATTGTTGCAATTTCATTTGTAAATTCACTATTTGTATAAAAAATGAAAACATTGTTTTTTTATTAAATGATTTGTATCAAATGTTTTTCATCCTAACTCCACTGCAGGGAGAAAACTTTTCGGAAGCGTTAAAGAAATTTCAAAAGATGTGAAGTATATTTTTTTTTTCACGTATTTTTAAATAAATTAATAGAAGTCGGCTTACCACATGCTTTTGATTCGTCCGGAAAATAAAGAAAGAAAACGTTTCCCAGTGTCTAATTCCAAACTGATAGTAAGCCAAAGTGGTTGCAAAGTGGTTTAGGAGAGACGGTCTCTTTCATTCCTTTTGATGTTATTTTCATACAATTAAATTATAATTTTTCATATTTAACAAAGATTTTTCAACAAACTTTACGTTTTTTTTTTTTTTTTTTGCAAAGACATTTAGAATTATTATTTTTAAGTAGCCGCCACTGGCGACCAGTTTGGTCTCCCTTAAATGTATGTTAAGCATTGTAACACGTTACTTTTATTCATAATATATTTTTTTCCCTTAATCCTTCACTAAACCGAAAGATTCTAATAGACAAATCAAGAACTTTTGCGATCATGGTAGCATTTTGCATATTTTTTGTTGTTATGTATTTCATCTTCCATGATAAAAACCACTTAACCCACTTAAGCATTTGTCCTTCATGTCCGTTTGCTTATCAGTTGCAATATGTTCGCTAAGGCGGAGATTCTTAAACATATTAAGTAATTTTTCGTAATTGGGTTCATTGCCAATTGGCGTATTTTAGTTAATACGATTTGATGCAATGAAGTCTATTTTGTGAAAGTCTTTAATGATATCCACATTTACACTGAACCATATTGTTGCTAATATTTGTTTTTGTTTTTCGTTATCTTTGGCTGTAGACTCGATTGCGAAAGATTATAAAATCTATCATTATTCTCATCTAAAACGTCTTGAGGAATGTGCCATAATCGGGCTACATATTATTACACGTAATTTTCGAGTATAGTTTGGTGGAAAATTGAACTTTTGAAGGCCAGTTTTGATAATCGCATTCCCTTTAAACCATATTTTCTGTCAGGACTTTTGATCCATGACGTACAATCTGATTAAAATTCACGAACTTCCTTTTAGATGCCTTGTACGACTTTGTTTTTCTCTGCTCCCTTTTCTTGATATAGTTCAGGAGTTTTTATAATAGCGTAATTCTCTTATTTCGGCATGTCTGCTTAATGTCTACTGACTATTAAGATTCATAACAGGTAAAATACGCCGCGCCAACATTGGCACCTATAATTCTAATTACAGCAACCCGTTTATTCTCTCTATATTGTAACTCTATAGTTAATATTACGTAGTAGAAATATAAAAGACTATTGTAGACGGTTCTATTGATATAGTAGATATAGATATGTATAGTATATTCATGGTTATATAATATGTGATTAGAATATATATATATATCTCATATTCATTCCGGTGGATATAACATACCCCAAATAAAACTTCCATCGTAAATGTCTAATCTAAAAACCATCAATATGATTTTATGTGTTTAGTAAGTGTATACAAAAAGAATTTTCTGTATTATTTTACTTTAATTCTATATTATTAACCATTTTTAATGATGGGTTCTTTTGGGTACAGTTGTCGCAGGCGCACCGGGGTATCATTTTGGCGCCAAAATGGCGATTTTATGCCTGGCCAACCTGGCGTTTTCGGCTGGATTTTGCTTCGTATGGAAACCTGGTAGAGCAGATTCCGCATGCTTTATAATACATTAAATATTGTGTGTTTTATAACAAATTAATGATTATTTTATTTGTTTTTAAATAAAATTGTGTGTTTTTTTCTAAATATAAAATGACTTATTTCATAATAAAATAAAAGTAACATGCTGTTTTAGCAATCTCTAACAGGTGTCTGAAAATGGGATTTTCTCGCCAAGATGGCGCAAAACAAAAATCGCGCCAACCCCGGAGCGTCTGCGACAGCTTTTCCAATTTAAAATGCATGCCGTTCACATTTTTCATTTAAAATAGAAAATAGATAAATAAAAAATAGGTACTTTTCCGTTATACAGACGCCATGCCAAAATGTATGCTAATGCCTAATGTATGTAAATGTATGTATTAAATATATGTAAATGTATACTTGGCGACAATGGTGTCCGTATAACGGAAAAGTACCAAAAAATAATATCATAAATCAAAACATTTGATTTCAGAATCAAAGTATCGTTTCTAATTTGAAGATGTGAAGAATAAAAGCTGGTATTGGCGATTTTAAAAATGCTATTGGCGAGATTTGCACCCAAATAACATAAAAGTACTTAATGATGTTATGTATTTTATAAATGTATATTAAATTACTATTTGGAACGCGATTGGTCATTAACAATGGTAAATATGATTGGCAATTAACAATCATTTTAGGTGATCTCTCTTCCTGCCACGTATAATACATAAATATCAAATTAACTGACAATTCGTTTCGAAATTTGATTCATTAAATATTATTACATGACTTGTATTTGTTTACATTCAACTTTGTCAAGAAAAAATTCCGAAGGAAGTTGAGTTGTAAAGCACTTCATCAAGCAGAATTATGGTAAACTTTGATGGTCTTACAGGTCCTGGTGCAAATTACTTTTTTGACACCAGGCAGCGCTCCATAAAATCATTCATGGAAAACTTATTTTACGAACGATTATCTCCATGGTTTAATGGTTTAATATTTTAAAACTTCACGACGAATGAATCTTTTTTTTTTTGGTTACTTTCATGGATAGAGAATTTGAACTGCGAAGCTAATTTCAACTGAAGTTATTGCAGAATATATACCTAATTGAATGTAAGTCATCTCTCAAATATTAATTTATTTTGAACAATCTTTCTAAAAATTAACTTTTATGCAGTTTTATTCGAAAAATAATTTTGAATAAAAATGGCCGCCTGGCATATGAAAAAGTGAAGCGGGCCTCCCGGAACTGTTGATGACAGTCACATGACTTACGGTTTTATTATAGAGATTAGATTAGATTTATTTTGCTTCATGCTACTTACGTATTAACGAAGGACCTGTGTTATAGTGATTGATGTTTTAATGAATTATGGGGTGCGATTAGCAGCCTAATTATGATGATCACCGAAATAGCAATTTATGTTCAAAGAAGAAATTGCAAATTTTGTTATTTTTCTTATTTGTTTTCACACTTTTTCTTTTTTTTTTCTTTGCATGATAAAATTTTTTAATTGATTAATTAGGGGATCTGCTGGTTAGAAATAAATTAAATACTAAGTCCTTCCACATCGACTTATCCAGAGTTACAAATACTTTAAACTAAATACGATCATGCATGCTTGACAATTTTGTTTCTAAAGAAGTGGTCCCGAACATGTTTTCCCCACGAACCCTAAATACCCCACGTGAACTCCCCTAAAGAAGCTCCAAAAATATAAAATATGAATAAATTTAATAGAAATAAAAAGAATCGTATGAAGAAACTAGAAGTTACATTCTATGCAAAAACTGAAAAGGTGAATTTCTGGTCTCTAAAAACTATATGTGATTCAGTAAAATGTGCCAATTAAGTAAAAGATATAGAGCAGAATAAGCTTTATATATTGAGTTGATATAAGTTTTACCATAAATATTTTGCTTCTTATGTAATGAAATCATATCTACACCAAAATATAGCTTCATTAATGCTCACTTTCAAATTAAAAAAAAGTAAACAGTATTTAATACATGTATATTTTGCGCTGTATTCGTACGTTAGTATTAATTAAAAATCAGTAGATTTAGATCAGATTTGAAGTCTGAAAATATTACAGTTTTATTTTTATCAAAACAGTCATCCAATATGTGTATTATACTTAATTTAGAAACATGCTATTTGAACTAGAGTCATTTTGCTTTTATATAAATGCACTGAGATTTTTTAGCGATATCAAGTTTACATTTCTAGGGGGAAAAATTCAAATTCTTAAAAAGAAAGAAGTTCATTATTAGAAAATATCTATAAAGATTCCGAAATAAACTAAAATAACTAGTTAAAAAATTCTTGTGATAAGTAAATAAAATTAAATAAAACAGTCTTATCATTCGTTAAAGTATATCGATTTTTACAATACAAAAGAATATGTTAATACGGTTTATTGCTTGAAAGAAAAGAATAATAATAAAAAAAGGTTTATTGTATTTCTTTAGTCTGTATTATAATTAACTTGTCCAGCCGTGTTTATAAATCGGATTATTCCTTTGTTCTTTTAGTTTGATACTATTGTAAATATCTGTCAAATACATTTCGTCTGCTACAAAAACACCTTTTATCTACCATCTGATAAATATTCCTTTTCGCATGTGCAGACAAGCAGATAAAAAAATAACAGAATGTTCTCACCAGTGACCTTATTTTTACATTTTCGCTTGATAAAGCTTTAAGTTTTGTTGAAAAAAAAGATGACAGTGATATTTTTTAGATTAATCTTGCATAAATGAAAAAAATCAATTTAAGATACAAGAACTGTAAATGGTAATGTGTTTTTTATTTATTTTTTTTTTCTATACATAATTTGTTCTTTGTTATTGATCGTCGAGACTAGTAAATACTTTCGCCACATTCAGGTTGTTTCTTTAATTATACTATAAACAAAATACAGTCTAATTGATAAATTAATAAATGTACATACACATATATAGAGAGAGATAAATATCTATACAGGGTGTCTAAAAGTCTTTCCCTCTCTGATTCAACACGGAACATAGTTTTCTCTTGTGCTATCCATTCCCAAATAAATATTTCCATGTTCAACAAACGTGTTTTACAATCATACATGATAAATTAACAGCATTAATATTAACATTAAAACTAATATTATTTTGTTAGTCTTGCATGTTAAATTCATATACGTAGCTGAGAGTGTTTAATTGAGAATTGAAAACATCGTAAAACCAGATATTTTGGTTTGAGAAAAATGATTAATACACTATAAAATCTAATCGGAAACGTTTACAAAAATCAGTGGCAGTAAAAGAAACTTTGTTTTTATAAATGCTTCTTTAAATCTCGAAAATATATTCGTTATTGAGGTATCTAAAGATAAAGAACTCTTTTCAAAATCGTGGATGTATATATATGTCCGTGGTATAAAAATCTTCCTAGAAACATTTGCCTTTCCTTGCAGTGTACAATTTTTATACGCATATTTTTTCACAAACTTTGAAGAAACAGTAACTTTAAGTCAGGTTTTATATGTTTAACTATTTTTTTCTTAATAAAATACAAAGATGTGAATTATCACTTTACTAAACAGCGTACAACCATTAGAGTGAAAAAATATCCAGACCGGGGTTCGATCCCGGATCTCTTGGTATAATGCACCAAGTGCTTTACCAATTAAGGTATCCGAATACCTTCGGAGGGCCTTTTTTAAAATTATTTAAAAATATGACTTTTTTTGCATTGTATATCATGATATGATTAAAAAAGTAAAATAAAACAGAAAAAGTTATACATTTCAAATTATTTTTTTATATTTTGGGAAAAAAATAAGCAAAAAACAGCGAAAATAATCACTTTCGCAAAACATCATAACTCAACTTTAAATCAAGATATTTTTATTTTGTAAGCATTATTATAATTATTAAACCTTTTTCTGGGGAATGAACTACTCTCATATTTGTGAGTCAAATATTTAAAACTATATAGAAAGTTAATCACTGATGAAGCAAAAATTACTAAAAATTTATTGCAAATTGAAAACTTTATCAATAATTTAAAAAAAACTAATACACTTACTGTTAAGAGTGTTGTTCATTCCCTTTATTGCACTTTGCAAAGCATACAAAAAAAATTTGAAAGAGATTCATCCATAATTTTTTCCTTTATGATGTTTTGCGTAAACATAAAATGTTAAAAAATTGATTTTCAGAAAACGCAAAAACAAAATTTAATTCAAAATCTTACCTTTATTTTGAAAAGCAAACCTTAATATGTTACTCAATTTATACGCTATATTATCTATTTTGTTTAAAACAATTGCTGTTTTTCTTTTTCAAATTCTTTTAAAATTTTCTCTGCTTCTTTACTTTTGGGTTTACATAGCATTGAAAAACGTGCTGACTTCCGGTTAGCAGAACGATACTTCCGGTTTCAAAATACTGATACTTAGTAATTTTAAAAAGGCAATAATTTGACTTCTAAATAAGATATAAACAAAAATCAAACAGATTTGGAAAGATAAAGAGTCCGGCTATTATATTATACCAAAATCTAAAAATCGATATTTTTTTCCCGAAAATCGGCTTTTAAAGGTGTTCGGATACCTTAAGCCATCCAGACGACATCCAGTCTAGCATTCTCTCACTCTTATATGGCAAGGCTACAACCACGCAACACAAGACGGAAAGTCAATCATGAGTACAACACTGTTGGCATGCATAAAATTAATTAGTGTATATATTTTTCTTTTTGCAGAAATTTATTAATCACTTAAATGGCTTATAAAATATTTTTATAACATTTGGAACATTTTTTTTGAAATTTGGAGTTTATAGCTGTAATTAGATATCTCATACAACAAACTGTGATGTTAAATAATAAAAAGCTTTCTTTTGATGATTTTAATTATTACAATTTTTGAAATGTTTAAATAGTATTTCCCTTTTTTATAAAATAGGAAACAATTTCGTACATTTTGTTCAATTAATTTCTTTTCTTTTTAAGCGAAGAAAAATCAGTTGCCATAAAAAAAAAGAAAAGGGAATGGTTTCATCACTTATTTATACAGAAGAAATGCTGATGATTTATTTGTTCTCGTGCTTCATTGGTCAAAGTTCCTCTATGCCATTTAGCTATTGTTTATTTTTTTTTCTTCCAAAATATATTTGAAGAATATATATACATAGCATTATTTGAATTTTGCATACAAAATAATATTTTCTTAATTGGAGTTTTTTTTTCTCTTTAATACTTAAAACGTAACTTTTCAGTGTTTCTATATAAGTGTTATTCAGTGTTATATATAAATGAGGTTTTTTTTTAAATTTTCATTAAAGATTTACTTTGGAAAAATCTTCTTAATAATATACGTTTTTATTTATTTCATTCACCAGAACATTTTCTAGTTTTTTCTATGTGAAGAAATATTTGGCGTAGACATTTGCTGGATTAATAATTTCCATGCGTTTTAATCTTGAAAGACTCTAAAGGGATAAATTTACATGCACTGATTATTTTTTATTTAACATTACAGTTTATTTAACATTACAGTTTATTTAACATTACAGTTTCTTTATATTATTAGTTTCAATACTATAATATATTACTTATCTTTCCATTACTTATTAAAAACTACTTATAAACATTACTTATAAACATTACTTATAATTGCTACACTTTGAAAACAAAAGAAAAGACACATTTTCGAATTGTTTTACAGGAAGATTCCACTTTGTAAGGCCAAATGTAGGCGTCAATTAAGCATCTCTTTTTCAATATACGATCAATGAAACGAAAACACATTTTTTCCCTCTAAACAAGTATATTTCCGTTTATTTTGAGAATATTTTGTGTGTAAAAAATTTAAAAAAATTGTATCTGTATCTTTTTTTTTAAAAATCGTGTGCACGGTATATATGATATTGTGCGGTGCAAGATCGTAGGCTCTTCTGAATCACAAAAACAATATGGCTTATTAAAGCCAATTACATTTGCGAGGCCATGAATTTTTTTTTATTGAGAACAATATTCTATTTAACATTAAGTTAAATTTCTATTTAACAATAGAAAACAAAATTGTGCTTGTTTCAAAATCTACCTACGGCTTTCATTTTTTTTTCTTGAATATTATAACAATATTTAAAAATGAACTTTTTTAACACTAAACAAGTTTGTGACTCCTAAAAAAACTCATATCTTTCAAACACAGTTAATGCTTTGATAACCGCGTGTTTGTGTTGGTGCTGTTTATTACGGCCAATTATCTATGCGAGGTTATACAGGCTGGGGGGAACGTTGGTGCCCTCCATGGCGGTATTTCTAGGGGAACCAAACCCGTATTTACACAATGTTACCCAAGGTTCAAAGAAAATCACAGAAAATTCCGATCATTTAAACCGACGGACGCGACTGGGTTCGAATACAGCATCCCCTCGTCTATCAGCTTTGAAGGCAGGACATCTCAGCCGCTGGTGGATGCCATGCACCGCGTTCTAAAGGCAGAGTTTTGAAAAAAATAATTAAAAAAAACGAAGTGGTATCATCAAACTACCTAATTTCATGCATATACACGACATTATGTCGTAAATCATTTTAATAATTCATAATCGTTTAAGCTTTAAAGTGCATATTCTATTGACTTCTAAGTTACAAAAATATGAAAAAAAAAATCGTTTTTTTCCTCAACAAAGAGGAATCCCCTTAAATTTAATTATTCATACAATGAAAAGAATTTCGAATCAACTTAAAACTGCATAACATCTTCTCCAAAATTAAAATTTCAAACGTAACTAACTCAAACAAAGAGAAATCTTGTTTTTAAATCCGTATTTTTCCAATTACATAAAGACAAACTTGTCTTGATTTAACTTTTGACAGGATAAAACAAAACAAATTGGAGATATGTCTTCTATTTCAACGTAGCAGGAAGTTGATTGAGTAGTTTTAAATTTAAAGATTTTAAACTAAACGTCTTAAAATGCTTCTTGATTTTAATAGTACTTGTAAATGTAGTTTATTTCGTTCTTCACAAAGAAAGCTCATGTAATTGTAATACAGTTTTTTTAATTCTAAATTTGATAAATTTATTATAATAGAGCCAGAGATGTGCAATATTCGTATTTTTCAAATTGTCAATATACACATTTTATGTTCTAAATTTTTCATTATTTTTCGCGTTTCTAGTTTTTTAATAGAACTTTTTAAATGGTAGTTTATTTAAACTGCAATCGAAACACACTGGGTATTTTACTATTACGTAAATAAAATGTAATTAAAATCAAGATATTATTATTTTCCTGGACATTAATGGCTTCAGAACATATTAATAAAAATAATGTAAATTGTAAAAACTATCAATATAAATTTATTGCTAGACATCATTAGATTATTATTATTTTAAATCACACCCAGAAAAAAGTTTTGTTGAATCAACAAAAATTTGGTTGACCCAACAAAACTTTTCGTTAATATATGGGTTAATGGAAATTTTGTTTGAATCAACAAAAAAAATATGGTTGATTTTTTTTGCAATTCCAAAAAAAAAAAATTGTATCGTCAGCAAAAAAATGTTTTGTTTATTCAAGTAAAATGGCTCAACTTTACTTGAATTAACAAAATTCTTTTTGTTACATAGATATATGCTATGTTTTGTTTTAACAATCTATTTTCTTTTTTCAACAAAATATATTTTGTTTGTTTAAATAATAAAATATGTTATATTACGAACTTGTTTTGTTTATATTACAAAACCTTTTGTTAAATGAACCAATCTAAATATGCAATTTTAACTATTTTTTAATTCATTTTCAGCAGTGAATTACGCCTGTAAACCTTGAACAATAACGAGAGAATTTTTATCCTGTATTTTTCAAGCGAAAACCGAGAGCGTGAAAATTGCCTAAGTCGGGAGTCGATCCCGGGTCCTCAGAACAGCGCTCTGAGGTTCAACCACTGAGCTACAAGAAACGACATCTGAGATCGGCATTTCTCACTCTTAAGACATGGGCTGATAAGTTCCCGGTCTGGCACACATATGGCGCTGCAATCGCCGAACCGATGTTTTTTAGTAAATACTAACCTTTAAAAGGTAGCAGAAAAGATGGCATGACGATTCGCCGTGTGGATAGAACGATAGAGTGGTCTCAGTTGAACGACTTTGTTGATAAACAAAAAAATGGATAAACAAGAATTTCAAGAATTGTTATTTGATGGGAAAAAACACCGTTCAAACAAAAGCTTGGCTTGATAAGCGTTATCCGGACACTGCACCAGGTAAATCAACCCTTATTGACTGGTTTGCTGAATTTAAACGGGGTCGTACGGACACCAGTGATGCACCACACAAAAGAGGTGGTTACTCCGGAAAACGTAAAAAAAAGTTCACAAAATCGTTTTGGGGAACCGTAAAGTGAAGTTGCTGGAGATAGCCAGACTCTGAAGATATCCAAGGAACGTGTAGGTTTAATTTTGAATGAACATTTGTCTATGAAAAAGCTGTTGTCAAAGTGGCTGCCGCGCGTGTTGACTTTTGACCAAAAACAAAAACGAGTTCTGAGCACTGTTTGGAGCTTTTTCGTTATAAAATTATGTTATTTATTATAAAATTATTATTATTATTCATTTATTAAATAATTATTATAAAATTATTATTATAAAATTATTATTAGTTAATTAATATTATAAAATTGTTATATTAAATTATTATTATTATTATTAAATTATTATTATTATTATTAAATTATTATTATTTATTATTAAAGTTATGTTATTTATTAAAGTTATAAAGTTATAAAGTCATAAAGTTATTAAGCTTTGTTAAAAAGTTGTGTTTTCTTTATTAGACCGGGAACTTATCAGCCCATGTGTTATATATGTCGGAACGGCTGGAACCGCAGCACAAGATGGAAATGTCATCAGCAGCACGCAAATTTCTGCGTCAAACATGAGACGGCAATACAAAGCCCAGCATACGGCAACAGATAGCTAATTTTTAATTTATTTTCAGCAGTAAATTACGCCTGCAAAAAGCAGGGTAAAAATTTACTGTTACATTTTACTTGTGTACTTTCTTCCAGTGCCAGAGTACTTTCTTCTTGTAAAGGTAGAAGAAATTAATAAATGGGCAGGGGGATTTTTAAAACTACCTTGGTCCGTCCCAATGAAAAAAAGTTTTAAATATCCAAAAATTATGTTAATCATTTAATTATATAGCTATATAAGTCAAATAAATCAAGTTACGCTCAAACATTACAGGTGTAATTCACTGCTGAAAATGAGATAGAGTTATTGCAGAAATCGCGAAAAATGCAACATAGCAGCGCAACCTGTTGCGCGATTTGCACCAAAAACTAATCAGCAACAATTTATATCAGGAAGTAACTGAATATAAAGTTTTATTAAATTCCGTGCATTAGTTCTTGAAAATGCACTAGCTCTTTCTTAGTCTCTTGCGTCCACAAAATTTTTGTCACATACAGACAGACAGAGTCATTGACAATCATTTTCTAAAAACAGTCAAATCGTGTTCAGGACCTTCTAAAATCCGTCGGAAACCGGAAGTCGAAAATTTTCATGATTCCATTACTTTGTTCTTGTAAAGATACAAGAAAGTAATAAATGGGACAGGGGGATTTTAGAAACTAACTTGGTCCGTCCCAATGAAAAAAAGTTTTAATTATCCAAAAATGGATGTTAATCCTTTAATTATTTAGCTATATAAGTCAAATAAATCGAGTTACTTGAGAGAGTTATGGCTACTACACAACAATTTAAATTTTTCAAAAACAACAAAATTTTGCTTGAATTACAAAATTATTGTAAAATTAAAAAAAAAAACAAATTTTGTTAATTCAAGTAAAATTGATGAAATTTTGTTAAAATTTTATAAGAGTGTTAACAATAATTTTTTGTCCAAGCAACAAAAGCAATTTTTTTACTTCAACTAAAAATTTTGCTAAAACAATCAAAATGTACTCAACAAAACATGTTTTGTTGTTTTAATCAATTCCTTTTTCTGGGTGCACTAAAAAAAAGAATTTCTGAAAATCTTTCTTAGAAATGCTGGTATAATTAATGTTAGATTAGTTCAAATATTCCATGCAATTAATTACTCATAAAAAAGGAGAGGCTTCTATGTACACATATGTTTTAGACCATTTAAATTATTAATGATTATTTAAGTATTTATTATCAGTTTAGAGTATAAAAAAATTATACATTTATACACTAAGATTTTGCTACAATTTTCTTGTTATAAATTGTAAATTTTAATTTCATTTTAGTTTTTAATTTGTATGCTACACGTTGAATAAAAAATAAAAAACGCAACTTCGATTTAGTTTAAAGTTCATTACTGAAATAATGCAATAATGCGAAGAATTGTGAAAGCTCTTCTACATCTTGTTAGAAAATAAAATTTAAAAGCGAACTAAATCAGACAAAAGGAAAACTTGTTTCTAAATCTGTGTTTTATTCAATTATACAAACACAAACTTGTTTGATTTAACTTTCTAACACTATAAAACAAAATGAACTAGAGATGTGTCTGAAGATGTATCATTTCAACACAGCAGATAGTAGTTGAAGTAGATTGAAAAATAATGATTTTAAATTAAAAATAATAAAATGCTTTCTGAATTTAATACAACTAGTAGATACATTTTATTTCATACTTTGATTTCGAAATCAAATAACTCGTCTTTATATTTAAAAAAAAAGCACGTACGAGCTTTTTAATTCTGGCACAAGAGAAATACCAATTTCAGTATATTCAACTAGCCGTCGTAGAAAGTTTTTTTCTTTATTATCTTGAATTAAGTTTTGCTTTCTTAGTTTTGTAGCAGTACTTGTCTTAATTTTAGATAATTTAAACTACATATGCAACACATTGGATTTTCTACTATTATGCTTCAGTGTAAATAAAATGTTAAAATTTTTCTCAATATTAATAGCAACGATACAAACACATAGCTTTCCGATAAAATAGTTTAAGGGGAGAAACTATCATGATAGATTTATTTCTATTAATGTCTTTATTCGATTTCTTTAATTTAAAAACCACCAAAAGTCTTTTTCAGTGATGCAGAAGTTTTGCTATACTGGTGTTTATAATATTAATTTCGATAAACATTTTATTTATTCACCTTTCAAAAATAATAAATTTATACGTGCACATTATTTTTAGGCTATTTGCTTTATTAATATTTATGGGTGCATTTTCGTTAAAATTAGCAGTCAAGGATTTTATACATTTACATACTGATTAAGATCTTCTTTTGAATGTTGTAATTTTTTTGCCGTAAATTGTGATTTTTAAATGCGTTATTAGTTTGTTTGTCGTAAGGGCTTATATACTCAGGCTATACATTGAAAATTTTAAAAAGAGAAATACATTTTCGAAATAATTTAAAGGTTATTACTCGAACATGGAAAATAATAACGAATCAACACAAAAATCATTTACATTTTATTTGAAATTAAAATTTAAAGTGCAGCTAACTCAAAAAAACAGAAATCATGTTTTTAAATTCCTATTTCGTTTAATTATACAACTACAAACTTGTCTTGATGCAACTTTCTAACAAGATAAAACAAATAAAACTGAGGATGTGTCTTTTACTTCGGCACAGCTAGAAGTTTGCTCATGGAAGCCGCTGCACAGCAAGAAGTTGATTCCTTAGATTTAAAAATAAATTCTTTTAAACTCAATGACTTAAAATGCATTTTGATTTTATTGGTACTTCCAAATATATTTTGTTTCGTATTTTCATTTCAAAATCAAATGTGATAAGTCTTCACAAAGAAAGAGCATGTAATTAGAGATGCAATTTTAATTCTTTATTTTGTAAATTTATTATATATACGATTTGCGTTATTTTCGACTTGTCAATGTAGAAATTTTGTCTTCTTAATAATGAATAGAAGTTTGACTTATTAATTAGGTCGCAGTAGTATTTTTAATTATATTATATTTAAACTGCAGTTGTGACATTTTTAATATTCTACTATTCTGTTTCAATGTTAATAAAATCTTAACATTAATGTTATTTACTGAATATTTATAGCAACAGAACTTTCTATTGCAAATAGTTAAAATGATAAACAAAACATCTAGATAAACTTATTCCTATTTTGCTTTTATTAAGTTAGTTTATTTAAAAACTACCGGGAAAAACGTTAAGGTCATTGTGTCTAAATGTGACGGTCATAAATGCGACAATGTTCTTGTACCTAAAATCTTAACACAAGACTATAAAGCGCATATATAAAAGCAATATAATCAAACATCCGAACTTCGGGAACAAAACGCGAAACTTTTCATTGCATTTAAAACATTTTAATTAAAAGACTTTTTCTTTACAGTAAGCATTGTTCATTATCAAGCGCCTCCCCCGCCCCCGCCCTCTCTCTCCATACTCCCTAAATGCGACAAATAATCCAGAAACACTTATCGCGGTTTCGCTTTTTTAACTTTGAATATCAAATAACTCTATCAACTTCAACGCCTCAAACGCTGTTTCATTCACCAGAAGTGAAAGCGAAAAGAGGCGACATGTTTCCAAATTAGCTCTAGAATATTCTATGCATTTTGGTGACTTATTTTATTTCAGAGATACATTAGCGACGAATTGGATCCGTCAAAGTCGGACAGTCTTTTAAAAGTTTCCTGAGATATGTTTGTGTGGTAATTACATACAGGGTGTTTCACAAAGGACCCCTAAATTTAAAAATCAATAACCCGGAAACGGTGATAGATAGAAACATGAAACCAGTAGTATGTTTATTTAAAAAATGGTAAGAATCTTATACGTAAATCTCAAAATTTAGTTAAAAATAGCACCGATAGATGGCGCTGCGAGCGTTAAGAGTCCTTCTAAAGAGAGTTCAGAAGCATAGAAAGACTAGTCGTCGAAGATTTCGTCATTGAAATCTGACCGCTACTAGCGTATAGAGAAAATAATTCGGAAAGTGGTTTATACCGTGGAGGAGCGTGTGTTTATTCTGTTGGAATACCACCGATTAAATCAGAGTCCTAATGCCACAAGGAGAAGTTTTCAAACGCGATTTCAAGTCGCAAAAGGCCCAGATGGGAAAACAATTCGTGAGCTTTTCACAAAAAATCAACAGACAGGCAACGTGGCCGATGCGAATTATTTTCACTATACGAAAATAGCAGTCAGATTTCAATGGCGAAAACTTCAACGGCTAGTCTTTCTATTCTTCTGAACTCTCTTTAGAAGGATTCTTAACGCTCTCAGCGCCATCTATCGGTGCTTTTTTAACTAAATTTTGAGGTTTACGTATAAGATTCTTACGATTTTTTTAATAAACATACCACTGGTTTCATTTTTCTATCTATCACCGCTTCCGGGTTATTGATTTTTAACGTTAGGGGTCCTTTGTGAAACACCCTGTATATTGTATTAAAATTATGTTTGAAGTAGATTCTGATTAAATAATCATGGTTATATTGATAAAGTAGGAATTTCCTCATGATCATGCATTACTTTTTTCTTTGACTGGGTACCTAAATATGAGTTCCAAAAGATCAAAATATAAGAAATAAATCTTTAAAAAAATTAATAAAATATATGACGCAATATCAGCGGCGTATATTTAAGAAAAGGATAAAGACATAGGATGGCTGGATATATTAATATCCTTATATGATTGAAGCTCTGAAAATTCTTGTGTAGATTGAAAACGCTTAGCTATGAAACGGATTTAATTAACCGCTGTTCTGGAATTTGATCCCAATGCTCGTGAGCGCTGTAAAATTTATAAATCCAGAAAGAGGAATTAAGTTAATTAAATAATTCTAGACGACACATACCTCCCAATGACTTGGCTGATGAGAGTTTTGCTATTAGCGAGATTTATAAATTTAAATGTGCCATCCTAAAAATTGATTTTTACATCAAGTATTAATGATGATCTTCCTGCTAAGTAGGAAAAATTTCTTCTGATGTAGACGTTAACGATGATTAAAGATGGCTAATGAGGACTACAAAACTTCTGTCACTGCAAGTTTTAAAATTAAGCACCGTGAAAATAGTAATACAATTTCCCCAATAATGTGTGATGTGTCTGTCCAAACAAATTTAACATGGGATAGAAATATAAGTGATGACGATTTTGCAAACAATGAATGCATATATTTAAAAAATAACATGCAAAAATAAATTGGATTCTATTCAAGAACAGTCTGTGGTGCAAAGAGAATCCCACTCACAAATATCGCTTGCTGAAGCTAATGCATCTCAACAGCTTTTGAAATCTGTTTTTTAAAAAGAGATTTATCAATAAATCAAAATTTAGCCAAGAAGTAAAAAGACGTAGGATTAACTTTTACAGAATATGTAACAACTGAAGTATATATGAGGAAAATAAAAAAAGACAAAAAAGTGAAGAAGCAAAACCAAAGACAAAATTGAAAAAAAAAATGAAAAATGCTTAAAAAACAAAAAAAAAAATCAGCGTTATGTAAAAACTTGAAGTAGTCGCCAAAAAGATCTGGCAGAAAAAGTACCGAAGAAACAGAAGATATGAAAACCTCAAATTTATCTAGATCCATAACTTCTAGAAACCAAAACAGAAAATATTGAGGCCTACACGGAAAGTAAAAAGCAAAAATGTGTTAAAGACAAAATGAAAAGTAATATAAAATAAGATTCAAACAAGAAGTAGGGTTAACAAAAATTTAATCTTATCATTTCCAAAATAGTTATATCTAACACTTATTCTTCTTTATAGGTAATTTGAAGCTTTTTGATTCATGATACAAGATTGTTTTTGTGTTTTCTCTTTGACTTAAAACAGGAGCCGTAAAGAAAGTGAGGCATTTTCAAAACATGTTGTCTAATATTGGGAAAACATTGCGGGAAGCAATAAAACAACAACCGTAAAAGAATTTCTGTATGAAGGAAAGAAAAAAATAAGAGCAAAACAACTACTTGCTGAATAAATTAAGAGATATGAAGAAAATAAAACATTAGAATATAAAAAACTTAAAAGGTGTACAATATATAAAGCTACACTAAAATCATTCACAAAGTGGATAATCTCTTCAAGAAAAAACCCACCCGTGCAGCTGCTAAAAAATTTAACTTAACGCAATCAATATTAATGGTTGTTGAAAAGAAAAAACTGCTTCAAAATATATGGAGGATCAGAGAAAACGAAAAAAATCATAGTGTCGACGTGTCTGTAGAAAAATTCTTGGAAAAAATCTCATTTTGGATGATGAAACTTATGTGCCTAAAGATCATCAGATATGCCACTACACAAATATTTTCATGCTTCTAACCTAAAAGAAGTTGATTATAGTCATAAAATCAATCTCAAACAAATATTTTTAATAAAGTTATAGTTTGGCAAGCCTTGAATGATGCTGGAAATGTATCAGCACCGTTAATTTGTGAAGGGTTTTTGAATGCTAAAATTCATCATGAGCAGTGTAATAAAAAATATTGCAATCCTTTAATTAAGAAACCTTATAAAAATGATAAAATATTCTTTTGACCAGATATGGCATCTTTAATCTATACAAAAAAAAGTAACTGATTACCTGAAATCTAAAAACATAGAATTTTTTTTGTTTTTTAAATCTGAAAATGTGTCTATTGTTCCTCAAGCTCGAGAGGTAGAAAATTTTGCACAATATGTAAAGGAAAATATAGCAAAGAGAAAACAATTCCTAAACACTTGAATATAGAAATCTTTTATATAGAAATCTTTTTAAACATATATTTTCTATATTCGCCGAATATAGAAACGAATACGCTTTAAAGTAGCACATAAACATGGAAAAAATGTGATGGATCATGTTCGTAAAATTCTTTGCTCGATAGCTTATAAGGGAATAAAAGACTCGAGTTCCGTTTAAATATAGTTCTGTAATAGATCATATGTAAAAGACATCGTATTATATTTTGTAGAAGCAAATTGCTTTTATTTGCAGAAGCAATTAATTCAGTACTTCTACTCATTTTTTAAACTTTATTCCAAACAAGTAATTACTCTTTAAAAAAAATTATAAATAAATAAGAGTTTCTATGTAC
The DNA here is from genome assembly GCA_963931845.1 of Maratus michaelseni. Lineage (NCBI taxonomy): Eukaryota > Metazoa > Arthropoda > Arachnida > Araneae > Salticidae > Maratus > Maratus michaelseni. Next base: position 302,652,793 of record OZ007587.1, on the reverse strand, counting down.
GCATATTGCTTTGGCTATTGGCTTTATTAATATTCATTCATGCATTTTTTTAGAGTCTAGAAAATGTTACACATGTATGCATTGATTTGTTGTTTTTTCGGAATATTACAATATATTTTTTATTTTAATTTTTAAATGCGTTTTTATTTTTTTCGCAAGAACTTACATCATTTTGCTACACGTTTGAAACAGAAAAGAAAACATCGAAATACTTTAAAGTTAATTACCCGAACATTGCGAAAAATTCCTAAACAATATAAAAAACTTCTTTACATCGTCTGCGAAATTTAAATTTAAACGGTAATTAACTTAGATAAAGCGAAATCATGTTTTCAAATTTATTTTGTTCAATTATACAAAGACAAACATTTCTTGATGCGATTTTCCAACAAGATAAAACAAAACGGACTGGAGGTGCGTCCTCATTTCAACACAGAAGGAAGTTGTTTGCGAAAATTGGAAAATAAAAGATTTTAAACTCAATCTCTTAAAATTATTTTTTATTTTAATGTTATTTGTAAATATATTTTGTTTCATGTTTTCATTTCAAAATCATTTGAATACGTATTTAGAAAGAAATCTCGTATTGTCCAAGATATTTTTTAAATTCTAAATATGATATATTTCTTATAATTGGGCCACAAATAAGCAAGTTTTGCCGTTTTTGACTCGTAAATGTATTAAAAAATAATTTTTCCTAAAATAGGGTTCTGCATAAATTATTTTAGTAGTAGTTTATTTAAATTGCACCTGTCTGAAAATGAATATTACTACTATTATTTTATAATGTGAATAAATCTATAAATATTAATTTTTTTGTTAATATTAAATAGTAATATAATTTTTTAATTCAAATGGTTTAAACGATAAAATGTATGCAAATATATTTATTCATTTTCAAATTTAAGAGGTGGTAGAATACACTATTATAAACAATTTTGGTACTTATGCATTATCCATGCAAGAAAAATAGATCGCCAAAATTGGTGACCAGTCGCCACACTGTCGAAATGACCAATGTTTCTTATTTTATGAAAATATACTATAACCATGAACGAAAATATAGTATAATCTTCTGAGTTATCCGAAATTCCGAAAAGTGTGTTCCATTGTCCTTTGAATCCCCAGAAACCAATACTTTTCCAAAATTTAAAGAATTATTTATAAAAACAAAGTATTTTTCGCTGCCCATATTTTTCAGAAACGTTTCCGAAGGGTTTTTATAGTGTATTAATTAGTGTCCTCAGCTTGGATTACCTGTTTTCGAATGTCATCAATTCTCAAGTAAACGTTTTCAATTGCATAAGTTAATTTATACATGAAAGAGTAAAGAAATAATCGTAATGTTAATGTTAACGTTAACGCTGTTTATTTTGCATGTTTGTCTGTTAAACATTTTTTTTTAGCATGAAAATGTTTACTTGAGAAATGATCGAATTCGAAAAACAGGTATTCCAGGCTGAGGACACTAATTAATACACTATAAAAACCCTCCGGAAACGTTTCTGAAAAATACGGGCAGCGAAAAATACTTTGTTTTTATAAATAATTCTTTAAATTTTGGAAATGTATTGGTTTCTGGGGATTCAAAAGATAGTGGAACACGCCATTCGGAATTTCGGATAACTCAGAAGATTATATTATATTTTCGTTCGTTAGTATATTTTCATAAAATAAGAAACATTGGTCCTTTTTTACAGTGATACTCCCTTATAGTTCCTAATTGTCAATCATATACAAACAGTAGTTTAAAATACATTTATTAAATACATAAAATAATTAAAAATGGTAAATAATATAAAAGCAAATTAAAGTTACTAAAAACAGTAATTTTTATACGTTAATACATAATATCTGGATAAATATTATTATAAAAATAGAAAATAACACCTTTGTGAAAGAATATAAAGAGAAAGAATACCAACATTAAAAATGCACAAATAATACACAAAAAGCAGCAAACAGATGTTTTGAATCCACTAGCGAGATTCTTGTTCAGTGTGACAAAAAGCAAAGCGCAGCGTGCTAGAAAAAACAAGACTGGGCTATAATAGAATAATTGGGACATAATAATAATGATAAGTGGCCCAGTCTCCCTTGTAATTTTGACTTTGTATTTCTACTCACGGAAGAATTTTCGGAATAAAAGCAATCACATTTTTTACAAACTAGATGAATACTATCAATCGATACCTGTTTCATACATTTTCCACCGAACTCCTTCCGTATCTTTCCTTGTTAGTCTATATTACGTGCTATAAGTTCCATCCGCCTTTCAATCATATTTAACAATCCAATTCGAATGAATCTCGCAACCAAAAAAACTCAAGACTGTTACAGTGTAGAAACACTGTAAAAAATGATCATTGTTTCTTATTTTATGAAAATATACTATAACCACGAACGAAAACATAATATAATCTTCCGAGTTATCCGAAATTCCGAAAAGCGTGTTCCATTGTTTTTTGAATCCCCAGAAAGAAATATATTTACAAAATTTAAAGAATTATTTATAAAAACAAAATTTCTCTAGCTGTCCGTATTTTTCAGAAACGTTTTCGAATAATTTTTATAGTGTATTAAACAGTTTCCTCAGCCTGGAATACCTATTTATCGAATGTCATCCATTCTCAAGTAAACGTTTTCAGCTGCATAAGTTAATTTATACATGAAGAGTAAAGAAATAATCTTAATTTTAATGTTAATGTTAACGCTGTTATTTTTGCATGTTTGTCTGTTAAACATATTTGTTGAACATGAAAATGTTTACTTGAGAATGGATAGCATCGGAAAAAACTATATTCCGGGCTTAGAAAACTGATTAATACACTTTAAAAGCTACTCGTAAACGTTTCCGAAAATTACGGGCAACTAGAAAAATTTTGTTTTTCTAAATGATTCTTTAAATCTCGAAATGCCATTTATGTCTGAGGTTTCTAAAGATAAAGAAACACTGTTCAGAATCATGGTTAACAAGGATGAGTTTATATTATAAATTTATTCGTCATTATATTATATTTTCGTAGATTCAGACACATTCGTCATTTTTTACAGTATATAACTCTTGCCTTAATTCTCATTATATACGTTAATGAAAACAAGGAATCCAGCAGTCTTTTTCGAAGCATCTGCCAACAGTATAACGATTAAAGGAAACCTGTTCAACATTTACCTTTTCTCTAAACAATTTCGAACCACTGTTCGTCATTTCTTTGATAACTGACGTTGATATGAGATATTAAGATTAGGGTTCCAAAGATTCAAACTGTATCTTACTCCGTAGTAACTTAAACTTAATTCGCTGATGTATTCTCAATTTAAAGCTGTATATGTCTCCATAACAATACATAAAACAATTTAATTCCTAAAAATGTTATCTCATTCACCTGTACTGCTGATGGCTTACTGTACTCAAACAGAAATCAACTGCGATTTACTTATATTGAGGAATATCGCCCTTCATAAAGTGTTTCACGCTATAAGTTTCCATTTTCTTCTTGTAATATTTTTAACACTTTTCAATCAGTCGAAAAGTGTTTATGAATTCTGTTTGTTTGCCTGTCTGTCGTCTGTCTGTCGTCTGTCTGTTCTCTAATTCTCGAAAATATATTCGGATTCCCATGTAATTCGTATATGTAATTGATGTTCATTATGGAATGTTCTCTAATGAAAATTGAGTGTGTAGAATGTTTAGTACGTATACAGGGAAACTCAAAAGAATATCCTTACATTATGAGCTTATGAAAAAATCATTTGCTGTGTCTATTAATGATGTGATACTATTTCAAGAATAATAAGATTGTTATGCATTTCTGAGGTCCACTAAAACATGCTCTCTGTAGAATATGGAGTGCAAAACATTTATCATTCATTTACAAAACCACACACTAGAAATTGGTTAGAGTATAGTCAGTGAGCAATAAATGCTAGAAGGGAGTTTTCAGTTTTGGTATGTGTTTTTAAGTTTTTTTTTCTATTACCAAGTGGTGTGTATAAACTCTGTAGATCAGAGGAACACAAAATAACTAGTAAGCATGACAGTGCATGAGCGTGAATTGATTAAGGGTGTTTTCAATAGAGTTATACATTCTTCAGCTAAACTATATTTAGAATACTAACAGATGTTTGTATAATATAAATAAATTCATATACAGGGCTACCCAAAGAACTTGATATATCGCCGTCTATGGATGGTTGATTCTGAAAGTACAGCGTATCCGAGAAAGGTCTTTATCATTTTAAACATTAATAACAAAAATACTAACAGTGGAAATGGAATGCAGTTTTCTGCAAAAGAATGAAGAAATCTAAAAGCTTTTTCTGGTATCAATTTCCTGAAGTATGAAATGACAAATCATGAAATCATCACTCATCAATCCTCACTGTTACACTGCAAATGTTAAAAAACACTTGGAGGGATATCGAGTACAGTCTCGACATTCTTCGTTGTACTAACGGAGCTCATGTACAGCTACATTGAAGGTACTGTAAAAAAGCTTAGATTTCTTCATTCTTTTGCAGCAAACTGCATTTCATTTCCCCTGTTACTATTTTTGTTATTAATGTTTAGAATGATAAATACCTTTCTCGGACACACTATACGTTTTCAGTTGTTATGCGTTTCCTAAATTGTTTACTTCGGATATCTTCTTCCGTTTCAGTATTCTACTAGAGTTGAAAAGTGTTTCATAATCTATGCTTAATGCATGATTTTTTTCCTTGTTAAATTCTAATTTTGGAATTTTCGCCTCCTATTTTTTTTTAATATGTACATTTTTTAATCTTGGATACATATTTGTCTATTGTATTATATTTATTGGATCATTTATATTTTCCCGATTTTCTTGTGATTTAATACATATATTGCAAAAAGTTTTATTGTATATATAAATTTATTTATTTATCAAATTGACTATGTATTGTTTATAGTATAATTTGAAAAATAATCTGACTGTGGTGGTAGCATTTGCTAGTCTTAACATTTAATAACAAAGAACAACTTAACAAGAAAAACACTATCATCTACAGTTCTTGCATCTTAAATTGATTTTTTTCATTCATGCGAGATTAATCTAAAAAAATATCGCTGTCATTTTTTTTCAACAAAACTTAAAGCTTTATCAAGCGAAAATGTAAAAATAAGGTCACTCGTAAGAACATTCTGTTATTTTTTATCTGCTTGTCTCCACATACGAAAAGGAATATTTATCAGATGGAAGATAAAAAGAGTTTTTATAGCAGACGTAATGTATTTGACAGATATTTACAATAGTATCAAACTAAAAGAACAAAAGAATAATCCGATTTATAAACACGTCTGGACAAGTTAATTATAATACAGAGTAAAGAAATACAATAACGCTTTTTTTATTCTTTTCTTTCAAGCAATAAACCGAATTAACACATTCTTTTGTATTGTAAAAATCGATTTTCTTTAACGAATGATAAGACTTATTTTATTTTATTTACTTCTATCTTCTCATAAGAATTTTTTAAATAGTTATTTTAGTATATTACGGAGACTTCATAGATATTTTGTTTATAATAAACTTCTTTATTTTTAAGAATTTGAAACAATTTTGTTTCCTAGAAATCTAAACTGGACATCACTAAAAAACTCAATGGATTTCCATAAAAGCAAAACTGTTCGCGTTCAAATGGCATGTTTCTAAATTAAATATAGCACACATATTGGATGATTGTTTGATAACAATAAAACTTTAATAATTTCATACATCAAATTTGATCTAAAGCTACGGATTATTAATTAACGCACTAATATATGAATATAGCATAAAGAGTACATGCATTAAATACTGTTTACTTTTAAATTTTAATATGAGCAATAACGAAGTTGATTCTTAATAAAGATACGATTTCACTACTTAGCTCTATGAAGAAAAATATTGATGGCAAAACTTTATTAAAGCAAAAGCTTATTATATTACATATTTGTTATTTAATCGACACATTTTAATGAATCACAAATAGCTTTTAGAATTAAACGACCAAACATGGTCTGCTAGATAAAAAGAAAAATAAAAGTTGTAAAATATCTGCACCAGAATGTAACTTCTAATTTCTTCCCATGAATCTACTTTTTATATCTTAATATTTAATTTCATTCATTTTTTATTTATTTTCTTGGAGCTTTTTCGGATCATCAGGAAAACGCATATGAGGCATTTTAAGCTCCTTGGGGAACACAGGTTGATGACCACTTATTTAAATACAACATTGTTAAGCATGCATGATTGTATTTAGAACCTACTCGTCACAAATATTTGCAGCTCTAAGAGTGGAAGTGCTTTTTATTTAGTTTATTTCCATACCAGCAGATCCGCTAATTATTCAATAAACCATTTTTATCAGGTAAATGAATTAATTTGTAGCGTGTAAAAATAAAAACATGTTAAACAAAGGAGAAAATAAAGAAATTCGCCGTTTCATACTCGACCATAAATCGTTATTTCGGCGATCATCATGACGGGGTTTTAATCATACCCCATAATTATTTAAAATATCAGTTATTATAACTCGGGTCCTTCATTAATACGTGAAATCGTAAATAACATGAAATAAACGGAATGTAATTAAAAAGAATACTTAAAAATTTCTTACCCACCCACCACCCCCCCCCCCAAAAAAAAAGGGAGAAATAGCGGAAAGATCTGTTTAAAAAGCTTAATTTGTTAATATGAAAAATCGTAATTAAATTTTACGTAAATAACATCAAAATAAATGAATGATTTTTTTCAGATGCAGTCACTATCGCAACTGCTTTATTAAACTACCAATTCGGAAGCAGACACTTGGAGAAGTCTTCTTTCTTTATTTTTCGGACGGAGCAAAAGTTTCTAGTAAGCCGATATTTTATTTATATTATTTTTATTAATTTATTTTAAAATTTGTGAAAAAAATCTACTTTACATTTTTTGAAATATTTTAAAAGTTTCATAAAAGTTTTCTCCCTACAGGGATATAGCATTTAAGTTTGGACTGAAAAGATTTGATAGAGAAATCGTTTAACAAAATACAATTTCCTCATTTTTATACAAATAGTAATATTTAAAAGAAATTGTGAAAATTCCAAAAATTGCCGTACGAATTCCAAATAAAATGTATTACAAAAAAAGATAAAATATGTTATGTTGTGCTTAAAAAATGATTTCTGATTACTTGTGGGTCTGGATCAATTTTGCCAGCGAGCTTGTAGTGCCTATTCATGCGAAGGTCTCGTCACCTGATCAAGGTTCTAAATTACGAGACCAATTACTTTCTCATCCTTTTTTTTTTTCAATCTGCCAATTCAACAAAGTTAAATAGAAACCTTGAACCGGCACACAACTAGAACTGTAGCAAACGGCTAGAAAGCACTGCAGCGATGCCAACAAAACTATAGTCAGGTGGATCACAGCCATGCTTTGATCAGGCGATTTCTGCCCCACTCCCAAGAACTAACTCGTCAAGCTAGGCACCCATGCCGGGCAGGTAGGGGCTTGGTTAGTGGTATAAAAAAAAATCGGAAAATAAAACGCGAAAGTACTTTTTCACCAAAGCAAAACCTCTAATAAAAAAATCGAAAATCTAAGTGCCAAGTGCATTAGAACCTCTCTTCGGCTTTTTGGAACAAAGTTTGTAGACTTTTACGTGCGATAGATTTTTCTGATTATCACCCATAGTCAATTAATAGATACATACAGAATCAAAAACACTTCCTTTTATTAAAATAGATTTTTGCGGTAAAAAAAAAATCTGAAGAATGCTACAATGTTGAGAAATGCTCTTACAACCATTCAGGACTAACATTTTTATTTATAATCTGCTATCCATTACTATATTTATCTTATTTCTTCAGAAAATGCCACGTGTATTTTTTAAGTTCTAAATTAAGCAAATGTTCTAATAAAAAATAAAGAATTTTACTTTTATATAAACATAATATATTCATGTACTTTAAAGGAATCAAATCTTCAAATGAAGAGGACAATTATATTTTATGTACCAGTTAGATATATCAACAAAAAAAGTTTCTGAAGCGAACACCAGATATACACTAGCCTTTATAAATTATAACACAAAAGAAGCGGTTCCTTTTAAGAAATTTAATGCTTGCAAGCTATTTTCTTTCTCTTTAATTTGTTTTTTCACCTAACGCTATAGAAATCATATATTTATATTGAAAAAAAGACGTTTCATATGACAGGACCTTTTATTTGACTTATGTTTGATAGCATTTGAAGTCAAAACAAATTATTTGACTTAAAATGACTTATCATAATGACTTAAAATGTTACCAAACAATTTGTCTGTCCACCACGTTAGAATTTTTAAATAATAAAATTTAAAATTTAAAAAAAAGGAAAAATTTAGATTTTGTTTTCAAACTAAAAGTGTAGAAATCATATATTTTTATACAAAGACCAATAATATCACAAGAACTTTTGTTTGACTTCTGTTTGGTGATATCTGAAATCAAAAGTATGTGATTATAGAATAACCAAAGTACTCCGATATGTTCAAGGCTTATCGAATGGCATTCGCAACTCGCCAACGCTGAAGGCACTATTTGCCTTGATTTCTACATCTAGAAATTAAATGTCATTATTGCGTTGTAAAACCTAATAATGCTAAAATTAAGAAGTCTACCTATAAAAGAAGATTTTTTTTTCGATTAACTACAAATAAATTCGTATTATATAATAAGTATGCTTTGAATTGTTCTCTGTTAATAAACTGTGCATTTTAAAACTATTGGTTATGCTATATTATGCTGCGCAAATCTCGCCAATAGTATTTTTTTCTCTCCAATAGTTTTCATGTATGTAAATTAAAAAAGATGCTGTACTGCTGAAATAAAATGTTTTGGTTTATGGTATTATATCGTATTAAAATAATTTTTTTTTTTTTTTAATTATATGAATGAAAAGCGTGTAAGTTAACTGTATCTATTTTGAATGGAATTTGTGTCTGTTAAATATTAAATGAGTGAAAAGTTTATACGGTGGTCAGACCAGTAAATGAACACTTAAACAGATTTTAAAGGAAAATGATTGATAATAGTTTAATAAATTATACCATTTGGTGTCTGACCTTTCAGATACATGTGTTGGTATACAAATGATAAAAAATTAATTAAAAATAGTTTGTATTTTATTTGTTTGGGATGTTAGGGGTGTGTTAATAAAAAGCTATCTTAAAACCAAGAAAACGAACAGTTCTTACCAGTGAAGGAATGCAAATTTTTCCAGTTAACGAACAGACAACATTTAAAAGACACTTAAGTTTCAAAATATGTTACTTATTTTATAACTTGTACAACTAACTTATAAAATGTTTTTACTGAATTACAGGTAGAATGATAATCAATTAACTTGAAAAATCGTCAGTCTAAGTCTTGAAATTAATTATAAATTACAGATAAGTAAATTACAGCTAAGTAAAATGCAAAAACAAAATAAATAAAATGTTACTTCTGGTAGTAGCGCAAAAGGCCTAAAATTTGAAAAAAAAAAACGCGAGTTTTAGGCCAAATTTTCTCAAATTTTAGGCCTTTTGCGCTACCACCAGCGGTAAAATTTTATTTATTTTGTTTTTGCATTTTACTAAGCTACTCTAGACACAAGTCTTTTTCGGTATAGCGAATCAAAACAGAAAAAAAGACCCGGCCCATAATCCGGCCAACATTCACTGAGTGAATACAACTTGATTGCGCTAATTTAAAGATTTTTTAAATGCTTTGCGCTACCTCAAATGAAGTAATTTTGCTTCTTTTTTTATTATAAGGTATTTTTATATCTTTCTTTTAAAGATTTTTCACTATAGCGTTTTTTTATATAGCTTTTAAAAAAGAAAGAAAACTATTGCTTTTCAATAAATTCATTTGCGTTGCGCTGCCGCAAAACTTAAAATGTAATATTTTTTTTATTATTAAGCAACCCTAAAGCCAAGTTTTCCGCGGTATAACGAATCAAAAAAAAAAATTTTCGGCCCACCCTAATACATATATATATAAATATATATACCTGATTCTACTTCCTGAAATCTTTGCCCCTATACTTCTCTATTTCAGCAATAAGGTAAACTCCAGAATCCTTTGGTATAGAAAAATAACCATCAAAGGAACTTTTTTTACACTGGCAGAAAAGTTCGCCAAAACTGTAATGCTTTAATTTTTCTTTCCCAGGTGCGATTGTGTAGAAGCCTTTTTAATTCTTAGAATCCATGCGTTCTCCTGTTTTTGGACGGCACTCAACCCCAGTTTCAGCAGCATTTTGTATACGATCGCCACATAAAAGTTCAGAGCAGTTTTCCTCTTCAAGATATTTTTATGTTTTTGGAACCACTGTCGAATACTATCTTCTGTGAGACAAGCTTTCCCTTTTGAAATTATTTCTGTATTACGTTGTATTATTCTCGGATGCCATTTTAGAAAAAAGAGACACCAATTTCTCCTCTGCACTGTTGTCTATAAATGGATTTTTTCTTCCTGTTTGTTTCGTGATACTGTAAACAGCATCTTTTACTTCATCCTAATACATTGGAAATCCAATTTTCACTTAACTATCCAATGTTCAAGGAGTTTTCCCTTTTGAAAGGACAACACAAGCACCTACCTTCGCTTCCATACGCCTACCTAGCGTCCCATACGCCTACCTTCAATTGTTTGCCCTCAGAGTGTCATAGACAACATCGCTTTTGGAATACTAAAATGAAGATATGCCTTGTTCAAACTGAACTGATCTGGCATCACACGTTGTAAAGCATTTTCAAGGTACTTTGTGGAGTTCTTGAACCTTCCATATTTCCTTGTTGAAGAATCTTCTTGGTCATCAGTAAAAATATTTCTATCAGTCACCTAAAACAATAAAAAAAATAAGACTTGAAGCACATCAATAATCATTACATTAATAAAAATGTGTATGTATCTGTTCTTTTGTTATGTTTTTATATATGTTAACTTTTCATTTGTTATCATTGTTGAAAAGTCACTTAATTCAAAATATAGGCTGTAAAAGAAGCCACAGAAACATAAAGCCCAAACAGTTCTTTCACTAGTAAAGCTAGCCTAATGTATTCCTTCCAGTGAATGACCACTTGTGTTTAGTCATTGGTTAGAGACTGTTTTCTGTTCATTCAATGAATTTATTGCATATGTAATGAATAAAACAATAAGGAAATAAGTACTTTGCTTTGATTTTATGCAACACAGACAAATCCCAGTGAATGAACATGTGTTCATTCATTGGAGTTTAAACATTTGCCTAACCAGTTATTAAACACACCTATTATCAAATCCTACTTATTCAACTATGATCAAAACAATTAGAAATATAATTATAATATGTATATTTAATATGCGTTCAATGAAATTAGTGCATACTGCAAATAAAAACAATTGATTCTTATCAAACGTACGCAATGACATAGCACTTGCCTGATTATTTTAACACAGAAATCATCTGATGTTCAGTCATGAAAAAATCCAACATGTTCTCAAATTAAAGTCATGTGACTTTAGTAATCTGATCAGGAATGATATAGATTCCTCTTGAATAGAATTACGGAAATATTTTAACACCATCTAGTAGGGAGTTTTTTTAACCTCATTCTATTAAAATATTTACTAATTGTTCATTCACTGGGGAATGTTCACTTACTGGTGGGACTACCCTATTTTAAATGAAATACATGCATGAAATACATATGGCTATGGGAACAATATTTGACGATTTATCATCTGCTCCCGGCCAACATAAAAGTGCCAATATTTTATGAAACATCTTCTTTCCCTTTGGTTTATGGCTGGTAGGTTTATGCAACTGGCTAGTACAAAATTTTATTTAGCAGCCACTTTGGCTGGTAGAGTGTTTTCACTTCCGCAAACACTGCACACAAACCCGATGTCGCGCAGAAACCCTTCTTCTTATTTACTCGGGTTATCTATAATATTAATGCGTGTTTTGTACATTATAATAGTATTTTTATGAATCATCTAAATTAAAATACATTAAACTACAAGGAAAATGTGTAAAAAAACTTTCCCTTCTAATAAAATAATGTTATTTTAAAAACTGGTCTTACGATTCTACTTATTTTTATGCATAATTTTTCTTATGTTACGTGGCTTCAATAAGTTTTTTCATTCAATATAAAATTAATTACACAAAAAGTTAAATGAGAAATCATATTTTAAAAAGTAACATAAAGTTATGATGGCAAGAAAGATAAATGCATCTTACTTTTTAAAAATTGAAAATTGATAAGAATCTTGAAGTTAATTTTTAAAAAAAAAATCTTTTAAAAATGACATTTGATTGCTTTTTTCAAAAATATCATTTTTTAAACTGTTGAAAAAGAAAGTAATAATTAGTTTTAAATATCTTTAAATTACAGCTTGGATTTTTTTTTCAGGAGATGAGAAAGGTGAATAAAAGATATGACATTTTAAGACTTTAATTATGTATTTTATTTTATTTTAATGAAATGAAATTTAAACAGTTAATTCAAATTAATTTATTCTGAATTTTTTTTTTTTTTATCAACATTTACAATTTTGTTTCTTTCTTTTTTCGTGAACTTTTTCGTTCATTTTAACTATTGTATACTTGAAAATATGAAATAATACCCGCATCTTATGTTTTATCTTCATATGTTTTTTTTTAACTAATGCTACTTATATAAATGATTATCACATTATTTTACCTATATAATTATATATTTTTTTAATTACCTTTTCTTACTGAATGCTGATAAATTAAAATTTACAATGTTAAATATATATATATATATATATATATATATGGGAATAATGAGACAATGGTATGAACTCCATGAAATAGTAATATCCATGAGCTGCATGCCGAATACGTGTTCACGATATATAATAATGTAAATACACAAGGATGAACATGTAAACGAGTGTTCCATAGATTTTAGCCATAGTTTTTGGTTACTATAGGACGCAAGGCTTACAAAAGACTGTGTCAAAGACTGAAAGTCGTTATTGTTTATTAATAATAATCTAATTTTGTGTTAAATATTCAGTTGTATATTTTATTGTTTATTAAAACTGCTTGTTTGTATTTTTACTTGAAGAATATCAATTGTGATGAAGTTATACATTATTCACCTTAAACACACACACACACATATATATATATATATGATTATTATACACAAAAGTTTTATTATATATGTATATATATAATTATAATACCTATATATAATTATAATACCTTTGAGTTCAAAATATATCAATATATATATACATTCCTTCAGTAACATTTACATATTGTTAACAATATTTGAGATTATTTGAATATTCAATTAATTTTCTTACGAGTAGGCATTTAATCTGATTTGTGCACGGCGGATAAACGTAGCTCTTATTGGCAAATATGCGCACAGCTGACTTTAAGGGGCTATGAAGATCAAAATTTCATTTACTTTATTTATAGGCCTTTTTAACCCTCTGAGCGTCTGAGTGCTTTCCTGCTTTTTTATAAAAATATTTGTAAAACGTAAAATAATTTAAATTTTCTTGCCCCGTTTGTTTCTAAAATACACTTTATATCTCTTTATTTTACATATATCTTGAATTTTTAACAAAAACACAATTTTGGTAAAAATGTTTTTTTCAAGAGCCGATTTAATTTGTTTTTGGGAAACGGAAAAATTTTGGGCAAAACGCTTAGAGGGTTTTAATAAATTTTCCTCCTGAAATGTGTCTTTCTATAAAGATTGCTCTTTAGATAAAAAGTTTATGAAAACTTTGAAAATGTTCTTCTTATTATTTTTTTACTTTTTTACTTTTTATGTAACACACTATAATTTTTCATATAACTCAATTTATTTCATTATTTTTTCACTTATTGTTAATTTGCCTTCCAGATTTATAAAAATATTATTTACAGAATTTATAATAAATTTAAAAATAAAAAACAAAAAAGAGGATTCATAGGATTTATGAGAATAACTTTTACCTCGATGAATATATTTTCAAAATTTTCACATGAAATTAAAAATTTTGAAGACAATTTATTTAAAAAACATAACATAAAAACGCTGTACAAAATTTCATACACATATCTTCACATATAAGAAAATTTAGATGCATCCATTCAAACATGACAAATTATGATAAAATCCATTCTGAGATAAATGAACTTAAATTTATAGTTACGTACGAGGCAGGACTGATAGTAAATGCAAAAATTGTTATATATGCTGATGTAATTATCGTAGAAATACGCTGTTGGTTTTATTTCATTTATTTATCTTTGTATTACTTTATTTGCAAAAAAATCAATAAATAATGCATTTTTTTATCATTTTTACACTCGGAACCCATTAAACGCCTCTTTGGGTGTTAAAGAAATGGGAAGGTAGGATGCTTCTATTCAGGAGATGTGGAAGGGGCATTTTTTGAACTCTTGAACGCTTTTTATTGGTTATAAATAAACGCGAAACGGAAGAATAGAATTGTACTAGTATTTTTTTATTTACAGCCCAGCTCTAATTGTAGCTGTTTATTCACACGATTGAGATGATTTTCGATCTCACTTTTCCAATTAATTTTATGTTATTACCTTTTATATATATATATCGAAAGGTTGAAATTAGCCAGCTGATTTTCAAGTGATAACGAATGCGTTATGAGACTTTCGAAGTCTGCATTGTAATATCATTCTAATGCTTTCCGGCTTTCTACTGTATTTGATTTTTAAAGCCTTGTTGCCGTTTAACGCATTCGGCTCTTTATTTGTATATATTTTTTTGAATCAATGATTCTTCTAGAATATTCGTAAAGTAAATATAGTGTGATGTCTAAGGGATTATTTTCTATTGATTATCAATCAAAATGTACCAGAAATTTGTAACAATATAATCAACGTTATATTTCAATTTCTAAACCATTAATTTCAACACTTATCTATCTAATTCCGCACTCAAATCTTTTTGTGAACACATTCGCGACGGGGGGCACGAGATATGCCGTATACGGTATAAAATTTGAACATAACTTTTTTTAAAATAATTTAGTGGCTCATGTAATCACAAGAATTTCTGTAATTAAATTAGACGGAATCTACAATTCGGAAAAACTAGTACCAACAAATTTTTAAAAAGGTACAAGATACTCGTTTTAAAGTAAAAATTATTAAATAAATTATCATTATTTAATTAAACGAATTAAAACTTATGTATCTAGAAAAATGCAATAAATTCAATACAGTTATATGCATATTAAACTTTAAACAAGTGACTAGGGCTGCCATCTGTTATAAAGTTCATATTTATGAATGATAATTACTTTTACTGTGTGTAATTGTAAAAATTTATTTTTACTAATAAATAAATTTTTACTTTGAGTTTCACTAACTTTTAAAATAAATATTAATGTGTGTATTTATTCATATAGTATTTATGTAGTAATATTCATACAGTATTTAATAAATTTGTATATTTATTCATATAGTATTTATGTAGTAATATTCATACAGTATTTATGTAATTTGTATATTTATTCATACAGTATTTATGTAGTACTATTCATACAGTATTTATGTAATTTGTATATTTATTCATATAGTATTTATGTATTGAGTAATATAAAATGTATGTACTTGAAACATTTTAATCTACTTTAAAAAAATTTTGCATTTGAAATATGAATTTCAAGATTTCAAGCAAATTTGTAAAGTAAGATAAAATATGCACAATGGTAGAATGTTCCAAATTATCGATCAAAATATTGACTGACGATAAAAAAACGATCTCGTTTGTGTACGATTAGTGACGCGTTTGTCTGATTGGCTGAAAAATAGGAATATTGGTAAAGGGAGTTTTTGTTTGTAAAAATAACTTGTTTCTATTGCATAGGGTAAATGAAAAAGCGTTAATTTTGCTCATCCTTTCGTGATGTTGAATATTTAGAAAATTAACGATCTTCACTGTTACGCTAAAAATGCTAAAACCTTTTTAGCTGGATCTTTCCTTTCCGCTTCGCCTCAAATAATTGTAGTACCGAGTTAGCTACAACCATGAACATACTATTTAAGTGTAGTAAAACGCATATGTGCTAGACGAAGGAGTATCTGGAAGCACCCCCTAGTAGTAAACTCTGGAATTAGCTTCTTATCTGGAAAACGGTGCTAGACATGGGAAAAAATTCAAATACAAAGTTGTAGAGCATCCTCGATTTCGTATGAAAGGATGTCTTGCGTGTAAAAAAATACTTTATTACAAGCATTGAAATGTAATATTTTTTCATCCGTTCACCAGCTAAAATCTGCCACTAATTCAATTCAGAAGTGTGGCATTATAAAGCGGGCGCGCATTTCCTAAT
The DNA here is from genome assembly GCA_963931845.1 of Maratus michaelseni. NCBI lineage: Eukaryota > Metazoa > Arthropoda > Arachnida > Araneae > Salticidae > Maratus > Maratus michaelseni. Next base: position 302,636,442 of record OZ007587.1, on the reverse strand, counting down.
AAAAGCAACAATATAAGCAAGGTACAATTTATTTTAATAAGAAAATCAAGTTAAGCATGCTCAACGTGTTCACCACCGGCAGCAATGCATTATGCACTCTGCATAAACACCGATGGTGGAGACATTGTGCATGTTTTGCTTGATTTTTTTTTAATTAAAATAAATTGCTTCTTACTTTCATTTCTTATATTTAGTAGTAAATGTGTTTCCATCTTATAATGTCACATATTTGCTTGCAATTAGTGACGGATTTAAGCCAGTAATTGGATATAAAAATTATTATTTTGTTCACAAAATTTTTGAATGTAATTGTTGTAATACAGTGTTTAAATGAAAATTAAATCTAAGTAATTTTTTTTGTCTGTAAGACAGTTTTTGTTACCTTTAAAGTTTTAAATTACTAGATACTAGACAAGTTTTCATTAAAATCTCTTATGGGATTTAAATTACGCAACAAATATAGTGTGATCTTTGCTTATTTTACACCACAGTTTCTAGCTTACAGTATAATATATTTAAGATATAGTTTATATATATATATATATATATATATATAGAAATGGACTCTGACACACTTAAAAGAATTGGGTAAAACAGCTTTGAATTCTAAAAGGTATTATATTGAAAGTTAGGAAGATGCTATATACATCACATTCGATTAATACATCCGTAACTTCGGTTTCAAGGAATTTCACTGTGTTCGAACAGTACCATCTTAATGCCGTCTTGTTTCGTCGGCCTTCTTCCACTCACACACCGCTAGACTTTCGAACTAGGGAAGGTCCCAACTTCCATATCGGGATTTAGTGGAGAGTGGTGTCGTTCCAAAGCTCTTTCCATGGGGATCAAGGAAATCTATACAACTACCCGTCCGAATGCAACTGGTGAACAGTTATAGACCGGTGTGTTTCTGTCATTTATTGATTTCTCCAGGTCGCTAGCTATACAGGTGGTCGAAAAGAGAGTTGATGGATTACAGAGAAGACAGTTTATGCTTGGTGAAAAAAATAACTTCACGGATTGTAGTGCATTTCTGAAATAGAAATGGCTGAAGCGCAAATGTTTCCAACACCAGGTACACACAATGAAAGGGAGTGTTTCGCAGTTGTCACAGGTGTTATTAGTTAAGTTAAAGCATGCCTTTTTAACTGATCGATAAATGGGATCCGTGACTCTAATTAAAGCCTTTTGAAAGGCATACCGACGCATGTCATCGAAGGTGGGCGAGGAGAATTGGTTATAGGCCAACTTATGCAATTTTATTATGCTTTCTCTAGTGGTCACAATCTTCTGCTTCTTACTAGAGGGAACATGGAGCCTTCACCAACTCCACACTGGCAACAACAGGTTACATAACTGTACTGTAAACTGTCTTTTCTACCATGAGTGTCTTTCCTGCATAGCTAGCGACCTGGAGAAATCAAGAAATGACAGAAATACTATAACTCTTCACCAGTTGCATTCGTACAGGTAGTTGTATACATTTCCTTGATCATCAAGGTAAGAGATTTACAACGATACCACTCTCGACAAAACCCCGATCTGGCAGTTGGGGACCTTCGATAGTTAGATCTGCACGGCATGTCTGCAAGCAATGTCGTTTGGAGCATGCATGCCCCACGCTTGACAGTTTCGTGAAGTAAATCAGGATGTAGGCGGTAGCTGATTGGAGATCTGCTTCACTCGCTGCTAAAGCAGGGAAAACTCATTCCCACATATATTATTATGAGTTAATTTCAATATCCAAAAATAAACACATCTAAACTAATAAAAGAAAGTTTCGCTCTGTGTGTCTGTGTGTCTGTTGGCGATGGCTAGGAAAATTTGGCCCACCTAGAAGGCTGGAAATTTAAATTTAGGTAGTCCGAACCCTCTCCTGTTGCAACATTACTTCAGAATTTTAATATTTTAATTACTTTCTGAAATATTAATTAAAATGCACAAAGAACTCTCATTAAAAATACGCTTTTATTCTCGTGGGTTGGTTGGTTCACTGGTTGGATGCATCGATTCTTCACAGAAGTAATTAAATAAAGCAGAGTAGCGATGCACAAATAAGGATTTCTAACTAAATAGTGTCAACATGGATTGAAGTTATTAGCGTAGAGGAGCCATGCAAATGTCACGCCACCTGTACATAATTAATTAGCGAATTTTAAGAAAACTAATTGAGATATCAATTTGGAAATTTCTGAGCATATGTAAAAAAATATTCTGTATCTGACTGTGTGATTTTTGAAAAATTCGGTTGGTAATTTTTTTTAATTTGCGCAAAAAACTGCCAAAAATCTGCAGGCGCCAGTGAAAACGATCCCAGAAAGTTTCAGACAGGGATCGGCTTTCATTAAAAACTGAACTACAAAGAGATCTGTTTCTCGGGAAAATCCCTCCATTTAGTTTGCGAAAATGAAAGGAAATAATTGCCAATTTTTACTAATGAAAAAAAAATTAGGTAACTAATTAAGATATAGATTTGAAATTGAGATCGGGAAGGGGTGTCATCTGTCGGCTATTTTAGCGGAGCGTCTTCGTTATGTTCTAATTATCAGAAAAATGTAATTATTTTTTTAATGATCGCGTTAATGTAGGTGACGGTGGTTCTCTTGAACAAATTATTCATTATATTTGCGGGTATGGGGAGGGAGGGGGTTAACGCCTTTCTCTGAGATTGTAATTATCTCGGGCCCGCGCAACGCCGAGCGGGTTAGCTAGTTTTTAATAAAACATATTTTCAAGTATATTGTAAAATAAGACAAATGTTTCTTAATCTACGAAAATATAATATAACTATGAATGAAATAAAATATACAATAATCTCTTGAAGGGAAAGAAAATAATATTTGAATATTTTGCAACAAGTTTTGAAACTTGGGAATTTATCTCTAGCCTAACAAAGCAATATTATATTTTTCTTTGCTGTAACAGAACCTGTAAGATAATAATTCTCGAACTTATTTCAAAAACTTTGTAAAAAAAAATATCGGTAGATTTGTTAGTATTATTATTTATGAAATTTATACGAATATTGGTTGTCAACATTCTTGCGTCATTTAGTAAGTTTTTCTAGTGAAATGCATTAGATGGGGCAATTTAAAATTTAAAAAAAATACATGCAGCAAATTGTAATGCTACAAATTTAAAAATATTTATGATAACTTGCTTAATTAAAAATATAAATTTTTGAATTATAAATAAATTGTGTTAATTAAAAAGAAAGATGATTAAAATAGCATATAAAAAATTCTTTTAAAAGAACATCTAATTCTAATTTTAAACACAGAGTTATCTTTACTTTTTTAACAGTTTCACTGTTATTGACGAAAGATTAATTTCAGCAGAATGTAAAATTTAATTCATTGCACAAATGAAAATGAAAATATTTCTTTAATTTAAAATAATGCATAACATGAAACTGCAAATCCCCTAACTGATAATTCAATCGTAAAAAACACAGACGGTAATTTTATCTTTTTATGCACCAGAAGATGTAAGATATTTTTAAAGGTAAGAAAATCTTATTTAAAAGTAAATTTAACAAGTCACTGTCTTTCTTTTGGCAATAAATGTCCAAAATACCGATTTTCCAATATTTTTACTAAAGTTGTAATTATACATCCCTAGTATATTTTAACGAACTTTCGTAATTATAAATCTAAGGAATATTTTATTTAAAATAGTTGTGATTAAAATCTTAAAATTCTTTTTTTTTTTTCAGTTTAGTTACTCTCGTATAACAGTCATTTTAAAGCGATACAACATCAATGAGTATTTTTAACTGACTTAATCTCATCTTTTGAAGAAAGTTCTTTTTGATTCATTTCATAAAAATAAGAATTAAATGGAAAATGGCGCAAAGCATTGTATTTTTTAAAATGAAAATATTAAGGGTTTTTTTGTTGTTCTTGTTGTTGTGGTTGTACATTTACATAAACAATAACATTCCTTTTTTTTTCTTCTCAAACCGATTAATGTTTTTAAAATCTGATCCTTAAAGTTATGGCCCAGCCTTCAAACCTGTCAACTAAGAAAGAAGACATAGCTCAGAAAATAGCAATAATAATGATTTATTTAAAGCAATAATGATGATGGATTTTGTTCCTTTTCCAAATTCTTTTATTTCCTGTAAAATTGACATATTCATACTGTTTTATCCCACTGGCGAGGTAAGACTAGATGATTTAACTTTTTTAGAAAGTGTTTATAAATAAAAATATGATAATCAAATCATTAATTTATAAATATATTATTATATAACGATACGTACGGGGTATGTACACAAAATTTCATTAAATTATGTTGGAAATTCTGACTTTAAAAGCCAACTAATAGTAAAGAACCCAATTTTATTCTACTTTCCCTACATATTAATTCACTGGAATTCACCATCTTTAATTAATCCTCTTTCATTCAAAGTGTGTATTTCAGGAATGTATATTTTATGCAGAAATTGCGAATTTATGCCACAAATTCTGAGTTATAATTTTTTATTTATTTAATGACAGACGTTTCGTGATTTCATAAAGTAAAATTTTTTCTTTCGGAATTTTTGGTATGGATTAAAAATTTTTGAACAAAGATAAATTTCTGAAATGCATGCGTATATGTGTATGCATCTGTAATGCAAATGTGTTAAATTATTTTGAGACATAAATTTGCCACTTATTTGTATTTTTCTGAAAAAGTAGGAATGGAAATATTTTTAATTTCATTTAAATTCATTACTATTTTCCTTTTTTTTTGCCTTTTCTTGAATTTATCTTAGGACTTAATATTCTTATGTTTTTTAAAATATCTTTTAAAAGCAACTAGATAATAGGATTAGAAGCTGGCGCACTCAAATAAAAATACATAATTATATTATTTTTAGTCTTGAAATCAAAACTGTCTTCTTCATCTCACAGATATATATTTCTACTATCTTCTACAAAATACTACCTTATTTATTTTGCACTTTTTTTTTCTTTTAATTCTCTTTTTTTCTCTATAATCTGTTTTTATTCTGAAATAATTTTTCTTTCATTCCCTCTGGTAATACTCTGGTTAATAAAAGAATTGCGCGTCGTTCATAATTTTATTCACCGTTACATATCTTGCATCTCTGTTATTGTATTGTGGTACATAAGTTCCGACAGATCTTTTATAATGAACTGCCATGAATGTAAAAAGAAATTCAAGATTAAAACTTACACGTGTACTTGCAGTTCATGGTCGGTTATGCTAAAGGGGTGTTTTTTCTCCCTTTTATTTTTTTTAATCCACCCCTATTCCAGATCGTGCCACGTGTTAGTGTATTAGTAAGTTGCAGCAGTAACCTCTGGTATCTGCCTACATCAAATTGGCTGTTTTGGTGAAAATTTTCGAATTTTTTTATTGTTTTATATGAAAAAGCAACCTTTTATGATTTTAAATCTGTTTTAATTTTATTCCTACGATTATTAGAAGAGGAGTTATGGTAATTTTAACAATTAAATATTGTAGTTTTTTGCCTAAAAAGAAATCTTTAAATGCGGTTTCTGGAAAATCAGTTTTTTCGTTATTTCCATGTGCGATAAAATTCATTACACGAAACGTTTTAAAGATATTTCAGTGAAATTTTGTAAGAATGCTTTCCATATCACTCACTATGCTCTGAACTAGGATCTAAGCTATATGTGATAAATTAAATATTTTATAGGTACTCGAATATGAAAAAATGGTAATTTTTACTAAAAAAAATGTACTTTTTTACATATTTTGAAATTTTTCGGTTATTTTTGAAGATATTGTAAAACTCGTAGTTCAGTGCACAGATAAGTGTCATAGAAGTATGCAGATTAAAGGAAATTGAAAAATATTTATTTGAATTGAGTGTACGCTGTCTGGCGTAAACATGAAATTTTGCTAAAAAAATGGCAAAACCCCCCAATTTTTTTAAAATATTAAAAAGATATTGCTAGGATTTTATGTTTTCTTATCATTCTGTATTACAATTGAACTAAAAATAATTATATTTATTCAAAACTGTCCTTTTTTTAAAAAAAGTGCTCCGTACGTAGGCAGATACCTTAAGCTTTTTGAATAAAAGCAATACAATTTACGATGCAAATGAATATTATTTCATAAAATACTTTTCATGACATTGGAAAAATTTTTAAATAAGGAAGAATTATTTTTTCTTCTTCTTTAAAGCACTTTTCTCTATAGTACGCACTTTATGACATTCTTTTCTCTATTGTCTCTCTTTTGCTTTTTCTCTTTTCATCTCAAAAATCTTTATTAAGAGTAATAAACTTAAGCATACTGACATAATATATTTCAATATACTCTTATATAAGCTTATGTTATTAAATATTTTTTCAAAGAAAGAAGATGATTGCAAGCATTAAACTATGAATTAATGCAATAACTAATTTTTACTAATTTTCTCATTATGAGTTTTTCATCTTTTCTGTAAATTCTAATTTCTGTAAGTAAAATCACATGATCCTTTCAATTCTGATTTTTAAAGATCTATTATTGAAACTTTAATAATTTCTTTTGCCAATGTTTTCCATTTACGTATGTTTTTTCTTTCTTCTTCTTCTTCTTATTTTTTTTTAATTTTGTTGAATAATTACACATTCGTTTTTCTACTTTTCTTCTATAAATTACTTTATAAGAAAAAACACGGTAAAATGTTTAAGCATTCTGTTTATATCTACATTTTTATTATTATATGTTTATCTATGGGATATTTATTATTCTTTCTTATATTATATACTACTTCTTGATTAAAGTATTTTTTTTATTTAATGAAATGTAATAAAAACACCTAATGCTGAAAATCTTTTATATTTTTTTCATAAAAAAGAGAACTTGTATCTTATCAAAGCGAAACAAATTTGAATTTGTAAAAAATTTCGCTTATAAAATATAAATTTTGATATTAAAAATTTCATATTCAAATGAATATAGCGAAATATTTGAAATAACCAATTAACATTTTTCTAATATTCGTATATAAAGTCATGTATTCTAACATACAACAAAATTGGAATTTTTAAGCTATTTACAACAGCGCATTTATTATAAAAATACTGAAACTAATAACTAATATCTAGGCAAAGGCACATTGGCACAAAAGTATTTGATATTTTAATAATTTGAGGGAGATATGTACGCCACCCTACTCTTAGCAGGAATTCTAAATAATTTACAAAATGATTATTGAAGTGTTTTGCCAAGTATTTTGTTCTATTGTTAATGCAATTAATTATAATTTTCTACCAAAAATATCAGTTTATTTATTAAAATATTCATATTTAAAGGAATATAATGAAATATTGGAATGATATTCAACTAATAGCCTCTTAATATTAAATCATATATTCTAAAATATAAGAGGATCGGAATTTTGTAAGCTATATACAACAAAGCATTTGATATAAATATACTGAAACTAAAAATCTAGACATATACACATTGAATCAAGAAGTATTTATTTGTTTCATATTTTAATCAATGGTGGGAGGGGATGGTACTCAACCCTCATCATAGGAATAATGCTAACGTTACACTTGTTACATTGTTTTTAAAACGTGGAGCCATCCAATTTTGATTCCCAAAATATTTTATTTATTGATAATTAAAGTATGTTGCTATATGTGTTGCTCTATGTGAGCTTGACAAACTACCACTTTTCTTAAACCAGAAATCGTAGCTGTTTAAAATAATAACATTTAATGCAAATGCACTACTTTTAACTTTTACAATATCTAAATATAAATATACTTCAAATATGTATAATAAAATTTTTAAAGACATTTTGTTTAACAAAAGATCAAAATTGACTTGATTATTTCTTAATTGTTCCCTTTTTAATATTTCTAAATCATATTTTGTCATTTCGTTGAAGAATGTAAGTCATAAACTAAACAAAAGTGTTTTTTTTTCTCTTTTTTAACGTATCATCATGTTTTATTTTTAAATTTCAAGATTATTCAGAGCATGTTCAGAAATCTTTTCACATTCTTCTCAGAGAAAACAAAACGTATTCTTCCTCAGCAGTCATTCTTACTTCCTAATATTCCTAATGTTCATTCTTACTTCCTAATTGTTTGATATCATATATTGGTTACATATATTGGTTTGATTTAGTGCTCCCGATGCTATACGTATTTCAGTTATACGTTCAACCGATATATGTATATACGTATAATACGTAGTTAAGAAATACGTATACCTTAAACTATACGTTTAAATGTATCCGGATACGTATAATCGTATATCTATTAAACGTATAATTCAAGTATTCGTTTAATTCAAGTATACGTATATTTCAATATCGTATTTACTTTTAATGCCAATGAATCTCATCCGAGGCTAACGAAAAAGACAGGCTACCGCGGTTCATTCCACTTATCTTTTTTTACAGACCGCTTGAATGACGTGATGCTCTTTTCGTACACCTTCATTGGTGCATTCGAGCATCACGTGACTCCGGCGGTCTGTAAAAAAAGATACGCGTAAAGCACCGCGGTAGCCTTTCTTTTTCGTTAGCCTCGATCTCATCAATGTTACGTCACTGAACGGAGAACAAGTTGGAAATCGGTGGCGTAACTTTAACAATCTGTATAATATGTTTCACACATAGAATCTTGTTATTTTTCCCTATAAACGATTATTGTAAATATATAACGAAAGTAAAAAAAATTTTGAGCAAATAAGAAGAATATACACGTTTCAGATTTATTGTTAATCCTTATTAAGTATATTCTTTCTTTTTTAATTTTTAAAATATATATATTTAATTTTGGGTGCGTATACTCAAATTGCGTCCGGGAGGTCAAATGTTGATCTTTCGACGGTGCTAATGTTTTCTACTCTGTGTTAATGTATAACGCAATTTCATTTTTTTAACCATGACATTCGTGGTATTTTTTATAGTGTATGTGCATTACAAGATATTACGTTTTAAAAATTATTGTTAGTCTTGACAAATTTCATTTTTTGTGTTAGTACCTATAAATTTCGATTACTTATAGCCTGTGAAATAATCGTCACTGCAGGTTTCAGAATGCGAACACACAAGCTAAAAATGACTTGCCTTCTCTTTTCTTTTTTGCTGTAAAACGTATTTTCAAAATATTTTTAATACAGGAAAAAGTATTCTTAAATAAAATAAAAGTATGTTTAGTTAGTTATTTGTTACGGCCGATTATCTGCACTAGGGATATAGGCCGGTGAGGGGAGTGCCCTCCCTGGGGGTCTTTAAAATAAAAATAAGATTATGAAACTTCCCAGGAGTTGGATTGATCAATGTCAGTTAAAATATGAAGTCAATGTAAGTTTGTGTTCTGCAATACTAATTTTTCAGGCGAAATGCCCACGCCATAAATCAAAATAAGCTATGTGCATGTGTTACAGATATGCGAAAGGTAAATCATTTCATAATTAATAATTTAGATTTGAGGGAGAAAAAAACAAAATTTCAACTAAGGAAAAAATATTCCTTTTTTTTTTCAAGTACCGACTGCACAGGATACATCGGTGTTTCTTAAAGTCTCTGATCCACTGACCAGCAGGAGAAAGGCATATTTTTTTAAGCAATGAACGAAAACCGTTTAACCGCTGGTGTAAATTCCGTTTATACGATGTACCGTATATGCTGTTTCGTATAATACGTATAACCTCATTGGTCGTAACATACGTATCCAAAATGTGCACCTCGTATAATACGTATTATACGTATACTCGTATAAACGTTTAATAGGGATCACTAGTTTGATTTCTAAAACTAACGATTTAGGAATTAACTATTGATAAACAAAAGAAGGGACACCCTGCATATTCAATATGTATAAATGAATTTGATTTTATAAAGTATTTTTTTCAAATGAAATCATTCCTCTAAATCTCAATCGGGTCTGCCTCTAATGGTTAAGGAATTAGCTAATGTAAAATAATAAAAAAGAACTAGATATTCAATAGATATAAATGAATCTCATTATGTAAATGAATTTTTGTCATTTCGTAGAATGATTCCTGACCTAATTTAAAATTGTGGCAGATTTTCTGTTCTAAAGCATATGTACTAATGATTTTAATTATGCTCTAAGGATTTTTATCGTGTATCCATATTAGAGAGAGTGTATTTATTATTTTTATACTGCCAATAGCAGAAATCTCGTTTAGCAAACAAAAACTGTTAAAATATTAGTCGTAGCAAACATGTCTAAGGTAATATTATTAGTACTACCGCTTCTTTCTGTAGGACATAAATTTGGATCATCACTGGATTTTAAAGAAATAGGAAACAATTTGCTCTTGCCAAATTTCGTAAAAGGAACTTTTGAAAAACTTTTAATTTGTTTTAAAATATAATTTAGACACTGTGTGTAATGAGGACACTGTGTTTATGTGAACTCATCGTTATATGAGTACGATTATGCAGTTTCGTTAAGTTAGAAATTTTATTTATTTTTATATATTTTTATGACACATTAACGTAGCATAAAGCATTAAATTATTTCAAAGTGGAAAGAATTTTCAATTTTCATATAAATAGCCTTGGAAAATATATAGGGGCTCAAAATTTGATCCCCCCTCACATGTCTCTGTCTTGTTACGGACTTGCACAGAAGAACAGTAAGTTTTCTTGTTAAAATATTTTTTTCGATATCAATCCAATTTACTCAAGGAAGATACAACAGAGACAACCACTTTTGTCTATTTCAAATCTATTATCATAACAGAAATTGTTCAATCATGCTCAGGAAATCCTATTCAAATTTTATTCTTCTCTTGAAACAGATTACATTAACATATATAATATTGTATCTAATTATTAAAAAGCGTTTTACACAGAGCATAAAGTAATTAAGTATAACAAATTCATGAGGAATGTAAAAAATAATTGAAACAAAAATTGCACTTGAAAACTTTTTAAAGAAATTATATTAAAAATAATAGTTATTTTATCATCGTTTTTCGTTTTTCAAGCTAAAACCCTTGAAATGCTCTTTTGGAGTCTACGATATTTATATTTTAATGTGACTATTATTTTTAAGTTTTCAAAGTATCTTTTCTGCCTATTACTTTCAGCAATAACTTAAAAATATTTTTAGAATAGTAATGTCCTGAATGATATCACACCTTTCTTCGATGTTACTTCACCATATATGAACTGTGTTTAATAGAAAAATGTCATTATTTGATAATAAAATAACTGTAAAAACTCTCTTTATCTGTAAAATGACTAAACGATATGGCGAAAAGAAAATAATGATTAAAATAGTTTCAACATTGGTGAGATTTACTGCCATTTTTATGACTGTTATTAAGTCTAGTTTTCAAATATCATACTCAAAATTCTTATAAGCATTACAGAAATTTCCAAAATAGTAACAGTAATGTTTCTAGAATTTTATTTTTTGCTCTTGTTCTTTTTTAACTGAAAAATTGTAGTACATGTAATTTTGAATTGCTGTATACTATTTCTTCATATTCATTTTAGTTATTTACTAAATGAAAGAGTTATTTATTACTTTAAATTGCCTTATTTTATTTTTATAAGACAATTTTTTGTGAATTTCAAATGTATTAATCATGTTTATAAAATCCATATAATGTCAATGCATATAAAATCTTGATCAATAAATCACTCTAATATTTTTTTTATTAGAAAGGAGAGAATTTTTATATATGTATAATTTTTATTGAATTATGATTCGGTGTTATTGACCACAACTGTCTGTTATTTTCTCTGCACTGGATCCAAAAATGGGATATAGTAATGATTAAATATTAAGCAAAATAGTAAGACATGATAAATTGAAAAGAAAAACTTATTTCAAAAATGTGTACAGAAGACCTTGATACTAACAATTCGTTTATGCGTCTCTTTTCACAAGCTAAAGCCTATTTATAAATCCTCCTTTTTTCCTCTTATTTGAAGTTCTATAAAACTTCCCGTCCTTTACAGTTACTATTTTTCCAGTCTCCAAAATATCTTTTATTTCCATCATTTTCAGTAATGCCTTTAAAACATATTCCGAATAGCGATATCCTGAATCATTTCAACCCTTACTACGATATGTAATTTCATCCCATATGAACTGTGTTGAATAGAAAAATGCCATTATCTGGTGATAAAATGGCTGTGAAAACTCTCTTCATCTGTAAAATGACTAAATGTTATAGAGAAAAGAAAATAACGATAAAAATATTTTCAACATTTTTGAGATTTACTGTCATTTTTATGGCTTTCATTAAGTCTGGGTTTCAGATACCATACACAAAATGATTATAGGCATTAAAAAAAATTCAAAAAATAAAACAAAATTTTTAATGGAATTTTGTCTTTTTTTCTGTAACAATATATAAATAGGTATTTTTTATAACTATACCTTATAGTTTTCATATTAGATTCACTTATTCATTTGTTTGCCCAAAATGTAACATTTATTTACAGTGAAAAATAAAAGAATATAATGCTTTTGAGTTGTATTAACGCATTTTAAACCAAGGTCAGAAAAAATTAAAAACTCATTTTTTTTAGTTACTTTTTATTTGGCACGTCTTTATGAGTACATTCAAGATATTTGTGAATTATAGTTAATATTAATCAAAATATGGCCACAGGGTCGTTTACGACCCCCAACATTTATTTACTGGTTCCATGAAATTCTATACTTTTGTATTTAATCAATCTATATTTTCTGTACTTTTAGATAACATCATTCGAATTAAGGACCTTAAAAAACGATATTTCTCTATCTAAAAAAATCAAAATTAATGTTTCATCCTGAAAATCATCCTATGTAAATCCGAAAAAACCTTTATTTGTAGTTTTCTTGTACAATGAGTACTGTAATAAAGTTTATTAAGGCATTTTTCACGTTTTTCTCAACATGTCTTAAAAAATAGGCATCACCATATAACTCAAATAAAACAATACAACAAAGAAAATATTTTTCATAGTCATGGGTCGTATACAACCCCACTCCTCCTGGCCTAAACTGGGTTAAGTGAGCACGAGAATTTTTCATATGGGTATTTTATGATTTTTTATTTTTTTTATTTCTAGGAACAAGACAAAAATATGTACGTTATTTTGCAGTAAATACACGTTTTGATTTTTTGTGTGTTATTTTTATTGAATAAAGGGCATTTTGGGCACGTCTTCTCAAGAAGTTGGGCGTATAGCGGTCGTATATTTCTTTCTTGCTCCAGGACATAAAAAAACTTCATAAAATACGCTTATGCGAAATTCTCATGCCAGTTTAGGCAAGGGGCAAGGGGTTGTATACGACCCATGACTTCGATTTTTTTTCTTCGTTGAATTGTTTTATTTCAGTTGTATGGTGATGTCTGTCTTTTTAAAGAGATGTTGAGAAAAACGTGAAAAAATGTCCTCATAAACATTATTACAGTACTCATTGTACAAGAAAACTACAAATAAAAGTTTTTTCGGATTTACATAGGTTTATTTTCAGGATGAAACATTCATTTTGATTTTTCAGCTAGCGAAATACCGTCTTTTTAGGTTCTTAGTTCGATAGTGGTTATCTAAAACTGCAGAAAACATAGATTGATTGAATACAAAGTTCGGCGTGAACCATTTCACGGTAACAGTCATTTTTCTCAGTATTTTCATCTGAATCCAGTGAAACAAAACGCACGTTAAAATATATATAATTGTATTGTTTTGTCCTTGACCGACAGTTTATTATGTTTTTAATTTTGCATTTTGAACAAAATTGAAGACTATCAAATTTGTATCGGTCAATGGGCTATCTACGCATCAGTCTTCAACAGAAAATCTTATATAGTTTTGTTTATACAAAACGAACGAATTAAAAGTTTTAAAAAAGCATCTGTCAAGGACTAAGAAAATATATTAGTTTTCTATAAAAAGTTAAAATTTCAGTGCAAATTCACCTTGTTTAATAATTTAAATTTTTGAAGATACAAATAAATGTAAATACGTTGCTTAAAGGTGCGTAAAAAATAAATCAAAATCATTTAAAAACACATTAAAGTCCTTTTAAAATCAAAACGTTTTCAACCGAAACTTACTCGGCCTTTATCAGGGAAAAAACTAATAGTTGTTGCATCCCACTTTATATTCCACACCCTTGAAGTAGAATGGTTTGTTCCGGAGAAAGCTAGAAGAAGCAAAGAGGCAACAACTATTAGTTTTTTCACTGATGAAGGCCGTGCAAGTTTCGGTTGAAAACGTTTTGGTTTTAAAAGGACTTTAATGTGTTTTTAAATTATTTTGATTTATGTTTTACGCACCTTTAAGCAATGTATTTACATTTATTTGTATCTTTAAAAATTTTAATATTAGTTTTTTAAAAATCTGGAGTGGTTCCACTTGATATTCTAAACACTGGTGCACGAACATATATGTCCAGCCAGTAATAATAATAATAATTATTATTATTATTATAAATTTCAAGCAGAATGGAATTGGCTGGATTCGAACGCTGGTCCTCCCGTTTTGAAAATGGAAACGTTACATCTGCGCTGCTAATGTTTGCTTATATCACAGCAGTCATATCTCATAATTATCATTTATGTTCTGTTGAATTTCCTTGGTGATTTTCCCTAATTATTGGTTGCAAAATGGTTTGAAAATGGTTCAGAAATTAATTATATATCTTATCCTTCGGCCGAAATTTACGAAAATCTATACAGTTCTTGCGATAATGGTGTATAACACATTTGCCAAACGGGAGCTCAATCAAAAGTACTTTTTGGGTATTATCTTGTTCACTCACACACACACTTACAAATCTTGATTAGAATTACTTCCTTTCGCTGTGTGTTCGTGAAGTAAAAAGCAAAAAAATCGGTTCATCCGATGTTGAATTATTTCTAATACCTGGTTAAAGATTTCTAGCAAGTACCGTTCGTTCGTGCACTGTGCTAGAAGAATAGATATATCTTCTATATATATTTTAATATGTAAAAAAGGACCGATAGAAATTTTATTACCTGTTAGACTCTTAAAAAATGCAAGAAAGAAGAGCATTTTTAAAGTTGAAAAACTTCCATGCCCTCTTAAATTTCATTTAAGCTGATTTTGTAAAATAGCAATAGAAAATTAAAGCAAAACAGATTATTAGGAAACAAATATTTATTGTTTCATTCTACGACACATTTATGTGAATTGCAGTAATTATCTACCCTTGAAACTAAAATTGGTGTATTAAAAATTATATACACAAGTTCGCCTAAATTTAATATTTTTCTAATAAAATTCTTATACTAAAATCTTTTTTAATTTATGTTTTTGGGGAGGCCATTGCCCCTTACAAAACTTCATATTCTTCTTTTTTTTTTCAACTTTAACGTTCATAAATATAACATCAGATTTTATTTTATTGCATCCAGAATTTCAGGTGTTCCCATCATTTTCAGAAATGCCATTAAAATATTTTATGTGATATTTTCTGAAGCAAATCTCCTTTTACTCCTATGTTTTAATTCAACTCATCTGAACTGTGTTGAAGAAAAAAGTATCATTATTTCATGATAAAATGATCGTAAAAACTAGCGGAAACTCTTTTCATCTTTAAAATGACTAAATGGTTGGAATAGAGAAAATATCGGTGAAAATATTTTTAATATTTCTGACATTTTGCATTTCTATATCTGGTATTAAGTCTGAGTTTCAGATATTATGCTCAGAAAAGTTAGAAGCATTCCAGAAATTTAAAAAAAAAGGAAAGATATTAGTTTGGTACTTTTGATTGGATTTTTTATTTTTATATATACGATTTTCTTATTATCAATACGATTTTCTTATTATCAGTTATTTTCTTATTATGTTCTTACATTCAATTTTACTTACAATTTTCAATTTCACCAGATGAGTAGTGACTTTTTTTCAAATTTATTTATCGACTTTAAATTATGGATGTTAATTTTTCCCATTACATATTTTGTTTATGCATGATTTATGGAAATTTAGTTTGATTTTTATGATTGTTACATAGTCTGAGTTTCAGTTATATTATGCTTAAAATAGAAGTATCCTAGAAATTTTAAAAATAGAAAGAAGTAAGTTTGGTAATTTTTATTGCATTTTTCCTTTTTAAATATCAGGTTTTCTTATATTCCAAGTTTGTTATTATATCCTTACATTCAATTTTATTTACAATTTTCGATTTCACTATTAATCCAACTGAATCATGACATATTTTTACTTGTCGACTTTAATTAGGGAGGTTAATTTTTCCCAATATAGGTTTCGTTTATGCAGGGTTGTGTGCATAACTATCGGAAAGAATGTTCTAGTTATAATTTTACTTCTTTATTTATTTATTCTTAAAAGGCCTCGTTTTCGTGACGGCCGCGTGTAAGTTTTATTCAGATCCAGAATTTCCATACTCTCTGCCTGTTCTTGCAGGCACCATACATCGTAAAATGATACCACTTACCGCACAATTTGGATATGTTTGCTAAGACAAACAGAACAACTTTACATAACTTTTTTGTTGTTTATTTGTATACACGCATAAAATAATACTTGCTTTAACGTTAGAAAACTCATCTATGTCATTTCGGCATGCCTTTCTCATTAAAATAACATGCAGTTGGGTGGAACATTATTCCTATAAAAGGGTTAATACCAACGTTTTTATTACATTCAAGACTTAATATATACTTCAATTAGTTATTTATTTGAGATTAATCATTTAAAATTTTGGTAGTATTTTAAAATTCAGAGACTTTGCCTTAAAATTATAAAATTCATCGTCTAATAAGTATCCTGAACTTGTCGTTAATTAAATTTAATCTATAATAGAACATCATCTGAAAGCTGAAAATTTATTTTCAGATGAACGAAACTGGTTTTTGGTATAAATTAAGTTTATGTATTATAATTATTATTATATATATATTTAAAAAATAAATATGTATATTCCTTTTAGTAAGACTATAAAAGTTCCATGAAAAATACAACTATTTTTAACCGATGAATAACGAAACTCAAAAAATACTTTTAAAAGTCATTAAGTTTAATAAGTTATTTTTAAAAAAATATGTATCTATAATTTCTTTTGTTCGTTTCTAAAAATGACTTTTTAAAAAGTATTTTTCTATATAAAACTGTTAGATACACATATTTTTAAAATACAATATTGTATCCCTTTATCTTTAATGACATATTGCTTTCTAAATTGGATTTTTTCGAAAAAAATGTCTTTCATTATTATTTATTTTAAATTTAAATACGTATCGATAGCTTAGTAACGATTATTATAACCTTTTTCCGAAAGTATTGACACTTTTAGCATATAATCTGATTTATATATTAACCATTGAACAAAATATTCCAAATAAATATATGTTTTTAACGGCAGCCTTTGTATTACTTCCGTGAGTATTGAAAATTAAAATTTATAGCTGCAGAAAAAAAAATTTCCAAATTCAAATGTTATAAGACAAAATTCAGAGTTATTTTTACAAAATTAAAACTACATTTCGATATACAAAAGGTATCTTTTAAAATTTTAAAATATGTTTTAAGCTACTTGAACAAAAGAAATCAACTAAAAAATAAACATAAAATAAAACTACAAATTTCTTTAAAGTTTATCTACTCAATGCTGTGATTTTTTATTTCTTCATTTACTCAAACAATGAACAATATATTTGTCAGCTTTTAAGATAAGGGTTTTTATTCCGCCAATGAATTTATTTAAATAATTTCCTTTATCTGAATAACACTCAGACACAAAAATTCATAGTTAATAATTTTTTATTTAATGCAGAAAAGATTATTTTATTGTGAGGCTCTTTTCTGTATTTCTTTTTGTTATCTTTCAGTTTTAAGCTATTTTTCCGTGTTTTTTAATTGTGATTTTCTTACTTACTACACTTTCAACCAGTAAAAATATTTTAAGAGCATTGAATTTAATATAAGTGAAACTTCTAATTTCATACAAGCATATTTCTCCCAGGCATATATTATAATTTACTCAAAAATTAGTTTATAAACTGTCATTTTTCCGTTTTTCTTGTAAGAATTGCGTCTAATGATATTTCTGCACTTACCATTAATTAAATAATGTTTTTATATAAAACTAAAAAATAATAATAATAATAATTAGAAATAAAAATGTTTCCAAAAAAAACCTCTTTCTAAATTATTATATTACCATTATTGTTTTTTTAGTTTATTAAATAAGTATAATTATTTGAATAAAATTTTAAAACTATTTGAGGTGATTAAATTTCATAAACATTTTTCTAACTTTTTATTTATTCTTTTTTTTGGCTGTATGAATAATGAACTTTTAAAATATATATTAAACAGTCGTTCGGTTTAATAAACAGTTCATTTTTTTAACTGTCTATTTATGATTTTTGTTTTATGTTTAAAAAATGACTTTTAAGAAAGGTTTCTTATGTAATTCCTTCATTACGAATAAATTTTACTTTATTTCTATACTGAATTCCATCGTTTTCTCTTCAACAATATATTTTTATCTAAATTGGATTTCTTTTTCTAAAATGTATTGCTCAAAATCTTTTGATATATTTTTTTTAATCTAATTTTAAGATATTTATTCAATTTTAATACATTTCGATGACTTCGTAAAAATTATTTTGAAATTTTCCTATCAGAGATTGATTATTTCTTTAAATGAGCACTATTTAATATTTAATAGTGATTCATTTTTTCAATAATAAATTAAATATGCAGGGAAAAAAGTCTAAAAATTTCTCTTTAGAACTGTTTGGTCAAATCGCAAATGTACAGTACATAGTACATAGATTTTAAATGCACACAAAATTTAGACTGCTATAACATGTGACAAAAGCATGAAAAATATAAAATTATTCTTTATAGATAAATAAATAAGTACAATACAAATTAAAGTAAAAACAATAGTTTAGAATTAATATTTTATAAATAATCTTTTATAAATGTTCAACATAATATTACTGAATGTAATTTTTTTAAATTATAAACAAAGACATACTTCCTCTTAATTAAGCTTTTTTAGGTGTGCAGTCTTATTTTGTAATACTTCTATTTCAAGTGATTTAAAAGATCTTTACATTAAAATAAATGAATAAAAATTTTAATATAGTTTGAAGTGTGTTTTGACATCTCCAAAGAGTTCTTCTCTAGTACAACTTGCAAATTCAATTTTGAAAAATTATACATCTCTCTGAAGTTTAAGATTGACTTATCATTTTTCATATATTAAGCTTTAACTTTAAAGTTTTTCATAAGTTGTACATTGCAGACGGTTTTCTTCAAGAGTTTAAAAATAATCTCTGCAGAATTTAAATACATATTTTTGGATATAAGTAACGTATATTTGAATTTTCTCTGGGCGAAATGTTATACAAGGTTTACTACACAAATCATAAAAACAGAAATGTTTTATTTCAAATATATATACTCGAATTTTATTTTTATGCTGTTGCTTCGACTTTGGTTCAAGCATAGTAGCGATCTTTTAAATGTGCTGAAACGTGCATTTTTAAGGGAGACCTTTAACTTAAATTTCCGCAAAATATCCCCAAAAAGTTTACTTTTTCTTAAAAAATCGTATTATGGGAGAACCCATGTAAGAAATTTCAAACTTTGCTGAATTTTGTGCTAATTTTAGAGGAACGTGGTATTTGATTGATTATTTTCTAATTACTTGCAAAAATTTAGACGTATACTATTGGCCGTTTTAATTTGTTAGGGATTCGGTATTTATACTCCCAATGATAAATTACATTAAATATTTATTCCATATACAACTAACGTATGAAGAGATATTTAAAAATATATACATAATTTTTTTTTTGTTAATCAATGTGTAAAACTAGAATATTTTACGAAATTTTGCCATATAATGCGAAACATAATTTAAAAAACTATGGAATATAAATTTAAAAACATCTTTCCATAGTGAATATCAATCTGTCTAGAAAAACCTTTTTGTTAGTGTTTTCTCTTTTTATTTTAGGTATGTTTCTCATTCAACACTGGAATAAAGTTTTATTCTTATTTTGCTGTTGCATAAGAATATTTTTCTATTCAATACAGTTTATGTAATTTGAACAATATTATCAAACCAAGAACAATGTAATCTCAAAATCAGCATTTGTAACACATTTTAAAATTTTAATTTAGGAAGCTCTAACAGTATATTAATACCCTTTTAATTGAGGAAAAAAAGTAATTTGCAATTAAGTATATTGGACTAGCAAAGGAATTAACGGGAAACGTTTTAGTATAACAAGATAATAATGCTGAAAATGTTTCATTGAAGGGATTATCTAAGCCCATTATTAATAATATAAACAAATACATATCGTTATTTTAGAAGATATCGAATACTATTAAGTCCAAACATCAGCATTTGTTTTAGTCATAAAAGTGTAATAAAGGCCTGTAATATAAAAAACCTTTCTATCAGTGTTTTTTCTTTTTATATGTTTTTGTGAAATAAAAAATAATAAAAATAACATTTTCATTCCCATTTTATCATTGAATAATTATACTTTACTAATTAATTCAAATCGTGTAATGAGAGTAACATTTTGATGTCAAGATCCATTAGACTCCGATTATCAGCATCCGCAAATCATTTTAAAAGTATTGCTAAGCTTAAATAATAGGAAAGGTGGTTTTTATGCGATAAAAGAAAATTTATCAAAATATTTACGCTCTTTAAATAGAAAATAAAAAGTAATTTGTTCTTAAATAAAATTGAAATGTTTAATTGCAAGTAATACTTATACTAAGTTTTGTAATGTAATCTTCCTTCTTTTTTATGAATATGTCTCTGTTTTATACTCTTGAAGTATTTTAGTTGATATTTTGATTTAAATACTAACTTCAGTCATTTCTTTTGTCCTAAAAGTGTAATAAATGTCAACAGTGTAATGCTGTCAATAGTTTCTCTTTTTATGTGTTTTTGTCATTTAAAACACGAATAAAAATTTTATTCCTATTTTATTGTTGAATAATAGTAATTTTCAGTGGTGTTCATATGAGTAAAACAATCTTATCTAAAAAAATAATTACATCCGGGTTATGCACATCCGTAAAATATTTGAAAAGTAACGCTGTCTTGTATGGTATAAAAGAAAATATAACCCAATATTTGTGCAATTTAAATGTGATAAAAAGGGAAAATGGACTACTAAAGGCGTTATCGGAAAAGGTTTTAGTGTAACTAGATATTAATACTGAAAATGTTTAACTGAAGGAGGGGAATCTAAATCACAGTTTTCTAATGCATTTTTTGTCTTTTTACGGATAAGTCTGCCTTTCATACTCTCCAAATATTTTAGATTATATTAATTTTTAAATCCGACGTCAACCATTGTTTTCGTCATAAAAATTAATAAATATCATCAGAATAAAGGCTTTTTGTCAGTATTTTCTCTTTTTATGTGTTTTTGTCAATTAAAACACAAATAAAATTTTAATATCTTCTTTATCGCTGAACAATGGTACATTCTACTCATGGTACTTTTCGGAACAATAGTAATTTTCAGGTAAATCATCTCTAACAAATATGTTTATGCTCTTTAAATGTAATAAAAAATAATTTGTTATCTAGAAAAAGGAACTGGTAGAGGAGCTATCGGAAAAGGTTTCGGTCTAACAAGATAATAATATTGAAAATATTTAATTAAAGGTAAGATCTATACAAATGCTTTGTAATGCACTTTTTTTATAGATGTCTGCTTTTACTATTTACATGAAATGATATTAAATTTGAAATCCTAACTTTAGCCTTTTGATAATTACATTGGAATAAATGTCAAGAGCTGATAAAAATTCCCTTACGTTAGTATTTTCTCTATTTCTGAGTTTTCTAACACTGAAAACAAGAATAAAAATCTTATTCGTAATTTTATCGTTGAATAGTGACATTTTTTTTATTCAGTGTAGTTCACGTAAGGTGAACAATCTTACCAACCAAAAACATTGAATTTAAGACATCGGCATCCATGAAATATTTTGAAAGTGTTATTAATTTTAAATAGAACGATATTTTACATGCGGCAATAGGAAAATCGTATTCCTTTTTAAATCAAAACTTCAACCATTGTTTTAGACATAAAAATGTAATAAATATAAATTACATAAAAATACTTTTTCTCAGAATTTCCAATTTTTCAGCTTTTATTATTGTCACTTAAAAAACAAGTAAGTTTTTTCTCCGCTTCTGAAAATCGTGAATAACTCAGAAACGATTATGTTCGTAAAGTTGTACTAGGTCCAGAACCATTTCTCTTTTTTACAGTGCAGTTTCCCTTACATAACATGTTTGGGGTAGTGTGTTCTACTACATCTGAAAGTTCTAAAATTTGAAACAACCTTTAAATGAAGTTATTGGTGAATATATGAGTACATAGCGAAGCTATAAGTTATAAAAATCAAGCACGTATAATTCAGAGAAATGACAAGTTTTATTTTTTTTTAATTATGTAATTTTTTTTCTTTACTTAAGTTTGCTAAAACGTAAGATATATATATATATATTTATATAAACATTTGATTTGTAAATGTAATTTAAGAAGTGATTTATCTTTTCATTATTTTTTGCTGAAAAAAAAAAAAAGAAAAAAAAATTAGGAAATTTTCAATTAAAAAATGAACTTTACATGCGGTTTTACATTTTAATTTTCAAAATACAAAAGAGTAATACAAAGATTGACGATGAAAACATATACTTATTAGATTCAGTTTCTTTTGCGATACTTATAATATAAGAAAGATGTATGCCTTATAGAATCAATCATTTAAATAAAGAAAAATTATAATCATCCTTATAAAACTATCGAGATGTATTCAAATTGAATGAAATCTAAATTAGATAAAAAAGAATGAGATCAAAGATTTTTGTGAAATACTTTGTAGAAAAAATCCAATTTACAAAAGAATATCTCATTGAAAGTAAAGGGATGAAATATTTTATGAAAGGGAAAAAAATATTTTTATGTGTCTCTAGCAACATTACACGGATAACACTTTCTAAAAATATTTTTTGTTTGGATCGAAAGCAAAAATGAATAAATATACTATTAAACTTTATAATTTTATATAATATGTTTAATTGTGTTATTTATCGGATTACAAAAACATTTTTGCCATAATTTTTATGGATTTTATTTATTTTAGTAGTTTATTATTAATATTATTATTATGATTAAAATTGTTATACAGGGTAGTTTAAAAGGATTTATGAAGTTTCGTTATTGTATTGTAAACACCAGTATAAAATGCGCAATGAGCATAAGTGCTTAGATTGAAAGAGAACTTCGTACTGTTATTTTCATTGTAGGCGATTTCAAGTAACTCTGAATTTAACAGCATCATAGGTAAAAAAAATATGGGATGTGAATGATGATGTTATTATCGATATTTCCAGAGAGATTAAAGGAGCACATATCGAGTGTTTTTAGCTAGAGGGTGTCTTAAAGTAGACTGACAAAAAGGGAGCTATCAAATAAACAGTGACTTATATTATCCTTTCAGGAAAGTAATGTGTGAACTATTTATTCTCCATATTACCAATTTACGCTCAGACATTATCTAAAAACATGGTTAAAAGTTCCATTAAAAACGTCCCACATTATCAAAAATGTAAAAAAGTTTCACATAAAAACTGTCACCATTGATCAAAAGCGCTTTCGCTCTGGCTAGAGCATCATCAGTTGTTCAACCCTCAAGCCTCTGATTCTTCACTGTATATACGACTGGGGGTTGAAGAATTCCCTTTATCGGCATTCGATTCCTCTTTTTTCTCTCCTTCGTCTAACATCTTTTTCCAGCGACGATCAATGATTGCGTGAACCATATCATTGCAAACGTATTTGGATGTATTAATTTCTATTGCTTCTCTTATTAAAGCATTATGTAGATTTTCATAGTTCGCTATTTTTTGTATTTGTAGAGTTTCAAGTTTGATTGGGGTTTTAATGTTTAATCTTGTAAGCAGTGTTAACTGTTTATTTAGTTTTAAATCTCTATGTGTTCTTTCATTCTTTCCTCAATTTTTCTCTTTGTAATTCTTCAACCCTAGTCGTATATATAGTGAAGAATCAGATGCTTGAGGGTTAACAACTGATGATGCTCTAGCCAGAGTGAAAGCGCATTTGTGCAATAGTGGCAGTTTTTATTTGAAACTTTTTTTAATTTATGATAATGTGGGACCTTTTAATGGAACTTTTAACCACGTTTTTAGATAATGTCTGAGTGTAAATAGGTAATATGGAGAATAAATAGTAAATATACAGACATTAACAAATGAATACCTGTTTTAATGTAATGTGTGAAGTTAGGAATTGCTTTACTACACTACCTTGTTTTAGTTCCAGACATAACTGAAAGATGGCGCTACACTGTCTCAAACTATAATCATGCTTAAAATAATCTTGCAATTTCAAAACCCATACCTCAACAGAATGTAGGTTAAAAATTGAGTGGGGTTTTTATACATTAATTTGACAGTTTTAAAAGCTTGAGACAGCGCAGCGGAATCTTTCTATGGCATTTGGAACTAAAACTAGTACAAGAATGCATAGCAAAGAAATTTCTGGCTTAAAACATTTCTCTCCTGAAAGAATAGCTTCATTATCTGTCACCAGTTCCAAGTTATCAAAATAGCGTAAGTGTCTACATTAATAGGCCAACTTCCACCAGTCGATCACGATGAGATAAACTACCTTATACATGGTTTATGTTTTATTCCAAATGAATATTATAATTTCCTAATGCGCATAATTCATTCACCAATCTTCCGCAAACAGCAAAAAATTGCTATTATTAGTGGGTAGGCAAATAAGTTCGTTCAGTTTTTCTTCGAGTGATACTTTTCATTTTATTTCTATGAAAAATAATAGCACACCTTGTTTTGTATAATAGATAAGTAATAATAGATTCTTTCTTTGGAACATTATTGCCCTTTTCATAAAATGGAAAAAGCATAGCTCCAACATTCTGTTTTTTTTTCTAAAGTTAAACACATTTTAAACCAGAAATTTTACTTGAGAAATGAAACTAAATCAGTACCACGTAGAAACAAATCAAATCATTAAATAATTTTAACTAAAATTTATGGTACCACACATGTTTTATGACTTGAATAAAAACGGAATATTGGCAGCTATAAAAGAGCTTTCAATCTGACTTCCTTATAGTAATAATTTCTAATATCCAATGTCTCGCATATTTCAAAGTTATTGCTGAAATGAAAATCAAGGTAAAGAAAAAGAAAGGAAATACCTAGAATAAAGTCATACAGTTTTTTGCACTGTTATCTAGTGGACAAAAAGTTTTAAGAAAAATTCTTTCTGAAAACAAAGATAATGGTGGGAAGAGAACTAAAATAAATCACGTATTTTTTGTAGCTTTATCCAGCGGACGGGAATTCTTTAATGAGTAACCTTATGGTTAAATTCTCAATATGTTAACATGGAATTTTGCGATACATGATGGGAAAATGTCGTTTTCTAGAACGTTTTAATAAGTTATCACGTTTAACATTTAAGGAAAACTTTGTTTAAAATTCGCAAACTACAATATCTAGGACATTATAAGTACATTTGAAACAATTGTTTAAAAATACTCTTTAACTCAAGATTCTATCGCATATGACTGACTCACGTTAAAACGTTTTCAGATATCTTTTTTGAGACTCCTTCGAGATTACTTTATACATTATTCCTTTTCAACCATTAAAAGCACAAAAGTTTCTTTAAATGTTTCAACATCACATGCATAATAACTTATATTCAACAAGACTATTAAAACATATTTCGAATAACAACATCTTGAATTGAATATTCTAGTTTTGATAGGATAGTTTACTTCATCTGAACTAAATTGAAGAAAAAAATATCATTATTCGAATATAAAATGGAACTCAAAATTGCATTAGTTTCTAAAAGGAGATAAAACCTGGAAGCAGACAAGATATATATATATATTTTTTTTATTGCTCATATTTATTGGAATTTTTACTTTCTTCTATCTATAATAGAATAATGTTGAGTTGAGTTGATTATTGACGGCCAATTATCTACACTTGGGATATAGGCCAGGGGGAAGTGCCCTTCGTGGGGCTCTTTCTAAGGGAACCTAACCCGTATTTACGCATGGATAAATCCACGGCTCGAACTATAACAGAAGAAAGTATATTCGGAGTTAATTCTACTCAGACGTTAAAATGCTTGAAACCGGTTATAGAAGATTCAATTCCAATTTTCGACATAACTGAATTTGAATGAGAATTTCACCAAGTAAGTCAGCTATATGCAAGTTGCGGGGTGTGTAAAGACTCCTTACACTCCTTGGAAACTTTTTCTAACTATAATAGAAGAAAGTATGGTAATCAAAATTTTCTTCGACTCCCGGTTTTTGACGGGTTTGCACGTTTAAGTGGTCAGAAATCCCGAAAAACATGTTTATAAAAAATTTCTGTCAGTCCGTCTGTCCGTGTGTCTGTGTGTCCGTGTGTGTATCCTCATTATATCATCGTGTATGGAGTTCTGTATAGAATTGAATTAAATTTCATTTATAAGGTTTTGGCTATGTCAGCAGGTCCCACTTCAATTTTGGGATATTCCGCCGGAAGGGGGCAATGTGTTAGCGATTTTTACTCAAGTTTTATTATTGTATTATCGAAAAGTGTATGAAATTATGCATAGGATTGAACCAAATTTTATGTATATGTTTTTGACTAATGCCTGCCGGTCTTAGCTGAATGTGGGACTATTCCGCCGTAAGGAGCGCTGTGATAGCAATTGTTGTGCTATTTTCTCAAATTTTCGTAATTGTGTTATATATCGCCTGCTCGTGCAGCGAAGGTAATCCGACGCTTTGCAAGCATCTGACGTACAACAGAATAACGAAACAAAAGCTGGAGGCATGGAAGTGCTTCCGCCGAGTCGAGAAAGGACAGCCGTAAGCATTCTTTTCTGGAAGCAACTCAGAGTACTTTTGACACCCTTACCTCATATCTTTGCACTGGAGTTTCCCAAAGACCTTAAACTTCGTTTATCTACCATGTTGCAAACGGGACGTTTCTAGTTCAGAAGATAAATGAACTGAAAGTTTCGATTTTTCGACACTCACTCACTCATTCACTCTCCGATCATCAAAAAGCGGTGATTTTTGAATATGGATACATATATGGATACATCTACGGATACATTTACGGATACATAATGCTACGGATACATCCCGTAGCCCTAATTTTTTTTTAATTTGGCATAATGGCATAATTTTCATAGGATAAAAAAAATTAAAAAATTAAAAAATCCAGAAAATTGATAAAAAATCGAAAAGGCGAAAATCGTAGCCGTAAAACTTAAAGTTTGGCTAAAAATAGTGTTATAGATTGAAAAAAAAATTAAAAATTCGGAAAATTTGAAAATAAAATTTAAAAATGGAAAAAATAGAAAATAATGAAATATTTGAAAATAATTTGATTTTGTTGCCCTAGAAACTTGTTTAGAATACAAAGAAAGAAAAAAAATAGAGTATCCGGAAATTTCGGAAAAAAAAATCAAAAACTCCAAAAAATCAAAAATAGCTCGATTTGTTGAATTTTTTTTATTTTGTCTCTCTTTGTATTCTAAACCCTACTTTTATGCCAGATATCAAGTATCTAGGGCTGCGAGTAATATTTCAGATCAACAGTAACCTTTCCTCAAAGCAACTGAGAGTACTTTTGATCTCCACCCAATAACTTAGTGATTGCCTAGGAACCTTAAACTTCTGTCCAAATTTTTGGTAACTACAAATAATAGCGCCATGGAATAGGGCTCGACAAAAACAAGTCGATGATGTCCAAAAACATCCTAAAGTCAAGAAAAGGAGAATTACTTACAAAAAAAAAGAGTGAAATCCCATCAAAAACTTCAAATGTAAAAAAAAATGTAAACAAGTCTTGTGACTCTTTTATGGTAAAAAAAAATCTGAGATCATGTACATCCAAGATTATCTCTCTTATTAACGCTGAAATTTTCATTTTAATAATCACTCCTAGTCGCTACATATTCCGTTAAAGAATATTTTGTGACTTGAAAATTACGCAGCACAAGGAAGTCATTACACCTCACTATGGGTGTTATGGGATGGGTTGGGGTTATTTGACTAAACTGATTAGGAATGCTATGGACCTAGAGGAGGGATAAACCTAGAGTAGGGATGCGTTGGGTGGAGGTGTGAAAAAAAAGAGGTGTGTCTGGAACATATTCGCGTTACAACGGAAGAAAATCACCCAAAACTCCGGACATCCAGCTAGAGCGTAGGAGAAATTTCGCACCTGGACTTATAATATTGTGTAAAATTAAGCCCCCGCTACAAATATACATACGTTCAATGTTCATATAAATAATATTTCATGCAATACTTTATTAATTGACGCGAGTATTAAAATATAAGCCTCAGCCGTCACATTCTCTTGCTGCGTAATCGCCAAGTCGCAGAATATTCTTTAACTTAAGATGTAGATATTAAGAGTGATATGTGAATGAAAATTTCAGAGTTAAAAAGAGAGATAAACTTGGTTCTACATGATCTCAGAACTTTTTACGGTAAAAGAATCACGACTCACCAGACTTGACTACATTTCTCCATGTGATGTTTTTTAGGTAGATTTCGTAAGAAATACTACCTATTACATTCTCACCTAAGTTGGAAATTTTGAAAAATTTTTGCAGATCTACGCCGATCATGACTCCCAGAACCCAAAACCACCCCCAGTTCGAAAGTTTATATATGTATCTATCTATCTATCTATCAATCAATCAATCAATCAATCTATCTATCTATCTATCTATGTCCCTTTTTTATGAACACGATAACTGGAAAAATTCTGCATAAATCTCTTCCAAACTGACACATAAAATCAAGGGGCATAAAATCTCGGTCAAGTTCGTTAATGGGTAAAATCGAACCAAGGGGAGGCCGGGGAAATGGGGGGCTTTTTGTGAAAACAGAAAAAAACCCATAATTTCTTAATTATTATACATATCGAATCCGTTTAAAGTTATTATTACTTCTATTAAAAGGGCCGAAAATTTATGTATGACAGATTTTTGATATAATTAAAAATGGCCCCAAGGGGGGAAAGGGGGGGGTAGAAGTTTTTCTAACTTCGTCAATTCACAAGATATTAAATCCGCGTAAATTTATTATTAATCCTCTTAATATTATCTAAAACTTTTATATTGACAAGTTTTTTATAGGACCAAGCGTTATAGCAAAAAAAAAATTTAAAACAAAAAAAATCCCTGCCGGCTCCGCCTGCAAACAAGTTATTTTTCGAAGTAGGCGGTTCCAACTCCCGCATCTTTTCGAAACTGATACATAGAATCAAGGGGCATAAAATCTCGGTCAAGTTCGTTAATGGGCAAAATCGAACCAGAGGGGGGGGGGGGTTGTGAAAACAGTAAAAAAAACCATAATTTCTTAAATATAATACGTATCGAATCCGTTTGAAGTTATTATTACTTCTAGAAGGGCCGAAAATTTATGTATGACAGATTTTTGATATAATTAAAAATTGCCTTAAAGGGGGGGAAGAGGGTTTTAGAAGAAAAAAATTCATAACTTCGTCAATTCCCAAGATTTCAAATCCGCTTCAATTTATTATAAATCCTCTTAATATTATCTAAAACTTTTATATTGACAAGTTTTTTATAGGACCAACACTTATAGCAAAAAAAAATTAAAAACAAAAAAATCCCTGCCGGCTCCGCCTGCAAACAAGTTATTTTTAGAAGTAGGCGGTTCGAACTCTCGCATTTTTTCAAAACTGATACATAAAATCAAGGGGCATAAAATCTCGGTCAAGTTCGTTAATGGTCAAAATCTAACCAAGGGGGGGGGTGATGGGGGGGGGGGGCTTTTTGTGAAAACAGAAAAAAACCCAGAATTTCTTAACTATGATACTATCGAATCTGTTTGAAGTTATTATTACTTCTAGGAGAAGGGCCGAAAATTTATGTAGGACCAATTTTTGATATAATTAAAAATTGCCTTAAGGGGGGGGAGGGGGGGGTTTAGAAGAAAAAAATTCATAACTTCGTCATTTCCCAAGATTTCAAATGCGCTTAAATTTATTATAAATCCTCTTAATACTATCTAAAACTTTTATACTGACAAGTTTTTTATAGGACCAACTCTTATAGCAAAAAATAAAATAAAATTAAATTAAATTAAATTTAAAAAAAATATTTACAAAAAAAATCCCTGCTGGCTCCGCCTGCAAACAAGTTAGGTTTCGAAGTAGGTGGTTCCAACTGTTGCATCATCGCAAAAAGGTCATTTCTTCCGCAATTCCCGACAAACAGGCGCCCCACGGTCTGCGTCTTCGAAATCTACCTGTGCTTGTAGACCGAGCCGTCAGGGATTTTTTTTTATGGGATTGATTTTATTGGCGCTGTGACTTGCGAATTTTGAAGTTGTAACATGTATGAGACAGAAGAAAGTTTTGGGATTGATACATCCGACTAGTCATGTTTAGAATAATATCAGAAGTTTGAATTTCAAACTTAATACAGTCTAAATTCTTTAAAGAATTTAAAACTAAGTCTCACATAATGTAACTTTATTTTCAAATTTTAAGAAGCTTCAAAATGATAACCTTGTCTAAAATTTATATGAAACGTTCAAAACGGAAGATATACTGGGTAATAAGTAAACTTGTTTTGCATTTCCTTATAGTTTAAGATGGGGTTGTGGGAAGGGCAAAGTTGCTTCACTACAGCTTACAAGATTTTATCAAATCAAATTATTTTTAAAAAAAGTTTTATAATATTTAAAGAAAACTTTTATAATAATATTATAATATTAAAAGAAAAATATTATAGTAATATAATAACATTTAAAGAAAACTATAATAATAATATCCCAATATTAAAAAAAAAACAATTATAATAGTAGTATAATTTTTAAAGAAATCTATTAAAATATTTATTATAATATTTAAAAACATTATTTACAATTATATATATATATATATATATATATATGTATATATATGACACATTTTTGTTACGATTGGCACATTATTGATGATTGCTATTACTGTCGACTTCAAACGTTCGTTCCATCATACTCCAGTGATGACATATCAGTCCGAACCCCACGAAAATTACCGTATCATCAGCTCGATGTAGGCGCAGTCGAAATCATGGAAATACAGTCATGACATTCGGCGAGGGTATTATTCCGATTTAATCACTATGAAGGCAATTCTCGGAGTACGAATCATATTTGAACATCATATTATAATGCAATCGGGAAGCTGAGTAGAGGCAGTTCATTCCAATAGAAATTTCCCAAAACATTAAGGAAACATAATAGATGAGCAAGAACTTTATTATGAGAACAGGGATGAAAACAACTCCACCGACTTTCGCTTCATTAAAAACTTGAACACATTAAGTATTGAAGAATTAGCAGAAATTGACGAACATACTACCGACGAAATAGTGTAGACTTCTCCAGTGACGGCTTATAGATGACAACAACTAATTCGTGTAA
Source organism: Maratus michaelseni (assembly GCA_963931845.1). Lineage (NCBI taxonomy): Eukaryota > Metazoa > Arthropoda > Arachnida > Araneae > Salticidae > Maratus > Maratus michaelseni. The sequence goes on along the minus strand of OZ007587.1, from coordinate 302,604,941 downwards.
AAATCTGTCTCCGAAGCCAGTGTAACCGTATAAATACTTCCAAAATCTTGCCCAAAGTAACAAACGCGCGAAAAAAGCTCGCCCACTCACATCAATGTTCGAAGGGAGCCAGGGGGATAGACAAGGCGGGGCCTGCTCGCTAATGGATGAAAAAATGTGGCCGCGAGGGTGTGTCTCTGACGTATGACCAAAACTCTTTATCAGAAGCGGCAATTTAAAAAGGTAAAAAAGCTTTTGGGCGCGAAAACGCCAGGAATCCTAGGATGCCGAATGATAATTAAATAGAAATAAAAATGGTATTATAAAAGTTCCAAAGAATAAAAATTCAATGTCTCAAAAGAAGAAATTAGGCAGGTGCGTTTTAGAGGCAGTGTTGCAATTTAAGAGAATAAGGTTTTAATAAATACGTGTAGCTGTTAACAGATTAAGATTTTTAGAATGATAAATAAAAGAATATTTTGATTAAGTTATGGAATAAAATATAAATTAGTTTAAGAGATATTTTAAAAAGAGAGGGAAAAATTAGAATTGTAAGAATTTGGATTAATTTAACTAAGGAAAAATGGCGAAAAATTTTTTTTATTACATATATATATATATGCAGGATTTGAAAAAATGCATTTTAAACAATTGTCTAAGAACTCTCTCTAACTTAACAATTTCTCTCGTAGCACTTTCATTAAAACAGATATCTTTTATTCGGCAGTCTTTCACGATTTTTGAAACTTATTATTTTTTTTGCACCATTAAAAAAGCACAAAAGTTCCTTAAAATTTTCTCGAACCACATGCATAATAACTTTTCATCATATTCAACTAGACTGTTAAAACATTTTGCGAATAACGTCATCTTGAACAGAATATTCTTGTCTGTTAGAATAGTTCACTTCATACAAACTAAATTATAGAGAAAAGTATCATAGTTCGATGTTAAAATGGAATGTAAATTATTTTAGACTCCGAAATGACGTAAAGCGTTCAACTAGGCATATATAGATTTTAAATTGATGACATCTGTAATTTTTATGCGTCAAGACTAGTTTTTATAATATTATAATATTAAAAGAAAAATATAATAATAATAATAATGTAATATTATAATAATAATATTATAATATTATAATATTTAAGAAAACTATAATAATAATATTACAATATTAAAAAAAATTATAATAGTATTGTAATAATCAAAGAAAACTATACAAAGAAACATTATTTAAAACTGCAATTCAAAAACTGCAATATCTAGGATTTGAAAAAAGTTCATTTTAAAGAATTATCTAAAAACTCTCTTTAACTTAACAATCTCTCTCGCAGTACTTGCATTAAAACATTTCCAGATATCTTTTATTCGGTGCTCTTTCACAATTACTTTGCAACTTATCTTTTTTTGCATCATTAAAAAGCACAAAAATTCCTTAAAATTTTATCATACCACACGCAAAATAACTTTTCCTCTTATTCAACTAGAATGTTAAAATATTTTGCGAATAACGACATCTTGAATCAAATATTCTTGCCTTGATATAATAGTTCACTTCATATAAACTAAATTATAGATAAAAGTATCATAGTTTGATCTTAAAATGGAATGTAAATTATGTTAGACTCTGAAATGACGTAAAGCGTCGAACTAGACATATATAGGTTTTTAATTGCAGACATCTGCAATCTTTATGCGACAAGAATAGTTTTAATAATATTATAATATTAAAAGAAAAATATTATAATAATAATAATTTAATATTATAGTATTTAAAGAAAACTATAATAATAATAATTTAATATTATAATATTTAAAGAAAAATATAATAATAAAATTACAATATTAAAAAAACTATTGCAATAATATTATAATAATCAAATAAAACTATACAAAGAAACATTATTTAAAATTCAAAAACTGCAATATCTAGGATTTGAAAAAAGTTCATTTTAAACAATTATCTAAAAACTCTTTAACTTAACAATCTCTCTCGTAGTACTTGCATTAAAATATTTCCAGATATCTTTGATTCGGTGCTCTTTCACGATTATTTTGCAACTTATTCTTTTTTGCATCATTAAAAAGCACAAAAGTTGCTTAAAATTTCCTCATACCACATGCAAAATAACTTCTCCTCTTATTCAACTAGAATGTTAAAACATTTTGCGAATAACGACACTTTCAATCGAATATTCTTGCTTTAATAGAATAGTTCACTTCATATAAAATAAATTCTACAGAAAAATGTCATTATTCGACGATAAAATGGAAGTGTAAATTATGTTACTCTCTAAAATGGCGTAAAGCGTCGAACTAGACATATATAGTTTTTAAATTGCTGATATTCACTGCAATCTTTACATCAAGGCTAATGTCTGAAGGTTGAATTTCAAACTTAATATAGTCTAAAGTTTTAGAAATTTAAAAATAAAGGAGACCGTAATGTAATATATTTTCTTACACATTTTGCAAAATTTCAAACTGACAACCTTGTTCATATATTATACTGAACATTTAAGATTTGTCAATGTATTGGAATAATTTAATTTCTGCTCTTATAAAGTTTGTGCAAAACTTCTGTTCGTACTTTATATATGCTGATATTGATTCCTTAATTTTAAATAAAATGTGCTGTAATAAATTGTAATTTTATAAATACTTAAAATTTCGAAAAAGAATTTTTTTTAATTTAATATAATTTAATATATTGCTATCAAGTCTTAATTTTTCTGTTGGTTAAATTTAAAATCTGTTTTGAAAGCTATATAAAATGAGTAATATACATTGTAAAAAAAGAGAAATGTTTCTTAATATACTTACGAAAATAAAATATATAGCCACGTACGAAAAATACAATAACCTCTTCCGAGTTATCCACGATTCCAAAAAAAGTTCTTTAGCTTTAGAAATCTCAGATACCAATAAATTTTCAGAAATTTAAAGAAGCATTTAGAAAAACAGTTTATTTTGCTGACACTGATTTGAAACGTTTTTAAGTAGTTTTTTATAGTGCAAAATGGGCACAAAATATCTTTGTACGACAGAAAAAGATTACTTTAATGAAATATTATTATCAGATCGACGGCACGACAATTAAATAAAGATCCTGCAAAATTCGATTGAAAAGCAAGTGCCATTAACTTTCGATTTCTACAGGACAAGATAAAAATGTTTTGACTGATGACAACTGGCAAGTAAATTTTGATAAATTTTAAAAGTATTTTTTTTAATTAATCTTAAATTTTGTTTCATAATAACACTTATTGAAATGTTGAGAGGTTTAAGAATTTATTTTTGATTTTTATGAGCTTTGATATCACTTCATCTATTTGTCGCCAATGTCGCCAAGCACTCTCTTGCATTCAAGATGCAAGAGAGAGCTTACAGAAAAGAAATTAGCCGTACGCTCCTGTATGTGGTATATCACACTACATAATATATTATATTGATCAATATTTAATATGTGCAATTCTTAATAACATTGCAAGATTATCATTTCACCTTTTATGAAATATATCATTTGTTCTGTTTAATTATTTAACGCATCATTTTCCCTGCAAATAAATAAAGTAATTGAAAAATATTAATCAGTTACTAAAAGTATTTTGGAATTTCACTAGAAGAATTATTAATATAAGCAGTAACTTCATTTTTTTTTTTTTACTTTACAAATTGTTTTATTTAATTTGTATTATTGTAACATTTATATATTAAATTTAAAAGATTTTTCTGCGTTGCCTTATGTATGTGCACGGAAATTCAATTTTAATCATATATCCTCGTGAATATTTTTTTTTCAAAATTTCATATTCCACCAAGTGTTAAAGTATTAAAAACTCTTCAATCATAAGCACCAATTATCCTTAACAATCATTTTTAACACTTTCCAACATAGTTGAAAATTGTTTATGACTTTGGATTGTCTGTCCGTCTGTCGGACCTGTAACTCAAGTAAATATACTCTGATTGCCCTGTAATTTTTTTATGTTATGGATGTTTAATATATAACGATCGCTATTGAAAGTGAAGAGTGTAGCATTTATAGTTCGATTACAGGGACAGTCAAAATTATTCCGTTACATCACGGTCGATATGAAAAAAATCGTTTCAAGTATATTTTGATGATATTACACCATTTCGAGCATAATGAAGTTGATATGCAATTTATGAGGAGCACAAAAACGTGCGTTCTGTAGAATATGGGGTGCAAAGTATTCGTTATTCATTTACAGGATGACACAAAATAATACTTTCACATAATACACTAAGGGAAAATATCACTTGCGGCGAATTTTGATGATACTATTACGGTAATTCATTACGGCTACATAATGAAGTCGACAGAACTGAAGTGCACTACAAGTGTTATTGAAAAATATTGTGTACACTGCATTTATCAATCATTTCCAGAGACACACAAAAGAATTCGGTTACTGTACTGTCTAAAAGCTGTAATTGCTGGAAGTGTATTTTCAACTTTGGTTAGCGTTTTTAAGTTTAACTAAATTTTTGCATAGTATGTAGTGTGTATAAATTATGTTGATCATATATAGGACTACACAAACGATATCTTAAATATTATTGCCTATGGTCCTGAATTGCTTAAAAGTAGTTTTTAATTGTGTTATGTATTTTCGTGCTGAAATGTATTTAATATACTAACAGAAGTTTGTAAATTATAAATAGCTTCATATACAGGGCTACGAAAGAACAAGATACATTGCATTTTATGGTTGGTAATTACTGGAAGTGCGTTTTATTTGTGTTATGTGTTTTTGACCTGAATTAAATTTTAGCTTAATATGTGATGCATGCAAAAATCTTTAGATAATATACAGGGTTGTTCAAAAGAATTCGAGTGTATTTCCAAGTGAAATTTTTAACTGAACTAAATTTTAGCATGTTATGTAATATATATGGAAAACTATAGATACATAGAGGGCTGCACAAAATAATTCGACTACTTGTTTGACTATGGAAAGTTATTGCTAAAACTGGACTTTTGAACGTGTTATAGGTTTTCCAAATTGTTTACTTACATATTTTCTGTCCCCTTATTTAACGGGGAAGTTACGTTGCAGTTTTCTGGATTTGTTGGGGGTGAAGGTGGAGGGTGCGTTACACAATCTATGCGCGACGCATGGTTTTCGGTTTTTGTTATTAATGCAGTGCGTCTGAAATTGCTGAAAAATATTTCAGTTATTTTAATACCTACCAAAGATTTTTTCTTTTTCTTACTTTTTCTTTTTTTCTTTTTCTTTTTTTTCATATATGTGGGATAGAGATGAGACGTTTATTTACTTTATATTGCATATTCATGCTGTATATATCATGAGGATTTCTTTGAAATGAAAGGGGTGTGCGTAATACGGCAAATATGCCTAAATATATATATATATATATATATATATAGTTTTAAATCGTAGGTGCGCGTTATGTGTCGGAATATCGGGTATTTAATAAATATGCATTAGCATTGATTATGAAATACTTTCCAACACAGCCAGAAAATTATAACGAAACTTCACCGTTAAATAAGGTAAAAGAAGATATGTAAGTAAACAGTTTAGAAAACATATAATTCATTGAAAAATAAAGTTTTCGAAATTACCTTCCAGTGTCAAGAAAGTAGTCGAATTATTTTGTGCAGACCTGTATATTATCAACAGATGTGGATATATAGCATGATAAAATTCAGTTCAGTTAGAATATTCACATTTAACAATTTTCGTCAATCGGTGGAAATGCACTAGAAATCTTTTGTACAGTCATGTATATTATCTGAAGACTTTTGTACAGCAATGTATTTTATCTGAAGACTTTTGTACATACTATATATTAAGCTAAAAGGCAACTTAAAACTCACTCGCAGCAATTATCAACCATAAACGACAATGTATATATTTCTTTACAGAGCCTTCTCTATGAATTTATTTATATTCCACAAACTTCTATTAGTCTACTAAATATAGTTCAGCAGGAAAATGCGTAACACAATTAAAAACTACCCTTAGGCAATTCACTCCCATAGTCTGTAATACTTACGGGTACCCTTTTTAGCCCTGTATATGAACAATCGAATGTATAAACACACACGTACTATGAAAAAAATTTAGTTAAACTTAAAAACGCAAACAAAAGTTGATAACGCACTTATCACACATAGACCGTAACTATCGCACATGTACTGTAACCGATATCTTTTGAATGTCCCTGTAAATAAACATAATGCACAGCACACTTTCAAGAGAGCAATTTATAGTGAATCTCAGTAATGCATATAACTTTCAATTTTGTTTGAAATAGTGAAATATCACTAAATTACACTGCAAACGATTTTTCCCGGTAGAAGAATGTGTAACAGAATTCTTTTGTTTCACCCTGTAAATGAATAATTAATGCTTTGCACCCCATATTCTACAAAAAGCGTGTTTTAATGCGCTTCATAATTATCTTTCAATTTCATCATGTTTTAAATGCCGTAGCATAATCAAAATGCACTTGAAACGATTATTTCCCATTGACTGTAATGTAACAGAATACTATTGACTGTCCCTGTAAAAAAACTATAAGTGCTATAATATAGCTTTATCTAAATTTTAATGTGACTAGCTGACCCACCTGGCGTTGTCCTGGCGCGTGATAATAAACTTAAATATATCTAAAATCCGTGTTGAACGAATATATATATATCGAAACGAAAATCTTTCCAAACTAACTTATTGTTGTAGGCCCCACTGCCTTTCGCAACGTACACCGTTGAATTTGCATGATTTTATATATCTAAAGGAAAATCTACCTAAACGATCTGCGGAGGCATCGTTATAGTGATTACCGATTAAATTTTAGACATTTGATACATTAAACTTTTAATTCTAACAAAGAGTTTCTGAGATAACAAAAATAATATAACATGCCGTCCCTCCCCCCCTGTTCCTCTCCCTCTGCCCCTTTTAATATCAGAAAGAATCTCTCTGTCTCTTTCCTTCTCTGATGAACATGTACGTTTCCCAGCGCAAGCGCAAAAAAGCACATCTTTAAAAGCTGAATGGGGAAACTTCTCTTCAAAGACACTGACATTGATAGAAAAATTGAGTTTCAGAATAGAATTTTTTTGAAAGGGTTAAAGTTAATATTTTTTAACCAAAGGCGTTGTTTTAAAGCTAAATGTACGCCGGTTGATGTAGTATATCTAATTTTTTTGTGTTTTTTTTCGAAATGCAGAAAGGTTGCCGAATTTTAAAAATCCCTGTAACAGCTCTCCGAAAAAAAAAATTCTAAAAGGATTAATATTCATACTATTTCAAACGATTGCACCGTTAAAAAGATAAAAGTACATATATATATAACTTGTATATTTTTGTTTTCTTTTATTTCGAATAGTTAACCCTACGCGGTAAATGGTGGGATAACACAGAAAAAAGACGTTTTTTAAATTTTTTCGAAAGGGCACATATTTATATTTTATAACTGAATGCATAGATAGATAGAAAAATGTACTTAGGTTTGGTTCAGTGTCTTCCTTTTTTTCATATTTTAAATAGTTAAACTAGCACGCACTGCGAAAAACGTGGAAAGAAAAGAGCCGTCTTCTGCCCTTAGGTTCTTTAATATTAACCGGATCCAGAATTACTAACGCCCGCCATTTTGAGAAAAACACGATACCCATACACACACACGAATTAAGATGCGTTCTTAAAACGCTTTAAAACTTATTTATGTACACCTACATCTTATAACATATATACTTACATATAACAATTTCCAACTCACCCATTACATATAAAGAACAATGTTTCATCAAATAAAAGTTTTAGTAATTAATAACGAATTTTTAATAGTCGTGCTTCAATTAAAACTTAATAAATCTATTAGGTTGATATCGTAGAAATGAATTAGGGCTAGGTTTTCGTCTTTAGTATAGTAATGGTACAATACTTTCTTTCTATTATCGGATTTATTTGACTGTAATTGACATGACGTTTTCCCGATGTTTGAAAACAATGATTAACACTGTTGTGTATTACAAAAAGAAAGTAAATCATTATTTTTAACGATAAACAAAAATATCGAAATAATTTAATAGATTACGCATAAAAATCATGTTATAATTAATTTTCATCGACCGCATAATATTTTATTGTGATTTTGAATATTACATATTAAACACTTTTATAAACTAATGTGTAATCTTGCAATATGAAACTGTGCATTGTGACAGTGAACTTTATATAACGAAATTATCAAACTAAATTTATTTTAACAAACGGGTTTAAAGAAGCGGAACTGTCGGTCATGTTTCCTCTGAGTCACCATGATGTGTCCACAGACCATTACTGAATACATACGACAAGTTTTTGGAAGTGTATTAAGTGCATTTCATTGCGATGTATACTAACGTACAGCCCTGTTTGGGGTTGGAATTAACGTGTAACTTGAAGTGAATTTTTGTAGGAACCATACAATCCTTCATTTGATTATAATTTGCCTTACGTTTTTCTTAGTTTTAATGCATTATATACTGCAACTAAAGGCAAACCTTTCTTAGTCTACGAAAATATAACAGAACCACGGAACAAAAGTTACAATAACCTCTTACGAATTACCCAAGATTCCAAAATACGTTCTTTATCATTAGAAATCTCAGTAAAAAAATTTATTATCGATATTTAAAGAATTATATTTATGAAAAGAAAGGTTTCATTTGATGCCACTGATTTTTTGAAAATGTTTTCGAGTAGTTTTTAACCGACTCAAAAAGGAGAAGGTTATAAATTCGACGTGTATGTATTTTTTTTTTATGTATGTTCACCGATTACTCCAGAACTATGCGTCCTATTTATGTGATTTTTTTTTATTCGAAAGAGAATACTCTCGAATTAGTCCCATTTAAATTTTATGAAAATTGGTTCAGTACTTTTTCAGAAATTCAACAAAAACGAAAAAAAAAAAAATAAGCATTTTAAAAATAGTTAATTTGTTGGGCAGACGACTTTCATTTAATATCCTAAAATATTCTATTACGTGAATTTGCAAATAAAAAGACTGACATATTTAATTCAGCTTTAACTTATCGGATTATAATTCTGCAAGAATAAATTAAAGGGGGGATTAGTCACTGTTCCCCCCTCTTTATACTTAACCAATGACGCCTTATTACAATGAACGTATAGACAAAATTTTAAACAAATCGGATATTATCAAGAGTTATTACGTTCGGGCCACCAGTTGTTGGGCAGACGACTTTCAAGTTGCAAATAATAAAAAGACTGACCTTTTTAAATCAGCTTTAACTTATAGTATTTATTTTCATAGAACAAACTTTTTAAGATCCAAACAAAAACTAAAACTTTTGAGTGTTGCCAAATTTGAAAAGCAAAATTACATAAAATTGTGAATTGGATAAATAAAATACAACGTATGGATAAAAACTATAAATTATGCCTCAACAATTCTACTTTTGAATCTTTTAAAAGTTCCATTGTTGCAGTTTCACAGCGGTTTGGCATATTTTGACGAGCGTTTATTGGCGAATAATTAAATACACTGCTCAAAACAATTAAAGGATATTGCAGTTTTAGGTGGATTTTGTATCTAGGAAACTTTTTAGCTGATTGATACATGGTCGACAGACATAGTAGGTTATATGAGAATAAATTACACATGTTTGGCAGAAAAAAATGCATTTTATTGCGCATTTTTGTACAAAAGGAAAAAAACACAATTTGTGCATATGAGAAAAAAAGAATAAGAAAAGGTGTTTTCTTCAAAGAAAATCATTTTCAGTAGGGGGTATGGTTTCCACGGGCGGCCAGCAACGTTGAACACCTTTGAGGCATGGACTCAATGAGGCTATTAATGACGAGTTGGGGTATTCTGCCCCACTCTTCCAGAAGAGCTCTTTCCAGTTCTTGGAGAGTTTGTGGGGGTTGTTGGCGGCCACAAACTCGTCTTCCTAGAGGGTCCCAAACGTGCTCGATTGGATTCATGTCTGGAGAACACGCTGGCCATTCCATTCGAACGATTCCTTCCTCGAAAAGGAAATCCTCCACCAGGTTTGCACGATGTGGCCTGCAGTTATCGTCCATTAAAATGAAGTTATCTCCGATTGCTGCAGCGTAAGGGACTACAATAGGTCTGAGGATCTCATCCCTATATCGGCGACCAGTCAGAGCTCCATCTCGAATGATGTAGAGGTCAGTGCGCCCGTCAATGGAGATGCCACCATACACCAACACTCCTCCACCGCCAAATCTGACACTTTCGTGCACGAACGCAGGATTATTCCTACTGCCACGGTCCCTCCAGATGAAAATACGCCTATTATCCGGATGCACAGAAAAACGGGACTCGTCAGAAAACAGAAGATTGCTCCATTCATTTCTCCTCCAGTTGACATGCTCGGTTGCCCACTCCCTGCGGTCGCGACGATGCCTTGAAGTTAATCTAACACATACCATTGGTCGGCGAGCATACAGACCTACAGCATGGAGCCGGTTTCGGACAGTCTGAGTTGAAATCGTGGTGCCAGTAGCCGAGCGAAGGTGTTGTTGGAGAAGAGTAGCGTTCATGTTTCGGTGTCTCCGAGCTGTTAACGCTAAATACCGATCTTCATTGGGCGTTGTTGCCCGTCTACGACCTTGCCCTGGTCTTCGGCCTGCACATCCACTCTCCAAAAAACGGTTCCAGATCCTGGAAATGACACTTTGTGACACTCCAATGGCTTGCGCTACTTCGGCTTGAGTTTGGCCCCCTTCTAACCTATCAACAATTCTCCAAGCTTCTGAATCTGTCAAATGACTTCGCTGAGACATCGTACTCATCGAAACAAAGCAATCACTGAATGCCGATCATCCTTGTCTTCATTCTCTTTTATCCAGTTGAAAGTCAAATTTCATTCGCTGCCGCTGAAGCGACGTTTTTGACGTCGAACTCAAAATTTGCGTACTCCACAGTTTGAAAACCAGAAAAATTTGCATTTGTGATTCTCTTCTTCTATTTTCGGCAAAAAAAATTTCGTTTATATCTTTATTTTATATAAAACTTCAAATATCCTTTAATTGTTTTGAGCAGTGTACATTGTTGTTTCAACTCCCATACAAATGTACAAGTTACAGAAAATATTTAGCGATTTATCGCCTGTGGCACACTAGTTGGAAACTGCCTTTAAAATACCCAATTATCGATATCATATTATACAATACAGTTGTATATAAATGCTTCTGAAATTGTCTTTTAATATTTCTACTACATAATATTAACTATAGAGTGACAATATAGAAAGAAAGGGCTTACTCCGAATAGTATTATAGCGACATATAATAGTATTATTCCGACATTGTTAGCGCAGTGTATCTCAGGATTTGGGCACGATGAGGAGTGGGCTCGCCCGGCGCCTATTAGTTTTACCTTGTACGGATCGTAAAAATCAATACACATTAAGCATAAGCACCGAAATCAGTGAGTTACGCAGTTATCAAAACTGTAGTATACAGCCCGATTATCACACTTTATCCAAGACGATTAGGTGAGAATAATGATAAAATTTCTAATCTTCCGTAATCGAGTCTACTGCCAAGGTTAGCGTGAAATTAAAAATATATTAGCAACAATATGGTTTAATATAAATATAGATATCATTAAAGGCTTTAAAGACATTACATGAGAATAATGATAAATTTTCTAATCTTCCGTAATCGAGTCTACTGCCAAGATTAGCGTGAAGTAAAAAAATTATTAGAAACAATATGGTTTAATGTAAATATAGATATCATTAAAGGCTTTAAACACATTAGATGAGAATAATGACAAAGCGATACTCGACTTCGATACTCGAATCTACTGCCAAGGTTAGCGTGAAATAAAAAAGATATTAGCAATAATATGGTTTAATGTAAATATGGATATCACTAAAGTAATAAATAAATAAAGAAACTTTTTAACCAAAAAAAAAAGAACCTACTTATAAAACTACTAAAAAGCGAAAAATAAATTGTTTAACCAAAAATTTAACCGACTTCAAAAACTACTAAAAAGCGAAAAATAATTTTTTTAACCAAAAATAGAACCGACTTCAAAAACTACTACAAAGTAAAAAATAATTTTTTTTTAGATAATAGTTAATAATAAATTAAATTAAGAGCATTGTATTTACCATGCATATTATTACATTTATGTACATTAATTTGATTTTTTGGAGTCGGTGCCAGCCAAGCCATGTACAAAATTCAAAACAAAATATCCAATATAAATCGTAACACGCGTATAAATTACATCTACATAAATACGAGACAATAAAAAAAAATTACACATAACTCTTCAAATGGTAGAAAATACAATGATTTAAATGATTAACTAATTTCCAAAGCAATATTTGTCGACATATATAGTTGCTAATCTCATTTGAAAATACACATTTATAACATCAGATGAAATGTTTAAAAATGGTAACATGGCTTTAATTTGGCTTGGCTGGCACCGACTCCAAAAAATCAAATTAATGTACATAAATATAATAATATGCATGGTAAATACAATGCTCTTAATTTAATTTATTATTAACTATTATCTAAAAAAAATATTTTTTACTTTGTAGTAGTTTTTGAAGTCTGTTCTATTTTTGGTTAAAAAATTTATTACAATGTTTAATTGGTTTTCTCGAGCCGGAATATCAGTTTTAGTGTGCTATTAATTCTCATTTAAACATTTTCAGCTGCGTAATTAATTTTACATGCAAGAGTAACAAAATATATTTAATTATAATGTTAATGTTAATGCTGTTAATTTATCATGTTTCTCTGTAAAACATGTTTGTTGATCATAACAGTGCTAACTTGAGAATTGATAGCATTCAAAAAATTTATATTCCAGCTTGAAAAAAACTGATTGCTACACCATAAAAACTACTCGTAAACGTTTCCGAAAATCATTGGCAGCAAAAGAAATATTGCTTTTAAAATACTTATCAAAGATATAATACTTTCAACGTTTTCTAATGATAAACACGTTTTTTGGAATCGTGAGTAATTCGTTAGAGGTTATTCTATATTTTCGTTTGTGTTTACGTTATATCTTCCTGGATTAAGTAGCATTTTTTTCCAGTGTTACTAAATACAGGATATTGAATACATAGGAAAAAGTTTTAAGGGTGCATTTATTGCGTGCGTACAGGACTGTACTAACGTACAGTCCTGTTTGGGCACAAAATTAACTGTAATTTTTATCTAGAGGCGACATTTTTTAACAACTGTTCAATCCTTCAATTGGCTATAATTTAGGGTATGTTTCTCTTATTTTTACAGCATTATATGAAATAGCAGTTACATTAAGCAACTTTCTTGCTAACATCGCTTTTGCATGTCGCCAACCATTACCGTCGTCACCGATTAAGGAAAATTAGTCCCAAATTTTAATTATATATATATATATATATTTGAATCAGTTTTATAAATTCTAAATTATTTGCGAATTTTCTGAACTATTTTCATTATATGTATACGATAATTTCCGAGATTTTTGATAAATATCACGGAGAAAAAATTCTTATTTAACATACTTTTGAATATTTAGTTCATCCATCATACGTCACGGGTCGTTCTTAATAAAACTCTAAAACTAATTTCAAAACCTGCAATTTCTAGAAATGAAAAAATGTTTATTTCAAACAATTGTAGATAAATTTTCTCCACATTTCCATTCCAACATACGTTAAAACTTTTCCAAATATATCATCACTGAAACGTTTTGATCGTATAAACCTTTTACTGTTTTTTTTTTTTGTTTTTTTTTTTTACCATTAAAAAGGGAAAATGGTGCTTTAGATTTTCACATACCTCATTCAAAATATCTTTTCATTTTGTTCTGCAATACTGTTAAGATATTTTACGAATAACGACAGCCTGAATCGAATACTTTTACTCTGAAAAAAAATAGTTCATCTCATAAGAGCTGCATTGAATAGAAAAGTATCATCATTTGACGGTAAAATGGGAGTGAAAATTACGTTACTTTCTGAAATGTCCTGAAAGCGTTTCGTCGCATAAAATGCAGTCAGAAATAGTTTTTGCATCGCTGACATTTATTGCCAATTTTATAACTGGGGTAATATCTGAGGTTTACATCTCAAACCTAATGTTGTCAATGGATGTTTTTTTCTTTCATGGAAGACGTAAAGTTGTACAGTGACGTGATTTCGCCGCTGACAATACTAAAAAAAAAAGAACGAAAAATCATGCGTCAAGCATAGATTATATAGCACTTTCCAACGCTTCCAAAATAATTTTACAAATCATACCGTTTAATAAGCTAAAAGCTAACATCTAAGTAAACAATTTAGAAAACGCATAACATATTTAAAAACATAATTTCAGGAATTTCCAACATATAGAATATTCGGAAAAATATCCGAATACTTTTATTCAGCCCTGTATAGGATCTATAGATTTGTATATATACTACATAGGATGATAATTTTAGTTCAGTTAGGAAACGCGTAGCACAGTTTAAAATTCTCCGTCTGGAGTTTGTCAATAAACAGAAATGTGTTCGCGAACTTTTGTGCTGCCCTGTATAGGATCTACAGAATTTATACACACCACGTAATAGACAAAAAGCAAGTTAAAATTAAAATCGCGTTCAATAACTTAAAACGCACTTCCAGGAATTATTGTTAACAGACAGTAGAGAATTCTTTTGCGTGTCCCTGTAAATGAACGATGACTGCTATACACACACTATTCCGTAGTAAGTCTCTTGTAATGCACCTTAGTGATCTATATAAATTTCAATGCGTTTAAAATAGTGAAACATTATTTAAATAAACCGCAGACGATTTTTCTCCATAGACGTAATGTAACGGAATTTTTTTTACTGTCCCTGTAAAGTAACTATAAGTGCTATGCACACCCTGTTCCATATTAAGCTTCTTCTAATGCACCTTAGTAATATATATAAATTACAATGCGTTTAAAATAGTGAAACATTATTTAAATAAACCGCAAATGATTTTTCCCCATAGACCGCAATGTAACGGAATTCTTTTGAGTGTCCCTGTAAAAAAACTATAAGTGCTACACACTTCCGTTGAAATAGGGAACATGCTATAGATAACGACAATAACATATAAAAATTGCAGAGCAATCCGAGCATATTTACGGGAGTTAGAGCACGGACAGACGGCAGACGGCAGACGGCCAGACGGCCAGACAAACCGAAGTCATAAGCACTTTTCAACTAGGTTGGAAAGTGCTAAAAAGCAATTTTATATAAACAATATCAATTATGTACTCAAATAAAGTGTTGAAATTTATTTAAAACGGTAATTTTGTATTATCTGCATACCAGGAGCTAATAGAAAAAAGAATTCCAAAAATTTCATTAATTACATTAGCCTTTTTGAATTTGGTTATTTCAGTGTTAATTCAATTATATATCTGTTAAACTTGTGTTTTATTTATTTATTTATTTATTTATTTCGGTGCAGTTTTAATTTCGTTATAAATAATAGCCGAAAATAAATACTGAAATATTTATATTGTTTTAAGTAAAATAGGTTAACCTTTCATAATCGGGCTGCACGCGATAAAAGTAGTTTTGTTTTCTTTAATCATGCTTGAAATTTAGTTTAAAACCATTATAAAGTCAGTAAATTAAGATACAGTTTGCAAATAAATTGTATTTGAAAGTACATTTTTTTTTCTCTATTCGATGGAGTAAAAATTGAAATTGTGCGATGTTTAGAAGCTAATAAATTAGCTAAAAAACCAAATTTATTACACAGCCGTTGCCATAGACAAAATGACGTCAGCGTTACGACCAATGCTTTATAATATACATTTGAACATGAAGTAAACACGTGCAGAATTAATTAGTTTCATGTATCAAAATAATTATCTCATCAATTAGCACTTAAAGTACAACAAAACAAAAATGTTACAAGTACTAATTAAATAAAGGTTTTGTATTAGCAGAAGATATTAAGAGCATGATAACAAGCTTTACGGGAAAAAAAATTAACACAAAATGTCTAAGTAAGGCTTTTACGTGCTTTGAATTGTTCCTTTTTCCTTGAGATAATCTAGATTTTTTGTTTGTTGGCTTGT
The DNA here is from genome assembly GCA_963931845.1 of Maratus michaelseni. Classification (NCBI taxonomy): domain Eukaryota; kingdom Metazoa; phylum Arthropoda; class Arachnida; order Araneae; family Salticidae; genus Maratus; species Maratus michaelseni. The sequence continues at coordinate 302,588,856 of OZ007587.1, read as the reverse complement.
TTGTTTGTTTATGAACATTTTATTTTTACATTCGTTTTCCTTAACATGTTTTTTTACATCGGTTGGTGTACAATCGATCACAAAATTATAACATTTTATTTCATTAAATAAAAATTTGTCTACTAGATAGCACGTTTGATTTCCAAAAAAAAGAAAAATCTTAAATCGTTAAACAATTGACAAACTTATGGGTTTACTAGATACTTTTAAGCCTTGTTTTTCTTTTATAAAATGCCAGGTTTTTTCCTATTTGTCTCCAATTTTCTTTTTCTTTTCTTTTCTTTTTTCTTTTCATTTGCCGTACAAGACTTATGTTCAATTAGGAAGCATTATCCACATGGCATGTAAATATTTCTTTATTTCTTTATTATTATTATTATTATTTTAAATATTGCGGGTTTTTTTTTTTTTTTTTTTAGTTTAACAATATTTGTATTTTTCTTATTGAAACACTTAACACAACAGTATTAAAGTATGTCTTAAAATAATCAACCTAACAATGCAATTGATTTATGTTTAAATTTTAAAGGGGAAATAAAATGTTCTTTCTTGGCTAATCTATATTAAAATCGCATAAATACGTATTTTTAATGGCTAAAAACTGAAACAAATAAAAGTCATCGTTAGAGTAAATAAGTATAAAAGTCTTTAAAAAAAATCATTTTTAAAACGCTTGTAATCATTCAATGTTTATCTTAAAATCAGGCCAAATTTCCGAACTGTAATTCATGATGTTTCCAAAAAGTTTTCGTAACCTTAATTTGGCGTGGTCACCGAACCTGATTATAGGAAAATTCACCGCTTGTTTTACGCTTGTTAGAAAGTGTGGGCTAGTGAATTTATTTTAAAAAATTTCTATTTCTGATCTGTTTCTTTTTTAAGATACAGCAACGGGGAAGAGAATAAAGCATTATCTAAAATATCTTTCTAAATTCGTTTATTAACGTATAATCATACTTTAATTGATATGAAACTATTCATTCATTAAAGCGTATTTTTTTTAATATATATATTACAGTTTTTATTTTTTATTTATATTTTCTACTTCTTAGTGCAAAATATTTTTTGTTGCAGCTTCACAGACTCTTGGCTTTTTTTGGCGTGCATGGTTTGGCGCATCATTAAATCCATTGTTGTTGCAACTGGTATACAATTGTAACCATAAAGAATATTTACCAATTTATCACCTGCGATGAGGTAACGAAAAATGCCTTAAAATTAAATTTTCAATTTATAATTAAGTTCTAAAAATATTAAAATGTTGTTTTGTCATGGAAAACGCAGCTTTGTACATCATTTTTATAATTCTACCATAGGGTAAATCAGGGATAGTTGCACCCCTAAGCCCATGTTATATTTCCTTAACGCTTTCCAACATAGTTCAAAGGTGTTTATGACTTCCGTTTGTCTGACCATATGTCTGACAGTCTGTCTGGGCGTGATCTAACTTACGTAAATATACTTGGATTACCAAGAGCTTGGTATATGTTATTGAGGTTTACCATAGGACATTTCATATTGAAAGTGGAGTGTGTAGCATTTATAATTCGTTTACAGGGACATACAAAAGAATTCGGTAATATTATTGTCTATGTGGGAAAATTGCTTACAGTTTATTTTAGTAAAATTACACTGTTTCAAACATAAGAAAATTGATATGCATTGTTGAGATGCAATACAACATTCTTTTCGTGGTATATAAAGAACATAGCATTTGTCATTTATTTACAGGGACATACAAAATAATTCCGTTACATAAAGGACAATGGACAAAAATTATTTTAAGTGTATTTTAATGATGTTGCACTATTTCAAGCATAATAAAATTTATGTGTATTCTGAGGTTTTTATTTAGATATTGTATATTTTTCTTAAACTTTTATGCTAATTACTAATTCTAATCAATTGTGATAATTTGGTATTTTAATGTAATTTATCATGACTTTTAATTTATTTCTGTGCCTAAATAGTATTTTATTATTAAAATATCTCTTTTATTAAACTATATCTATTTACAGTAAAATATCAACTGTTAGTTTAAGATCAATACTCTTGCAAACAAAAATGCAATTAAAATCTATTCTTGACTAATTATCAAAATTTTGAACATTTTATGGACATTTATATATATTTACCTTTAAATCACACATACACCGATGTGTATACGCGTGTACGCGCACGTGTGTATGTGTGTTTACTTCAAAAGTACATATAACAAAGTCTAAAGTTCAGTTGTTTTTTATTCTAAATGAAAAATTTAATTATAAAAAGAAAAACAAATATTTTTAAAGTATAAATTTAAAGCTATTTTATTCTCGATATATATTTTTTATAAATTTATTCTTTATTTTGATTTATATATATCTACTTACAGTAAAATATCAACTGTTGGTTTAATATCAATACTCGTGCAGAAAAAATGCAATTAAAATCTATTCTTTACTAATTATCAAAATTTTGCACATTTTTTGGACATTTATACATTTTTATCTTTAAATAACACATACACATGTGTGTACGCGTATACGCACATATGTGTGTGTGTGTGTTTTTCAAAAGTACATATTATAACAAAATCTAAAGTTTATTATTATTATTATTATTATTCTAAATGCAAAAATTTAAATTTAAAAAGACAATAAAAGTATTTTAATCATAAATTTAAAGCTATTTTATTCTCGGTATATTTTTTATAAATTTATTCTTTATTTTGATTTATATATTTTTTTATGTTTTAAATTTAAAGTTACACCATAAAAAGAAAACTCGAATACATACTTCAGATAAAGCATTTCCTCTTATGTTACAAATCTGGTAAACTTACGATAATCTTTAGTTCAAGAACGTATTCTAATAAATATGAAGGACATATCTGTATTCTGTAAGGGATTATTGTCAAATTTTTAAAGAAAGTCATCTGTAGTATATACTTTATGAATAACTTCAAATGCAAAGTTCAATATAAGGCAAAGGATAAGCCAATCATAAAGTCCAGAGAGATGTCATATCACTTTCTTACAAATGGAATTGGTATATGCACTAGAGCGGAAATCTTTGAAAATTCTTTGTGCAAAGCGTACTTCAAAATATATTTGAACTTTTATTCTTTTATTTTAAAGAAATACCCTTTGAGTGAATGAAATGTAACTATCGCAAAAATGTTTTATTCCAGGTTTACATTTATTTGATAAAATTACTTTTCTGTTTCCTTTATAAGTTTTAAATGATTATTCTACTAAATATTTATTTATTTTATGTTGATTATTAGAAGTACTTTTATTTAAAATGTACTATGTAAGTAACATTTATGTATTCACGTGATGTTTCACTGGTCTATATATTTAAAATTTTTATTGATCTTAAACGATTTTAATGCATACAAATTTACAGTTTTCCCCGTAATTTAATTATATTTAATATTTAATATTTTTCTTGTATAATACCTACGGCTAATTTGTTAAAAAATCTAAACAAAGATTATATTGATTCACGTTCCTTATAAAATAATATTTCAGAGTATGTGTAATTTTAATTTCAGTTAATAATTTGTTAAATTCTTTGTTTAAAATAGATCTATAACTTTTCACATTTATGAAGATTGGGTAATTTTGTGTACTTTGAACCTAAGATAATATCAAACTGTGGATCAGTTACCTTCTTTTTCTCATTTTAAATTTCAAAGAATCGTGCACAAATGTGCTTTAAATAATATAATGCACGAAGATGTGATAAATATCCCTTATGTGTAACAGAGTAGTTCATTTATTTTTTCCTCTTGTTAACTAACTACTAATGGTAATCTACTCATATAAAGTGAGCACGTTTTGGGAAAAAAAGGTGAAAATAAAATTATGTAATGATCCAAATCACAGTTTTAACTACTTTGAATACATATACTTAAACATAGTCTTATTTTATCTTTCATGTAGGCCTTCCGATTTTTTACTCTGTATTAATTATTTGCACTTGTTTAAATATTGTACTGGCAGAAAGATAAAAGAGGCAAATCTTTTGCATAAGTCAATGTGCATTTATGGCGTTTATCTACGTATTTATGGCGTTTATCTACGTCTTTAACCTGTTTTTTTTTTTTGTACAGGGTATCCGAAAATTATTTCCATAATTAAAAAAAATATTCATATCCGCTATATATAAAATTATAAGACATGTGAAACTGATGCCAAAATATTGGAAAATTAACCAAGTTTATTTCTTGCAAGTTTTCGTAACGGGGCTGTAGTGTAGCAATGTCAGTGTCTAGGAAACCGGACAACATACCGGGAACTGGCTGACCACCATCTCAGCTGAAAGAGTGGAAGAAGTCAGACGGTCTTTTGTGAGAAGTGTCAAGAAATCTGTGCGCACGGCCGTGCGCGAATTACAGATGCAAATAGGGTCTCGTGATACCAGACAATACACACTCAAATTTTTCCTTATTTGTGAACATTTCTGGTTTTCTGGACACTGACGCTGCTACACTACAGTTACGGTAAGGTAAACCTGCAACAAAAAAACTTGGTTAGTTTTCCAAGATTTTGGCAACAGATTCACATGTCCATCTTATATATAGCGGATATGAATAAATTTGGTAATCATAGCGAAAGACTTTTCGGACACCCTGTATATGGTTGATGAAAATACGTAGAAGGGTTGTCCAACGTGGCTCTATGACGTTCCTTAAATGTTCTCTTGTCGACCCTGTTATTAGCTACATATTATAGTTATACATATTATCGCGATACATACTACAATACTTACAATACTAGAATACTGCAGTACTACGGCAATACTAAAATACTAAAATACTGCAGTACTACGACAATACTACGATACTACAATATACTATAAATACTATATATTATAGCTACATATTCCCTGTTATTAGCTATTTTCTTTTTTTTATATAAAAGAAATTTTTGAGAAATTTTTTCCTTTAAAAATATTTAAAGTTTGCATTCTTTCATATTAAAGATGGCATTAAGGCTTTTGACTTTGGAAGTGGTCCTCACTCCGAAAAATATAATGCTAATTTTAATGTGATTTGCGTTTTTTTTTTTTCGGATATATATTTTAACATAAATCTTCTGCATCGTATAGAACAGAACTGTGAGATGACCACTGTGAGATGTATGTATATCGTGTAGTCATGCTTGCATCACTACCACTACTATAGTGATAAATGTTTTGCTTGTTTCTAAGTATACAAATAATGACGATTTTCATTGTTTCATAACGAACGTGTCAATGAACGCATAAACTATGTAGTTGGCAACTCTGTTAACTACATAGCTGCCAACCTTCTCGTTATTTCAAGTGAAATAAATAAATTTCGAACCAGAAAATTTATTTAAAAGCGTATCTTGAAACAATAAAAGAATATACCTATTTTATGGCCTTCTTTCACTGGTGTGCAAAACTTAAGCAACAAACACAAATTGCTAATTTCTGAACACGTGAGTACTGAAAAGGAAATTCTATAAAGAGCAAGTGTAGAAAAGAGGTACTACCCTAACAGCACGGCCAGTCGATGTGAAGTGCCCTTGACGTCACACATGGTTAGTAGTGTCACAATCGCTACGGTAAATCAAAATATGGGATAATTTCACTATCTCATTATTACTCTCAAATGATTGTTAACACTTAAAAGCCACTGTGACTGTCGCTTTGTGATGGGTCACCAAGTGACATTACAATGAAGTCACCTTGTGTTTATCAAGCCACTGTTAGTTGAAGACTGAACTTTGAAGTCATTGTGAGCATTGCATTGTGATGAGTCGCCAAATAATGTCACAATGAAGTCGCATGGTGACTTTCCGGTGATCGACACTCTATTGTGAAGTCATCATTGCACTCCGTTGTGAAAAGTCACCAGATGATTTCATTTTCTGTCACTTGGGAACTCGTCACAGAGCAGCTATCATGATGACTTTACAATGGAGTGTCAAAATGACAGTCACATGAGAATCACAAGATGACTTCATTGTAAAGTCACCTGGTGACTCGTCAAAAAGCAGCAGTCATGGTGACTGTTCAATGGAGTGATCAAATGAGAGTAAAAATGAGACGAATGAAAGATATCACATTTCTGTTCATTGTAGTGACTGTGACAATTTGTGATGTCAAGAAGACTTCACATCGACTCTCTGGGCTGTTAGGGTAGTACCTATTTTCTACACTTGCTGTTTATAGAATTTTCTTTTGAATACTCGCGTGTTCAGAAATTAGCATTTTGTGTTTGTTGCTTAAGTTTTGCACACTAGTGTAGTTGCGGTGCAACTTTACATCCAGAGGAAATCTAAGCGAGTTGCCATAACATTAGCCAGCCAATAAAAATTAAATTCTAACAGTAGATAATAATTACATATAAAAAACTAATTAAATTTAAGTAAATCAAAAAAACTAAGAATTATTAAATAAATTTGCAAATAGAAAAAGTTTGAAATTTAAAGAATTATTTTCTGTGATGATTTCATTTAGATTGAAGTCCAAGATAGCGGCCGCAGCAACTGCAAATTCCGTGTTCGTTGCCATAGATCTTAGATAACTTATTAAACCAATTCTTACAAAAGAGTTTTGTTTTTTGACTGTTCAGATGCGATTTATTTTGTCGCATTTTAGTTTTACCATATTTAAGAATTCTTCTTGCTTAAAATTTGATTGAGAAATAAGTAGTAGACATCAATTTAAATACTTACTAAAATTCAACATAAGAAAACGCTATGTTCAACGATGTTTGTTCATTTTTGTCGAGATTTAAACAATGTCATAATATTTCATGCAATGCAATATTCTTTTAAAGAGCTTAAGCAGTGATTTTGAATCAGAACCAGAAGCCCATGCGTAAACATGATTGCCAACAATTTTTGTCGATCTCTCTTCGTGATACGCATAATACGTAAATACCAAAAAATCTTACTGGGATTTATTTATCAGATTTTATTATGAAATAGTTCATAGCATGAAAAGTGTCCAGTACACTTAATCATGTGCACCATCTGCTCTGGGAATATCAAATGAAGTGGTAGATTTCGCTGTAGACATTCCCAAGCATTTGGGAAGTTACAGTAGCTATTACCAAGACGAATATGAACTAACTCTACCACAGAACTTCTTCGGCATAATTTCAGTTCTTCCGATATTCCCCTCCTCTCAAAATAAAAGAATGCTCAGCGGTGTGATACTAAAGGAATTCAGAGACCATGTAATTCATCTATTTTTACTAATCCTCCAGTCTATGAATTTTTCACTGAGACAATCATAAACATTAATAGTCCAATGATCGTTGCAAAATTAATGTCTGAATTACTTCTGAACGTCTGAACTGTCTGTGGGGATTTAGTTTCCCATAACTAAAGAATGCACATTGATTTTCAACAGGCAATGCCTTTTCACCACAATAATAAAAACAAGTTTTTGCTGTTGCCACTCACGACAGTTAAAATCTTTAAGCTGAAAAACATATTGATATGAATCCTGTCTACATATAAAAATACGCTTTAATTAAATTTTAATCAGCGATTAATTTATGAACATTCTGTCTAAAAGTAAATAGAAGAGTGGCTAAGTTTTGTATAGTTTAATTTTTAGAAAATCATACGATTTTATTCACATTATTTTTCGAAGAAATTAATCCAATTTCTGGAATTCAATAAATATTTTCCTCGTTTTTTTCCATAAATTCCTTCTAACTTAAATTACGAATGAATTAACTTCAAATTATTGTTTTATGGAATTAGTCATCTAGTGGTTTATTATAGGATTGCGATATCAGTCGTGGCAATCATATTTTTATTACGTGCAAATTATGCGGTCTTAATATGAACATATCTGCATATACGCTTGTTTTTAGTTTGTAGTCTAGTTACATAGAGACGAAGCTAGACGACTTCGGAATGGCTGTTTATATCACGAGGCACATGAGAAGATCAGCCCAATCTGGGCTGCCGTACGACGTGGGATGGAAGTTACTCGTTTTTGTTGGAGTACCCCTATATTCCCCTGATTTGTCATGATTGTGAATATTGACCTCATATAAAAAAACGAATATTATTCTGTATATGGTTTTGATCTACGGAAGACCTGATGAAACGGTTGGTAATGGTACTCGATCTCGTGCGACGCGGCATGGAAGTTACTCGTTTGTGTTGGAGTACTCCTATATTCCCTTCACTTGTCACCATGTAATATTGACTTAGCTTATTGCACATATACGCACACACTTCATGCTTAACATAACGCGCGTCATTTATTTTCTAATATTTCCGTTTGCTACCTCCTTTCATTTATATGTATTTTAAACTTTCGTGCATTTAGGAAAAATTATAATTGAGATGACCAGCCATCGGAGATAAAGAAAAACATTTTCGTTTTTTATTATTACTTACCCATGATACGTAGTATAGGCTAAGTCTTGTAATCGTTTTGATAATCGAAAAAAAAATTGACGGATTTACACGTTTCAGACACTGGAGATTCCGAAAAACATATTTTTAGAAAAAAAAAATGCCGTCCGTCTGTCTGTGTGTGTGTCTGTAAACACTCTATCTCCCCAACAAATTGAGATTTGGTATGTACTTAGTATGTAATTATGGGAAGAAGCTTATTGAATTTCAGTAACCTCGATTATCCGGAACTATTTTTTTCGGACTCTCGAAATACTCGTTATGATAAAAGGTATATAAAAATTTTCGAAATTGTTTTTTTAAAGAGTGATTATAAAATACAATGAAAAAACATAAATTTTTCATTAAGAATGAAGTCGATCGGATGATGAGTTGCCGAGATATTTGTAATCGTATTTGCCACACTCTTCGATTTTTCATGACCCTGTATTTCATTCAAATTTCAGTGCAAAGAAATGTGTTAATTAGTAAAGAGACGCTTAATCTGACGCAGTAAACTGTTAGTTAATAGGATTAGTAATTTTAGAGTTATAAGGATGTTTCTCTTACGCAATTCAGTAATAGAGCATTTAAAGTTTATGACGTCATCAAGACAGGATTTTATTCGAATTGCAATGCATTTTATAAATACTTTACACATGTTTTATTTTCATATTTTATATTATGCATATCCATGATGGGTAAGTATTATGGTGGCCCCCAACGACTAGTTACGTCATAAACTTGCAATTCTTTCTTATAAATTATTATATTGCATAATTATTTAAAAAACACACAAAATGTCACAAAACATATTATGCATCATTTAATAAAAAACATTTACTTAATGTGTTTTTAAAAAAAATACAAAACTGTATTTCACAATTGATAAAACCTAGCGCTTTCGAGCCACCTTAGCTCATCATCAGGGTTAAAAAACACTAACACGTAGACACACACAAAACAAATAGTCTAAAAACTAGTAAAAACATCATTGTCTGCTGAAGAAAAGGTCAAACCATTACAAACAGGTCACTAGGGGGTGGAAAGCATCGGAGGGATGTGCCAATGTTATTCAATCTTGAACTATCTGCAAAAGTTTATACCATAATTTACGGATGTTGTAAGATACCGAATCATTGCATGTTTTATCTTTCCTGGTTAAAATTTCTATGGATTCACTTATTATTGCTTAATGAAAAGAGGATGTGGGTTTAATTATTTCAGCTTTATCAAAATCTATTTTAATCGACTGCTCTTGCTTTAATCTGGAATGTGCCGTTTTACTTCTATTGTATTTGACATCTGCAATATGTTATTTTAACCGAATTTTAAATTTTCTTAAAGTCATACCAATGTAGTCTTTAACTTCATAACATTTCATTCTATTTTCAATTATTTCTATAGTAACTGGGATTCTATAAATTCCTGCTAAATTTTCTATCGGTATGGGATCAATCTTTTCCGCAGCTTAAGCTGAAATATGAGTTAGCATGTTTGGATAAGTTTCTTAGACTAAAATTCAAGTTAATTGATTTCATTTCAAGAGACTTATATCGCCTTTACCATGAACTGACTGTTAATCTTAAGAGGGGGGATTTTGATATGTTTTTCAGGACATTGCAGGTATATCGTGATATACAAAAAGAAAAAAGAGGAGTCACCATAAGGAGGAAACTAAACAACTTAATTTTATCACATAAACAGGTTAATGCTTTGAAAAAAGAAGTTCCATACACTAATCTCTCAGATTGGATTCCTAAATAAAAAAGATTGATCCCATACCGATAGAAGATTTAGCAGGAATTTATATAATCTCAGTTACTATAGAAATAATTGAAAATAGAATGAAATGTTATAAAGTTAAAGACTACATTGGTATGACTTTAAGAAAATTTAAAATTCTGTTAAAAGAACGTATTGCAGATATCAAATACAATAGAAATAAAACGGCACTTTCCAGATTAAAGCAAGAGCAGTCGATTAAAATAGATTTTGATAAAGCTAAAATAATTAAACCCACATCCTCTTTTCATATAGCAATAATAAGTGAATCCATAGAAATTTTAACCAGGAAAGATAAAACATGCAATGATTCGGTATCTTACAACATCCCTAAATTATGGTATAAACTTTTGCAGATAGTTCAAGATTGAATAACATTGGCATATCCCTCCGATGCTTTCCACCCCTAGTGACCTGTTTGTAATGGTTTGACCTTTTCTTCAGCAGACAATGATGTTTTTACTAGTTTTTAGACTATTTGTTTTGTGTGTGTCTACGTGTTAGTGTTTTTTAACCCTAATGATGAGCTAAAGTGGCTCGAAAGCGCTAGGTTTTATCAAATGTGAAATACAGTTTTGTATTTTTTTAAAAACACCTTAAGTAAATGTTTTTTTTAATTATTAAATGATGCATAATATGTTTTGTGACATTTTGTGTGTTTTTTAAATAATTATTAAGTACAAAGGTGAATTTGATTCAAATGAGTGTGGTTTTTTCATGACTCAAGTTTATTTTGTTATTATATTGCATTTTTTTGTATCAGAAATGTTTCTCATACGCTTTATATTTAAGTAAAAATGAATAACACTATCTTCAAAGGTTTGGAAAATATAAAATATATTTTATGAAAGGATTTTTGTCAGTTGTCTTTCATAGATTATTCGAAATAAACAGTGTCTCTTATAATTCAAAGTTACAGCTATGCTTAAAATAAGTATGAAATGTTGACACAAGAACCTGAAGGTGTCATGTCATTTTTGTAAAGTTGTTTTATGTTCGGAGCGAAAATTCTTTTTATAGTTATGTCACGACGCTAATATTTTTTTTTTTCAAAAAGCTATTATTTTACTGAAAATACATGTCTATATAAACACTAGATCAAAATATTTTGATGTCAAAACATTGTAACTTTTCCTTCATGTTTATGTATTTTTTTGTTATTCAAAATATTTCATGAATGTTTCATTCATATTTTTATGCAGGAAAGTTGGTGCTCTATGTATAAAAGCTCTTAACCATTTTGTACAACTTTCCAGTTCATGGTTTATGCACACAAAACATTTGCATGTAGTAGATTATAAAATAAAATATTAATCTTGTATTAATCATGTTTAATTAAGTAATTCTCAAATATACAGGGTGTCCCAAAAGTCCTTCACACATTTTAAAATTCAATAAAAGATCAAGCAATTGGCATACGAGAGTACAGTTTGGGCGATAATGTTTCTTATGATCTGAAATTTTGTTTAAGCAAATAAAAAAATTAGTTCTAAAAATTTCTCATAGATGGCGCTGTTTCTGGAAAGTTATCGAATAGGTTAAGTGCCTTTGCACAGAACAATGGAGAAAGGCTCACACTGCGTATGCACAGTTTTGTCCCAAACTATGGCAACCCACATTAACAATACTCGCCCTCCTGAGTTCGATTAGACGAGTGAGGATGGATAGACGAGTATTGTTAACTTCTTGAATGTGGATTGTCATAGTTTGGACAAAAGTGTGCATACGCATTGTGCGTCTTTCGCCATTGTTATGTATAAAGGCCTTCTACCTATTCGATAACTTTCCAGAAGCAGCGCCATCTATAAGAAATTTTTGGAACTAATATTTTTATTTGCTTAAACAAAATTTCAGATCATAAGACACATGTTAATCCAAATCACACTCTCGTACGCCAATTGCTTGATCTTTTATTGAATCTTAAAATGTGTCAAGGACTTTTGTGACACCCGTATTTTTAAAAACATTTTGTAAATTAAACTCTTAATAAATAAACATTGTTATCATATTGTTTTCCATTTTATCTTTATTACAATTGCCGTGTAGTTTCTGTTATGATGTAACAGAAAAATAGAAGTTTAATTTTAACTATTTGGTGGTAAATGGTGAAGGGGGGGGGGGGTAGAATTGCACGAAAATTCATGTGAGATTATTAAATTATAATTACAAATATTTTTCTAAAACTAAAAATTAGAAAAACAAATGTAGCGCGTTCCGGTCTCGAACTCGAACCCACGGATCAATAAGCAGACACCGTAACAACTGAGCTACGATCAACGGAGTAATTTCGTTAAAAAGTAAATATTTAGGTTGCGTTATAATATTAGACCCCTATTTCTCCAAAACTAAGGAGCATTGAACCTGAGACTAAGGGGCTTCTACCCTACAACATATATAAAAATAATCAAAATCTGTGATTACCAAGCTTGGTCCTCTCCTTGTGAGTGGCGCACTCAGTACACCGCCAGTGTTTTTAAAGGTTAACTATTAACTAGCGCACTAGTATCAGGGGTTCCCAAACTTTTTAACTAACATATCACTAAATCGAACTTTGTACTTTTGTCGTACTACTAGATAACTAATTTTCAGCAGGGCATTCGGCGTACATGTCCTGGGCCCCCACTTTTAAAACTCTAAAATAGTCCTAAAAAATAATTAATTAATATGTATATAAAATATTCTAGGGGATGCCAAAAAGTCCCAGGATTCCAAGTTAATAAATTGGTCTCTGAACGCTAATATTTTAACATGCATGATTATATTACTAAAATGGTATTTAAATTATTTATTTTATTCAATTCAGATATGTAGTAGCATCATGATGATTATATATTTATAATCTGCAAAATATCATTCAAAAATTTTAAAAATACTGACAACAATAACTTATTAGCATACCCTCGTTTTTACTAATGGCTGACTTATATATACTAATTCAGATACAATAATTTATCTGGCTGATGCTAAGAATGATTCTGAGTAATCACGTTTAGCTTCCTCGTGTCCTGTTCAATATTTTTTACTTTTAGCTATGTCTAGTTCAGTGGTTTATTCCTGATATTTTTTTCATCTAAAGAAGGGAAGAAAATTAATTCTTGCACTGATAAATTATACTGAACGTAAGCAAATATTTTACAGCTTTTGCAGAACTTAGTGACTATTCTAAAAACAATTATTCTATTTAAAATGGTCTCAAAAATTCCATCGCAGAAAATAAGAATAAGTTTATCTTTATACCTTGTCAGTGACGGTGATGCTTCATTCTCAATGAAAAAGCAATTTCGGATTAAACAAAAATTCTGCTGTTAAACTTTTTATAAAACAGTCATTGAAATCTGCTACATATTTATCTTATTATATCATTTATCTATTTAGGAATTACTTTTAATACTTTATTTTCACCAGTAAAATTATACAAAACTAATATTAATAAAATTTTCAGGATTTTGACTAATTAAATTTAAGGACAGAAAAAAATGTATTCTTACATAGATAAGTTGCACATAAGTAGAAATTTTACAACTTTCGCCGAACTCAGTGGCTACTTCGTTTATGTCAGAAAAGAAAATATTCTATTTAAAATTGTCTCAAAAAATGCATCCCAAGACATCAGAATGACTTCTTTTTAATACTTTCCAACCTAGTTGAAAAGTGTTTATGACTTCGGTTTGTCTGGCCGTATGGCAGTCTGCCGTCTGGCCGTGCTCTAACTCCCGTAAATAAGCTCGGATCGCCCTGCAATTTTTATATGTCATTGTCGTTATCTATAGCATGTTCCCTATTGCAACTGAAGTATGTAGCGCTTATAGTTTTTTTACAGGGAGACACAAATGAATTCCGTTACATTACGGTCTATGGGGGGAAAATCATTTGCGGTTTATTTTAATGATGTTACACAATTTCAAATACATTGTAATTGATATATATCACTAAGGTGCATTACAAAAGCTTAATATGGAATACGGTGTGCATAGCACTGATAGTTACTTTACAGGGACAGTCAAAAGAATTCCGTTGCATTACGTTTATGGAGAAAAATCGTCTGCGGTTTATTTAAATAATGTTTCACTATTTTAAACGCATTGAAATTTATATATATAACTAAGGTGCATTACAAGAGGCTTACTACGGAATATTGTGTGTATAGCAGTCATCGTTAATTTACAGGGACACACAAAAGAATTCTCTACTGTCTGTTAAAAATAATTCCTGGAAGTGCGTTTTAAGTTGCTGAACGCGATTTTAAATTTAACTCACTTTTTGTCTATTACTTGGTGTGTATAAATTCTGTATTTCGTTATACAGGGCAGCACAAAAGTTCGCGAACACATTTCCGTTTATTGACAGAAACTCCAGAAGGATAATTTTAAACTGTGCTACACGTTTCTTAACTAAACTAAAATTTAGCATCCTATGTAGTATATATACAAATCTATAGATCATATACAGGGCTGAATAAAAGTTTTCGGATAATTTTCCGAATATTGTTTATGTTGGAAATTCCTGAAATTACGTTTTTAAATATGTTATACATTTTCCAAATTGTTAACTTAGATGTTATCTTTCAGCTTATTAAATGGTAATGATCTGTAAAATTATTTTGGAAGCGTTGGAAAGTGTTACATAATCTATGCTTGACGCATGATTTTTCGTTCTTGTTTATATCTTATCAGTGATGATGACAGGTGGTCAGGGAAAAGTGATTTAAATTAAAATAAATTATATTGTTAAATTTTCTGGAAAACAGTCATTGATATCTGTTACATGATATTTATGCTATTATATCATTTAATTATTCCGAAAGTGCTCTTAATATTTCGATTGAACCAATAAAATTATACAAAAGTAATTATTTTTTATAGTAGTTCCAGTAACTATAGCTATACTTTTCAGTCAATCCTCATATCAGTATTTAAATCTTTATTTTCACTCAATCATAATTTTAATCCTTAATTTAACTTTTTTATTTTTTACCTTAATTATTAATTTAAATATTAACTTTAACTTATACTATTTTTAAATTCTTAAATTTTAAATCCTTTCTTTATCTTAACTTTCATAGTAGCTTTAAACTACAGTTATACCTTACCCAATGGCTCACAATATAATAAGACATCTCAACAATAGACTGGGTATTTAGTTGGCAGCAACTAGGAAGCCCCTCAATGCTGTTCTACTGTTCAGCCCTGATCAAACGATATAATTGATAACTTAGGAGAAACCCTCTTTCAATACTGCCTTTAATGAAGGTATTGAAATTGCTTCCTCACTTCCCCCCACGTTTTGAACCCCATGATCGTAGTACTGCTATTGATCTGGTTTTACTTGATAACATTTCGTACCCCTTTACTATTACACCCCCCCCCCCCCCACTTTCAGCTGCCCTATAACCTCCCTATTCAAATTAATCTTGATCGCACTCTTACCCTCCTGTCCTTTTCTTCAAATTTTAGTGTTAATTGGCGTACTTATACACAATTCTTAATGATTCACCAACTTTTTTCGACATTTTAAAATCTATTGGTGATATTGAGTCAGCTGTTGCATGTCTTACCGATTTAATCAAGAACTCTGTGGAGGCTGCAAAATGTCACCATGCTCCTTAAAATTATCAAGAGCTTCCAAAAGAGATAAATTCAAAATTAACACCAGAAATCTTTTACGACGACTGTGGCAAGCATCTAAAGCAGCCATACTCAACCTGCGACCCGGCGACCTTTAATATACGGTTCGCGACACATAATCTTTATTTTTATAAAATCAATTGAGAAGTGCAAAAAAAAAAAAAAAATAATAATAATCAAAACCTTCACTGTTCTTTTATATATTTTCATGGGAAGACAAAATCTTCCCTGTTATTCAAAATCACTAATTTAAAATTATCTTAAAACATGTTAAAGGCCGTTTCGTTAGTCAAAAGTTCTTTTTACATGTAGTTCTATATTTGTGTTATAGTGGTGTATATATTTCTTAATCTTCAACACTAAACAAACTTTATTTCAAATTAATTAAATTTGCACTATATATTTCTAAAAAAGATTTTGCATCGAGATAATGACCGTTTTATTAAAGAAAATCACCTGATTTTTTTTTTTTTTTTTAAGTTGGAAATGCTGCATTGTTATATTATTACGTTTATACTTATCATATAGCTAATGATGTCTATTAGACAGATTAGGGTTAGATGTTTGCCGCAGAAAAAAAATTGCCAGCATAGTTTTATATCACTAATTCCAAACAAAAATCTTCGCGGCATATTTCTACATCATTATGAATAGAAATCTACTACGAAATATATTGTTCGGAAATAGTGGTGGTAACATTTCCTCCGCGAGAAACCTTCAATTCAACTAATTATATTAACTTTATTCTATAGCTTTGTTATACTACTTTTGTTATCTTACTATTTAATTACACTTTTTAAAAAATATTATACAAGTGTGTTGCGGCCCGCCTAACGTCACAAAGATATGTTTGCGGCCCGCGAGAAAAAAAGGTTCATTATGGCTAACCTAGAGACACTGGCATAGTGAGACTATCCGTATTTCGGGACTCATTAAACTCGATATTAAGATATTTAAAAACTAGTCGTTGGGGGCCACCGTAATACTTACCCATCATGGATATGCATAATGTAAAATATTAAAATAAAAATGTGTAAACTACTTATAAAATGCATTGCAATTCAAATAAAATCGTGGCTTGATGACGCCAAAAATTTAAAGGCTCGATTACTGAATTGCTTGAAAGAAACATCCTTATAACTCCAAAAATAATAATCTTATTAACTAGCGGTTTATTGCATCTGATTAAGCGTCAAATTTCCAATTAAAATATATATTTGAAGTGAAATTTGGATGAAATACAGGGTCATGAAAAATCGAAGAGTGTGGAAAATAGGATTACAAATATCTCGGCAACTCATTATCCGATCGACTTCATGCTGTATGCAAAATCTATGTTTTTTTATTGTCTTTTATATTAATTTCTTAAAATAAACAATTTCGAAAATTTTTATATACCTTTTATCAGAACGAATATTTCGAGAGTCCGAAAAAAATAGTTCCGGTTAATCGAGGTTATTGAAATGAAATAGGCTTCTTCCCAATATTACATACTAAGTACATACCAAATTGCAAGTTTCTATCTCAATTTTTTCGGGAGATAGAGCGTTTACAGACACACAGACACACACACAGACGGACGGAAATTTTTTTTTTCTAAAAATGTGTTTTTCGGAATCTCCAGTGTCTGAAACGTGTAAATCCGTCAAAAAAAAAAAAAAATTCGATTTTCAAACGATTACAAGACCCTATACTACGTATGATCGGTAAGTAATAATAGATGGGCTGTTTATATTAATTCCATTTCCCCAAAGGATAACTCCTAATAGAATTGCCTAAAACGGGTAAGGACTAGAGATGAGTTCGGACTCTCTTTTTGGAGCCCGGGCCAAACCGAGCCCGACGATTTTAAATCCGAGCCCGTCCGATCCCGAAACATTTTGTGTTTTCAGAGCCCGAGCCCGTCCGAGCCCGATACCGAAAAAAAATGCATAATATTTAAAAATTGTTGTAAAAGTAATATCTCATTTTTTTAAAACTTCGTACATGAGAATAATTATTAATCCCGAGTACATAATTAATTCTGTGGAAATTTACATTCAATCTTATCAAAAGAGAAGTTTGTTTTCAAATAAAAATATACTTCCTTAAAAGGATTTTCATATTTTTCTCTCCCAACAAGCAAATCTGGTGGACACGTTAACATAGAGCGTTTTATGAATAAATGCATGAAATTTGTAGAAATCACTATTTCTATACCGAAGAATTGAACAACGTTTTCTATTTCGTATAAAAGATGTATATCGTAAATTATAATTGATTCCTTAATTAAAACAATATATCGTGTTCCTAAAAATTAGCTTAAATTAAAAATTCTCTTCTCCTATTGGTGCTGTATCACCGAGTCGTTAGTCGCGTTGCAAATATCGAAAATTTTCTTTTAAAGTAGCATTCTAATGCTCGAAAAGAAAAATATGTAATTTTTTAGGGGGGAAAAAAAAGTTATTTTTAATTTTTCTATATGAGAATAAATAAAATTGTTAGTTTCAGAAAGAATGAGCCCGAACCCGCCCGCGCCCGAAGGCTTTTACAAAAATCAAGCCCGAGCCCGTGCCGGGCCGTACTCGAGCTCGGACTTTCGGGCTCGGGCTGAGCCCGTCTCATCTCTAATAAGGACACCTTTTACTCTCATAACGGATGCTGGTATTTACTGTCTTGACTCTGAAAAAGTGAATGTGATTACTGATCAATATGAGAATCAATTTAATTATTCTCATATTTTATTTTATCCTCCTCCCCTCCCTCCTCTTACATATAAAGAAAGTAATGTATATTTATCCCTAGCTAGGGATTGTTATTGTTCGAAATATATTTATGACTTTATCTCAAACTATATTGGTTGTTTGCGACCTACCATTTATTAGTTTTGACTCCCAGTTCTATTGTTTCTCAACAAATTTTGATGCAAGTTTATAGACCTATCCTAATTTAAGGAAAATCATGTTTAAAAATTTTTGATAAATTAGATTAAATGTTAAATTAGGACTATCTACTGTATTCTGCAGAAATTCACACAAAATTTAGTTTTTTTTTTTTTTTTAAAGCTTTCAATAAACTTTACAATTCTTCTTCAATATACTTCCATGTATAAACTATTGTCCTTCACCAATATATTTCCCCGAGAATAAAGTGTGCTTACGTTTTTAGTTTCCAAGAAACAGAACAGATGGCAGCACCAAAACAGTCTTCCTTACTTTTTTTCTCTCTCTCTTATGTGAAGTTTTGTACATGTTTGTTATTGGGATATAGAAATATGTAACTTAACATATTTAATCAAGATATTACGATTTCTCATATAATTAGTTTAATTCTTCAGTTGTTTTTTTAAACATATTAAGTAATTTAATTATCATATATATTTTATGCAATTCTATATCAGGCAACAGATGTTTGTAGATCTATGTATTTGTACATATATCGATGTATCAGAAGGCAGGGTCAATATTTACAGTATATTCGAAAGGAACTTTTAGAATATATTATGTATAGTATGAGTACATTAAATATAGGAGAGGATTCTATACCATAATACTAATTTTAAGAATGATTTTATTTGTTTAACAGTTCGTAATTTAAAAATTAATCTTGAGCATTTCATTCTTTGTAAGCAGTCAGATTAAAATTATAATTTGACAGATTGATTAACATTCCAAAATACAGAAATATTTGTTTTAACTTCATTACTTTGTAAGAAATGCAGTAAAATATTTTTTCTGTTTCATAAAAAGCTTTTAATTAGCTTTTATTTTCAAGATGATTCATAAGGCAATCTGAAAATCGCTTCGAAAACTACAATTGGATTAGATAAAAATTTCATATAATGAAATCAGAGATATTTAGGAATATAAAAAATAAAATAAAATAAACAAATATATTTTTACTAAATTTGAGAAAGAATCGTTTCATAGTTTTAAATATCAAAAGTTATAAGTTATTTTACATGAATTTTGAATTTCAAATTTGGAAACCTAACGAAAAAAAAATTGTTGTAAAAAGATTATTGTTTATCAATCTATATTTTAAAAATAGAATTTGAAATAACTACTTCCTAATAACATTCCAAAATACAGAAATATTTGTTTTAACCTCATTACTTTTTAAGAAATGCAATAAAATATTTTTTCTGTTTCATAAAAAGCTTTTAATTAGCTTTTATTTTCAATATGATTCATAAGGCAATCTGAAAATCGCTTCGAAAACTACAATTGGATTAGATAAAAATTTCATATAATGAAATCAGAGATATTTAGGAATATAAAAAATAAAATAAAATAAAATAAACAAATATATTTTTACTAAATTCGAGAAAGAATCGTTTCATAGTTTTAAATATCAAAAGTTATAAGTTATTTTACATGAAGTTTGAATTTCAAATTTGGAAACCTAACGAAAAAAAAATTGTAGTAAAAAGATTATTGTTTATCAATCTATATTTTAAAAATGGAATTTGAAATAACTACTATCTGGTTTTTAAATAGCTATAAAATAAATTAATATTATGTTATTTATATTATGTTATTCTATAATTACATAATATAATGATACTTGTTATTTTAAGTAAGAGGTGGCAGCACTATACATATCTAAATGAGAGAGATTTATTTATAAGTAATTAGTATAGGATGTTCTTTATTCCTTATATATTAATATAGTCATTTTTATAACATTGTCCTTATTTCCATTTTACCTACTATTTTACCCCATGTGTATGTTTCATGCTGTGATATAACTATAACTATAGTAATAAAAATTACAGTTTAAATCGGATATTCCAAGTAATTTGTTATACTAATAGATGGCAGCACCACAAATTTGCAATATAGTTTTTTCTCAAAATTCTGCCTGATGATTCGATTCATTAAGAGATGGCAGCACTAAACCTTTTGTTTCTTGTTATGATCTTTTGTTATGGTAAAGACCTTGTCTTTAAACTATAGTCTTAAAAGTAAGTGTTAAAATATAGTAATATTTTATGATGTACATTATAGAAAATTTCATTACGAAAAACATTTTTAATTCGTTCACCCAAATCCAAAATAATTTCATTTTGAATAAGGAAAAATAAGTCTTTGCAATGGGACATAATCATCAAAACAAAAACGGCTATTTTTAAAAGTAGTTTTTCAAGAAAAGCACAAGAATGACACAGTGTAATCTGAAACAAATTATTAAAACACAAAGAGATAGACACCTTTATTTTTGGAACATAAAAAAAAATAATAATAAATTAATTTTTAAAAAAAGCGTAGTATTTTTACATACTGAAGTACTTTTACTTATTTATTTAGAATGGAATTTACCAAGAAAAAATCAACAGAGATTATTACATTCGGAAAATTCAATATATTCACAATGCATATAGGTTATAAATATTTTTATAAAATAAACAAGAACTTTTTATCAAAAAACTAATAAATTATTAATGAGTCAGTCTTTTGTGTGTATAACCTCAGAGTTTCTTATATATATTCTCCTTCCCAGAAAAGTATTTTTGTTTTAATGTGTTACATTTATTCTGTTAATTTTACAGTAATGTTCGGCTTAATCGAAAATACAGGGTCATTCATAATTCCCTCCGGGGTTTCGAAACGTTATAGTAAAAAAACGAAGACGAATATGAAAAAAAGAAACATATGAAATTATTCCGAAACTCTTCAAGTTTTACTTACATACATTACAGGTGTTCTATGTGTGAACCCTTGGTCACACGGCATACATCCATGCGATAGTCCAGTTCCTGCCATACTCCGTTTCTTTAAATCTGAATCAGTGGTGTCAGTTCAACGGGCCTTTCGTAATAAATATCGAAAACAGGGACCAACTGACAAAACAATTCATGTGTGGTACCGGAAATTTAAAGAAACGGAGTATGGCAGGAACTGGACTATCGCATGGATGTATGCCGTGTGACCAAGGGTTCACACATAGAACACCTGTAATGTATGTAAGTAAAACTTGAATAGTTTCGGAATAATTTCATATGTTTCTTTTTTTCATATTCGTCTTCGTTTTTTTACTATAACGTTTCGAAACCCCGGAGGGGATTATGAATGACCCTGTATATTACCAGTCTGATATGATTATAAATATTATTATTGTTACAGCGATGCCACTGGCCGCTATTTTGCCCACCACTATTTTAAACAAATAATCTTCATGATAAATTTCGCTTGCAATGTTGTTATTGAAACTTACCAGAAAGATTATTGTTTAAAAATATTGGTATCCAAAATAGTCGCCAGTGGCATTCTTTTTATGATTATCAATTTACAACATTTTTATCTTTTTTTTCCCCTTATGAATAAATAACATTAACATAAATTATTTTACAATTAAAGTGAGCAAGATATTGGAGTAACGTTTCGTGCAAAGCCTGAAGCAATACAAAGTTTCTGAATCAAACAGTACCTCAAAATTTAGCAAATCGTTTTAAATTGTGTAATCAGTAAAATCTCAAATTCCCCACGCTAATTTTAAATGCGTGCGTGTGATTGATGCATTCGTATTTTTAAAATATCTCCTATGGAAATTAATACTTTTAACTACTCTTCTTGTGATTATTATTTTTATTATTATTTTTTTTTATGCTTAAAATACTTTTTAAATAAGTGCTTAATTTTATTTGAAGTGTTCTAATTTTACTCAGTTTCGCTAAGATTTTAAGACATAAAATTAAAAATTAACCCATTTATGCCTAGCGTCGACGCTTTAGTAAAATGGGAAAAAGTGCATTTCACACCACTTTTTTTTTAAATATATATAGAAATTTGGTGTCTTATTTCATCGAGGGAAATTTGGTGCCTTATTTTATCGAGGAGTCCTCGATAAAACAAGACACCAAATTTCTATTTAAAAAAAGGTGGTGTGAAATGCACTTTTTCCCATTTTACTAAAGCGTCCCAAAATTGGGACGCTAGGCATAAATGAGTTAAGAGACTACTTCATTCAGGCGAAAACACCCACTCGCTAATGTTAATCCTATGGGGGAAATATTTCAAGATATCTTGTTCACATTTCAATATTTTTATTTATTTATTTATTTATTTATTTATTTATTTTATTGGATAGCTGGGGGTTAATCTCTATGCACATTCCTTTGTAGTTTTTCGATTTTTGTTGCAGTTTTTTTTTTTTTTTATTAATATTGAAGATATTTTTACTTTCGAAACCGGTTTCGAAAGTAAAAGTATCTTCAATAATAAAAAATTGTAATAAAAATCGAAAAAGTACAAAGGAGCGTGCATATAGAGATTGATCTCAGCTATCCTATACAAAAAATAATCATTTAAAAATATTGAAATGCGAACGACATATCGTAAATTATTTCCCCCATAGGATTAACATTAGCGAGCGGGTGTTTTCGCCTGAGTGAACTAGCATCTTAAGTATATATTTTAGAAATATTTTGACAACTAAGAAAGAAAGACATCAAATCATTTAAGAACAGTAGACAGAAAACAGAAGTTAACAATATTAATTTCCTAAGGAGATATTTTAAAAGATTGTCTGGATTAGAGTCCTGCATCGGGTCAGATTACCCGCTTTTACAGCTCGGTTTGGCGCTATATTTTTTCGTTGCGGTTCGAGTTCGGGTGGTGCTGACTTTCATTGTTTCGGGTTGGGTTTTCACTCTTGCGTGTGCGGTTCGGGTTGACCTTCTTTTTCAAAAGAATGTCGACAATATTTTTCCGTGTTGAAAATGTATATAAAATAAGACCTCTATAATCATATAAGACCTCCATCCTCCGAAAAGCGGACACCTCAATTTAGCGAACACTTTTTCAATTCCTAACACTTATATATTTGTATGCTTATACCTTGTAATAGTGGGCAGCTCCAAATCTACGCACACGTAGCACGTGTATGTGTGCATAAACTATCAGAAATACGATATGTATGCTTTTGAGTTTATCATAAACGAAATGTTAGTAATGTTTTTCATATTTTGAGAAATGAAAAAATGGTTCTTGCGACTGCACGGTGAAAAAAGAATAATCTATGATTAAATTTCTTATATACATTTTTTTCTCATGCAGTAAATTGAGTATATAATTATTTATATTCAAATAAATATTTATTTTCATCTTCAAATTTTTTGTGAGAATCCTAACAATCCGACTTGCAAAAATCTAAATATGACCCGGAAGAATTATTCTAGGGTGAACTCGACACGCTGAATTAGAGAAAGTTAGAAAATTAGAGTCCCAATCCCACCCCCCCAACCCCCACCCCAAAAAAGAAGAAAAAGGAAAAGAAACAACCCGACTCGTTGCAGGACTGTATTCAATGATCTCAAGGTGTCCGCTATTCAGAGGTTTCACTATATTTGAATGTTAAAGAATGTAGATTTGTCCATTTTTCTATATAAAATGTAAAATTTGAATTAGACTTGAGCACATTACTTTTCATAATAGCATTAAAACCTGATTTATTGTCCTTTCATTGCGGGTTGAAGTACTTCAGGTTCGAGTTGAAATATGTCGGGGTCGGGTCGGGTTGCGGATCGCTGAAAATTATTTTTGCGGGTTCGGGTAAGGTACACCCGACCCGTGCAGGACTCTAGACTGGATCCCAAGGCCCAGTAACTTTTCAGCACCCCAGCTTCAGAGCTTCAGCTTTGAAGGAGTTTGTTTTCTGTCGGCCTTTTTACAACTAAAATTAGTTTTTTAATGCTATTTATAGGTTTTCACCGCGAAGATCGTTTTGCAATGAAAAAAATTGGCTGTTTTGTCATCAAAAATTCTCAAAATTTTGTTACTTTAACCATAATTGTGAGATCTCAATTGTTGTTCTTTATCTTATCCTCGAACCCATGCTATAAAATAACCACAGCCCGTTTCCTTGAAAGAACATGGTTGGTAGGGGCTTATGTACCTGCAAAGTTTTTTCTGTAATCAATTTGGCTAACACATTTTTAGTTGAATATAACGACTAGTAATAAAAGATCAAATAGGTAACACTTCTTAAGGGTTTTATTTTTTCAGTAGTAATTTCTAATTAAATTATAAAATAAATCTGCTGAAGCCTTGACCTAAAAGATTTAAATTTCCAAAGCTGTTTCCACTAAAATAGATGTAATAAAACATTTAGATTTACTTAAAATCAAGAAATTTAATAAAGTTTTGTGTACTGCGCGAAATGGAATAGAATCTTACCTAACTTCTTCTATTTATATCAAACCTTCCTTTTACTTGAGATAATTCAATATTCAATAATAATTCAATGATAATTCAATAGCTATTTCAATAAATAATCTGCATTTTGTAATCTTTAAAAAATTAAGGAAACGTTTCTTACTATGGATGTTTCAGGAAACTTCTTCCTTATTTTCAGAAATATTTAAAAGAAGAACCAATGGGAAATCAATGGATTCAAAAGAAACTAACAGAATTATCGTTTCCGCAATTTACGGGCAGAAAAGAGGAACTTTTATTTCGGAAACTAATTGTTTTCTGGTGTTTTCGATTTGTCCTTCTCCGACAGGATTCTGAAGATAACGAAAATATTTCCAAGACCCTGGTAACAACAAGGTAACACTGAATTTTCGCAAACGTTTTTGCTACAATAGGGTAGTTTTCTGCTCTTTTTTAATAGTTTAGTCATTTATTCATCTTAACAATTACGCTCGTATATTTTCACTTTAAAAATTGCTTCGTAATGTTTTCGAAAATTAAGAGCAGGAAACGATCTCTTTTATTTCGAAAACATTTACTTAAAACTCGGAAACCTATCGATTTGAAAAGGTTCTGACCATTTCTTCTCTGGTGGTTTTTAATATAAAGGAAATGCTTTAAGAACGTCGATAATTCTAAAATTTTAAGAAGCTTGCAGAAGTTTGCAAATGTTTTTCCTTTATCAAAAAGACGTTTCTGATTTTTTTTTTTTTTTTTTTTTTTTTACGGTGTATTTTATTCTATTTTAACCGAAAAAATTATCATGTAAAATATTTTCACATTTGATTTGTCTGTGTAATTTACATTTAATACCTTTCATAGAAATTATTTCTATCCTAATGCCATTTCCAAGAAAAATTCCACCTATTCAGTCTATTCAGTCTGTAGTTTTTATAATCCTAATTATGTGTTATAAACGCGTTTGTAAGACAGATATGACAATTTGACAGAAATATAGTCAATCCTTCGTATAAAATGAAGTGTGAAACTTATGTCTTATTTTTGAGCCATTTATCTCGATAGTGTAGTAAGTGAAAACCATGAT
The DNA here is from genome assembly GCA_963931845.1 of Maratus michaelseni. Taxonomy (NCBI): domain Eukaryota; kingdom Metazoa; phylum Arthropoda; class Arachnida; order Araneae; family Salticidae; genus Maratus; species Maratus michaelseni. The sequence continues at coordinate 302,562,848 of OZ007587.1, read as the reverse complement.
ACATTTTTACAGGGCCCGATTAACCTCTGATAGTAGGGGAAGCACGGTATTATTTTTGGGCCCCTTTTTATTTGGCAAAAGCTTTCTTCCATTCCTAAAAACTCACCAGTGATACTAATATGTAATAATATCCCGTGAGTATCTTAGCCGGGGTCATATATATTTCATCAAACAGCATTTTTATGTTCCCTGTATATACTTCAGATATATTCAGTACATATAGCTGTATACTCACTTTCCCGGGTGATTTCTAACAGGCACATCAGGATGCTATTTGATTAATTAATATCCTATTGATGATATTTATATTTCCCTGTAAAATAAGCTTTGTTAAGTAGAAGCTTTATTTTCCAAAAAAAATTAAAAAAAAATTAAAAATGCAATGTAAAAAATTTTAAATGGGAATTAGAGGGCTCTCTTCACAGTCATTTTAAATTTTAGAGAGGACGCACGTGCTTCACTTGCCTTTTGGATAATCAGGCCCTGTATTTTTACACTATTTGAAATTCAAAAGAAAACAATATAAACAAAGTAAATGCATTTTTTTCTCGCTAAATTCAAAATAAAATTATCATATTTTGGCATCAGCTTATTTACAGAGCGTGGTCAGAAAATTTTAAATAAAATTCGTAAACTTTGATGTTTAAACAAGTTTCTTAAATTTTTTACTTTGGTGTATAATAGAGTACTTTTATAAGAGAGTAGCGACATATGCACAGGGCAGATCCTCAAACTTGACATTTTTATTTAAGCTAGGGCAATCCTCGCTTAGATGAATTCACCAAAAACAAGTATATTATTTTTCGTTCTATGTTCAATTTCAAGAGGTATATTTAACATAATACAAATCTTAATAACTTAAGTGCTAAAGGATTAAAATATTGAACAAACTGGTGTGGCACATAAATAAAGGCAAAAAACTTCTTTGTAACATCATAAAATTAAGAAATGCGAAAGGCCTTTTGAAAGAACTTTGTCTTTCTTCTTCTTGCGCTAAGAAGACGTGCTACCATTTTGAATGCAGGAACAAAAGTAAAAGAAAATGTAAGAGAAAGTGACAGGTTACAGAAAACGACCAATAGGAAAACAGACTGCATCAGCCAATCACACAGTAATATATATATATATATATATATATATATATATATATATATATATATATATATATATATATATTATTAATTTTTACTCTCTATTTTATTTACATTAATTTTATTTATTTTATTATTATTATTATATCTAATTTATTTTTTAATTTTTAAATTAATTTAATTTTTTACTTCATTCTTTTTCGTTTATTATATATATGTTTTTTTCTTGTAATTTCCTTTTATTTTTCTGACTCGTTTTTTTTTATTCAATTTGCTTCATTTTCTCCTTCTATTCTGTCTTCTTCTGATTGGCTAATGCTCTCTTTGTGATTGGCTGATGCCTTCTTCTATCCTATTGGTTGTTTTCTTTAACATGTCCCTTTCTCTTCCATTTCCTTTCAGTCCTGCTCCTGCCTTCAAAGTGATAACATGTCTTTTTTTAGCCTAAAGAAGAAAGACAAAGTTCTTCCGAAAGGACTCGTGCCTTTCTGAATTTTATGATGTTATTAAGAAGTTTTCACCTTTATCTAAAGGGTAAAAGTACTGGTATTGCTGGATTGCAACAGACTGCTAATTTTATTCTTTACTATTTTTCCTTCCACTATTTCCAAACAATAATTTTAAAGGTATATTTATACTAGTAATTTATCACAAAGATTATTGTTTGAAAATATTGGTAGAGAAATAGTAAAAATATAGTCACCTGTGACAACCCTGCTACTGCAGAATGATTCCAAAGAACTGATAATAATTCCAATTCAATAATAAAAACACATTGTAACTTTAAATAGGTGATTGAAGAAATGATTTAAATAAACTCTATTTTGGCAATAACAGCAAGCTTTATATTATCGCTTTGCCCAGTCCATGAACATAGAAATATATAAGGACTTCTAACGAAATAGCCTTTCAAGAAGAAAACCGTTCCTCGAAAAATGTTTCAAATAGGTGGCGCCTGTGAAGGACAGGTGCTCTTATACATCACCAGTTCGCCTCTTTCTTCATTTAGATTGCAATACGAAACATTGTTAGTGACAGTTTCAGTTTGTTGTTTGTAGGTGGCGTTACCTTAGCAGGGATGTTCGCCGGCTGCGCAGCTTCCATTATGTTCGAAAGTCGCGACACGATATTAACACTGTTTCTTTACAAGTCCTTATCTATTTCTATGTTCATGATCCGGCCTAAAGTTCTCTCTGACATGGAAACTTTACTACGCTCGTATCTCGCTACACTTATAAAGGTACTCTAGTGTATAAAGGTTAAAACATTAAATATAACTATACAATAAATTATTAAACAGTATAAATAGCATGACTATGAACACATAAACTGCAGACATTTCGACAAGTTCGCGTAATTTGAAGTGATTTGTGATAAGAGAAAAGAGAATATCATCTTCTTGATTTAGCGTTATCTCTAGATCTTTTATTTACGATTGGAGATGGTGTAACTTTGGATGATTCTTTTTCTTCAAGCAGCCAGTACGTTTGCATTTTACCTTTCCCCTGCAAATAAACACAAAAATTGCATTATATGCATGAAACATATCCATGCACTGAAAAAAAAAATAATAAAATGTTTGTCCTTACGGTATAATATTGGCATCCCAGCTGTCAGTATTATTCCATAAAATTAACAGTTATGAACAGTAAAATAAGCTATAATACACTACCGCGCATGACCATATACAGTTTTATTCAAATATATCGCTAAAAAAATTAAAAATCAAGTAACAGCATTTAAAGGTACTTTAATTATCTTTTCCATTGTATTATATAGTTCTAAAAAGATTCATTTCAAAATTCATATTATTATTATTATTATTATTATTTTATAAATAAATTATCAGATACTAAGTCTTTTTTTTTCTTTAATGTGTACATCTAAATTGTTATGAGATAATTTAAAGCTGTATTTTCACATCGTGTTTCTATAAGCCGAAAAATAAATTTTAGAATCCACCATTTAATATTAAGCATATCTTATCGTCCTTTGAACAAAACTAATTTTAAAAGGGACCGTGAAATTTTTCAATCAAAAAAATATATATAATAAAATAAATTTCAATTACTCGTAATTATATAGTTGCCAACTTTTGCTCTTTTTTGTTACCCTATTACTATACAATAAAATTTGATTAAATATAGGTTTAAATAAAACACATTTTTTGTTGTTGTTGTTCAAAAGTAGTGGTAACAAAGAAGTGTAAAAGTTTGAAGCTATGTAAAATTCCTTATCATCAAGCTACTTTTAGAAAGCAACTGACATGAACCCCAAAACTATATTCATTTGAAAGATTTTCCGAAGATATAAAATCATACAAGTTTGTGTTTTGTTTAAGGTTAGTATTACGGGCCCGGGCAAAGCCGGGCGGGTCAGTTAGTCTTTCATAAAATACCATAGTTGCCATGCTTCCCGATTTTCGACTACGTCTATTTTCGAATAGTAGCTTTTGGCTTATTTAATAGCAAATTCTTTACATTAAATGAAGCGAATAATTCTATTTGGAAATAGTGGACTTGGACCAGGAGACTTAAATCAGGAGACTTGGCTTTTATGAAATAGAGACTCCCAATTATTTAGTAACGCAATTATTTAGTAACCCAATTGCTTAGTAACGCAATTCTTAATTCTAACTATTAGCTTGCTTTCTATGATGACTTGAAAATTTATCACAAAGAGTATTGTTTAAAAATAGTGGTAGAGGAAATACTAGGTAAAATATAGCCACCTACTTCAACGCTTCTACTACCGATTGCCTTAGCTACACTCTCTAAGCAGAAAAAGATTAAAGTTTTGGCCAAGATTTATGGAAAATTCAACGTGAACCTCGCGCCCTTAAAGCTGTTTTTAAATCCAAACTGTACATATAATTTCTGACATATAATTGCTTTTTGTTCGCAAATACATGCGATTTGTAAGGTGACCTTATTCAAAAACTATGTAATTAAACACTTTTTTTAAAATTTTTGGTAAAGACAGAAGATTTTTCGGAAAATTCTGTCAAAGTTGACGTTTTGAACAGAATTTCTCGACATTAAAAAACTGCCATCAAATCACACAAATTGCTTATAACTCAAGATGTAATTCGTTTATCGAAAAACGAAAATAAAACTGTTCGATTCCAAATCACTTCAATAATCAAGCCTGCAAGTATCATGCTCTTACGTTGAAAAATTAGTCCGTGTGTAAGAAAGTTTCGCGTTATTGAGTGAGAAAAAGTATTTTTTAAGAACCGCTTTAAACGTAACAATTTTTATACTAACTTCTAGAATGTGCATATAGACTGCAACAGTAGAAAAACTCTTCAACTGTGTTTATTGGAGCCAGGAGAAATCTAATATTTTGTTTTATTAGTATAATTAACAGTCTGGCGAAAATACAAATTAATTATGCGTCATCAAACATGTAGTTTTCATAAATTGATTTGTCTACTGCCGGATTTGTGTTTAATTGGAAACTTCCGCTTACTACCAGATAACTCAGTAAGATAAAACCTTCTAATAGTAGTATTTGTGATAAGTGAAAGTACTAAATGTAATAATTTTTCACTGCTTTTTTTACTTTATTCTATCTATAATAGAAGAAAGTATTGTAGTCGAAATTTTTTTGACTTCCGGTTTTCGGCGGATTTAGGGATCAGCGATCCCGAAAAACATGTTTTTACAAAATGTCTGTCTGTCCTTGTGCTTTGATAATCGAAAAGTGTATGAAATTATGCATAGAATTGAACCAAATTTCATTAATATGGCCAGCAGGTCCCACAGGAATTTGGGAATATTCCACCGAAAGGGTGCGCTGCGATAGCGATTGTTGCTCCATTTTCATTATTGTATCATTGAAAAGTGTATGAAGTTATGCATAGAAGTAAACCAAATTTTATATATAAGTTTTTGAGTATGGCTTGCAGATCTCAGTTGAATTTGGAGTTACTCCGTCGTTAATGGGAGCGGTATGATTTCGATTTTTGTTCCATTTTCATTATTGTGTGATCGAAAAGTGCATGAAGCTATGCATAGAATTGAAACAAATTATATATAAATGTTTTTGGCTACAGCTCCAGGTCTAGCAGGTCCAAGTTGAATTTGGGGGTAATTTCGCTTTAAGAGGGCGATTTTTTTATGATTTTCTCTAATTTTCGTAGTTTTGTTGTACATTGGCTGTTCGTGCAGCAAAGGGTGCTTCGCATCAAGCTAACCCGGAGATTCGCAAGCGGCTGACGTACAACAGAATGACGAAAAATATTGATTTTATTGGCGTTGTGATAGTGAATTTTGAAGTATTAACATGTATGAGATAGAAAAAGGTTTTTGGATTTTCACATGCGACTGGTTTATTGCATGTATTAAAAATAAATAGAAATATCTGGCTAAAACATTCAGCTTAAAAAGTTTCAATTTATAACTGATTGAATAAAAACATGGTAAACTTTCGAAAGTATAAATATTTTAGGAAAACATTCATCTGTTTATGAATTCTTAAATCCAACATTTCTCTTCGTTATAGTCTGATCAAAATTAAGAGAGGAAACAAATAAATAAAAGCACGTGGAAATTGACAGAATTTGTAATGCTTTAGTTACAAACAATGACAGCCAAGTATTGATCGTCGCTTTGCATAAAATTAAGAATACAATTTGTCGGAAAAAAATATTTAATTCATGGAATTATTGTGTCAATTAAATATAATTTTTATTATGATTAGTTAAATTTGAAACATTAAATACTTGTCAACAAATTTTTATATATATTTTTTAAATAACTATTTATTAATATACTTTTATAAAATCGCCAAGTTAGAGAAAAAAGCGTAAAACTGAAACTCAGTGGCGCAAATTGGCAACCCTTATGTTTATTTAAATTCTCTCTTAATTTTCAATGAACTATAGTATAATAAACAGTCTGGCGAAAGCACAAATTAATTGTGTGCCACCAAAGTAAAATATAACGATTCTTAAAATAGTATGTCTACTGGAGGCTTTGCGTTTAATTGGAAACTTCCGCTCACGAGCAGATATAACTCAGTAAGATAAAACCTTTTAATGGTATTTTCGTTAAGTAAAAGTGATGACCATAATAATTCTACACCGCAATTTTTATTGCTGCTTTTAAAATAAATAGAAATACCTTGACAGAACATTCAACTTAATCACTTGCAATTTTCAACTGATTGAATCAAAATATGGTGAAATTTCAAAGGTATAAATACTGTTTTAGGCAAAAATTCATCTTTTAATTATGAATGCTGAAACACAAGTCCAAATACGACTATTTAAACATGTTCAATTTGTATATTAAAAGCAGAAAATTAATACCTTAAGAAGACGCTACTAAAGTCTTGCAAAGGTCGGTTTATACCCGACTCGAACCGGAAAATTATTTCAAGTCAATCCGAAACCCAACTCGAACCCAAAATACCGCAGCACGAACTTAACTTGAACCCGAAATACTTCAACACGAACACAACCTGATCCCGAAATGGAAGAAAATCAATCTATATTGTAATACAATTATGGAAAGAAAGCCTGCAATTATATCTCTAGTGTGAATCTTATCTTTCATGTTAACCCCTTTTCTACGAACGTCAATTACATTTCTTTATTTTATTTTTTATTTTTGCCACCACTTTTTCAGAGAAGAAATTATGTATTATTTAATCGTTGAAATTTAAAGGCGAAATTTTCTGTGCGAAAATTCTGATATCCAAATTCAACGTTTTTGCAAGGATTTTGTAACAGGTATATGTGCCGCTGCTCCTCGTGAAGGTGTTAAAAAATGAATACATAGAGGAAAAGGTCCAATTAGAGACTACCACTTTTATCTTCAATCTAGATCATACAGTTTGAAAAATTCGTAGAGGAAAAAGTCATGGTAGGTTACCTTGATATGTTTCACATACGTTTAGAGAAAAAAAATTCAGTTTGAAAAGTCTTTTCTGTTTATAAAATAAAAAATTCCGAAAGTATGCAAATTTTGAGATTGGAAAATGGGGTCTATGATATTACCGGTTACCATAAGAATCACACAAACAAGGCTAATTTTACTAATTAAGAGAGAAGAACATTGTTTTAATAAATTTCATTGATTAATAACATTTAATATATACTGAAAGAACATGGAATTTTTAATAAAGAACTATTTTCATCAAATTTATAAAAATCTTAACGACTATTTCTTCCAGTTTTCTTTCCATTCTGTTCCTAGTTTTGTTTTTTAACGTGTTAAACAAAAAGGAGTCTTGCTGCTTGAAATGTAGATTTTTCTATCTACAAAAATCACAAACATAGTGATCATTATCTGCGTCGGTGCAGTCGCTATGGGCCCATATATCGAATTATAAACATCGAACCCACAGTTCCCCCTTCTTGTCCGCAGAGAAAGCACCCTCGCAGAAAATACAAATTGCATCATCTTCCTTGTTGGATATCTTCCTTTTTTACCTTTTTAAAAATCAATTTCTGCCTCTTTCGGCTGTAGTATCTTAGTTTTTCCTCCGTCATTTTCTTCACTTTAACACGTTTTCACTCAAGCCATACATTGTAACAGTCAAATGACGCAACAAAATATCTCATAAATTAATTTATTTTTCCCCTTCACGTGGAGCAAACCCATAGACGTCCAAATACCAGCTATCCAGTATTTAGACCACTTTGGGTGGCCGGTTTTTGGACCACTGCTACTTTTAAGTTAAAACCTAAAAGTAGTAATACCTTAGTAATAGTAAAAACTAAACAATTACTGATTCATATATATCAAAATATCAATAAAGTGCGTTTGCCATTTATGAGCTAAATATATCCAGAAAACAATTTAATCGTTAATTCAGGCCAATACGATCGGTATTTAAAAAAAAATGAGAAACACATACTTGACAAACTTTTGATATCCCAGATTTGGTCGTGTCAACACTTTTGCTTTTACTGTTTCTAAATGAGCCAGACTTCAGCGACGTACTGATCGTGCTCTTCTTCTCTCAATTAAAAGTACAAACTCTGCCTATCTCTGCTAGGCTGTGCTGCACTCAGTTCTTGGAACACCTACTAGCCGGTATTTGGACCTTCTCCTCTATATATACTCATTACTGTTCAAATATTTTCATCTGAGAAAGTATTCTAGAATTTTTAAAAATCGGGAAAGACAAATCTGGCCCGCAAAAGAGCGTTAATCCGACCCGAGAAGAACCGCGGGTCTGTTCGGGGTCGAGTAAAATTGAAATACCCAACCCGTTGAACTCAAGCCGCTACAGCGATCCTCGCCAAATGCGAAATTCCATATTACCATATAATGAAATTTAAACAGATGATTGCTCATTATTTAATACAGTTATCGAAATTTATTTTTTATCATAAAAAAGCTGATATACACATAATTGTGGTAATTGTATTAGCTAATAAGCAAGCGCTTTCTTAAATTTTCCCATAGGCTAACAAGGTATTTGCGATCGCCACGATAAGTCAAAACCGAGTACATTTTGTTACTTTTCTTTTATAATAATACCAGGTTTCGTGCATTCCTACATTTTAAAAATGATGCATACGTATACATCATTATTTTTTAGCAGTATCTAGCAGCTTTATTAACTCGAAGGTTTTTTTTACTGCGAAGATTTTTTTACTGCTAATTTCTATTCAAAAATAGTGGCGCTGGAAATGTAGGAACGTATGAACCCTGAATTCTATATGACTCATAGTGAAACCTTATATTTTGAAGCTTCTACAGTACAATGAATAAAATCTGCAACAAACTGTCCAGTCATTCAACGATTTTTATTCTTATTGGTTTTATTAAGCGTTCTTATTGGTCAGAATAGAAATAAAGTACGGTTATGTAACTGTTTTCTATAAAAACGGTTGAATGACTGGACAGTTTGCTACATATTTATAACAGTATACTAGTACTCAAAGTATTATATTTGATAACTAAAATTAGCTGCTAGTTACCTCACCGAAAATGTAATATGACATTTATACTCTTGATGATCTCAAAAATATACAACAGAATTCCACAATTTTGTAAAATTTCATTATTTTTATTTAATGATTAACTGACGCAAGTATGTTTTAATTTAAAAGTTGTATTTTCCATTAAAAACAATTCATGTTCAATTATATTTGACTTTCTAAGTTGTTAAATGTTATTCATTAACTCAATAAATTTTACAAAAATGTAACATTAAAAAAATAAAACGTAGTAGCCTATGTGTACTACTGAAGAAAAGGGAAAACTATTCTAGTCATTTCAGTTAAATAAAATTTAAAATTTGAATGAAATAATGATAAATACTGACGCAAATACACTCTCATGTTCAAAATTAAGAGAATTTGCATATTTTGTCGAATTTCATGAAAAGTACTGAACGAAAGGTAAAACTAATGTTTCGAAACAAAATGCAAATATTTAGTGTGGAATGCGTAAGTTTAAGCGTATGGGCGGAGCGAGTAGAGGAACAAGTTTTCTAAGCGTGCGTGGCAATTTCCGCGTTTCGTTTGCTTGTACACCTCGCCGAATATATTGGCGATTTTTTTTTTTCAACATCCGGGGAAATTCAAATGCAAACCGTAAAAATGCGTAACCACCAACGTTTGGATAATGGAATGAGGTGGCGAATCGTGGGGAGACTGGATGAAGGCAGCCTCAAGTGCAGATTTCTGTAGACTTCAAGGTAACGCACAGAGTCGTGTCAACTTATAGAAACAGTTTAAGGATTCTGGATCCATAGAGATAAAGCCTGGGCAAGGTCGTCTAAGAGTCACGACGGCAGTGAAAATAGTTATTTGTCCATTGCAGCGAGGCGTAACAGGAGTACGACAACTTCTCAGATCTTACCCTGACCTTCATGCGGCCGCAGGAAGCTGAGTTTCAAATGTTACTGTTTTTAGAAGGCTACATGACAGAGGACTGTTTGCAAGAAGACCTGTTGTTTGTGTCCCGCTCCCTTCTGTACACAAGAGAACCCGTTTAGCATGGTACATATATCATCGATTTTGGACCAGAGATCAATGGGAGACCGTTCTATTCGGTGATGAGTCTCGGTTCACATTAAACACTGATTCGAAACGTACTTTTAACTGGAGAGAACCATGGACCCGCTACCTGCCCTCCAACATCCGAGAAAGAGACCCCTATGATCTGGGCAGGCATCATGTGGGATGAGAGCACATCCCTCCATGTGTTTGGCATAGGTTCTGTGACTGGTGTGATGTATTGGGATGAGATCTTAGAGCCCTATTTTCGCTTTTTCAGGGGTGCGATTGGCCCTTATTTTATTTTAATTGACAACAACGCGCGCCCACATAGAGCTCATCTGGTTGAGGAATTTCTGGAAAGGGAGGATATTCGACGGTTGGATTGGCCAACCAGACCTCCAGACCTAAATCTTATAAAGCATGTCTGGGACGTTCTGGAGAGTGCAACTCGCCTTCCATCTCCCAGAATCACCAAAGGTGTGAAAACAGCGTTGCTGGGGTAATGGAACCGATTGTCAGAGAGACTCATGAACTGCCTGATTTCCAGTATGAATTCACGTAGTAAGAGCTGTATAACTGTAAGAGGGAACCAAATCCCCTATTCACATATTTTTTGTTTAACATTGTAAGCTCTGTTTTATACCTTTGCTGATGAGTCTTACGCATGATCATGCGTGTGTATTATAACTGTTGAATGGTTATATTTTTGCATTATATCAACCTATATACCTACCTAATTTCATTAAAATTTGCCCAGTAGTTCTTGAGATAATCGGCCAAATCTGAAAATGCTCTTAATTTTGAACATGAGTGTACTATAGATTTAATGAGTTCCAATTCAAAGTTGACCGTACTACTTCACTTCCAAGCGTAACAAAATAGGAATATGTTGTTAAGGTACACATAGTAGTCCTGTACATTAAAAAAATATTTGTTGTGTTGTGTGAAGTTTTTCTATATACACTTATCAAAAACTTTATAATAATATCGTCTACAGCGCGTCAAAATGAAGAGAGATCGTGACGAGAGTGTGGTTGAAAATAAATGTGAATAACAATAAAGAGTTGCCATAAAATACACGTTGTCACGTCAAACCACTTTCGCTAAAATATGCCAGCTAGCTTGCAAGAAATTAAAAAAACAAAAAAAAACAATTAGTAAGCTTTATTTTTTTTCTGAAAAAATATTTGCTTCTATTTTACATTTGTCATAGATAAGTTTATAATAAAATAAACAATTAAATGCAGTGTAGAATGGAATATTCATTTATGCATAAACAGTCTTAAGCAATTACTAAGTTTGTTTAGTACCTTTGAGTCATCACTATAATTTACAGAATTTGATCGATTCTAAAATTATGTATTTAAGAGATTAGTCTCACTATCGGGCATTCCAAAAGACATACATCATGCAAAATGTGAATCTTGAATGTGAAAAAAGAATTTATCTTATTTTCATATTCGCTAACATTGTAATTGTTATTCTCCATTTCTCACAGTTATGTTTACATTAAAATAAACGGTTATATCTGATGTTAAAAGATATATATATGTAAGCATACTTCAAAACATTATTAAACTTTTAGGTAACAATATGAGTTACAGCACTCGATACGTCTGAGTCGTGTCTGATAAACGAAGAGTGTGTGCATGAGAAAGAAATAATTAACTCTGTTTCGCTTAAAAGTACTAAAAACTCATCCATGCAAATGTGCTACAGGTTTCTTATATGAGTTATATCACTCGATTAATTCAAGATTATGTATTTGGCAGGATAATCTTGGTGTATGATATTATAAACACATATGTATTTTCTCTGACAAAAATATGTATTTCATTTTCAATGATTCAGGAAATTTTAGTTTTATATAATATTTAAGATTATTTATTAACTCTGAAATTTTGTATGCGTCGTCTGTCACAGATAAGTTTAAATTTATATTATTGGAAAAACGCGTCCATGCGTAACGCTGCCGTCACTTACAGGTTGGTAACACCTGACAATTAAAATTTTGGTACTGAAAATTTCGCTACTGCATTTTTTTAAACTTCTAAACATCACACATTTTCAATATTTACACCGTCCTTATAGGAAAACAAATGTACTTTCAAATGCAATTTCATTGAAAACTGTATCGTAATTTCCTCATTTATTGTGGTTTTTAAAATTAAATTTTCAAGCATAATTTTTAAAAATATATCTCCATCGCGTGGCAGGCTCCATTACATAAGAATAATGACCCATTTGCACTAAAACGATATAAATAGTTCAGCATTTGTCTCCGGTTAATATTCCATACTGAAATTAAAACTCCCTCAATAAATTAATTAATTAAAATAAAATAAAATAAAATAAAATAAAATAAAATAAAATAAAACACGAATTTAATCGTTTCGAATCGGTATAGAAAGTTCTATAAATGATTCAAGTATAATAGTCAGTGCATAAGATTGGATCGTTGACTTCGATCGTAAGTTCATCTACTCTCTATATATTTATGTCTTTATTTCATTAGCCAGGGATCACCTCGCATGTCCACCTTGATCCATAATTTTCTATATGTTTGATTGTTCTTCATTGTACCTATTCTAATTGGCTAGAAAATGAATAGCCAAATTACTTGGCAAATTCCTTTAATGTGCCACAATGGATAAGATTGGACCACGATGGAAAATGTAAATTTTTAAACGAGGTGGCACCCATCGAAATTCTACGGATTAAAAAAATAATAACAAAGGGAAGCGCATGCGAGACCTGCACAAAAACTGAGCTGAGCAAGAAAACATTCATTTGATGTCGTCAAGCAGACATTGATAATTTCTAATTTTTAAATGAACATTAACATATTGACTGCAACAATATATCAGCAATAGCTATGCTAAAGTCATAGCTGACTTTCAAAAACAGTAGCGCTAGACCTCGACCCTGGACCATCTAACCGTGTCCTACGTTATGCACGTGTATAACGTAGGTCGCGATCGGGTAATTCCTAAAATCCCTGAAATAGGTGTTTAATCATTTTTTTAGTAGATTTGTTTTACCGATTTTCGCGCTCCTACCTATAACTGCTGCTGAGATATGGCAAAATGACTTAAAACATTCGACCAAGCCCTTTAACCCCTCAGGAGTGTGTGTGTGTGTGGGGGGGGTGAATTTCAAAAATTACTGAAATAGGTATTTAATCATTTTTTTAGTAGATTTGTTATCCTGATTTTCGCGCTCCTACCTATAATTGTTGCTGAGATATGGCGAAATGACCTAAAACATTCGACCACCCCTCTTTAACCCCTTCTGGGGGGAATTTCTAAAATCGCTTAGATAGGTGTTTAATCATTTTTTAGTAGATTTGTTTTCCTGATTTTCGCACTCCTATCTATAACTGCTGCTGAGATATGGCGAAATGACCTAAAACATTCGTCCACCCCCCTTTAACCCCCTTCTGGGGGTAATTCCTAAAATCGCTGAAATAGGTGTTTAATCATTTTTTTAGTAGATTTGTTTTCCTGATTTTCGCGCTCCTACCTATAACTGCTGCTGAGATATGGCGAAATGACCTAAAACATTCGAATCCCCCTTTAACCCCCTTCGGGGTGGAATTTTCCAAAGTCCCTTCTTATTGCTTGCCTGGGCCATAACAGCAATCTACAGCAATCTACTACTAATCCAAATTTCGTGACCCTGACTTTAGTAGTTTCGGCTGGGCATTGATGAGTCAGTCAGTCAGTCAGCCACCATTTCCTCTTTATATAATAGTATAGATATATTGTTAAATATAATGTGTTTGAAAACTGTATCTCAGTTTACTGATTGTTTGTGGCTCTAAAATAATTTTCCAGCATGGATTATTTATAAATATATGTCTATCGCGTACAACCTGATTACTAAAGATTAATCCGTTTGCACTAAAACAATATAAATAGTTCCTCATTTTTTCCAGCTAATAGTCTAGAACGAAATTAAAGCTTCATGAATAAACAAATAAAAATATATAATATAAATAAAATACAAATTTAACGCACAAGTATCCTAATCAAAAAGGCTGCAGGAAGTAGCGAAATCTTTGACTTTTTTTCGGCTATTAACTCCTGGCATGCGACTAATACGAAATAGTGTCGCTAAATCGCAAAACTTTATTTGGAGCCTTAATGATATTTTTTATATAAAATGCTTTTTGTTGTTGTTAATGGGCAATATTACAAAATAATGAACATAATATTAAATGTAAAAAATCTATTAGAATTATAAGAAAAAATGGTTTGCAGTTATGCTCTGTAACCCAGGAAGCCCGGGTTGAATCACCTACTTAAAATAAAGTTAAACTAGCTGACCCGCCCGACGTTGCCCGTGCCCGTGCCCGTGTTAATAAATTTAAAAAAAACCACCAAGTTTTTATTATTATATATCTTTAACCCGATTTTGCATGAAATTATATTTTAAAATGAAAAATTCGCGAAAAAAATATTGATGTATAGTGATAAAAGCGCTAATTTTCTTGTTCTTTTTGTCCGAACTCTTTGAAATCTTTATTGGTTATAAATAAAACGGTTTTATAGCCCGTGTAAAAATTTCGTGAAAAAATATTGTTATCTAGTTGTAAAATAAATGTTTTCTTTTCGCTTTTGTTTGTTTGTTTGTTTGTTTTCGCGTCGGCTCCTTTAACATAGCAATAAAAAATAGTTCTCATCTTCCGAACTCTTTGAAATTTCAATCTGTTATAAACATAACTGTATCCAAGCTCTCTTTAAAAGTTTGCGAAAAAATATGCATATTTAGTAGTGAAAACATGAGTTCTTTAAAAAAAAAAAAAAGCTTTCAACGCAATGGCCATATTACGCCACCCGTTTTCAATCAACCCTTTTCAATCCCCCTAGGCTAAACAGGTGAGGGCTAAACACGTTTCCCATTTCTGAGGGGAGAAGCCTTCAATAAAACGTTGAAGTAGGCACAATAAGACGATTTTCGTGTGGAAAAGAGAATGTGAAATTTGACAGAATGCGCTTTGCGCTTTAAATATATAGATGTGTCATACTAAGGTATCACTGATACGATATCTGCTTTTTTATGAGCATTTAGCTTTTGTTTGAGATGCACATCATCCAGAAATGAATGAATTCCTCCTCAACACTACAGTGTTAAAACAGGGGTTTTCATCCCATAATCGAAGCGCTCTTGTCATAGATTACAGAACATTTTTTTATAATCGCAATAAATTTGTCACTGAAAAATGCTAAAATCTCATTCAAGCAAATGCGCCACAGACTTTGTGAATTAAAATTCAAACTTATTTATTTACCAACAATTAGTTTAGCAATAAGCTCTGTTCATTATAGCTGTTACATTGAAATGAACAGATAAATGTGATGTTTATTGAAATATTTATTTCAGTATTCTTTAGCAGATTATTAAGTTTATTTAGTACCCTTGACATTTGATTGATAGTTTATTTAGTCACCAGTACGAATTGGAGAATTCTATAAATATTATTATTATGTATTTGACAGGGTAGCCTCGCTATCTGACACGATAAACAAGTATATCGCACTATATATAGGTCTTTAATATCCAAGAGATTTGTTTTATTTTCGAAATCATAGAAAGTTTTAGTTTGAACAGTATTTAAGATTATAAAGCCTGCAGAAATTTATTATTTCTCTCTTTGTATATATCTCTGTGTGTGTATTAGTATAAGAGTCCGGAAATTCATCTCGATTAGCGCACTGCGTAGGTCGGGTGTACCCGATCCGAATCCGAAAATTCTATTTCAAGTCAACCTGAACCCGAAAGAAAAATTTTGCCGACCCAAAAATTCTATCCGAACCCGACACAGTTCAACCTGAATTCTAAATAATTAAGCCTAAACCCAAACCGAACCCAAAATGAAAGGAAATCAATCTATATTTTAATACAATTATATAAAAATAGTGTATAATTTATATTTCTAATATCAATTTTATCTTTTATATTTAAAAAAGTAATATATATAAACTCATTAATGTTCTCATATATAGTTTTTTAATCTAAAAAAATATTCTAGATCTAGACCCACAATAGTCAAATCTTAATGCAAAACAATTAAAATCAATCCAACCTACAGCGAAAAAAAAATAGCATTAATTCGACCAGATGCAGGGCTCTAATCTCCATCAATTCACTCATCTTTAATCAGAAAGCAATCCGACTTATAACGTTATAAAGATATATCACTCACTGCATTACGGTGCAATATCGGAAAATCGTTATGGCCGAGGAAGTTGTAAAAGTAGATAGACATACTCTAGAGATATATTTTGTATGTTGTAAAGCTATTTTAGGAATCATTTATTTCTTAGTTATACGATACGTTAAGGGTGGGTTAGGTTAATAATTATCAGAATTTCCTGTAATGGAATATATCTTTGAAATAGCGATACGGATTTTTGAAATAATTAAAAGGCTCAATTAATATTTGCTATAATGTATAGTAAAATATGAAAAGGGAAAAAGTTTTTGCTAGATGACAATATTTTTTACAGTAAAAATTGTTTTTATTCTGCTATCTGCAACTGTCATTGCTACGATATTCATGTTATATAGCCAAAAAATACTGGCCATACTATGGTTATATGCCAAATATATCTAGTTACACTACAAAAATACTATATAATTGTTACATTTAAAAAAAGTGGTAAAATACAATAAAAAAACAGCAAATGAATGTGAATCGATCCTAATTGACACGTTTAAAAATCAAAACCTTTAAAAAAAATAAATCGGTCAAGTACCAGTACATCTCGTGATCAAAGGGTTACGTACATTAAATTTAACAATTACTATTTATTAATTAATAAACTCCTACTACCCATATTTTTTCATAATTTTAGTTTTAGTAGATTCGGAAATAGGAAAGGGGGGCTGGACATATTTTTCTAGTATACTTTCTACGATATCTCTGGAAATATAATACATAAAATTAAAATTAAAATATTTTTGAGTTCCATGTTATGAGATCTTTCGAACGATACTCTACACGATATATAAAAAGAAAGGGTTTTTTTTTTCAAATAACTTAATTAATATATCGGCTAATTACAGACAATTTCTTTCGAAAATCATTACCAAATAGCCTTTAATGATTCTTTCTGCATCCATAAATACCTCGAGTGTCCATCATCTCCTCCGCTGACCGCCTGAAAAGTAAAGTTTGTGTGAAACATGCATTTATCTCAAAAACTGTGTTACCTAGGAAAATCGCTATAGTTTTCCTGCAATTAAATAAACTCCTACTACCCCCAGTTTTTCATAATTTTAGTTTCAGTAGATTCGGAAATAGAGGGGGGAGGGGGGGAGGGGGGGGGGTTAGGGTGACATATTTTTGCGGTGCATTTTGAACGATATCTCTGAAAATATAATACCTAAAATTAAAACAAATATATTTTTGAGTTCGATATTCCGAGATCTTTCATACGATACCCCACATTATATACAAAAATAAAACTTTTTTTTAAAAAGTAATTTAATTAGCTCCCTAATTTTTTTCCTAAATATATTTGTAAATGACTAATGATCTGAAAATATCTGTTTAAAATGTCTTTATAACTTTCCCAAGTTTGAACTTTCTACGTTCCATAGTTTACGATAAAAAGGGTTATGACAGATGGACAGACAGACACAGAAGTGATCTTATCCTCTAGAGTCCTGGGTACCCAAATGGGTATCTAGATTCTTTTGCTTATAAAAACTAAAATTATTGATATTTTTACATTATAACTTCACTTCTATAAAGTTGAATGATTCTGCTTTAAAATGAAACCAATAAATGGCAGCACTGATGTCGGTTTCCTTATAAAATAAATGTTATTTTAACCTGAGTTTGCAAAATGCTTTCGAAACAGTGCATCCAAGAAAGTAGGTAATTTTCACAATTCTTTAACTTAAAAACTTTATAATAAAAAAAATTAAGAATTTGCAGATTATTCACTTATTTAAAGATGTTTTTTTTTATTATTATTATTGTGTAATTTTAGGTTATTGATAGTTAAATAGATATTTTGGGGGACCTACTAATTTTATGTTCATATTTGTGAACCTAAATTACAAATCTCCTAAAACAATAGATTTAAAAAAAAAAATTTTGTCCTCTATGATGTCATTTTGTTTGTTTAAAAGCAAAGAATGAGTATTTGTGCTATTATTTTAACTTCGGGTCTTAAGAGATTAAAATCGTACCGTTCTCACTTTTTAAGTACGGAACCCTAAAAATTTTTAATTTCACTTCAAAATTTTGTTTGAAGAATACTCTGAAAAGACTAGTGGTTAGAACAAATAAACATTTAACGCACACTGAATGAAAAGTAAAATATACTCGAACTGTATCCATGAGGAGATGAATATGGGAAAAGTCAAACAGACCGCGCAATTCACTTAAAAATTTTAAATGTTTTTCAAGACATTTGTGCACTATCATTCACACAACAGTCTTTATATTGATAACATTCACATAATTGTACATTTTTCTTTAAAAATGATAATTAAAATTAACAATTTTATTTTATTTCATTTCATTTTTGAGAAATATTTTTTTTTAATCTAATAATGAATAAATATCGCAAAAACAAAGGTTTAAAGTTTTATATAATGAAAGGCGGAAATATAACAAAATGGATATTTCATAAATGTAAAAATCTATATTATATATGTAAAAATGAATGTATGTAAAAATTAATAGTTGAATGAATAATAATAATTTAATTTACAAAATAAATTAACTAATTAAAGAACAGATAAAGAACAGAAGATAAAGAACAGTTTTTGGAATTGTTAGTAACTCGGTTATTGAGTGAGAGGTTATTGTATATTTCCGTTCGTGATTATCTATCATATATTCCTTGTTTGAGAAACATCTGTTTGTTTTGACAGTGTACTTTCTTATCGTGGAAACTGTATTTCAATAAGTATATTAGGTGAAGTGTAATCACACAGTTAAATTTTCATACAGGCTAACATGGGATTTTGTGATCGGGGAGTTTAGGTGAAGCGGCCCCTTAAGTTCCTTCATTAGCAAAAATGATTAATATTTTACAGGAAAGTTGGGTGTTTTTTTTTAATTATGCTCTTTTATATTATGTAATTTACTTTTCATTAATTTATGTACTGAAATAATTATTTTAAAGTTGTTTTTATTCTGTATTTTTACCTGTTAAAATATCAGATTTGAAGGAAAAGGAAAAGAACAGTGTTACATTATATATATATATATATATATATATATATATAACTAATTATAACATCCTGTAATAATATACTACTTTTAATTGCTAAAATTTGTCAATTAAAAACTTTAAAAACAGTAAAAGAGTTTTATTAGACTGTTTCCTGTTTCGGCTCCATCGAAGCCGTTATCAAAACAAATAAGAATATTCTAAAATTGCAGGATCTAATGATGTGATTATTTGAAACGCCATCATTCAATTTTTCACGTACTCTCTGAGATTTCGCACGTTGTTTCTTATTTTTTATTTTCACTTGGATGTTTATTTCTATAATTGTAATAATGGAGAAACTCAAGCCATAATTTTGGTATGTTAAATGATGCTGCATCGTTTCATATTGAATTTTTACGTGTTCGAATCTCTATAATTTCTCTTATAATAGATTTAGCTTAAGTTTATCCGTGGTTATACAATGAAAAAAAAAAGAAAAGGGTTGATTTTACAGTATAATACTGGCACCCCAGCTGCCAGTATTATACCGTAAGATTAACAGTAATAAACAGTAAAATAAGCAGTAATACGCTACCGCGCATGCGCAGTAGCGTATTACACTGTTAAAAATTTGCAGCAAACTGTCCATTCATTTGACCGTTTTTATAGAAAATGGTTACATAACTGTAATTTAACTCTTTTCTGACCATATTATTGCCCATATTATGGTCAGAATAGATTTAAATGATGGTTATGTAACCTTTTTCTATAAATACGGTCAAATGACTGGACAGTTTGCTGCAAATTTTTAACGGTGTACTGCTTATTTTACTGTTCATTACTGTTAATTTTACAGTATAATACTGGCAGCCGGGGTGCTAGTATTATACTGTAAAATCAACACTTTTTTTTCAGTGTATATGGAAATAAATATCCAAGTAAAAAAAAATAACATACACTGTAAAAAAATTGCAGCAAAGTACCCGGTCATTCGACCATTTTTATAGAAAACGGTGACATAACCGTAATTTAACGGTATTTTGACCATAATATAGGCAATATTATGGTCATAATAGCGTTAAATTACGGTTATGTAACCGTTAACTATAAAAACGGTCGAATGACCGGATTCTTTGCTGCAATTTTTTTACAGTGTACGAATCTGAGAGAGTAAGTGCAAAATTAAATGCTGGTGTTTCAAATCATTACATCATAGATCCTGCAATTTTAGAACATTCTTATTTCTTTTGATAATAGCTTCGATGGAATCGAAACATGCAAACAATCTAATAAAACTTTTTTACTGTTTTTAAAGATTTTATTTTATACCTTTTAGTAATTAAAAGTAGTAATTTAGAAAAACACTATTTTATTTTTAAGATTAAGTTTAGATTTAGTCAACTTTTTCTTTGAAAAATACAAATATTAACCTAATAGAATTATTACAGTTCTGTATATAATGATTTGAAATGATGGCATTTCAAATCATTACATCATAGATCGTGCAATTTTAGAATATTCTTATTTGTTTTGATAATGGCTTCGGTGGACACGAAACATGCAAACAATCTAATAAAACATTTTAATGTTTTTAAAATTTTTATTTTATTCCTTTTAGTAATTAAAAGTAGTATATAAAGAAAAATACTATTTTATTTTTAAGAATAAGTTTATATTTAGTCAACTTTTTCTTTAAAAAGTACAAGTATTATCCTTATAGAATTATTATAGTTCTGTAAAAACAATTTTTTTCCAAAAATGTATAGTCTTTATGAGCAAAAATTAAAAAAAAAAGCTGAATAGCAATGAACTGCAGAAAACATTCCATCTTTAAGGTCATAAATATTTTGGTGCTAATATGCAAAATTTTCTGCTCTTAACATGAACTTAAAATACTTTGTTATTAGAATACTTAATGGACTGTAGAATATATTAAAAAATTCCATGTTATGTAAACCTGACTGCTCAAATTACAAAACTTTTTGAAGTATTTCACTTAGACTTACGTTGAAAAGAAAATATGCTATATCTTCTAGCATCTTAACAAGTCATATTCCGGTGAATCCATTTCAACATTTATGAGAACTCGTAAACGAGTCGGCTGGTACATTATGTATTTTTATGTATTTTTTATGCAAACATATCCATATGGTCGTCAGATTACTAACAATAATGTGTCTGTTTTTAGAGAGACTATCTTCCGAATCTGCTCTGCTTAGAGAACGAAGACTCTAAATGTATAAAATATGGCAGGTTTAACACATGCTGAGAAAAAAACAATAAATATAATTTCTCAAATATTATTTAAATACAGTAAAATCTCGTTATAACGAATTTCTGGTGACCACCGATTAAATTCACTATACAGAAAACTTCATTAATCTCGCATGCACATTGAATAAAAAATATAGTATATCGAGTAAATTCGCTATACTGAAAAATTCATTAATCTGAAATTCCCGATATGGCTTTTTTAAAGGAAACTCGTATACACATTGAATAAAAAATATAGTATACCGATTAAATTCGCTATACTGAAAAAATCGTTAATCTGAAAATTCCAATATGGCTTTTGCATGCACATCGAATAAAAAAAAATATAGTATACCGATTAAATTCGGTATACTGAAAAATTCGTTAATCTGAAATTCCCAATATGGCTTTTTTTAAACAAAATTCGTATGCACAATGAATAAAAAAATATAGTATACCGATTAAATTCGCTATACTGAAAAATTCGTTAATCTGAAAATCCCAATATGGCTTTTTTTTAAAGGAAATCCGTATGCACATTAAATAAAAAAAATATAGTATACCGATTAAATTCGCTATACTGAAAAATTCGTTAATGTAAAATTCCAATATGGCTTTTTTTAAAGGAAATTTGCATGCACATTGAATAAAAAAAATATAGTATTAGTGCACTTATTGAATTTCGGTTAATATGCAAACATGTCAGTAAATAACAGATATACAGTACATTACTGTTGTGAACTACTATTTAGAAATAAGATGATTATTAAGTTCATTAAGTTTCAATACTTTAATCGTAAATTTTATAAAGGAATTATAATTCAGCTTAAATATCTGGCAGATAAAAAATCTTACTGACATCTGCCGTTAATGTAACTTTATTTCTTTACAGAAATCTTTTCTCAACTAAAGTTGGCGATGCATTTTTCAAAACAAACTGTATAAAAAGTTTTCGGAACATTATTTTACTGGGAAAATTACTTTTTAAGAGTTTCAATGTTCTATAGAGCCCTTTTTGGTCGTCTGCTCCCTTTCATTGAGTTTCCTATTAAAGTTTTCTTCCAAATTCTAATTTTTCAATAGTTTTTTTCTCTTACCAACTCAACATCCGTGAAACTAAAATGACCATTCTCCTTTAACCTTTAATAGATTCGATAATTTGAAAAATTCGTTAATATGAAATTCGTTAGAGTAGAGATTTTTATAATACGAAAACATAGGACGTTCTTTAAAAATGCAAAAATAGTTGTTAAACTGAAAAATTCGTTAAAGTGACATTCGTTGTAACGAGATTCCAGTGTATGTAATTTTTTTATGATAAAATTAATGCTAAAAACAACATGTTTTATGATAATATAAATCATTCACTCAAATATTTCGCAAGCTACAAACTACGAAATCTAAAAATCTTTCCGGAGTAATTTCTTTTATAATCTTTCTATGAATGTTGCGAATTATTTTATTATTAGTATGAGGGTATAGAATAAATGTAAATTTTTTCATCGATTTAAGAGTATCAGATTCCTTAATTCATTACTTTTCTTTAAAACATCTCTGTTTCTCAACTTTTTTAGAAATTATATATAGCAGAAGAATAATAATGTAAAATGAACAAAAATCTCTTACATGATTATGTAAAAAATAACACTTTACTAAATACAGGGTGTCCAACAAATTAAAAATGATTTTAAAATAAAATAACTCGTAAGAGGTGATCGATAGAAGAATGAAACAAGTGGTAATGTTTATTTTGTAAGCCGTAAAAATCTGATACAGAAGTTTCAAAATCAGTTACAAATTTTGTTGACAGGTGGTACTGCATGCTTTAGTTACAGTACAGAATCCAAGAAATAGGCTTCAAATTGTCCTTTGAGAGCAGAGGTTGCAATGAC
Organism: Maratus michaelseni; assembly: GCA_963931845.1. Taxonomy (NCBI): domain Eukaryota; kingdom Metazoa; phylum Arthropoda; class Arachnida; order Araneae; family Salticidae; genus Maratus; species Maratus michaelseni. Next base: position 302,539,468 of record OZ007587.1, on the reverse strand, counting down.
ATCACAATCAATACAAAATGTGCACTTTTTGCATCACAAAGATGGCGCAAACGAAAAATGAACGAGGGGGGACTGAAGGTGTCGAAGAGGGTGACTGAAAGTTTCGTTCTGTATCAGATTTTTTCGGCTTTCAATATAAACATACCACCTGTTTCATTCTTCTATCGATCTTCTATTAAGAGTTATTTAATTTTTAAACCAGGATGTCCTTGGTTCGGCACCCTATATATATAAATTCACACTTGGTTTCCCTGGTTTAACTGGGACCAAGATTTGATATAGTTACATAATGTTTGAACCAAAACTCATAAAAATATTAATCCAAATCAATATGTAAACGAATATCTTTATTGTTGCGTCTTAATGTAAGGTGTTTCAATACTTTGAAAAATTGTTTTTCTTTGTTATGTACAAATTTTAACGATTTAATCGAACCAGTATGTCCTTGGTTCGGCACCCTATATATGTAACTTCACTTTTAGTCTCCCTGATTTAACTGTGACCAAGATTTGATATAGTTACATAATGTTTGAACCAAAACTCATAAAAATTTTAATCCAAATCAATATGTAAACGGATATCTTTATTGTTGCGTCTTAATGAAAGGTGTTTCAATACTTTGAAAAATTGTTTTTCTTTGTTATGTACAAATTTTAACGATTTAATCGAACCAGTATGTCCTTGGTTCGGCACCCTATATATATAACTTCACTTTTAGTTTCCCTGATTTAACTGTGACCAAGATTTGATATAGTTACATAATGTTTGAACCAAAACTCATAAAACTTTTAATCCAAATCAATATGTAAACGAATATCTTTATTGTTGCGTCTTAATGTAAGGTGTTTCAATATTTTGAAAAATTGCTTTTCTTTGTTATGTACAAATTTTAACGATTTAATCGAACCAGTATGTCCTTGGTTCGGCACCCTATATATATAACTTCACTTTTAGTTTCCCTGATTTAACTGGGAACAAGATTTGATATAGTTACATAATGTTTGAACCAAAACTCATAAAAATTTTAATCCAAATCAATATGTAAACGAATATCTTTATTGTTGCGTTTTAATGAAAGGTGTTTCAATACTTTGAAAAATTGTTTTTCTTTGTTATGTACAAATTTTAACGATTTAATCGAACCAGTATGTCCTTGGTTCGGCACCCTATATATATAACTTCCCTTTTAGTTTCCCTGATTTAACTGTGACCAAGATTTGATATAGATACACAATGTTTGAACTAAAACTCATAAAAATATTAATCCAAATCAATATGTAAACGAATATCTTTATTGTTGCGTCTTAATGTAAGGTGTTTCAATACTTAGAAAAATTGTTTTTCTTTTTTATGTACAAATTTTAACACCAATTCCAGTAAAATAAAGTATTATGTTAAATATATATTTGTATTTAATTTGAATACTTGTATCTCTAATTTAAAGATGAGATAAAATATGACTTTGTATGTATGTTAAGTTGACATTTCTAATAAATAAAAATTAATAACTTTAGACGTAATAATTTTTAAACAACTACTTGCAAACATTATGTTTACACTAATGAAAAAATACATATATTTTTTTACAATGTTTCGAGTATTTTCATGTGATAGGAACAGCATTTGCGTTTTTAATCTCTGTATTTTAAATCAGTTTCTAATTTTATTTCTTCCTTTATATATTAGATAACACACCTATGCAAGATCCCATGCAGTTTTCGGCTTTTAATCTAAAAGCTTTCATTTTTAACTCTCTCTCCAACTGTCCCATGATTTCGCAACAAATATTATACTTGCATTCCAGATACGAGAAAAATAAAAGGCATTCCAATTTGTGGACATATCTGACTTTAAACAATAAACAAGTTATGTAGTAACTTTAGGTTTGTGATATCTAACAAGAATTGCAGTGTGATTAGAGCAGAATCAGAAAAACTAGAATCAACATGTGTTAATAATCAGTGCAAATGTTGAGGCTAGTTGGCTACGTTGACGATTAAGGTGCAATAAAATAAAAATTAGAACTAGTCTTCTTTGAAATCTAAGAATCTCAATTAATTTAGCCTATACTAACAAAAATATTTTACAGAAAAACATAAGCGCAATTAATCCTGTTAAAATAAGATTTTTACAGGAAATCAATTGTTTTTTTATTGTCGTCCAGACTGAAAACTACCCTGCTTTTACTTTAACTTTACCTGCAAAATCATGAGGATTTTTTTTTAATCGGATATTATTGATTAAATTAGACTAATCATTCACATACTTATACTTTCGTTAGATAAATTGAAAAGAACCTAGAACAACATTATATTTGTGTATGCATAATATAAGTATATGTGTAATTATTTAAGTTAACATATATCTTGTTATCTATAAAAGAAAGTTTGTCGATTTTAAGTAAAAAGCTGTTCAATATGGATATCCGTAAAAAGTAATTTTAGATTTGTTTTATTTAACAAGAATAGCAGTTTTATTAGAGAAGAATCGGGAAACTAGCCTCAACATCTGTTGGTAATCAGCGCACAGCTGGCTATAATGGCAATTAAGGTGCAATAAAATAAAAATTCGAGCATAAGTCTATTTTGAAACCTAAGACATCTAAAAATCCCAATTTAATTTAGCTTGTACTTCCAAAAAGAAAAAAAAGTTTATTTTACAGAAAAACGCTAGCACTCTAGTTGATATTTTAAAAGCTTAATTGCACATAAATATGCATCTGTTTTACAAACATCTGTTATTTTTAATTTGAACAGTCAAATATAGTATTTTCCTGTTAAAAACAGTTTTTTATGTGAAATCAACTGTTATCTACTGGCGTTCTGACAGCCAGTTTTACCTGCAATGTCATGATTTTTTTATTGGTATATTAATGATTAAATTAGACTAATCACTCACGTACTTGCATAGATAAATTGTAAAGAACATAGTATAACATTGTGTTTATAGGTATAAGCATAATTATTTAAGTAAAAAAATCTGTTATCTATAAAAGAAAATCTGTTATCTATAAAAGAAAATATGTTGCTTATAAAAGAAAATATGTTGCTTATAAAAGAAAATCTTTCGTTTCTACGGCGAAAACACTGTCAGATCGAATACCTGAAAAAAAGCTACTAATTTTACGAGGAAAGGTGCATTTTTATAATTTATAGTTACTTACAGTATTTGGCTATTAAAAACAGATTTTTCTCCGTAAAATAGATAATTATTAATGGCGATATTGTCCATTGAATTTTTTTTTCAGTAAAAACAGCAGATTTGTTTATACTGTACCACATAAAATAACTTTTTTTTCCAAAAGGTAAAATAGATGTCCATATTATATTCCTCCTGCAAAAGTGTTTCTCAAATTTAGTATATAATTTGACAATGCCATTCTTATTAGTTTTTTTATAGACTTACTTTTACATCAATTTCTCCTCTTGGCATAAGGATAAAATATCCAAAATAATCCAAAGCTGCTTTTGTGTCGGAGCTGACATGAATCTTTAAAGCTGAAAAGAGATATTTTAAATTTAATGTAACAAACATTTTGCATTTTAAAAGCATAAAACCTTTCGCACTATCGGTGAAACCAAAAATAAATTATGCTTATAGAAGATCTAAGTCATTATCGTTCATAAATTGAACTAAATTTCCACCAAAAGAGAAAACAAATGAACACGAAGTTTTAATTTTCTTATAATATGCTGTTTTAAAAGGGTTTCTGTTTTCGGTTTTCTTACTAAAATTGTATTTTGAACAAAATTTCAGAACTCATTTTAAAGCTATATAACAATACATTTATAAATTAGTATGAATTCCTAATATTCTTGTAAAGTTTAAACAAATATTTCTGCTATCATTAAAAAAAAAAAAAAAAAAAAAAAAAAATCTTTATTTGCAAACAGTTTATTAATTCTTATACAATAATATCGTAATAATAATTATAAGTAATTTATGTAAAACAAATAAAAGCAGTGCATTTAAGCTTATACGTACATGTACGTATAAATATGTGATACGTAGCTTAATGACTTTAGTATTTTCTATAATACGTACTACCTTAAGATATAATTTTTCCTATACGAAAGACAATAATACATATCAACTATAAGGGTCGTAATACGTAGCTTAATGACTTCAGTATTTTCTATAATACTAACTTAAAATATAATTTTTTTCTGTATACGAAAGACAACAAAACATCAACTATAAGGGTCGCAACATTTTCTTTTTACGATTTCAGATTACATTATATCTTTCTCTTTATACTTCTACCACAAAACATTGAAACACGCAGTACAAATTGCAATATGATTACATAAAAAAGCAAAATTTACTATGAATTTAGACTCTGTAAAAAATACAAATATTTCTTAGTCAATAAAAATATAATATAACCAAATATACCGGGCGCATCATAAGTTCGTGCAAACTTTAAAAAATCACAATAAAAGAAGTAATGCTCGGAAAATTTTTCGGTTTACGCGACTATGATCAGAAGGATTTGGGGTTTTTTTTTCCATGTATAATTAAAAATGATTCCAAAAGTAACCGATAGAGGGCGCTCACACGTCATACTGAGGCGTTTTATGCAAATCAGGCTCGCAATAAACCACCTGGCTGGAAATTGATTCATCATTCGATCTCGGCAGCATGCTATCGTTACCAAATCGAGCGCTGATGGTTAAACTTTTCTACTAGAATGGTGAATCTACAACTATTGCATTACGAAAGTTTCGCACGGAGAAAGGCCTTAAGGCGCAAAAAAACCCTATTTCATTGAATGGGATACTCAGTTTAGTACGACGTTTTGAGGAAACGGGGAGTTTGCCTGATTTGCATAAAACGCCTCAGTATGACGTGTGAGCGCCCTCTATCGGTTACTTTTGGAATCATTTTTTATTATGCGTGGAAAAAAATCCAAAATCCTTCCGATCATACTCGCGCAAACCGAAAATTTTTCCGAGCATTACTTCTTTTATTATGAATTTTTAAAGTTTGCACGAACTTATGACGCACCCGGTATATAACTCAAAAATATATTAGTTTATAAAGATAAAGAACGCTTTTGAGAAGGTTATTGCATAGTTTCTTTTGCAGTTATATTTTCTAGATTAAGAAATGTGTTTTTTTTTTTTTTTTTTTTTTTTTTTTTTTTAATAGTACGTAGGTTAGATATGCAGTTTACAGAGGAAAAAATAATCGCATTTTTATTTATTCATTTGTTTATTTTAAATAATTTAAAAGGAATATGGCGGTTTAATCTGTGAACACAAATTTATCATTAGTAGATAGTTCCTCATGATTATGGTTTAATTGAAAATGAACACTCTAAAAACGACATTTTCAAAACTGAGTAAAAAATACTCAAATCTGAGTATGTCGCAGAGTCAAAAATGGCTCCGAATCAAAATTACTCAAGTTTGAAACATGTATATACTCATTTCTCAAAATATCCACACACTCAAGAATAAAACATCATGTGCTTTTTGAGTATGTCCATGTTTCAAAAATAAGTATGAACTGACTTCTTATGTGCTCCTTTTTGAGTATTTCCATGTTTCAAAAATGAGTTTGCGCTGATTCTAATCATTTTTGTGCATATCCATGTTTCAAAAATGAGTATGAATTGACCTCTATGTGCTCAGTTTTGAGTATTTCCATGTTTCAATATTCTGAGTACTTCTGGTATTTCAGAATTGAAAGGATTGGGTTGTCATATTTGAAACAAAAAGTTTCATAACAAAATGAAAACATCGATTTACTCAGATTTGAAAGTGTCATTTTTCTCAGTGTCCACTTAAACATCTGCATTTCATTTTGTTGAGAAATACAACATTTCACGCTTATGTGAAGTTCTTATATAAAGCGATAAAACGTTAGTTAGTGTTAGTTAGTGTTTTAATTGTAACATTCGGTTTGCACAACAAGCACACAGACAGTCATGCAGTCGATAAAGGATTTACTTGATTTCTTCTTCTTAAAAATATTTAAATTTTGACTACATAAACAATTGAATTTCATTTTTTTAAAACATTAGAACTTTTATATATAAATAATATATAAATAAAAGAAGAAGTTTTACATATTAATAATATATAAATAAAGAAGGATAGTTTGAAGCACTAAAAAATAATGGGGAAAATATCCAGAAAGTTTTAAAGTTATTTTAAAACAGAATTTTTAGCTTTTATTTTGTATATAGAATTATAATTTAAGAAATGTAGAATCCATATTTTCATTTGTAAAACAGGTGGATGTTTGAAGAACTGAAAATTCTTGCAATTTAAACAAATAATAACACAATTGTCAGCTTTTTTTTAATACACAGAATTATAAAAAATAAAAACATATTTCTTACGTTCACCGGTTGATTCCATTCTAGAAGCTGTATTTATTGTGTCACCAAAAAGACAGTAACGTGGCATCTTTTGTCCAACAACTCCAGCACAGCATGGACCTTTAAAAAGTAATGCTACATTTATGAACAAAAAAACTTTAAAATTAAAGACATAAAAGAACAATATGCATCAAATTTTAACCATATAAGGCTGCATTGTTAAAAAAATTCTGTAAAAACATAGAAAGAAACAGATGTTCTTGGTTAAATGCACTCAATCAAGATTTTCGATCATTAGTTCAGACTTTTTTTTTTATTTTGACGGAAGAAATTCGTGCTAGCACCGGAAATTTTGTCAACAGGAAAACAGAAGGTGTAATTCATTTTACTCTAATTTGCAGCTATAGCATAGCAGCTTTCGATTTGTTGTAAGATTTTGTAGCAATGCATTTCTCACAATATTTTTTCAAAGAAAATCTTGTTTTTGGTGCAATGCGCTGATACTAAGCACCTACAATGTGTTATAATTGGTTTACCGTATGAACAACAAAATCACAACCGTCTTCTGTTTTTATGTATGTAAATTTATAAGTTCTTGCGTATTTTTTACATATGTAAATATACAGAGTCAACACTAAATTAACAGAATATTATCTCTTTATATTTTTAGCGTTCCGTACATTAAAAGGAAAAAAACTTATCCCTTATAGTCTCGCTTTGGAATACCTGACTATGGAAAATCCCGTAATAAACCAGAGTCATGAAGTCAACCAGAAGTAGCCAATAAGTTTTCATAATAAAATCAATAGGGTATTTCCAGTTGACCTAGAATCGTGAAATTTGGGACTAAGGAAGGTCTTGCAGCACATGTAAAGAAAAAATCCTAAAATCATTAATTTATAAGTCTATGTCGATTTATCACGTAACATACTCATGAATTCCTATAATCAGGAATAATGATCCCATGTAAAGAAAACAACAAAACATTATAAATTGATGATTTTCAGAATTTTTTCCTCTACATGTGCTATAAGATCTATCTTCGTGCCAAATTTTAACGCTCTAGGTCCACCGGAAGTACCCTACAGGTTTTGCGAGACAGGTATTGATTAAAATCTATAGGGTAGTTTCGGTTGACCTAGAACCTTGAAATTTGGCACAAAGGAAGATCTTTTAGCACATGTAAAAGAAAAAATCTGAAAGTCATAAATATAAATATATTACAATATTTATAAACATATGTTAATTTATTACATGATAAACTTGTGAATTTCCATAATCGGTATTAACGCCAAATTAATGCATTGTAACGGATTTTTTTACAACTGTAAATTAAAATACCGGTACGGAATCTTCTGAGTGCGAGTCCTATACATGCACTTATCCTGATTTTTTTGTAACATATTCTTCGATTTCAGTTCTCTGTAAATTTACATAAAATTTAAAATAAATGATAATCATTAAATTCACAGAAAACTTGTGAAAATGTCTTCTAGTTTTTATACTATCACTAAATGTCAGACCTTAGTATGTCATCATACTGTATCTTCTTCCTTTGTTTTATACTATAGTCTCCCTTTTCCCTTCTTTGCTGTTATGTTTTCGTAACAACAGACAAGGAAGTATAGTGTTGCACTGTTTTGACAGATAACTTACTCGCAAACACATAAGGTTTTGTTATGTCGTTATTTATCCCCGAGACATGACTGATGATTTCAGTAGTACGTTGTTTCTATTTGCAAAAATAGTAGCTTTTCCTGCGTTTTTGAAAACCAGAAACTGGAAAGAAAGCGAAGAAAACTCAGATTTTTGCTTTTTGGAGATTAAAATAAAAATAGATCGATAAAAGTATGAACCAAAAAGAAAATGCACAGTGCCGAAATTACAGCAAGAATGCTCATATAGAAATTCGATAAAAAATATTTATGAGAGGGTTCTTTTTTAAATAAGAGTAATAAAAATTCAAATTAAATAATTCAATTAAAAATAAAACAATTTCTTAAGAATTCTAGGATTTTCATTCAGTAATACTTTAAAGATCATGGAGTGAAATGACGAGAGTCCATTTTTTGTTAAATTTGAGATGGCATTACCATCTATTAACTTATAAGACGGGTAGCAGCATTTAGCAACCTTGAGGCAAAAATGAAGATAATCTTTTTTTAAAACACAGTTGAAAATAGGCATACTGGGAGGAAGGACGATGACAGACATTTAAGAAAACAGAATTCAAGATTGATATAATTTGGGAAGAACGATAAAAGTCTACGCTCATAAAATAAAGATCGATGAATAACTATTTTCTAATTATCCGTGACTATCATCGCATTTGATGATGCAGCCAGCCACCAGCCATATAATTGGTATAATAATTTATGGAACACAAATACGTATAAATTGAAAATCCCCGGACTGAAATATGCAAAATTAAAATTATATATACATGCATCTTCTTCTTCTTATGTATTTTTTAAATTCATATTATCATATTTAAATCTATACACATATGTTCCTTATTGTTATTTATTTTTTACATCCACATTACCATATTTGATATTTAACAAGCATTTAGTGTGTTTGTAATGGCTTCTAGCAATAAAAATGGGAAAAGTAAAATGTTCACTAATTTGTTATTTTATTTATCTGTAATCATCCTTTCTAAAACGTCTAATGCAATAAAATTCGACTGATTAATTAATCTTACCTTTTTTGTTGTATTCGAATTGTTGTTAGAGTAAAATTTTCAAACTGCAAATCCAATTAGTATTCCTATAATAATTGATGTTTGGACAAAATCGCGTTCTTAAACATAAAATTATCGGCCAGATAAGTACCATCAAAGCTCTACAACTGTGAAAAATTACCATTATTATTACACAGAAAATTACTGGTAGATGTATACAAATGTATTTACGCCCAGTATACCTGCGTAGATATCGTACAAAATAAAAATATTTTTAATAAAAGTATTTCAGAAGATAAATTATTTCTGATAGAAAGTAACATTATCAGTGTGTGTAAAAATGTATGAAAATTTTAATTTTAAGTTTTTCTTTTACATTCTTCATGTATCTAAGATTTAGAAATAAAGGCATGGTAAAAAAAAAAAAGAAAATAATTTAAAAAAGGAGAAGGAATTCTGTTATTTTGAAAGAAAACACCCTTTTCAATTGCTATGAAAAGAAAAATCCCACGAGAAAATCAGTTTTTTTGGCAATAAAATCAGCATTTCACTGTTAAAAGCAAAAAGTTCATACAAAAGGAACATAATTTTCCTTTAAAATACTGGTCTTTTACTTTCATCCCAAACGACATCGTTTTCCTATAAAATTATTAATATCATGAATTATCAAAATTTAGCTTATAATACACATATAATATTGATAATCCGTTATGCCTGATTCCTAGTTTATGTTACGTATGGTTAAAAAATTTTCACATAAGACTCATTCATTGCTTTTTCTTCATAAACTTTTTGATTTCTTATAAATGTTAATATGCCGAACATTTTAAGTATTATTAAAAATAACAGCACATATTTCATACTTGTCGGGATTTTCTATTATCACCGACAATTTGAAAATATTGCTAGCAACACAAACGTGATCGCATAGTAGCGAACCTTGGCTCAAACTGAGCTAGGAAGAGGGGAGCAGTCTTTCCGAAGAACTGTGCAAGGCATGATGTGCAAATGTTCTTTATTTTCTTGGTGACCTACCTACATGAAGCTATAAAAATACCTGAGATATTCTAATACCATGGCTACGTATATTAAATGAAAGTTATTTTAGTTTTTAACATGTTGATACCAAATTGATGTTTCTTTCATTCCTTTTTTTTATTTAAAAAATATTATTCAAAGAAAGAAAGACTTCCCATACATTTTCTTTTATTTCAAAAGTTCTAAACGCTTTTGTTTCGTAACACAAACTATTATACTGAGAACAAGAAAACCTCACAGTCACAGAATAAAATGTTTTGAAATTTTCATAGGCGTTAAATGTAATAATTATCTGTTAATGAACTGCAGTCTTAGAGATGTTTTGGGAAATAAAAATGTTATGCTAAAAACATTCAAGAAGAAATCCCATTTTTTATTATTAATTTTGAAATTTTAATATTAAAGATTCATTTATGTCAAAAATTTAATATTTATTTATGGTTGGTTGGTTGATTTTATGACGGCCGATTATCTACACGAGGGATATAGGCCCTAGGGTAAGTGCCCTCCGTGGGGGTCTTTCTAAGGGATCCTATTTACGGCAAGAATTTATTTATATAAAATATTTTATGATTATACTTCTGAAAGTTTCAAGACATTTCACAAAGTGGTTTAAAACGTCAAAATTGGTATTTCCAGTTAAAGCATTTAAATATTTTGAATTAAAGGAAAACGTATAGCATTGCTGTTTTTTCTTTGTGTGTAATTTTGATGCCCAAAATTGTTTAAACATAAACTTGCCATTAAATTTCAGAAATAAAAATAGCTTTCACTTAACATAAAAATTGAAAAATCGATTTTTTTTCACGTGTCAAAGATTACTGTCATCTTAACCCATTGACTACAGACCGGTTCATATACAATGTACGCACATCACTGACCGATAGCAGGGTGACCACTGACGACTATTTTTTTTTTATTCTCTTCGTATATCATTTTTTGAAAAAGAATAAGCTTTCCATGCACTTTTAGAACATTTCAAGAGACATCTACCACAAAGAAAAATTTTTGTAAACAGTGGTACGTGTTGAAAATAAAAATAGTCCCCAGTGACAGCCTTGCTATTGGTCAATATGTCCAAGTCCGTAGTCAAACAATTAAGAGGCTACTTCACTCAGGCGAAAACACCCGCTCGCTAATGTTAATCCTCTGGGGGAAATATTGCATGATATCTTGTTCACATTTCACTATATTTAAATGATTTTTTTTTGCATTGGATAGCCGAGGTCAATTTCTATGTACGTAACGCTCCTTTGTACTTTTCCGATTTTTGCTGAAGTTTTTTTTTTTTTTTTTTTTTTTTTTTAAGATATTTTCACTTTCGAAACCGGTTCTGAAAGTGAAAATATCTTAATAAAAAAAAAACTTGTAATCAAAATCGAAAAAGTACAAAGGAGCGTACATAGAAATGGACCTCAACTATCCAATAAAAAACATCATTTAAAAACAGTAAAATGTGAACGAGATATCGTAAATTATTTCCCCATAGGATTAACATTAGCGAGCGGGTGTTTTCGCCTGAGTGAAGTAGTCTCTTAAGGATGTTCTAAAAAAATATATTTTTCCTCCGCTAAATTATCTGACACATTTACGGACATATCTTTAAACGTAAACGAATGACGCTTACAAGCATGAATATTAAAGTGATTTGGAATGGAATAGTTTTTAATTTTATCGAAAAATCAATTAATATTTCTGTTGTAAGCGATTGTTGCCTCTTCTTTTTCGGGCTGTTGCGTCTGGAAATTTAGTTTGAACTATTATTTGACTTTATCCAAACATGGAAAAAAGTACTCAATTCCACAGTTTCTGAATAAGTGTACCTGTGAATTTCATGTATTTAAGAAGAAAAATATGTCAGAAAGAAACCAATTTGGATTTGAGATCAGTCGTAAAAGACTATATATAAATATTGATCATAAATCATAAAAGTAGTTTGCTTAAATCAGCTTGCAATATTTCGATCAAAAGGTAACTAATCTATCATCCTAACCTGAATGGATTCCAATTCTGAGCTGCACATTGTCATCGGGACGATGCCTTATCCGAAATGAAGTGACTGCTTTTAGGAGAGCGAGTGACATCCGGGCGATTTCTTTAGCATGCCGCATGCCATTTCTGTCGGGCAATCCGGATACCACCATGTATGCATCACCGATTGTCTCCACCTTCATAAGAATAGAAGTGTGTCACATTCATCTATTATGAAAGCTTATAAGAATATAAAATAATTCACTGATAAGATATTTTTTTATTAATATCTAAGTTTAAATAGTCTGGTTGTTTTTTTTTTATGCTCAACGCTTATTCTAGATTAACGACCATCATAGAAATGGAATATCTGTAATTATTATTAATTTTCCTGCGTGTCGGATACAAGTCGGGTTGATTCTACTAATTTTTTCGATTGTGGCTTCGGTTTTAATTTTTACAGATCGGGATAGGAAGCGATGAATTCAGAGATGGCCCGGCAGGGATATCCCATCTCCCCTATCTCACGGTACATAGAAATGTTTCTTGCAAAATCCTTTTGTGCTTAACACATTGCGATGAGACGCGCAAAATTAAATCTCGATTGATCTCAACATCTCAATTAGATCTCAACAAATACTCACTTAATTAAATCTCAAACCCCAGGCGGTTTAAGATGCTGTGCTTAAATATGGTCTAGAAGTAAAAATTCCCCCGGGAACTTGAGTAATGGTTATCTACACAAACCTTCAAAGTCCTTCCAGATTAAAAAAAAATACCCTCGATTATAACCAGACCTATGCAGGACTCAAAATTATTATAGATTATGTATTTCATATGCACATTTAATTTTCAATCCATATCTAATTATCAATAATAAGCCGTCGTAACATACATGTAAGAAATTATATGCATATTTTTAATCTGAATTTTAAGGTGGATTCTAATCATTAAAATTATCTATTTAAGTTCAAATATCAAATATCATTTATTTCTCTTTGTCTTATTTACAAATGAAAATATATTAAAATTTCCGTCATTTTATATTTATATTAAAATTAAAATTAAAATTAATTAAATTTGAGCTTTTATCCCTCAAAATCGAAGAATGTCCATATTCAATTACATTTAAATTACGATTTCGATTTAAAGCTTGGGAAATATAAGAACATTTGTTTCTATTTGAAGATTTGAAATGATATTTAAAGAATTAAATATCTATCAATCATATTTTCATGACATAGTTAGAAATCAAGTCACTTACTGAACTTTAAATTTTTTTCGGTGTTTGTTAATTAATCTATTGCCCAGGAAAGATGATGTGAAGTGTTATTACATAGATATAATCTTAAAAATAATTTAATGCATATTTTTTAATTCTTAAAGATTAAGGAATTTTTTATTTTTTAATAAAACATTTAAAATAATATATTAAAATTAAAATATTAAAATAATAGTAGCTCAAATGTATTTATTAAGATAAAACATATTCTTACTTTATATACATCAAAATCGTTGATTATAGCATCAAAGCACGTGTATAAGTCATTTAGAAAATCAATAACCTATTAATAAAAAAATTACTTAAATATATTTTAAACAAAAAATTATTATTTTATGCTTTTTAAATCTTATTGTATGCTAAAAATCATAATTTTTACTTGCTTGAATTGGCGTACTCATTGAACACATGTTTGTGAATCCAACAACATCGCTAAAAAACACTGTCACACTATCGAAATACTCAGGTTCAACTGATTTACCTCTTTTTAGCTGCTCTGCGACTGATCTGAAATTGAAAATTCCGTTTAAAAATTGTATAAGGAAATAAAACATATTTACAGATGTCATGTTTTCTGAACTATACTTATGTAATTGGCTTATTTAAAGTTGACGTAAACCTATAAAAGTGAATTCAGTTATTTAAATCTTATAAGGTTGCCAATAAAATAGCGTATAAAAATTTATGCGATTTCAAAAATGAAATAAGAAGAAATTGTTTAATTTTTAATCAGGATTTTATAATGAAACATTCTCTCTCAGCCAAACATTTTTTTCTTCCCATTTATTTCTACTTACTGAAATGACAGCATCATACAATGTCTTTAACAAAATTAATATATTTTTAAACATTTGTTGAAATAGTCAATATAAGCGCAATGATTGAAAGCTAAATTAAAAATTAATCAAATTGTATGAATCATGTCCTACTGTCGTTACTCACGGAACAGGTGGAACACGCAGTTCTCTCTTCAAAACAAGACAATTCGGACGGGTGCCCCGATCATGGATGATTTCACCGGAATAATTTAAAAGCAAAATTCAAAAAGTTAAAGACGCAAAGTAGCGAGTTTGGGTGGGCTGTGGTGTTTAATAAGACGACTGACAGAGCTTCGAGCTTATTCATTGTCAAAATTTTAATCAATCGGCTAATATCAATGATTAATTTCCCATTTTAGATTTTATTTTTCAGAAGTGATTAAGTAAATGATATAAATGGAAATGCAGTTTTCTTGAAAAGAACATGTTGAAATTTAAAAGCAATATTTGTATCAGATATATTGATAGATTCGTTGATTTATATTTATAGCCATACATATTTTTAAAAATACATAAACGAAATATATAGAATTGAAAAAAAAAATGAAAACAAATTATCCCCTATGACTACACACCTCAGTTCAACACCCGCGCACTCCACACCACTGTGATTTGGGATTCCGTAACTTCACCTGTGTATAACTTTGTTGGCAACATAGTGATAATCAAACGCATAATTTTTATATGGAATTTAATGCGGAATTGAACTGTAATAGTTATTTTCATTATGTTAAAACGTTCATTATGTTAATGAATAATGCAAATTAATGAAAATATGTTTTCAGAAAACGTCGTTTGTCGGTGCGAGTTCGTATTAGCGTGGAGTTCATAAGTTAAAAATTATACTTCATTTGTACTGACTTAAAAATATAGGCAATTATAACAGAAAAATGGACTAATTTTTTTGCGATATTTATAAAAAGGGAAATGTTTATAACGTAATGGAAATGACTTTTTGGCAATATTTCACGATGCACAACATAAAAATTCCTGTAAAATTGAAAAAGGATGCAATATATATACATATATATATATATATATACATATATATATATATATATATATATTACACTTTGGTATAGGTAGTTAAAATAACTCGCATTGTGAAAAGTATTAAAATAGACTAATATTATTAAAATAATACTCACTTGTAGCTATTTAAACTTAAAAGCTCAACGGCTATGAAACAGTTTATTAAACAAGTAAAAACATCATAAAAATCATATATAAAAATCCCTCCCTCCACCATATTAATTTATATATTTAAACTAAACCATAATGCGTAAAGAATAATACCCCAAAAAATATTTTTAAATATTTTAAATATGTACGTATCTGAAGTATATCTGTAGAAGGTTAAACTATACCAACAATTTATATTATACTGGCCTTATATCACAAAAATTTCATACTTTGGCAACACCTGATAAAGGAGTTCCTCCGATTTCTTTTTCTCTTCCATGAATGCAGCAGTTCTCTGCTCAACTAATGATTCCAGATTGTTAGCATACTGCTCCATTCGTGACAGCAAATTATCCATTATATTTACTTCGCCATTTTGTCCCCTAAAACAAAAAAAAAAAAAAAAAAAAAAAAAAAAAAAGATGCTTCTTACATCATCCTCAGTAGAAGAAATATAAGTTCATTTGTTACTAAATCGCTTAAAATCCAAATTTCATGTAAGTCAAATTTAAAGCTTTTGTAACTAGCCAATATCATATTTGAAGTTCTGAAATAAAACTATAATTACCCGTTTGTTCGCTTTAAAATATTCCTATCCAGTGTAATTGCTTTTGGTATATGCTTAAAATATGGAGGTTATTAAGAAATATTTTCTATATTTCAATTAGAATAGTTTATAGACATGTATTCTTCGCTTAGTGCGATTTTCAATTAGTGTGGCAAACTTTTTCAACTGCTCCCTCGACGGGCAAAATTTCGATTAGTGCGTAAAGCATTAACTTTTTGTTTTCAGAGGGATGGCGTCGAATTTTTTAAAATGAAAGTTGCAGAAAATGCCGAAAAAAGAAATTACATTAAAATAATTCCAGGACGCTTTTCAAATATTAGAATACCTTAGATACCTTACATTTGATATATTTAGATCAAAACATCGCATTAGAAGAATGCAAGTGCGCCGAGGATTAGAAAATCAAATTATGTATACATATACATCGTATTCCAAAAAGAAGAAAAGAACCGTGCAATTGGAAATTGATAAATTTTCGCTTAAATAAATTAAATCTATGTATGTGTGAAGAAATCAAATTGTATTATAATAAGTTTTAAATCAAATTATGTTATTTTTTTAAACTTAACCTAATGTAAGTAAGCTAACAAAAATAACATTAATTAGTAATGTATTTTTTAAAATTTAAAATAAAATATTCTAATATACAATAATTTTCGACATATAATCCGCGGATCAAATAAACATGTTAACAACCAGACATTTCATTTTGTAAGCAATAATAAATTAAATCAAATAATACCACGTAAGGGAAGGTTGTAAACAAGTCTGTTTCATCTACGGATTGAAAAAAAACGTGGTTATATTGCATTTTTTTTTAATTCTTGTTAAAAAAAATTCAAATGTTATTAACAATTCATATTTTGTTAATATTCGAATAGAATCATCAAAGGGAAGTAACGTTTATCATAAAACTTTTTAACATTAACTGTTATGAAATAATTCGTAAAAATATTTCTGGCATAAAATTTACTTTTTTAAAGTAAATTTGAGAAAATAAATCGGTCATGGACAGTTTAAATAATTCTAAACTTAACTGTCCCTGGCAGAACATTTAAAGATAGCTTATAAATAGTTTACAACAATTTCAAAATCTGGTAACACTGCGACAAAACACAAAATCTATGCTAATATATAAAATTAGAGTGTCTGTCTGTGATTCTCAGAAAAACTCCTATTTCTAAGTTTATTCGGCTATTTAGACCAGCCATACTCAAACTACGGCCCGGTGACCTTTTATGTGCGACCCGAGACACTCAGTCATTAACCCATATTTACAAAAATTTAAGGAGAAAGGTATTTAAGATCTTCATTATTGTTTTATACGTTTTAATGGGATGACAAAAATCTGCCCACTTATTTATAATTTAAAAGTACGTCATTTGCTTACTGAAAGTCTTCTTACATAGCCCTATTTGCGTTAGAGAGATATAGGGAGAAACCCCCAGTAACTAACACTTTAAGGATTTTTTCTTCTTCAAATCACTATTACAAGGTTTTAAATATATTTTATACTTATCTTTGTTTTTGACAGTATAGTAAAGTTACATTCACAAATTATGGTTGACAAAATTTTGGAAAATTAAACTTTTTATTACTAAAAATTAATTTTTGTCATAAATATTTTCAATATCTCCAATAACTGACACCATCCTTTTTTTGAAAAACCAATCGCTGAAAAATAAATTATAACAGTTAAGACAAATAAATTACCACTATATGACATTCCTTTGGAGAATTTTACAAGAAAATGCTTATTTGAGTTAAATTTCTGCTGCAGTGTCAGTTACTGATTAGGTGTCAATAACTGGGGGTTTCACCCTATAATGTTTTTAATCTTCACCACTTATCAAATATTATTTAAAATTAATAAAATTTGAACTATATATTTTTCCCGTTTTAAAAGGATGTGAAACTTTTATGTTGAACACAAGTCGGATTTATTTTTTTTTTATCTCATTTTCCCCCCTTATTCTTTAAAATTTGGAAATTATGCATGATTATATTATCTCGTTTTATACTTATTGTATAACTGGTTGGTTGGTTGGTTGGATGGGTAGGGTTTAATGGCACAAAATCCCTATAGGGACATGCCCCCCCCCCCCAAAAAAAAAAAAAAAGATGAAACAAAAACATAGAATTATATTTTTTTAAGTTATCTTAAAAGTTTGTCATAAAAACAAGATAATCAAAAACAACACCGTTTGATGAAAAAATTCAATGCGATGATGTCTAATTAAAATCATTTAATGAGGACAAAATACCATAGTTAAAAGACACGTAGAAAATCTTTACAATTAAAATATGTATAATTTGTAAAGTAACGATTGGCCAAAAAAACAAAGTATAAAATGTCCAAATAATGCAGCATAAAACAGGTTTTACTATAATACTAACATTGCATAAAACAATATTGTTCCATATTGTATAGCTGAAGCTAATTATATAAATTTTATTACACTGCTTTGTTATACTATATATATTTATATTTTTGTGTTTTAACTACATTTTTTTTTACATTACTATATAACTATAGTATGTTGAGGCCCACCTAACGAAGCAAACATATGTTTACGGCTAGCACGGAAAAAAGCTGGCATGGCTGATTTAGACGACGTATAGTCAAAAATAACATTTTTTATTCGTCTGTCTATCTGTTTCTTTGTCCGAAATTGGCTCAAAAACTGTTGCATCACAAACACTAAACTTTTAAGGGGCAGATAGCGAATGTTTCATCCTACAATCGAGAGTTTTTTGTATTTCGATATCTAAAATAGTTTTGAGAAAGCAAGTAAAAAACCGGGAACATTAATTAATCAACCAATTTTTCAATGCTCAAAAACGCTAGAACTGATTGATCAATTTTAAGGAATCTTAATGCGATTGAAATGTCTAAGTAAGATTTATAAATGATATTAATTACGTTTTTTTCCCACAAGCTATCAAAGCCTGAAAGCTAATGTGCCCCCAGGTTCTGTATGTACGTATGTATGTATACGTATGTATGTACGTAACGCGAGAACTCTTGATAGAAATATCCGATTTGCTTCAAATTTTGTATATAGGTTCATTCTGATAAGATGCTTTCTTGATTAGTTTTAGGGCTTCATTGGTTAAGTATAAAGTGGGGAACGGGGACTAATACCGCCCCTTAATTTATATAAATGGGTTTTTCATTCAGAATTATCCGATTTGCTTCAAATTTTGTATATAGGTTCATTCTGATGCGGAACTTCTCTGATTAGTTTTGGGGGTTCATTAGTTAAGTATAAAAGGGAGAACGGGGACTAATCCCCCCCTTAATTTAGATAAATGGGTTTTTTTCATACAGAATTATCCGATTTGCTTCAAATTTTGTATATAGGTTAATTGTGATAAATCGCTTCCATGATTAGTTTTGGGGTTCATTGGTTAAGTATAAAGGGGGGAACAGAGGTCTAATCCCCCCCTTAATTTATTCTCGATTTCTTTATTTTTCGAAGGGCATTATTCTTTGAAATAAGAGTATAATATACAATTAGTGTGAATAGCCTGTGAGCTCAATGCCATCTGTTTAACTGGGCAATTTTCTTTTTATTAGTTTATTACTTATATCTTTTAATTAACCCTTTCCGGCACAGACAAAGTCAGTTCTTAAAATGAGAAATTGCTGACTGACACCGGAATTTACAAACGATTTTTTTAGAAAATACGAACTCCTTATTTTAAGCTTTCATTATAGAAACAAAATGTTATTAAAATATTCTTGGTGGCAAATGCAAATTTAGAATTAAAATTAGGTGTGCCCGGAGTGGGACCACTGTGCCGGAAAGGGTTAAAAAACTAGATTGGTAAGTATTTCTACCAAAAAACTCGAGAGAGAACAAATGCAACATAGCAGGTTGCTAAGCAGATAGTAAATAAATAAAATAAAATGCTTAGAAATAAAATGGCGTGACTTGTTTTTCTTACCTGTTTAGAATCCTCATTTGTGACTTAATTTGACTAATATCAGGTCTTTCATCAGGATCTTCATCCCAACAGTTTCTCATTAAGTGTAAAATCCCAGATGCGCATGATTCTTTGGTGACTATGGGTCTAAAAATTGGTTGTTCTTTGATACGAATACGTTGTAAGATTTCTGTATAGAAATATTTTCAACAATTATAACATTCATTCACTGTTTATAAGATATAATCGATAACAATTTTATTACTAAAATAAAATTTTACAAAAATGAAAATAAAAAACCAGAAGTAAAATTTACTTTTTGTCGGATGAGTTTGTATGTATGTTTTTTCTTTGAAATTGAAATTACCCGCGTTTTAGTATGAATAATTTAATTGCCAATATTTTTATAGATAATGATTCATATTAACACGAAATCAATGGTAGATCAAAAATTTTTTGATAAGATTGCATGTATATCGATTTAAGTAACAGTTTGGTGTAGTTATGCTAAAGCACTTTTAAATAAATATAATATCTGTTTTATATAGTTTTTTCCTAAGCAAGAATATTTGTTAAAAAATGCTTTGTGTAATAATTTGCAATAATAAAAAAATCGCCATTACAATTATTTTAATTTTTTATACAAAAAGTTTTCCGTTGCTATCGATCAATAAAGGCGTAATTATTTCTTTAATTACTATTATTGTATAAATTACAAAAGGGAACTTCTGTATTCAAGTTTTATTTATAATCGTATCTCATTTTTCCTAATAATAGATTTATATATTTTTTTAATTTTTTTTGTATATTCATACCTTACTAAATTTCGAATAATTAATTAAACATTATGTTTAAATGAATATGCAATTAATATCACTTTCGTTTTATTTACATTCTATATTAAAAAGAAAATTGGAACCATTTTATTTTTCCTTAATTTGATACAATGTTATTTTGAGAACCTGAAAAAGTTAAAAATTTAACCCCCTTTTAAAAAAATTGAATGGGGATATTTGTATAATATTTGTACCCTTTAAAAAAATGAATGGGGATTTTTATCCAATGGCAGTTTTTAACAAGTTTTATTTTATAGTTTCGGAATTTTATTTAGTCCCAGTTAGTATGACTAAATAATAGAAAATAGTGTCTGACTGTTTGGACAGATAACTAGATTTGAATTATATTCATTATAATTATATCTTTATATTAAAAAAAATATTTACAGAGAAAATTGTCAGAATTTTTTGCTCGTGTTCAAGAGAATGCTTAAATTTTCTGAGCGCATTACTAGCCATTTAATGGTCATATTCATCATTTGCGTTAATTGATTAAGCAATATTAGAGTATCTTTATAACAGAGTAGCGAACTGCTAGGTGTAATTAATAACAAAGTGCCAGATGGGTTTTCAAAAACTTACTGATTACGTTCTAAAATCTTCATTCTGACGAGAAAAGGTTTGCTGATGATGCATTAATATGTCATATATTTGGTGAATTTTGGATACGGAAATGAGATATTAGTGGGTAAGGCGAAATGTAATGAATAGAAGATGCTAAAGCACTACATACACAGTAAGATAAAGAAGCTGATT
Source organism: Maratus michaelseni (assembly GCA_963931845.1). Taxonomy (NCBI): domain Eukaryota; kingdom Metazoa; phylum Arthropoda; class Arachnida; order Araneae; family Salticidae; genus Maratus; species Maratus michaelseni. The sequence goes on along the minus strand of OZ007587.1, from coordinate 302,518,076 downwards.
TATTTATTTTTAATTGATATGATTTGAAAGGGCAGTAAGTGGAGTAAAAAAGATAGTGGTTTTGGAGATTTAGACGTGTGTCTGTGTTAACTTTTGAAAAGTGGTTATTTGTACCAGTTAAGTATGCGTCCCAGAGTAACTTCTAACTATGTGCTAACGTGACCAGCTAGCAAATATACTTCTAGTTTATATTTTAAGAAATGAAACTCAAAAGAAAATGATTTTTTTTTCAGTCATAAGACCCTACAGCAGTCAGGTGAAGACACTCGCAAGCTAATGTTAAACCAATAGCAGAGGTCTTTTCAATTTTCTCATTTGTATTTAATTATTTTTAACTTAATGTTTTTGACATAGGATAGCTGAGATCGATCTCTAACCAGGTAAATTTTTTTACTTTTCAATTTAAGTTGCAAATCATATATATATATATATATATATATATATATATATATATATATATATATATATATATATATATATATATATAAACACTGGGGTTACAATTTCGTTGTCAATAAATTATTACTTCCTAAATCATAATTTCAAGTTTCAGTTGGTGTTTCGGTAATGTTTCATTATATATATATATATATATATATGTGTGTGTGTGTGTGTGTGTGTGTGTGTGTGTGTGTGTGTGTGTGTGTGTGTGTGTGTGTGTGTATGTATGTATATATATATAGATAGATAAATAGATAGATAGATATAAATAGATAGATAGATAGATAGATAGATATAGATAGATAGATAGATAGATATAGATAGATAGATAGATAGATAGATAGATAGATAGATTACAAAATTTTAACTTCCGTACAATATTAAATTTATTCTATAAAAAATTTATTTTATTAATATTCCATTTGCAAACCTAGTTTATTAAAATATTCCCTTTCTTAAAAATATTCAATTACTGTCCATATTTAAAACTCTTTTTATCCTAATCTACTAAAATTCATCTATTATTTTCCATCAAATAAGATGTAAAAATCACGTTTCATAAGTATATTTCTTCTTAAAAAACCTATTTTCTTATATTTTTTATTATATTAAATATTTCCTATTTATTCAATTATATTAAATCTCTTTTATTTCTTTTAATTTGTGTAATTCCCCCCCCCCCCATTTTCCTATTCCTAATAGTCTAGAAAATCATTCTTTTAATTTGTTTTGTTATAGAGAAACTTATTCTGTCACAATACGCAAAAGCCGAAATTGTTCCATTAGTTTTTTCCCGCGCTTTTATTTTTCTACGACATTCGAGAATATTCTTTCCCGCCAAAAGCATCTGAGAGACGCATCCCTTCATTATTAATTTATAGCGAAAAAATAGTGCGAGACGAAATTCAGCATTCATTGGTTAAAATAAGTCACGTGTTACGAATTTGTTCATGCGCGCTTCATACTGACGTTGCAGTGAGAAATTATAGAACTTGTAGACGTTCTAGTATTAATTATCATGGATATTCGTTAAGATCATCGTTAGTGAGGGAGAGCACTCTCCAGAAACAAAAATGATGGAGTTTAAATAAATGGATTACAGTTCAACAATGTCCTTTTTTAGTCTATTTACATCTTCCTCAGCTACTACTAATTTAACTTCAAGACACGACTGCATTAAATTATGGGATGTTTGGCATATTTTTTTTTCATCGACCGCTGGAATGGATCTAAATTGTAACAGAATATAATATATATATATATATATATATATATATATAGTATATACCAGGTGTTTTAAAATGTACTGACTGATTTTAAAATTCAATAACTCCCAAATGGTGACAGATATATTTTTTTTTAAATCGTGCAGGAAAGTAATGTACGATGTCAAGAGATTTTTTTTTTACTGCGATTCCTGATTTTAGGTCGAATTACTAAATTACTATCAATAGATGGCGCTGTGAGCAATATACATCCAATCTAGACAGAAGCAGCAATCACCCAGCATTGATACGAAGGAAGGATACATGGAGTGGGTCTGATTCACCAATAAAATCTTATTCAGAATCGGGCCCTAAGAACAAGATTGTATTAGCGAACGAGACCCACTCCATATATTTAACTTCCTTCCTTCGTATCAATGCTGGGAGATTTTAGTTTTGTTCTCGATTGCACGTCTATTGCTCGCAGTGCCATCTACTGCTGGTAATTTGAACTAAAATCAGGAATTGCAGTAAAAAAACTCTTGATAACATACATTACTTTTCTGCAATACATTTTTTTAAATACCTGTCACCGTTTGGAAATTATTGAATTCAAAAATCAGTCAGTGCATTTTAGGACGCCCGGTATATGGATATTTTTACTTCCGGAATTGGTTACGAAAAAAAATGACTTCATAAAAGAAAAAAAAATCTGTAACCAGTATCGAAAAAAGAAAAAAGACCCAATTAGAGATCAAACTCAGCTGTCCTGTGCAATAAAAAAAATCATTTAAAAATATTGAAATGCAAACAAGAAAAGTTCAAAAGAACACTGTAATTGGGTTAACATTAGCTTGGGCATGTCTTAGTGTGATTAGGTAAGCTCTTAACTCAAATAAACGGTATTGCCATGTCTTTGAACATATGTTGCCGCAGTCTGAAAAAAAAAAAAACTTCTAACCTAAGCGCGCGTTCTGTGTGTATGCTGCTACTCTATAATAAAGGAACTCTAACGATACTAATGAGATTTAAGCTAAACAGTTTATCATTTTAAAGAAATTGAGAAAACGAAAAATATCTGAAAAAAAAATACATTTTATTTACTATTAACTATAAAAACGACACAATCAGATGTAAAATTTGAGAAAAGAAAGAAATCAAAATAACTCAAAATTGCCGTACTCGCTCACCAGCTACAGTCATCGTGCCTCGAAAAGGATAAAATGGTTCTTCTCGGATAGCTATCTCTTGCAGAATGATGCCAAAACTGTATATGTCTCCTTTCTGTGTGCCTTCTGGTGGACAAATAGGCATTCGAAGGAGTTCCGGCGCTTTCCACAAGAATTCTGAAATTATAGTCATAAATAAATGAAACATTAAATATTAATTGACACCAAGGTGCTTTGTATTTTTTACAAATATGAGACATCATATATCACCAAAATTATGAAATTTCTGATGCAAGAATTAAACAAAAACGAAAAGTCATGCATCAGGCATAAATTATGAAACACTTTCCAACAATAACATGATATTATTAAGAAATTTCATTTTTTTCATGCATCAGACATAAATTATGAAACACTTTCCAACAATAACATGATATTATTAAGAAATTTCATTTTTTCATGCAATGAAATGAGCTTTCTAAGTAAGCAATTTATTAATCCCTGTCGGCTTGGCCTACAGGCACAGGTAGATTTCGAAGACGCAGACCGTGGGGTGTTTTTTTATTGGGAATTGCAGAAGAAATGACCTTTTTGCCATGATGGGGCCGTCCACTTCGAAATCTACCTGTGTCTGTAGGCAGAGCCGGCAGGGATTTTTTTGTTTTTAATTTTGGGTTGGTCCAATAAAAAACTTAAACTTTCACGTCAGTATAAAAGTTGTAGATAATATTAAGAGGATTTATAATAAATTTAAGCGGAATTGATATCTTCTGAATTGACGAAGTTATGAATTTTTTTCTTCTAAAACCCCATTTCCTCCCCCCCTTGGGAGCATTTTTAATAATATCAAAAATCTGCCATACATAAGTTTTCGGCCCTTTTCCTGGAAGTAATGATAACTTTAAAAGGATTCGATACGTATCATAATTAAAAAGTTATGGGGTTTTTTCTGTTTTCACAAAAAGCCCCCCATTCCCCCCCCCCGGTTCAATTTTGCCCATTAACGAGCATGACCGAGATTTTATGCCCCTTGATTTTATGTATCAGTTTGGAAGTGATTTGTGCAGAAAGTTATCGTGTCCATAAAAAAGTGATACAGATAGATAGATAGATAAAGTTTTGAACTGGGGGTGGTTTTGGGTTCTGGAAGTAGATCGGCGTAGATCTGCAAAAAATTTTCATAAATTCCAACTTAGGGTAGAATGGAATTGTTAGTATTTCTTACGAAATCTACCTAAAAACACATAACTCAATAGCAATCAATTTTCAGCAATTGATGCCCATTTGTGGCAATGTGTGCAAATTCTGCAATGCAGCCTGGTATATGGTACGTAGAATTTATATACATCACGTCATACACAAAAAAATAGTTTTAAAATGCATACCACAGTGGGAAGACGCACTTCCAGCATAGTCAGTCCTACAACCGAATTATTTTGTGCGTCTCTGTAAATGAACGATATACTATACGCACTCAATAATCTATAGAAAACATGCTGTAATGCACCTCAGTAAAGTATATCAGTTTAATTGAAATATAGTGTAACATCATTAAATTCACTGCAAACGATTTTCTCCCATAGATAATATGCAACGGAATAATTTTGTACGTCCCTGTAAACGAACTATAATTGCTACTTACTCTATACTCTATATAAAGCATGTCGCCATCTACTTCAGTGATGCATATCAATTTCATGATGTTTGAAACAATTTAACATCATTAAAATGCACTAAAAACGATATTTCCAAACTGGCCGTAATTTAACAGAATGTTTTTTAGTGCCCGTGTAAACGAATTATAATTTCTACTTATTGTATATTCTATAGAAAATATGTTTTACTTGTAATTGTTATAACTGAAAAATGTAAATAACTTCTGCATGCTCAGCAAAATTGGGCTGCATATGTAACACAATTGTAACTTTCAAAAATTTTGACTTAAAAATAAGCAAGGCCTTCTGCCTTGCTGAGGAGGCCGGGCTCGCCCGGACTGTGGTGGTGCCGGATAGTACATTTTTTTCCTCTCTAGGCTTAAGGGTTGGTCCTGGCCATTAGACATAAGCTGATCCCTAGGGTGGGCGCTGTCTGTCTGTCTGTGCGCCTCATTGACGCATATCAATTTCATTTACGGTTGAAATAGTGTAATATTATTAAAATACGCTGAAAATGATTTTTCCCCATTGACCGTAAAGTAACGGAATACTTTTGAGCGTCCCTGTAAACTAACCATAAATGGTACACATTTGAGTACCGAACATGCCATGATAAACCTCAATAATATATATCAATTACGTGGCAAGGCAATCCCAGTATATTTACACGTGTTAGAGTTTCAGACAAAGAGACATACAAACCGAATGTATAAACACTATTCAACTATATTGGAAAGTTAAAAAGTAATTAATTACGAAATTTTAATACCTTAATATTTCTTCTACTGTCTTTCAAAACAAATAAGATCTTAAAAGTCTACAAAAATTATACAGAAAACAATAAAGAAACTCATAACTTTAATGTGTAACTTATCGTGAAAATTCCGTCTTTTGAATTTTTAAAAAGAAATAATTTTTTTATGCGCGCGTGCAATGTGTTAATACTATTATCCTTGAGCAAGTATGCACTATATATAAATATTATTCAGTTTTTGCATGATTTTTTTCAAGTCTTTATTAAGATTCACATAATTCCATTAGTCGTGTTGTAGTTTTACTATTTGGGTTAATATGATCCAAATATACGATTTTTATATTTATATTTTCTCAACTTCTTGAAAAACAATTGAAACTACAATTAAATAAAACATTATAAAAGCTATAATATATTATTTACGTACAAGTAATCACAATGAGCTTTCTTTTCGCAAATAAAATCGATTGGGCATGATAAAATTGTCACAATGTTTAATTAGCATTCAATAACTTTAAGAAAATTGTATGTTACATCAGACTTTTCGTGCGTTTTTCGATTACCTGATGCTGAAAATAAATTAAAAGTCTTGTCTCAAAAAAAAAAAAAAAAAAAAATGTTGAATCACTGAAAATAAACCTCTTAAAATAAAAATGAATATGATCATAAACGTTAAAATGCTTCTTTTAACAGACATAGCTAAAAAAAGCAGTAAATTTAGATATTGTATTATACTTACTACTTAAATAAGCTTTTAAAATTAGTAGCAAAGAAAAGCAATTCAAAATTAAGTAAAAATCTAATACATAATGACCATTTAATTACCATAACGCTGGCACCCAAAAGATTAGTAAATCTTTCAAAAACAGGACACGCCCAAAGAAACAATCACAGAAGCAGATTTACGGAATATATATAGGGTTCAATGAAACTAAATTTCTTTAACGTGAGAAGTTATTGCCCTCTTTTGGAATTAATAATTTTCATTTATTTTTTTACATGTATAAAATTCAACCTTCGTATTCAATATACTCTTTTTCTCATCCACGGTGAGATTTAATGTTTCGATTTTTCCAATAAACGTCATAAATAAATGTCAAAATAAAGCAGATAATAAAAAAAGCAGAGTAAAACAGGGGGGGGGGGGGGGGGGAGAGAGATCATTTAAAAAATGACTTACGTTTTCATTAAATATTGAAGTTCTACAATCAAGAAAATGAAAAAATATACAGGGTGTCCCAAAAGTATCCGTACAACTTCAAAAATGTATTACTAAAAAAATAATAGGCCTACAGCGAAAATACTTACAACAGTACATAGAGTAACTTACAAAGTTTTTTCTACTACCTTAGTATACTTGTACATGAGATCTTTTCGTTGCACGAAGAATATCAAGTCCATATTCCAATTCCATCCGCGTGCGTTTCAGCATGCTAACATCAACAGTAGTTACAACTGTTTGAATCTTTTGTTTCAAGTGAACAATCTCCTGGAATTGAAACACTTGTAACTACTGTTGATGTTAGCAAGCTGAAACGCACGTGGATGGAATTGGAATATCGACTTGATATTCTACGTGCAACGAAAAGATCTCATATATACTAAGGTACTAAGTATACTAAGAAAAAACTTTGTAAGTTACTCTATGTACTGTTGTAATTATTTTTGCTGTAGGCCTACTATTCTTTTTGTAATACATTTTTGAAGTTGTACGGAGACTTTTGGGACACCCTGTATATCATTTCATCAGAAATTTTATTAATTTCTCATTATTTATATCACATGTATGCACTCAAATATTTAATTATAGTTAAAATAGCATCCTTTCAATTAAAGATTGCTATTAGAAATGTTTTAGCGTTGAAATTTCTTCTTTGATAAAAAAATGGAACTTTTCAAGAGGCACAATACCACATGAAATATTTATAAAAAATAATTAATATCGAACATTCTTAATTAATAAGAATTTTTAAAAATATACTTATAATTAACTTCAAATATTCATCGAGAATTTTTTATACAAAATTGACACGTTATTGCAAGTTTTAAATAGGATTGAAAAATCCGTTTAATTAGCGTTCAATAACTTTACGAAAATTGTATCTTTCAGACTTTTCGTGCATTTTTCGATTACTTAATAACGAAAATAAATTAAAAGACATTTAAGAAAATAATTGGTTGCCACATCACAGAAAATAAAGTTCTTAAAATAAAAATTAATATGGTCATAAACGTTAAAATGCTTTTTTTAATAGACATATCTAAAAAAAGCAGTAAATTTAGATACTATATTATACTTATTAGTACTTAAATAAGCAGGTAAAAATTGTAGCAAAGAAAAGGGTTGAGCAAATTTAGTAAAAATCTAATGTATAATGACCATTTAATTACCATAACGTTGGCACCCAAAATATTAGTAAATCTTTCAAAAACAGGACACGCCCAAAGAAACAAACACAGAAGCAAATATGTTGAATATAATTAAGGTTCAATGAAACTAAATTTCTTTTAGCGTGAGAAGTTATTGCCCTCTTTTAGACTTAATAATTTTCATTTATTTTTTTACATGTAAAACTGCACCTTCGTATAAAATATACGCCTTGCTGAAATATTTTCATGCAAAGTGAGATTTAATGATTCGAGTTTTCGAATAAACTTAAAATAAAGCAGTTAATATAAAAAAAACTGAGTAAAAGAGATAGAGGGAAGAAATGCTTCATTTAAAAAATGGCTTATGTTTTCGTTAAATATTGAAGACCTACAATCAGAATAATAATAATACATATCATTTTATTAGAAATTTTGTTAACGTCTCATTATTTATATCATATGCATCCACTGAAATATTTAACTTTTGTGTAAATAGCATCTTTTCAATTAAAGTTTACAATTGGAAATGGTTTAGCGTAGCAATTTCTTCTTTGATTAAAAAAAAGGAATTTTTCGATAGACACAACACCACATAAAATATTTATTAAAAAATAATTAATAATGTTCTTAATTAATAAAATAATTAATTATACTTATAATTAACTTCAAATATTCATCGAAGATATTTTTATACAAAATTGAAACTTTATTTTAAATTTTAAGTAAACTTGATTAACCTGGTTTTTTTTTTTTTTTTTTTTTTTTTTTTTACCAAAGTGCATATTATCACATATTATGTGAATCATAATATGGGGCAATCATAAGCAGTGTTGTTTTACGTAAAGCAAAGCATAAAAAAATTTCAATTGAATACTGAATTTACACACATTAATTTATGTGCTTCTACCACTGGTTTATAAAGTAAGGACGTTAAAATTAAAAAATAACAGTCATATTTATTAATTATTTTGCTTTCTATAATGAGAGGGGGCCACTGAACTCAGTGCTTAACGTACTGACCACAAAATGATGCGCACGCGCCGATTTTCCTTCTGCTAGAAAGATAATTCAGTTCACTGTCCTTCAAAAATCTCTGTGAAGACATCTTTTCAATAGCAATATGACAAAATCTGCCCAATTCGTTTGAGGTCTGTATGTGTCCGAGGCCCGTACCCAAAATGAAAGCAATTTCCAAACGGGACGGCCCGGCGGAATAAAGATAATTTTATTAACGGACCGGTAAAAAAGGGGAGCGGGCCGATAAAAAAAATTAAGCAGGTCGACTGGCCCAATATAACAAATTTAAAAGATTTAAACTAAGCTGATAAAATATGAACAATTTTTAGTGGATATCACTGGAATGAGAATAAGTATAAATATGCTACACGAGACTATGCTAGTTTGACAACGTCAATATATAAATATAACATGTCCAGCGTGAGAGATCGGAATCGTGTCCCAGGCTTACATTTTATTCTACATACACTAGGCGGGTCGTAACTGAACTTAATTATTTCCAGGATGCGTCAAGCAAGCAATTTGTTTTGTAAAATAGTAATAGGAATAATTAACTTCTCTTAACGGAATCTTTGAAGATATACTTTAACAAATTATACAAATATTTTCTAAAATTTACTTTTATATTATACAGCTTCAAAAGTTAGGACGTTTTTAACCCTCTTTTTTTTTTACTAAACTACATTATTTTTTTAACGTCTTTATTTGAAAGTAATTGTCTAAGAGTCTAAGTGATCATTAATGCTGCTATTGAGTTTTCTATGGTTTGCGAACATATAGAAAGTTAAAATACATTGTAAAATTTACCCATAAATATGTATGCAGTATTCATTAAAAGAATCCTAAATGTATGTTAAGAATATCGGATTTTTTTTTTTTAATTGAGTCGGGTGGGATCGGGCCGGGACAGATTTTATTGATTTTTGCACGGGGCGGGCCTGTTTTCACAGAGTTTAAACGTGCCAGGCCAGGCTGTAAATAGCAAAATCATAAACGGACCGAGCCCGGGGCAAGCATCATTCTGAGGGGTCCCCTTCTATCTACACATAGAAATTGTTCGTGAATTATGCTTAAGTGACTAATACTAAAGTTCATATCAATTGTATATATATATTGTACCAGGTACTATTCATATTTGTATACAGGTTATAGTAGTAAGAAACTAGTAGAGGAAAAAGAATGTCTAAAAGAAAAATGACCTCCCCCCCCCCCCCCCCAATTGGTCATCATAATTTGTTTTAACTTGCCTGGTTAAGAGGAAAATGTCAATAATGAATTTCTCTTGAAAACAATGGACTACTGTGTTGTAATAATAAAATGTTAATAGTTAGTTTTCTGATAATCAAACTTCCGTTCTTTTTTTTTTTTTGGGGGGGGGGGTATGAAATACGGGAAGAAGAGAAGAAGGGGAAGACTGCATTCCCTTCTAAAATATTTGAAAATGTTTTTGGTCAAAAGAATGTTGGACACTTTTGGCCAATTTTAACCTTTTGACATCATCTTAACAAAAATTCTTATTACTTCCATGGAGCCTTCTCAAATGTGGTGTCCGTGGCAACTGCCCCACGTGCCCCTGCATTAGTCAGGCACTGGAGCCAAGCCACGATAGCTTTCGTTCGGAACGGCCACGAGCCTGGAAATTTCGGTTCGTGCAGACCTGTACAATGCTTAATAAACTCTTCTATTGTATAATGAGTTTAATAATTTTATTATTCAAGGAATTCGTGAATCACGCTTTTATATTGTTGACGTTAAATTACATTGTTTGGCGAGAATTATTTTTTAGAACGTAGTCTACTGAAAAATAAACAAGTACTAAAAAAATAATTCTTTCGTATTTTTAAACACTACTCTTTTAAATGTTTATTTTAAAATAAACCAAAATATACTCATTTTTAAGGAGTTTTTCATTTATAATAGCTGCATATTTGCCAAAATTAAAAACAAACAGGTATTAATTTATTTGAGCATTATTTCGCTTTTATAAACCTATAAAATTGCTTCACTACTATATAGCTTTATATTTACGAAAACTTCCATAATAAATCACTGTGCATAAGAAATGTAAATAAAATGACACATATAGCCACGCATGAATTCGGTACATACTACAGGTACTATAAATGTAGGTTGAGAAGTTTGAATTCGCAATGTTTATTCTTCAAACAATTTAGACCGACTATTTCCCAATTTTACATGCACGTTTATTCAATATTTTTTTCTTAAAATCTATAAACGTAAAGTGAATTGAATTTACATTTATTTCCAAAGATATTTTAAATATGTGTGGTTATTTATATTTCAACATGTCATAAAGGTGCGCTGCACTACTATTTCAGATTAAAATATTTCTATTTAATATTTAATCGCATAATTCGCGTTTAATTGTAGAATTTGTAAAAAAAAATTCTCGATTAAATAAGGCCAATAATTCTGTTAAAAATTTGTGGTAAAACTGTACACACGCTGGTCATGCATAAAGCATAGATTATGATACTGTAACAAAACTTCCCCGTTTAACAAGGTGAAAGATGATATTTAAGTAAATAATTTTGAATACGCATGAAACATTTTAAAACCCATTTTAGGAAATTACCATCTATGTATAGTCGGAAAATAATTCAAGTTTTTTTTTTGTAAATCACTGTATATGATCTATCGATTTGTATGTATACTATACATTATGCTAAAATGTAGTTCAATAAGAAACGCATAAGACAGTTGAAAATTTCGTTTTAGGAATTGCCGTCAATAAACGGAAATGTAATTGAATTCTTTTATGTAGCCCTTTATATAATCTATTGAAGTTATATACAGCAAATTATATACAAAACAATTGTTAAATTTAAAAACGCATAGCACAACTGAAAACTCACTTCCAGCAATTATCGTTTATAGACAGTACTGTAACCGAACTCTTTTGTGTGTTCCTCTTACGATAAGTGCTATGCACACATTTTTGTACTCATACTGTTCCTATTTCAGCTTATTGTTTTGAACCATACAAAATTACTAGTTGTGTTATGATTAAGTATTCTTTTCATAAATTTTCGAATTACTTTCTTTTATACTTTTCCTTACATCTTTTTTTTTTTAATATTAAGAAATTTTGTGAAGTATTGTAAAAACTAACTTTGTACTAATTTCATTTCAATCTCTAATGCAATATTCCACATCTGTATTATAAAATATGAATTTTCAATAAATATTTCCCCTCGTGGAGAAAAGTTCCTATGCTTAACGGCTGGATCTCCACGAGAGGGTGATTTCATTTCATTTCATTTCATGCTTGTACAAAAAGTAGGGACTCCCTTTCAAAGCCTTGTAACAGAGTTATGCTACTGTGTGGCTGAGATAAGAAAGACTCTGGAACCAGTCTCGGCTCAGTCCTGTTGCCAGGGTAACTAATCAGTTGACCTTATTTTAGTGAAGTCCTGCATTTTTTTTTCTTGCCAATTTTCTCTCGTTCAATCGGTTGTTCCCAGAATTACCGCAGTATTTTTGTCCTTTCGATCTACGGGCGAAGTTGCCTACCTACAAGTTTTGGAACCTTCGAAAACAGGAAACCTACTCAGGGTTTTTCTAATCTGAGCCACACAGTACATTCAACGTAAGTTTTTGTAATTTAATTTATGTAGTTTTTTTATATACCACATAGTAAGAGAAAAATTGTGCAATAAATTTATGATAACTTTTTTTAATTTTATTTTTCTTACTTTTCAGATCTTTATCCTCAGCGGTAGATAAGGATTCTGCAATGCGGAAGGATGGTAAACCGAAATCTGTCAGTTTTACGACGAAATGGCTGTCGACGAGACAGTTGGAAGATCTGAGTCGACCATGTGTTCCCATTTCACCATTGTGCAAGTAACTTAGACCCTTGAACAAAATATACTTATTAAAAGAACAAGTTTTAAACTTTCATAATATCAAAAATAATTTCAATACAAAAATACTTTAACCATAAAAATATATTTTTGTTTTCAAAGTATTCTCTGGACTGTAGAATAATAATGAAATAAAATATACTACTTTTTTTCTAAACTTTTCTACATTTTACATTAAACGTCTGCATTAAATATTCTACCAGAGTTATAAGGCGATTCTCAAAAAAAAAAAAATTCCCCACTCCACACCACGAAAATTTTTGACATATTTTCTGAGTCGTTTTTAAACGTAAAAGCATGATACTTGCAGGCATGATTATTGAAGTGATTTGTAATCGAGCAGGTTTTTTTCATTTTTCGATAAATGAATTACATCTTGAGTTTAAGCTATTGTTGTCTCGGGGCGGCAGTTGTTATCATTTCATGCGCTGACGCGTCCGGAAATTTGGTTCAAAACGTCCTATTTGACAGTATTTTATGAATATTTTTCTGCCTTTACCAATAACGGAAAAAACAGTTCGATTATATAGTTTCTGAATAAGAGCATCAGCTAATTTGATACGTTTGCGAACAAAAATGAATTTAAAAATGTGTCAGAAAGTAACCAGTTTAGATTTGAGAAAAAAATCATATTCGTAATTTTTTGTATCGTTTGGAAACAGTACAATAAGGTACTTTTAGAGGTATTTAAAATATCGAACACGATACAGATATGCCAAATGCATATCATCAAGATAATCAATGTTACATTTTCTATATAAAAAAATAATATTTTTTATAAAATTTAGTTACATAACTAATACAAAATAAATTTCCGTTAAAATAGGAAAAAATATTAAATATACTGTTCATACTGAGTTATTGAGAATTAATTAATCTAATGTTTAAATTGTGGAAAGTTTTAAAATATACTTTAACTTACTTTCACTATGTCGTTGATTAAAGAATATCTGAACATCCAATCTAGATCTAATGATTCATTCTTCAGAACATCCTATATAAATATAATGTATGCAATATTAAATACTAAGATTATAAACATTACAAAAAATAAATAAATAATTTCCTATTATACTATTTATATAAGGTAAAGCCAGGAGAGATGGCACGGTCGGAGAGATTGCGCATATATGGGTTTGGGGGGAAGGAGTAGAGAGAGCGCGCAACGACTCTAGGTAGTTGTACAACAGCAGTAGTGGAGTATATACTTGAAAGTGCACGTTGATTGTTTTGAGCGTCTAAGATAAAGCAATGATATTTTGTTTTGTTTTCAAAAAGTAAGTGCTTGAATTTTCATAGCTATTCATCAGAATTTCTATACGATGTCAGTTGTACAAAATATTTTAAACTTAAACAATTTCTCATAAGCTACTAATCTAGACTAACAATGTGAACATCAACGGTTCGTTTTAGTAGCGGCCATGTTTAAATAAAAGGCCGCGTAATCTCTCCTACCAAAATTGGAGAGTTTGCGCATCTGCTACTTAGGAGAGATGGCGCATTGTTCCCATTAGTTTCCATGCTAGGAGAGATTACGCAGCTTATTGGTAAATTTGCATAAAAAAATGAAAAATGAAAATGGACTAATTTTAAGGTAAACATGTCATCAAGTAACTTAATGTTATTTTGCAATCTTATCTGGACTTGCTTTTTCTGATTCTGTAATTTTTTTTTCATCTAATTAAAATTTTTTAATCGTTTTTTAAAGTATTTCCTTTTTCTGATTCTTTAATCATTAGGTTGAAATATTCACTCCTAATACAATAATATTTGTTCACAAAAACCTTACAACAATGTCAATTAAGTGTAATTATTATTGTTAACAATTTAATTGTAGTTATTATTAGTAACAATCTCCCCTACCCATGTGCGCAATCACACCAACCCTGTAAGGACAGATTGCGAAAAATAACTTTCTTGGTTTTATTACAACCGTTCTATTAAATTGCAACATAACAACAAAATGACAATGGAAATGCGTAAAAAACAAATGAAGTCAAAATTATTCATGGATAGTTTAGCAAAAAATTAATATTTAGATTTTTTGTTCTTATTCTTTTGAATTGTGCGCAGACTCTCCTAGCTTTACCTTATGAATTTTTCTACATATTTATTATGAATAGCTGTTATTTTTTTTTTAATTTTATAAAGCCATATTATCAAACATTTTCTTTCTTAAAGTTAAACCCTTCGTATCCTAAATTAGAACTAAGAAAAAGTTTCAATTCCACAATTTATCCTTTAAGATCTGAAGTAGAGTCCTGCATCGGGTTGGTTAACGTAATTTTGTCCAAACTGCCCGAACCGGACCCGAATTACTTGACGGGTCGGGTTGACGATATTTTTTTGTTGTTGTTGTTGCGGATCGGGCGGATTTTGTTCGGATTAACCCGATTTTTCAAAGAAAATCCTGAATATTTTTCAAATGAAATAACTATATGTTTGAATATTAATGAATGTAAGGTAAAGCTAGGATAGTCTGCACACAATTCAAAAGGATAGCAATAAAAAATTTAAATATTAATTTTTCGCAAAACTATCCATGAATAATTTTTACTTCATTTGTTTTTTATGCATTTCCATTGCTATTTTGTTGTTATGTTGCAATTTAATAGAACAGTTGTAATAAAACCAAGAAAGTTATTTTGCGCAATCTCTCCTTACAGGGTAGGTGTGATTGCGCACATGGGTAGGAGAGATTGTTACTAATAATAACTACAATTAAATTGTTAACAATAATAATTACACTTAAATGACATTGCTGTAAGGTTTTTGTGCACAAATTTTATTGTATTGGGAGTGAATATTTCAACCTAATGCTTAAAGAATCAGAAAAAGGAAATAATTTAAAAACTATTAAAAAATTTTAATTAAAGGGGGGGGGGGAATTAAAGAATTTGAAAAAGCAAGTCCAGATAAGATTACAAAATAAAATTATGCAACTTAATAACACGTTTAACGTAAAATTAGTCCTTTTTCATTTTTTATGCAAATTTACCAATAAGCTGCGTAATCTCTCCTAGTATGGAAACTAATGGGAACAATGCGCAATCTCTCCCAAGTAGCAGATGCGCAAACTCTCCAATTTTGGTAGGAGAGATTGCGTGGCCTTTAATTTAAACATGGCCGCTACTAAAATGAACCGTTGATGTTCACATTATTAGTATAGATTAGTAGCTTATGAGAAATCGTTTAAGTTTAAAATATTTTGTATTATTGATATTGTATTGATTTTGTATTATTGACATTGAAATTCTGATGAATAGCTATGAAAATTCAAGCATTTACTTTGGGAAAACAAAACAAAATAGCAATACTTTATCTTAGACGCTCAAAGCAATCAACGTGTACTTTCAAGCAGACACTCCAATACTGTTGTTGCACAACTACCTGGAGTCGCTGCGCTCTCACTCTACTCCTTCCCCCCGAACCTCTATGTGCGCAATCTCCCCGACCGCGCCATCACTCCTGGCTTTACCATATATGTGTTCATTTTTATACAAAAAAAGATACAATTTATATTAGATATATAATTGTAGAGCATTTTTTTTTTATTGTTTTAAAATTTTCTTTCACTTCGGGTCCGGGTCGGGTTTCGGATTGATGAAATTTTAATTTCGGATTCGGGTCGGGTTTCAAGTTTAGGAATTGGTTTTGTTGGGTTCGGGTCGGGTTTCAAGATGAGAAATAGTTTTTGTTGGGTTCGTATCAGGTTTCTGGTTGACTTTAAGCAGAAATTTCAAGTTTGAGTCGGGTACAACCTGACGCGTGCAAGACACTAATCTGAAGATACATTAGGAAAATTATATAATAATAACAATAATAATAATATGAAATTTCTTAAGAATTCATTCATTTAAACTGACTTATTAAATAGATAATTAACCAAGCATTTAAAATCATTTACAATAATCCTTCAATAATCAATGAATAATAACACTTAATGTAATCTCTCAATTCTCATAAAGCATTAAATGAACTTTTTTTTTTTGAGTGGAAAACATTTTCAAGTTTACACATTTCAAAAATAAATTTTTTTTTATTTAAATGGCTGAGTGAGTTTCAATTTTTTTTAAAAAATATATAGATTTGTAAAATTAGCGTTTTGCTTTCTAAATACGGTTAATCAAAGTATTATGTATGAATTTAAAAAGCTACTGTTATTAATAGATGTTTTAAATAAATAATAATTATGTAAAATTTTTAATGAGATTTTAAATCCCATCAGGATACAAAAGATTAAATTTCATTTCTATGATTTAAAATTTTTGTATTTCGATCATTATGATAATTTTATTCTTAAACATGTTCAGTATCAAATCATCTTGCTTTTTGATCTATCTTCTTTCTTTAATTTCTTTTTCTTCATTTATCTTAATAATAAATACATTTCGCAATATGTATTTTAAATATTCGAAAGTTAATATTATAATGCTGGTTAAAACATTTTGGATATTAAATGAATTTTTCTATTATTAAATATTTTGATAAAATTTTCTGAATATAAATTTTGAGTGCATATATACATATAAAAAAATTAGGTTACATTAATCGTAATATTTACCAGCAAACTGCCCTTGGGACAATATTCAGTCAGAATTGCAACGTTAGGAGCATCAATACAAGCCCCAATGAAACTTGCAATATTCTGGTGTTGAGCTTCTCTGATCTGCAAAAGACAATATTTGTTACAAAAAAAAATACTTATTTCTAAATTCTTCTACATTTTGCATTAAATATTCATGTAAAGATTTAAATCACAAGTGCCTTATAAAGATATTTTTATAAATCATATTCGAAATGTTTATGAATCATTTGAGAATAACACAAAAAGGTATTTTTAAATGATATTTTTATATTATACAAAAATGTAAAAAATGTATATCACCAAAATATTCAATGTTGCATTTTCTTTTAAAAATTATGCTTTGTATGAAATTTAGTTATATAATACAAAATGGATTGCCGTTAGCATAATAAAAAATATATACTGTTTGTTTGCTGAATATATCTCTACTCTAGTATTAATTCTTATTAGCCTAGAGAAAAATAAAATATATATATCATCTTATTTTCCTTTAAAACTTCTAAATAAATTTGAGAAATTCTTTGGAGAAACTAGATTAAAATATATTAAAACAAATTAAAACAAATACTTTTATACTCGAATAGAAATAATTAAGTGAGTGCTCTGCTTAAAACTCAATTAAACTTAACAAGGAAGGGACTTGGTTTAAGGTGATTAACGATTCTACGAATCGTAAAATTTTTCGGCGGTTAAGAGATAGGAAGCTTTTTCTTTATAAGAATTGTATGATTTATCATCATATTGGGAAAAGATATAATTAGCTAACAGTTTTGGAGGAGAATTTTTACTTTACGTACAACGAATTAAAATTAAACAATTATTTCAGTATTTATAAATTATCTTTAATGTGTGTTTCGACCATCTTAAATAATTTTTCATTACAATTTCCTTGCGGTTATATCGTTATTTTTCAAAATATGATAATTTATTGGAGTTATGATCTGTTTTTATCAAAGTGAAATAAATGAAAATTTATTTTCCAATTTACCTTTATAAATCATAAATATTTTTTTAAAAAAGACGTTAACAGAAACGTATTTAAAAATTTAAAATAAATATTTTAACTATAATACAAATAATTTAATACTTTTTGTCATCTACTTTATTAAACTTGTTAGAAAGTACGGAGACTTACTGTAAAGTAATCAATGATTTCATGAAATGTAGGAACTTTTTGGTTAGAATTGAGACAGAAAGTTTAATCATACATATATAGATATAGAAATTGCATAATTCTCCGTAACATACATTTTTAAAAAATATATCAGGGCGCTTATATTTGTATTTCATGTGTACCACATTTTTAAACAGTAATCTTTGTGGTATACTTCTACAAAATTTTCAAGAGCAAAGTTAAGAAATGTACAACAAAAATTATTATTTAAAAATAATGGTACCAATAAATATAAAAATAGCCGCCAATATCACCCTTGATAAATTGGATTAGCCAAATAAGTTCATTCGGTTTTTATCCACCGTTATTTATCAGTGTTAAAAAAAATGTCCAGATGAATTTAAACGGAACATCTGTTTAACCCTTTCAGGGGCAAAAAACTTCTGATGCTAAAATATTGAAATGATTGAATGACACCAAAATTTACAAACAAATCTATTTAGAAATAAGTAAAAGCTTTTCTTCACGTACATTATAAATGCAAAATTTTAGCTCCGAAATTCTGGTGCCATTGGGGCATTTGGGAATTAAAATTAAGTGCGATATATGATATCTCACCGTCATGCAAGGGATAACAGAAGAAAGGGTGTTCAGACAAAAAATCTTAATTTTTATAGACTAATAAACTGCGACTTCGAATCGGAACCAAACTAAAAACCGAATATCTGAAAAAACCGCTATTTCTTATTGAACGGAGACCGAAATTGTGCCTATTTTTATCCTTTAACAAACATGTAGAACATACTTTTAACTGGGTTTGACGTCGCAGGTGTGTCCGTTTAATTCGTATTTTCTTATAAACAGGTCCCCTGAGAAATAGGAAATCGAACTGAACATTAGTCGCATGTCAGGTGATTTCATTTTTCAAAAGGGTAAGACTGCTGCTCAGACTTGAAGAAAATTAAAAATCCGTGTCCGATGACAATGTCGTATTCGTAATAGACCGCATGTGCCAGAAGTGGTTTGCAATGTTTGATTTAGGCGAGTTTTCGGTTCAAACTAAACCCCGTTCCGATCGACCCTGATCCATCAGAACTACCACATGTGAGGTTTTTTGTTTCTATACCCATATAACCTTTGAAAAAATAATCTAAGACTATTTCAAAAGAAATCTACCACAAAGAAACTTTTTTAACTCTTTATGTACCAAATTATGCATTAGTCATAATTTTGCCCTCCAAAGCATTTATTCTGAATACTTGAAAATATGTTAGTAGATTTCTATGCCGTCAATAAATAAATTTTAGAAATTCTTCATTTATTAAAATGTAATTAACTAAATCAGTATTTACACGGATTTTGTAGAGTATTTACAACTCTCCCCAAATCATTTCTTCTGGATATTGTTTTTAATATTTTATAGAATTAGGAAATGTAGAAAAGTAATAGCCTTACATATAAACGTAGAATTTTTTCAGAAATGAAACTTTCAATTGAATGTCTTTCAACATGGAAAAATATGAGCAGTTACAGTTGGAAAAAAAAATATCCATTTAAAAATATGTTTTCTTTGTTCAGCAAATAATGCTTTTTAAACCTGATAAAATAAAGTGTCTAGAACTCATGCTAACTTGCATTACTGAAAATAGACGCGTTAAATAAATTTTACAAGAAGTTTCTTTTAATGGATCTCTAAAGTACCGTCGATGCATAAAGAGTTAAAATAGTTGCCAGCACGCATGCACTCTGTTACGACACTGTCACCGTATACGACAGATAACTTTCTGCAAGTTTGATCTAAAGTCTTTTGCCCTTTTAAAAATAAAATGGCATGACATGTCGATAATGGTCATTTTGATTCTTCATTTCTCAGAGGACCGGTTTCTTACAAAACACGAATTAAACTGACACCACTAACGTCGAATCAAATTAAAGATATGTTCTATACATTGTGTTAAATAGTTGCTTGGTTTAAATTCATACGAGCTTTATTTCGAACACTGATAGCAAACGATTGATAAAAACTAAACGAACTTTTTGGCCAACCCAATATTACAAGATATTGTTTGTTACGGAGATTGGTCACTCTGGAACTTATCTGGAACTCTTTATTATCAAATTCGGAAACGATGTAATCTTAACTTTTTTTAAAAAAATATGTTTTAATTTATACAAAAACAATAACGGTTAAATATTTAATTCCGTATTTATGAATTAAAGAGATAATTTAAAAAATTATTCCAAACAAATGAATTTTGAATACATTTTTATACTGGTTCTTGTTCATTTTTTTAAATTTTATACTTAAAATATCAACTTTATGATAAACGAAACAGTTCATCTTTAATTATTGTAAGACAATAAATTTTGTATTTGTGGGTTTAATATTTATAGCAATTTGTCAAATATACAGGGTTATTACAAATGAATCGTCGGGTTTTGATACGTTACTACGTGCGAACTAGGAAACGTAAATGTTTCCATGACAACTCAAACGAGAGGGCGTTAACTACTGTTTCGCGCTGCATATGTGTCATGCGCGTGTGGTTGCCATGGTTGCTGCGCGAACGTCCAGTGGCGCAGCCAGAATTCGGTTTAAGGGGGGGTTTTGAGTTTATAATAAAGATTTTCGCCGGTTATATGAATCATCGGTTAATGGAATCAGTCTTTTAAGTGAATGAAATCATAATGCTTTTCTCCGCAATTACGTTGGTTATGATTCATTTAAACAGCATTTACAATATTAGAGTTACAAACTATAAAATGCACCAATGAAATAACACAAAACTAGGTTAGATTTATAAAGTGTTTAAAAATGATGAGGGGTAAACTTAAAGATGGAAGAGCACAGTACAGCAAATAATTTTTACGTAGAAAATAACAGAGTTGGAATCCATTTGTTCAATCAACAAGAACGAAAAATCAGGCGGAGGGGGGGGGGGGGGGGTATGAAGACGGTTATAAAATTTATAAAATTCAACTATGTCCATCATAATAACAAGAACGAAAATTCATGCGTCAAGCATAGATTATGTAACACTTTCCAACGCTTCGAAAATAATTTTACAAATCATTACCATTTAATAAGCTGAAACATAACATCTAAGTAAACAATTTGGAAAACGCATAACATATTTAAAAACGTAATTTCAGGAATTTCCAACATATATTTCCAACATATACAATATTCGGAAAATTATCCGAATACTTTTATTCAGCCCTGTATATGATCTATAGATTTGTATATGTTACTATACATAGGATGTTAAATTTTAGTTTAGTTAGGAAACGCGTAACACAGTTTAAAATTCTCCATCTGGAGTTTCTGTCAATAAACGGAAATGTGTTCGCGAACTTTTGTGCTGCCCTATATATGATCTACAGAATTTATACACACCAAGTAATAGACAAAAAGTGAGTGATTATTCATCTTAGTATATAAATTCCAATGTGTTTAAAATAGTGAAACATTATTTAATTAAACCGCAAACGATTTTTCTCCATAGACGTAATGTAACGGAATTCTTTTGACTGTCCCTGTAAAGTAACTATAAGTGCTATGCACATCCTATTCCATATTAAGCTTCTTGTAATGCACCTTAGTGATATATATCAATTACAATGTGTTTGAAATTGTGTAACATCATTAAAATAAACCGCAAATGATTTTTCCATATAGACCGTAATGTAACGGAATTCTTTTGAGTGTTCCTGTAAAAAAACTATAAGTGCTACACACTTCAGTTGAAATAGCGAACATTCTATAGATAAGGACAATAACATATAACAATTACAGGGCAATCCGAGCATATTTACGGGAGTTAGAGCACGGCCAGACGGCCATACGACCAGACAAACCGAAGTCATAAACTTTTCAACTAGGTTGGAATGTGTTAAAAATACACAAGGTTTCATTGCAAAGAATCACGAATTCTTATTCCTAACTTTAATAATAATGAAGCAATCTTAACAAAATTTTCAATAGACTTACTTACCTTGCTTTTTGCTAAATGTAACAAGTCATTTAGAACTTTTAGAGCTAGAGTCTTGAAATTTTATATGGATGTTACTTAAAAGACGTAAATTCTCCCCAGAATTTATTTTTTCATTACGAAATTTAAAAGAATGCAAGAGTAAGAATCATTCTAAAATTGCGATTTATGTGACACAATTGGTATGAAAACATGGAATTTGGCATGATGATTACTTTTATGTAGTAATTGCTTATAACATTTTTAAAAACATTTAAAAATTTAAAAGGACGAAATGAGCTGAAAACTTTCTAAAAGCGTTCTAAATTATGATTTAGTTGAAACTGTTAGTGTTAGAAACTTGAAATTTAGTATAGAGATTACTTTTAAGATGGAAATGCTTATTGGCATAAAGAATTTATTATAAATGGGAAATTTAAAGGTGTGAAACAGCTGAAAGCATTCTAAATTACGATTTATTTAGAACCTCACGTCATATCGGGCCTTTCGAAGACGATCTTTTTTCTATTCTAAAAGTAACTAAACGTCTGTATTTCGACTAAATCCATTAAAAGCATCTTGGAAGATCAAAATTACAGCGCCTACAAAAATTTGGAAACGCTCTGATGAATAAAAATATTTAAAAAAATCTCAGAATTTTTCGATGACAATGCAAAAAGAAATTTGGGTATTTTGGCGTGGGTTTGCTCAGCGTCGGCTCATGTTTTCAGTATTAAATGTGACAAAGTCTGTGACTTAGTCTTTTTTGACGTAACTCTGTGTTTCTGTGACTCTGTTCTCTTCGACTTTAGTCAAAGACAGACTTTTTTCACGGAATTTTAAAGAGGGGTGTGATACAGTTATATTGACAATCGAATAAAATTTCAGAGAGTTCGGACAATAACTTTTTTGTGTTGTTATTTTAAAGGACACGTCGCAAAAAAAAAAAAAAAAAAAAAAAAAAAAAAAAAGACGCGAGAAGAAAGCATTTCTTTTACAGCTAGATATCAATATTTTTCCACGGTCTCTAAAACCATTATATTTATAACCATGGCTTTACAAATTTGATAAAATCTGGTAGCCAGTAAAAAATTCTAGTTACCAGTAAAAAAATATAAACGGCTCCCCTCCGAAGTCACTAATTTTCAAAAGCACAAAAGATTTTTATCAATTAATTGAGAAAAATAATAAGCCTATTGTCGGATTATTAGTTACATAGTTTAGAATAGTTACATCATTTAAAAAGATGGTATAAACAAAGTTTTCTAATGAAATTTATCAAAACTATTTATCTATGAAAAAAAATTTAAAGGCTGCATTAACCGGTATGTTCTCGGAAATGCTGATTGCCGAAGGTTTCAAATGTCTGGATAAGTGAGTGCTGCAAAATCTATATCTGATGAGGGGGGCATGGATGAAACAGTGAAACAGGAAAACAATTTCTGCCTGTTTTCGTGTCGAAGTCAGTCAAATAATTATTTTTTATTAATTTAAAATTTGCATTTGTTAAACTTATTTTTACCTAATTAAAAATGCCGAAAATGAGAAAAAATGCCATTTATGGTCATTTCTTAGGTCAATTTTTGTACAAAAAATTATAATAATAATAAAAAAAAATCAGGTTAAATAACTTGGAGGCTAGATAGAAAAACTAGGTCGCCAGTGGCAACTTGGCGACTGCATTTGTCAAGACCTGTTTATAACTGATGAAAAATTTATAGAATTCAGACAACTGGGGTTATTTTTTTTTTAAACTATGAAACGAGAGACCCTTACGAGGAAAAGAAACAAACAAAACACCCAACCAAACAAGAAGGTGTATTTAAAAAATGCTTTTCTGTCTAATAATCAATATTTTTTTGTGAAAATTTCATTTAAAAATATAAAATTGATATAAGATAGATAATCATACAAATTTGAGGTAATTATCATGAGCGCAGGCACCGCCGGGCGGGTCAGCTAGTATAATTTTAATGACGTGCAGATAGCATTCGTTAAAATACAATAAGTGTAAATCAATGCATAACTAATTTATTGCTGATCAATTTAAATTAATGCATGGTTAGCGTAAAATTGTGTGTAATTATAGATAGTATTTTTCTAAAAAAATGCATTTAGCGCACATTTAACGCCTTTTTTTTTTTTCAAAATCCATATTCACAGGCAGGGCTTAAATTCTAGGAAAAAAGAGTACGGGGGCTCTAATTTTCAGCAGTAACAACAACCATCAACCCAAACCCTCTTTCATTAGAAGGAGGTATGCATTATGCTTGTTATCCCACCCGCATATTTATATTTCATACATTATTTGTAAAATTTAAAGCAATTTTGTCTTTTGTAAAAAAAATAATAATACATTTTGACTTTTAATAATGAAATTTAATAAATGAGTAGAGCAGAAAATAAGCAAAAAAAAAAAAAAAGTGCCCAGAAATAGAGAAAAAAAAATAATGACAGAAGAAAATTTGTTAGGGAGAAACACATTCTATTTTTTTTTTTTTTTTAACGCAAACCACGAAACCACATTACCATATCAGCATCTTTATAACAACAGAAAACTAACTGTCCGAACTTAACATCTGCAGGAATTTTAGCATGCAGATGTATTGAGAAATAGACATTGCATTTTATCTTTCTTTATTTATTCTGTGATCCAAAACGTATGCATTAGGAAGCACGCAGATGCCAAACTGAAAATGATTTCATTTCTTGTATTAAAACCGCAAGCACATACGAAAGAAATTTAGACATGTACATTAATTGAAAAGAATCACTTCAAGCTGCGATAAAAGATTCTGCCAAGGCGTAAAGTCCAAAAAACTTAATTTTAACTTTAGCAGTGTTGATTCATATAAGCGGCAATTATAGTAATTTTTTTAGCTCTGGGGGGGGGGGGTTTAACCCCCAACCCCCCCCCCCCCTTGGCTGCGCCACTGCGAACGTCATATTCAAAATGGCGACTGGACAGCAGAAAGCAACTGGAACACGATATCAACGTTTTCATTTACCAACAGGATGGAGCTCCTCCACACTAGCACAAAGAGGTTCGTGACTACCTTAATCGACAACTCCCACAACGATGGATTGGTCGATGTGGCCGGGATGACAAGACACTGTTTTCATGGGCGCCCAGGTCGCCTGACCTTTCACCGTGTGACTTCTTCGTTTGGGATATGTTAAAGACTTTGTTTACGTACCACCGTTACCTACCACTTTGGCTGAGTTGCGGAACCGCATCACGACTGCATTCGCGACCATCGACGCGCAACCATGCTGAGTAATGTGTGGAGCGAACTGAACTATCGCCTTGACATCTGCCGTATCACTCAAAGAGCACATATTGAACATCTGTAGTATGGACGTCAATCTTGTATACTTTCGGTTTATTTTCATGTATAGCTCATTCTTGTAACGCATTTATGTTTCGAAATAAACGCTTCGGAAACCCGATGATTCTTTTGTAATAACCCTGTATTGTAAACAATTCACATCCAAAAATATGTAGCCTCTTAAAATTTTAACAAAATTATCGATCAAATGCAATTTTTACAGTCTGATCGCTGCAAGATAAGACGATATATATACCTCGACAAAAATTCTGCAATAAAACTTTTAAAAATATACAATTTAGAATCTAAGATGATGAAAAGTGTAAGGAAAATCTTGACTCTCTTAAGTAGTAAAATATGTTCGGTTATTTGAAGTATTAGAAAGTCTCATCTCAAGTTCTTTATCAAAGAAACAAAATACGAGAGTTATTCAGAGTGTACTGTGTTAAAAGCATATGATACAGATGTGTTCAGGGATACATATGTTTATTAACTGTTGAGATACATTACACTATTTCCCTAGATGGTCACGCAGCATATTAAGGCATTTATCATAACAACATACAAGAGATTCTTCATTTCTCAGAGGATTTTTCTCCTTCAAAGCACAAGTTAAACTGACTCCCTTGACGTCGAATCAAGTTAAAGATACGTTATATACATGCTTTATCATCAACATTAAAAGTGGGGCCCACTTGTGAGATTAGACATGGTGTTACAATATGTTCCATCTCGCCATTGTCTTGATAACGCAAGTACAAGCAAAGACAAAAGACACTATGTTTATCGCTTACGCTGTTAAGCATTTGCAGAAAACTGCCCTGTCATTCGACCATTTTTATAAAAAATGGGATCAAAACCTTAATTTAAGTGGATTCTGGCCATAATATGGTCAACAATATGGTCAGATACTCGTAATAATATGGTCAAGTAACCGTTATCTTTAAAAACGGTCTAATGATTGGACAGTGTGCTGCAAATTTTTAACTGTAGCGAAAACTGTTCATCATTCATCACAGATCGTCAGCCACTTAATGCTTCATTACGTACATTCATTCTGCCGAAAATGAACAATCAAGCCCATCTTCTAATCATCCAGTTTCTAAAACTGCATCATTCTTCACGTCACATAAAGTCTATGGGTTTTAGCTGGTTGAACATTCCTTGCATTCGAAAACTGAATGCTGAAAAGGATTTCACAATGGACAGGAACTCCAAAGGTCTTACACATAATTACTGCAGAATTACATGAGTCAGTTTATCACCACGTGAACTTTCCTGTTATAACTCAAACCACTAAGGTTCGAACAGATTGCGTTTTGCTTCAGCGGTACCTCTGATGTTGTCATTGGCTCTCTTTGATGTGGTCAGTCTTCAGAAGCTCGTTTAGAGCTCAGAAGTCAGCGAAGGAGATCCCTGACATGCTTATGACTTTCTTTTCTTGAGACTTCCCTTTCTTTTGTTAATGACCTCAGAACTTTCAGAAAAGAAAAACCAGGGAAATAATTTACGACTTTTTGTCGTGTTTTGTTGAAAACACGATATAAACGCAGACTTAATTTATTTGTTAAAAATGGGAGGTCACATTAGATTATTCTGGCCCCTGGCCGTTGGCGAAGATTTGCAGCGGTAGTTTTGTCCAACCAAGATGCTCTCCCCATAAAGCAGAATTGTACTTAGGAATGTTCACTCGGTATGTCTCTGTCCCAGTTTCTCTTTAGTCATAAAGGACGTGATACTGAGTAGTGCCATCTTTTGGATCTGTAAATTATAACTTTCCGGGATTTATTTTTCGAAAATCACTCTTATATTAGTGGCGAGCAAATTTAATTAGCATAAAATTGATATGAATACGCCCGTAATAGATGAAAATATTCCGTAAACGCTGACGCCTCTAAAAGCTACATTCAGACACGAGTCCTCTGATAGGTACTTAACCCTTCTCTGCATTATGTATGTATTATATATGACACATAATAGTAAATGCTGTATGATTCTCCGTATGCCATGCATTTACAGAATGTGATCCTTGTTCCACA
The DNA here is from genome assembly GCA_963931845.1 of Maratus michaelseni. NCBI lineage: Eukaryota > Metazoa > Arthropoda > Arachnida > Araneae > Salticidae > Maratus > Maratus michaelseni. The sequence goes on along the minus strand of OZ007587.1, from coordinate 302,490,537 downwards.
GCTGAAGCAATCAGGTGTATTAAAAGACGCTAACTCAGTAATGCCATCAACTTACACCAATAAAGTACATATTAAATAACATTTATACACTGTAAAAAAAAAAAACGTTTTTTAATCTAACAAAATATAATATGGCAACGAAGATGCAATAACCTCTTCCGAGTTACCCACGATTCCTAAAAGTATTCTTTATCATTAGAAACCCCCAAAAAACAATATATTTTCGACATTTAAAGAAGCTTAAAGAATTTTTTCTTTTATTTTCAATTTTATCTTCAAGTACATCATTCCATTACGTATTTGATATAAGAAGTACCATAGATAATTCCCCATTAAAAAAAAAACTTACCTTTTTAAGTTCAAATAAAACAGCTCTCGTAAGCTCAATTTTCTTTTGTTTATAAATCCTCTTTACGGCTACTGTATTTCCCTGAAAAATAAATGCATGAATCAGTTTGAAAGTTTTACTGTTAAAAATATTCTTCCTATGAAATCACTTCTAATGCTAATGCATCTAACTGGAATGTCAACGTTTCAAGGGTTGTAGGACTGTTAAATCTTCAGAAAAATCGATTTTTCGAAAAAAAAACCCCATAAAAGTGCAACATTTTCTGTGCATTTTAAAACAAACCATACACAGAATTTACTATAATTTCGCTATTTAATACTAAATATGTGTCAGGAGTTTTCTATGAAAACAATGATTAAAAGATATTTTTAAACGTGATTTTAGCAAAACAATTTTTTTTATACCAGTACCCAAAATTTTTCGCCAACAGATGAACTGATTCCGTTGCTTTTTTAAATAATGAAAATGTATATATTTCTCTAGTTCTCGATCAAAATTTTTCTTTAAAAAACTATACACAAAACAATATTAATTTTGAAAAATTATATACATTCAGTTTCAAAATCAGCCATTTTGTTAAAAATGTAAAATTTCAAATAATCGTCTGTCAGACAATTAATATTTTTAGCGTGTTTTTGTTTTATTATTGGTTTCAAATAAAAGCACTCGGAGAAATATAAGTTTCCGCATTACTGTACATGTTCTAAAACATCGATTAGTATTTCATATTTTTTCTTTCTTTTTTTTTTTACTTTTTTAAATGATTCCCAAAAGTTTCCACTATACAGGGATATAAAATGTAAGATTAGATAAATAAAATTTCAAATAGATATTTTTCAAAAAAACGAAGTGTTCATTTTCGGCTAAAGAAGGAATAAAAAAAAAAAATTCGCGAAATGTCAAAAACCGCTGTACGAATAACAAATACATTTTATTGAAAATGGGATAAAATTTACTGTGTTGGGATAAAAGATGGAAGCTGCATTCCTTTTTACTAATGTAGAAAAATCGCTAAAAATTGCATAAAAAATTAAATTAAAAAAAAAATTAATTTGTGTCTTAGGTCCATCTGGAACTGTTTTCGTCTATCCAAAACCAAATTTGCAGACTTTTACGTGCGATAGATTTTCCTAGCTATCGCAGACAAACAAACACCTGTCTCCTTTGCACATATCTTTATTATTATAGATTCTTCAACAATCCTGATTCATCCTATAAGAAATTTCAGTTATTTTTCATAGCAAAACTTAAATTTCGCTTGCTTTCTTCTGCTTCACATTTCATTAAGAAACCTTATAAAGCATGATAAACCATTCTTTATGTTAAACATTTTCTAATATGCTTACCCAAGTAAAGCAATTGTTGAAGAAATATCTCCTATTCGAAAACTGTTTCCAAACTTGATGATATTCCAGTTTATTGTGTTATTGATTATTTTAATTCGATAGTTTTATTGCTCTATTATGGAAAAGTTTTTTGAAAACTATAATCTTTATTAACCAATTTTCTGGAGTTTATGCAGCCAGGTATTAAAATTTTATTAAGAACATTTAAACTAAGCTTACACTTTAGTTTATGCATATATGCAGAATCGATGAAACTATAATATTTTTTCAATAATACATTCCGTAAAACTATACATGAATATGCAATGAAGTTAATTAATATTTTAAAATTTCTGAGAACCAGAAACGTTAAGAAAGTCCTACCCCGATATTAAATCCCGTTTATATACAAAAATTTAAAAAAAAAAACGTTCTTTAGATTGGTCCTTTTTATAAACTATTTCTGTAAAAGTACAGGGTTATTACAAATGAATCATCGGGTTTGGTACGTTACTACGTGCGAACTGAGAAACGTATATGTTTCCATGACAACTCAAACGAGAGGGCGTTAACAACAGTTTCGCGCTGCGTATGTGTCATGCGCGTGTGGTTGCCATGGTTGCTGCGCGAACGTCATATTCAAAATGGCGAAATGGACAGCAGAAAGCAACTGGAACACGATATCAGCGGTTTCGTTTACCAACAGGATGGAGCTCCGCCACTCTGGCACAAAGAGGTTCGTAACTATACCATAATCGACAACTCCCACAACGATGGATTGGTCGATGTGGCAGGGATGACAAGACACTGTTTTCATGGCCACCCAGGTCGCCCTATCTTTCGTCGTGTGACTTCTTCTTTTGGGGATATGTTAAAGACTTTGTTTACGTACCACCATTACCTACCACTTTGGCTGAGTTGTGGAACTGCATCACGACTGCATTCGCGACCATCGACGCGACCATGCTGAGTAATGTGTGGAGCGAACTGAACTATCGCCATGACATCTGCCGTATCACTCAAGGAGCACATATTGAACATCTGTAGTATGGACGTCAATCTTGTATACTTTCGGTTTATTTCCATGCATAACTCATTGCTGTAATCCAATTATGTTCCGAAATAAACGCTTCGGAAACCCTATGATTCGTTTGTAATAACCCTGTATATTGATTCCCATTTCAATCAAACAAATAACCTAACAAACATCAAATGCTACCGTTAGCTAACTCTGGTTAGTTTTACAGATAAAGAATATCCAGTTTACTGACCTTATAAGTACCTGTTAAGACAAATCGGTGAATTTCAACTTCTTGATTTACAGGATCTATGTAGATGCTCTAGAAAGAAAATAAAAAGTAAAAACAACGAGTTATAATATTTTATGCTTCGCTAAGAAAGAATTGAGGATTTCTCAATTTGAATAAGTAATATTTTAGAATACTTATATGCTGTCACATATCATTAAGCTTGTTCCTTTTTATATACGAAGAAAAATAAAAGAACGTTCAATATAAGGCGTTAACAATATTAAGGTCGATTTTTTTTCTTAACAAAACATGGAAGTAGACTGGAGTACCTTACAAGAGTCCAGTTCGCATCTTATACGCTGAAATTTGCTTTAAAATAAGAACTGACGAACTGATGAAAATGATAAATGTGTATTTTAGCATTTGTTACGCGAAACTTATGTTTTTTTTTTCCTTAATAGCTGCAAACATCTCCTATGTTAGACTAAATATTTTGCATACTAGTCTGTTGCTTACTTGTTATTTGACAAAACTAAACTAGAGTAAAAGACATTATATTTAAAACAAAAGGCGCTATGGCCCATGTGTGTGTGCCTAATGGTTACACATACAACACCGTCAAAAATGGGCATATTAAGCAAAATATACTCAGTTTTTGATAATTTATTAGCTTCTAAATTGGCTTCCAAGTATTTAATTCTCAATGTTTAAAAGTATGCAAAAAAAAAAAAATTCTATGAGTATATATTTATCTTCGTTCATATATAACCACGCTATTTGCCTTAACACGTGTCCATGAAAAATCACCGCGTCACAAAAAATGCAAATAAAACCAGGCACATAAAGTCTTTTTGTTGAATTATTTTATCAAATATTTTCTTGATTTTTTGTTCATGGTAACTGAATATTTCAAAGCATTTTGAAGGAAACCAGAAATAATATCTCTCAAATTAACGGAATATCGAAAAAAATATTTAATATGTATCCCGATCCACATTTGCTAAATAACGCTTATAATCAATTATCCCTTTAACGGAAATAACTTACATCAATAACCGAAATTATAACTACACACACTGTTATTTGTGGATAAGAAACTATCATTATCAATAATTTATATATTTCCTTGTGTCTCTTATCGATTATGCAGCTCTTTCTAAATGTAGCAGATGTGTAAAGAAAAAAATAAACACTCTAATAATCCGCAAATGACGAACAAAGCGAAAAAATATCTTAAAATTATTCGCGTACTAGAATATTCCCCTTGGAAGAAAACAAAACAATTTGTTTGCTTCAACATAATTTATTCATCTAAAGCGTTGTAATGTTAATTTTCAAAAATGTACAGTGACAAGTTGTACCGAAAAAATGATATTTTTCTTCATCCATAATCAGACTAAAGACTATTTAACTTTTTGATGTTCAGAATTTGTATAAAGCGTCATTAAGTTCAAATGTATGTGCGAAAAATAAACATTGATTCAGTTTAAGTAATAATGATAATTAAAGTGCTAATTAAATATAATCATTTTTTATAGTATTTACCTTGCATTACAAACAAACACTAGTGTTTTTTTTATAGTGACTGAACTAAAAAAGCGTCTTGATTGTAATACGAAATAATATGTCTTCAACTTATGGAATGGCGGAAAGACATGCTTATTATGTGTATTCAATCCAGATCCAGGTTACTTGAATAACACTTATAATCAAATATCATTTCCAATTTCTGACACAAATAGTTTACAAAGAATAACCGAAATTGTTACTAACACAAACTGTTATGCTCAGAACTTGACAAATGTTGTCGCCAGGTCGCCACAAGTTTTTATATCTGGCGACCAATTTATTTAATCTGGCGTTGTTGTTGTTGTTGTTTGTCTTTTTTTAAAAATAAAAATTGCCCCAAGAAACAAGCACGAACGACACTTTTTTTCTCCCTCACACCTACTCAGGCGCGGCAAGCAGTGATCTTGCTCTACTCTCGTATTTTTAATGTAAGAGCTAATTTTAAAAGGCATTTTCTATCTCATACACAGAAAATGCCATTATTTTCCGTTCTAACCAGCTAGCCTGTCACGTGATTATAATGTAAGAGGGGGGGGGGGTCAATAAAACAATAAGAAATAGTGTCAATCCAGGCCTCCGTGGCATCTAAAGTTCGATACAATGCTAGACAGTGTTCAAGATTGTTTGAAAGTTTCAAATCAGATTTTTGCGTCCGGAATTAAAAGTAATTCATTTTAAAGTATAATAACGTATTATTGATTATAAGTAATTCATTTGAACTAAGTCTATAAAACTTAATTAAAATTTCAAGAATAATTAATTTTAATAAAATTAAAGTATAATATATATATATATATATATATATTTCTTCCTCGCTTAAAATGCTTGGCAAATTTTAAACTAATAAAATCAGAATTATTTGACTGACTTCGAGAGAAAAATAGAGAAAAAAATTGTTTTCCTGCTTCACTATTTTATCGATCTCCCCCCCCCCCCCTATCAGATGTAGATTATGTAGAAATCAACAAATAGGACATTTGAAATATTTGGCAATGAGCATTTTCCGAACATGCAGGTCAGCCTTTACAGTATTTCTTTTTTTCTTTTCTTTTTTCAGAGACATATAATTTTGATGTTTCATTAGAAAACTGAGTTTGTATTCTCTGTCTAAATTATGTACTATTCTAAGCTATGTAACTAATAATTCGAAACCATGCTTGTTATTATTTTTTTTCTCAATTGATTCATAAAAAGCGTTTGTGCTTTTCAAAATCAATGACGGGGTAGGAGAGAGTAAATATTTTTTCTGGCGAGTAGAATTTTTTGCTGACTACCAGGTTTTATCAAATTTGTAAAGCCCTGCTTATGCCTATTTGAGAAACTATTAGGATAACGTATATATACGCCGTATTGGACAAAATGCCGTGTCACGTGGTTTTCATATGCGCAGGCGCTGTAGGAAAATGCCACTCAGTTGTGTGGAAGAGGCTTCCCTACTGATACTTTAATTCCAATTTGCTTTGTTTTATTTAAGTTTTAAATAGTGTATTTCTATTGCTATTTAGTTTTAATACCTTTATTAACATCTTTGGTAAGTGTCCAAAATCTTTTACGCTGTTTTTTAATGTATTTCCTATGTAGTTAACAATCTTACCGCAAGATTGAGGTAAGATGCCGAAATGCAAACATTTACAAAAGCAAAAATTTTTATGCTTTCTGTGACATTTGTAGAAAGAAATACATTTTTAAAACATATATAAATCTATCAACTTTAACAAGAAATTAATGAATAACTAATAAAAACGGCAGGCGATGTTATAAAAAAATTAATCAAAAACTACGGCATCTTCACCCAATCTACCCTATTATAAATAATATTCGTATTGCCTTGCGTCTGGTATCACTACAGTACATCTGTAAAGAAAAAAACACATTTCTAACAATCCACAGATGAAAAAGAAAGCGAATGTATATCGACTTAAATTATTTACACACAAAAGGATTCCCCGGGAGTGATAACAAAACAATTTGTTAGTTTCGACATAGTTCATTCATCTAAAGATCTATGGTGTTAATTTTCTGAAAATTACAATGACAGGTTCTAAAGAAAAGATGATAAATTGTTATTCTTTCATCACCTATCACATAAAAGACTATTCAACGTTGAGATGAAATGAATGTGAATAGTTTATTTTTTCATATTACAAGAAGCAAGGTATTTGTTTACGTGCATGAGAAATCAATATTTATGCAGTATAATTATTAAAGATACTGAAAATATTAAATATAAATACATTTTTACAATGTACTTTATATCATTTGAATATTAATGATTATATTTTTTTCTTAATTCCTTTTTTAATCATCAGTCATATATCATATTTTTAAATATAAAACTCCAGAAGAAATAGTTGAAATTTAAGAATCCTTTTGTAAGTAATTGTTTTAAAGTCTTTTATAAAAATAGGTAAAATGGGAATGCAGTTTTAGTTTAACAACCGCGGTATTTACACAGAGATAATTTTATTTGTTTATTTTGCTGAAAAATATAACTATGTAACACCTTTATAAACTGAACAACATTATATTAAACACAGAAACCTTTTTCACAAAACCTTAAATGCAGTATTTATAATATTTAATTGAACATACACTGTTTATCATTGATGTAGTTACTCTAAAAATCGATCACACCAACCTATCTGTCACCATTCTCTTGTGTTAAATGATGAAATAAGAATGTATACAACTGAATACAAAATACATGTAAGAAAGAATATAAAACTTCGTATGATACTTGAAAAAAAAAAAAGAATATGCAGGGTTAAGTCAAATTGTGTTTAAAAGGACTTTTTGTTATTTTTTTAATATCTAGATATTAATGTACAGGGTGATTATAATTAAAGTCCCAATTTCAAAATGCTGTCAAAAGGAACCACTGGTCAGAATGACTTCAAATTTGAACTGAATATGCTGGAAGAAGGGGAGACGGTATGGCATAAGAAAAAAAGTTCCAAAGTTTATCAATAGATGGCGCTGTAAGCGGCATACTATGCAAATTAAAAGACACTCATGCGAAGTTTAAAACCGAATCATTATGTGTTTTTTATGTGGTTTATGGCCTAAGGACAGTTAAAAACCAATTTTTCCCATCCACTGCGGTACGACCTTGCCGTGGTGGATGGGCTTTCCAATAACAGTACCACAACTGTTGACTGATTTGGAAGTCATTTCTTTCCGTCAAACAACCGACACACTCATGCACATTGAACAGTACGGTTGGTTTACTGTGAAACTCATGCAAAAGCCGCCATATTTCGATTAAAAATGTCACCTGTAGCCGAATCCATTTTCGTTATGCCACTTACAGCGCCATCTATTGATACACTTTGGAACTTTTTCTTTCTTACGCCATACCTTTTCCCCCTTCTTCCAGTATATTCAGTTCAAATTTGAAGTCATTCTGACAGGTGGTTCCTATTTTACAGCATTTTGAAAGTGGAACTTTAATTATAATCACCCTGTAGAATCACAATTCTATAATTGTTAACAATTTTCCATAAGAAAAAATGTACAAATAATATGCCAAGTGCAATTTAAGAAATTTTCTTGTTATAACAAAATATTTGGCCTTGGAAATATTAGATTATCAAATAATTTTATTCATATAATCCTCTATTTTAAATGGATAAAATAATCACAATAGTTTTATGACTGAAATATCAAAGACTTTTATTCAAAAAATCTTCCATTTTAAATGGATAAGATAATCAAAATAGTTTTCTTTTTCTTGGTATTCTGTTTTACTATTAACACTAATACTCTTAAACTATAGAATGAAATATCAAATAATTTTATACAAATAATCTTCCATTTTAAATGGATAAGAGAATTAAAATATTTTTCTTTCTATCAATATTTCTTTTTACTATAAATACAAATCAAATTATAGAATGAAATAACAAATAATTTTATTCAAATAATCCTTCATTTTAAATGGGTAATATAATGAAAATAGTTTTTTAACTCTTAATACTATCGAACTATATAATGAAATATCATACATCTTAACACCTTAGTGACAAGAGTCCGGTACATAATTTTTAATCATTTAGAGCTAGTATCTTCAACTAGAAATATTTGCCTAATTTGATCACAGAAATTCACTCGTCGTGAAAGAATTACATAAGGTTTAAGTTCTTCCATCAAAAGGATTTTTTTTTACTTTATCAAAACAAATGGTACTTCGTATTATCCGCATTCCAGTGGTTAATTGCCAAAAATTTCCTGATTTAAGGCTACCTTTTTTTTATTCTGATTACTTCAGTGTTTGATCGCATAGTTCGATTACAAATCTCTTAAACTAATTTTATTATTATTATTATTATTATTTGGTTTTTTGTGAAGTTTTAAATAAGTTTGATTAAAGAAGAATCAACCAAAAATATCACAAATACAAAAGAAAATATTTGCTTACAGCATTGTTATTGCTACATATTAACAAGTTACTTCTTAAGATTGATAATTTATATGCAAAAAGACATTATTAAGTACTCTTCTTCTTTACTATAATAGACTAGATAATGAAATTTTAAAATAAAATGTTCCATTTTTAGTAATTGGACTATCGTTTTCAATTTCAACAAGACAAATGGACACAGAATTCAGAACTCGATTAAAATATACAAAACTGTGGGTTTTTTAAACTGTTCAAAGACTTTAATTTCCAAAATCATAGAATAATTAAGGAATTAATATTTTTGATTTTTGCCTCAAAATATCACTTTCTCGTTTACACAATTCTTAAGATTCCAGCGTGGTTAAATTTTGTTTTCTTAATTTTCTAGCTTTTTAAGAATGTTTTATCGAATGCATCATATTATCTGTCAAAATATAATAAAACATTAATGTAGATGTATAAAGTTTCAAATAATAAATATTTTGTGGATTCTCACATACTTCGGGAAAAGATGGAGCCCAACATACCCATCCATGTTCCATTTTTGAGGACATCTATAAAAATATTTTAAAATATTATTTTAATACTTCTATTTTTAATGCAAATATATTTTCATTTCCACAAATAACATTAAATTACTAAACTTGATACTACTTACTGCGCTGCTGATGGATAGGCGGCTCATCATACAGCTACTACGCATGTCCTTTAGAAATGTAATTTCGTCCCATCGCACTCTCCATGACATATTAGCAAGTTTAGACTCCAATCGGATTTTTCTGTAGAAAAAAAAAATTGTAATTATAACTTATGTTTTTAAATTTGCAATTTTTGTATCACTGTGAAAACAGTTGCAAGTTTACATTTTTACCGAATTTACCATAAGAAAACAACAAACAAAAAAATAATCAATGTAAGCATAACTTATACTTTTAATTTGTGCATATTTATCATTATCAAAATGTTTGTAAGTTTAGATTCTAATGGAATTTTCTTTCCGAAAAAAAATATAATAAATTGCATTTATACCTTGTATTTTTAAATTTGCATATTATATTAAAATCTAACATTGCCATCTTCTTATCTACAAAACTTTAAGAATTCTTAAAATTACTTTTAACTCGTTTTTTTTTTGTTTTGTTTTTTTTTTTTTAAATATAGCTAAAACAAAATCTTGAGTTTGGAAAATTCTATTCATGCGTAATCAAGATTTTAACTCATACATATATTTTGTTAAAAATTAATAAAGGTAAGTTGTTTATTGTTCTTGTAATAACTAACAACTGCACACTGTGGAATATAGAATACATTAATCTCACTTTCATAATAAAAGAACATTCAATGCTTCCTGTTTTAATGAACTATAATACTATTTAAAAAGATAACTTGGATATTACATTCAATTCAAAAACTACATGTAATATTCTGCTGTATATATTCATTATTGTTTATTCAGTTGAATAATCTGACTTATTACTTATTCACATTTAAATATAAATAAAAATTGGAATCTATGTCAATTACGAATAAATACTTAATTAGGGTATAAAAGTAAGAGCGTATTAATTTCACTTATAGGTAACTGATTTCTCTTAAATAAGCTTTGCATTAAATGGAATCGCAATAAACAGTTAGATATTAGACATACCTGTAAAGAAGAATGCCGATAATTATGATTCCTACCAACAATGACAGAGTTATAGCCAAAGACATTTCCATTATTCTCAACCCTAAAATGAAATGTTTCATTAATTATTGAGAATTAATTACACAGGGTGAACACAAATTATTTGAACAATTTCGTAACTGAATAATTTGCGAAATAGTAGTTGTAAAGTACCAGTTCAATGGCATATTACTAGCATTGTATCAGAAACTTGTTGTTATACTTCGTGCTTTAGTTCTGAAGTCAGTTTGAATTGGTGATGGAGATGGTATTCCACAGCCATTACGATCACCCGGCCTTTCACACTTACATTGTAAAAGAAGAAAAATGTATTTGGATCTAGAAAAACTTTACGAAAATATAATATAATCTCTGTCTAGTTATTCACAATTCCGAAAAAGCGTTTTTCATCTTTAGAATCTGTAGAAAATAATGGATATCTGAAATTTAAAGTAGCATTTTTGAAACAAATATTTCTGTTGCTGTCGTTTCTACAAATAATTAAAAAAAAAGTTTCCGAATAGTTTTTAAAGGGTATTAATAAGTTTCTCAACATGAAATATCGGTTTTTCGGATCTTATCAATTGCGAAGTAAGCATTTTCATGTTCAACAAGCATATTTATTCAACAGACAAATCATGCTAAATTAACACCATTAACAATAGTATAAAAATTAACATTATTTTACTCTTCCATGTATATATAACCAGATAAAAGTAATTAATACACTGTAAATCTACTCTGAAAATTTTCAAAAATTACGGGCAGCAAAAGAAATTTTTGATTCAGAAATTCTTCTTTAAATCTAGAAAATCTGAAGTTTCTGAAGATAAAGGAACGCTTTTCGAAATCATTGATAACTCAGAAGACGTTATGTTACACTTTCGTAACGTTTTGATTGATCCAGAAACATTTCTCTTTTTTACAGTGTAAATTGCAGTGCATAGTTTTAATAAAGATCCGGTTTACAGTCTGCTGCTTCCGAAATTCATCTTTGAATTGAAATCACGAAGCGGCACTGCACTTTGTTTGATCAACATGAACATATTCCCAAACATTTGGTAAGATCTGGTGTATTAATCTAATGTTTGCCTATTACCAAAGTGTACCATCGTACATTTGTAAAAAAAAAAAAAGGCAATTTTTGTGTACTCCCATGTGTTCTTATCGCAATAGAATTTAAGATTATCCTCTTCTTTTACCGACTTCTTTAATTTCCCGATAATATGTGTCCGATGTATGAAATAGTAAGTTCTGATAATATGCAGGATATAAATATGTTGAGGATAATTTTGGATGTTTATTAAATATGAATAGTTTAGCAGAAAAATTGAAAGCGTGATCCACTAGCTATGACTCTGTAGAAGCTTTCTGAGGACTTCCGCGGTACCTGATAGAAATTTAAATTCCATTTTATAAGTGTAATCTAGGATAAGGCTAAATGGGAATCGGTTATCACATTGTAAATCAGTTCAAAGATATTGTGGTGCTTCATAAAATCAGTAATAAGCTAGTGAGATAATATTATTTTTCCTACTAAAATTATTTTTAAATATTCAGATTGTCTTAGCTTTTTATATGAATGCAAAAAAATATGCCGACAAATGCTTTTGATTTTTTGCATGAAGGAGTTAGATATACAAAATCATTGACTTCAAAATCTTAATAACAAATTAGTGTTTAAGAAGATAAACTGACTAATGCTTTCAATTTGAAAAAAATGGGTTACCTTTCCTGCTTACTTGACAAGAGGGATCTTTCCCATCAAATCCGCATTTTGGTCTGGCCTTTGGTACTTTACCGTTAGGCCAGTGTATAGGTCTTACTTCTTGATATTCTCCAGTAGCTCCAATATATGTCATCACTACCTAAATGAAAAAATAAAATATATATTATGATACTTTACACAGATACACTATTCCACAAATTTAAATTGTGTACTTAATCTTCAGTACAAATACGTGCATCTCCCAAAAATATCTTGTATTTAAAAAATGCAAGCACGCAATCTCAGATTCTTGATTCTAGTGAAGCTTTTAATATAGACGCAGTTAAATAATAAAGTAGCTAAAAAAAAAAAAAAAAAAAAAAAAAAAAAAAAAAAAAAAACAGGATTGATTTTTTTGCGTATTTAATTAAGTATACTCTACTTGGTAAATATTATGAAGGGAAATTTATCTAATTATTTAAATGGCATCAATAACTATATTTTAAAAAGTACACAGAAATGAGGCGAAAATCAACATGAAAATATTAAACGTTCAGCTGTTTATTTTAGTACACCTAAAAATCCTTTAATCTATCATAGAGTGAAAAAAGACGAACATTTTAAATACAAATTCAAAAATCAAATAATACTGATGAAGGAAATGCTTAGATTATTTAAAACACAGATATTAATATATTCATGGGAGAATTTTTTAAATACTTATTGTGAAAATTTAAGTTTTTTTGTCCAAAGCAGCCACTAAGCTGATAGAAGTAGTGTTAGTGGAGTTTCTGTCTATTTATATGATGCTTCAGTTAGGCAACTATTTTACGAGAGACTTTTGCCCTATTTGGAACATTTTAAATACAAATTCAAAAGTCGAATGATACTGATGAAGGAAATGCTTGGATTACTTAAAGTATAGATATTACTTTATTCGTGGAAGAATTTTTGAAATATTTGTTGTGAAAATTTAAGTTTTTTTGTCTAAAGCAGTCACTAAGTTTATATAAAGTATAGTGTTCGTGAAGTTTTCATCTACTTATATGCTGTTTCAGTTAGTCAACTCATTTAAGAGAGACTTTTTCACATTTGTAATCTATTAGTTGCACAGACATATGAAGAAATGTCCTTTTTTAAAGCAAAGAATTATCATGCTTTATTTGCCTTATATCCAAAATAAGACGTTTAAAAATGCTCTTTATTGTATCGATATTTTCTGAATAATGTCGTGTGATTTTATTTTTGCCTTGAAACATAATAATAAAAGATTTTTACAGCATGAAACATAATTATTATCACAATATAATAAAATATAACACCTTGTAATAGTATATTACTTTTAAATGCTAAAGGTGTAAAATTAACAACTATAATCTAAATTAAAATAACTTTTATTAGTTGTTTTACATGTTTCGACTCTTCTGAGTCATTTTCAAAAACAAAATGAGAATATTCTAAAGCTGCACGGGCTTTGAAGTTATTTTTTACTTGATTGTTTATTTTCATATCTTTGAGCATGGAGTAATTCTAGCCACAGTTTCGGTAAATTAAAAGATGCCGCATCGTTACATATTCTATTTTTGCGCGTGAGTATCTCTATGGTTTCTCTTATTATGGATGGATAGTGTAGACTGGAGGGTATGCGGCATCTTTTAATTTACCGAAACTGTGGCTAGAATTACTCCATGCTCAAAGATATGAAAATAAACAATCAAGTAAAAAATAATAGATAACGTGCGTAATTTTTTTTTAAAGTACGTGTAAATAACAACTTCAAAGCCCGTGCAGCTTTAGAATATTCTCATTTTGTTTTTGAAAATGACTCAGAAGAGTCGAAACATGTAAAACAACTAATAAAAGTTATTTTAATTTATATTATAGTTGTTAATTTTACACCTTTAGCATTTAAAAGTAATATAATTATTATCATAAAATATTTCCTATGGAAAATCTTACTGAACAAAGTATTTTTTTTAATTCTAAACATAGTTGTGCATTACCTGGTTTTTATTTATTGAAAACAAATATCATTTTTAAAAATGGAAATGATCGAAAAAAATCTAGTACAATTTGTAATTATAGTTGTCTAAGAATTTATTTAAAATTATAAACTCTTTTAAATCAGTTTCAAATTATTTGAAACTGATTTTTGAAACAAGGTAAGAGGCATTATATTTAAAAAAATGTATTAGACATAAAAGACAGATTGATTTTTAATGAGGTATTAAAGCAATAAAACTATGTCGATACTTTTATAAAGTAATCCTTTTTTTTTTTACAATTTCATATACCGGGTGATCCAAAAGTCAGGACGAACTTTAAAAATGAATAATTCGCAAACGAATCAAGATATAAAGATACGGTTTGCACCAAACGGATGGAAAAGAAATCGGGTTTTGTGTGGCAACGAAAAAAATAGTTCTGTTGGCGACCAACAGATGGCACTGTCGGATTTCTAATGTAGGATTATGCAAAGCAACAAACGATATAAAAATGAGCAACTGAAGCAGGTAATGGTAGTCGAAGCTTGTATGCATCGAAATGCTGTCCATAGTTGAGAAAGCCTTCTTAGTAAAACTGTATTATAAGAATTAGGAAAGTGCCATTGCGGCATTGTGAGCATATCGCTACATGAAGGGTATGCGAGATAGCAAAGGGCCAATAAGTCTTCAGCATTGAACAAAATGATGAAGAGATTTGAAGCTACAGGTTCTTTGGCATCACATCAAAGAAGTGGACGTCCCTCAACAGCCGCTGCTGTTGCCACGACAGTGGAGCAGACGGTGCAATCCATGTCGGCAGTTGCTGCACATGGGGAGTGCAGTGCTCGAGAAGTTTCGAGGCAGACAGGAGTGTTGTATGGAAGTGTCTGGAGAGCACTGCGAATAACTTTTCAACGGTATCCCTACAACTGGCAACATAACCAAGAACTGAAACCTCCTGACTTCGACTCTCGCCGAGATTTTGCGAATTTAGTATTCAATAAGATGGAAGAGCAGCACGAATGGCTTCACACTGTGCTTTGGACAGATGGAGAGCATTTCACACTCTCTGGCGCTGTTAACACCCACAATTGTAGAGTGTGGATTACAGAAAATCCACATGCATTTGTTGAGGTACCCTTACAACAGCATAAAGTGACAGTCTGGTGTGGCTTCACTGCTGATTTCATAATTGGTCCACTTTTTTTCGAGGAAGTCACACAAACGGGTTTCAAAACAGTTTCTGTCACTGGTCAGCGATATGTAGCACTGTTACTGAACAACATTATTCCTGAACTGCAAGCGCGGCAGACAGTCTAAACAGTCACCTTTATGCAAGATGGAGCACCACCTCATATTGCTCTGCCTGTGCAACGCCTGCTACGCTCAACATTTGGGGAGGATCACATTATCAGTTGCTACTTTAATCACGCATGGCCTCCAAGATCTCCCTATCTGACACCCTGTGACTTTTGGCTGTGGGGATTCTTGAAGTCAAATGTGTACCGCGACATACCGGCATCACTAGCAGCACTGAAAGATGCCATCTGCCAAAATGTGTCTGCCATAACGCAAAAAATGCTACTAAATGATGTGAACGGTGTGGTGCCTCGTCTCACAGCTGTACTTCTGAATGATGGACAGCACATTGAACATCTACTGTAGTACTAATTAACTGTAACTAAGCTGACTTGTAAGTTGTCAACATTTTTTCATTTATAAATCATCTTTTGGTGCAATAAAACACTATAGCACCATCTGTTGGTCGCCAACAGAGCTATTTTTTTTTTTTCATTGCCACACAAAACCCAGTTTCTTTTCCATCCGTTTGGTGCAAACCGTATCTTTGTATCGTGATTCGTTTACGAATTATTCATTTTTAGAGTTCGTCCTGACTTTTGGATCACCCGGTACATAAATAATGACTTAAGTTTTAGTAACCAGTGTTAATAATAAATAAAAGTTTAAATTTTTTTTAGCAGTAGAAGGTTTTGGATTTTATTGTCAAAATGTACTGGAAGAGATAAGATACTCTTTAAAGTGCTTCGTAGAAAGAAGTTTCAAATGCGAATAGAATTCTAACAAAGATATTTGTGTTATCATGTATGATTCAGATGTATTGTACCAAGTTGATGTTTAACAGAAAATATCTGCGTAATTTGAAAATTTCCACGAAATTCAACTTCGTGCAGTAAGATAAAGTCACAGTTCAAATCAGCGTTAGTGCAAACTAACTTACAGGATAATAGATTGATATTGATAAAATAGAAATACTACGCATGACTTGGTGATAATTGGTGACCAATTAATTATAAATTTGTAAAATTACTTACTAAGTACGGACACTCTCTCAACAAAATTTTTGTGAATAGTGAAAATGTTATTTCGATATACAATTGAGAATATCATTCTTAATAGTCAAATTTATTTTTAGAGCTGTTTAGAATACGAGGCAAAGAAAGCAAAATTTCACTGTATAAAAAAGAAAAAAATATTGTCTTTTAATTTAATGACTGAACTAAATATATGCATATAAGCACAACCACATTTTTTAAAAATTCATTTATTTAGTTATTGAAAATTTCCATACATATTTGCTTTGCAAAGGTGAATGTTGAAAAGAAAAAGAAGTGAACAGTATTTAACATGCAAATTTTAAGCAAAATTTAAGCGTCTTTGTGACAAAGCAAAGGAACATAGCTGCTGCCAATCAATGGGAATGTAGTTCAAATACATATAGAAACATATAAAACTGTGCATTTTCGAGAAGTTAACTTTATTTAGAAATAAATTATGTTGTATTTATATCAGCCATTAGAAATGCTATTTTTTATTAGTTAAAATTAATGTTAATTTTAATTAATCGATATTTTAATTAATCGATATAATTGTTACTTGATTAAGTGTATGCAATACATATTTTATTATAAGAATTTTCATAGTATGTTTAATTTGAAATAAATTTCATAAAAAGAAGAAGAAAACCACTTTCGTTGTTTCCGAGCTTTTAACAGATAAAGTTTGAATAAGAAAGTCATTTACTGAAGGAAAAATTAAACATTGGTATTGATCCTTTTAAAGTATTATCTTCCCAGTTTCTGATTGATCTTTCCTTGCAAACTTAGGTATGAAATGTCGATATAATGCATCAAAGTTTAATGTAAAATTTAGATTTTCTGAAAACTGTAGCAGTTTATAAAAATTTTCAGAAGGAAATATTTTGGGGGCGTTATTAATAAAAACACTTTACGTAGCTATAATTTCACATTTACCTAAAAAATTTTAAACATCTTTTTCATTAATAATATTGTTCATAAACACATGCTTTCAAAAATATTTTTAAAAGGTAAAGGAAATGAAAGGTTGAATCTATTTAACAAATATGTAGCTTTAACATAAATGTTAGTTTCATTTAATCTGTATTTTTTTTGTCTACAGCATGCTCTTCTTGATTATCATTTCTTTGTATATATGTGTATATATGTCCTCCCGCATACATTGTATGCCTTCATATGCATCATATACATGCTATATATTTATTACATGAAACACAAATCTCTCACTTTATAAATAACGTGAGACGCCAAACGCTGACGTTAACAGAAAACCCAGAGAAATGTAAAATAAATAAACAAGTAGTATATGAATGATACAGAAATATTTGTACTTGTGTGTATGTAGTACGTACATATGTATCGTATACGTACATAGATTCGCGATAGCTTGCACACACACTTGTACTAAATTGTCTTGATGTTTCACATTTTCTGATGAATTATCTCCAGTTTTGGCATCAACAAAAAATCGCATAAAGCTATATATAGATTATTAAATAATTTTCAACATTACAAAAAAATATACTATGTAAACATCGCCAAAATCGCCTTTGATACCGATGAATTCATTGTAGTCAAGAAAATAAATGCCGATAACCTTAGAATATTCCATTATATTACAACAGCATAAAAGTTTGGAAGAAACAAATTTATTATTGCAAGAATCACTTTTTACTCTCTTCTATCTATAATAGAAGAAAGTATTGTAATCGAAATTTTTTTCGACTTCCGGTTTTCGACGGATTTACACGTTTTAGGGGTCAGAGATTCCGAAAAACATGTTTTTACAAAATGTCTGTCTGTCCGTCTGTCCGTCTGTCCGTCCTCATTGTATCATCGAAAAGTGTATGAAGTTATGCTTCAAATTGAACCTAATTTTTTTTCTATATTTTTGGCTATGGCAAGCAGATTCTATCAGAATTTGGGGATATTTCAACGAAAGGGGGCGCTGTGATCGATATTTTTGTTCCATTTTCACTATTGTACCATCGAAAAGTGTATGAAGTTATGCTTCAAATTGAACCACATTTTTTTTTCTATGTTTTTGGCTATAGCAAGCAGATTCTATTAAAATTTAGGGATATTTCGACGAAAGGGGGCGCTGCGATAGCCATTTAAAGATTTTAAATTCAAAAAGATGTGCTCAAAAAAATTAGAAATCCTAAAACATTTTTTCGTTAAATGTTCGGCCTTGATCCGGAGAATCCGGAACAATTTTTGTTTTGCCTCTACCTTAAAAAATGGCTGATATATAGCGGTTTAAAATTTTAGAGTGGCTGACATTTTCAAACAAGACAACAGAATTCATCCATAAACGGGTATATGAGTTTTAGTTAACATGGGTTTCGGCAAATTTTCTTTCATTGTTGTAACCATTAATCCTATTATATGGTTATCTTATCACTATATATTTATATTAGCCAACGTCAAATTCTCGCCAAACTTGGCGACAGTTGGCGAAATATCGCCAAGTTTGGCGACAAAAATAGGTTGCCATAAATTAAGCCAACTTGGCTGTAGAGGACAAATTTGGCGATATTCCCATTCAAATTCAATGTTGACGAGAACTGGGATTGAATCTTGTTTAATTAGGTTCCATGCATTTTACCTTCGGGTTTTCCAGTAAAATTAGCTAAAATCGTAAAATCAAGAAATAGGGAGGCTATCTGTTCCTGTCGGTTCAGGCCAGAAGGACTTTTTGTAGTTTAGTATACATCAGTTGATCGCATCCCTGTAACCCGACGCGACGATTCGCAAGAAGTTGACGTACAACAGAATGACGAAAAATATTGATTTCATTGGCGATGTGATAGCGAATTTTGAAGTATTAACATGACTGAGATAGAAGAAAGTTTTGGGATTGGCACATCCGACTAGTTCATTATTAGAAGAATACAACCAATTCATAGCTAGTTGAGACAAAAGTTAACATAACATTCCAATCTATTGTAAAATGTTTTGCTAATTATAATAGTTTTTAATATCTAGTCTTTAAAATACCAGAAACCGATTACAATTATCACAGATGACATTTTTGAAATTCTAAAGAAGAAAATATATGCCATTAAACTTTATATTTTCCTGTCTCACTAGAAACACTCAGCATAAGCATTTTGAAGAAACCAACTACTTTTTCTTTATTTCAAGAATGCATAAAATTTATAGCCAATTAATACAACAGTTATAACTTTAATAATATACCAAATCACAATAAAATGTTAATTTGTTTATAGTTTTTTTTTTATATCCAGTCAAATGGAACACAGAAACACCAATTAAAAATATGGCCATTGACCTTAAACCTATTCATCATTAAAGCAAAATACGTCTTCAGTACATACTGTTTTAATATTACTTCTATTTATTCTGGAAAACATTATACGATGAATTTGTATAAAAATATTATTTGTAGGTTCTCTAATAATCATTTCCTGTGTATCATTTCATTATTTAAAGTTTTTGATACGACACGACAAAAACATACACTTTGGACAGTTTCAAAATTCTGAAGAAGAAAATGCCAATGAACTTTAAATATTCCAGTCTAAGAATTTATATAAAAAGTGCACTTAATAGATTTTTTAATAACCATTTATATGTTATTTCATTCTATGATGTTTTTAACAATAATACTACATGAAAAAGATATGTTTTGTCTCTGAGAATAATTTTGAAATTCTTAAGAAGAGAAATGTTAACAAACTTTAAATCCACCAGTCTAGGAATTCATAAAAAAAGTACTATTTGTAGATTTTTTAATAACCATTAATGTACCATTTTCTTATGTTAGGTCTTTAACATTGGTACTACACGATAACAACATACTATCTGAGATGACAAATTTTAAATTCTGAAGAAAAGAAATTCCGATAAATTTAAATATTCCAGTCTAAATCGAAAAAAATCAAGTACAAACGTTTCTAACTTGAGAACAGCATTAACGTTATACAAAAAAAAAATCATTTTTCACTTATTCAAGAATTCGACGAATTCATGGTCAATGTAATAATTATAATATTTTAATCCACAAGAAAGTGAATTTGTTAGTTGTAACAGTTTTTCCATGTCCAGTTAAACGGAAACCACAATTGCTATTAAAAATATGAACATTGACCTTATTTCTAAGAACTATAAAAAATAAGCTTTTACTTCATACTGTTTTAATGGTATTTCTAGAAATTACATTATAAGAACTCTTATAAAAATTACTACTTGCAGGTTCTTTAATAACCATTTTTTTATTACTTACAGACGGGTGTTGCCATGTGCTAGCTATTTTTATCATTTCTCTATAACTTTGATAGTTTGTCGTACAATCAATTTTAGTTTTATTTTACTTTTGATCAAACATGTTCTAACATTCGGGTGTGGTTGTCTCATTTAAGAAATTAAGATAAAGACATTCGATTTATCATTTTATATTACCAATGTATTCCAATAAATATAAAAGACTTTAAACATGTGTCCATCATAATTAAGATTTATCGCTTCAATATTCGTAATGTTCGGTTACATATTGTTGGATCTGTCTGACTAATATCTAATTTTAGCGACGTTTATAAGGTAATTAGTCGTGGTAAGGAAGTACAAGGAGAAAAGCTATTCAAAGATATTTCTACAATGTTATTATAATTTGACTAAAAATCAATTTAAGGTCGTTATAATTACAGAGAACTTAAAGGATAAAAAAAATGGAAAAAATGAAGTCAAGGTTTTATAAAAATTATTATAGGCTTGATTTTTTTTTTTAATTACATACAAAGGATCTAATATTTTGAAAAAGGAATGCACATAATTATTTAAGGTTTTTCAATGTGACATATAAAGATTAAGTGTTCCAGAATTATTATTTAATAATAAAATGCATTTTCATTAAAAATGAAACATATAAAAATAGCTTTAAAAAGGTTATAAATATCCTGATAAGAATTCTGCATTTAGTTCGTTAAGTTATTTGATAATTTCAATAAATATTGACCTTAGTTTGTCATCAGAAAGGTAATATGAATTCAAACCGAAAAATTTATAACAAACATCTTACAGAAAACTGAGAAATTTGAATCGCTGGGAAAAATAGAAAATAATAAAAACCTTCAATAGAATCGAAATCGGTAATGCTCCAGAGAGACATCAAGAAAAATAAAATAAATTTTCGGACTTTGCTGCAATGTGTGACAATTTACGATGCAAATAAAATCCACTTAGCTTTTGACATATGAAAATTTTATCGAAACTTTGGTAACGTGAATCAAAAACCTGTAAATTGAATACCGATGTCAAGCATGTTTGCTAAACAAGCACAGATTTTTTTTTTTATTATTCATAAAAGATTATGGCTTGGGAAAGATTTCAAAACTCATTCTGTTATTTAAAAAAAAAAAAGGCTTTGAAAGAGAAATTCATTCAAAGAGAAAATAAATAAGTAAATGCATACATAGAAGAATCTGAAACTTTTAAAAAGCCATTCAGTGATTTTAAAGATTGATTTAAAATTTTGAAACATTACAGGTATGATGAGCATCTTCTACCTGTTTCCAGGTACCTGTTTCCTGCTACCAGATTCTATTATGCTAAAGAATCTGGACTATATGAAAGTCCAGCACGTCAATAATAATAATAATAATAATAATAATTATTATTATTATTATTATTATACATCTGAACGACAGTAATAACTCCAATTTTAAAAGTCCTAGAAAGAAACATGTTACATCTAAGTAAAAAAGGCAGATATCTGTATATAAGTTCAATAGGAACTTTCTTTCATGTTTCGCTAAATTCCGAAGTTTCGAGCGTAATACCAAATTTCTGAAGTAAACCAAAGAGTAAAATATATGTCAAGTAAAAATCGTTCTTTTACCTAAAAAATAAATTAATAAATAAATAATAAAATAAAAATTAAATTCACTGCAGGGGCCGAAAGTCTTAAAAAAAAATAATAATAAAGCTGTTCAGCGATAAACCACGTTATGCTCTATCAAATCATTCAACTAAAAGTAACAGGCATTTTACATATGTGTACATCGCTCCCTAAATATTTTTTCATATTCATATTCATTTTCCATTGAGCTTAATTATCTAAAATTTGTCCCTATTATAGAAGTTTTAATCAAATCTTTATTGATCTGTAAAAAACAAAGTGCTCCAAATTTTCTCATCATACTCCCACAATCATTTTCAGTACTCTTAATTCCATAATTCTTCTGTTTTTCCCTCTTTTAACTTTGAATTTGATAAAAATTTGAAACACTTTCACTTCAGTGTCAATTTAAAAATTATCAATAAAATTAATTTCCCTTCTACGAAAACAATTATTCGCATAATCAATAACTCATTACTTTTGTAATAATCTTTGTAAAAAAGTGAGCATTTAGCCGAATTTTAAAACCGTTCCAAGAAATTTCATCTAAATCGACTATTGCCAAGCACACACAGAAATGTGCGTTTTTTGTTATAATTTTTCCCAATTTTTTCGCATTCCACGTAATATTAAAAAAATGTGAATTCTGTTACTTAGTTTCATAAACTTCGACCAATAGTTTTTCGCTACAGTTTTGTAAGGTCTGTGATTCAATTTATGTTGGCAAAACAGGTCGTACTTGCGCCATTGGCCTTGCCAAGCAGAAACGTGCCTACAAATCTGGAAGCCTTCAATGCAAACTAGTACATCATTCGTTGGATAATGACCAGAGTCCGGATTTCGCAGGTATCATAGTAATCAGCTGTAATAACGTTAAACGTAGAGTGCATCTTGAAAGTTGGTTCACTAGTGCACACTAAAAACGACATTTTCAAAACTGAGCAAAAAATAGTCAAATTTGAGTACGTCGCATACTCAAAATGGCTCCGAATCAAAATTACTCAAGTTTGACACATGTATATACTCATTTCTGAAAACCTGCACGCACTCAAGAATAAAGCATCATGTGCTCATATTTGAGTATGCCCATGTTTAAAAAATGAGTATGAACGGATTTCTATGTGCTCATTTTTGAGTATGTCCATGTTTAAAAAATGAGTATGAACGGATTTCTATGTGCTCATTTTTGAGTATGCCCATGTTTAAAAAATGAGTATGAACGGATTTCTATGTGCTCATTTTTGAGTATGTCCATGTTTAAAAAATGAGTATGAACGGATTTCTATGTGCTCATTTTTGAGTATCTCCATGTTTAAAAAATGAGTATGAACGGATTTCTATGTGCTCATTTTTGAGTATGTCCATGTTTAAAAAATGAGTATGAACGGATTTCTATGTGCTCATTTTTGAGTATGTCCATGTTTCAAAAATCAGTATGAACTGACCTATATGTGCTCAGCTTTGAGTATGTCCAAGTTTCAATATTCTGAGTATTTCTGGTATTTCAGAATTGAAAGCATTGGTTCGTCATATTTGAAACAAAAAGTTTCATAAGAAAATGAAAACATCGATTTACTCAGATTTGAAAGTGTCATTTTTCTCAGTGTATGCAGATTTCGCCGATTAAAGAATCTTGTATAGTTCCACCTAAATATAAGGTAGTGCTTTAATGTAAGTTCTATGAAGTTTTCTTGATTTTAACTGGTAAAACTATTGACTGTAAACATGTTTTGAAATTGTCTGGTCAACGCATGTTATTGCACTGATGAGGGTCTAAAACGTAGCCTGAAACGTCTGCTGGAATTTTTAATTTTTATATTTATGTGATTTTAACTTTTATGTGTCTGATTAAATCTGATATTTTTATTGTTTAAAGTTTTTCTCTCACTATTTAATATTAGTTTTTGGAATTTCTGATAATTTTAAGCAAGTCTTTTATATGTTTTCTGTGTTTTCCCTATTTTAGATATAATGCATTCTCAAGTATCGTTGGTAGCTCTTATAAACCGTTGGTAAATGGTAGGTACAGAGACTTCTTTAATTTGGAGAGTATCAAATATTACAACTTTTTAAATAAATATATGATATTTACTTTTCCTCAATAGTAAAAATCCTTATTTGGAAATCCATATACCGAATGAGCCCTAAATTTGTTAAAACTTGTAAAAAATCATTAAAAAGAAACACATGATGCTAAAAAATTGCAGTTTGCAGTTGCACGAATGAGATTAGAAAAAAATGGGATTTTTTTTATAGCAAAAAAATTGTGGTTCCAAAAAATACCGATAGGTGGCGCTGGCATGCATAATATGAAGCAGATGTATGCAAATTAGGCTTATAGTAAAAAAATTGTTTCCTGAAAGCATCTGAAAAGCTTCAGTATCCCAGCACATGAAACGAGCTCTTTTCTCGTCTTCAGTCCTTTTGTTCCTTTTTAATGAATTTTTAAAGTTTTAACGAATTTATGGCACACCCGGTATATAGTTGCTTGCTAATATCTAACATATTTGAAATGGTAGGGAATTGATTTTTAACTTTAATCTAAAAAAGATTATTTTTATATAATGTCATAACTAAAATTCAAAATGGGAATTAATTTTGACGGGCGGAGGGGGGAGAGATATTATGTTGATTTTAATGATTCACAAAAATGTGTCAATCGTTTGTTTATAAATATTAAATAATTGTAATATTAATTAATAGTTAATATTTCAAAAACAGATAAATCGAAAATATTCATAAGTTTAATTTTTTGGACTGAATAAAACAAAGTATCAAATAAAACGAAAAGTAATAAATTACAAGGGTAGATCAAATATAAAAGAGATTTTTTTAAAAATCAATAGAAATTTTTTATACTTGTTACGATAGGTTGTTCATGGTCAAAAAATTACTTTTGCATCGTTTTATTTTAGATACATTCATTTATTTAGTCGCAAACATTATGATTAAACACAAAGTACCTAGTATGGTTGCACAAAGTATAATTAGATAATTTTCAACAAATGAAAATGCCAAACCTATTAAAATTTGGCACAGATGGAACGTAAAATTCGGAAATTATATTCTATCCAAGTCACGAGAGTGTAAATGGCACAAGTTGTTTCAAAATGGCCATGAAGAAAGTGAAAGGCGAACCAATAGAATACCACACAAAAAGGGAAACTACTCTAATAAAGCAAAATTAACAAAGTTCTCGCTAGTAATTTTGAGGATTTGTGTAATATTTTGTACATCAATTTTCTTCATGACGACGTACATGTAATGCAATATAGTAATGTTAATTTTTGGAAATGATTAAACCTGCACATCGGTTCTAGCAATGTTATATTCCGATTCCAATGTTCTGTTTATCTTCTTCGAGACAGTGGCATACCTCACACAACAGATGTAATAAACTAATGATATAAAAATTTCACTGTAAATTATTCTATCAAACTTTTCATTTTCTGACTGATATTTATTTGGATCTCTTTAAAGAATCGTTAGGAGAAACAAGATTTTCATCAGATAAAGGAGTCAAAGAATTTTTGTCCAGTATGCTTCATATGCATTTTAATTCTTTTTATTATACAAGAATAAAAAATAACTTCTAATAATAAATGTTAAAGAAAGTGTTTAGATATTAAATAAAGATCTCTAGTAAAATAACATTAGTCGAATTTTGGCAAATAATATTTCAAAATTAATATATTAAAATATCCATACTTGATCCACCCTCGTATGTGAAATATTTTAGAATCTATATTTAAATAACCTACTTTTTTGGTTAAATTTTATGCCAGCATTAATTGGTTAAATTTTCAATCATTTAAAATTCGCTGACTACTGATTGGAAAGGGATGAATATTTTACATACTGAATATGTAATAAATTGACGCTGCTGCCAACAAAATTTTAAAACTTAGATTAAATTTAACAGGTAGATTTTTCCTTACGACAGCTAAACATATTCACTTGTAAAGAATCTTTCAAGAATCTAAACCATATATTTTTCAGTTTTTTTTTTCTTTTACGCTTTTGAACCGGCTTTTAAATACTTAAAAATGTTGAGCACCATAGATTAAAATTGCAAAAAATATCCAAATTTGTATTCGATTTACCTCAAAAGTCCCATTATCTGGATCTACTTGATCCAATAATGCATAATCAGCAACTCTGTCGCCGTCTTTAATGGTGACATTTCCAGAAATTCCTAGAATGGTAATAAAGAAATACATATTTTAAAACCGAAAAAAAAACATTACATTTCTTAAGCAATTTTCAAATAAAAGGTTACATTATTGTGCAATGTTTTAAAAAGTTGTGTAGCACAATGGATTTTTTTTAAGTACAGTTGAACATTTATTAACAATACACATTTACGAAAGAGTATCGAATAAAAGAGTTAATCAGTACAGCATTACTTCTTTCTAAACGTACTCTCGCATAAAATTTAACCCTCTCATGAACGGTAATTTCATAAGCGATTAATATCGTAAAACAACCTTCAAGAACTATGCATATTTTTTTTTACTCCTTCATCACACATTAATGTCATTAGAAGATCAATAATGCTTGTGAAATGCAGCAATAGATAGCAAAACCCTTTTCTTTTCAAATATCCAGTTAGAAAAATTTCCTTTGACAATATCTTTTCTGTTCTGTATGAGAGAAGATTTCCTCAAAGGATTTCAAGTAAGCACAATGTAAATAAGGAGTAGACAAAAGTTTTTTCTTTTTTTTTTTTTTTTTTTTGATTTTCTATTTTGTACTAACGTAAATTAGAGTCCTAAGTGAATCGGTTTTACATGACCTGAGCCCGAAAATTCAAATTAATGTCATCTCGAAATCCGATCCGAGCCAATTTTCCTTCACCCGACTTGAAAATTGAAACAGAAAGCTGGTCCAAATTTAACACAGTTATGAAAACATAGTCTACCTCTACAATCATATCAATTTATATCATAAATTATAATATGTATCAAAAACTAAATTATATTATGTCATTGTATCATGCTCAGATATATAGTTTTTAATCTCAAGTAATGTTGTGAACTTTCTTTTGAAAATCTGGTTAAACCCGCAAAAATTAAAAACTTAGCCCGAAACCAACCCGAACCTAAAAGAATTAAAGTTATCCCGAACCACAAAGAAAAAAAAATTAGCTCCAATATCCGTCCCGATCCGAAACGCGAATCGTAATCGTAAGAGACTCAAAAAATGGTTATATTATACTTTCGTAAACTTTCTTACTAGATCAATAGACTTTTGTTTTACAGTATAATAAGAAAGAAACTCAAAATGTTCTGCAAACAAACACAGCGAAGAAAATAACATTATATTTATGAAGAAAGTAGGATGTTATTATACAGTAGTTTAAAATTTGTAAGAATCTAAAAATGTATTTCACAAAAGAATAATAGTAATAATAATAATAATAAATTTTAATAATACTAATAATATGTAAAGTAAACTAGAGTTACTTGGACCCATAACAATAAAGTTTTTAATCAGTCCTGGTTCTACTGTGTCCAGAGTATTGGCATAACTGAACAGCTCCTGAATACTGTCGATGCTCTCAATATAAAAGATCCAGGACGTATTAAGAACTTGAGTGTGTGTGTGTGTGTGTGTTGTAAACAAATAACCTCCCAGGATCTAAGTTACCACTATACACTATTTTAATGAATAAGAAATGCCAAGTATAATCCTTTACCCTAATGATTTGTCTCGTTGAGATTACGCAAGAAAGAAAAACACATTCTAAATACTAAATGGGACGATATCTCATAACTGTGATTTCTCAGTCCCCAGTATATCTCTCGGCATTTCTTTTCAATATATATTCTCATTTAATGTTAAAATGTTTCTCTGTGATTGTACTACAATATTATGTAACTTCTACTGTGAAAATATGTTTGTTTGTTTTTTTTAAAGGGAATTTAAATATCTCAAAAGTCACTACTGTCCCCTGTGCCCAACCCATAACTTGATCATTAAAACCATCAACAAACAATAATTATTAAAATAAATTAAAAAACCAATGCAGTTATTATACATATGAATCTCATGGAAGCATAATAATATAATTTTTATATAAGTGAAACGTGTAATTTTTGTTTTTGTTGTGTTCCTAATTTTTTTGGTCGCTATTGTCCCGATGTATGAATATCCGCATATTTCCACCAGATGGTAGTATGCAGTAATTTTCAGTATGTACACTTTCAGTCGTGACGTCTGTCATGACGTTTTGCTTGGAAACTGACTCCAAACAAACGGTTGCTATGTTGTATTTTCTCTTTTGTTTGTATATTATAGCTATACCTTATAGTTATATCTCACAGCTAAGAGTTTTAATACTTTATATGCAGTCGTAACAATTTCTTCGATTTATATTTAATAAAAAGTGAAACATAGCAACCGTTTGTTTGGAATCAGTTTCCAACAAAATTTTCATGTCTGACGTCAAACTGAAAGCTCTATTGTTTCCCGTAGGGAAGCACATGTTGTCCTTAAAAAGTCGCCATTGCTTGTTGTTTGTTCATAAAGAAGATTTTTTCTGGATTGAAAAGAACGGGGAGAAAGTAAGTATACCTTTATTAAACACACTACTGTCCCCATTGTTAATTTAAATATTGATATTTATATATTAATAAATATCTAGCCATTTAATCGTAGATATGATATGTCTTTGAAAATAGTGCATACTGTCCCAAGGACAGTAGTGAAATTTTTTTGTGTTTTATCTAATAAAAACTGCCATATGATATTTATTTTTCAATAAAGTTTGCGCCCATCTATTAATTATTATTTTTCAATATATCAGTGGTTATTAAAAATTTAAATTGATCATAATAGGAGACTTTTAAAAATCTAATATATGTGCAGCCAAAAATCACACCTATGGGAGAATGGTTCAAATGATGATTGTTACTCATATTTCAATTAACATAAACTAGGAAAAATGTGTTACGTGAAGCTTCAATTTTTATGGGAAGAAAATTCTTTCGTGAAAAAACTTTTAATGGGCATTTTAAAGTATAATGATGTTTTAAAATGCCTTTGTCATGTGAGAATACCTCCAAAAATTACAGACTAAACATTCAGCACAGTAAACATAAGAGCTCTTTTCTGATTACATTGCAGCTCACTCTTGGGAGATTTCAATGTTATGCAAAGGTATCAGTAGTAAATGTTATTAAGGTAAATTGAAAATGAAATTTTTTCAGAAAACGGAAACCTGTTACCGTTAAAACGCTTATCTTTCAGTTTTGAAATAATGACATCGGCATCCATGGGATCTGCTCCTTCAGTAATAGTTTCATTTAGTACATCACATAAAATCAGAACTGCGTCATGGAAGCTTGCTGTAAAGTAATTTACCTGAAATATTAAAATGAAGAATTACTCAAGGCGCGGTATTTTTACAATATAATATAATTTGCGTATAAATCTTTATGTAAAAAGAGATAGGTAGAATATCCCCAATTTTAATCAGCGGGGATCCGTATTTCTCTTAAAATTTTGCATGAGACAGGACAGCATACAACATTCACAAGCTATTGTTAAAACAATGGAAGCATTCTCTGCAAATTTCTCGTTTGCATTTTAATGTTTTAGTTAGAATATCTGCGTTCAAAACCTCTTAATGTAGCGCATTAAAGAATTTTCCATTTTACTGGTACGGATTTCGCAAGGAAATAAAAGAGGCAATACCGCAATTCTCACTGATTCTCAAATTAAAAGTATCCTCAGGTTGAGGCTGCAATCGAAATCGGAAAAATACAAAGATTTTCTCTTAGCCTTCGATCTCAGATAACCTATGCAAAATGAAAAAAAATAAAAAAAAATGTTGGGATATCGGCTAAAACTTTATGAAAAACGCTGAAATTGCTTTAAAATTACCTTGTGTATGTCGCATATTAACGAATGTAAGTTCTTAAAATGTTTTGGTTGTTTTCATAAACTTTAAGTTCTAAATTTATTTCTGGGTCTTTCCATATCAAGTGACCTAATGGCTTCCTCTGGACCTCCTTAAATTTGGATGCAATCACTACAGGACATACATATAAATCTGAAATGTAAATCTGCAAAATATCAGAATCAGATGTAGTATAGTTGGCCATAGTCAGGTGTAGTATATCCAGACGTGCTCCTGCAAAGTTCACTATTTCACTGTCGCAGGGAAAACGATCAAACCATCAAATTTGTGACCTTACAACAGTAAAATCATACTGCAAGAAATCTTACATATTGCAAATATGTAATCTAGTACCACATTTTGTGCTAAAAAGCATAATTTCAATATTAAAGATCAGAAATCAATGCATTCATCATTACTTAGCCTCAAATTAGTCCATACAGCCTGTCGCGATGAATTTGACTCTTAATTGAACAAACTGTAGTTACACTGTTAAATATCAGTAGCAAACTGTACAATCATTCGATCGTTTAAAGCTAATAGTTACTTGATCATATTATTAAGCGAATCTGACCATATTATGGTCAGAATGAAGTTAAATTACTGTATTGTAACCATTTTCAATAAAAACGATCAAATGACTGGACAGCTTAATGGAAGTATTTAACAATGTACTGAACAAATTACTTTAAACGTTTGTCACCTTACCAATTAATTATCTGTGGATATGTCAAAGATCTGCTGAAATCGTTCCCCGCTTGCTTAAATATTTATTAATTTATTCATCGTTGAAATCCCTTCAAAAATAAATTCATCAATTCAACCCCGTTTTCAGAAGCCTACATCTCAAAAGGGACATTTCTGATTTGATTACCTTTAGTATTACTGGAAAGAACACACCTTAATTAACAAGAAAACTTTTGTTTTATTTTTAAACTCTTCGTATTAGGTAAAAAAAAAAAAAAAAAAAAAAAAAAAAAAACAAGTTTCAAAACACCTGCTTTGCGTGAGGTTCACAACTATATCCTGGTACACTCAAATATTTCTTGAATGGATAAAGCTAGAATGTTGGAAAAAATGTCTACCTTATAGTAACACGACTATACCCTAGCATATGAGAGAGGTTTCAGCGTCACCTAGTGACTATATTTGGAAGTTATCGACCCTATATCGACAAATTTAAGAGATAGCAAAATAAGTGTCTGTTACAAAAGTGTAGGGTATCCTCGATTTAATATAAAATGACGTCTTACATGTTAAAACAACTTTATTAGAAGATCTAAAATGTTACTTTTCGGATAACCAATCACCAGCTTAAATACGTCACAAGTCATTACTATAAGTGTTACATTATAAGGGAAATGTATATTTTCGAGTAAAACTAACACATTTAAGCAAGGCACAATTTTTTTTTATAAGAAATTCAAGTTAATGTTCGAGGGCAACAATACGCGTGCACTAACATCCGTACATTATTTTTACATACAAGTTGCAAATGGTGGACTCATTTGCCTACTTAACTCTAATTTCTTATTAAAATAAATTGTAATTTGTTTAAATGTGTTAGTTTTGTTAAACAATATATATTTGCCTTATAATGCCACACTTCTACAAGCGATTAGCCAGTGTGATCGAAAAATTAACATTTCAGAGCTTCTAATAAAGTTATTTTTACATGTAAGACGTCCTTTCATACTAAATCGAAGATGCTCTATACTTTTTTAATTGATATTTATTCGCTATATCTCATATGTTTTGGTATAGGGTCATATATAATCACTAGGGAGCGCTGTAGCTACTCTTTTATGATAGCGCTTAATCGTTTTATTATAGGCAAAGCCGCCTATGGTGTACTTTATAGACATCTTTGGATATAGGTATATACTTGTTCCACAATTCTAGGTTTATCTGTTCAAGATATATTTGAGTGTACCAATTCTTTACTTTACCCGGATTTCGTTGCGAATCTCATGCAAAGTAGGTATTTTGAAACTTGCTTTTTTATCTTATACGGAAAAGGTAAAAAAGGAAAAAAAACATTTCTTGCCGATTAAGTTGTGTTATTTTGCAGTGATACTAATCGTAATCAAATCATAAATGTCCCCTTTGAGATATAGGCTTTTGAAAATGGAGTTGAATTTATGAATTCACATTTCAGGGGATTTCAAAGATGAATAATTTAATAAATATTTAAGCAGTCGGGAAATGACTTCAGCAGCTCTATGACATGTTCATAGGTAATGGATTGTAAAGTGACAAACTTTTAAAGTAATTTGTTCAGTAGTTATATCTATCTCATAGTAAAGGTCAAATTCAAAGCGACAGGCTGTGTGACTTAGTTTGAAGACTGGTAAGAATGAATGTATTGATTTTTAATTTTTAATAACGCAATTAAGGATTTCAGCAAAAAAAGGTTTTGCCAAATCACAGATTTGTAATATGTAAGCTTTTTTATATCATGAACTGTAAGGTGGCAAACTTCGTGATTTAATTGTTTACCTGCGACATTGAAATAGTAAACTTTGAAATAGTACAAAACTATACTACTTCTGACTCTGATAGTTTCCAGATGTCCATATTAAACCTATATGTGCGTCTTTTTTTTTAATACTATAGGGAAAAAAAAATTACGGCATATTGAACCCAAATAGGAAAGCCGTAGCCTTATTGTAGTTATATAAGTTGCTGTAATCTTGTTGTAGTAAGTTGTTCAGGAAAAAGAAAGCACATTTCGGAGGTTTCATCAAATTGTCAAATAAAGGTTGCAACAACTTTAATCCAAATTTAATTTTGGTTTAATGCACAGTTAAATTTTACCTGTGTATAGTTTATTTTTGAGTGAAAACTATTTAAATGTGTTATACAACAACTGAAACATGGGTAATTTTGCAAATTTTAATGTATTTTATCATTTTTTAAGCAGTTGGATTTTTTTTTAAATCTAAAAAAGCACAATATTGGTTAAAATAAATATCAAAATGCATAAAGTTTTAGGAACAAATTCCATAAAATGTTAAATAACCTAAGTTTTGTAAAACATATTTAAACAGCCTTCAAATATACAACCAATAAATTTAAAGACTAAATTTTATGAAAATGACAAAAAAAATCTCAGCCAAAAAAAGGGAGATGGTGGCAGTTCTTCAGGAGCAGAAAAATTGGTCTTATCTGATCATCTATTTATTCGATATTGCTTAAGTGATTTATTGAGGACTGCAGTATCAAATTCATTACCTTAATCGAACTGGTATTTTTCTTGAAATTAAAACATTTTTAAAAATATAAAATATTATTTGAATATTAGTCTAATTAAAGCTTTCTATGAGTTAATGAATTAGATTTGGGTTACTTACCACGTCCTCTTCGTAGACATATTCGTAATTTTTCTTGGCAAGATCTTTCACTTTCTCAGAAAACTCCAAATATTCGTGGGAATAGGGTTGATTAAGACTCACAATTAATAGGGACTGGTAAGCATCTTTAATTTCTAGCTTTGTGGCATGTGGTTCTGAAAAAGATATATTTATTTACTTTACCTGCATTAATTTATTCTTAACATAGATAATTATTTATGATAGAAGTCAAACCAGTACACTCAGATTGAAAGAACCAAGCTGGTACTTTTTCCAAGGCTCGATTCAAATATCCGTTCAGATTATCTTGGGATTATAAACATTTCCTTTGAAATGAGCTTTTTTGACACAAGTTGGAGCTGCCATAAATAAAAGTTTATATCTATATTAGCAGATCCTAGCATGACCCAGCCCGAATCTGCCGAAAAAAATTAAGCCCGGGCCTAGGCCTGGCTCTAGTCTAATGAGAACACTCAAAAATAAAGAAATAAATAATGAGAATACAAAAAAGATATAAATAATGATAATACAAAATAAGAAATAAATAATGAAAATAAAATAAATAATGAAAATAAAATAAATAATGAAAATAAAATAAATAATGAAAATAAAAAAAGACCACAATCCAGTCCCGGAAATGAAAATAAAAAAAGACCATGGCACGAGTCTGCAAAGAAAAAATGAACATGGGACCGGCCCCAGTCTAATGAACGAAAATTATCCCGAGATACATCGTAACAACAAAATTCCTCGATTTATGAAATTTGTAAAACGGTGCGGTGGATCAACAATTGTTACTATCGCATTTTTCGTTCTTTCGGGCAACAAAAAAATAATAATAAAATAAATAAATAAATAAAAAGAATGAAAACAAAAAAAGGGCTGGTAAAAAAGGTAAAAGGCGAAATCACTTATTTCTACTTAAAAAGAAACCCCTATGTCATAACAACAGGCTTTTTAGCGACTGGAAGTTACAATAGCAACCCAACGCGAAAACGTTTCCTTGTTCTAACTTTCTTTCCACTCTCGGATGTTTCTCACTTTCTTGTCGCATTTAAAAAGTCGAATAAATTCAGATTATTAGTATTTTTTTTTTGAACGATTTCCAAGGGGTTTTTTTTCCTTTTCATGCTTCGTTAGTAGCAAGTCTATATTGATTTTATCATTTCCCTCTATTGCATTCATTGACATAAAATATTGCTCCAACATTCGGGTGTTTATATTTCACCAATTTTGGCGCCATATCGGCAACAAATTTTTATCCAATGTAAAGCCAAGATTGTCAATATTCTGGTAATATTTCCTGCCAATGAATAATAATATTGACCAAATATTGGGCCATGATAAAGCCTATAATGGATTTCTACTAGAAAATCAACAAAGATATTCATTACATTGAATGTTTAATTTCAATGAATTCGAATCATTCACACCTGTTGAAGCACGCGCATTCGCGCAGTTATAATTTTGATATAATTGTATATTTTTATAATTTTGTTTTAGTTGTAGTTTGGCAACAAATGAATTTAATTTACTTTATGTAACTTTTGTAACCTCGTAGGAAAAGAAAAACAGAGTTTATTATTTTCCTGAACCAAACAGGTCATGTGTGTTTCTATGAAATAAATGTGTTATTACATTTGTAGTACCGGAGATATTTTTATTTTTTTAAATATTATTCTACAAGTTATTGAGTTAAACCGCCATGTAGAACTGTTATTTAAAATACACTACATATTAATGTGCAATTATGATTTTGAAAGAATTTTATCTTTTTATAATTTTGTTTTAGTAGTAGTTTGGCAACAAATGAATTTAATTTACTTTATGTAACTTTTGTAACATCGTAGGAAAAAAAACAGAGTTTATTATTTTTCTCAACCAGAGAGGTCATGTGCGTTTCTGTGAAATAAATGTGTTACATTTCTAGTACCGAAGATGTTTTTATTGTGTTAAATATTATTCTACAAATTATTGAGTTAAACCGCAATGTAAAACTGTGTTATTTAAAATACATAACAAATCAACGCGCAATTATAATTTTGAAAGAATTTTATAATTTTGTTTTAGTTGTAGTTTGGTAACAAATGAATTTAATTTACTTTACGTAACTTTTGTAACCTCGTAGCGAAAAAAAAAAACAGAGTTTATTATTTTCCTCAACCAGAGAGGTCATGTGTGTTTCTGTGAAATAAATGTGTTACATTTATAATACCGAAGATATTTTATTGTGTTAAATATTATTATAGAAATTATTGAGTTAAACCGCAATGTAGAACTGTGTTATTTAAAATACATAACATATCAACGCGCAATTATAACTTTGTAAGAATTTTATATTTTCATAATTTTGATTTAGTTGTAGTTTGGCAACAAATTAATTTAATTTACTTTATGTAACTTTTGTAACCTTGTAGGGGAAAAACAGAGTTTATTATTTTCCTCAACCAGAGAGTTCATGTGTGTTTCTGTGAAACAAATTTGTTACATTTGTAGTACCAAAGATATTTTTATTGTGTTAATAATTGTACAAATTATTGAGTTAAATCGCAATGTAGAACTGTGTTATTTAAAATACGTAACATATCAACCTGCAATTATTATTTTGAAAGAATTTTATATTTTTATAATTTTGTTTTAGTTGTAGTTTGGCAAAAAATGAATTTAATTTACTTTATGGAACTTTTGATTCCTCGTAGGAAAAAAAAACAGAGTTTATTATTTTTCTCAATCAGAGAGGTCATTTGCGTTTCTGCGAAATAAATATGTTACACTTGTAGTACCGAAGGTATTTTTAATGTGTTAAATATTATTGCACAAATTATTGAGTTAAATCGCAATATTGAACTGTGTTATTTAAAATACATAACATATCAACGAGAAAGAACAATTTAATATTTATTTCCAATCAACATTAATAATGATAAAAAAAATCTAAATTTAACTCTTGATTTGAATGTAACAACAACAAAAATCTTCTTACTTTAATTTGTCAGTGAAATATGTCTTTAATTTACGTTATTTCCACATGGAAGACATTAGATTTTTTTTTTACATTACAGACTGTCCTTTCACAACTCATAAAACAAAAATATGCTTGTTTTTCTTGTCAAGAAACAGCATGTTTGTATTTTTAGCTGTAACAACTACGCTTTTTTCTAAGAGTAGGCTTTAATGAAGTAAAGGGGAGGGCTGAAACTAAATTTAGAGCTTTTACGTGCTGTATTACTTTAGAGGATACCTTAACGAAAAGTGCCCATAATTTTTCTGGCTGTCATTTATGGCCTTCATTGTTTATCGTTGTGTTAAAAACGGTGTTTTTTTCTGTTTTTTAATTTAAAACGGTGTTTATAAGAAAGCTCTCTAAACATTTTAGTATGGGCTATAGAGTAAAGAGAATTCTGAGTCGAAAATTCAAACAAACATCTTTTTCGCCAAATTTAAGCTGCACATTGTTTTGAAATTTTCACTATATGCTTCGAAGTAAAAAATTTCCAATTAATGTGGGGTTAAAATAAATACAATATATATTTTCTTTACTTTTTCTACTGATTTATTATTTAACTTAACTTGATTTATGTGTGTATAGAAGGAATTTTTTAATCGATTTTTCATTCACTAACTGATATGCTAGAATTATGTAAATTTTGTAGACAGGTATGTTTCCGATGACAATACAACATTTTAATGTTTTCAGAACTTAATTATAAATTAATAGATTAATTTTAAGGTATTTTTACGCAGGTGATAAATCGCCAAATAATCTTCATTTTTACAACTGTTTACTAGTTACAAACAAAACAATGGAATTAGTTATGTGTAAAACCACTCTCGCCAAATTATGTTAATTGCCTATGAAACTGCAACAACGAAAAATATTAAACACTAAAGAGTAGAAAATATAAATAAAAAATAAAGAGTGTTATATATATATATGTATATATATACATATATATACAGGGTGAATCTAAACTCTTGGGCAAAACTTTAAGGGGTGATAGTACACATCAAGACAAACAATATTAAATAGGAAACTAAGGGTCCCAAATGTCTTCCGAAGGAGATAGGCGCCATTAAAGTTTAGGGTCCAAAATTTCAAATAATTATAAAGAACGGAAAAAATGGTCGATTCGTTTGCAGTTTTCGCTAAAACTATTCTTTATGTCAGTATTTTCTTAAAAATAAATTTTAAAGAAAAAGTTTAAAAAATATCGATAGAGGGCGCTTTAGACTTTGGAGTAACGAACAACTATTTTTTACCGTTATTTTTTGTTTCTGATTAAATGCTTTCAAAAGCTTAGACTTAAACTTAAATTTTGAGCTCAAAATCTAAATCGTTGGGAGTGGTTAAGTAGCGCAAACTGAACTGTTTTCAGGAGTTGAAATTTGAAGCCCCCTGAACACAGTTCAGTTATTCCCGATCTTGGTGTCGTAGACCAGGCAGAAACTACTACCCCCTACACGTAAAATAAACGATAGAGGGATGACAAAATTAAATAAAAAAATTATTTAAAAAATAAATTTTTAAGATAAAGTTCAAAAATGCCGATAGAGGACGTTTTAGACTTTGGAGTAATGAACAACTATTTTTTACCGTCGACTCCGACCTGGTTGCGAGGATTGCCGTCGTAGCAGGCGATATCTGGGAGATTCCCGGGGTATTCACTAATATTCGCAACTCCCTCCGCCGGCGGTGTGAGACCTGCATCGTTGCTGGTTCTTTCGAGCAGTTTTTGTGATTCCTCACGAACATCATGCGTGTACCATTATCTACGTGTCAACCTTCATTCATATTGCGCACTACATGCATACATCAAATTGTTTCTTTTTATTTTGCGCGGAGAAATTGCACATGTCTGTTATGAATAAATTTTCTATTTAATTTTGTCATTACTCTATCGTTTATTTTACATGTAGCGGGTAGTAGTTTCTGCCTGGATTAATTTTAACACAATTATTCAAATTGGAAAAGAAATCATATGAGTTGTAATTTTCCAACTGCACGAAAAATGCCCGGGCCAGTATTCGAACCTGCTGAAGGTGCCATGCTCTACCGACTGAGCTATCCCGGTTGAATCTGGATGAATTATGCCCGCCAAATTCAACCGGGATACCTCAATTTGTAGAACATGGCAGCTTCAAGAGGTCCCAGGTTCGAATCCTGGCCCGGAAATCTTTCGTCCAGTTGGAAAATTACAACTCATATTGTTTCTGCCTGGTCTACGACACCAAGATTGGGAATAACTGAACTGAGTTCAGGAGTGGTGGGGGGGAGAGGGAGGTGTTTCAAATTTCAACTCCTGAACGCAGTCCAGTTTGCGCTACTTAATCACTCCCAACGATTCAGATTTTGAGCTCAAAATTAAAGTTTAAGTCTAAGCTTTTGAAAGCATTTAATGAAATACAAAAAATAACGGTAAAAAATAGTTTTTCGTTACTGCAAAGTCTAATGCGCCCTCTATCGACATTTTTTGAAATTTATCTTTAAAATTTATTTTTAAGAAAATACTGACATAAAGAATAGTTTTAGCGAAAACCGCAAACGAATGGACCCATTTTTCCGTTTTTTATAATCATTTGAAATTTTGGACCCTAAACTTTAATGGCGCCTATCTCCTTCTGAAGACGTTTGGGACCCTTAGTTTCCTATTTAATATTGTTTGTCTTGATGTGTACTATCACCCCTTAAAATTTTTCCCAAGAGTTTAGATTCGCCCTGTATGTTACGGTCAATATGATTAATCTGGCCATTATTAATAATAATCGGTTATTATTAATAATGACTGGACATTAAGGCCGGTTATTATTAATAATGATCGGATTAATCATATAGACCGTAACATATATATATATATATTTAAATACTCTTTTATCATTTAATAGTTTAATATTATTAAATTATGATCATACGCTGACAAAACAATTTAGGAATCCTGAAAAGATACTTTAAATTATGGATTTTGTTTCTTTCCTGCTGCGATATTTTAAAAAAGAAACAGAGCAAAAATTATATATTTTTTAA
The DNA here is from genome assembly GCA_963931845.1 of Maratus michaelseni. Taxonomy (NCBI): domain Eukaryota; kingdom Metazoa; phylum Arthropoda; class Arachnida; order Araneae; family Salticidae; genus Maratus; species Maratus michaelseni. The sequence goes on along the minus strand of OZ007587.1, from coordinate 302,450,812 downwards.
ATAAATTCACTAGTTCACGATTAGTTATCAAACCTAAATCAAAGCTTTGAATTTTCAATAATCGGGAGCCTCACGCCAAATTAACGTATTGTAATGGAAATTTTATGGAACTACATAAATTACAGTCATGAAATTAAGTGTGATTTTTAAAATAAACATTGAATGCTTATAAAAGAGGTTTTTTTTAACTATTTTATTTTAAATTACCTTTATTTTAAATTATCTGAAAAATCCTTGCTTAGTAGGTACCTACGTAACAAAAGTAACCTATGATCCAAACCGTGGCAACAATTTAGCGGATTTGTTTTATTCAAAAACCTACCACTATTTTCGAATAGCAATATTCGCCTTATTGAATCTGATTGAAAATTGTGTTAGTTATATGAATAAAATAAATTTTTAAATTGCCAACATTGACTCCAAATTTCATGGTTTAAGAACTAGTGGTTGAAGCTCCGTGTTAGTAAGTTTTTTATAGTGTAAAAAAGAAAGAAAAAACTGAATGGGCATGATTTTAGTTTCATATTAGTATAATTTTAGACTTCATATTAACCTGCTTTCTGTACTTACACATACTGATACTCTTTTGTTTTATTGAGAAATGTTTGAAAATTTCCGTTTTATTACCAATATGACGTCATATAAATATTTTTTCAATTGGTGAAACTTTTTATTTCATTTTCATTTTTCACCTGGAAATCTTTCAATAGAAAATTAATTATTGTAAAAAGAATTTTATTGTGGACTTTTAACTGTTGGCAACTGCTATAACGAAAAAATTTTAAATTTAATTAGGAAAAGGCTGTTAGATTTTTGGTTTTTGATCTCTCTATATTAAATTAATACGATTTTTTTAAATTTTATAATTTTCAGCTTCATAGTAGGTATTCGCTGTAAGTACACAAAATTTCCAGTCTGTAAGTTATACAATTTCTGAGAACCGGCTCTGTGACGGACAGACAACGAAGCGGGACTAGTAGGTTTTCGTGAGATGAACATAACCCTAAAAAACTGAATTGGCATAATTTTACTCCTTAGAAAGTAATAATTTCAATTCAAAATGTTATGATCTTCTGTGTCATTTTGAAAAATACCTTGGTTTAATATAAGAGAAAAATAAGGTAGGTATTTTATTACATCTGCAAGTTTTCACCTCCCCCCCCCCACCCACACACACACACTAGTTATGTTTATTGGATGAACTATGGGCCGACATAAAAAAACAAATTTTAAATTTGACGCAAAAAATATCAGTAAAACTTTACATAGACATTCTTCTCCTACCAAAATTGAAACCTCAAACTTCAGTTTGATTATAGAATTACATATTACACAATAAAAATACGAAATTCGAACATATTTAAGTGATATATATTTTAGCATGCTTTATCTTCAATTCTAAATGACACCACAATTATGCAATGACACGAAAATAAATGAAATACATTCTGTAATATTCCTCATTACCATCTAATTATCGCTTGCTATATGTCAAAATTACAAGATAATCTATTTTTTTCTCGATCATGTTTCAGATCCTCAAGAGACCAAAATTATGATGAACGTGAGAGATAATTCCTTGTGATTATGATTTTGCACAAATTACATCAGGAGCTGATTATTCTAAGTGCACGCATTATGTCATACTTATGATGAATTATTCCTAAACGTTAATAGCTGCTTCTTTATGATTTGATTGTAAACTGACGCTTATTCACTCGGCTGCATTTGAAAATTATATCGATTGTCCGAAAAGTATGAAATAAATTGATTAATTCTTCTTTAACAAAAACTGTTTTAATAGAAATAGTTAATAGTTTTAACTGTTGTTCTAATTGTAACGGGCGAGAGCACCCCCCCCCTCCACCCCAAATTTGAGTGTAGGGGGGTCATACACATAAATACCCCATCCTTTTGCACTTTTGCCCCCCCCCCCCCTACAAAAAATCCCTAAAACTTCCCAGAAAATCGCCAAATTCCCTTCAAATAGCCCCTTTCTCACAAATTTAGAGTGGGGGGGGGGGGTAAATCTCGCCCTTGGTTGACTACATCCATGATAAAAATTACTAGACATTTATAAGTTATTACTAGATATAATGTAAATTTATTTAATTGTAGACATATAATAAAAATTGGGAAAATTGGAAAAAAACGGTAAATTGGATTTTTTTGCCGGTTTTTTTTTCAAAATTTCGACCGCCCCTGCGGCGCTAATAGAAATAATTTCACCATAATGAAATTTTATTGGAACATTACTAACATCTTGATGTAGCTGTTGCATTCTATTAGAAATTGTATTGCTATGGTTGAATAATTTAATTTTTTATTATTATTTTTTTTTTTTTTTTGAAAAAAACATTTTTTGCGATTTTTTGAAACTTTGCCCCTCCCCGCACCCCACCCCCCACTGCGGCGGCAAAAGATATTAATCATTTGGTGTAATATTTTGCGAATTTATTCCTTATTACGAATGGCAACTTTCCCTCACTGTTATGTTTCGATTATATAAATTTTTGTTTTTTTCGACCCACCCTAATATACAATGATATTTTAAAAATGATTTATTAGCCGAAGATTGTAAGCAGAGATGTTGGGCCCGACATTGGTTATCAGAGAAGTGATTTGCCAGGGATCCGCGCACGACATTGCGCCGGCCCTGTATAGATGTGTGCAAATAAAATACTTGAAAGGAACTTCTTGGGTCTTTTAAATAATGCATTGCTGTCTCTCTTGGTAATTTAGTCACTATTTCGTACAGCCCTTTTTGTTTTCTTTGGAGCCCTTTTAGAAGTACGAGCTCGTATTATTCAGGCAGAAAAGTAGAAAATACATTCAAGGTTAAAGAAACAAAATGGCGGAAATTGTTAGTACGTCTTCTTTCGTAAAAGCAATATCAATTCAAATACTGATAATAAAACATCATGACTTGAGCAGCATTCATTTCCTGGGTGATAACATAAGAATTGGAATAATGGCATCAGAGAAAGTATCGGGGGGTATAGCTCAGTGGTAGAGCATTCGACTGCAGATCGAGAGGTCCCCGGTTCAAACCCGGGTAGCCAATTATAGAATTTTTTAAACAAAAATAAATAATCAAAATAAACAGTATATAGAGAAATATACTTTCATACTTGTATTTATAGGTTCAATATTGTCTAAAATCTGACGCGACCGGATTTGAACCATTTGTTTCTTTCGGAAAAGGAAAAAATCAATAGAGATAAGTATACTTAATTTTTGTGTTATAGTTCCATTATCATTCAAAAACTGCCGCGTACGATGGAGTCAATAATTAGCATGGTTTTAAAACAACGTTTTCATACTTTAAAAACAAAGTTTTTATATTTACAAAACTTGCATCAAAATAAAATTCAAAATTTGCAAAAATGCACTAAAATGCACAAAGATGTCCAAAAAAATCTACAATTGTTACAATGAGTGAAATAATAAGCATTTGTTTTGTGAATAGGTCTTGAATTTGTGTAATTTTTATATTAAATGCGATGAACGCTTATTCTTAAAATTCCTGCGGAATTTGAGGCTAAAACACTAATTATTCTGATTCTTTCTTCTTTCTTTACATATTGTATCATTTTGGAACTCAAACACTTGTTGCACATACATTTCCCCCGCATTTCCGATGTCAGCACCTGCTACACTGAAAATGTTTTTAAAATTGCATACGACGGCATTAAATGCATTCCTATGGGACGTCGTCGTGTGCCTTCCAAATATTTTTTTTCCTAAATTTCGGTTAGCAGAAATTACAGTTCATTTCAATAAAGGTTGAGATATTCGACAATTAATCACGACGAAACTATTGTTCTTAATTGCATCAAATTTCAAATATATGAAAGGCTCGGATGTAAAAAACATGGTCACTAATAAAGTGCAAGGTACGATGCATTCAAGATTCAATTTTTCTAAAAAAAAAACTGTAAACATAACTATTGTGATTACAACCTCTAAAACAACTAATTTGCTAACACTGCACTTAAAAGAAAAAAAAAAAAAAAAAAAAAATTAGAAGATGCAACAAAACCACGAGTGAAAATATACAAAAACCTCTTCGGAGTTACCCACGATTCCGGAAATGTTTCTTTATTTTTAGCATCATAAATCATTATATTTTCGAGATTCAAAAAAGTATTTGTAAAATCAAAGTTTCTTTTGCTGCCACTGATTTTCAGAAACATTTCCTAGTAGTTTTTATAGTGCATTAATCAGTTTTTTCAACCTGAATTATAGGTTTTCCGGGTGCTATCAATTCGCAGGTAAACATTTCCATATTCAATAACAATGGTTTATATGATAAATTAACAACATTAAAATTAAAATTAAAATTAATATATATATATACATATATATTTTACTCCAGATATATAAATTCAGTTACGCAGCTGTAAATGTTTGCGTGAAATTTTGTAGCTTCCTAATAACTGATATTCCGGTTTGCGAAAACTGTTTAGTACACTATAAAAACTAAAACGCTTCCGAAAACCAGTGGCAGCAAAATAAACCTTGTTTTGTAAATGCTTTTTTAAATCTCGAAATTATATTAGTTTCTAAGATTTCTAAAGATAAAGAACGCATTTCGGAACCTGGGATAACTCAGAAGATCTTAAAGTATATTTTAATGGTATAAAGTATATTTCATGTATATTATAATAAAGTATATTAAGTAAAAATAAAGTATATTAAGTAAAGTATTGTAATAAATTATATTTCATGGTTACATTATTTTTTCGTAAATTAAGCAACATTTGTCTTTTTTTACACTATGTGACCTTTGGCTAACTTATGTACAACATTTATTGTCTGATAGATTTGATTTTATTGGACTTAAGTGCAAAGAATCTTAGTTATTAAAATTCGTATCTAAAATTTATCTTTTATTAAAATGGCATATACTGAGTTTTTTATATTAAAAAAATTTTCAGGTTGCAGTTCAAACTTTCAGAAAATTTTTACGCGAGAATAAGAATTTTTTTTTTTTAAATGCCAGTTAACATGTCTTGCATCCATGCTCCACACCCATACCCTTCATACATGCAACAATATAAAAAAAAAAAAAAAAAAAAAACTTAAACAAAGAATAAATATTAGTTACTAGCAGATCCGCCCGGCTTTGCCCGGTCCCGTCAAAAAGTAATACAAAACGCGAAATCACTCTGAAAATCGCTGCACGAAATCCTTCCTCTGTTAACTCTTTGGTTTTCGGAAATTAAATAGAGATATTTACCCGAAGCGGAAGTAAATTTAATACCACCTCCTCAAATGTCTGGATCATTTGATTCAAAACGGGTCAGTGTTTGGTCAAAATATTTTTAAAAATTACCGTCGGATTTTCACAAAATTTGCATTTTCGGAATCAGAAACATAAACTGTGAGTTTCGATTCAAATAATGCAATACTTTCCTTAATACTCGAGTATGATTGAAAATGAAACTTTTTAATTTTCTGGTATTATCAAATCGGTAACTTTCTTTTGCGGTTTCAATAAAAATAGCCCTTTTTGTCGCACGCGCAAGAAAATCTTTTAGTTCCACCGCCAGGGGATGCATTTTGTTCTAATCAAATTATCCCACACGTATCTCCGCTGCAAAATCTTTTACTTCCATATTCTACCACCAGGTGGAGCATTCTGCTCTAAATAAACCTATTTCCAAACGAAACTCCGGCACTCGTTCCAGCTGCTTACAGGTGAAAAATCTGTTAGTTCCACTTTCCACCGCCAGAGAGTACCAAATTTGTCTTAAATAATTAGCTATATCTTAATTATAGTTCATGTTAAGTTGAATGAACCGATTCCCGTTGAAATCGTCTCACAGAACCCGAGAAAATAAATCACCCCCTGGATATTAATATTCATAAATGGCCGTAACCAAGGGCTGGAAAAATGATAACGATATTTATTTAGTACCTGGGAGACCTCGGAAGAATACCAGAAGAGATTTTATTTGAATCGGACCAACTTTAAATGCAAAATCTAAACAAACATCTTTCCGATCGAAACTCCGGCACGTGTCCCTGCTGCCTATGACACCGTATTGCAGGTGTAATTCCAATTTCTATCTCAGGTGGCGCTAAATCTGCATCTTAATTAGTTATCTATACCTTAATTAGTTCATGTTAAGTTGAATGAACTAATTCTCATTGAAATTGGGCCCATAAAACCCGAGAAAATACCCCTCCCTAGTCATTAATGTTCAGAAATAGTGGGCAAAAAAAATTATACCGAAGCTTATCTAGTATCGGGAGACCTGAGAAAGGTTTCATTTGAATCGGATTAATAATTAAATAGTTCTGACTTTCGAGGCAGGAGGGGAAGGAGGGAGTTTCGATCAGAGCATTAACGCGATATTTAAACTACAACCGAACACTTACCCCCAGAAAATTTAACCAAAGACGTTAAAAAATTAGGAATTATCATTAACTTTCTAAACAGAAACAAAATGACTTTTTTTTTTTTTTACATACAAAAACATTAAGTTACCGTTGTTGATTTCTGAAATCAAATACATAAATGACGCATACATGAGAAAACTCTAAAAATCGCATAAAACAAATCACAAAAATTCACAACTCGCTGTTCAAATTGCAATCAGCTGACGACGTTTTCATCTGCCAATCACAACTGCCCGGTTGACTTCCAGTTGTGCCCATAAGTCTATCAGCTACCAATCACAACTGCCCTCCAGTGATCTATCACTTGTAGTGGGCGATTTGTGACATCATTTGAAACAAAAAACGCTGCAAAACATGAAAAAAATGTTTAAAAACGCATAAAAAAGGAAATTAAAAGAAAAAATCTAATTAAAAAAATCGGTATAATAAATAATCCGCCCTTCCCTCTTAAAATTATGATTTTTTATCTGTAAAGAATTATCAACTTTCTCCAAGCTAAAAAGAGTTTTAAAAAAATTACAATTCTGAGAGTATCTGAAGCTGAAATGGAAGCAAGCCACCGAACCAATCAAGCATTCTGGGCAAAATTACTTAGTGTCAAAGGAAAAAAAATCAAAAAAATCAAAAATTTCTGTACGAATTTCGCATAAACTTTATTGAAAAGGGGATAAAATGTACTATATTGGGCTAAAAGATTGGAAACGGATTCCGGTTACTAATGTGGGTAAATCGCAGCGAAACGTCAAAAAACACCAAATGTCGCATTTTTAAAATCATGATTTTTTTATATGTAAAGAATTATCAACTTTCTCTAAGCTAAAAAGAGAAAAACTAGTCGTTGGGGGACACCGTAATACTTACCCATCATGGATATGCATAATGTAAAATATTAAAATAAAAATGTGTAAACTACTTATAAAGTGCATTGCAATTCGAATAAAATCGTGGCTTGATGACGTCATAAACTTTAAAGGCTCGATTACTGAATTGCTTGAAAGAAACATTCTTATAACTCCAAAAATAATAATCCTATTAACTAGCGGTTTATTGCATCTGATTAAGCGTCGAATTTCCAATTAAAATATATCTTTGAAGTGAAATTTGGATGAAATACAGGGTCATGAAAAATCGAAGAGTGTGGAAAATAGGATTCCAAATATCTCGGCAACTAATTATCCGATCGACTTCATGCTTTATGCAAAATTTATGTTTTTTTATTGTCTTTTATATTCATTTCTTAAAATAAACAATTTCGAAAATTTTTATATACCTTTCATCAGAACGAATATTTCGAGAGTCCGAAAAAAATTGTTCCGGTTAATCGAGGTTATTGAAATTAAATAGGCTTCTTCCCATTATTACATACTAAGTACATACCAAATTGCAAGTCTCTATCTCAATTTTTTCGGGAGATAGAGCGTTTACAGGCACACAGACACACACACAGACACACACACAGACACACACACAGACACACAGACGGACGGCAAAAAATTTTTTCTAAAAATATGTTTTTCGGAATCTCCAGTGTCTGAAACGTGTAAATCCGTCAAAAAAAAATTTCGATTTTCAAAACGATTACAAGACTTACCCTATACTACGTATGATGGGTAAGTAAAAATGACGATTCTGAGCTTATCTGAGGCTGAAATGGAAGCGCAACCACCTAACCAATCAAGCATTCTGGCAAAATTTCTTAGTGTCAAAGGAAAAAATTCGCCAAAAATTCAAAAATCTCTGTACGAATTTCGCATAAACTTTATTGAAAAGAAGATAAAATTTATTATATTGGACTAAATGATTGGAACCGGATTCTTGTTACTAATGTGGAAAAATCGCAGCAAAACGTGAAAAAACACTAAAAATCGCATTAAAAATTACATTTAAAAAAATATATTCAAAAATTCCAAAATCTGGCTTCGAGGTGCAAAACTACATGCATAGTACCTTCCCACCAAATTTTGTAGCTCTGCGTGCAGCGGTCTCTTCAGAACACAACCGAGAAACAGACACACACACACACACACACGCACACACAAACTTCCTTCTTTATTATAGTTGGAGATTCTTCGCACTTCAAATTTTTTAAACTAAAATCTCCATACTCCAAAGAATGACATATATGCATATCGATGTGTGGAAACGCGTGCAATTTTTTTGTATTGCAATATAAACGTACAAATTTACTATTCCAAAGGTAGATAATCAAAAACTGAGAAAATATGGCTCACAAACTTTTTTGTATTTGATACATAAGCGTTGACAGAAATTCTGGCAATTAGGCTTACAAGTCCCCTAAGTGCCGAAATATGCATATGTAATTACTTTAAATCTCAAAATGCAAAGATGGGAAATCTTTTAATGTGAGCCTGCCAAAATTTCACAAAATATATCTATCACTATTGTAACGTGTACCAAACATTCACATAAAAAATATTGTAGTATAACACTGCTTATAAGAAACACTGGTTAATAGAATCAGTCGTTTTAGTGCAAGAAGAAAAATTAAAATGCGATTTCCACAATACATTGGAATCAGTGATTAATTTAATGAAATTTTGATTCGGAAATAAGATTCATTATAAATGCATATTTGTGCGTAAGGCAAACAATTTTTTTGTTTATTTTACTACTTTTCAACTTAGCTTTAATGCAACATCCACCATATTCATAATCCAAGCTGCATAAAAAAATTATTGATAATTTATTAATAATATTTTTTTTTTAGTTATACGCTCGGTGGATAATGCTTTATATCTGTTTCTATTTTTTAAAACATGCATAGTTGGATCTAGTTGTCATTTTACTGCTGTGACTCTCTAATGAAGAAATAAAGCTTTGAAATTCATATAGAAAGGGAACTAGTTAAATGACTGAATTCACGCGAAAAGAAAATTTCTTCGTGTGTTACTTCATTCTAAAATTATTATTTTATTTGTCAAGCTGTGAACATGTTAAACAAAATTTTATTTATTGCAATTAAAAGAAAATAATTTCTGTCTATATAATGATTAAGAATTTTAAAGTTTTCGCGCGCTAATAGAAATTGTTGTCCTGAGACAATTGTTTTTGGTTATTTATTCATCACTAAAAAATGTCATTTAACCCTTTGGCTACTAATTTAATTTTCCTGTGAAATTCATGTAAGTGACAGAGCATGTATTATATTTCTCTTGATATTCGTCTTTCGAATTGTTCGCATAATCTAGGTGCTTTTCATGAAGTGTCCTTTCTATATTTTATTCGCTGTCAAATAAGTCGGGACTTAAATCATGAGTTTTCTGCATTTTAAAATTGCTGGTGTTGAGAAGAACATAACGAATCGTTAATAATCAAAGAGTTAACATTTTCAGAAAATCGTCAAAATGAGTCAGAAAATCGTCTTCTTTAAAGTGTTTCGAGATTTCATATGCTTAATCCATATTTCGAATAATTACCTTTAAGAAGTCTCTACTTGAATGTTTCAACTTTATGAAAGTGCGACTAAATGTAATATGTATTATTTTAATCACAAGTTTTACCTTTCTTTAACTTTTGCGAGAGCGTTTTTACATTTTCGAAAATGGTATATGTTTGCATTAGAAAAGATCAGCTAGAAAACATCACAAAGAAATTGAAGAATACGATTTTTGGCAATGCAATAGAACAATCAGATTCTATATTAAAATATCACCATAGATTATATTCTTTCGTAGATGAAATTAAAGCACCTGAATCCTGATAAATCCTGAATTATGATCTGCTCACTGCATGTCAATTTTTAGGAGGGGGATGATAAAGTATGCAAAAATGGGCTGGCGCTGTTTTATGTGGTTTATAAGTTGGAGCATTCGAAAGCAGTGAGTGAATCACGTGTCTGTAAAATAAAGCATATACCGCACATATTGCCATAAAGTAGAGGCATTATTTTAATAATCACTAAAGTTTTCTGGATAGATTTATTCGTTCATGGACTTTACTGAATAACATACATATGCATATTATGACGGCACCAAATATCTAGTTGGCCTGTTTTTCACAAACGGGGAAATTAAGTTTTATGTATATATATTTAGGAACATGAGTATCATGAGTCAAAAATTCAAATTCATAGTATCACAATACTTTTCTGTTAAAATTAAAATCTCTATGAATACATACCGTTCATATAAAATAGTTTAAATTATTAAAAACTACTTATATAAAAATCTTTGCTTTAGAAGAAAAAAATACTGGTACAGTGGAACTTTCCTTTAACGAAGTCCCTATTTAACGAAGTTTTCTACTTAACGAAATTTTTTGCAAAACTTTGACTTTGAACACCATTAGCATGTAAATTACCCTCCATATTACGAAAAATATATTCTATATAACGAAGTTTATTCCACTAATGTACGTGTACAGAATTCAAACTAAACGATTGCTGTTGCGAAGGATATGCGAATTTATTTCAGTGGATTCGATTGTATGAAAATGAATACATTAAAATAATTTCCATTCTGCCTGGTGCTAAATAAAACAATTTTTTTTCACACTCAGAAAAACACTTGTTATCACTATTCTCCCACGCCGAGACTCCAACACTGACAGTTGGGGGAAGTCAAAACCCCTTTTTTACCTGACGATGAGATGTCGCAATGGCGTCAGATGCATTGAAACAAAAAATATTTATTAGAGACAGACAGTTACCATTCTGACCTTCCACTGCTGATAGACAATTGCTTTGTACATCCACAAGAACGTGCTTCAAAATACAAATCGAAGAACATCAAAATTATTTTTGTTCCTGCCAATACAGCTAACTTCAGCCATTAGTCTAAGGAATAATAAAAAATCTTGAAATATATTATCGAAAACAGAAAAAAGACGATGTAGTGAAAACATTAGTTTGAGATTCTGTGTATCAGAGCTGATGAAAGCTTGGGCCAAAGCTTGGGAATGTGACGTGATTTCATCGACCGTACATAACTGTTTTGTAAAAGACGGCTTCATAATTAAAACTGAATCAAATGCTTCTGAATCCAACACCTGTTTGTCATATCTGAAGGGAAAATTTCATGATTTTAAGTTGATTTCTATTTAACGAATTTTCTTCATAACGAAGTTTTTAAGTGTAACGATGAGACTTCGTTAAATGGAAGTTCCACTGTAATTCAAAAATTCTGGAATATGATTACTATACCGTTACTTCATCTGTTTTTAGGGGCGTTCGTAATTATATAAATACGTAGCACCTATTGTCGTCGTCTGGTCCGTCCGTCTGTCTGTCTGTTTGTCCGGACGTCCGCATATAACAACGCAAAAACTACCCAATGGTTTGAAATTTAAGATGTATTGTCTTTGCAAAATTTTGCCGAGACATTTCAAATTTTATGAAAATCGAATCAAAACTTTAGAAGATATTAATAAAAACATTTATTAAGAAATTTGAATTTAAAAAAAAATAGGTGCTTTCTTGTTACAGGAGCTTCCGAGGTTTAATCGTCAAGCGACCGAGATACTTATTTTATTACAGAAATTAATCTGCAGACGATATAATTCATTTCACAGAATTAAAAATCATCAAGATCTGAATATTTATATAACTAGCTATAGTACGTACGCACCTCATTTGTCACGTTTGACGTACAATTTCCAACTTGTTTTTTTTTTCACTTCATTTCATTTTACACAATTTCTGTTTGTATAAGGGTGTTTAAAAATACTTTTCGATTATATCAAAATACCTTTATCAGAAATCCCTTTATCTTCTGAAGAAAAAAATGCAGATGCGATTTTTGATATTTCTGGGACATGTTTACTACATGATTGCATTCTTAATTTTCATTTACATAATTTATATTTTAAGAATTATTTGTTTGTATCAGGGATCAGTTAGCACAGAGTACAAGAAATGAAAAAAATACTTATCATGGCAGAACAAGCATATTATTTATTAAAATATCACCATGGATTATCTTAATTTGTAAGTCAAAGTAAAGCAAGAATCATGATAACCTCTGAATTACGATCTCCTCAGTGCCTGTCAAAATTTATTTGGTATGATAAAGTATGCAAAAGTGGTAAGGCGTGGTTTTATGAACCTTATGTATTCTAAAGCAGTAAGTTATGGATGTCTGTAAGAGAAAACATACAGCTCCCATATTGCAATAAAGTGTATGCATTAGTTTATTAATACTCAAACTTTGTTAGACTGATTTATTAGTTAGTAAGCTTTACTGAATAACATATATATGCATATCATGATGGCGCCAAACATCTGTTGTTCTTTTTTATATTGTTTAAAGGGAAAACTTATGCTACATATTTTTAGAAGAATGCGTATCATTAATTTGAAATTAAAATTTCTGACAACACTGTTGTTTGCTGCTGAAATCAAATTTCTGAAACACATTTACCCTTATTTAAAATGTTTTAAATTGTTAAAAACCTTTAAAAAAAAATTTCTTAAAAACACATATATAGGTACTGTTGAAATATCACTAATAAATCATAGCTTAATCATACTTTGCGCTTAATTTTCATTAGCATAATTTATGTTTGCATTAGGATTATTTGAAAATAATTTTAAATTATCACAATATATTTATCAAACATCTCTTTACAAGAGGAAAGACGTAAATGCATAATAAATCAAAAGTATAGATGCAATTCGATTCTTCTGGAATATAATTACTACATCATTGTAATCTTATTCTGCACGTAATTTTTATTTATTTATGTTTGTATTAGAATTATTATTGTATTAGAATTCAGTTAGAATGTAGTATAAGAAATACAAAAATACTTATTATGACAAAGTAACAGAACAAGCATTATATTTATTAAAATATCACCATGGATTTATATTTTTTTACAAGTCAAATTAAGGCTGGAATAATGATAACCACTGAATTACGGCATAGTCAGTGCTTGTCGAAATTTGTTTTAGATTATAAACTACGAGCAGGGAAGACCGAGCTATCCACGGTCAAAATTAAATTTGAGTTCAAGTATCATGACCCATGACCAAAATGACCCACTAATTGAATTTTCTCGAGTATGTGACTTAGCCCAACAGTCTTCTCGTGCCCGAAAACCATAGGATGCAAAATTTAGTGTAAATTGTCTGAGCCGTTTTTAAGATAAAATAGATTGACCCATAATGACCCATGACCAAAATGACCCACTAATTGAAATTTCTCGAACATGTGACCTAGCCTAATAGTCTTCTTGTTCCCTAAACCTGTAGGGTGCTAAATTTATTTCAAATCCTCTGAACCGTTTTTAAGATAAAATAGCTTGACCCATGATGACCCATGACCAAAATGACCCACTAATTGAATTTTCTCGAACATGTGACCTAGCCCAACAGTCTTCTCGTACTCGAAAACCATTGGATGCAAAATTTAGTGTAAATTGAGCCGCTTTTCCGATCTTGACCCACAATGACCCGAAATGACCCACTAATCGAATTTTCTCGAACATGTGACCTAGCCCAATGATTTTCGCGTGCCCGAAACTCGTAGGATACAAAATTTAATCAAAATCGTTAGAGCCGTTTTTTAGATAAAATTAATTTGACCCGCGTTGAATCCAAAAATGACCCACTAATCGAAAGTTATCGAACATGTGACCTAGCCCAACAGTCTTCTCGTGCCCGAAAACCATTGGATGCAAAATTTAGTGTGAATTGAGCTGCTTTTTAGATCTTGACCCACAATAACCCAGAAATGACCCACTAATCGAATTTTCTCGGACATGTGACCTAGCCCAATGATTTTATCGTGCTCGAAACTCGTAGGACACAAAATTTAATCAAAATCGTTAGAGCCGTTTTTTAGATAAAATTAATTTGACCCTCGTTGACCCAAAAATGATCCACTAATCGAAAGTTCTCGAACATGTGACCCAGCCCAATAGTCTTATCGTGCTCGAAAACCGTTGGATGCAAAATTTAGTGTAATTTAAGCCGCTTTTTAGATCTTGACCCACAATGACCCAGAAATGACCCACTAATCGAATTTTCTCGGACATGTGACCTAACCCTATGATTTTATCGTGCTCGAAACTCGTAGGACACAAAATTTAATCAAAATCGTTAGAGCCGTTTTTTAGATAAAATTAATTTGACCCGCGTTGACCCAAAAATGACCCACTAATCGAAAGTTCTCGAACATGTGACCCAGCCCAATAGTCTTCTCGTTCCCGAAAATGGTCGGATACAAAATTTCGTCAAAATCGTTTGAACCGTTTTTTAGATACAATTAGCTAGACCATGACCCAAAATGACCCACTAATCGAATTTTTCGAACATGTGACCTAGCCCACTGGTTTTCTGGTGCCCCAAAACGGTAGGATACGAAATTTTGTCAAAATCGTTAGAGCCGTTTTTAAGATAAAATTTGCATATATAACCACACACAAGATTTGCTCGTATTAGAATATATGATTCAAAAGTGGACAGGCTTTGTTTTATAAGGCTTATGTGTTGAAGTGATCGAAAGCAGTACACTGTTAAAAATAATCTGAAATTCACGGGTTTTTTTTCCTGAATTTCACAGAAAAAGTCCCTTTTCACGACAGAAGGGCATTTTCCGTTAAAAAACAGAAAAATTCTTCATATTTCCTGAAAACAACGGAACAGAAGGAGAAGAAAGTGGCCAACGGAGATATTCCGTTATCTGCTGCATATTTATTTCCAATGTTTAAAAAACTAACATGTTGCAGCACAGAAAAACTAAAAATTCAATAAATTAAAAATTCGAGTTTATTTAAAAGAACAAAATAGTTCTTTCGAATTTAAAAAGCAACAATTAATTTTCCCATGCTTTTAAAATTATTAGCAATTTATTTTTTAAAGTTACAAAAAAATATTCACACTTAAAATATATTCTAAACAAATAGCTTAGTATATATATATATATATATATATATATATATATATATATATATATATATATATATATATATATATATAATAGTTAAATTAAGTGAAAAAAAATCGATTTTACGCAAAAAAGCAACAAACAAAAATAATGCTTCCGAATAAAAAAAAAATAACAAATAACTTTCTCATTCCTTTGCTATTATTCGTAATTTGCTTTTTAAAGTTATAAAAGACACTCTCAATGAAAATATATTCTAACAGAACACATTTAAAAATATATATAATAGTTGAAAAAAAATCGATTTTCTCAAAAAAGCAAACATACTTTATCGAATTTAATTCAAAATATAATATTCATATTTTGCATCTAACAATCAAATTAGGAATTAATATAATTCATGTTTCAATCCTCTATTAATACTAAATTTTTCAATCATAATCTTATAACAAACTATCCCCCCACTTAATTTCAAAGTTGCTAGGTTTCTAAACCCCAGATTGTTTAAGTTCCAAGCACCGATTTGAAGAAATCCCCTATGATCCTTTCAAACTCCTATTCTAGCAAGGGCCCGCTGGTCTTGAGGTAAAACACTCGGCTCGTGTCGCTGTCATCCCTAGTTCGAACCCCAAGGGCAGCCAGGAAATCTGTACCAGTGAGTATTTAATATTAAAATATTAAGTTAAGTACTCCTGTTATAGTCAACAGATGGCAGCACAAACAGATCGAGAATTTTTTTTTTTTTTTTTTTTTTTAAACCGAGGTCATTCATAACAGAAAGTTACCGTTTCTTCAATCTTTCAAAGCGGAAAGTCTACTAACGGAACGGAAAAAGTCCGGCAACTTCGCTGCCAGTACTTTTCCCGTGAATTAACGGATTTATTTTTAACAGTGTAAGTGAAGTAATTGCGTGCGTGTAAAAGAGAGCATAGGTGAAGATGGTGGACTATAGCCATTTCTGAAGTTTTTTTTTTTTTTTTTTTTTTTTTTCGGAAATTTACAGATCAATATCTAGATGCAAAATTTCCTTAATATACCTTAGTTCCGTATCTTCATTTATTAATTTTCTCAAAACTCAAGTCTTAATAGTTTTGAAAGAAAAACTACTTTTTAAGGATTAAAAATTTAACCCACGGTATCCCGTGTTTGAGGAACAATGCACTATGGTTGGTGAAAGGTAAATTGCAATAGCAATGCCAGGTTAAAAAACAAAGTACTTTATTAGAAATATCTAGCCAATTTTTTTTTCAGAATATTCATTAACACAGAATACGATAATTGGTTGACTTCTTGTGTATAAAAACATGTACAAGAACATGAGCAAAGTGACATTATACGCATAAATATATTCAAAGAGATTTTACTTAGCTATTTAATTTTAACTAAAAATTATTTACCATGTTTTAAACACTATGTAAATACGATAGTAACGATATTTCTGTTTCAACAATCTAATGGATTTAGCAATAGTCTACTTAAAAAAAAGTACACAATTAGGCATAGTTATTTATGCCTTAATTTATATAATTATGTTCTTAGAAAAAAAAGAGAGCAAATAAATTTCTAAACAAAATTATTTTAATTTAATATGAATTTTTAATCATATTTTTTAAGATATTAAAACTACGCAGAACACAGGTAGTTGTGTTTTCCTGTTTTAAAAATGTATTAAAAAATAACAAAAATAATAGAACTTTTTCTCAACTGCAGTTTTAATTTTAAATGAATAAAAGAAAACATTGCTGTAACTGATTAAATTTCTCTACTGAAAATGTCATTGTTAAATCCGTATAAAAAATAATAATAAAGAGATTTTTATTTCAACATTCAAATGGATTTAGTACCAGCAAATTAAAAAAAAGTAAACAAAAAGACATAATAATTGATGCCTTAATTGATATAATTATGTTCTTAAAAAAAAGAAAAGAGAGTAAATAAATTTCTAAACAATATTATCTCAATTTAATATGAATTTGTGACCGTATTCTTTAACATATTAAAATTGCGCAAAACACAAGTAATTGAACTGTTTTCCTAGTTTAAAAATGTAATAAAAAATAACAAAACATACTAGAACTTTTCTTAACTGCAGTTTTAATTTTAAATGAAATAAAAGAAAACATTGTTGTAATTTATTAAGTTTTTCTATTGAAAATATTATTGTTAAATCGGTATAAAAAATTTTGTCCACTGTGCTCTTTTTGGCATTCTCCGATGTACCCCATGTAAACTCAGAAAAATAAATTTTTTTAAAATATTTAATTTGATATAAAAAGCTTCATTTTGCACAAATAATTAAGTGCCTTATCTTTAAGATTCAATTGTTTTCTTCTTCTAATCTTTATTAGCAAAAAAATCTAACACTCTAATGAGGCAAAATTTTATTTTTTGTAGCTAAAATGAACAAACTTTCTTTAAAATGAATTGATATTTCTTCGACCATGTGATTTGTAGATGGAAATATTTATTACTATACCGTTATTTATGAGTACACATACGAAGTTAAAACAAGGTAAAATAAATATATTTTGAAGGGGTGGTACACTATGTCCTATGTGCCCCATCTTTCCCTATAGCTTTCATTATTCCATACCGTGAAGGCATTAGTTTATTAAACAAAAATTTGTCAGATAGATTTATTCGTTGATAAACTTTGCTGAATAACATACGTATGCATATTATGTTGATATGAAATATGTAGTCTGTATGTTGTATGTACCTATATTGATCAAGATTAAACATTGCGTTATATTATTTTTTTATCAGTATGGGTATCATGAACATAAAATTGAAATTTTTATTACAACAGTTTCTTGCTGTTAAAATAAAACCCTGAAAGTAGCATTTGCTTATTTAAAAATGTTTTTTTAAATAATCAAAATCCTTAAGAAATCTTCTGTCTTCAGAATAAAAAATTATAGGTACAATTAGGTTATTCTGGAAAATCATTACTGCACCAATGCCCACATTAATCTTAAATTGCACTTATTTTTTATTTAATCCATTTATAAATACACGAATAAATTCCATATATGGAAAAATGTAATGTACATTTAAGTTACTTTGAAGAAAGATCTAGACAATTGTACTCTCCGTACATTATAAAAAAAGTTTAGTACAATGTTTAAACATTCTATGGTGTAAGGAACAATTTGAAGAACCAAACTTTCGTTCTTTTGAACTTTCAAAATCTCTTATTATTATTAAACTTTGAAAAATAATTTGCTTCCCCTACAACTGGAGCTATACAACAGGCAATCAGAACAAATAGTTCTTTACACCATAGAATGTTTAAACATTGAACTAAACTTTATTATAATGTACTGAGAGTACAGTTGTTTAGATCTTTCCTATGAAAAAAATCTATAGTTATTGCTCGGATGAGTGAAATTAGCGCTGTAGTTCGCAGCCTTGTCCAACAAATAAGAGTGAAACATGCCAGCCAGGATATCGTTGGGATAGCTCAGTAGGAAGAGCGTTGGCACGGCAAACCAAAGTAACCAGGTCCTGGTCCCGGCATTTTTCGCTCTGTTGGAATAAGTCTCAACTATGATAATCCAACCATTGAATATAATTTATTTAGCTGAAAATACTTTCTACTGTTCAGTATAACCTAATTATGTGGCATACAGGAGTTTCCGTGTTATTTCAGATTCATCAAGTAAAATGCTAAGTTATAGCCCGGATGAATGAAATTAGCGCTGCAGTTCGCAGCCTTGTCCAACAAATAAGAGTGACATATGCCAGCCAGGATATCGTTGAGATAACTCAGTAGGAAGAGCGTTGGCACGGCAAGCCAAAGTACCCAGGTTCAAATCCTGGTCCGATCATTTTTCTCTCTGTTGGAATAAGTCTCAACTATGATATTCCAACCATTGAATATAATATAGTTCTTTACGCCCTCAATGTGCTACTTTAGGGTATGAATTTATTCGCTTTTATAGCTGGGGTTATGGCTGCAAGTAAAAAGGTATCTTGTACGAATCCCATTCATACTTAGATGTGTAAAGTGTTTAGGAATTCCACAAAAAGAGGTCTTCATTAATCCTTGCTTGCAAATGAAACCTGTCGTGATTTTATGGTTCACGATTTTACCTGTTTATTGTTCAAGATTTTACCAGTTCATGGTTGAACCTACATAAGTTTATGCTTGAACCGGAGCACCAAACGTTGGAATATAGTTTCACCATATTATAGTTGCATATGCTGTAATACCAAAAGTTTCCTCAACCCAGCAACAAATTTTTAACAGTGTATTTTTGGAAAATTCTAATGAAAACACTAACATGATATGACATGCGGCATTTGTCAAAGTTTCTGAAATCTAATACTCTTCTTCTGACGGCTTACTCATTTTCCTTTATTATACTCAAAGGGTACTGCAATTTGCTTCAACATAATACATTCAATCAATCTTTCAAAAATAATGAGGTTTTACTTTGGAAGGCATAACAAGTGTCTTTTTAATCGAACTTTAAAATAAGCATCATTTTCATTAGAAGAAAAAACTAACTTTCACTTTCAATATAAAATCGAAAGTAACTGGTTGTCCATGCTTCAAAATTAGCATCTCATTTATATTCGCAGATCCCGCCCTCTTATTTATCTTTTTTTTAAAAAGAAACCAACAGCTAAAAGAAGTATACTGTCTGTCGGATTCCACTTCTCCGTCCACACAACTTCGAAATAAATCCGGTCTTTTGATATGCTGCCACCACCGATATGAATACGTGATATCGGCCACGATACTTGATGTATATTCAAGAAAAACCTAACTCTTTCAATTAAAGTTAAAGTAACAATTTATTAACAATATTTACACTTAAACTCGGATGTAAATTATCCGGTTTAACACTAAATCAAAACAATTACAGAAAACGCTCTACGTATACCGTTAGACTACGTCAATTCATTCCGCACTGAGATTTCTATTCATCTCACACCCGCTCTCTCTTTCTTTCGAGAGATACCGTTAAACACACGTGGCTCAGATCGTCAACTCTCAACGATCTTACTCCTTCACTACCCCGTTCGAACTAACTTCACCTCTGCTCATTCCCCAGCGAACCCGCTCTCTCTCTACGGGGCTGCTGTTTTATTTCCAAGGGTCGCTTGACAACCGTTCCTCCCTCTTGACTGATCGGTCTTCCTAAATAAAAGGGTGCACTCTCTTTCTTATCTATCAAAGACCACATTGCAATGGAAATACCTCTTTCATTATGTCCAAGTCGCCACCCTTCGGATTAAGATTTTCTAAAGGACGCCTTTAACGGTACACAATAGATACAGATACAATACATACAATATGCTAATCCCTTAAGAATAGCTTTCAACTCTTGCAGCTGTGAGAGAACCTGACACTGTCTTCAGAAGGAAAAGGTATAAGTGATTGGGTAATTCGGTTCTTTATTACATCTATAACAAAGTTAACATTATTTTGCACTTAATTTTCATTTACTTCTTTTATAAATGCACGAAGAAATTACATATTTGTAAAAATGTAATGTAAATTTAAGTTACTTTGAGAAAATACAACATCTGGGCAATTGCGATGTCCGTATTCTTGGAAAATTCTAATGAAAATCTTAATTTAATGTGACATACGGCATTTGCATAGCTGCGAATAGTTTAAAAAAAATTAAATAAAACCAGAAAATTTATTAAGAAAATTAAAAAAATAGCCACAAAAATTAAGTGGCATTTCATTAGATAAATTTCCTGGTTCATATTATTTTTATTTGACTTGTAAAAAAAAGGTAGGTTGGCAACTATGCATTTGCCTAATTATCTATACTTTATTTCCCACGGGACATATACGTTTTCGTTTGTTACACAAGATGCTACTTGTTGTTTCAAGATAATACATTCAAACACTGTTTCTTTTTTCTTTTTTTTTAATGGGTTTTTTTTATGAAGACAGATCAAGTTTCATTTGTATAGAACATCATTAAATAATTTAGCTTAAAATAAGAATCCTTCGATTAGGCGGAAAACGTACTTCAATATGAAATCGAAAGTAACTAATTGGTTGTATATTTTTCACAGTTAGCATGTCATTTGTCTTCGAAAATCACGCCCAATTATTTATTTCAATATTATTGTGCAATTACATAATAAAATACAAAATTACACGATGGAACACAATATTATAAAGAGAAAACACAAATCATGGTTTATCCTTTAATTCTCAATGACACAAAAATTACATAATGACGCAAAATGCAACTAAATGCATTTTGTCGTATTATTCAGTACCATCTTTTATTGCTTGATTTATGTAAAAATTACAATTTGATATCTTTTTCACGTCATATTTCAGGTCCTCGGGAGACCAAATCTATTAGTTACACAGGAGATAATTCCTTGTGATTATGATTTTGCGCAAATTACACCAGGAGCTGATTACTCAAAGTGCATGCATTATGTTACATTTAAGATGAATTATTTCCTAAATGTAATAACTGTTCGTTTATGATTTAGATTATATATTGAAGTTCATTCACTCCTGTGTATTTAATCATATAAGATAATAAGATAATCACATCAATTACCTAAGAAGTATGAAATAAAACTTATTATATAACTCTTCTTGACTAAAACCTATTTTGCCAGTTCTTGTATTTTTCATTAAAATCGTAAACATCTTAATACATCTGCGCATATTAATAAATTTTGTTATTTCACTATTTACGTTTGAAATGTAAGAAATTATTTTTGTTCTGGTTTATAACTAAATCAGGAAGGTTTTTGAACACTTTACAACATAGTTAAAAGTGTTTATAATTTCGGTTTGTCTGGTCGTATTCAACTCATGTAAATATACTCGAATTGACGTGTAATTTTTATATGTTAATGATGTTCCCTATATAATGTTAGCTATTGAAAATTAAATGTGTAGCATTCATAGTTCAATTACAGGGCCACACAAAAGAATACCTTTACATTACGGTCTATATGGGGAAAAATGGTTTGTGAGGCATTTTATTTGAATTGCTTATTCAGATATCTCATTTCAATGTATTAAACAATGAAATTTCTAAATAATGTTCTGTTAGTGCTGGAAAGTGTTTCATAATGTATGTATGATGCATGATTTTTAACTCACAGGCTATCAAAGCCTGAGAGCTTATGTGCCCGCCGCGCCGGTTCTGTATGTAAGTATGTATGTATGTATGTATGTACGTAACGCGATAACTCTTGATAGAAATAAACGTTTTGCTTCAAATTTTGTTTATAGGTTCATTGTGATAAAACGCTTCCCTGATTAGTTTTGGAGGTTCATTGGTAAAGTATAAAAAGGGGAAATGGGGGGCTAACCCCTCTTTAATTTAGATACATGGGTTTTTCATGCAGAATTATCCGATTTTCTTCAAATTTGTTTTTAGGTTCATTGTGATAAGGCGCTTTCCTCATTAGTTTTGGGGGTTCATTGGTTAAGTATAAAAGGGATAACAGGGGCTAATCCTCTCCCCTTAAGTTAGATAAATGGGTTTTTCATGCAGAATTATCCGATTTGCTTCAAATTTGGCATACAGGTTTATTCTGATAAGGTGCTTCCCTGATTAGTTTTGGAAGTTCATTGGTTATGTATAAAAGAGGATACGGGGGGCTAAATCCCCCTCAATTTAGAAAAATGAGTTTTTCATGCAGAATTATCCGATTTGCTTCAAATTTTGTATATATGTTCATTGTAATAAAGCGCTTCCCTGATTAGTTTTGGGGGTTCATTGGTTAACTATAAGGGGGGATGGGGGGAAGATCTTCCTTAATATATTGTCAATTTCTTTATTTTTCGTGGGTTTTATTTCAAATTCTTTGAAATAAGAGTATAATATACAATTAGTATGAATAGCCTGTGAGCTCAATGTCCTCAGTTTAACTGGGGAGTTTTCTTTTTATTTTGTTCTTGTTTGATAATAACTATTAAATCAATGCCTTTGTGTTTCTAAAAGTGACATCAAAATATAATTCAACATGTTCTATATTTATAATGTTAAACATTACGTAACGTTATTTATATGTAATGTTACGTTTATACAATGTAAATTAAAGTTACTTTGAGAAAATCCGAAATATGGGCAATTGAATTGTCCGTATTCTTGGAAAATACTAATGAAATTCGATATGACATGCAGCATTTGTCAAAAACTTTCTGCAATCTAATACTCCCGTTCCCACGACATATCCATTTTCGTTTGTTACTCAAAAGACGCTGCTTGACATTTCAACTTATACACTAAATCAATTTATCAAAAGTAATTATATTTTTCTATGGAAGACAGAACAAATGCCTTTTTATTGATGCATCATTAAATAATTTAACTTTAAAGTAAGCAACCGTTGATAAGAAGAAAAAACTAACTTTCAATATGAAATCGCAAGTAACTGTTTGTCTACGTGTCGGAATCAGCATCTTATTTGTCCTCGAAGATCACGCCCTCATATTATTTTTTTCCCAAAGCGACGGCTAAAAGAACGATTCCTTTCATAGCCTTAAACAGTTACTAACTACTACAACAAACATTATTTATGTTTCACGCCCAATACTAATTTTCTTTTCATAAAGCTTTCTGGAACTGGCATTGAAGTCACACGAAACTTACAAAAATCTTCACTAATCTGAATAATCTTTTCTACTGAAAATTATGCTTTCATTTCTTACCACTGTTTATTGCGGAAGGAAAATTCTCTTAAAAGC
Organism: Maratus michaelseni; assembly: GCA_963931845.1. Classification (NCBI taxonomy): domain Eukaryota; kingdom Metazoa; phylum Arthropoda; class Arachnida; order Araneae; family Salticidae; genus Maratus; species Maratus michaelseni. Next base: position 302,426,860 of record OZ007587.1, on the reverse strand, counting down.
ATAGTAAATGACGTCACAGAATAATTATTTAAAAAATAATTGCAATAATAAATATGTTATACTGGAAATATGATGTAGTATAATCTACGAAAACATACAATAACATCTTCAGATCTTAAGAGGTAACTCGAGTTACAATCAATTCCGGAAAGCGTTCTTTATCTTTAGAAACCTCAGAAACCAATATAATTTCGAGATTTAAAGAATCATTTATAAAAATAAAATTTATTTTGCTGCTACTGTTTTTTGGAAACGTTGTCGAGTATTTTTTATTGTGCAGTTTTCTGATACCAGAATGTCAGTTTTTAGGATACTATCAATTCTCAACTAAACAATTTTAGCTACGTAACTGAATTTATACAAACAAGATAAACAAAATAATATTAATTTTAGTGTTAATGTTAATGTTAATGTTGTTAATGTATCATGTATGTCTGTAAAAAACAGTTTGTTGAACATGAAAATGTTTCCTTTAAAATCGATAGCATCCTGAAAACCGATTAGATAAAGCTGATTAATACACTATAAAAACTACTCGGAAAAGTTTCCGAAAATCTGTGGCAGCAAAAAAACTTTGTGTTTGTAAATTGCATTTTAAATTTCAAAAATATATTAGTTTCTGAGATTTCTAAAAGTAAACAACGTTTTTCGGTATCGTGGGAAGCTCGCTGGAGGTTATTGTGTATATTCTTTCGTGATTATATTATATATTTCTAGATTAAGAGCCTACGCTAGTCACGCGATGAAACGCTCCAGCTAATGTTAAGTCTATGGGAAGGTTATCGATTTCTCACTCGCATTTTAATATTTTTAAATGATTTTTTTTTGCATAGGATAGCTGAGGTCGATCTCTAACGTTGTTAGTTTTTACTTTTTCGATTTTGGTTACGGTTTTTTTTTATAAGCGGACATTTTCAATTTTGGAACCAGTTGGAAGCGGTTCTGAAAGTGAAAGTACCCTTATATAAAAAAAACTGGAACCAAAATCGAAAAAGTAAAAACTAACAACGTTAGAGATCGACCTTAGCTATTCTATGCAAAAAAAAAATCTTTTAAAAATATTAAAATGCGAGCGAGAAATCGCGCGATAACCTTCCCATAGACTTAACATTAGCTGGAGCGTTTTGTCGCGCGACTGATGTAGGCTCTTAAGAAACATTTCTTTTTGTCACAGTGTATAACCGAACAAAACAGGTAAATAATTAAATAAATTAAAACATTTAATTTTTTATACAATGTTTTTATACAGATCCTGACATATCATGCCCGTGCACTGTCACACCCCTAGTTTGTGCCATTTAACTTACTTCTCTTTTTAATTCAGTGCTGTTTAAACTAATCTCAGATTTAATTTCAAATGGTAATCTTATTTATTGATAGTTTTATTAGTTAAATATCTATTGTCACGAAAAAATTAATCACGTCCGTGGATAGAATGTTAACGCTGATAAACATCTCGAGAGATGGCAACAAAAAAGTGTGAAAGGTAAGTCTTATAGTTAAATGGTCATAGTCTCATGTTAACAGGGTTCGTACGGACTCTTGGAATTTTCAGGAGAATTACCAGCATTTTCTTATGGAAAAACTCGTCTTATGTAATCGTGCGATTACATAAGGCAAGTTTTTCTATACGATAATACTGGCTATTACCCTGAAAATTCCAGGAGTCCGTACAAACCCTGTGTTAAATGGAAAAAAAAAAGTTGCGAGTGTTACCTGTGTAAAATATTTATTTCTTTAATAACTGCGAAAAAATCATGAACGTGTAAACAACATCAGCTTCGTGTACAAAAATTAAAAACGAGGTAAGGATTATAAAATAGTAAAATCAAATAGAATAACATGTAATATTAACTACCCGAAACAAAATCCAGCAATGCCGTTCAATTTAATCTAATATTTAGTGGGTTACAAATAATTTACGACACAAAAGACATGATTTGCACAAGTGTACAAATGTTTAATACTAAATGCAATGTACCAAGTTTACATACATCTATGTAATGTAAATTTCAGTTTTAATAAAATACTAGGGCGTCCAACCCAGGCTTCCTGGGTTACAGAATATAGGTAAAAACCATTTTTTTTTATTAAAAACTCTAACTTTTTTTTTTCATTTATTATATTTTTTAGGCTCCCCACAAACAACAACAAAATTCATTTTTGTATGAAAAATATCAATAATGTATTCAAATAAAATTTTAAATGTTATTAAAAATGATACTTTCATATTACCCGCCTGCTAGGAGTTAATAGACGAAGAAATGATCAAAGATTTCGCTACTTACAGCAGCCTTTTTTGTTCTGATAATTTCAGTGGTTTAAGCACATAGTTCAATTACATATTTGTTAAATTTGTATTTTATTTATATTACTTTATTGATTTATTGATAAAATTGTAATTTAGTTATAAAATATTAGCCGGAAATAAATTCTGAATTATTTATACATCGTTTTATTTGTAAACGGGTTAATCTTTCGTAATCGGGCTGCACACGATAGAGATAAATTTTTAAAAAATCATGCTTGAAAATTATTTTTAAAACCATTAAAAATCAGTAAAATTGAGATACATTTCTCAAACAAACTGCATTTGAAAGAGCTTTTTTTTCCCTATTCGACAATGTAAAAATATAAATTGTGCGATGTTTAGAAGCTTTAAAAAATGCAGTAAAAGCGAAAATTATTGGTGGGTAATGTTGCCACCATTTTTGCTTTACAATATATATTCATCAGGATCTGGGTATGTATTGGTGTTATATTAGTTGAAATCAAATTTAAAAAGCTTTTTTTTTTTTTTTTTTTTTTTTTTACCTTTATTTTCAAGAATTGTTTTCAGAAATTTTAGCACTACGCTAAATGTATTGATTTTAGGAGAATAACACTAAAGCATGTTTGTATACAAAAAATTCATTTTTGTCTGTGTATGTGTGTGGATTTATTCTTGTGTCACGCTTTTAATTTTATTTATACACTACATAATATTACTGATAATACTGATAATAACATTAAATAAACCCCAAATTTGTATGATTTTATATTTTTAACTCGATTTTTAATAAATTTATATTTTTTAAGAAAAAATTCGCGAATAAATATTGATGATATTGAGTGGAAAAGGCGCTTGTTAGCAGTTTTTTGCGAATCCCTATTCAATTTCATTATGCTTTTATCGATTTCATAAGGAAATATCGATGGTGCCATTAATTTTTCGCAAATAATAAGAAAAAATACCGTCAGATATTTACAAAAATTGATACACCGGTGTAAAATATCTTCTATATTTCTGACGCCGGTTATTTTTTCCTAATAATAAGAAAAATTACCGTCCAATTTTTAGAAAAATTTATACACTGATGCAAAATATTTTTCTACTTATGCTCTGATATTTTCAAATCGATATCTTAATTAGTTTTCTTAATTTTCACTGATTAGTGAAAATTCTTAATTTATTTCATTTCCATTGTGAAATCAGATCCAGATGTGCGCGCTTTTTGCCATTTTGCTGTTTCGCAAAATCGCTGTTTTGATTAGTTTTTAGTTAACATCTCGGCTAATTATCAAAAAATAAAAAAATCTGAGCCTCAAGTGCATCAGGACCTGTGCCTTGTACTATCCTCATACAAATTTTCAGACCACTACGTGCGCTAGATTTCGCTAACAATCGCCGACACACACAGAGATTCGCAGATACACATACAGACAGCGCGAAACTTTCTTTTATTAGTATAGCTTATTTAATATTTTAGAAATAAAACTTTTTTCCCCAAAAAATATTATTTCTACTTTAAGATCTTAAAATTTATTGGTGTCTAATTGAAGAAACATTGCACCAACAAAAACAGCTGCTCTTTTTTCGTGATATGTCCTTTGTTTTATACATGGAAAAATTTGTAACAAATTATTTCAATTTCAAAGAACAGCTTAGCATAATAAAAAATAAACCTTCTTCAATATTTTTAAAACTTTATTTAATTTTCTTTTTTTATGTTAAAAAAGCAAAATTTTCTATTATATTTTTCCAAAATACATTTACAGAAGATAAAATGTGCTCTTTATGTGTTATCAGAAACGAAATGTGTTTAGTTCCACTTTATCAATCTAAAGTGATTTTTATCAACATAAGAATAATTTTATCACATACAACATGATTCAAGATCAGTTTATCTTAGTTTGTATACTATGTATTTCGCACCCTTTGAATTCTTATATTTTCAATTTTGCAGCTTTTTGTGTTTTTTCTTTTTGTTGTTTTGTTTTTTGTAGTTTTTTTTTTTTTTTTTTTTTTTTTTTGCACGGTACAAATGTTTGGAAAATGTTTCAAGAACCAATATAAAACATCATTAACCAGTAGGTTTCCTAGATTTATGGAAATTGCGCTTAAATTAAATGGTTTCCTTTGCTTTCCAGAATTTTTTTAAAAGCAAGAAGTAGTTTTTACAGACTATTAATATTTAAGCTTTTCATTCTGATGAATTCATAAAACTTTGCAAATAGGGCTATAAGTTTTGTCAAATAGATAGCCAACTTAACAAATGAAGAATTTGCTGCATATTTTTTTACAAAACGTTTATTAACCCGGTCGCTTCCAAGATTACGTGGGCGGAGTCTTCTATATTTTTACTGAAATTCGTTTCCCACCAAAAGTTCTGAAAGATAATATTTGGTAACTTTAATAGCAAAGTTTTTGTCATTAAATAAAGTATTTTTTAACATATTAAAATAGTGGTGGCTAGGTAGAGTTTTTTTTTTTTTTTTTATCATACATTTTTATTTTGGATGTTGACAACCACGAGTATACTCGTAGTTGGCAGGGAATAGGTTAATAACCGTCGAAAATAATTTGATTACTTTTTTAAAGGCATTTTTTTTAATGTCTCACCCGAAAGCTCTTCGAACCATTTGAAATTAGCTTGATTTCTATATAATATTCTACCATAAATGTGTAGTAAATGTAGTCTATAAATATGTAGTCTTTCTTCATATTTTAATTATAATTTTTACTTCATATCGATGTGGCTATTTATTTTTTATTACTGTGATCGCCTAAAGTATGCTTTAACTGTGTTATGCATTTTCCAGCTGATCTTTAAGTGTAATACTTATAGCAAAAAAAAAAAAAAAAAAAATCATGTACAGGGCTGCACAAAATAAATTGGATACATTGGCATCTATGGGTGGTAATTTCTTGAAGGTGTTACTATTTGCGAAAATGCATTTTCTGGCTGATTTAAGTTTTACTATATTATCTGGTCTGTATAAATTCCGTAAAAACAGATTTACCCAAAATAATTCGGATTAATGTCTGTAAACGGTATTTTTTTAAAGAGCGCTTTCTACTGTTTTGCCGGTTTTTCAGCTCAACCAAATTTTACTATACAATATGATGACAGTATACTATAATATAAATATAATATAAATAAATTCATATACATAGTTGAACAAAAGGATATTAATATATTGTCCTGTATGGATGGTAATTCCCAGAAAACACTTTTAGTTGCTTTATGCGTATTCCAGCTGATTTGAATTTAACTTCGTAATGTGATATGTATAAAAACAAATATATCATACACAGGGCTGCACAAAAGTATACATTACCAAATATAGACAGCAATTGGTGAAAATAGATTTTTAAATCCGTTGGGTGAATTTTTAATTCTTTTTTGAGATATTAAATTGTAAGAAAAAATGAAATTTCTTAGGAATATTCTCATAATGTTGGAAAGTGTTTCATAATCTATAACTGATGCATGTTTATTTGTTTTTGTTAAATTTTATTTTCATTTTCAAATAATATAGAATTCAAATATGTGATTTCTCTAAACCTGAAGATCTTGATTGTAACAGGATCATTAAGAATATGAGGTTTTATCTTTATAAAGTTTAAAAGACAAATAAAAGTTATATTTTGAAGTCATTTCAAAGCATAAAAAACTGTATGCGTGAAAGTTTCTTTAATTAAATTAATCAGCAAAAATTTAATGAAATATTATTCACTGGGAAAATCCGCGGTTTTCTCGCGCAGTTGTCGAAATGTGTCCAGTAGTATTCGTGTGCCTATTTTTATTAGAGGAAATTATGTTACTATGGATTTTAAAGTTACTAATTAAGCCACATTTTTAGTAAACTTCATGCTTATTCTGCTTTAGACGAATATGAGACTTAAATGAATGAGAAGTACTAAAATTAATTCCAAATAAATGGTAATTTAGAATGTATTTTGAAGGTTTTCGTTCATTTCTTTTTTTCATTTCAAATTATGAATTTTTTAGAAACCGTTTTTAACAAGCATTTACATCTTAAAAGCATCTTCCATGCCAGATTCCTATCTTTCCTTTTGTATCTTTCTAGTTATCCCAGCTTCTGTAACAACTTTATCACAGAAATCGCAATTTTGGAACGCATTTTGTTCCTGCACACTTTAAAATTTCTGAAATTTTTAAAACTGCTCTGTGAATGAATTTATGTCTTTAAAATAACAATGTAAAGTTTCAATCTTCTATCCCTAACAATTTTAGATAAATCATAGTTTAGATGGTTTTTTAGAACGATTCCCGCTCATTTCATCCTTTTAATATTGATTTTTTTTAGAAACCTTTCTTAGGGATCATTGTAATCTTAAAAATAACCATCATGCCAAATTTCAAGTTTCTATCCCTAACAATTTCAGATAAATCCTAATTCAGAAGGTTTTTAGGTTGCTTCCCGCTCTTTTCATCCTTTTAAATTTTGAATTCTTTAGAAACCGTTCTTAGCGATAACTGAAATCTAAATAATAACCACCATAACAAATTTCAAGTTTCTAGTCCAGCAGCATCACAAAAATCGCAATTTTAGAACGTTTTCTGCTTCTGCACCATTTTAAATTTAGAATTTTGTAAAAACTGGTCTGTGCGAACATTTACGTCTTAAAAATAATAGACATATCAAATTTTAAGTTTCTATCCCTAACACTTCTGAATAAACCGCAATTTAGAATGTTTTCCGTTCATTTCCCCTTTAAATTTCGAAGTTTTAATCAACTGTTTATGCTGTGCATCTGCATCTTAAAGTAACCTTATACTAAATTTCAAGTTTCTAACACAAATAAATCTAACTAAATCGTAATTTAGAACCTTTTTAGAACGTTTTCCGCTCATTTCCACCTTTTAAATTTTGAATTTTTTAAAACCGTTCTTAGCGAGTATTTACATTTTAAAAGTAACCGCCATGCTAAGCTTCTTCTGTACCAACTGTATCACATAAATTGTAATTTGAGAACTTTTTTTTCTCCTTCACCTTTTTAAATTTCAAATTTTTAGAAACCGTTCTGGGCAAGTATTTGCGTCTTAAAATTAGCAGCTATGTCAAAGTTCAAGTTTTTATCCTAAACAATTCCATAGAAACCGTAATTTAGAACGCTTTTAGTAACTTTTCGCGCTTTCACCCTTTTAAATTTCGATATTTTTTAAACTGTTCTGTGCGACCATTTACGTCTTAAAAGTAACAGCCATGTCAAATTGCAAGTTTTTATCCCTAAGAATTCCATAGAAATCGTAATTTTGAACGTTTTTAGAACACTTTCCGCTCCTTTCGCTTTTTTAAATTTCGATTTTTTTTTAAACCGTGCTTAGCGAGCATTTACATCTTAAAAGTAACCAATATGCCATATTCCAGGCTTCTATACCAATTGTATCACATAAATCTCAATTTTAGAACGTCTTTTACTTCTGCACCCTTTAAAACTTCGAATTTTTAGCCACACACAGGGTGGCTTATTCTTTCAATCTCTATCATTTTTCATGTTTATGAAAAGTCACAGCAATCCATCGTTGCCACAGATTAATCTCGGAAAATGAAAAATTTGAAGTTACTTAAAAAATTAATAACTCGAAAAGTATTTGTCACAAAATTGTTTTACAAACTGCGTTAGAATGGTAAAAAATTGTATTTTTCTTGATATAAATTTCAAATCTAATGATTATGTCGTTTTTCAAATATTAGATTTCAAAAATTACAAAACTTCACAATGGAGTACCGTAGCGAAACTTTTACGCGTAAAAAGATAATGATAAAGGCATTGTGGCTCGACGTGTATCGTGTATACTGGCCATAGCATGAGTAACGAATTATAGTAAACTGATTATTCTGTTAAAATATAAAAGTGAATTATGTATATACATTTTTAAAAAATAAAGAAAAACATTTTATCACAAACATCAACAAAATTTTTCTTCTATTTATTCCCTTATTCCAAAGATATCGTTTTATCGTCTGCTGCCATAGCAACATGAATTAAATTTCATTAAAAAAAATTGCTCAGTGGTAGAAAAATTATTTTTCTAAATCGAATGGTTATTGAACAACTCAACACTTTAACAGGGGAATTTTTATTTGTTATTTTAGATATTTTAAAATTGTTTGTTGTCATTGCGTTTTTATTCTGAGTTACAGCTAGTTTATTTATTTTTTAAATAAAAGCCGTGTGTGGCAATCTATATTCGGCCTTATAGCAGAATTTTCCCCTCTTGTTTTAAAACTTTTCTGGGCGAGCATTTGCGTCTTAAATGTAGTAGTCGTTTCAAAATTCAAGTTTCTGTCCTTAAAAATTCTATAGAAATAGTAATTTAGAACGTTTTTAGAACACATTTCCTTAATTTTTAATTAAAAAAAAAACTGTTCTTAGAGAGCATTTACAACTTTTTAGTATCTACCATTCCAAATTTCAAGTTTCTAGCCCATTCAACATAAAAAAAATCAAAATTTTAAAATATTTTCGCTTTTTTACACCCTGAGGATGGTAGCACCGACATAAAATGTAGCTTATGTTGGAGTAGGGACTGTCACCATCAATTTGCCATCATTACTTTTGAAATCGGTTCGGTAGTTCCAAAGATTACCCCCTACAAACAAACAAACGTTATTTTTTTATAATATTAGTATAGACTAGATTTAAATAAAAATAGTTCGATGAAACTTAACTGTTAGTCATAGATAGTTTTTTACTATACAGACAAGACAAGAGTATTTTCTGTGAAAAACTACATTAAAAAGGTGAACTGAATCGTCGTTATAGACGCAAACACGCGTCAGACAACCAGACATTAACTCTGACAGCTAAAATGTCCTAAAAATTAACTGTAATTTACGAGTCATTATTAACCCTTTATATGCTGAATTAATTTTCCAGCTACTTTTTAATTGTATTTTTGCATCATTGGATAAGTTTTGGTGCAGAATAAACGTAGGTAAGAGGACAATAATTTTTATACTGTTTTTGTGGTTAATTATGCAACTGTAACCACCATAAATATTTTACCCTATGATATAAAATAAAATAGTAAATTTCAAATAGTAAACTTCAAATAAAATATTGGAAATGTTCACCTGTAGAGTATAGAAAATAATAGAAAATAATAGTACTAAATAACCGGTAATAAACCACTAAAATTACTCAAATGAAGAACAACATGCATGTTAATTCTATTGCAAAATGGATTTCGAATGTAGCGTGGCAAATGCAAAATCCCTACAATGCAAAGAAAGAGGATATGTGCTTGAATTTGCCATCTCCTGCCTGCTGTCAGAAATAAACTCTTTGTGCCATTGTGAATACCGTTAGGAAAAACGGTCATATTACGAATATATAGGTGTTTGATTAAAGTGGTACTTATAAGTACCGTCAGGATAAAAATGGTTAAATGGTACTAAAGTTATAGAAAGCAATAAAATAAATGCCCTAGAAGCAAAACAATCTTGGTTATACTTGGGCCTAAATTTGTGCCAAAATTGCATTCGCCCAAAATACATCCAATGAAATACCAATACTGATTAAATATTGCCTTTATATTTGAAATATTTACAATTAAATAGCCATTATTACACAAATATTTACTTGACATTGAAAATATTTTGATTGAAGTATCAATATTGGAAAAATATCTCCTTGTTATGGAAAATATTTCATACATTAGAAATACCTTACGCTGTTAAAAATCTACAACAAACTGTCTAATCATTCAACCGTTTTTGTAAATAACGGTCACTTGACCTAATTATGAAGCGTTCTTATTGGTCAGGATCGATTAAAATTACTCTTATTCAACAGTTATCTATAAAGACGGTCGAATGACTCAACAGTTTGCTGCAAATTTTTAAAATTATGCATTTCAAGAAATATTTCACTTTTGGTACAATATTTGCAAAATGTAATCACTCCAATGGGGCAATATTTCATGCCAATATTGGCCAAGATAGAGTCAATAAAAACAATATTGTTTTGCTATAAGAGTTTAAACAAAGTCTGTCATATACTTCATTTCCTCTATCATGGCTTGATTTATGGAAAGATTATAAGTTAATCATTTTGTCGCGCTCAAATTATCCTCCAGAGATACGAGCAGAATTATCATTAAAGTGACAGATAGTTTCGCGTGATTATGATTTGGTGCAAATTATAACAGGAGCTGATTACTTTAAGTGCATATATTATTCCATATTTCTTATAAAACATTATTTTTGACGTCAGCGCTCTTTTTATTTAGAAGCTATTGTAGGAAGCTCGCTTTACATCGGTGCATTTGAGAATTACATTGGTTAATACGAAAATGTGACATAAAATAATCAATTATTACCATCTTAAATTGAAACTATGCAGTTTACTTGTGTTTCATCAGAAAATTACACTTTTTAGTACAACTAAATTCATTTACTATTAATGTTTAATAATACGTTTTTAAATAATTTACAACTTAGATTTTTATCGTAAAGTTCAGCTCACGGTACACGGATATTTTGAATTTACTATAATTCACTTATTTGAATTATAATACTTTTTCGTTAAATGTCTTCAAAATTAAGTGTTATTCACTTCAATCCTAAATTTGTCTTTTTTATTTTTCCTAAAAACAAATTTTACACTATTTATTTATTTCTATTTTTTATTTTTAGTTTTCATTGTTCAATTGTAAACTTACCATTCTATAGAGAAGAATATCCATTCACTAAAATAATAAAGAAACTCTTTATATAAATTAACCAGTGATATGTACTATTACTCAAACCTGCATCTTACTCTCCAAATAATTTTAAAATAAAATATCAGCAAACATCAAAACAAATATTCAAAAACAATAGAAATGCTTTAATGAAAGTATTTGATAAACGTCTGTTCTACATTTTGATAATTGAGCGAATGCTTGGCCTAAAGAAGAGGGTTATTAAATTGTTGCTTTCGAAACTTGTTTTTTAAAATAATTCTAAAATTTCTGGAAATCTTGATTTGCTGTTCTTTTTACCTCTAATATTTTAGCAACACATACAGATAAAATACTCCAGATTTTGAATTATCATCTTGTTGCATAATTGATATAATTTTGATGATTATTTTAACTTATTTTGAAATTTTAACTACTTAGGAAAGAACTTCTTGTTCATTTACAATTTTTTCAAAACATTGCACAGAGGAACATTTTAAACTTTTTAATATCGGTTCGATTAATAAGTTTAAAATGTTCCCAAATTCTATTATTTATTTTAATGAACTAACTAAAGTAAAAATAAAAAATGCAATTCAGTCTGAAAAATAATTTTCTCCAATATTTCAGCAAAAAATATTTTAAAAGCTTGTATCAAATGAGTATTTAGCACTTCTGGTTTTATTGCAAGTAAATTTAGATCGAGCTTAGATCCTGAAAAGGATCAGGATCCATAAGCCGTGTTTTTGGCCCATGAAATAAAACTAAAATTTCATTTTGTTATGCTGACATAATTATTTCACTTTTTAATATTAGAAGTTTTATCCTGTACGATTTCAATACTAGTTTTTGCATTTTATTCGGATTTGTGTGACTTACACAAGCTCAAAGTTCGTATTATTCGCAGTTTTTGATGAAAAATGGGCAATTTCTCCTAATCTTACTTCACTTATTTATATGAGCGCAATCGTGCAACATTATCTTCTTTACATATATTATAAAATACATCAAAATGTACAATGTATGTAAAAATAAAAGCGTTGCAAAGCTGCGCTCGTAGTAAAATATTAAAAATAGAGAGTTAAGTAAATGCATTCCCTCACGTCACTAAGAGACTTTAGGATGCAGCAACGTGTTTAATCGAGCTAAAATGAAGGAATGCAGTTATTACAGCAAAATGTACACTTACTTATGCATAGATTTTATTTTCAGATTATATGTCCGGAATTCATGGAATACACAATAATATTAATGACCACTTAGAAAATTACGTACATAAACCCTCATTAAAAAAAATTGACATAGACAATTACATTCAAATGAAGAATCAGCAAGAAAATTAGTGTAATTTAGAATGAAAGAAAAAGGTGGTTAAAGAAAATAATAATTTCAAAACTCTCGAAAGAAAAAACAAAACTAAAGGAAAAAAGATTTTTTTTAAAATTCTCTGAAATTTATTAAAGCAAATTAAATTTTCAAAGATTTTGTTAAACAAATCTGCATCACTGATTTTTTTTCAAAAATAAATAAATAAAATGTCGGTCCAACACGGATTTGGTGGGAGTAATTATGTCCAGGCCCGTCTCGAACGGAAAAAAAAAAAGATAAGTCTGGCTCGTTCCGAGTCTAATGAAAGAAAAATTGTCCAGGCTCGGGTATCAGGCCTTGGCCTAATCCGTGCAGACCTCTAAGCGAGATTTAGAGTACTACTCATGACATAAGATTTTTTATTGTTGTTTCTCAAAATATTAAATAAATGTTCAGATAAATTGCAGTTCAATAATGTGAATCAAATATTTTATTTCAGGAGGTAAAGTTATAGGATTTAATTTAATCCGAATGCTTTATAATTATTAAGGAAAATTACACCCAATGATATATTATTTAAATTACGGATTTTTTATTAAAATATTTTAATTAAAAGATTTGATATGTAAGTATAAATTAAATAAATTAAAGTGATATACAATGTTTGATTGAAGCTTAGTCAGAGAATTAAAAAAAAAATACTTGAAACTGAAAATAAATACCTTTTCCTCTGGACCAAGATAGGTTTCCTTTGGCTTCATTTTGTATAAGCTCAGTATACAGGAATGCATATTCACCCGAAGACGTCATATTCAGGTTTTTTGCTATAAGCATCATTTCACGCACATCTTTATCACCTCCGAGAATTACAATCACTAGAAAAACAATGCAAAAATTCAGATAAGACAATAAAATTAATTAATTTAAGTTTAATGATAGTTGATAGAGTACATATATTTATAAAATTTGAAAAATTATCTCCAAAATGCAAAAGCAGGTAATTTGAAATATTATTCATTTTAACAAAGTTTAAGCTTAGAATACTCCTTAAATTGTACGAATGCTAATTTTTATTGAATTTAATATATCAGAACTTTAGACAGACACATATAAAATATTAATGTGTATTTAAAAAAATAAATGCAATAGAATACAAGAACATACATATAAGAATATATATATAAGAATTGAAAAATAAACTTATGGTGAAATTTCGCGTTTGGTTCGATAAAAGGTCATTTTGAACATGGACGAATATTTCATACATTATTTAAATTCACTTATCCTAAATTTTATTTCTAAAGAAAAAATTACTTGGTTTGTTCTATTTTTTTCTATTTACGTGCCATTATTGTAATTTTACTTTCCGCTTATTTCACTCAATAAGGCATGCAAATTGTTTCCTGTTTGAGTAAAAATGTATACACATTTTGTACTAAATTAAGGAAAAAAAAAACTTTTAAAAGATGTATGTGTTTCATTCTATTTCTTTGACAGCATTACAATAAGACGAAGCAATTATCATAACAGATTTTAAAGATTAAAATATAATTAAGTTAAAAAAAAGCACAAGGCTAATGAGTTTTGTTATGTATCTAATTTTAAGTTCAAATAAACAAAGAGGGAATTTAATTGGTAACGTATGAAAAAGAGAAATAGGAAATGAAATAGCGAAAACAAGACTCTCTAAGGACCTTTATTCTGACAGTTAAAATTTCATTTTCTAACGTCATGTTATAAGATTTCTAATTGATTAAGTTGATATAAAACGTGTATTAAATGTTGATGAAATAATTAACAAATATAGCTAAATATATTTATCTTATATGACTAAATTTCAATAAAAATTATTTAGCACAATTAAATGTGATAAAGGAAATATTAACAATATTTTACGTTAGTCTTATTTCGGCTAAATGAAATATTACTAATTTATGAAGTAATTTATGGAAATTGTGGTTCTCACTGGTAAATAAAATATTTGGCTCTTACTTTTTGTTTCTCAATCCTTTAGTTATTTTACGCAGGAAATTTTACATACAAAGACAGAGACAAATAACTGCTTCATAAAGACTATTGCTGCATTTTCAAAATTCCGACAATAGAAAATCATTCAAATAGGAAAGAGACATTGTCAGTTTAAACTATTCTAAACAATGATAGGTGAAATTTTATTAGAAATGCGTAACAATATTTCCCACAACAATTGCAGAATGTAAAATATTATTGCTAAAATAGCTTTTTTTATTTTTGATGGTTTAAAGGGTTGAGAAAGTAAAAAAGATAAATATGTTGCTAAATGATTTCGATTTATATTTCGTCATGTAATTGTTTTTTTTTTTCCTTTCAATCAAATACATTTAAACATTCTCAAACGAAATTAAATTCAGCTGAGCTTCTTCGTATTGAGGATTTAGGCACGTCTATAACGCCTTGAAAATAAAAGTTATTGTATTTTTTATGATGCGTGATAAGGCGTGTTTCAACATAAAAAATTATGTAATTTTGTGAAATTTGATAGTCTCCTGTGTGTTGCCGAAAATATATACACAAAGTAACATATATTTATTTTCAGAATTACTACTTTTTACATTCGTTTTATTTTTTTAATACTACCAGACTATTTAGTATTTTAAAAAAACACTCTAATTGTGTAAAACGAAAAAAATCTTTAAAATTCTGCTTTTTAAACGCATCTCCTCGCATCCTCTTAATTTCTGAGAAAAATTACCTCTGTCGGATGCCATAATCATCTAGTAAAAAAACATTCTTGGGTTCCTTCCAATTCTCATATAGAAACAAATGTAACTGTTTTATAAATATGAATGTTTTTCTTTGAAAACAAAAATAGTGACTTTGCATTCTGTTCGTGATTAAATCTGGTACGGACAATGTAATTATAGCTTCTACTGCAAGCTGCCCGGTGAAACGCTCACATAAATCTAATAATAAAACTACCTAAGAAAGAAGAAACAGAGCTTCATTCTAAAAGTACTTTATGTGTTTTTCGCTACATGCTTTCGCCAGGTTCAGAATGATGAAAGTGTGAAATTTAACAATTAGTGGAGAATAACGCGTGAATAATGACGAGTCTTTATAAAATAACCTCAATTTCTTGTATTTCCAATAGCAAAATAATGTTCACCAAATATTTGTTTGTCGCTGTGCTTTATCATACCATTACTGTTTGTAACTGGAAAATATCTATGTTTGCGAATTTATCCTATATATTAAAACGCCAAGCTAAAATCTAAATTTTCAACGCAAATTCGACGTTTTTGTGTATGCGTTAAATTAAATCTAAAGCATGTTCAGTTTTAAGGTACACTTGGACGCGGTCAGACAGAGTAGCCCAGCGGTCTAAGACGTCATTTGTAAGCACTGATTAGAGCGCGAGTTCGAATCCCGTTTTGGACAAAAAGATTTCTGCAATATTTTTGGCTATAATTCATTTAAATTACTGTCATATTTTCAGGAAAAGAAGTTATATGCTTTGTATTTTTTTATTGAAATTCTTTAACGCTATTTAATTAAGTAAAGTTTAACACCCAACAATGTTATTTGATATAACAAATATTTCCTGAGGATGACCATAGAAATTGGTCGAAACGTCGATATTTATAATTTTAATGTATGTGTAAATTTTAAATTTGACATTTGTATACACCATTCAGTAAATTTGTGATGTATTATACTCACGTCTTTAATGTAGTAAAAATTCTATTATAAATATAATAATATAAATAAATAATATTTGCATTAAAACTATTTAAATAAAAATAAAAATACATGTAATTACACAAAAACACAACCAAATTAACGTAATTTGAAACACAATTTATCTAAAACACAAACAAATTAACACAAAAAAAATAAAAGCGAGAAGAAAACATATTTCTATTGCAACTAGATAACAATATTTTTTTAAAGTAATTTTTACATGAGCTGTAAAACCGTTATATATTTGTAACCGATAAATTTTTCAAAGAGTTTGGATAACAAGAACTATTTCTTTAAACTATGAAATGATCCTACGGGAAAAAACAAGAAAAATTCTTCTTACGAGCACTTTAACAACTAAATATCAATATTTTTTTCGGGAGTTTTTCATTTAAAAATATAAATTCATACAAAATCAGGTTAAAGATATAAAATCATACAAATTAGAGATTTATTTAAGGTTATTATTACGGATCCGGGCAACGCCGGGCGGGTCAGCTAGTATTAAAATAATATTACAAAATATTAAATTGTACTATTCATCATTTATAGAATAATTTAGTTGCCTTTAGGAACACTTCTTTCTCTGAATATTTAAGATTTTATGAGTGTTATTGGTCTAGAAACCAATTTCCTTCGGGAACTCCAAAATTTGCACATCCTGTCCCTTCCGCAGAAGCTGTAGAAATTCTCTCGAGAAGAAATGTTTGAATTTAACATTCTTTTCACTTATTTATTCTGATTTGAAATGTTTATTTGAAACTTACTACTTAATTATTCACTTTACGTGTATTGGATTTTTTACTGTTACGAATTACTTAAGTTATGATAACATTCATGTATCTATGTAAATTTATATGATAATCTACACTAGTGTTCAAATGTTTAGCAACAAGCATAAAATGTTAATTGTGTTAATTGTAAGTATTCAAAAGGAAGCTATAAAAACATAAGGTGTGGCAAATAAGTATTATCCCTACAGTACAGCCACTCAACGTGGTGTCGCTTACACGTATCACAATCATTACGGCGAACCAAAATATCGTATTTTTCGTTCCTCTCATTATTACTCTCAAGTAAACGTTATTTGTTGACCCCACTCAGAAGTCATTGTGACTGTTGGAGTCCAAAAGTGACATTATAAAGAAGTCTCTTTGGGATTCTCATGTGACCGTCATTTGGAGATTCTATTGTGAAGTCATCATGTGCATTGGATTGTGATGAGTCGCCAAATAACTTGACAATGAAGTCACAAGGGCGAGATTCTCAGGGGACCGACAATTGGAGACTACTGTGAAGTCATCATGAGCGCTAAAAAGACGAGTTGAATTCATTTTGCTGTCCCTTCGTAGGGCTCCTATAATAGGTATATAGGAGCCTTATCCCTTCGGTACTCATCACAAAACAACTGCCTGGAGACTTTCAATGGAGTGTCCAAATGACGGTCACATGAGAACTACAGAGTGACGTCATGTCAATTGGTTGTGCTGTAGTAGAGCTCCTATAATACAGGCTGAATCATACCGCCATTTAATGACCCAGCGGACCAAAAACCAAGCTAAAACCGGTTTGCTTACCGTACTAGTGGACCGCGAGTGACAGTAATAGGTACGGCAAACACCTGCTCAGGCGGTTTTCTAATGCTGAGCTAGGTCACAATATGGCGGTTATTTTGGGCAACATAATGGATATGCGTCAGCTCCCTTTATAGGAGCCTTATGCTGTAGGGATAATGCCTATTGGCTTCACTTGATGATTATATCACTTTCTTTTTAGTATTCAAAAATAATAAAATTATCATTTTATGTTACTTGTTAATTTTTGGGTACCATTCTATCCATATGTAAACAAAGTACTGCTGTATTGTAATGTGTACAAGCACCTATGTAATAAATATCTTACAGTACTAATTGTATTTAATGAATTGCGTTTGTAACAGAATTCCTCCCAGTCCTTCTATAAATCTTCGGATCAGAATTTTGTGTAGATGCCTTTTCCGAAATGTTGACAAAAAGATGAGATGAAATTAGAAAATTTTCCAATGTTGTTTATTATTTTAAATTTTTATGTTGCTTCAATCTTGATGATTAATTTTAAAATACTTATAGTATAACGCTAGTAGCTCATTGATGCTATAATCATACATACAGAATGTTCGTTTGGTGTAAGAGTAATCGATATCTGATTTTCTTATTTCTTAAAACAGAAAGTGGCTTTAAAACTTTGTAATAATAATCATATTTTGACTTTTTTTTTTTCAAATTTTTGTCTTCAAGAAAACGTCTTTTTACGAATGTTAACATTTGATAATCAAGCATGAGAAATCTGAAGACGCAGATCACGAGTACAACCTGATACGCCTAAATGCGGTAAGTGTCTTAAGTTTTCAGTGTTTTTCTTTGCGAAAAAGAGAATTCTACTCACTTTTCTGTCCAACAGCTTTCTTAGAAATACATCTCTTATTGCAATAAAATCAAGCTGATCAATGCATAGTAAATTCTCTCATTTCTTTCTTTAATATTAATATACTAGCTGACATGCCCGGCGTTGCCTGGACCCGTGATAATAACCTTAAAAATACCTAAAATCAATGTTGAATGATTTTATATTTTAAATGAAAATCTATCCAAACGAACTGAAGGACACTCATTATAGTTATTGCTGATTTAATGTTAATTTAATTTCTGACATTTTGATATATTAAACTTTCAATTATGACCGAAAGTTCCTGAGGAAACCTAAATAATATAAAGCGCTCCCCCACCTTTCCTCTTTTAAACTCAAAATAATATACAGTTTTGGCCATTTTATTAATCCCATTCGAAAAAAATTTCCAAAACCTTGTTTCTAAGATAATTATATTAAAATTAAATAAAAACCACGCACTCGTGGCATCATAATTCACTTTTGTATTTTAACAAAATAGTAAGTTTACGCGTGAAGATTTCGCAATGGTACTCCATTGTGAAATTTGATAATTTTTTAAATTCAATATTTGAATAACGGCATAATCATTAGATTTGAAATTTATATCAAGAAAAATACAATTTTTTTGCCTTTCTAACAAAGTTTGTCTAACAATTTTGTGACAAATACTTTTCGAGCTATTAATTTTTTCAGCAACTTCAAATGTTTCCTTTTCCGAGATTAATCTTTGGCAACAATTATCGAAAATCCCAGTCGTCAGCAACGCATAGCTTTTTATTAAAGAGGATTTTGTTAAATTTTTTATGCTATAATAACAAAGACAATAGTAAAATGAACCATAGTGTGTTTCTGTATTAGAATTCTACATTAACTTTGAAGGCCTTGGGATAGACAATAGAACAGTGGTTCCCAACCTTTTTTTAGCCGCGCCCGACCAAAACAACATCTCTAAAATAATGATGCCACATATAATTCTTATAAAATTTTAAAAGAATTTACTTCTGATAGAGTAAAAAACATTTAACATTGATCCTGAAACGTGCCGAAGGTAATGGATGAATCAAATATTTTTTATAATCGTCTGATACTCCTCGTAGTTTACTGGCACACGGTCGCCACGTATGCGTGATGCATAGAGTGCTCAGAATCCTTGATTAGAAAAATCAATAATTTTGAATAAAACATTTTTGTCTTATTTAATACATAATTTCTGCGATTAAATTACGCAACAATTTCTAATCAGAATAAAACGTGATAAAAGATTATGTAAAGGAAGGTCGTCAAGTAATTGTTAAATATACACTTGAATAGTTTCATGTGTAAAATTGATTTTCATGTGACATATTGCAGTGCGACTCAAACAATAAATAATCGAAAAAGTTGTTTAAAATTCTAAAATGCTTATAAGTCAGAAAAATGATAAAGAATTTTTAAATATATAAAAGTATCTAAATATATTTAAAAGTTTTATCTATAATTATTCTGGTAGAATTGTATTTAAAACTTTTGAATAGATACTTTTTACAAACTGAATAAAAAACATTTTTAAATTTTGTTTTTGAAATTTGAATGTGTAACTTTTATTTTCAGTCTATAACATCACTATTAGAAAAAACAATTGAGAAGGTATGGGTTCACAGAAATTCCAAATTGTCCCCTTGAAAAGTTAAATTGCCCCCCTGAAAAGTCAAATTGCCCCCTGTGGGGCGTACGCCCCCCGTTGGGAACCACTGCAATAGAGGTTCATGGGTGGATACCCGTCCCATCCCCACCCGATTGCGTTGGGTGGAATCCTTTGGGCTCATGGGTGTATACAAAACGGAAATCTGGCCACGTACCTAATAAATATAAGCAGGTAATACGTACTTGAAGAATTATATTTTATTTTATTTACTGCGCTGAATATAATATTGTTAAAGGCCTTGAATTTCAAACAAATTAAGTAAGGTTTTAAATAAAAATAAGAACATATACGATTTTTAAACCTTAAAATAAAATTTGCCAGAACATTTCTTTAATGAATAAAGGGCGCACTAATTTTTCTTGCTCCAGAGTGATAAATATGCAGTTGCGCCACTGTTGGAACGTGTTAAAAATTAAGCTTATTGGACCGTCTCCGTATTAAAATTGTAATAAACTTTGAAGTTTTCAACACGGTTACCCAATTTTGACATCATATATGTACTTTTTTTGGAAATTTTACTTTAGGATACTAAACGGGAAGTTATTGAGTGAAGTAGTTTAGAAACAAGCGGGAAAAAATCTACCTTACGGCAGAATATAGATTCGCCACCCACGGCTTTTATCGTTAAGATTTTTTCAGTCAAGTCTAACTCATCAAAATAAAACTGTTTGTTAGCATAAGCCAGCTTCTCCACTTTGAATTTAGTTAGCGCTCTAAGATTTTTTGTGAGGCTGGCGGAATATATTAGGCATGAACACACCAAGTTTTTAAAAGATTCGGTAACTACAAGTATTTTTAATAAATATAATAGTAAAAAGATGTGACTCCAATGGGCTGAGACGTGGCGAGGTAGTTGTTGTTTGCAAATGTGCTGGCTTAATGACACCCTTTAAACTATTTTTAATGGTTCAAGGCATTTTAGCACTTAATAGATAACCTAAACTAGTCGGATGTGCCAATCCCAAAACTTTCTTCTATCTCAATCATGTTAATACTTCTAATTTCGTCCTTACATCGCCAATAAAATCAATATTTTTCGTAATTCTGTTGTACGTCAGTTGCTTGCGAATCATCGGTGTTACCGGGATGCAATCAACTGATGTATACTAAACTACGAAAAGTTCTTTTGGCCTGTACCGATCGGAACAGATAGCCTCCCTATTCCTTGGTTTTACGAATTTAGCTAATTTTACTGGAAAACACGAAGCTAAAATGCGTGGAACCCAATTCAAAAAGATTCATTCCCAGTTCTCGTCAACATTGAATTTGAATGAGAATATCGCCAAATTAGTCTTCTACAGCCAAGTTGGCTTCATTTGTGGCAACCTATTTTTGTCGCCAAATTTGGCGATACTTCGTCAATTGCCGCCAAGCTTGGCGAGAAATTGACGTTGGCGAATATAAATATATAGTGTTAAGCACTTAAGAATAGGAACAATGATTACAACAATGAAAGAAAATTTGCTGAAACCCTGTTAACTAAAACTCATAAATTAAACCCGTTTATGGATGAATTCTGCTGTCTTGTTTGAAAATGTCAACCACCCTCAAATTTCAAACCGCTATATCTCAGCCATTTTTTAATATAGAGACAAAACAAAAACTGCTTCGGATTCTCCGGATCAAGGCCGAACATTTAACGGAAAAAACTTTTAGGATTTCTAATTTTTTTATACATCTTTTTGAATTTGAAATATTTAAATGGCTATCACAGCGCCCCCTTCCGGCGGAATATCCCCACATTCTAGTAGGACCTGCTGGCTACAGCCAAAAACATGTTAAAAATTTTTGGTTTAATTATCTGCATAACATCATACACTTTTCGATGATACAATAGTGAAAATCGAACAAAAATTGCGATGGCAGCGCCCCCTTTCGTTGAAATATCCCCGAATTCAACCTGGACCTGCAGGCTGTGGTCAAAAACATAGAAAAAAAAATTGGTTCAATTATCTGCATAACTTCATACACTTTTCGATGATACAATGAAGACACACAGACGGACAGTCGGACAGAAGGACAGACGGACGGACGGACAGACGGACAGACAGACATTTTGTAAAAACGTGTTTTTCGGAATCTCTGACCCATAAAACGTCTAAATCCGTCGAAAACCGGAAGTCGAAAAAAATTTCGATTACATTACTTTCTTCTATTATAGATAGAAGAAAGTAAAAAGGTAATGAAAAGTTCTATGATAGCAGCGTTTATGATGGATACAGCTAAGAGAAGTTGTTTAACAAATGATGATTTAGCATTAATTGACGGGATCTTGAAGAGTGGTGGGGGAAAAGGAGGGGGAGCTATACCAAACACAAGTGCTCTACGAGACCTTTAAAATGAATCCTCACTTGCAATTGAGAGATGGGACTTTAAAAGGGATCCCCCTTTTCGCCCCTCTGACGGACCCCCCTCGAGAGATACGTGAAAACTGAGGGCGCCAAAAGAAGCGGGGGGAGGGGAAATACCTTCAGGCGGTTTACAGCGAATTTTGGTGAAATTTTAGAGCTGTCCGGCCCATTAGAACAGAGAAAAATGGGCAAAACTAAAATAAATATGAGAAATTAAAAAAAATAAATAAGAAAAGTGCTCCTGACGAAAGACGGGAGAGAAGGAGGGGGAGAGTAGAACCAGACAAAAGTGCTTGATGAGATCAAACTTTTGATTTGTTACATGACGGAGTTTGAACACCTTGCATGTTCCCCCGTGGGGGGGGGTAACTCCGGTCCTATGTGAGATAGGGCCTCGGGACCCTCTTAGAAATGTCGGCCTCGACGATTTTAACTTCGTTGGATCCTCTAGAAGAGGCCTACGCCCTCTGTGGGGCTTAAAGGGGATAAGAAAGATTGGAAAAACTAAAATTTAAAATGAGTTGAAACAGAGAAATATTCTTCTTAAGGGAGGGGGGAGTGGCAGGAAGAGAGTAGGACAAGACCATAGTGCTTGACGAGATATATCTATTGATATGTTACATGAAGGGGTTTACATGGGGTTTACACGAGGGTGGAGCACCAAAAAGGTCTTACTGAACCTTTCCCCCCCGGAACTTACAAGAACTTACCCTCCGAGGGGGGGGGGGGGGTAACTCCATTCCTATTGGAGATAGGACCACGGGACCCCCTTAGAAATGTCCGCAACGACGGGTTTAACTTTGTTGGATCCTTTATATTATTGTTTAAATGGGGTCTGCGCCCGCTGTAGGGCAATTAGGTACTGAGAAAGGAAATACAAGCGGAAGTATCGGCATAATACAGAGAGACGATTTGATTTTTAATATCGTCAGTAACAACCATTTGTATAGCTATGTATACAGGGTGTCCTCCTTTATATATGGAGTGGCTGTGACTTTTCATAAACATGAATTTTACTGTAGACTGAAAGAATTAGCCCTGTGTGTGGCTAAAGAAAAAAAAATGCCGTACTTTCATGTTATAGTGGCTCCCACGATCATGATTATGCCAAGGTTGCAGTTATGATTTCACCAAGATCATCGCAAAGCTTATATAGGCATCCTATATACGCATATATATATTCAAAACACTCCTATATGTGCCATATACGTCATTATACATATATTATTTATGTCTTATATGTCGTATATACATCATATACACATGTCATACATCATATATGTATCATATACACATATCATACATCATATATGCATCATATATGACTATAACTTGGCCACTTACGTACAGAAATGTTATATATATATATCATATATTATTATAATGTCATACATGCTTTATAATTTGGCGATAAATCTTGGCCGCTTGGCAGTTCATCCTTGGAAGCCCATATAACACGAAAGTACCAAATTTACAATATATTAATGAAAACAGAAACAAAAATATTTCATGCTTGATAGCTGCTATAACACGAAAGTTCCAAATTTCTTCTTTATTTTTCATATCTGATAATTTGCATCTATCCTTTTTGTAATTTTAACATTTTTGTAACGATTTTATGCATTTCTATTGCTTATTCAAAGAAAAATTCTTCTAAAATTACAGAATTTCGTTAAAAACGATAAAAATAGTAAAATGCGAACGTCGCATCGTTTGGTCAATTCTCGGCCGAAAGCAACAACCGTTATAATTATCTTTTTACGCGTGAAGGTTTCTTTATGGTACTTGATTGTGAAGTTTGGTAATTTTTGAAATTCATTATTTGAAAAACGGCACAATCATTCGATTTGAAATTTATATCAAGAAAAATACAATTTTTTACCTTTCTAACGCAGTTTGTCTAACAATTTTGTGACAAATACTTTTTGAGCTATTAATTTTTTCAGTAACTTCAAATGTTTCATTTTCCGAGATTAACCTGTGGCAACGATGGATTGCTGTGACTTTTCATAAACATGAAAAATGATAGAGATTGAAAGAATAAGCCACCCTGTGGGCGGCTAATAATGCAGATTTTAAAGTCTTGAACTCCTAATGTCAAATTCATTTTTACTAGTTGCAAAACAAACTGCAATGCGTGTAGTTTTTAAAGCGCAACTACCTAGCGGAATGAGCTCTAATTTTGGATTCACACGTTATATTATTATAAGCTTCTAGAAACCGATTTCTATTAAAGTTTGTATAGGTTTCAATACATATTTCTTAAGAATATTAATTACATAATTCATATATTTTAAAATTAATATTGGACACACATATATATATTGTTACCTATACAAATTTTAACAGAAATCAATTTCTAGAAGCTTCAAATATGTGAATCCAAAATTTCAGCTCATTCCGCGAACAGTTTTTGAGTTATGCTTTAAAAGTACATGAATTGTAGTATGTTTGTTATTGTTGTTGTTTGTTTGTTTGTTTGTTTGTTTGTTTGTTTGTTTGTTTATTTGTTTTTGTCCAATTATTAGACATGACTTTAACATTAGACGCTCAAATTTTTACGTCTGCATATTTCTAAACTACTTAACTGAATGACTTCCCATTTTGGTATCTCAGAGATTCAAATAATATGTCAAAATTGTGTATTCATATTGAAAATGTAATAGTTTGCTACAATTTCATTGAGGAGACGGTTCCTTAAGCTTTTTTTAACATAAATTAAAGAACGGCATAATTCCCAATCGAATGTCTACTTCCGTTTATTTTTCTGCGACAATTTGATGATTAAAATGTATGTGTATTATTTTATTTATTATTTTATTTTATTTTGACAGAAGTATTTGAAATGCATAAAAGTTTTAGTTATTGCCGTAAATTTATCTTCAGAGAAAATATGTGTAAAGAAAAAGGGGAATAAAAACAAACGGTCTGTACTTCAAAACAAAGTCTATCATTACAAAATGAAAGAAAAAATTACAAAATGTATACTTTTTGAATATTTTTGAGACTAGCCGACTTTTATTGCAGTATTTTCGCATTTATTTCTTGTAATAGTCAGATATATTTTTAAAATACCGATAATTTACAGAAAAATAGTAAATATGTTAAAAATATTTTTTTAAAAAAATGTCTATTTAACATAACCACAAAATAAGATCACTAAATATAATTAAAATCTCGAGAAATGCTTAAGTGATACTAAAAGAAAACAACAAAAAGCTTATAAAAACCTTTTTAATGATCCAACATATGTTTCAAAGCTCACTACGGCGTCATTTTCAAGAAAATATAACGATAAACAAAGTATTCTTGCAAATTTTGAAAAATAACCTTGAAAACACGAATCACGAGATCCAAATATGTAAAAAAAAAGAGAAAAGCAGGTGCTTGAAGTAGTCAACTGTAATCGTGAAAATTATATTTCTTTATTGCTTTTTAAAACGGAAAAGGACCTCGTGCCAAATTTTAGGCATTTCAAATGAGGCGGATTCATTGCAAATGTATATGTTACGCCTAGATTTCTACGAATAATGGATGGTAAATAGACTCTTGATGGGCAAATTTTTTTACTATTTTTAAAATCAATTTTTATTGCTTCGGTTCTATGTAGTCGTGCCAGTGCTGTAGTACTCCTGTCATATTTGACATCTGCTATATGCTCTTTTAATCTTGTTTGAAACTTTCTGGTGGTCATTCCTATATAATATGGAAATTTCAATTTTTGCAAAATCAAAATTTGCATTATATTTTATTGAAAATGACGCCGTAGTGAGCGTTGAAACGTATGTTGGATCTTTAAAAAGGTTTTTTATAAGCCTTTTGTTGTTTTCTTTTAGTATCACTTAAGCATTTCTCGAGATTTTAAGGTCTATTTAAGTTCAGAGTGTAAATTTCTGAGTGTATTGAGCGTAAAAAGAATGAAGGGTAAAGTTACTAAGTTAAAGCTAATTCAATTTTTGAAACATTTAAGCTATATTTCTCTTAAGCATCCTAACCGTTCTTTTCCGTCACGTAATTTTTGAATTCAAAGCCTGAATTAACAAAAATTTGATATTAATGCTAATTTTTTTCAAGAGCATAAGAAATATACATATGTAAGATTGTTAAATATAAATCCTAATGCCAATGCTTTTCATACGTATTATTTTATGAATTGTTAAACATTATTTATTGTCCATTTTACCAATTTTCATTCAGACATGAAGATTTTTTTATTCGAAACTGTTTTTACATTTTTTAAATGGGGGACGTTTTTAGTGAAAAATTTTTACCATGTTTTTTAAAAAATGTCTGAATGAAAATTGGTAAAATGGACAATAAATAGTAAATTTGCAGACATTAACAAATGAACACCTGTTTTTAATGTTAAACATTAAAATTTTGCCCGACGCTTAAACAGGTAACTGTTATATATATATATGTCATGTTAAGCATTAGATAGTCCATGTAATGCAACAGTTTAGCGTCAGCATCATCAAGCGTATTGAATTTAAGTAATGCATTACATGAACAATTATTATTTGTAGCGCATTAAAACATCTGGATCTCTGATTTAATTATTATATAGCCTATTTTCTAGCACGTGAAAAAAATAGCGAGATGCATTTCGTTCTTGAAATAACTAGAGTGTCTACCAGTTTATAAGAATTAACTTTTACACAAGACGCAAATTCTTACACATACTAAGGCGCCATTTTTTTAAAAATAGTAATGGAAACATAGAGAAAATAACAATTTTATTTAAGACTGCAGCAGTAAACCTACAGCATATCTATTTTACACTCGAAATAGTTAGCTTTTACACTATTTTATTTAACTTAACTTAGTTTTTGTATTTAAAGATAGGATTTTGTAATCGATTTTTCACTCACTTCCCGATATGCTAGAATTATAAAAATCATGTACACAAGTGTGTTTCCGATGACAATACAACATTTTGATATTTTTAGAACTTAATTATAAATTAACAATTTAATTTTAAGGCCTTTTTACCGTTAGCCGGCCGCAAGCGATAAATCTTCAAAAAAAATCTTTATGATTACAATTGTTTACGAGCTGCAAAAACAACGGAGTTAATTATGCGCCAAACCACTCTCGCCAGAAGAGTGGTCAAGTGGCTGTTAAACTGCAACCACGAAATATTTTAAACAGTAAAAAGTAGAAAATGTAAATAAAAAATAAAAAGTGTAATAAAAAAACACTTTTATCATTTAATAGCTTAATATTAAGTAATTTATGATTATACGTTAAGAAAGAATTTAAAAATCCTGAATAAATAGTTTAAGTAATATTTCTTTTCTTTCTTGTTGTCACATCTTAAAAAAGGACACTAAAAGAAATATTTTTCTTTTATAAATTCATTAGTTTGCATTTTCTATCAAGCTTTGAAATTTTTAATAATTGGGAAAATCACCAAAATAACATATTGTAACGGAAAGGGTTTTTTCTTTCCTTAACTACATGAATTGCAGTCACAAAATTGGGGGTTATTTTTAAGATAAACATTGAATGCTTATAAAAAGTGTTTTTTAAAAAACACTATTTTTATTTTAAAATAGACAAACATAATACGTCTGAGTCAGAATCATAAACCAATAAAAATACATTAAAATCAGACATTTAATAAAATTACATTAAATGCAAAATAAAAGAACATTGTACACATTTTTTTGTCATAATCACTCACCAGTACAAACACGAACGAAAACTCATGCGTCAAGCATACATTATGTACCACTTTCTAACACTTTCAAAATAATTTTACAAATCTTTACCGTTTAATAAAATGAAAGATAATATCTAACTAAGTGAACAAGGTCATGGTAAAACGAGCGGGAAGGATCTACCTTTCGGCTTAAGCTCAACTAGTCCGGCCCAGCAGGTTTGTTTACTATACAGCAAGGCTCCGGCCCACTGAGCGATGCCCGGAAGGGGACCCTTCACTATTGAAAATTAACTGTCAAATATTACAATGTCAATCACAAAGACTATCCAATTATACTGGGTGATCCAAGTAAGATACAATAATGGGCTGAATGAACAATTGCGATTGTAAATAAATATAAGGAGATGTAGAGCTTTTACAAAATAATAATAATTAAAGTTGAGGCAAAACTATAAATACAAAACAATATTAATAGCTCACTTAGTGAAAGATAAACAATTAATCAATATGATATTGACAAAGAAATTAATCATAGTTTGAATAGTAAGCATCGAGCGTATAAAAAGACTTATATGGGGAAACTCTTGAAGAATTATATAGAATACTTACAGTAAACAGGTAACACAATTTAAGTACAGCGATAATGCCAGAAAGTAAATCTGAGAATACAAGTACTGTATACTAGTACTAAGAATAATAAGGAATAACATAAATGATTATATAGGAATATGTACATGTAGTGAAAACAATCAACGCAAATCAAATACCACCACGATATTAGAGAAGTAGTACTGAAACACAAATTCAAAAAAATCAAATTTTGATGATTCAAAACCTGAGAAAACAATTTACTAATTATACTGATCTATACATTTTTCCCAACTGAACTAAAATTTAGTATTCTATGTAGCATATAAACAAATCTATTACAGGGTAGCACAAAAGAGTTCGGAATTTTTTCCGAATATTGTTGGTAATTCCTGAAATAGTGTTTTTAAATATGGTATGCGTTTTCCATATTTTTCACTTAGATATATATATATATATAACCCAATTTCAGGAATTACTTAATCAATTTCAATATGTTTGAAATTGTGTAACAGCATTAAAATATTTTTTTCTCTATAGACCGCAATGTAACGGAATTCTTTTGAGCGTAGCTGTAAAAAAAAAAAAAAAAAAAAAAAAAAAAAAAAACTATAAGCGCTACACACTTTTAATACCGAACATGCCATAGTAAGTCTCAATAACACATATCAAATTCATATAATCTACCGATAATAATAACATCATATCGACTGATTTTTGGATAGATGTTTCCGGAGAAATAGATATTAAATGGAAAATGAGTCTAAATATGGATTTCAAGTTCTGAAATTTTCAAAGCTAGGCTTCAGTTTCCCATTGGAATTTTCAGTAAATGTCAACAAAAATGAAATGCTGACAACTTAAAATGTACTTACTTTGATACGGAAATTAATCATATCATAATAATAGACGGCGATGTAATTCTCTTCGCTGAAATAATAACGATGATTTTTTTACATTGTCTTGTATTGGATATTTGCGCATAGTATAATTTTAATATAACAGAATTGTAATTAATTGTTTGTAAAAATGTATTTATCTCTATATATTGAAAATATATTTAAAAATCTCTATATATTGAAAAAAAAAGTAGCAATTTGGAAATGTTTAAACGATTTGGAAATGGACCAATTAAAATCTGCGTAGATCTTCCCAGTTTTTTTTCTTTTATTTTCTTCTAGAAAATACGGAGTGCTGCACGATACCGAAAGGAATCGCGAAGGGTTGGAGAGTGTAGCGAGCAGGGGGGTGGAGCCCACCCACCCCCCTATTTTCATAAAATAAAATTAATATCTATAATATTAAAATCTGCATATAAAATAAATTTTGTATTCATGCATTTTTAAATAAGAGTACAAGAGCTATTGCACCAAGATTTGAATATTTATAAAACTAGTTATAGTACGAACGCACCTCATTTGTCACGTTTGGCGTACAATTTCCAACTTGTTATAACTAGTCAATTTATAATTTTCCTAAATTCTATCCTTGTTGAATGTCAAATTATTGTGAATGAATTTAAAATGTCAGAATCCTTTCACAAATATATATATATATATATATATATATATATATATATATATATTTTTTTTTTTTTTTTTTTTTTTTTTTTTTTTTTTTTTTTAATTGGGTTGCTGATTTCATTCACCGGGTGGCAGCTACTATGAAATTGAACTTTCTAAATGTGTATGATATGGCATTCACAAAATCACTTTATTTATTTCCACTGCATAAGATTAAGTGATAATTTTATATAGTTTTTAACCATTTTTTCTTTGAGTATGTCCAAAACAGTTTTAATTTTAATTTAAATCAAATCTAATAGAAAAAAAAAACTTCCTATTTTCATTGGGATAATGCGAATGTTAAAGTGATTTTTCTAATGCAGCAGATTTTGGATGCATCAACTATATAAAATTTAAATGAATCACGCCTTCTACAAAATTAGCAGAAACAACAAATAACAAAGCTAACTTTAAATGTCAGTCAATCATGACTGCTAAAATAAAACGCTTGTTTTACAGTGTTTGTACAGCTAATTGCTGATCAAATTTCCGATCATGTTTCCAATCAAGCATAAAAGTGTTTTCTCAAATGATATTTATGTTTTCTTTTAAAAGCTTGGCTTTAATCATCTTATATAATGAAAGGTATTTAATTAAAATCATTAAGTGCGTCTAACTCTTAATGAAATCTGGACTTAAACGTAGAAAACAGAAAAGAAAAAGATATTCTAGGTGCAAATGCTGCATAATATTTGTAAGTGTTCATTTAAGAAAATATTTTCACGCGTCATGTATGTAATATATATGAATTATGTGTACAGGCGTCTGAAAAGGGATCGCCTGGTATTATTTTATGATCAAACTGTCGCAGAGAGATGAAAGAGGTATCATTCGACAAGCAATTGAGTCTATTTTTTTTTTTAATATCATTACGATTTTTGAAATAAGGGTTATCTAAACATTTAACATTATGCCAACTTTCATTTTGTTAAAAGTAACACCTACTTTTGACACTTTATTTGAATTTCTTGTATCAAAGAAATCTAAAAAAGGTATAGATTACATATTTTTTTATGCTACATTTTCATAGATTTTGAAAATAATAAAGTTTGAAGAACCTACTGTTAAAGGCACTTGTCAAACTTTATATCTTTCTAAAAGATTATTTGATTGAATGGTTTGTTTTTTAATGAGATACAATGAAAAGACTCAAATACATTCCAAACATTTTTTTTTTCGAAAACATATTTTCAATTATGAAAATTATTAATTCATTCACATTACAAAAATTATTAGTTATGACCTACACTAATTTTTACATTGCAAAAAATGAAAGACTTCTAAAACTTGGATGTCTCTTTTACAATACATCCCTATTATTAGTTTTCAAGATATAGAGAAATTTTACTTTTTGGCAGCCTAAGTGAACCGTTTCCTGCTATCATTGGAATCCACATAAATAAAAATATCAGAAAGTAAATCGGAAAAATTTTATGAAATTTTCTTTCCTATAAAGCGAGTTAATATTATATTTAGAATTTCTATATAATTTTCCTAGTGACTAACTAAATGGTCCCGGTAACTTCCCGGTGTAAGATCTTAATTTGATTTTTTCTAAATTTATGGATAACCCCCAAACATATTTTTTTCTTTTATAAATCTATAAATATTTAAGAAAAAGTACATAATCTATACTTTTTTTGGGATGCTTTGATCCAGGGAACTCAAATAAAGTGTCAAAAGGTAAATGAAAGTTTTATTATTTATATTTATTATTATTAATGTATATACTCGTGTATAAGCCGAAGAATTTTAGACAAAATTTGGGAGCTGAAAGTGGGGGGTCGACTTATACACGAGTAAGTAAAAAAAAAAAAAAAAATAGCGGAGTGAAATACTGGAGTCATATTTTTTTCGAAGATAGTTGGTGAATGTGAAAGTCTTCCAATTAATCACATATGGCTCTAGGTTGGAGAGACAGATAAAAGCAGACAACGGTGATTGATAAAAAAAAAGCTCAACAATAATGTTTCTGTAATTGTTCTGCACCCATTTTCTCTTGTGATAGAATTCCCTTCAATACAGGGGCATTCCTTTCAACATTATATTCCCCTTTTTAAAAAGAGTTCAACTTGAGAATGCTTCTAGATTTCTCTCCTAAAAGTCCAACAATACAAAGAAGTACTCTATTTTAGAAGTTTAAGAAGTTGTTTACCCTTGTAAATAAGGCTTGAATAGATTTAAAAAAAAAAATAAAAAAAGTAAGTAATCATTAAATTGATGTGAATAGCTTTTAAAATAGTTTAAGCTTCTTTAGTTTCACATAATTATACAATTTTAAAATGTTGAATTAAAAAAAAAAAAAAGGTCTGATTAAAAACGTAAAAAAAAAAAAAAAAAAAAAAAAAAAGTCTGATTAAAAACGTAAAAAAAAAAAAAAAAAAAAAAAAAAATACTAATTTAATGAAAATTTATTTTATTCTTTTATCCTGGATTGCAAATCATTTTTCAACATACTGCCAGAAATGTGGTTCGACTTATACATGAAAACTCAATTTTTTCCAAAATTTTGCGTAAGAATTGGGGGGGTCGACTTATACACGAGTCGGCTTATACACGAGTATATACGGTATGTTATTTTTTTCTTGAAACTTGTTGTTTTCTTGAAAAAAGTTGATAGTTGTAATAAAGCATTAATTAAATGATAAGAGGAATTATAGCATGAAGAAAACCCTCAAATTTCTCAGTCTGGTATAAAATTTTATTTGTAGTTATCTGTTTAAATGAAAGTAACGTCTGTAGTATATCCTGTATCATTTTTTATTTAATAAATGCCGTTCCTTAAATCGGAAATCGGATCTAAACTATAGTTAGACTTTCTGCTACTATGACAAATCTCACAAAATATTTATAATGAACTAAAATTCATAAAATGTATGTAAATACATTTTATGAATGGTAACCAAAATGATAAGTATTGATAAGCAAAAAGAAAAATAGAACGCTGGAGATAAAGAAATATAAAAAAAGAGAGAAAAATGAAGATATTAAAAAAATAATAAAGTTGATAACCTGCAAATAAATCTTTTACATTTTCATGGCGGCCAAAAGCAGATGGGGGCAGAGAGCCTGAACTCCTCCTCACAACCATCCTTTAGTGAATTCTTGAGCCCCTTCTAGATTTTATAATACTTTAATAATTAATAGCATCCATATTACATTTTAAAAGTGTTACACTTTCTTATTAAAGGTTTTATGACAGGTGGACTTACTCTCTATTTCAGTCTGTATTTATTTATCATTAAAGTGGAAGAAAAAAACGATCAAACGTCAATTAGTCTCACCAAAAAAATTGCGAAACCCCTTCTGACATTGCTGGCTAGTTATAGACCTGTACATTTGTCTCTAAAACGTAATTATATACACATATTACAGTTTAATATAGCCTTATTAAAGTCTATTACAGAATTACACTTATTGTAATCGGTGGAATGTATCGGAAAGCTGGATACAGTGTATTAAAAAAAGAAGAAATGTGTTATCTACAATAAATGTTTTACATTTGTCATTAAAACTTTATTTTTCACAAAGTTATCATTTTTATACAAAATGCATAATATAGAACTGTACTTAAAATAACTAGCTTATATGTACAATCACTTGAAAAGTTCTTTTAAGATAGAACGCGATAAAGTATCGATATATCGGAATGAGTGATATTACGATGCGCGATATAACAAGTAATGCTGCACACTGTAAAAGAATACAAATGTTTCTTAATCTAGCTCTTATCTTTCTTAATATTTACGAAAATATAATATAACCTCTTCCGAGTTATCAACTATATCAACAAGCATTTCTTTAACTTCAGAAACCAATAGATTTCCAAGATTTAAAGAAGCAATTTTTAAACAAAATTTCTTTTGCTGCCAGTAATTTTCGGAAACATTTACAAGTGTTTTTTGCAGTGCATAATTCAGTTTCCTGAACCGATATATCGTTTTTTTATGCTATCAGTTCTGAAGTAAAAAAAAAAATCTGTTCAAAAAACATGATAAATTAACAGCATTAACTTTAATCCTAAAATAATTAGCATTAAGATTAATATTGAAATTATCATTATTATGTTACTTTTGCATGCAATAAATCCTGTTACGCAGCTGAAAATGCTTATTTGAGACATGGCAACATTAAAACTATTCAGAAGCGTTTCCGAAAATAACGGGAAGCAAAATAAACTTTTTTTTTTCAGAAATGCCTATTTAAATTTTGGAAATCTATTGATTTTCAGAGTCTTTAAAGATAAAGGAACGCTTTCAGAATCGCAGATATTTCGGAAGAGGTATGTTACATATTAGTAAACCTTAAGAAAGATTAGAACTAGATTAAGAATCATTAATCTTTTTTTCAGCGCATAACAAAATTTTGTTTCATTTAGAACTCGATATTAATCCTAGAAAAAAACTAGTCGTTGGAGTACACGGTAATACTTACCCATCATTGATATGCATAATATAAAATATGAAAATAAAACATATATAAACTATTTATAAAATACATTGCAATTCGATTAAAATCGTGGCTTGATGACGTCATAAACTTTAAATTATATTACTGAATTGTGTAAAAGAAACATCCTTATAACTCCAAAAATCATAATCATATTAACTAACGCTTTACTGCGTCGGATTAAGCGTCTCATTTCCAATTAAAATATATCTTTGAATGGAAATTTGAATGAAATACAGGGTCATGAAAAATCGAAGAGTGTGGTAAATATAATTACAAATATCTCGGCAACTAATTATCCGATCGACTTCATTCGTTATGCAAAATGTATGTTTTTTTTTTTTTTATTGTCTTTTATATTTACTTCTTAAAATAAACAATTTCGAAAATTTTTGTATACCTTTTATCAGAACGAATATTTCGAGAGTCTGAAAAAAATGGTTCCGGATAATCGAGGTTACTGAAATTCAATAAGCTTCTTTACATCATTAGATACTAAGTGAATACCAAATTTCAATTCTCTATTTCAATTTGTTCGAGAGATAGAGCGTTTACAGACACATACACAGACAGACGGACGGCATTTTTTTTTCTAAAAATATGTCTTTCGGAATCTCCAGTGTCTGAAATGTGTAAATCCGTCAAAAAACTTTTTCGATTTTTAAAACGATTGCAAGACTTACCCTATACTACGTATGATGAATAGGTAATAATTGACTTTGAATCCTTTATATCGGTTGAGTATAAAGGATTCGTAACTTAAACAGTAATAGCCCTAACGACATGCATGAAAGATATCTAAGACGAGAAAATAGAAATGTCGTGCTGATATAAGTATTCTATTGTGCAATTAATTGGTAATGGATGAAAAGTCTTATTTAAGTGATTTTGCGGGTTGATTCAAATCTGATATTCCAGTCAAGGACGTTTCAGAAGATCATTATGTTTTGCTAAATGCTATAAGTCACGTAGAGTTTCTTACACTGTGTGATAGGCAGTTTCATATTTCATTCAACCTTTACCGAAAGTCTTGCCATGTTTAACGTTAAACAAGAAAAAATGAATGTTACGCTATCTGAACGCGTATTCTTGTAAAGACTGTTTCAAAGTGTATTTTTATGAATAATTATACAAAAGTCGTCTGAAATCCGAATTTAAATGAAATTGTTAATACATGCAAACAAGTATTATAATATTTTTTTAACTACACGCATTTGCGAATATTTATGCGTACACGCATTCCTTAGCAGTGGCTTAGTTCTAAATTGTTTTCTACCTTAAGTGTTTGAATAGATTTCTGATTTCTTAGTTCTACATGGTTTACTTCCCAAATTATCTTTATGCCCCGGCGGTACTTTAAAGTACAAGGTGTCCCAAAAGTCCTTGACACATTTTAAAATTAAATAAAAGATCAAGCAATTGGCGTAGGAGAGTACTGTTTGAATGTAAATTCTTCTTATGATCTGAAATTTTGTTTCAGTAAATAAAAAAATTAGTTCCAAAAGTTTTTCATAGATGGCGATGCTTCTGGAAAGCTATCTAATAGGTAGAATGCCTTTATACATAACAATGGCGAAATGTACACAATGTGTATACACTTTTTTTGTCCAAACTGTGGCAACTCACATTCCAGAAGTTAACAATACTAGTCTATCCATCCTCACTCGTCTAATCGAACTCAGGAGGACAAGTATTGTTACGTTCTGGAATGTGGGTTACCATAGTTTGGACAAAAACTGTGCATATGTACTGTGCGTCTTTCGCCATTGTTATGTATAAAGGTATTCTACATGTTTGATAACTTTCGAGAAGCAGCCCCATCTATGTATTTTTTTTAATTTATTTTTTTATTTGCTTAAACGAAATTTCATAACATAAGCCAAACCGCATTCTCGTACCCCAATTTCTGGATCTTTTATTGAATGTTAAAATGTGTCAAGGAGTTTTAGAACAACCTGTACTATAAAAACTTATTATAAAGTTCATTTAGCACATCGATTGGCAATAAGATAATTTATAGGCCAGGAAGTAGCGTCACGTTCTTGAAACCAATTTTAGCATTGATGACTTGTATACATATGATATATTAGATGGTACAGATAACAAAACACCAGTCAGCTGGTGCATCAGTGGGGGAGGTGGGGATGTTGCCATACCCACATCCTAGAGCCCGCTGCAATGTGGAATGAATGGCAACCCTATTACCGATGGCAACTTCTGAGTCAGGGTAACATCAGTAATCGGGTTTCCGTTTATTTCACATAGCGGATAGACTATGCAAAGTTGCTTCAGAAACACCTTTCTCTAACGCTCCAGCTGACTGGCATATTCGTTATTTGTACCATCAAATTTGTACCATATGGCGCTAAATTAGATGGAAAATTGTCACGCTGCCTCCGTGATTATTAGGATGAATCGCAGATAGTTCACTTTATCCTGTTATAAAAGCTTTATTTTTTTTCTTTACAAAGCAAAAGTATTTTTAAATTAATAGTTATCTTTTCCAATTATAACTGTTCGGCAATTCTTGATATTCAAAGACACGGAGTAAAAAATTTTAGCTCGTAAAAATTTCTAAATTTATACTAGTAAGACCGTATTTGTACATTTTCTAATTTTACAGAATACTAAAAACAATATTTTTAAGAAATGAGTTGAGAAGTATTGTAAAAAATCCACAAAATCCTTATAAATACCTTAAACCCCTATAAATACAAATCTATATAAATACCCTAAAAATCCCTATAATTCCCTTAATAAACCCCTAAAATATATATGAATCCCCTATAAAACCTCTATAAAGCGCTAAAATCTATATAAATCCCTATAAATCTCTAAAATCTATATAAATCCCTTATAAGCTCTTATAAATACAAATCTTCAAAAATTCCGGAAAAATGCTTTGAAAGGTAAAATTTTCATTATTCAAAATTTGGGACATAAAAGTTCAAACATTACACAAATTCTCCTAATTAAACTTAAAAGTGCCAAGCATTAACGACTATGGCACTCCATTCTCAAACAAATGCTTGAAAATGTTGTCATTTTCATGTGTAAAGACTTGGAAAAAGAAAAGTTTATAGTCCTTGGTATAATTCTACCACGAATAATTTTAGAAAAATAATTTTTCCATCGATTGGAAATGCTAACTACGCATAAAAACTAGTCGGATGTGCCAATCCCAAAACTTTCTTCTATCTCATACATGCTAATACTTGAAAATTCGCTATCACAACGCCAACGAAATTGGCACAAAAATCGCTGTTACAGCGCCCCCAAATTGAATATCTCCAAATTCAAGAAGGACCTGCTGGCCAATAGTCACAAACCTATAAAAAATTTGGTTCAATTTTTTGCATAACTTCATACACTTTTCGATGATACAATGAGACACACACACCGACAAACGGATATACAGACATTTTGTGTAAACATGTTTTTCGGCATCTCTGACCTTTAAAACGTGTAAATCCGTCGAAAATGGGAAGTCGAAACAAATCGCGATAACAATACTCTCTTCTATTTTAGATAGATTAAAGTAAAAAGACAAATGTTTTTTAATCGACATTAAAGAAGTGAATATAAAACATCACATATTTTTACTGAATGGTGTATACAAATTTAAAATTTTATACATACATTAATATTAAAAATATCGACGTTTCGACCACCATCTATGGTCATCTTCAGGAAAATTTTCTTATATTGCTTTTAAAGTTTCAAATGCGAAAAAACAATCCGCCCGTTGCCACAATATTATTGCCGTCCACAAATTAAAAATTAACAAGGGTAACACTCAACCATCGTACCAACCAACCACAAGTAGAAACGATGCAGAAGCATCTCTTTAATATTAATGTATGTATAAAATTTTAAATTTGTAAACACCATTCAGTAAAAATATGTGATGTTTTATATTCACTTCTTTAATGTTGTAATATTTCATGGTGTAATCGTCCAGCATTTATATTTATATTATGTTTTTTAATCTACGAAAATATAATATAAACACGAACGAAAATATGCAATAACATCTTCCCCACGATTACGAAAAGCGTTGTTTGTCTTTAGAAACATCAGAAACCAATATATTTTTTAGATTTAATGAAGCATTTATAAAAACAAAATATAGTTTACTGCCACTGATTTTCGGAAACGCTTCTGAGTAGATTTTATGATGTATTGATCAATTTGTATGACCGGCATATAAATTTTCCGGAGTGTCTGAATTCTCAATTAAACATTTTCAACTGCTTAATTGAATTTATACATCCAAGAGAAATAAAATAATATTAATATTAATCTTAATGCTAATGCTGTTAATTTATCATGTTTGTATATAAAACATGTTTGATCATCATGGAAATGTTTACTCGAGAATTAATAGCATCCGAATAGCATCCGAATAGCATCCGAATAGCATCCTATATTCCAGGTTGAGAAAACTGATTAATGCACTGTAAAAATTACTCGGAAACGTTTCCAAAAATCAGTGGCTGCAAAAAAATATTTGTTTTTATAAATCTACCGTATTAAAATCCGTGCGCGTATCTATCGATGTAACCTCAAAAACTCGGAAACCACAGGGTGCAGGGCTATGAAATTTGCAAACGGGTTGCTGGTAGGGGCCCCATGAACGATTTTGGGGCAAAAAATTCGAAAATTTTAAATAGATTTTTTTTAATGTTTTTGACGAATTTTTGTCTTTTTAATCCGTAATCATGCGAGTTCTAACCAGTTCTAAATGTTTACTGCAATATGAGATAAACATATTACGTACGCCACGCTGCAATACTAAGAAGTTTGTAACGGGTATTACGATAATTATTTCACCTCGCATGCAAATAATTAAGGATTATTTAATTGCGCTTAATTATTACCTTTAAAAAAATTATCGCAAACATCAAGAAAACTTTTTATTCTATTTATTCTTTTATTTCAAAGATATCGTTTTATCGTATTCTGCCATAGAAACATGATAAATTAAATTTCATTTAAAAAAATGCACAGTAGTAGAAAAATACATATTTTCTACATATTACATAGATACATTTGGTTATACTGATTTTTATTTTTAATTTTGGTTTTAGAATTAAATTCATGAACTCTCGTGCGTAGAATGGGTTAAACAGCTAGTACTTTTACTTACCCATCATACGTAGTATACGATAAATCTTGTAATGCTTTTGAAAATCGAAAAAAAAATTGCTGGATTTACACGTTTCAGACACTGGAGATTCCAAAAAACATATTTTTACAAAAAAAAGTTTGCCGTCCGTGTGTGTGTGTCTGTAAACGATCTATCTCCCGAACAAATTGAGATAGAGACTTGAAATTAGGTGTGTACTTAGTATGTAATAATGGGAGGAAGCTTATTGAAATTCAGTAACCTCGATTATTCGGAACTATTTTTTTTCGGACTCCCGAAATATTCGTTCTGATAAAAGGTATATAAAAATTTTCGAAATTGTTTATATTAAGGAGTTAATATAAAAGACAATAAAAAAACATAATGAAGTCGATCGGATAATGAGTTGCCAAGATATTTGTAATCCTATTTTCCACATTCTTCGATTTTTTATGACCCTGTATTTCATTCAAATTTCAATTCAAAGATGTATTTTAATTGGATATGAGACTTTTAATACGTCGCATTAAACCGTAGTTAATATGACTATCAGTTTTGGATTTATAAGGATGTTTCTTTTACGCAATTCAGTAATAGAGCATTTAAAGTTTATGACGTCATCAAGCCACGATTTTATTCGAATTGCAATGCATTTTATAAATAGTTTACACATGTTTTATTTTCATATTTTATAGTACTGCGGTGGCCCCCAACGACTAGTTTTAAATCTTGAAAATAAATTGGTTTTTGAGGTTTCTAAAGATAAAAAGCCGTTTTCGGAGTAATGGGTAACTCGGAAGAGGTTATTGCATATTTTCGTTGTTGTATGGTTATATTATATTTTCCTAG
The DNA here is from genome assembly GCA_963931845.1 of Maratus michaelseni. Lineage (NCBI taxonomy): Eukaryota > Metazoa > Arthropoda > Arachnida > Araneae > Salticidae > Maratus > Maratus michaelseni. The sequence continues at coordinate 302,386,168 of OZ007587.1, read as the reverse complement.
GTTAAGAAACATTTGTCTTTTTTTACAGTGTACCGATAAAATATGTGCACAAAGCATGCTTTGGTATGCATTTCTGGATTTAATTTTGCACGAACTTTTACATTTTCAATCGCAATACCCAATTTTAACAAAATATTTTTAATCTACGTTTAAAATTGTGCTCAAACCTCAAATTTAATGTTATTTCGAAGAACAATTTTGGAAATAAAGTTATTCCAATTTTTTTTCCCTTCAAATGTTAGTTATTTTTACTTATTTACGTTTGTACTCCTTGAAACTGGAACCACCGTGTGTAGACTTTTTTCTTCATTATTATAGTTGTGTACATTTAAAGTTTGTGTTTTAGATGTTTTCGCAATTACTTTGCAGTAATCGTCAATATTTAAATTTGTATATTTTTAATTTAATAAGATATAAAAAGTAATTAATAGAAAATTTTTATACTTGGTAATGTTAGAATGATTTCCTGATAGCATATAAATATTCTTAAAACACGTGATTATTTTTTTAATTACGCAAGCTTATTGAAAACCCCAAATAAACTATCATAAAATATTTGTATTTAGAATGCCTGTAACAGACCGCTTGCATAATTGAGTAGTAGTCTGAACATTTGTATATCTTTAGACGTCAATGAAATTAAAATAACCGAATAAAATATTTATATATTAATTTGGTGTGTTAGATGTCTTAAAATCTTACTTTACAAAACTCGCCAATATTTAAATTTATATATTTGGGCCTTAAAAGATTATGAAAAAATTAACAGAAAATTTTATGTTTGATGATTTTAGCATTTTTTTTAAAGTTTTCTCTATAAACATTCTTCAAACAATTATTATTTCTTTTAAATTATGCCAAACTTAGTTAAGAGGACTTTAGACTCTTAACTTTCAAAAAATTCAATTTTTGAAAAAATATGTAAATGGAAGAGCAGTTATTTCTGAACACTTTAAAACACTCTTAATAGGTAATAAATATGGAATATTTTCAAAGAGAGAACTTTAAAGTCTTTTTTTTTTCTTCAAAATGTGATTTTGGGATCAATATTATTCAATATTATTTCATGAAATTGCATAGAATATGGTAGGTTTTATAAAGTGTACCTAAATTTTCATCTTTTCTAGTGGGATTTTCTTTCTTAGTGTATTATTGCTAAAATTTTGAAAACGTTATAAAAGCAAGATACAGTTTTGAATTTAAAATATATAAATGTTCCATAAATAAACACTCTTTTTAGTTTCATTGTAAGCACAAGATTCTCAAGTATAATTAGGTACCAAACATTTTGTTTTGCATGCAGAAGTTCTTTTGTAATCATGCGCGCAACATGTGATTTCAATTTTTTTTTATCGACAAGTTTAAAAGCGCCTATAAAAACTAATTTTCTCCATTGTGATCTGAAACAAATATGAAATGAAAGAAGAAACAGGTGTATCTATTATGACTTTTAAAATTTGTGTTTTTGTAATATATACTTTTTAATATATAAAATGACAAAAATGGTCATTTTTTTCTCCTTTCTGACATTTTAAAAGTCCCAAGTCCCTTAAAATCCCGATCATATGATGATAAGACATTTGCATTTAGAATGCGCATGATAGACTGCCTGCAGATTTGACAAGAAATGCATAGTTCATACATTAATACAGTAAAACTTGTCAAAACGTAGACTGTATATGATGAAACCTTGTTTTAAACAGGAAAATTCATCGTTCGGAAAAAAATAATACAATACAATTTTAGCAAATCTATTACAACTATCTAAAACGGCTATTTTAGTCTTAGAATTTTATCGTACTAAGAGTTAATAAAATGCTATAAAATGTTTTCTGTATAAAATTGAGTATGCATGATGTTAATAAATGTTTTCATGGCAATCTTGAGGAAATATTCTAATAGAATTGTTAACGTGCACAAATTTCATTATAAAAGTTCTAAAAATATATAGTATAAAGCAAAAACATGTCCGTGAGTAACGCTGACGTCATATAGACAGCGACAACACCTGACCAATATTTTTCGCTTTTGCAACAATTTTCTTAACATAAAAACATCGTATAATTTCCATTTTTACACCGTGGAATAGGGGGAATAATGTTCTTTCAAATGCAATTTGTTTGAAAACTGTATCTCAATTTACTGAATTTTCATAGTTTTAAAATTATTTTCAAACATGAATTACCTTTTAATCTATTTTTATCGCGTGCAACCCGATTGCGAAAGATATATTTGCATTTCAAACAATATGAATAGCTCAGCATCTGTTTCGGATTAATAATCCATAAAGAAATTAAAACTTTCACCAGTAAATAAATAAAATTATATAAATACAATACAAATTTAACAGACACGTAACTGAACTACGCGCTTAAATTACTGAGATTATCAGAATCAAAAAGGCTCCTGTAAGTGGCGAAATCTTTGGCGACTTCTTTGGCTATTAGCACTTGGCATGCGGCTAATGTGAAAATATCGCTTTTAATAAATTTTCAAAACTTTATTTGAATGCATTATTAATATTTTTTATATAAAAATGGCTTTTGGTGTTGTTAGTGGACAATCTGAAAATTACATATTAAATGCAAAAAAATTTATTAGAGTTATCATTTTTAAAAAAAATGTTTTTCACCTATATAAAGTAACTTGGGATGCCCGGGTAGGGTCCACTAGTACACGTAAATAACGGATTATTTTACCCGTAATTACCCTGTTTTGCTTCAATATTACGAAAAGAGAAGGATTTGAAGGATATTTAATCCCTTAACTGCTGGGCTTTTTCGACACCATAAACTAAAAATAGGAACGATACATCACTTTTTCCGTACTAAAATATTTGTTTTATACAATCGAAAAATGTCTGCCAATTAATAAAGCGAAGATTGCAATTTAAAATTAATGGTGTCCAAAAGCTTTTAGTAACGAAACAAGCAAACTCTTCTTGCCCAAACCCAGTTCGGGGAAAACAGTTAAGGGGTTAATATTTAAATGCATAGTAATGCAAATTTGCATCACTTTTTTTTTTTAACTTTTCACAAATAAATCAAGTTCTTCCCCAACATCATATTTATATAGAAATATTGATCCTGCAAAAATCACATAAATATGCTACTAAACAAAGTTAAAAAATCTATCTTAAAATATCTGGTGTCTAACCCTTAATATAAGTATAAAAATAATAATTCTAAAAAGAAAAAGTCATGCTTTTAAGGGTTAAAGATAGTTATGGTTTACAAAAATGTGTACGAAAACTTATTATAATCACAATATTTTTTTGTTCTAATACAGTGTCCTCATCTTTCCAGAGAAGGAAAAATTCTGCAAGTCAAAGCCCTGAAATTATAACAATCTGTCATTCATTAATAGCAGAAGTTTGATAATAACCCTGTTTTTCTGTGCAACCTTGATAGTAAAATGAGTTGAAGGTTTTAGGAAATGCGTTTACGTTTAATAGTTGTAAAAAAGATAGAAAGAAAATAATGCCTAATATATCATGATTTTTTTTTCTGTGTAAACCAATTTTTGTCCCTCTTTCTTTGAAAAGCGTATCCAGTTTCAACTTCTTTTCTTAAGGGAAGGAGAAGTTTTTGCATATTTTTACATTTATCTACATCTTCGAACTCGAAAATAAATGGGTTAATAACTCTAAACTGTATGATATTTTCTTTTGGAAGCCCAATTTTTGTACTAGGGCTTAGATACCATAAATTTTAAAAGAGTTATTTTTCGCTTTATTTTAGTAGCAGATTTATGTTGGTTAAAATAAGGCAAATAATTTCAATTAAAGATAGCGGTAGTCGTGAAATGAATTTATTTATTAAAGGTTGAATTTTAATTTATTCATAGATGCATCACTATGCAGTGTAGGATTATGATGGTTTATTATCTTCATAAGTGGAAATTTATTGTAGATGAATGTTATACGCAGCAAGTTTTGAAATAAAATATCTGCATAAAGAAGACTGTGAAAACGCAAACTATATAGATAGTTATAAAACGGACAGAAAAGTTCAGATTTCCAAAATTTTTCCTTAAGTTTTGTCCATTATATTTTCATTTATTTGGTCTTGAAACAAATTAAATTAATTTACTATTTTTACTGTAGATTTTTAAAGCTTGTAAATTGTTGAAATTACCTTTCGATTAATTTATATAAAATTTAAAGTATTTCCTATTTCAATTATGCATTTTCAAAAGCTTTGTATTATTTTTATCATTGAATTTCAGATTCAGCCATGCAAAATGTAATTGATTTTCTATTATTATTATCTCTTATCCAATATTACGTAAGTTTTACAAGCTTCGCTATTCATTTTTTACTTTATTTTACACACCTATTACTAACACATCTATGTTACACTGGTGCGATGCAACTTCGAAATCTTTTAACAAAAATGGAGAATTTTTTTTTTTCAATTTTATTTCACTTTTCTGTCTTCATACAAATAAAATATTTTTTTATTAGTTTGTACCTTTCTAAAAGCTAAGGTTTTTCCTTGCTCCGCAAAACAGAAAACTAAAAATAAATTCTTATGAATATCCCCTTCAGGAAATTATTTTGAAAATTATTATAACCCGGGCCTCCCGGGTTACAGAATATAAGTGAAAACCATTTTTTTTAACTCTAATAGATTTTTTACATTTAATTTTTTTTTTTTCAGATTCCCCACAAACAACACCAGTAACAAGGAGCATTTTTATGTGAAAAATATCAGTTATGCATTCAAATAAAGTTTTGAAATTTATTAAAAGCGATACTTTCTTATTAACCGCATAACAGGAGTTGATAGCCGAAGAAATCGTCAAAAATACTGCTGCTTATAGCAACCTTTCTGAGTCTGATAATTTCTGTGGTTTAAGCGTGTAGTTCGATTACATGTCTGTTAAATCTGTGTTTTATTTATATTGTGTTATCTATTTATTGGTGAAGTTTTAATTTCGTTATGTAATATTAGCTGGAAACAAACGCTGAATTCTTTATATTGTTTTAAGTACAAACCTGTCAATCTTTTGTAATCGGACTGCACGTGATAGAGATGGATATTTTTTAGTTTCATACTTTAAAATTATTTTTAAAACCATAAAAATAAGTGAACTGAGATACAGTATTTAAATAAGTTTCATTTGAAAGAGCATTCTTTTTTCTATTTGACGGTGTAGCAACTGAAATTGTTCAATGTTTGATAGTTAAAAATACTATAGTAAAAGCGAACTTCATTCAGGGTTCAGTCGCTTTTACCACAATTTTTTAATATAATTTTTCATCTTATTTAAATACAGAAAAATATTTCAAATTCTGTAATTAAACGAGGCGTCTACAATTTCTGCAATTTAAATATTAAATAGTAAAATTCTATTAGGAAATTGTGTCAAAAGCGTACGAACCCTGTTATTGGTCAAGTGTGTACACCGTCAATATGACGTCAGCATTATTTACAAACATGTTTTAACTTTATAATATAGATTTTCTAAACGAATTCTGGCTGCCTTCTCAAAGCAGCATTAAATAAAGACATATTACTTTTTTAAAAAGGAATTCGTATAACATCATAAATGTATTTTTAAATAACAATATATACTAAACTACGTTATTTAAAAATTAAAAACTAGTCGGATGTGCCAATCCCAAAACTTTCTTCTATCTCACACAGGTTTCGCATACAATGAAAAGAATCAGCAACCAATTTATATCAAGGTCTAACTTAATCTAAAATTTTATTAAATTCCGTGCTTTAGATCTTGAGATAAGGCCATTGCTAAAATCGTGTAAATCCTGCAAAATGCAGCATAGCAGCGCCACCTGCTGGGAGATTTAGACCAAAACATAATCAACAATAACTACGTCTAGCTGAATCTGAAGTTTGATGAAAATCCTTGCATAAGTTCTTGAGATATAGTTATCGTGATAATAATGAAAAAAGTAACATAGTAGCGCCACCTGTTGGGGCTATTTACACCAAAACGTAATCAGCATCTATTTATGTCAAGATCTAACAGAATCTGAAGTTTGATGATACTCCGTGTATTAGTTCTTGAGATATAGCTATCGTAAAAATAATGAAAAAAGCGGTATAGCAGCGCCACCTGTTGGGATATCTACACCAAAATATAATCATCTTCTATTCATGTCAAGGTCTAACTGAATCTGAAGTTTGATAAAAATAACTGCATTAATTCTTGAGATAGAGCTATTGTGGTAATCGCAAAAAATGCAGCATAGCAGCCCCACCTGTCGGGCAATTTTCACCAAAAACTAATCAGCACCAATTTATATTAGGGACTAACTGAATATAAAGTTTTATTAAATTTCGTGCATTAGTTCTTGAGATAGAGCGCCCACAAAATTTTTGTCACATACAGACAGACAGACAGAGTCACAGACAGACATTTTCTAAAAACAGTCAAATCGTGTTCAGGACCTTCTAAAACGTATAAATCCGTCGAAAACCGGAAGTCGAAAATTTTCATGAAGCCAATACTTTCTTCTGGTAACGATAGAAGAAAGTAATAAAATTAAAAAATTATTACTTTTAAAGTCTTTTTAATACTTTCCAACATAGTTGAAAAATGTTACAAGCATTGGAAGCACATCCTTTTTCTTCCTTGGATACTATTTTAATAATGAATTTACCAGTTTTGTTGTACTCGTGGGTTTTATAATCCTTAAAATCATTCACATATGCGTTTTATAAAATGAAATAATGAATTTTACACAAAGCGGCAATATTTTTAAATATCGAAAGTAAACTGGTGCTCTCCCTTATTTTAATATAATAATCTATCTTTATAGGTTTTTAAGCGAAACAATTTAGAAACGACTCCTTCTTTTTACATAGAAATTATTTTAAAACATAATTACATTAGATGTTTTTTTTATAGTTGTAGAGTTTATTAGAAGAGGAAAAAGTTTTCCTTATATTGTTAGTTTTCCCTTCTCTAATTATCTTTTCATTCTAAGACATGCGAAATCTTGTTAGATAAATAGATAATTATTATTATTAAAACCTTATAACACAACACAATAATACGCTAAATTAAAGCATTCTATTTTATTTATTTTAATTTATTTATTTAATTTTACTAAACTTAAAAGTTATTGAGATAGACGAAGAATATTCAATACATCATTAAAATTACACTTTTCATTTTTCAGAAATACTCCAAAAAATATACTTATAAAAGGGAATAAAAAAGAAAGTTTGAAAATTTTTTGGAAAACTTTCCTCTCTACTTATTATTATTTTTTTTTTCATCTTACTTTATTATTATAACCTTTTTCATTATTATTTTGATTATATTTTCAATGACTTTATTTTTTTTTTCATCGGAAATGAAAAAAAATAGAGATTTTTAAACATTTCCACCAGAAGACGTTTGCGAAATTTTTTTCAAGTAACACACACACACACACACAGAGAGAGAGAGAGAGAAAGGGAGAGAGAGAGAGAAAGAAAAGAAAAAAAATAAATGTTTCTATCTACTGGAATCTTTCCAACATCCGAATGAAGTGGTTTTGTTTCTCTTTAGAGGGACTTCGGACTCTTATAATGTCGAAAATGAGAAAAAATAACCTTTTTTTTCGTTTTATATCTTAAAAAGTGTGCATTACAAAAACATAGTTTTCAAAGTCAGTAAGTAAATACAAAAATGTTTCTTCTCTCATTTCATTTTTTTTTCAGATCATAATGCGGAAAATAACTTTTTGTAGGAATTTTTAAAGTTTTTGAGCAGAAACTTGGAATCACATGTTGCGCGCGTGGTTACAAAAGAATATCTGCATGTAAAACAAAATTTTTAGTATCTAATTATACTTGAGAGTCTTGTGCTTACACTGAAACTAAAAAGAGTGCTTATTTACAGAATTTTTATATTTAAAAAACCAAACTGTATCTTGCTTACATAAAATTTTCAAAATTTTAGCAATGTAACGCAAAGAAAGGAACATTTTTCCACAGAAAAAGATTAAAATTTCGATAATAAAAGATTAAAATTTCGATAATAAAAGGTTAAATTCACTTTATAGAGCCTACAGTTTGACAAATTTCATGAAAAAATGGTGAAATGATTTTTATCTACCTTGCGCGGAATGCCGCAAAATCACATTTTGAGAAAAATGATTTTAAAGTTTTTTCTTTGAAAATATTCCCTATTTAGCAACTAATAAGAGTTCCATTCATTTTGTTTGATAAGTGTTCAGAATTGCTTACTATTCAAAAAAAAATATTTAAAATTTGAATTTTTCAAATGTTAAAGGGTCTTATGTCCCCTTAATCATAATATAAAATTTTCAAATTAAGTTTTTTGTTTCCCTTTAAATTCTTGATGGGTGTTTTTTTACTTTTCTTTTCTTTTTCCTGCTCATTAGAAGTGTTTTAGCATTCGTTGATACATTTATTCTGTAATTATATATGTAATGTTATACGTTATAGGGTATTTTTTATAATTTCATATTTCATTCAAACTAGAAAAATACAATAAAAAAAAAGTAAATAAATAAATGTTCTATATAATATTGCAGTTACTCTCTTGTACTGATCGTGCATAATCCTCATATAAAACAAACAAGAACGAAAAATCATGCGTCAAGCATAGATTATGTAACACTTCCAAAAATAATTTAAAAAATATTTACCGCTTAATAAGGTGAAAGATAGATGGTATTTGAGAAAACAATTTGTAAAACGCATAACATATTTAAAAACCCAATTTTAGGATTTATCAATAATATTCATAAAAATATCTGAACTCTTTTGTGCAGCTCTGTATATTATTTATAGATTTATACATATAATGCTAAATTTTAGTTCAGATAGGAGACGCCTACCACAAAATAAAATTCTCTTTCTGGAATTTCTGTCAATAAACCGAAATGTACTCGAGAACTTTTGTGCTGCCCTTTATATGAACTATAGAATTTATACTCGCCAAGTAACACACAAAAAAAATGAGTTAAATTTAAAAGCGCGTACCTCAATCAAAAACAATCTCTCAGCTATTATTGTTAATGTACACTACTGTAATCGAATTATTTTGTGTGTCCCTGTAAATGAACGATGAATGCGGCAGACACAATATTCTATAGTAAGCCTCTTGCAATGCACCTTAGTGATATATATCAATTTCAATATGTTTAAAATAGTGAAACATTATTAAGATAAACTGCAAACGGTTTTTCTCTTTAGACCCGTAATGTAACGGAATTCTTTTGGGTGTATTCTATAAAGGAACTATAAGTGCTATGCACACCATATTCTATAGTATGCCTGCTGTAGTGCACCTGAGTGATATATGTCAATCTCAATATGTTTAAAATTTATGTAACAATAAACCGCAAATGATTTTTCCCCATAGACCGTACTTTAACGGAATTCTTTTGAGTGTCCCTGTAAAATAACTATAAGTGCGATACACTTCATTTTCAATACCGAACATGCCATAGTAAACCTCAATAACATATTTCAATTGCATGACACTCCAACTATATTTACGCGAGCTAGAGCACAGACAGACAACAGGCAGACAAACCAAATTCATAAACACTTTTCAACTATGTTAGAAAGTGTTAAAAACACATCAATATCATCTGAAAGGTAATATTGAAGTTTTCTTTCAACTACAAAACTCTAACATGTTGAAAATCTGTTTAAATTATTATGGACGATAATACATTTTAAATTTTTATTGTCCCTTTTTAACACTTTCCAACATTGTTGAAAACTGTTTATGAATTCGGATTGTCTGTCTGTCTGCCGTCTGTGTGTCTGTCTATGCTCTAACTCCAGTAAATGTATTCGGATTGTCATGTAATTGATATATGTTATTGAGGTTTGCTATGGCATGTTCGGTATTGAAAAAAAAAGTATATAGCACCTATAGTTTTTTTTTTTTTTTTTTTTTTTTTTTTTTTTTACAGGGACACTTAAAATGATTCCTTTACATTACGGTCTATGAGGAAAAATAATGTGTGGCCTATTTTAATGATGTTACACAATTTCAAACATATTGAAATCGATATATGTCACTGAGGTGCACTGCAAGGGGCTTACTACAGAATATGGTATGCACGACACTTATAGTTCCTTTACAGGGACACTCAAAAGAATTCCGTCACATTACGGTCTATGGAGAAAAATCGTTCGGTGTTTATTTTAATAACGTTTCACTATTTCAGACATATTGAAATTGATATATATTACTAAGGTGCATTAAAAGAGGCTTACTATAGAGTATTGTGCGTATAGCATCCATCGTTCATTTAGGCCCAGTATAGAAAAAAGCGGGACAGGCAGAAGGAAAAAATTGGGACGGCCACTTACCAATCGGGACATACAAATATAATATACAATTTTCTTACATCATATTAAATTTATATAAATTGAACAACAGCTTAAAGGACACAGTGAGACGTTAGTTAAATATATCTGCTCTTTAAAATTACTAAATATTTTAATGACAATCAATTTCCACAACTGATACTTAATCAAGATAACTTTTAATAACTTTGTTAGTTTCAGTGCAGCAAAAACTCAAGCATGTACTAAAAAAATGACAAGCCTTCCTATTATAATAAATAAAAATCAGCAATAAATATCAATTTTAAAAGGTGCAAATAATTATTTTAAAAATGTTTAAGACAACTTAAAATGTCTATTTTACCAAGACAAAGTTGCAATATTTTATTATAAGTACACCAAAATTACGTAATTTTCAAAATGTAAATTTCAAAAATTTCAGTGAACCTACATTGTAAATGTGATTCCTTACTTTTATAAGGAATTAATTAACATGCGAAAAATTAAAATAATTAATACTTATGAAAAATCGGACGTTTGGTGTCTCGCGGGCCGTGTCTAGTAGTCCCTAAAAGTTTAAACGGCCCGTGTAAATCGGGACACCTCGCAACACTAATCATGATGAAATACACAGTAGACTGGTAAATTACGGTATGTGTCACCGAAAGGGGGCGCAGATAAGCGGAATAAATTTACTCAAACCTCCCATCTCTTCCATGTCGTGATTATTAAGTATTGTACGCTTTTACAGCTGCATACAGAGCTAAATGCTATAATTTTATGCTACAGTAGAAAATGCCAATCGTCATTAGCCTTTCTCATAAAATGTAGTATTTTTGAGTTGTGACACTTTTTTTTTTTTTTTTTTTTTTTTTTTTTTGAGGGATGCTCTCTTTAGTTCTGTGGTCTGTTTACACGTTCCACAAAATAGGAGATCTTAGAATTGAAACACCCTGGTTCATTCCCGCGCGAATTGAGCCAAGAAATCTTTTAAGATTTTAAGTTATTTTCTTTAATTATAAACTTTTCATTAATTCCACTTCATCTTTAAGTCTGTAAAATCATGACACAAAGAAAAAAAAAAGAAAAAGAAAAGCCCATGGACAACTAAAATTAAATTAATCATACTTAAAATATAAGTATGATTAATTTAACTCTCATTTCTACTACAGATAATTTATTACCCCCCCCCCCCTCTTTTTTTTAAATAATAAAACTTCATAACTTATATATATTATTTCTTTTTTTTTACTTTTATTTCTTTTATTAAAAAAAAAAAAAAAAAAAAAAAAAAAAAAAAAAAAAATTAAGTGTAAATGTAAGATAATTAAAATATTTGGATTACAATTGAAACTACAAAATTACTTTTTTGGATAAATACAAAATTACTTTTCTTTATAGTTTTCTAACAAATCGAAAAAAGAAAACTAGTAAATTTTAAACAGTTCGATTCGTACCAGAAAAAATGTCTGTATATTGAAAGTATTTTAAACTTTATTTCTTTTATAAAAAAAAATAGCATTTTTTTAAAGTGTAAATGTAACATAATTAAAATATTTGGATTACAATATAAACTACAAAATTACTTTTTTGGAGATTTTCTTTATAGTTTTCTAACAAATCGAAAAAAAAACTAGCAAATTTTTAAACAGTTCGATTCGTACCAGAAAAATGTCTATGCATTGAAAGTATTTTTAAAATATGTAGTTATTAAATACAAATTCCTTGAATAAATTATGCTATCTTTAACTCCGTTGAAACATTTTTTTTTAATCCCTGAAACTAAATCTCTTTTATTGATTTACATAAGCTCAGATGTATAAATTCATTTAATTACTGGTAAATAGACATGTGTCATCTTATATTATTTTTAAGAAATCTGTACGTAAAAAAATCACCTTAATTTATATGAATAAATTTATCCATTCACGAACCTATATTTTCACTACAACTTTTGTAAAAAAAAATTAAAAAATTTTGTTAAATCCAATTCACTAGAAATTTTGTTAAATCAAATTTTAAATATGTATATTCATTAAATATTTTCCTTGTATAAAAATTACGATCTCTAACTGCATTGAATCAAATCAGTTTTAACATATGTGTTCAAATACATTTTACTGATCTATATAGTCTCATATGTGTAAATTCTTATAGTCACTCGTAAACAAGCTTGTATTGGCTTATATTACTGAAACTTTTATGCGTAAAAAATCATCAAAATTTATACGAAAAAAATTGTATCCATAAAAATAAATTTTCTTTAAAAACTTTGTTAAATCAAAGTTACGTTAAATTATGTTTCTAGCAATTTTTATATTTTATAAAATGCCGTTCATTTATGAAATAAAGCAAATTAATTTTAATAGTTGTGTTGTGACCAAATACTATTTACTGATTTACATAGTGTTGCATACGAATAAATTCTCTTAATTAGTCATAAATAGATATCTATCGTTTTATGTTGCTTTACAAAAAAATTATCTAAATGGGTGTGCAAAAACAATTACATATGCATAAAAATTTCACTAAAAATTTTGCTAATTCAATTTTAAATTCACCACTTTAGCAGTTTTCATCGTTTCCAAAAAGCTGTTCTGTGTCTTAAAATACTTTATATACATATATATAAATTATAAATTTATTATATATTTTCCTTCTATAAAAATTATGATTTATAACTACATTGAAGCCATTTATTTTAATTTTAACGCCTATGACCAAATACATCTTCGTGATTTACACCATCTCGCATGTATATATTTCTTAACTATTCGTAAATGGGCAAGTATCATCTTACATTATAAACAAATTCTAATGTGAAAAATCAGTTTAAATTAATTTACTTGTAATTAAATTTATTCAGTTTTAATTTCATTAAATCTATGCGAAAAATATTTCTATCCACAAATGTTCATTAATTTTTTTGTTAAATCATTTTTAAATTTACCTCTCGAGCAGTTTTTCATCGTTTCCATGATACTATCCAGATCAGAAATTATAGTTTTGTTCGGTGCCCTGTCATAGGACTGCTGACAGGTAATTGTAAAATCACTCGTGCTGGCCCAAGATGTCAACAAATCTGCCATGCTCTGATAATACACATCACTCTGCCTGTAAATTATACCGAAATGTTTCCAGTTAAAGTGTCTGAGGAAAGCTAAAATTGCTTGAGCTTTATCTTTCAGGTCATAAGACATTCGAAGCAATGTCCTGAATTCGCTTCGCTTCTTCAGAACGTCGCCTAAACCTGTCAAAATCGGTATGTTCCGATAAGTTGCAAACCTTCCAACAACTTGGAGGTCATCACTACACGCTGGACCAAGAAATGCGGATAGGTTGTAAGTTGTTGCTAGGTCTGTAGCCTTTCCCACGGCCATCTCTTCGGAACATTCGCTAGGATAATATCCCGGTAATAGTTCGAGATTGACATTATAATGTGTCCTGCATTTTTCTGCAGCAATATCAACTGCCGGACCGATCCTCTGGATGTCAAACCTATTGTGGATCGAACCATCTACCATCAACACGCCAACTTTGAAAGATGTCCAGTTTTGGCCATTGCTGACTACCACAACAGTGCAACAGGTCAACAATAACAGGAATATCATATTTTTCCCGTCACTACAACATTTGCATTAATGAGGTTGCTGTCCTCATGCCATGTTAAGGAATGTGAGAAGTCGCCGTTATTTTGGAAGGTCTCCAGAAAACACGTGACATAGCGAGAAAGTTGTACCTTCCTTCCTCGACACACGTCTATCGCTCTGGGGAGATGAAGTTAAAATAACAACAGCTGGCGTCGGTGGTCCTAAAACCGCTAGGTGTCTCTGTATCTGTTAATGCGAAAAACTTCAGTAAAGCGGAATATATGCTTCAGAAGCTATCAATATCGCGGGGGAAAAGGAACTGGTGCGGAAGTTCGGAAAAAGAGAAAAAAAATTAGTTCGTTTAATAATTTGATATACTCGCCTGTCTTAATATGTTACATTATCACTCCGATAACTAGCCGGGAAAGGAAAACAAAATCATTGCTCTGAATTAATGTAGGTCGTTAATATGTCTGATTATTCACCGGAATTATTAAAGCATGGAAGTTATTTAACATCGCGTAACAAATTCCAATTTAAAAATTACTATAAAAGGAAAATTTAATAATCATTTTAATGGTTATTAAATAATTATTTTGTAGTTGCTTTTAATATTTTAAATACTTTTTCATAAGGTTCATTATTTTTTTAATAATTGAATAACAATCATTATACAAGAAGCAGTATTTCATAATTTTAAACTAATCTTCAGATTTTATTCTGCACTGCATTTACATTTTTATAATCTTCATTGATTGTTCTTTTATTTAAAAATGATACAATTATTACTCGGTTTCTTACCAATTACAGAATAATTGGGGAAGCCGGGAAAAGAAAACAAAAGCATTGCTCTGAATTAATGTAGGTCGTTAATATGTCTGATTATTCACCGGAATTATTAAAGCATGGAAGTTATTTAACATCGCGTAACAAATTTCAATTTAAAAATTACTATAAAAGGAAAATGTAATAATCATTTTAATGGTTATTAAATAATTATTTTGTAATTGCTTTTAATATTTTAATTACTTTTTAATAAGGTTCATTAATTTTTTAATAATTCAATAACAATCATTATACAAGAAGCAGTATTTAATAATTTTAAATTAATCTTCAGATTTTATTCTTCACTGCATTTACATTTTTATAATCTTCATTGATTGTTCTTTTATTTAAAAATGATACAATGATTACTCGGTTTCTTATGAATCCTTAGACTTATATTTTCAACTTATAACAAATCCATTTACATTTCCTATTTACATCTTCTACTAAAATTCATGACATAAAAATATTAAAATATTCATACAATGAAATCTATGCGGGTAATTATTTACAGTCATTCCCTTAACCATTTAAAGCGAATCTAATGAAAATTTTAATCACACGATATTAATATACGTTTTTTACATTTACATTTCTAGTATTTATTTGTAAAAATAATAAATAATTTTACACCCTTTTCTGTGAAGAAATTATTATGAGAGTCCTTTTTCCCTTATTTTGTATATGTACAAAGTAAGGAAATTGAAGAGAAAAGGACAATTGTCTATTAAAAAGACAAATATATGTTATATATAGCGAGAGAATACAACTTATAACATAAATAATAAATATATTAGCTTATGTTTTCATAAAAAAAATATATGAAATGGCTCCTCTCGATTCTCCCAACATTTCACAGAGTACTGTTGAATCACATAAATTTCACACAATGGAATCAGTTGAATTCGAAAAATACACCTCCTGTTTTGAAATTAGAAATGTTACCTCTGAGCCACTAATGCTTGACTACATAGCCCAATATTTATCTGTTATACTCACATTTCCTTGATGGATTTTCTATAGAATCGGTCACAAACAAAAATGGTTTAAATACCTAATCCGACGGTCGATTTGTACGAAAAGATGTACAGTTCCTGCGACAGTGGTAAATAATATATTCGATAAATGCGAACTCAATCGGAAGCACCGTTTTGAAGCTATCGTCTTCACTCTCACAAACACATACATTGTGATTCCATAAGATTACATTATGATTTCACGATTACAATTTGATTTCACTTTCCTTACAGTATGTGTTCAAAAAGTAAAAAGATAGAAAAAAAAAAAAAGTCTGTAGAAAATAAGGCAATCTCTTCGATTCTTGAAATTAAAAAAGTAATTTTAAATATGTCTAAACAATTCAAAATTAATTAATTAAAATTTCGAAATTCTGTGATTTTGCTAGTTTTATTTATTCAGACATTGTACTTATTTTGAATTTTATCAGTAATTTGCTCTAATTATCAATTAATAATAAATATATTTCTAGCAAATAACATAAAAGGGCTGTCTATTGGCATTTGAAGTTGGGATTTTTTTTTAAAATAAAACTCATACATATATAAACGACATTTAAATTTATTTGTTAAGATAAACTTTACTTCGAGAAGTGCTTTCGGCAGCACTTTAATTAACATCTGATAACTGTGTTCTTGTTATCTTCGAAAAAACGTCTTAAATTCTAAAATGTTCAAGATCCAACACTGGACTGAATTATCAAATTCTGAGATGTTTAATATTTTACTACTACAGTAACAAAATATTTTCGACAATCAAACTTTTATTTCCCGTCTGGAGAATCTATGGCATTTTTGTTGTTATTTGGGGGGGGGGGGCTTACTTTGGATATAACGTTTCACATCTGATTTTTTACCGGCTGCAAACAAAAGAAGTTATACAATTCATTGGTGTATCATTTTACAAAAGATTATTATTATTATTATTATTATTATTATTATTATTATTACAAAAGAAGTTATACAATTCATTGGTGTATCATTTTACAAAAGAATATTATTATTATTATCATTATTATTATTATTATTATTATTATTATTATTATTATTATTGCAAAATAAGTTATACAATTTACTGGTGTATTAATTTTAATGAGTGTCTACTCATAACTTTTATGATGACACGCTGATTTATTATTATTATTATTATTATTATTATTATTATTATTATTATTATTTTATTATTATTATTATTATTATTATTATTATTATTATTATTATTATTATTATTATTATTATTATTATTATTATTATTATGTAAGGACTTGTTTTGGCGGTAATTCCGATCCAAAAATCGTCTCATCACGAGCGTCTTCCGAGTTACCCATGATTCTGAAAAGCGTTCTTTATCTTTAGAAAACTCAGAAACCAATATATTTTCGGAAGTAAAAGACTCACTTATAAAAATAAAGTTTCTTTTGCTGCCACTGATTTTCAGAAACGTTTCCCAGTAATTTTTATAGTGCATTAATCAGCTTTCTAAAATTGGAATGTCAGTTTTCAGAACGCTATTAATTCTGAATTCAACATTTTAAGCTGAGTAATTGAATTTTTATACGCATGAATAACAAAATAATATTAGTTTTATTATTAATGTTTATGCTGTTAGTTTATCATGTTTGTTTATAAAACATGAAAATGTTTATTTCAGAATTGATAGCATTCCAAAACATTACGGGTTGAGAAAACTGATTAACACACTATAAAAACTACTCGGAAACGCTTCTGAAAATCAGTGGCTGGCAAAAGAAACTGTTTTTATAAATGTGTGTTTAAATCTCAAAAATATAATGGTTTCTGTTGGTTCTTAAGATAAAAGAGCACTTTTCGGAATCGTGAGTAACTCGGAAGATGTTATTGTATATTTTCGATCATGGTTATCCTAGTAAATCTGCAGATCAGGAGCCTCAACGTCAGCTCTAAAAGTCATTGTTTTTTAATCTCATTTTTCATATTATTTAGCATCTTACAATCCGTAGTTTATTTTTTTTATATTACATACATACTTATAGGCATATAAAATACTTCGGAGTTTTTGAGAAATTTTAAGCGTTAAATTAAACACGGTTTATGCAAGGATATTCGGAAATTCTTATGAACTTCTTATTCATGTAACTTTTTAGGTAAAAAAATTAACTTGTATCAAAATAAATTCTCATTTATGTCAATATAATACCAAAACTTCCAGAAAATAATTTATTTTGCTAATAAAATTTTGCAGCAAAATAGTGAGAGTTACTTGAATTTTATTATTTTGATATTCTTTGAAATAGGGTTGCTAAGCAATTAATAAATTAAAGAGGAAAGTAAAAAGAAATGGATGTTACAAAATTTGTTAAAAATATGAAAATAAATTGTTTTATATTTCCCGAAAAGATGCAAAAAATGTGTCAATAATTTAAACAATTAATTTCTAAATTCTAATAAATGTATCGGCATATTTTCAAAGCTTTTGGATACATTTAAAACCTCCATATCGGAAATTTAGCATTAGTAATTTTACGTTTAAATCCATTATTAAAATATTTGATTTTCATTTCAGTTAAAAATAAAATTTGAAAATCGTCTGCATTCCCATAGGAAAGCGTTATGACCTAAAACGAAATGTTCTATATTTTTCGAATGAATGAACCAAATGTAACTAAAAACTATACAATTAATTCCGAGAACCTCACAAACATACCCACCAAAAATCAACCTAATCGGGCGCTTTTTACGGCAGTTATCGTGGAACAGACAGTCAAACAGACAAACAAACAAACAAACAAACAGACGGAAACCAAAAACTTTTCGCGTCTCCACAGTGAGCCTTCACTGACGTTTCGGCAATTACATTTTCCTAAGATTAAGAAATATGTCTTTTTTACAGTGTGGGAGAGTTAAAAAGTACACAATCAAAAATTTAATTAAAATTTGCTTTATATTTGATTTGAACATCAAAGTTGATATGGTTAATAAATTCTTTTTAGTTTTATCTTAAAACATGTATTTTGGTATTCTGATGTGTATAATATCTGCAAACGCAGCAGATTTTTAATATTTTATCTCGACTTTTTGTACATCCTAAATAAGGAAACTCGGTACACTTTGATTTTTTTTTTTAATTTATGACTTTTTTTGTGCCTCCTTTACATTTCATGAAATGAAATTGTTAAACAAAATTATTTTCACGCCAAAAAAATATAGTATTATGTCAAAATTTTGACAAAAAATTAAGTATTTATAAAAATTTTAAAAACTGTAAACTTTTTAAATTTTTAACCTTTAATTTTTTTTTATCTACAGGAGTATCCTACATAACCATAGGTTTTGATTTTTTTTAATAAACCCATTAGTTTGTAGGGGGGGGGATTAAAGTCTTTATCTACGCTAAAATTAAATCCAAAACACGTATTTTATCATACGAGGGGCAGTCGGAAAATAAGTTTCCCTTGGCGACTGTGGACAGAGGTGTGTATGAAAGACAAAAAAAATGTAATGAGACATTAAAGATAAAACATAACTTTATTTTTCCACATAAGTACCAAGCACATTGAGACATTTGTCATACCGCTTTATAAGCTTCAAAAAAGCCCTCCAGAAAAAAATCAGGGCGACAAAGCGTTGAATGGCCATGGGCGAAAGACGACACAGCAGATGAACGGGAACGTGCAAGACACCGCTACACCATTGGGTAGAGGTCGACCGCGATCAAGCAGATGGCGCTGTTTGCAGTCAACAGCGCCATCTGCTTGATCGCGGTCGACCTCCACCCAATGGTGTATCGCTGTCAACAGCGCCATCTGCTTGATCACGGTCGACCTCTACCCATGTGTCTCGGTGTGTATGGTGTATCGGTGTCTTGCACGTTCGCGTTCATCTGCTGTGTCGTCTTTCGCCCATAGCCGTTCAACGCTTCGTCCGTATGCAAAGCCCTGATTTTTTTCTGGAGGGCTTTTTGAAGCTTATAAAGCGGTATGACAAATGTCTCAATGTACTTGGTACTTATGTGGAAAAATAAAGTTGTTTTACCTTTAATGTCTCATTACATTTTTTGTCTTTCATACACACCTCTGTCCATAGTCGCCAGGGGAAACTTATTTTCCGACTGCCCCTCGTATTTACATTTCGAAAAAATTTGTATTCATTCTGTTTCAAAATCCATCTTTAATTATATTGAATATACCTTTCGATAATGTAAAAAATTAAATGTCAAATTTCTTGTACCAGAGTGCCTAGCTACTCTTTTATAAGTGTACTCTAGTCGACGAGTGAGTTTTGAGATATTGCGTGCGATGATGGTGTTCTGAATTCTAGCATTTGTGCGTGAATGATACATATTCTGACATTTCCTTAAGTTTCGCAAAGAGCATATGTGTCTCCGGGAATCTGGCTGTCCAGTTATTTTTGCAATGATATGTTAATTAGGTATCTGTGGTTGTGTAGTAGCTATAAATTGTGCAGTAGGAGTTGGTATCGGAGATTTTGAACGCATTCTGCCTTCGGGTGTGTGAGTTCTATCGTGAAATTCGAGCCACTTGCTGACTTCAGGATGAGTTCCTTTTAGCAGTTTAGAAAGAGTCTTCGTCTGTGACTTTTCGACAGTTTGCTAAGAAGGGGAGCTTCCTACTACGAATAAAGAGCCATCGGAATCCACGGGATTCCATTTCATAGGGATATCATCTGCTAAAGTGATTTTCTTAGGTTGATGCAGAACGAAAGGATGAGGTCGTTCAGAGAGAAGTTATGTAAGTTAAATTTAAGGCTTTGGGAAAGGATTCTCCCTCCTCTCTGTCTTTCATAAAATTGAACTTATTTCCTGATCGTCAGCATTAAGTCTACCCGCTCCAGTGCTAATTCACTGATGAATGTTATAAATAAATTGTCCTGTTTTAGTAAAATCTATGCCATGGACTCCTTTTTAGTGAACCGGCATGAAGGGTATGTCGCATTCTTACATATCCGTTGAAGCTTAAACATTTTAAACGTAGCAAAATGTAAAAAAAAAAAAAAAATCTAACTGGAAAAAATTAGTGTAAAGATTGGAACTCTGATGCATTTAAAAGGAAATGAATGCAGTAAAAAGCCATTTTCACGTATTCATAATCATTGAATCTTTACCTAACTTAGCCATAATTTACTAGATATGTGTAAATACATTTTGAACAAATAATTAATTTTCCGCAAAATAAAGGGTACCGTATCTCCTTAAATGCAAGTGGTTTTAAACTTAAAACAACTAATTTTCCAGAAACAAAAATAAAATCAATTCAAATTTTACCTTATTGCACTGATGTTTTACCTACTGCACGCAAATTGGCATATTTTAGTTAAAAAGGTTTGGCAGAAGAGTTATAAGAGTTAACCCTTTATTGTTATCCATATTCACTTTAAAATCTCTTTAACTTTTTACTAACTAATTGTTCTCTGATTATTATTATGTCTAATTATTATCTCCAATTAGTATTATTATAACCAATAATTATCTTTAATTATTATCTCTCATTACTATGATTCTTTGATTATTATCTCTGATTATTAATATAATTCTCTAATTATAATCATCGTTATTATTATTATTATTATTATTATTATCTCTTTATTCTTTAATTATTATTATTTTACTTTAATCTTTTAACTTTTATTGCCAATATTTCACATTTTGATACACAGTAGACGACGATATATTAAAATTTTTGACATGTCCTTGTAAAAAAATTGTACATGGTACGACAACTATTTTAAAATCATAAAGTAGTACCGTGTATCTTAACATCGTATCCCAATTTCGCTAGTATTGGCCAGTTTTTTTAAAAGTTAGATAACATGAAATTTAAAAAAAAAAAACAGAAAGACAAACTTATCATTTTTGACTCCGAATGAAATCGATAGAGAACCACCACCAAAACAAACCCTTTCTAACCAAAAAAAACAGAATTATTGTCGAAATCGGAGCGTATATTCAAAAGTTATGAGTAGACATACATAAAAATGTATAGTATATATTGATATAAACGAAATGTATAAACAATGAGTATCCTAAATTTTTCGATGACAGCACTTCAATCTTTCTCTAAAAGAATTAGCACGCTATGGCTAAAAGAGAAAGAAACTGAAAGGGGAATACAAGCGAAAGAGAAAGCAAATGAAATAAATTAATTCTACATTTAACTTGTTTACTTAGCTACTACTTTTAACGTGGAAGGCAATAATTTTCCAATGTTGAAAAACATATTAATGTTTAGCATAAATTTTTAATTGAATTAATATTCGAGATCAATTGTTGTGTCATTGCAACAAGAAGTATATTTTAAGTTTTAATTCATCTTCTCTGGTGTTCACTGTAAAAAAAGACAAATGTTTTTACTTACCCATCATGCGTAGTATAGGGTAAGTCTTGTAATCGTTTTGAAAATCGAAAAAAAAAATTTGACGGATTTACACGTTTTAGACTCTGGAGATTCCGAAAAACATATTTTTAGAAAAAAAAATATGCCGTCCGTCTGTCTGTCTGTGTGTGTGTCTGTAAATGCTCTATCTCCTGAACAAATTGAGATAGAGACTGGAAATTTGGTATGCACTTAGTATGTAATAATGGGAAGAAGCTTATTGAATTTCAGTAACCTCGATGATCCGGAACTATTTTTTTCGGACTCTCGAATTATTCGTTCTGATAAAAGGTACATAAATTTTTCGAAATTGTTTATTCTAAGGAGTGAATATAAAAGACAATAAAAAAACATAAATTTCGCATAAAGAATGAAGTTGATCGAATAATTAGTTGCCGAGATATTTGTAATCAAATTTTCCACACTCTTCGATTTCTCATGACCCTGTATTTCATTCAAATTTCAATTCAAAAATACGTTTTAATTGTAAATGAGACGCTTAATCCAACGCAGTAAACTGTTAGTTAATATGATTATCAGTTTTGGAGTTATAGAGCATTTGCAGTTTATGACGTCATCAAGCCACGATTTTATTCGAATTGCAATGCATTTTATAAATAGTTTACACATGTTTTATTTTCATATTTTATATTATGCATATCCATGATGGGTAAGTATTACGGTGCCCCCCCCCCCCAACGACTAGTTTAATCTAGAAAAGTACATTATAAACACGGCGAAAATATACGATAACCTCTTCCAAGTTACTCATGATTCCGATTCCGAAAAAACATTAAACATTCTTTATCTATAGAAACCTCAGAAACCAATATATTTTCCAGATTTCAAGAAGCATTTATTTAAAAAAAAAAGAAGAAGAAGAAGAAGATGCTTTTTTTTTTTTTTTTTTTTTTTTTTTGGAAACATACATTTCCGAGTAATTTTTATAGCGCATTAATCACTTTTCTCAAACCAGAATATCGGTTTTTAGGATTCTCAGTTAAACATTTTCAGAATAGCGTAATTGAATTTATTCATGCAAGAGTAACGGAATATTAATAATTAATTAATTTAATTCCTACTATTAGTTCACACCCTCTATATATTTATATATCTTGTTAAAATTTTCAATCATTAATAAAATACTTTTTATACATCCACTCAAGTTCAAATGCATTTTCCTAAACTTGTAGTGGATGACGCATGATGTTAATACAGTTTTTTCAAATATTAATTCATTAATTAAATTTAATTAATTAATTTTAATTTTATATTTATATAAAAAAAATCGGTGCTTTCTTGTTATAGGAGCTTCCGAGGTTTAATCGTCAAGCGACCGAGATACTTTTTTTTATTACAGAAATTAATCTGCAGACGATATAATTCATTTCATGGAATTAAAAATCATCAAGATCTGAATATTTATATAACTAGCTATAGTACGAACGCACCTCATTTGTCACGTTTGACGTACAATTTCCAACTTATATTTTTAATTAAATTTAATTCATTAATTAAATTAAATTAATTAATTTTAGTTTTATATTTTCAAAGTTTCAATCGTTAATAAAATACTTTTTATTCATCCACTTAACTTCAAATACATTTTTTTAAACTTTGTAGTGGAAGACACATGATGTTAATAAATTTTTTTCAAATATTAATTCATTAATTAAATTTAATTTCTATTTTGCCACTTAATATTGTGATTCTATCATATGTATATACATATTTATATTAATTGTAATTATGTAATAAAAAGTAACTAAAATAATTTTTTTTGACCTAAGTAGGAATTGACTTTATTATATATATATATATATATATATATATATATTACTTGTTTTAATCTTAATTTATCATGTTTGTCTGTAAAACATATATGTTTACTTGAGAATGGATAGCATCCGAATAAACAACACTCCGGGTTGAGAAAACTGATCAACACCCTATAAAAACTATTCGGAAACGTTTCCGAAAATCAGAGACATTAAAAAAAAAACTATTTTTATAAATGTTTCTTTAATTCTCGTAATTATATTAGTTTTTGATGTGTCTAAAGATAAAGAACGCTTTTCGGAATAATCGGTAACTCGGAAGAGGTTATTGTATATTTCCGTTGTGGTTACATTATATTTTCCTAGATTAAGAAACATTTGTCTTTTTAAACAGTTGTGAAGAGATTTTTATTTTTGAAATACTGAGCACACACTTATTTTCTTTAAAGATGATTTTAAAAGGGTTACGATGAATACATGAAGTGTAAACGTAAAAAAATAAAATAAAATAAAATAAAACCTAAAATGTAAAGTACTTATTTTTTTATTAAATTAAAATTTTAACAACTTTAAAATCTTGTGTAATCACGTCGCTTCCATCATGCTTCCGAAGTTCGGTGAAGGAAGCTTGCTATTATAAAAACTAAATAGTTTCCTACTTTTTCATTGGCTTCGTAAACTTAAGTTTTCTTTGTTAAAATAGTCTTATTTTTTATGTAGCGCTGTAAAAACGTATTACTAGCCGAATAACTAATTTTAATGTGGAATTTTTTTAAGTTTACCTTGAGATTAACGTGCCACTTTTGGAAATCTAAGCATGTTTCTCCGTGAGTTTTATCTATACATTAAATTTAATTTACACTTTTATCTCAACAGTACATGTCGTTTGAATTGAAATTTTAACATTTTGGCTCTCTTTTGGGCTGCAAATAGTCAAACTTTGAAGCATTTAGGAGTCTATTCCATTGTAAAATGGAAAAATTAAGAATATTCTGGCGACGAACAACGAGGCCTTGAATAAACATGTTTTAGGTCTTTCCAAATTCCCAAAGGACTTGCTTATTATGATCTCTAGCTACAGGTGTTGATAAATAGCAGGATTTCAGAATTTAGGCAAATTACGATGTACTGCATTTTTGATTTTATGAAAGATATTTTTACATTACCCAAATAAATTTTATCCAATAAAAGGGTTTTTTAGTTCTAAACTAATGAAAAGCGTTTTTTAGTTGAGAAATTGTTTTTGTCTGAAAGAATATAATCCATTTAATTAGAATTACCTTTCTAAAAAAAATATTGAATAGTACTTAGAATTGATTCAACATGAAAAATATAGATTTCTAAGAAGTATCGATAGTAGGACGGAATTTCCACTAAATATTGCGTTTCCTCAACTAAAAAAACTACTGTTCAGGGTTCTTTTCCATTCCTTCTTGTCCAGTGCAATAACACACTGTAAACTGAAATGTCTGAAATTCAGACACTTAAGTGTCTGAATTTAATACGCTTCTATTTGCGGTGCATCACTTAATTTGTAAGCCTTTAATTACTCTTTTATCGTATTTTTCAAAATCATCCTTGTTCTGATAAACCTTCATCTTCCTTTTGGGCTCCAGTCTAAAATAATTTCAGGTAGGCGCTCTTCTTTTATCCTGTAAGTGTCGAAAATGTGATTGAAATTGTGAAATATAAACCATGTATCGCTGCTAAATAACACTCTTCGCGGGTAAATAAAGCGATATAACTTCAATGTTTATGACTGAACTACCGGTGAAATGTGTGTTGTAAATTGTGGTGTAAGCTTTGAAACAAAAAATCTGAAATTATATTGCACGAATGGTGCATTTTTGCAGGAGCGATCCTTATAATATCGTGTAGTTAATTGTATAAATATTTTCTTAAGTTTAATAAGAAGAATTATTTAGAATTTAAAAAGCACTTTGAATTAGTACCCGTGAAATTTGAAAACAAGCCTATTTTCAACAGCGAACCCGCCAATGCCATTTAAGATTATTATATTCGGTTGGCTGTACCGTATTCTGTTTGATTTCCATGATTTCACGTATTCTTGAATTTTTAACGTTCTCCATGGTCTACTTTCGAAGACCATTTCGGTATAGAGGCGGTTTCTTGTTTAGATATATAATGAAAGTCCATGTCTCCGAATTATACAGTAAAATGCTTTGCACGATTGCACTGTAAATTAGTCGATTAATTTTGGGGAGGACATTACTAGAATTCAAATAGAACAGAATTCAACATTGCAACTGCTTTTTTGCTAGATCCAATTCTCTTCTTTACATCTCTTTGGCGTGATCCATCTTGATGAAGGATATATCTAAGGTATTTTAGTTCGTCGACAATTTTTATATTTATATCATCAAATAACCAATTTTAGTTAAGTTGTTTTTAGTTGTTGTTTTTTCAGTTTTAGTTAGTAATACTAATATACATATTAAAATTCTAATCCCTTACGAAAATAGTTCATAGAGCTGCATAGACCTCTATAGAATTTTATAGAATAGTCATTCTATAGAAAACTATTTCTATAGAGTTTTAAAGAGTTCTATAGAGTACTTTTTCTAAAGAAAATGTTTCTATAGATATCTTAGAAGTTCTATAGATTTTTCATTCTTTATAGAACAGTTTTTCTATAGGATACTATACATCTTATAGAATTAAATTCTATAGACTAATAATTCAATAGATTTTTTTTTTTCATTAAAAAAAATATTTCTTGTTCTTTTAAAATTTATGTGTGTAGTAATTTATTTATAACTATGCATTAATATTAAAAAATAATTATTAATCTTGTAATACATCAGTTTAGTGTATAATTGTACTCCATAGATTTAATATGATTATATATAATTTAATTCAATTCTAACACATTGCGATTAAATTGTCAATGTTATATTATATCAGTCAAACTATTGAATTAAATTATGATTAATTAATTTGTTTATAATTCATTAATTTGTTGGTTAATTTTGTAATCATTTATTAATTTGCTGTTAAATTTATAAAACCATCCATCTCATTTAATAAATTTTATTCACTAATAATATTGTAATTTTTATTCAAATATTTTAATCTGAAATATAAATATTTAAACAATTGTTTTAAGTTTTAACAAATAATAATTTATTAGACTTTAAATATTTTTACAAGACTATTATGGTTGAGAATACAAATCACAAAAGAAATAAATTTGAAATAGTGTAATAAGAGTTCAGAGGATGTCAATGGTTATGTCATGCTGAAAGTACTCTCTCTTCGTCCGATCATTGAAATCAAGCAGCATCGAGAGTGATTAGTATTTGGGAGGGTGACCACCTGGGTCCTATATAAAATTCTATACATATTTTCATTAGAAGCTGTATATTTTTTCAATAGATATTTTTATAGAAGATCTATAGACAATTCTATTGAATGCCATTCATTGAATTTTTAATGTTTCACTTTTCAGAGTATGGAAAAACTTTTTCTAAATATAACTTATAGGACCCAGGGACCTACGTGAAACTCTTGACATATAGTGCATCCAGTTTCTCCCAACATAATCCAACATAAAATCTAGAAAGACTCTATAAAAGAAGTAATATATTTCATTGTTTAATTATTTACCATCCATAAACTACACACGGACATTTTTAAAAAATGAACATATTATTTACTGAATTCAGTTACAGCCCGATAAAAAAAATAAATAAAACCTTCCATGGACTTTTAATGATTGTCCTTTGAATCTATTGGGTTCTTAAATACTATATTTATTCTATTTGCCATTATGTTCTCAGTACTTGTTCCAACCTATTTGCTTGACTAAACTAAATTAAAATTTTGACAAATAATGCATCCAAAATCTCTCGACATAACCCAGCATAAAATTTAGGTCTATTAAATATATTAAGCAAATAATCAAATAAACAAAATAAACAAATAACAAATAAGCAAATACACTCTTTATTCTTCGAGTGTTTTTCTTATCCATAAAAAATATATTTAATTAAAAATATTGAAGCTTGTTATTAGTTTAGTTGAGTCTTTTTTAGACCACTGTTTTAATTAAAAACTTACCGGAAGTTTTATGGAGTACCGAATGCTTTTAAAATTCTATTGAATACTTTTTCTCTTTGATTATTCTATTTTGTACAACATTAAGATAAAAGAAAAAGTATAAGTACTAAAAATATATAGCCACTTCTCATAGTTACTAACTATAAAGCCGACTGTAAAACTAGGCCGAGTAACTGCGACCGCCGTTACTCGTAAAACAGACGAAAGACTGTAGGGAAAGAGGTAGCCTCGAGCACGGAAGATCCTGTCGGAAAATTTTAAAAGCAAAATTCAACAAGTTGAAGACATCGACCAGCGGACTCGGCAGGACAAAGGAATTTAATACATCGGGCGACCGCATCAGGTTCAAGCTCATTCACACTTATCATTCTTATCTTATACTCCTCATGCTTATCTAAATTAATCACTATATAAAAATTCACGGAAATATTGTATCCACAATCTATCTGTATAATCTAAAGTAAAATCCATATCTCCACAACTAATAAAAAGCAACTATTTATAAAACCTATACCCTTTTATCTAAAATTTTACTTGCCGTAAACAATATGTTTAACGAAAATTAAACAGATTATTAATTCATTGGAATTATATTTAGCTCTCTTTATTATTATTTTTTTCAAACCTTTCCACATGTTTTAAATGAGTATTAGCTAATTGTTTGAATCTTATGGCCTTTTGGGTTCTTAAATTCTTTGATTATTCCATTTTCTGCTACACTGAAAAAAATGAAGTACTCAAAAATGAGCAAGTCCATGTACTCATTTCGAAATGAGTATTTTTGGATAAAAAATTAACATGTGCATTCTCAAAAATGAGTAAATTCATGTACTCATATCGAAATGAGTATTTTTGGATCAAAAATGAACATATGTATTCTCAAAAATGAGTAAGTTCATGTACTCATTTCGAAATGAGTATTTTTGGATCAAAAATGAACATATGATCAAACCCAACATACTTGTATATTACAGAATGTGTAATGATGAAATTTCGGAGCCTAAAAAGCTATTATTTGAAGGAAAACCGAAGAATAAGAGAAATTAAAAGTGGATCTGGTTGTTCGGGATTTTCATCAAAGTGGATCCACTACAACACATTTACTACTCTTTTTTTTTTCCTCACATTTTACAAATCTATTTTTTTTTTTTTTTTCCTTGATAGTAATTCAAAATTATGATTTTTTTTCCACAAATTTTTTTTAATTTATTTTAACTTTTTTAACGTGAGGCAATATTGTGTTATTTAAAAGTTTCATAACATAATATATTTGCAAATTATAGATATGCAAATTGGTATTAAACTAAACTGATTTGGCTTACAAATTTATGAATTACGCTAAAATTTATTATTTTATAAATTAAAATTTTACAAAGTTTATAATTTTTTCCTTAAATTTATAAAATTAGTTAATATTTTTTCTTTACTTTTATAAAAATAAAGTTTTTAACTTTATAACATTTTTAATTTATTTCTTTAGCCTATATTTTATAAATTAAACTAATTTAATTTAAATTAAATCAATAAGTCCAGATTTAAACCTACCTATCCCAAGGTCATTAATATCAAATTTGTCTCTAAAAATCATTTTTTTTAACTATTTAATTTAACAGAACCGTACACAAAAGCTCTCAGCATAGCTGAAATATAATAATTTAATTTATTATAAAAAAATTTATTTACATAATTTTTTTAAATAAGACATTAAAAAATATATATTTTAATAGCATGTAATAAACACGTCTGATTAAGATAATTGTTGTTTTTATTGGAATTGATAAATATATAATCAGGCAAATAATTTTAAAAAAGTATATTCTCGAATAAAGAAAATGTTGGTACTGTTGCAAAAAGAAGCAATCAGTATTCTTAATACAATGTTTTACGCATATAACACATAATAAATTGAAATTTATCTGTTATAAGGCACCAAATATAATACAGCAAAATATTGAAAATTATGAAAAGAAAATATTAAAAACTTTGGAACTGAAAAAATCCATCTACAGATGAAACCTCAAGTTTTTGCATCATAAAATAACTACAACATTTGAAAAGGAGGCGTGACC
The DNA here is from genome assembly GCA_963931845.1 of Maratus michaelseni. Lineage (NCBI taxonomy): Eukaryota > Metazoa > Arthropoda > Arachnida > Araneae > Salticidae > Maratus > Maratus michaelseni. The sequence continues at coordinate 302,356,150 of OZ007587.1, read as the reverse complement.
ACTCATGATTCGTTGGTCTGAGTCGTCAGGTTAGACACAGGAGATCACGGGTTCGATTCCTATCATGGCAAGGGTTGGTTAATTACTATAAACTCACGCAGGAATGAAAAAAATGAGCAGAAATGTATGTATCCCTTATAAGGTTGTCCTCGCGAAGTAATTTGTTTTTATTTATTTTTTTTTTATCCTATAAAAAATTATTTTAACGACATAAAAAATTCTAAATTTGAATACATCCATGGGATCAAAAATGAGTACATGTGTTTCTCAATTTTGAGTACATTTGGATCGGAGCTATTTTGAGTATGTGACGTATTCAAAATTGAGTACTTTTTACTCAATTTTGAGTACCCATTTTTTTTCAGTGTATATGTTGCTTGTTACTTACTTCTATCTATTCCCATAACTAAACTAATTTCTAGATAAAATTCTTGACAAATAATGCATTCAGAATCCCTCAACGCAACACGAAATAATAATTAAAGTTTCAGCACACAAGCAATTACACCTATTATTTTTCGAATACTTTGCTTACCATAAACAATAGGTTTAAAGAAAAATATTGAAGCCTCTTATTAGTTCACTGGAGTCACTTTTGGCCCACTTTTTTAATTAAAAACTTCCCCAGAGTTTGGGTGGAGTACCGAACGATTCTTTGATTCTATTTGCTTCTTCACTGCCCCAAATAAATAATGCGAGCAAATTATATTTAGCTACCATCGTTCGTCAAATTTCTCTCTAAAGTTAGAACGAGCGAAAGTGACATGCAAAGCTGATTTTTGACACTGTTTCGTAAAATTATAACTTTCACACGACAGCATGTAAGAACCTAATAATGCTTCGATAATTGCCCTAAATTATCCGCAGTTGTGTTTAATATGCGTAGACATGTCTGATAGACTGGAAGTAATGAACTGTCTCCTTACATTCAACGAACTTATGTTTTAAATCTTTGTGCTTTAATCACCCTGCACTTATTTCTAAAATTACTTGATTTTATGCAAGTATTTGTGTATTTTTTGCTCTAATTTCTTAGAAGTAATTAGTGGTTGAATTTGTTTTTCTTAACGGAAAAGTCCTCCCGTAAAAAGCATATAAAATATGCCCTCAAAACTGTTTTTCGTTCCACCCAATATAATATTTAAGTCTCGACAATCAGTTTAACGGACTGATGTAACGTTTCTCAAAAGGCCTTATCAAATTTTAAAAAAAAATTCTTGAAACAACACTGTGAAAAAAGATAAAAATTAAATAAAAATAAAAATAAAAATATACGTAAAAACGTAAAATCATGATTGCCACTACACTGACCGTATTTTTACGGAATTTTTGTTTTTTCTGATGAAATGATTTCGTGAATGTGTCAGAAAGTAGCGAATATGGATGGATTTTAGAATATCCTGGTGCTAAAAGTCTTGTGAATTTGTCCTTTTTGCTGAGGCTTTGTAATTTCCGTATTTTTACGGATTGTTTTTATTTTGTAGAGTAAAAAAAAAAAAAAAATCCTACAGTTTTAGAGAAAATGAAAATTTATTATTATTATTATTATTATTATTATTATTATTATTATTTAATTAAAGGATAAACCTTCAAAAAATTAAAATTTTTAGTAATTTCATTTCTTAAGTAAATTTATTTTAAACAGTTTCGAAACTGAAAAAATAGCGCCAAAAATTGACTTCAAATTTCAAACAGCCACCATTTTGTGACACTTGGATTTATCTTATCTTTTTAAGGTTTGGCATCCCACTGATTGAATATATTTTCAGAATCGGTGCGAATGTTTTGTTTTAGATGATTATTAAGAGTGCAATCATGTATAACGATTTTCTATAGGCAAGCCTTGCGTGGTTATGTGTTTTGGAAGAGTTCAGATCAATTGAATTATAAACATTTTTATATATGACAATATTCACAGATTTAGATGAAAGTACAATAAATTCATTGCCAAATAAACATTTTTTTCTATGTGCGTTGTTTAAACTAACAATAAATAAATAAATCTATCATATATATTATATATAATTCATTTATTCCTTCATTCACATGCATTCATTCATTAAAAATTATACTACGACCCGCGAAATGAAGCGTTTCATAAATTCGATTCATATATTTGAATTCATATATATGTCGTTTCATAAAATCGTTACACAAATTCGTTTTATTAGGATTATATATATAATCTTAATAAAACGAATTTGTGTATGAATGTACATGAATTGCAATCATAGAATTAGGCGTGATTTTTAGGATAAACATTGAATGCTTCTAAAAGGGTGTTTTTTTTTCTTTAACTATTTTTATTTTTATTATTATTATTATTTTGCCACGTAACTGTTTTAAATACACACTTTTATTTAACAGAACTTGGTTTTGTATGTAAAGATGGAATTTTGTAATCGATCAATTCCAAATAATAAGAAATTTGCCGTTAAAACACAAAGACCTAATAACGAGTAAATAGACAAGTGATGCCAGCAAGAAAATTAATTCCTTTGGAGAGTTAGTACTTGATTTTAGCTGTAAGTGTCAATGGGAAAATGGACTTCATGTGTTGCGTTGCTAAGCACTGCAGCTGAGATTAGTAATTTGTTGAGCAGAACAAATTTTGCAAAAAAGAAGAACGTTTTGGCCACGTGATTTGAAAAATGGCATATTTTTTTTTCAACTGAAGTAACAGTAAAAGTAGCGTCGGTTCTCGCTACAAACTACTGGGTTTTTTTTTTTTTTTTTTGTATCGCGCTACTCTCTACAGTACACTGTTCAAAATGTAGCGCTCTACACTAAAAACTACTGTAAAATGTAGCGACTAAAGTAGTTTCGCTACTCGTTGTCGCGCGACCCCTGGTTATGGTGGTACAAAATATTAGGGCTTCTGTATTTTTTTTCCTTGTTAAAAATAAAGCCCTGCTTAAAACTCAAAATATAAATTGAAACAGAAGAAAAAATATTCCTGGAAAAGTAGCGCAATTCAAAAGCGACTTTCATCAAATGCGACTTACGGTTTTCTTTAAACTCATTATTTGTTTATTTTGTGATTCAAAGAAAAAAAAGAAACCCTCTCTTATCATTTACTTTTTTGTTGCTGATTTTTTTCTAACAACTTTTTTCGTCGTGAGATCTTCATCAGGGAAAAATAAGCAAACATTCTCTCTTCAGAAAGTCGTTTTCTATTTAAGAATGCCTGTAATGTTTTTTAAATAGGCAGCAGCTCGTGAAATAGAGAATAAAACAAATTCCAACCAAAAATAAATATATGAAGTTCAAGAGTAAAACAAATAGATGTAAAATACAGAAATAATGTACTATTTTTCTGCTTACAAACTTATTTTTAGGATGAAGTAATTTATTTATATTGTAATATTACACTATTTTATTTAACTTAAGTTGGTTTTTAAAACTTTCCAACATAGTTGAAAAGTATTTATGATGTCTGTCTGCCAGCTGTCTGTCCGCGCTTTAACTCGTCTAAATATACACGGATTGACATGCAATTGATATATGTTATTGAGGTTTTATAGGGCATGTTCGGTATTGAAAATGAAGTGTGTAGTATTTGTAGTTCATTTACAGGGACACTCCAAAGAATTCTGTTACATTAAGGTCTATTCACTGAGAAAAATGACACTTTCAAATCTGAATAAATCTATGTTTTCATTTTGTTATGAAACTTTTTGTTTCAAATATGACGACACCATGCTTTCAATTCCGATATACCAGAAATACTCAAAGCATTGAAACATGGACATACTCAAAACTGAACACATAGAGGTCGGTTCATACTCATTTTTGAAACATGGGCATACTCAAAAATGATTATGATCAGTTCAAACTCATTTTTGAAACATGGACATACTTAAGAATGAGCACATAGAAATCAGATCATACTCATTTTAGAAGCAAATACTCAAATATGAGCGGATGATGTTTTATTCTAGCGTGTGTGCATGTTTTCAGAAATGAGTATATACATGTGTCAAACTTGAGTAATTTTGATTCGGAGCCATTTTGAGTATGCGACGTACTCAGATTTCAGTATTTTTTGCTCAGTTTTGAAAATGTCGTTTTTAGCGTGTTGAGAAAAATCGATTGCCGTGTATTTTAATGACGTAACACTATTTCAAACACATTAAAAATGATATATATATCACTGAGGTGCACTACAAGAAGCACCGAATATGGTACGCATAGCATTCATTTACAGGGAAGCACAAAAGAATTCGGTTAAAATTAACAATATTTGCCGGATTTGCGTTAAGCTCTGCTACGCGCTTCTAAATTAACCTAATTTTTTGTCTATTACTTGGTGTGTATAAATTCTATACGTGATATACAAAGCTGCACAAAATAATTCGGATACTTTTCCGAATATACATGGTAATTTCTGAAATTATTTTTCCAAATGTGTTATGCGTTTTCCAAATTGTTTACTTAGCTATTAAATTTCACCTTATTAGACGGTTAAGTTTTGTTAAAGTATTATGGAAATCTTGGAAACTCTTTCGTAATCTATGCTTGACGCATGATTTTGCATTCTTATTGTAAGTTAAGATTGAATTTTATGATCAATTTTTAACTCATTTCCTGATATGCAAGAATTATAAAAATTATGTAACCGATTAGTGTATCTCACTTCCTGATACGCAAGAATTAGAAAAATTATGTAACCAATTTTTAACTCACTTCCTGATATGCAAGAATTCTAAAAATTATGTAACCGATTTGTATCTCACTTCCTGATATGCAAGAATTAGAAAAATTATGTAACCAATTTTTAACTCACTTCCTGATATGCAAGAATTATAAAAATTATGTAACCGATTTTTAACTCACTTCCTGATATACAAGAATTATAAAAATTATGTAACCGATTTTTAACTCACTTCCTGATATTGATATACAAAAATTATGAAAATTACATACACAGTGTGTTTCCAATAGCATTATAACATTTTTATAGCTTAATTATAAATTAATGAATTAATTTTAAGGCATTTTTCCATTAACGGCCGGTGATAAATCGACAAATAATCTTTATAGTTACAACTCTTTACGAATTAGAACAAGTTGGAAATAGTACGTCAAACGTGACAAATGAGGTACGTTCGTACTGTTATTATTTCAGTGAAATTAATTATATCATCTATTATTATGATATGATTAATTTCCGTAATAAAATAAGTACATTTCAAGATGCAACATTTTATCTTTTGTTTACATTTACTGAAAATTCCAATGAGATTTGAAAATTTCAGAACTTGAAATCCATTATTTAGACTCTTCTTCCACTTAATATCTATTTCTCCGGAAACATCTATCTAAAAAACTGTCGGTAAATTATATGATTGCTACAATTAAACAATTTTAGTGAACAAATTCGGTATTTAAAATCAGTAATACGGAAATAAAAGGACTCTATCTTAAACAGGACGTAATCACCATGGCCACCTAGAATCATTACCTGTCGTGGGATATCATTTAATTAATTACATATGATAGGAGTTAATAGAATGAAGAATATGACAATAACTTGGTCATAGAGGATATAACATATCATATACGTCATATATGATTATAACGTCATACATGTCAGATAACTTGGCGATACATCTCGGTCGCTTGACGATTGATTCTCGGAAGCTGCTATAACAAAGAAGTGCCTTTTTTAAAAAAAATCAAATTACTTAATAAATATTTTTATTAACATCTTTTTAAGTTTTGATTCGTTTTTCATAAAATTTAAAGATACTCGACAAAATTCTGCAACGATTATATATATACTAGGGGGCTCAGCCCCCTACTCGCTAACGCTCGCCAACCCCCCGTAAATTGCAAAGCAATTCACATTGAGACCGCTGATTAAGATTCATATTGAGATTCACATTGAGATTCACATTGAGACCGGTCCCAGTTCGCTTCGCTCGCTCGCCCCTTTTTATTTTTCTAGTAATTCTAGCCGGAATAAGTACTACAATAAATCATTTGAACATATGAAATTGACAATTTTTTTAATGTAAAAAAGTAATTGAAAACTCCGTTGAAAACACAACTAAAAATGCATTTAGTTGATGCTACTAATGGGCATATAAATCATTTAAATACTATGAAAAAGGGATCTTGGAAACATAATTAGTTTAAAACTTATTGCACCTATAATATTGTACAGCACGGCTTAAATTCATTTTAAAAAAAAAAAAACACTAAGTGGTAGGAAGATAGTTTATCATCAATGATTGTTTAAATTTTGTTCGACATTTTACTATTCTAATTGATTATAGATTTTTGCAAAAGAAATTTTTACTTCATTGAAATTGAAGAAAAATCATTTTTACTTCAATAAAACATCAACAGATGGCAGCAGAGGCATTCTAGAAAGTTTATATTTTATTATCTCCGATTTTTTGTGTGAGTGAAATTCGTAAATAAATTCTAAATAAGAGTTGAGAATTCAATATTACTCATAATTAATCGACAATATTACTCATAATTAAAATGAGGAATCATCTCAGACACTTTGGATTACGTTCATATTATTTTATTTTTAATAATTGCTAGCTTGAATTTCACTGATCTGACACTGACCGCCATATTGGAGGCAGAGCTAACACAATTTTGTCTGTTCATTGGTCTGAGCTCTGGAAACAACGGTTGTTGCCAACGATAAGGTAGAAATTCAGCCCTATTTAGCCACGCAAGACAATATATATATAGAGAGAGAGAGATAATTTCAAACCATTCGATTGGGTAGTTATTGCGCTGTTACATGCGGACGGACGGATGGATCAGACGACGACTATAGGTGCTACGTATTTCTATAATTATGAACGCATCTATAAACAATGGTGTTAACTATACGCCAAACCACTTTCACCAAAATATGCCAAATGACTGTTAAACTGCAAAAACGAGGTATTTTAACACTTTATGGCACAACAACTCCGATTTGAAAAGCATTTACTAAGATGTTAGAATATATAATTAGAAGGATATAAAAAATAATTTAAAAAATTTAGAACATAAAAAATATATACATATATATTGACTAAAAGGTACTTTTTACACATCTGCAATAAACAGAAAATTATACACACTTCTCATAAATATTGTCAAAATTCTAATACAAAATTCTAAAGTAATATGAACTTACATTTGTAAAAAAATCTGTTTTTGGACATCTCCAACCTTTTTAAATTGACAAAATTTACGAAGTTCATTTCAGCAATAACGATGTGAAACTGCTCAAATGATCAATAAAACTTTCTCATGAAAAATGAACTCAGTATCGCCGTCTGTTGAGAATTATATGAACAATTTATATTAACTGCTACGTTAGAAGATAGAAGTAATAAATATAATCGTCTTTTAAAGTCTACTGTAATAAGTTATATTGAATTTTAGGTATGTTGCAGATATGCAACGCGGTGATACAAAGGGTGAAAACAATTTTACATTGTACGTAAAATAAATAAGTATGTACATATGTAACATATAAAACTATATTACTAATGCATAGTAATATAGTAATGTAGTATTTTATGCTTAGAATGTTAGTTTAGGATGAAGTACTTTATTCTTATTGTCAATATTTTACAGAAGGTCGTTCACACTTTATGGAAACGATTTTCGTACAGATACAAAGGATTAAACCAATTTTATATTGTAAGTAGAATAAATAAGTATGTACATGTGTAACATATAAAACTACATTACTAATGCATAGTAATATAGTAATGTAGTATTTTATGGTTAGAATGTTAGTTTAGGATGAAGTACTTTATTCTTACTGCCAATATTTTACAGAAGGTCGTTCACACTTTATGGAAACGATTTTCGAACAGATACAATAGATTAAACCAATTTTATATTGTAAGTAAAATAAATAAGTATGTACATATGTATAAAACTACATTACTAATGCATAGTAATATAGTAATGTAGTAATTTTATGCTTAGAATGTTAGTTTAGGGTGAAGTACTTTATTCTTATTGTCAATATTTTACATAAGGTCGTTCACACTTTATGGAAACGATTTCCAAAGTGATACAAAGGATAAAACCAATTTCATATTGTAAGTAAAATAAATAAGTATGTACATATGTAACATATTAAACTACATTACTAATGCATAGTGATATAGTAATGTAGTAATTTTATGCTTAGACTGTTAGTTTAGGATGAAGTACTTTATTCTTATTGTCAATATTTTACAGAAGGTCGTTCACACTTTATGGAAATGATTTTCAAATAATATTTCTACGCATAAATAACATATTTTTTTGCAGCAATTTGACTTTGTTGGATAGCCTTGACTTTTGGCTACAACTCTGGCTTGAAATTTCTATGATAATAGAATTTCGTTGTTACAGTCATGTCAATTTTTCCAATACCTCTTGTAACACTTTCCAAAGTCTTTTCAATGTTCGTGAATGCATTTAAACAATCGAAATGCAGAAAAAGGTCATCGATGAGGAGGGGTGGTGCGTCAGGTGATTTTACATGCATTTCTTCAATTGAGAGACAAATTATTTCTGTTTGGGATTCTTTCTTTGCTAGCTAAATATATGACAGTTGAGTTATGGTAAGTCTTATCCAACAGCGACAGTGACATTTTAAGGTGGTTCACGAAAATATGTTTTTCCCCCGCTCAACAATGTGAAACTCTTTGATTCATTTTTAAACGTAAAAGCATGATGCTTGTCAGAATGATTATTGGAGTAATTTTTAATCGATAATTTTTTTTTCCCTTTAAAATAACTACATTTTGAGTTATAAACAATTTTTATATCATGTCAGATGTTTTTTTTTTTTTTCCTCTTTTGCGCTATTGTGTCCGGAAACTCAATTCAAAACATCAAGTTTGGCAGTATTTTCAGAAAGATTTTCTGCCTTTACCAAAAAAAAATGGAAAGACTGTTCGATTACATAGCTTCACTTGCCATGTTTCAAACGTGTGCGGTGCAAAATTGGATTAAATCGGTTATTTTGAAAAGAATAGAAATCACACATTTTGGCTACATCGAGTTAAGTATATAGTTACATTTGGCTATAGTATCTGCACATTGCACAACTGCCTTGCTATTGAGTCTGAGTCATTAGAAAAAAAAAAAAAAAAACTTAAATTATCTTTATTATTTGAGTTTCAATATAATTCTAAAAAGCCAGGCTTTGTGAAAACATTCGAATTTATAAAAACAGCTGTAAAATATGACTTCAAGCTGTCTCGTGGACGTGAAAGTATTACTTTACCAACAGAAAAAAAGCATATGGTATCAATAATCATATCGTATCAATAATAATAATTTAAAAAAATGAAGGCAAAGAAGTTGCTGAAATGCATTCCTAGTGATTATTTGTTTTATAATTTAATAATAATAAATCGGCCAACTAAAACCTCTGACGACACTGAAGAAGATGTTTAATACGATTAAAGTTTAATGGTAAGAAACTTGGTATTTTTCAAAATTAAGACTCGGTAAACCATATAAATATGAATGTTTCATAAAATTTCTCTTCATTAAATTTGAAAAATGTCACAAGTTCGAAACTCAACAAAATATTTTTTTTCTATGTACCGATTTTAACAGTGTTCACAAAATATATATATTTAATAAAAGTATATAAAAAATAAAAATAAAATAACCCCGCTCCTTGAATTTTTTTTATGTCGCATTGTTATTTATCTCACCTGAAAAAATTTTATTAGTGAACTTCCGCCCTTTTTAAAGTAACCGATTCACTTAAAAAATGTGTTAGAAAGCAATCAATTTTGGTTTGAAAACCGACTTTGATTCCGTTTGGTTAGATTTTGATAAATGTATGGTGCTGCCATCTATTCCAATTTTATATATCTAAAAGCTGAACAATGGAAAAATTCTAAAAGAATTCTTAAGTTTGCTGAGAGACTGAAGCTTGATGCAGCCAAAAACGTGCTTCATGCACGCATCATTATTTTTCTCTCCGGAAATTGTTTAATTAGTGGACTTCCTCTCTTTTGAAAAAAAACCCATGCAATCAAAAAATGTGTCAGAAAGTAACCAGTTTGGATTTGAACACCGTCTTTAATTCCGTTCTGATAAATGCCCCACCAGTGGCTGAGAGGTTGTGCTCTCGAAGCTGGTAGACGGGAGGTGCTGGGTTCGATCCCAATCGCGCCCGTCGGCCTAATCGCTCGTAGTTTTCGTGGTTTTCTTTCGAGCCGTGGATTTTCTCCATGCGTAAATACGGATTAGGTTCCCTTAGAAAGACCCCCACGAAGGGCACTCCCCCCGGGCCTATATCCCTAGTGTCGATAATTGGCCGTCAATAATCAACCCAACCCAACCCGTTCTGATAAATTTTTATAAATGCATGGTGCTGCCATCTATTCTAGTTTTAAGTATCTAAAAAATAAACGATGGAAAATTCTAAAAAATTTCTAATTTTTTCTAAAAAATTCTAAAAGTTTTCTAAATTATTTTAGAATTTCAGAAAAATCCTTAAGGAATCCTTTGCATCATGCTTAAAAGCAAGAGGGAGTTTGCTTTTTATATTCTACGCGGGCTTTGCAATAGCGACAGCCGGATGCAGTCTGAGAAACTGACGCCTGAAGCAACCAAAACCATGCTATATAGTTTCAATGTTATTAAGTGACGGTCTATAAGAACCTTTTCATTGCGTTTCTATCTCTCTTTCTTTGCCACGGAGTTCAAAAAGAAACTTCGTTTTAATTTAAGTTCGAAGGCGCGTAATTATTACAATTAAAGTAAATTCGTTAAAAAAGATATATTTTTACAAATATTTGTCTTTAATATGAACCAGTTAAAATATATATTTATTCGGTCTATGCTGAAAAATGGGATCTAAAAACTCATGTTGTATGAGATCTGAAAAATTAAAAAAAAAAAAAAGCTGTATTTTAAGACTTGAATGTATTATTTTTTTTTAAAATTTATTTATTTTAAAAATAAGTAATGTAAATAAATAATGTTAGGATAGAAGAAGTTTATGATGGAATAGTTTCACAATTTTATAACAGATGGCGACACCATATTTTGCAAACCATGGACAATTTTATTTTATTTTCCATCTAATATCTACAAACTAGGAACTAGGAACTATTCAAATACACATATCTTGTGTATTATACTATATGAACTACCAGTTATAAGAGCTTTAATTCATAATGATGGGCCCTTTCCCTGATTTTTTGTGTTTTAATATTTTAATTTTCACAATAAAATAGAATATGTGATTGTATAGACTGTTTTTTATACATTTAACGTCTTCGCGGCGAGCATAACCGTAAATTTCTTTTAATTTTAGGGCACTACTTTTTCCAAAAAGTAGTTTTGCCCTTATTTAATAAATTAAATTCTTCGCGAAGGGATTAACGATAATGAAATTTAACATAAATTATGTTAAAATATTAATTTCCTCTAAATCTTCCCTACATGATACGCACAAAATATTTTCTGAAATTAAGTTTTATTAACTTTTTAAACCTTCTATTTTATTGAATTACAGTGTAAAAAATTCTTTTGCATGTTAAAATAAATAAATAAATAATACATTGGGTTGGAATGTATTATGTATTAATTTTACAGCCTACTGTTAAATAATTTTAGAAATACGGTTATTTTTCTGTTTAAAATAGAAATTATAAGGATAGGGTTAGAAAGATAATTTTAGTTAGTCTTGCACAAAAGGAAATGCATTTAACTAAACTAGCTGACCCGCCCGGCGTTGCCCGGGCAGACTGTCATGGAAAAATATAATAATGGAGTGGACTTCATAAAAAAAAAAAAAAAAAAAAAGATTGAATAATATTTATTTATACAAAAATTTGTAAAAAATTAAATAGCTAAAATTTCAAAAGTATAACAGTTACGTTTAAAAAATGAAAAGGTCAGGGAAAATTATTAAACTTACTTTTTCCTTTTTACTAACAATCCCTTTTTAAAAATCATTGCTTTGTTTACATTTTATTGCTAATTTGCATTTTTTAAATTATAAATATAAAATGTAAATTATAAATGTAAATTATAAATGAAAATGTATAAAAATATAGCTATTTAATTGTTAATGTTGACAAATTATAATTACAATTTGAAATCATTATTTGTTTCGCTTTTATTCCTGTAGATGGCAGCACCTAATTAATGAGATGCGTTTCATTCGTGTGTTGCCATTAAACAAATAACAAATAATCAGGATTTCTGTGCCACGTACGATAGCGTAATATATAAATCCTATCAAAGGGGGTAGGACGGGTGCTATGCATTCTGTACCCGCTTTAATAAAAGCCCATAAACAGATTTAGAAAACCTTCTGCGGCTCTGCAATATGTGTATAGAATATAAATATTATATTCATTCCAACGAAAATACAACTATAATTGTAAATATACTTTATTGCTAAAAGCCGCCATCCTGTATTTAATAAATGTACACAACTTTGCAGTATTGTATTCTTTTAGTTTTCTTTTATATTATTTGCCATTTTTAACGATGTTATGTATTTAATAAATGTATATTAAATTACTATTTTAAAAACGATTGGCGTTTAGAAGCAATAAACACAATTAGTGATTGACAACCATTTTCGGCGAACTATCTTCCTGGCACTAATAATATGTAAGTACCAAAAATTCTTTAGTAAGTGTATTTTATAAAAATGCTCATAAAACTCGGGTTAATTTAAATTTTGCTGTTTGATTCTATAACTGTCTTAAATATATATTCATCTTAAATACTTCTTACCAAACAATTCTATTAAAAATATTTTGTCTACAGCATACATAATTTAAGCTACTTTCAAAGAACGGGTGTCGATCATATAATCCTACGGAACGGCTGCGCAGTTCCACCACAAAAAATGCGCAGAAAGTAGAAAGTGGCTGCTTACAATCGTGCATATTACGTATGATTTTTATCATTTGATACAGCGATAACGGTCAATTAGACAGTTCGGTTAACCTAACTTCAGTGGAAATTAGGTTAACAGAATATCTCAATCCATTAGAGTAAATAAACACAGTCGATTGATTCGTTCATTATGAGTCATAAAAATATTAAACCATGGAGGTAATCATTCGCAAAGCAAGATCTCCATGGTGAATTTATCAGCACTGTCTGGTGTAGAAAAAAAATCGCATTTGTGAACGTGGCATACGTAATAAGAAACAAGTGGGTAAGTGTGATCGAATATGGCACAAAGGGTTTCGTTTAATATTCCTTTCAAAACACTTCCTTTCTTTAATAAATCCAAATAAATTTCATTAAAAAAAAAAACGAAAAAAAAAGAAAAAAGAAAGAAAAAAAGAAGAGTCATGTTTTTTATAAAGTAAAAGTTTACCGGTCCATTTTTTCGTTTTCCGAATATCTAAACCAGCCCAATAGCGGGCGAAGCCCGCTATTATACTCTGTCATAATAATATCTGTCATGTGGACTAAATGCGATATTTAAAAAAATAATAATTTCAAAGTTAAACATGTTGTACACTTTCAAAATGTTAAAATATGCGAATATATCCATAATCGGGTTTTTATCATGATTCAATACGTTCCTCAAACTCATATATTTATTATTCTTTATTACTCATAATATTGATACTCGCTTTGTATTATTCTCAAACATTTGAGAAATCCGTTAAACACTTCCGTCAGATTAAATTTCTTTTTAATTCTCTAATGACGTGATATTAATCTGCTTTCTGTACATACACATACTCATACTCCTTGTATTATTGAGAAATGTTTGAAAATTCCCATTTTATTACCAACATAACGTCATAATCTTTTTTTTTTTTTTTTTTTTGCAACTGGTGAAACTTTTTATTTCATTTTCATTTTTCACGTGGAAATCTTTCAATAGAAAATTAATTATTGTAGAAAGAATTTTATTGTGGATTTTTAATTGTTGGCAACTGCTATAACGAAAAATGTTTAAATTTAATACGAAAAAGCTGTTAGAATTTTGGCTTTTTATCTCTATTTATTAAAATAATACTATTTTTTCAAATTTTAATATTTTGAGCTTCATAGCAGGTATTCAGTTATATGTATAAACAAAGTTTCAACTCTGTAAGTTATATAGGTTCTCAGAACGGCTCTGTGACCTGACAGACAACGGAGCGGAAGTAATAGAGTTTGGTGAGATGAACGAAACCCTAAAAAAAGGCATGCTCATTTCGCCCATAGCAGACGATATAATTCATTTCATTTAAATAATAAGGATGATTTTTTTCTTTACATTGTGTAACTTGTTATAAAACGAACGCACCTCCTATACCACGTTTAACATACAATTTTCAACTGGTTATTTTTTTCATCAGTTATTCATTTTTGGTTCTCACCTTTTATTTATTTTATTTTTTTTTTCGACTATTTTTTTTCGACTTTTTTTTCGACCGATACATTCACTTCTAGGAACGGGGCTAGATGGTATGTAAGCGAAATAATATATATGGTTTCTCGGGTTGTGAGACTTACAGAATAACTCTACATAGTTGACAAACCTTGGGAAAATACATATAATTTTCACCTATGTCGTGGAAATTCGTCATTTCGGCATACTGAGACCGGGTTGCGCCCAAGGCCTAGTCGGTAATCAGGCCCTGGAAATTTATAAAGAGACCACCAGCAAAACAAGCCATCTCTGACAAAAGGAGATTTATCAAAATAAGAGCATTCAATAGAAATTTATGCGCGAGCATGCAATATAGGGGGAAAAAACATACAAACAAATTGTATAACCTACTTTCCTCGAAGTCGGTTAAAAACAGTCGACGTTTGTGGAGTGACATTTTCTAATAACAGATCGCTTTTGTTTCTTTATATTTCTTTTGTGAAAAACATCATCTGACTATGTTTACTTGCAAGTAGGCTTCTAAACAGGTTGCACAGAAAATAGACTGCTTTTATCACAATTTTTGAGAACTTAGTTTTTTTATTTACGTCTGACAATAACATACATTAAAGCTGTTTCTATTCATAACAGAATACTCTAAAAAGTACAAAACACTATGTAATTTTTAATAGCTATAAGTACCAAATCAAGTATTACAGACTTAAGGTGATCCAGAACATAAAATATTACGATTTTTAATTTATACGATGGGTGACCCAAAGGTGGCCATAGTTAAGCTTTGAGGATTTTTTATAATTTTCTGGTTGGGTCTGTTGTGCTGAAGTTTTGTTTTTAAATTTTCATACTTATCTCTAACACATATCAAGTATACTTTTCTTTGTAAAATAAAATTTAATTACTTTTATAATACAATTTCAAAATTGTAGCTTGTGGGCGACCTTTGGCGCATAGTGTTCCAAAGGTGGCACATGTATTAAATCACTTTTAAAATGTGAAAAAATACTCGACAAACTTTTTCTTACTATTATGCTCTGTTGATCCTTTCTTTCTTTTGGTATCTTTCGCGTTTTTCTTCTTACTCTTTTGATTACTCTTTTTTGTCAATAATTTTTTTTAACCAAGAAGAGGGGGAGGAATTAAAAATTTCTCAATGAAGTCTAATCAACAGGTAATATATTAAAAAACATGGAAATTTTTGCTTATTACAAATATGTAAAGTAAACCTAGATTGGTATATTAGGTGATTTAAGACGATTTTTTTTTTCAACAGCTACCACGCCACAAAATAGAACAAAATTTGCTTGAGCTTAAGCCGAAAGGTAGGCCTCCCCGCCCGGTTCGACCTTGACCTTGTTTACTTAAACACCAACTTTCACCTTATTAATCGGTAAAGTTTTGTTACAGTATTCTGAATGTGTTGGAAAATGTTTCATAATGTATGCTTGACGCATGATTTTTCGTTCTTTGTTTAGAGTGTACGGAGTAAGACAAGAGGTGTAATCCAATTAATTTCAATTAAAAGTTGTAGTATGGCAGTTAATTATACTAGCAGTATGAACAACACAACCGAAACTGTGTTTGACTTCCTTTCCAGGTAAATTTTCCTCTTTAGTATTTTTCATGCATGTAAATTCACAGATTATTTTGTATATTTATAGATGGAAACATATAGAAAGTATGGTAAATTTACAGAATAGATTCTATTTTTTTAAGCAAAATCTTTGTTTTTAGCTTCCAGTAAATTTATATAAACTTAAATTATTACCAGTAGATTCTCCGTTATTTCACGGAAACTTTTTTAACTGCGTATCTATCGTTTGGTAAAATTAATATCCGTTTTACAATACCGTTTCAAATTGTTTACGGCACTAACCACATTTACATTTTCCAAAATAAATGCATTAAATATTATAGTATGTTTATATTTTAAAGTATTTGTCTTGTATGTTCATTCATTGTTTTGTTTTGTTTTTTTCCACAAATTCCCTTTATTGTCACATTAAAAAAGAACATAGAAACATATATATTTTTTAATCATGAAATTTATTGCTGAATGAAAGTATTTACAAAATGTGACAATGATCCATTTGATGTACAAAAATAAAAATTCACAGTAATACTTAGAAAAAATAATAAGTACACAGACAAGTCGATAGAAATACTCCACACAAAGACACAACATTTCATAGAAACTATTTTACAATAATAAAATATCTTTAATAATTACGTTTTGGTTGAAAAGGTGTTACCTTCAATTGATATTTGACTCCTGAAGATACAATTATAATATACATATATAACAATTTTTCATCATTTATGCTCGTTCTATTTGCTTATCGTAAAAAGCACAATAAACCTTATGTTTTTCTATTTTTCTTTCAGTAGATATCACTGTCAGCTAGAAAAAAATTATCCCGATTCTTATTTAATTTTTGAATCATATTCATATCATTAACTGCCAGGCAGTGTCAAAACTTGTTACGTTAATCATTTTAAAATTTTAAATTAAAGGACAATCGCTTCTTCGATTGGTTTTTGTAGAAAATTCATAATTTAAAAAAATAGACATGTTTTTGTGTACTTTATACAGTAATGATTGCCTAAAACTTATACTTAAGTTCTTGAGTGTTCACACTATGGTTGTCAAAATGTAATGCATAGTATTTGAAATAGTATTCTTTGAACGTCTTCCTACATCTTTCGTTTCCTCTTTATCTTAAGAGCCCTAGCAGCACTTTGCTGTTTGGGCTATATCATCTTTGACTCAAATAAGACTAGTAAGTTATACGTCTAAAAAGTCTTTAAATATTGCAATCTGATGCATAGAATGGCAGAAATAGAAATAAATATTCGTATTACATTTATTAATGTTGATTATAATTATCTGCAAGAGTTGATGTTGTAACAGTTTTTTACAGTATATGTCTTTCCAAATATGCTATTATATTAAAAAAAAAATGTGGGATACGCCCGTATTCCCACACAATTACACACAATGTACACACACAATTAACAGATTAGACACAAATTCAAAAATCTAAAACTATATCAGTATAACTCAAGAAATTTGTGAAAGAGGATTCAATACTGCAAATAAGTGTCTTACAATTGCTGTTTTTCATACATTAAAAAAACAGCTAATCTCAAGTATCTTTCTCATTTAGAAATAATAAATCAACAGCTAAATGATAAAATATTTAAGGCCAAATCTATTGATCTCTTACCAGATCCACCCTCTCTTGCACCCGAGAGAAAAAAATACGTGGTCATAAATTGCATTCAAAATTAAAAATAGAATACTTTAGCCTCATAAGAGATCCCGTGTAAGCTTCGGGAGCAGAAGTGAGCCCGAGCGCAAAAACTTTCGAGTCCCTATTTTTTTTTTTTTTTTTTTTTTTTTTACTTAGATATTAAAAGGTTTTTTAGTCTCCTTGGAGGCTTCTATATAAACATCTGCACCGGGGTGCATTGCTCCTGCTGCACCTCACTTATGACCGACCCAATCTCCAACATCTATTTTTTTTCTAATTACTATGCAGTCAGTGTCATAAACTTTTCAAGCAAATGAAAGACAATTATCATTATAATAACCTGAGATATCATTGGACTAGGAATTAAGTTCGGAATTACAAGATGTTTTAAAGAATACTGTATATTCGCATTGCTAACATTTCGTACTATGTTTCATGTACGCGTTGAAAACCATAGTGCAAACTTCATTTAGCCGAGTTGCTATTCACTATACATAAATAAACTCGGAAGGAAGTTCAACAGTTCACTCTTTGAATTTTTTGTCTATTAATCCACTTTCATTAGATCTTGTTTTGGGGCACCATTTGACTTCTGTTTCTCGGATTTTTTCATTTCTTCCAAGTATTTCCTACTCTTCTTCTTCATAGCAATTTCTTCAAAGTACGTCTTTCTATAGAAATTATAGAACATGCCCAAAAACAGCACTGCATGGAAAATGATGATGTAGGCAAAAACAGGTTGGAAGCCGCAATCGTAGAAAATTGGAATGGCCGCATGTATGGTGGCAATGATAAACTGAACCTGGAAATAATAAAATAAATAGAGATATAAGAGGTGCTAAATGGTTTATTTCATTTAAAAATATTTTGTGACGTTATTTAATATGCATTACTAATAATCTTTAATATGCATTAATAATAATAAATAAAAATAGTTTGGGTGCCTGTGAGTCTGTACAATTACAGTTTGCAATGGTTGCAAACACATGTTGCAAACACATGAATTATTTTACAAAAACGTTAAGCCAAGAATACCTCCAAACGAATTTCTTTTTCAAGAATACCTCCAAACGAATTTTTTTTTTTAAGAATCCGTTTGAATTCCTTAAATTTTAACTTTGGGGAAATTTTGGCTTATTATTGAAATTATAGTTTGCAATGGTTGCAAACACATGAATTATTTTACAAAAACGTTAAGCCAAGAATACCTCCAAACGAATTTTTTTTTCAAGAATACCTCCAAACGAATTTTTTTTTTCAAGAATCCGTTTGGATTCCTTAAATTTTAACTTTGGGGAAATTTTGGCTACGAAAGTGGACACAAAAATATTTTAAGGGTGAACCAATAATAATTTGAAGAGATTTTTTTTAATAGAACCATTGATTTCAGAAACCACATAATTTAAAAAAAAAAATTCTATTGACACATGTACACGAATACACTGATTTTCGTAAGTGGATACACTCTCAAAATCCCTGATTTGAACGAATATTTCCCTTGATTATATTTCATTAAAACACGAAAATTTCAGCTTTGATTTGTCCATTTTCTCCAAAAATCTAGAATATTCACCAAACTAACGTGAAAATTACCTGAAATTATCCCGTTTAAAGCTGCATTTTCGCCAAGTCACAGGGGTGTTCCCGCAACTGTGCTGCGTAATACTTTTTCATATTAGAAACGGAATTTTTACGTATGTACCCTTTTCCCTTAAAACACGAAACATTCGCAAAACTAAGCTCAAAATTTTCTGAAGTGTATATAGACGTTTCAATTAGTGTAAATCTCCTAAAGCAACGTTCTGTATACCCTCGTTTCGTATCCTTGAAATATTCGTTTAGCGCAGAAACTCCACAAGCCATTTTACGCTTAAATTTGTATTTAAATTTGTATTTTAGATCATCAGTGGCAGCAAAAGAAACTTTGTTTTTATAAATGATTCTTTAAATCTCGAAAATATATTGGTTTCTGGTGTTTCTAAAGATATAGAACGCTTTTTTCGGAATCATGATAGCTCAGAAGAGTTTATTACATATTTTCGTTTGTTGTTACATTATATTTTCCTAGATTAAGAAACATTTGCCTTTTCTCACAATGTTGGATTGTAGCTCAAGCTCAACGTTATTACATAGTCCAATGGTATTCACTTTCATAATAGGAATAACATAAATAACGAAAAATATTTCTTTAAATCCGAAGTCCTCTTAAGGTTTCCTTGTATAAATTCATGTAGGTTGATATAAGCTATCAATGCTATACTTTGACATTTTTACATTGAATATTTGCACATATGTGAGTTACAAAAACTTTTTAACACTAGCATAGTTGTAACAAAGCTATTCAATATTCATGAATTTAACTTTAAATTTAAATTTAAATAATAAAAAACTAAATCGTAAAAACTTACTAAATTAAAAAAGAAACATGTAAATCAGCTAATTTGATCAAAAGTTATCGTGACAAAACCGCAGAAAACAGTATTTCCAGGTAATTGAGTTTAAAGTTTTGCATTCGAAAGGTATGACCGGTCTGCGTAGCTCAACATTTATGAATCGTACGACCGTAATTTTAGGAATTTTTCTTAACGGACCAACCGTACGCCATTCCTAAAGTTTCAAACATTGAAATAATAATAATAACAATAATAATTACTTTTTTCGCCATTTCAAACCTTGCTGGTCCTGTTAAGGAAACGGTGGACTTTGAAATGTCCAAAAATCAAACAAAAATATTTGTTCAAATTTTTGTTTACGTCTTAAAATTTGTTACAAATTTAAAAATATATTTCTGTACACACAGCAGAAAAGTGTGTTTTCGTATTTCTTAAATGTACGTAGTAAAAAAAAAAACAACATATAGGGTGAAACCCCCAGTTATTGACACTTAACCAATAACTGACATTGCAGCAGAAATCTAACTCAAACAAGCATTTTCTTGTAAAATTCTGCAAAATAATTTCATCTAGTGGTAACTTACTTGTCTTAATTGTTATAACTTATTTTTCAGCTATTGGTTTTTCAAAAAAAGGTGGTGTTAGTTACTGGAGATATTGACAATATTTATGACAAAAATTAATTTTTAGTAATAAAAAGTATAATTTTTCAAAATTTTTCAACAATACTTTTTTTTTATGTATCTTTACTTATACTTCCAAAAACAAAGATAAGTATTAAATATATTTCAAATTTTGTAATAGTGATTTGAACAAGAAAAAATCCTTAAAGTGTCAGTTACCTGGGGGTTTCACCCTAATGTATTGCAAATGCATTTTCCAACAAACACATTTTATGCAACATATAAATCTTTAGAATACTCTATTTAAATTGCTGAGCAAAATTCCCTAGACTTCTAAGGTTTAACAAGAAAAAATCCTTAAGGTGTCAGTTACTTGGGGGTTTCACCCTAATGTATTGCAAATGCATTTTCCAACAAATACATTTTATGCAACATATATATCTTTAAAATCCTCTATTTAAATTGCTGAGCAAAATTCCCTAGACTTCTAAGGTTTAACAAGAAAAAATCCTTAAGGTGTCAGTTACTTGGGGGTTTCACCCTAATGTATTGCAAATGCATTTTCCAACAAACACATTTTATGCAACATATATACCTTTAAAATCCTCTATTTAAATTGCTGAGCAAAATTCCCTAGACTTCTAAGGTTTAACAAGAAAAAATCCTTAAGGTGTCAGTTACTTGGGGGGTTTCACCCTAATGTATTGCAAATGCATTTTCCAACAAACACATTTTATGCAACATATAAATCTTTAAAAAACTCTATTTAAATTGCTAAGCAAAATTCCCTAGACTTTTAAGGTACAATCTTGATACACACTACAATATACATATCTGCATTCGTTTTGGAATACTGACTTATTAAGGTTCTCAAATTAGTGATAAAGTCTATTGCCATGAGAATGTTTAATAAAAATTCAGTTTCTTACCAGTTTTTTATTCATTTATTTATTTAATTATTAAATAACTGTCAGTCGGATTAAAAAAAATGGTGACAATTTGCCTATTGACATGAGAATGTTTAATAAAAATTCAGTTTCTTACCAGTTTTTTATTCATTTATTTATTTAATTATTAAATAACTGTCTGTCGGATTAAAACAAGGGCGACAATTTTTTTAACCCTTTTAAAAATATAAAAAGAAAAAATGGAGGAATATTTTGAAAATTGGAACATATCAGCAGTAATTAATATCTTTATTTGTTTACTAGCGGAGCTTCGCCCCCTTCCCTTTCGGTTTTTCTCAAGCAAACTTCGAATTAAATGAACTTGGAGTTGTGAACCAACTGCATTCGGCAGCGTACATCCGTGCGGGTTATAGCGCCCCCGTCTCAAATCAAACAAGCATTGAATTATTGTGATTTTCTATTTCCATCCCAGATGAAATTCAACTTTTCAGCATCTTCGTTCATGTTGCCATAGGAATCGATTTGGCATTTTTCCAACTTGAATTTAAACGCAGCAGTAGCAAAAATTTACGGAGACTTATTTCCGTTTCAGGAAAAAGTGTCCAAAAATCGTCGCAAAACGCGAAAAACCACTAAAATTTACATAAAAATCGCAAAATTTTCCGAAATCGCAGGGAACAATATTTACTATATTAGGCTAAAAGTTTGAAACCGGCTTCCTTTAACGATTGTCATAAAAATTCCGTGAAAAAGCGAAAAAATGCTAAAAATCACTTTAAAATTTCGCGAAAAAAAAATAAAAAATTGCAGAGTACTAAATTTACTATATTAGACTAAAATATGGAAATAAGATTCCTGAAACAAATGTCAAAAAATCGCCCCAAAAGTTTTCACGTTTAAAAATCGATAAAATTCAAAAATCGTAGACTACAAAATTTACTATATTGGGCCGGATATATTGAAACCGGATCGATATATATTCAAACAGGATTCCTTATACGAATATAAAACAATCGCCTCTAAACACGAAAAAAACCCCTAAAAATCGTATAAAAAGTCGCTAAAATGCAAAAATCACAGATTAAAAACTTTACCATATTGGGCTAAAAAATTAAAACCGGATTCCTTTTACGAATGTCAAAAAATAGCCGCAAAACGCGATAAAACTCTAAAAAACGCAAAAAATTATTGAATATAGGACAAAATTAACTACATTGGTCAAAAAGATTGAAATAGGAATTTTTTTACTGATGTGAAAAAAACGCCGCAAAACGTGAAAAAACACACACAAAATCGCTAAAAATTAGAGGACGAAATGTACTATATGGGGCTAAAAGATTGGAACCAGTTTCATTTTACAAATTAAAAAAATCGCTAAAAATTCAAAAATCGCGGAGGATAAAATTTTCTATATTGGGCTAAAAGTTAGAAACAAATTCATTTTAAGTTTTGTGGATACGCTAAAAATCGCACTAAAAATTAAATTTACAAACGCTAATCAAAAATCTAAAAACTGGCTTTCACGTACATAACTTCAGACGTACAAAATTTAACGTTTTCAGACGTTTTTCAAAAATTTAAATTTGCGCCCGTGCAGTTATGATAGTTATTTTTCGATTCTTTACAAATAAAAAGGACAATATCATTCTAAAACTAATATTTTAAGAAGAATTCAGATAAATAAAAAAGTAGTTAAAGTTTTCGTTACTGACATATAATTAGAGGCGCTATAGCGCATCTAATTCTATAGCAGTAACGAAGAAAAATAATTTTTTTGACATTTTAAACAGGTCAAAATGATGTTATCCCTTAAGGATTCATTGAACTGAATTAAAGGTATTACTTACCATTTGCATCTGAGTGAGGTATTTTTTCCACCATAAATATTTCTGCATGTGAGGTCCAAGAGCTGCTAAGCAGTAGTAACTGTACATAATCATGTGGATGAAGCAATTGATGAATGGGAAAAACGCATTGTGACCACCTAATAAAAATACAAGTAGATTTTAGCATCAATGGATAAATGATGTTACACTGTATAAAAATAGCAATATTTAAACAAATAAAACCAGAACTTAGACCTGTGGGGATTGACTATGAAGGTTTACAACAAATCACTCAACGAAACAATTAACAAAGGAAGAAGAAATCTTGAGTGAATGACTTTTAAGAAAATCAGACCTGTCTAAGCACTCAGGGCTAAATATCGATCGAAATGAAGACCAACTCAGAAAGAATCTCTCACCAGTTCCTAACACCTTAGCTAGAGTCTTGCATCCTGCATCGTGTGGAGTAACCTGACTTTATGCGACCCAGGTTGTATTGGTGCCAATTGTTTTCATTACGAGTCGGGTTCGGGCAGGGATGACTCTAATTCTTTCGGGTTCGGGTCTGTTTCGGATTGTATTTGACTTTTCCAGGTCAGGTTTGGGTTAATCTGATTTTTCAAAAGGAAGTCCAGAATATTTCTTCATATGAATCATATTACATGTATGTATTTGGATATGAATGAATATTTACATATACTATACAAGAGTCGATCCAGGCAAATTTTGGGGGCTATTTAGGAACCCTTCACAAAAATCAATTTAATATAATGGGTCCCTTCACAAAAATCAGTTTGATAAAATGATTCCCTTCACATTTTTTTGTTATAACAAAACAGATCCTTTCACAAATTTCTTTTAATAAAATAGGCAATTTCATAAAATTTTATTCCATAAAAACTTACTATTTATTAATTATTTATTATTTTGCGACATTTTAAAATATGTAATTTGTAAACAAACAAGTTCATCAAACAGGAAAACTTCGCAAAAGGATTTTAAGAAGTTTTTGTTAATAAATGTTTGGTTCGAATTTGAGTAACTGGATTTCATCTTTCATTACAAAATGTTATTTTTCACAAAAATATAATAAATTTCACAAAAATAACCTTTACTTTTCACAAAATGGGCCCTAAGAAAAAAAAACCTGCATCGACCGCTGCTATATAGTACTTAGATGTCAACATAAATATAAAATTTATGTTAAACTGTAGACTCTTTTTCATAATTGTATTTAAAAAATAACTAATTCACCTTCCTTTCAGGTTTCGAGTTGGGTTCGGGTCGTATATCATGTCAACGAAAATTTTTTTCGGGTATGATTCGTGCATTGGGTTGACTTTAAATAGAAATATCGGCGTCCAGTCGAACGATGTAGGACTCTAACCTTAGCGCACTCCTTACTGGTGTACCAAGAATAAAATAATTTATGTTTCATATTAAATTTGGTTTTACATTACTATTTTCATCCACAATTTGTCCTCTTGAAATACGAGGTAGGGAATAGTGAGGGTAACAGTGAGTAGTGAATAATGATTCCGGGCTCTTTTTTCAGAGCCCGAGGATTTGAAATCCGTGCTCGAAAATTTTTGTGCCATCAGAGCCCGAATCCGATACCAAAAATACGTAACAGAAAAATTTTAATAATATTTTTAAATTGTTTTAAGATTAATTTGCTCATTTAAAAAATTCTTCTTAGATAGAAATAAATATTAATCCTAAATACTCCGGCCAGGCAACATTTTGTTATTCTTATGTCCCTGAAAATTTATTTAAAATTACAAATTTTTTAATAAAATATTAAATTACACAAACGATGTGTTTCACTACCTGAGAGATGATTAAAATACTTTAAAAGATGGTAAAAAAAAAAAAAAAAAAAAAAAAAAAAAAAAACATTGCATTAAAATCCAGTATTTTCGACTATGTACCTAGCCTGATTCAAGATTTAAACTCAGCTTAGCATTCTGGACTAGTTTATTTTGTGTGAACAAATTTGTTATTTATATATCCAACCACAGACAGAAATCTTCAAAAGTCACAGTTGTCATCTTTTAAAATATCATTTTACAACTATGGCAGAAAAGACATGAGCTCTGTTTTCCAGTAATTCTAGAAAGCGAGGATAGACAAGGAATATCAGAACGTCTTCTTCATGTTAATAACACTGCCCGTGCAAAAGATAAAAAAAATATATAGAATAATTCTCTTTATATCCCGTTAATAACAGATCAATTCAATTTCAAACTGATTTTTAAAAGATTGAAAAACAGTTTATGAAACCTAGACTACATTCTTGTTTCTCAAATAGCGAAGTCTGGTATAAAATTCAAGGAAGAGCCCATTTCGGGTCCGGGATCGGACTCAGACCTGGCCCCGGGCTGAGCCAACACCGTCTCTATATAAAGAGCCTTCTAGACCAGCCATACTCAACCTGCGGTCCGCGGTCCGCATATGGCCCGCAGATCTTTTATGTGCGGCCCGAGATACATAATCAATAACCTCTATTTATTACATTAATTGAGATGTGTATACAAGTTTTTAAAACCTTCACTGTCCTTTTATATCTTTTCATGGGAAGACAAAAACTGTCCTGTTATTTAAAATTATCTTAAATACCGTTTCCTTAGTCAAAAGTTTTTTTTACATGTAGTTCTATTTGTGCTATAGTGGTGTATTACATTTCTTAATCTTCCAACACTAAACCAACATTTTTCCAAATTTATTACATTTGCACTATACCTACCTTTCCACACTTAAAAAAAAAAAAAAGTTTATGTATTGAGAAAATGATTAATTTATTAAAGCAAATCACCTTTTAGGTAGATTTCGTAAGAAATACTACCTATTACATTCTCACCTAAGTTGGAAATTTTGAAAAATTTTTGCAGATCTACGCCGATCATGACTCCCAGAACCCAAAACCACCCCCAGTTCAAAACTTTATATATCTATCTATCTATCTATCTATCTATCTATCTATCTATCTATCTATGTCACTTTTTTCTGACCACGATAACTGGAAAAATTCTGCATAAATCTCTTCCAAACTGATACATAAAATCAAGGGTCATAAAATCTCGGTCAAGTTCGTTAATGGGGCAAAATCGAACCAAGGGGGGGGGGGAATGGGGGGCTTTTTGTGAAAACAGAAAAACCCTCATAATTTCTTTATTATTATACGTATCGAATCCGTTTAAAATTATTATTACTTCTAGGAAAAGGGACGAAAATTTAGGTATGAAAGATTTTTGATATAATTAAAAATGGCCCCAAGGGGGGGAAAAAAGGGGGGTTTTAGAAGAAAAAAAATCATAGCTTCGTCAATTCACAAGATATCAAATCCGCGTAAATTTATTATTAATCCTCTTAGTATTATCTAAAACTTTTATATTGACAAGTTTTTTATAGGACCAACCGTTATAGCAAAAAAAATTAAAAACAAAAAAAAATCCCTGCCGGCTCCGCCTGCAAACAAGTTATTTTTCGAAGTAGGCGGTTCCAACTCCCGCATCTTTTCGAAACTGATACATAAAATCAAGGGGCATAAAATCTCGGTCAAGTTCGTTAATGGGCAAAATCGAACCAATGGGGGGGGGGGGATGGGGGGCTTTTTGTGAAAACAGAAAAAAGCCATAATTTCTTAATTATGATACATATCGAATCCGTTTGAAGTTATTATTACTTCTAGGAGAAGGGCCGAAAATTTATGTATGACAGATTTTTGATATAATTAAAAACTAGATGGAACCCGTCAAAATTTGACGGCAAACAACTTGATAGTACCATAAAAATAAAATTTATAGTTGCTTTAACTTGACAAATTTCATAGTGGGGAGCATAATATGATTAAGCGGTCACAGACCTTTCCATCGATATATCACATGAGGGGTGTATGCAAAATTTAGAAAAGTACCCCCTTGGGGGGTCAAAGTGGGGGGATGGACATGGGAGATGCATAAAATGATTAAGTGGTGTCAGGCCTTTCCAATGATATATAACATGAGGTTGTGTGCAAAATTTAGAAAGTACCCCTTGGGGGGGGGGGGCAAAGTGGGGAGATGGACACCGGAGATGTAAAATATGATTAAGCGGTCACAGACCTTTCTAACAATATATGACATGAGGGGTGTCAACAAAATTTAGAAAAGTATCCCTTGGAGGTTGGGGGTGGGGCAAAGTGGGGAGATGGACATTGGAGATGCATAATATGATTAAGTGGTCACAGTCCTTTCCAATGATATATAACATAAGGGTAATGTGCAAAATTTAGAAAGTACCCTTTGGGGGGGAGGGGGGCAAAGTGGCTGGATGGACCCCAGAGATGCATAACATGAATAAGTGGTCAAAGACTTTTCCAGCGATATATCACATGAGGGGTGTGTGCAAAATTTAGAAAAGTGTCGGGGGGGGGGGGGGTGGACCCCAGAGATGCATAACATGAAAAAGAGGTTACAGGCGTTTCAACTTGCAGCTTTTTTCTCGAAGGCATTTGACAATATTTTTTTTTTTTTTTTACCCAAGGCAATTTAACAATATTCTTAATTGTTTTGTGTAATTCGTTAAACGTTCATGGAAAAAATCATGAAATTCACTAATCAATAGTTGATAAATTATAAAATTCAACAATCGGTAGCAGTAAAATTGGTCAATCGATAATGGAACAATCACGAAATTCATCAAATGGTCTCCCGTAAAAAAATTGTCCTGCACACTGATGTGATGATCAAAAGGGTTTTGAAGTATAGGACAAACTTATTACTTGCCAAACAGCAATACTGAAAATTTGGCAATGGACTTTATTGCCACCACTGGTCAAACATAATAGTCACACTCACCAATTGCGATGATTGAATGGAAAAAGATTTTTTCTCTGCTGTCGCTCGACAAATTTCGAAACCATTTGGCGAATTTCTCGATTTTTTCCCCGAAATTGACGGATTGTGATTTTTTTTCTCGAAGCCATTCGACTATATTCGAAAACTTTTTTCCCCGAAACCAGTTGATGAATTTTGCGATTTTTCCACTGTCGATTAATGAATTTCATGATTTTTCTGCTATTGATTGACGAATTTCGCAATTTATCGACTATCGATTAACGAATTTCACGATTTTTTCCATAAACGAACAAATTGCGCACTTTCTTTCCGCTAATGTTTGACACATTTCGCCCTTTACAATTCAGCCAATGAGTTGAACGTTGTTTCTTTCCAGAAATGTCAGGAATGAAACAATGATTCTTTAGGATGAATTTCCTTCGTTCAATGTCCCATGGAAGAATGTGTGCGATGCAGCAACGGGCATCACAGACTTTTTAGGGCACCTGCAGACTAAAAACATCTAACCAATCTTCGCGGGGGAAAAAATCACAGATTTTGTCAAATGATTGAGGAAAAAGCACTAATTTCATCAAAGGATCATGGGGAAACATGACTTTCGTTAAAAGACCACAGAAAAAACGTGATTTATGCAAAAGGATCATGAAAGATAAGCAAATTTTGTCAAAGAATCGCAAAAAAGGAAATTTCACCAAAAGATCATGCTTTTTTACTAAATATCATCTAAAAATGGCAGAATAAAATGTATTTTATCAAAGAAACACTGGAAAATGCGAATTTTGTTAAGGATCGCGAGAAAAATGCGAATTTCTTCGAAGGATCACTGAAAAAACGCAAATTTCATCAAAGGATTGCTGAAAAAACATGAATCTTGTCAAAAGGCAGCAGAGAAAGTGCGAATATCGTCAAAGGATCACAAAAAAGCAAATTTCATTAAAGGATCACGGAAAAAAGCAAATTTTGTCAAAGGATAGCGGAAAAACATGAATTTCGTCAAAGGATTGCAGTTAAAACGTGAATTTCGTCAAATGATTGCTGAAAAAACAAATTACGTCGTAGGATCGCTGAAAAAATCATTAATTTCATCCATCGGCACATAAATATCATAAATTTCGTCTATTGGGGGCATAAAAATCCTTAATTTCGTCAGTCGGGTGCAGAATTTTTTTTTTTTTTATCAATCAGGCGTATAAAAATCATGAGTTTCATTTATCGGTCACCTAAAATTCACAAAATTCTTCAAACGGGCACATAAGAATCAAGAAATTAGTTGATCGGGCATGTAAAAATCATTAATTTCCTATATCAGCACATAAAAATCATGAATTTTGTCTATCAGGTACATAAAAATACTTAATTTCGTCGGTCAAGTGCAGAAAAAAAATCGTCAATTGAGCGTGTAAAAATCATGAGTTTTGTTTATCAGGCATGTAAAAATCATGAATTTCATCAATCGTGTGCATAAAAATCATGAATTTTGAAGAACAGGCATGCAAAAATCACAAATTCATCAAGTGGGTGAGTGAAATCACGAATTAGTCAAGTGGGCACATAAAAATCATGAATTTCTTCAATTTAGTGCATAAAAATCGTAAATTTCATCCATCGGTGCGGAAAAATCATTAATTTCATCGATCTGGTGAGGAAAAATCATGAATTTTGTCAAACAGATTGCTGAAAAAACGCAAAGGGAAAAAAGAAAATCAGAAAATCCTGCATTTGGCCAGTTTTTTCCATATTTTTAATAGCTAGTTTTTCAAGTTTTATCGCCGAGTGCTTATTTTTACCTTTAGGTGGCAATAAAGTCAATCGCCAATTTTCTGTATTGCTCGCTGATAGGCAAGTGCTAATTTTGTCCTGACAAAATGGTTATCGTATCAATAAAGTGTGTAGTGTATGTAAATGAATTCTGCATCGACTGCCACCTGGTATAATGACAATTTATCACGTTTGATGGAGTTTTTAAGTTTCAAGTTTAGATTATTATATTTTTAGGTAGTTTTTCATTGTATCTTTATTTTATTTTATTGAATCATTGAAGATAGAAACATATCTATTTCTGTGTTCATGATAGAGTTCTTCAGATATGTTTTGATTCTTCGTATATTGTTTGCGAAATTATTTAGTGCACATAATATAATTGTAAAGCATGCTTTATATACATTCTGGTGTATTTTTTCTTCTTTTTATGCTGTATGTATTTTGCTACATTAAAATTTTTAAACCTAAAAGTAACAGTCAAATTTTTAGTAGGATTTTTTTTTTTAAGTAGTTTATTTTCTACTTTGTAAAGCTGAAATTTCATTTTTTTTAAATATAATATTTCAGATGTTTTAATAGTTACATTCGGCTGTAAAATATTGAAAAGTTTTGATTATATATAAAAGTTTGAAAATTAGTTGCCACTTTTTTGTTGTTGTTTATTGATAGTCTACTACATATATATACACATGTACTAAAATTATCGGTACTTTTCGGTTAGCCGGGCGCCACTGATATATATACATGTATACATATACACACACATATCTACACATATCTACATATACACATGTATATGCATATATGTATGTATAAATATACAAATTTATGTATATACATATGTATTTATATATGTACATAAATCACTGGCGCCCGGCTAACCGAAAAGTACCAAATTATCTATCTAAATCCATTTGAATCATTGCAAGTTTTGTTAAGATTTGATCGTATTTCAATCTTTAGAAAGCTTTTCTATTAACCGACATAATACCAATAAATTGTCATACTAAAGTTACAAAACCTTTAAAAAAATTGTCAACAAAACAAAAAATTCTATGCAAAACACATTCATACACACTATCATAACAAAATCATCAAAATGCACAGGTGGTAAAGCTATTTAGAAGCTCCTGTTATTAGTAGAATTTTGTTATATTTTCCCGAATGGTTGTTGAATTTTGTGATTTTTTTCCCGCAACCATTCAATAAATTTTACGATGTTTTATTGTGATTAAACTATGAAATTTGTTATTTTTTTACATATAAACTCAACTGCGGACGCAGCAATTTTCTGAATTTGTCCATGCTAGTGAAAGTTCTTTTTTTTTTTTTTTTTTTTCATGCAACTGCTGGTCAAATTTTTAATCAATTTTTTGTCAATTTTTACAGCCGAATGCAACTATTAAAACATCTGTAATATTATATTCAAAAAGGTAAATTTCAGCTTCATAACTCCTAATAAAAACTCGACCATTACTTTTTGGTTTAAGAAATTTAAAGTAGCAAAATATACATACGACATAAAAAGAAAAAAAAAAATACACGAAACCAAAACATATAAAATGGTTTGTATATTGTTTGCGAAATTATTTAGTGCACATAATATAATTGTAAAGCATGCTTTATATACATTCTGGTGTATTTTTTCTTCTTTTTATGCTGTATGTATTTTGCTACATTAAAATTTTTAAACCTAAAAGTAATGGTCGAATTTTTAGTAGGATTTTTTTTTTTTAAGTAGTTTATTTTCTACTTGGTAAAGCTGAAATTTCATTTTTTTTTTTAAATATAATATTTCAGATGTTTTAATAGTTACATTCGGCTGTAAAATATTGAAAAGTTTTGATTATATATAAAAGTTTGAAAATTAGTTGCCACTTTTTTGTTGTTGTTTATTGATAGTCTACTACATATATATACACATATACTAAAATTATCTATCTAAATCCATTTGAATCATTGCAAGTTTTGTTAAGATTTGATCGTATTTCAATCTTTAGAAAGCTTTTCTATTAACCGACATAATACCAATAAATTGTCATCGTCATACTAAAGTTCCAAAACCTTTAAAAAAACTGTCAACAAAACAAAAAATTCCATGCAAAACACATTCATACACACTATCATAACAAAATCATCAAAATGCACAGGTGGTAAAGCTATTTAGAAGCTCCTGTTATTAGTAGAATTTTGTTATATTTTCCCGAATGGTTGTTGAATTTTGGGATTTTTTTCCCGCAACCATTCAATAAATTTCACGATGTTTTATTGTGATTAAACTATGAATTATGTTATTTTTTTACATATAAACACAACTGCCGACGCAGCAATTTTCTGAATTTGTCCATGCTAATGAAAGTTCTTTTTTTTTTTTTTTTTTTTTCATGCAACTGCTGGTCAAATTTTTAATCAACTTTTTGTCAATTTTTACAGCCGAATGCAACTATTAAAACATCTGTAATATTATATTCAAAAAGGTCAATTTCAGCTTTATAAATCCTAATAAAAACTCGACCATTACTTTTTGGTTTAAGAAATTTAAAGTAGCAACATATACATACGACATAAAAAGAAAAAAAAAGTTACAGGAAACCAAAACATATAAAAAGAATTCAATCATGAACACAGAAATATATATGTGAGGGATGTTTCTATGTTCATGTGCTCAATATAACAAAATAAATAAAGATAAAATGAATAAATACCTAATATTTATAGTAATCCAAATATCAAAACTTTGAAAATTGCTAACGCTATAATCATCTTTCCTAAAGATCTCTAGACAGGAAATAGCCTTTCACCTCATTGGCTCCGAATCTGTCTCGGGACCTCGGGACAGTAACAACCTCTCACTTGATTGGCTGAATGCTGACGCATGCGTGTCGAACCAAATTCGACAGGAGTTTACAAAAAATGCCTTTACCTGATTGGCTGAATGCTCACGCATGCGTATAAAGGCGATATTTGCATGAAAAACTAAAAAGCAGGTTAGCTTTAAATAGATGGATTGTCTTAAGGGGGGGGAAGGGGATTTTAGAAGAAAAAAATTCATAACTTCGTGAATTCCCAAGATTTCAAATCCGCTTAAATTTATTATAAATCCTCTTAATATTATCTAAAACTTTTATATTGACATGTTTTTTATAGGACCAACTCTTATAGCAAAAAAAAAAAAAAAAAAAAAAAAAAAATCTTTGCTGGCTCTGCCTGCAATCAAGTTTGGTTTCGAAGTATGCGGTTCCAACTGCAGCATCATCGCAAAAAGGTCATTTCTTTAGCAATTCCCGACAAACAGGTGCCCCACGGTCTGCGTCTTCGAAATCTACCTGTGCCTGTAGGCCGAGCCGTCAGGGATTTTTTTTTTTCTTTAGAACTCGGAAATGCTACATTGTTATACTATTACGTTTAACTAATAATGCTTATTAGGGTTGAACGTTTACCGTGGAAAAAATTGGCAGCAAAATGTTTTATACTACTATTTGTACATCATTTGCAATTGAAATCTACCCCAAAGTTTATTGTTTGGAAATACTGAAGTTAAAAGTTTTGGTAATATATCTTTTTCGACCAAAGTTCAATCCTACTGATTATATTAACTTAGGTTTGTTATATACTACTTTTTTTCATCTTACTAAATATCCTTTTTTACATTATAATATAATTGTATTGCGGCCCGCCGAACATTCCAAACATATGTTTGCGGCCCGCGAGAAAAAAAGGTTGAGTATAGCTGTTCTAGACGGTACTGGCTGAGCCCGTCTCATCTCTTTTTTTTATAGTAGGGTACTCAACTGTGGAGTAATTATATGATGGCCGAAGTGGTAAGTGACATGGTCCCTTAGATTCGTAGTGGTGGGGAGAGGGTAGATTTAAAAATTATGTGTAAAAAGAAAGAATTTAAATTTTATGTATTTAGTGATTAAAATGATGAATAATTGAAAAAAAAAAACCTTCTTTAATGCTAAATTAAAATAAGAAAAAAAAAAGTGTAACGTAACCAGTAATGAAGTCATAAAAACACCAGAGGATATACGCTATACGCAGAGGTATACACCACGCTATCGCTACAGAGTTATCCAGAAGGTATACGGCGTATATCCCCGTATACCATCCACCATATCCCTGAACGTAACTATTTGCAGCCTATGTATAGTTGAATCGATTCTCTTTTTCGGAACATCTCAATCTTTTTTCATTGCATTGTTTGGGCAGTTTTATTTATGAG
This sequence comes from Maratus michaelseni, assembly GCA_963931845.1. Classification (NCBI taxonomy): domain Eukaryota; kingdom Metazoa; phylum Arthropoda; class Arachnida; order Araneae; family Salticidae; genus Maratus; species Maratus michaelseni. Next base: position 302,321,975 of record OZ007587.1, on the reverse strand, counting down.
GGACAATGTTTGATAAGAAATATGGATAAACAGAATATCTGCCATTATATTCAGTAGCATAATGCTAATCTAAAACTCACTGTTAAATAATTCGAAAGATATCCTTTTAGAAAATAATGTTTATTCAAGTTACATCATTTACTATATGTAAGAAAATAATGCTTATTTAAATGAAGCTACGCAATTTATTAAATGTATGCGTTTTAACGCAATGTGTAAGAAAACACAATTACAATGAATACAATTATATGTGTCATCTGGGTTACATTAACATAAACACTCTGCATTTATCTATTGCTACATTTTTATGTCATAATTTGCTTACTACATTAAGTATTCGCCATTATATTCTTCCGCATATAATGGTAATCTGCAGCTTACTGCCAAATAATTCCAATAATGCCCCTTTAGAAAAAAATGTGTATTCATATGAAGTTCTGTCCTTTATTAAATGCATATATTTTTATGCAATGTTTAGTAAAACACAATTATAAGGTATTACCTAAGTTATATTATCATAAACACTGTATATTTATGTATTGCCGGTTTTTCATTTTGTAATTTTGCTGCAACATCAATACAGCGCATTAAAATATTGAAATTGCCCGGACGTTGATACTTTAGGGTCTTGTGATGTAAACCCTATCCATTTAAGTAGCGGAACTTGCGGAATTTTGAGCACAGCCTGGAAGGAGTAATTTCCAAGGGCTCATTCTCATAATGGCATGCCAAAGATGGAAAGATGATCATGAACAATAAATACACCGACGCCCTCGAGTCTGGTTAGAGCCAAGGGTTGACAACTTGGGTCCTTCCGTGATGGCTGCGACCAATTGGAGGCATAGACATCTAATACTTGTATAAGATGTATTAGATTAATACTTGTATTAAATGTCTATGGTTGAGAGCGGAGGTGGCGTTTCCAGACAGGGCGCTAACAAAACTCCACTAGGAAGTTTTTTTTTTCTTTGAGAATTAATTCAGAAGCCACAAAACAATTGAACTTAAAAGAGAAATTTCCAGCCCTCCGAAAGCAAACCAAAAAAGTCCTTCAGGCCTGTACCGTGAGGAAAAGGTAGCTTTCATAATCCATGCTTTTAAAAATTCAAGTCATTTTACTCAACACCTGAAGCTAAAATGCTTGGAACCCGATTATAGAAGATTCAATCCCGGTTTTCGTTAATACTAAATTTGAATTCGAATTTCAGCAGGAGAGTTACAGCATAACAAATATCAGATTGTTTGAAAAGTCTTCTGCCCTATAATTTCACACTGCCATATCTCAGACATTTTTTTAGACAAAGTCAAAACAAAAATGTTCCGTAATCATTGTATCGTGATCTAACACTTAACGGAAACAACTTTTTCGATCTATAGATTTTTATGCACCTTTTTAAATTTTTAAAACAATTGAAAATTTTTTAACTTTCCTCCTTTTTGAAACAAGATGGCGCATGAAGCTGGCCAACGAACTCGATCGAGACTTTGGTATGTTCTGTACACATGATCAGTCACATTCATATGGGTTCATAAATACGAGAGTTATAGCATAACAAATAACAAATTGTTTTACAAAATCTCATCCACCCTAGGGTTTCAAACTGCTATATCTCAGCCATTTTTTAAGATATAGCCAAAACAAAAAAATTTTCTAGAATCCTTGTATTACTTTCTAACACTTATCAGAAACAAATTTTTCAATTTATAATTTTCTATGTACATCATTTTGGATTTAAAAATTTTTTAAAATTTTCAACTGGCCACCATTTTGAAACAAGATGGCGGATGAAGCTGGCGAACGAACTCGGTCGAGATCTTGGTATGTCCTATACACATACTCAGTCACATCCAAATCGGTTCATAAATAAGAGAGTTATAGCATGGCATACACCAGATATATATATATAAATCAACATTTAAACGGAGGGTGATTTGGGCGTCTGGGGGTCATGATCGGTGAAAATATACCAAAATTTTTTGGAATTGCTTTCCTCCGAACGGCTGCAATAGGTAGTTTTTTGTAATGAAAGCTACCTAAAACTGCTAGATGAAATTAAAAAGTTTAATCTACGTTTGTATTCAGCTGAAGAGGGTTGACTTTTAGGTAGCTTTCAATACAAAAAAGTATAAAGCTACCTATTGCAGCCGTTCGGAGGAAAACAGTTCCGGAAAATTTCGATGTGTTTTCACCGATCATGACCCCCAGACCCCAAAACCACCCTCCTTTCAAATGTTGATTTATATATATAATATATATATATATATATATATATATATATATATATATATATATATATATATATATATATATATATATATATATATATATATATATCTGACCTATGTCATACGATAACGCTCGTATTTATAAATCAATTTTGATGAAAATAATTGTGTGTATTAAGCTCACCAATGTCTCGACCGAGTTCGTTGGCCAGCTTGGTCCGCCATTTTGTTTCAAGATGGCGGCCATTTAAAAATTTAAAACTAAAATAAATATACAAAAAAGTTAAAAATTCAAATTTATTTTTTAATTACGTATTAGGCCTTGATATAAGGATTCCAGAGCATTTTTTGGTTTACCTCTATCTTAAAAAATGGTTGAGATAGAGCAGTTTGAAATTCTAGGGTGGCTGACATTTTGAAACAAAACAGCACATTAACGCGATTACTCGCAAATTATTTTCTTTCATTGTTGTAATAAGTTTCCCAATCATACGCATAAAACTATATATTCATATCCGTTAGCTCCAAAATTGGCAACACTGGCGACAAAATTGGCGACACTTGGCGAAATATCTTCAAATTTGGCGACCAAAATAAGTCTTCATAAATGAAGCCAATTTGGCTATTGCTCAATAATTTGGCGAATTTCTTATTCAAATTCAGTATTAACGAATCTTTTGTAAACGTTTCTTTGCATTTTAGCTTGCTGTTACGAGTAACATTAGCTAAAATTTTAAAACGAAGATATAGGAAAGCTACCTTTTCCTCCCGGTACAGGCCGGAAGGACTTTTTTTTGTTTTCTCTTGGAGCAAGTTGTTACTGTTCAACCACGCTTCTAAGAACCCCGGTTGGCAGAATGCCAAGCCGATTCCATTCACACTGTAGGGAGAATAGCCCCGGCAAAAGAAGCTGAAATCACCACTCTTTATCTTAGGCAGCGTACTTACAGCTTACGGACTTCCCCATTTTCGACATGGACTAGCCATTTTCGCCCATGCGCAGTTCACTCTAGGTTTCTATCAAGCGTGGTGCATCAGTATACGCTTTATCATCGAAAGCGGCTAAGCCGTCTTCTAGTGAAGTGACTCGTCTTTGCAAAAAAATTTTATTTACTCCAGAGAGTTATTAATTTATCTGAGGATTATCTCATAGTTAATCCTGTATCTTGGCTGTATAACAACTTCTCGTGTTAGAATTTGAAACCCTTTCTGATCCTGTATGATTCATTTAACAACTATTTAATCAAGAACATACTTTTGTTATTCAATAATAAATATTGTAAGAATTTAATTAGTATTAATAAGAATTGATCTGTTATTTACCTCGCTATCATTCAACGGCTTAACACATTTTACAGTTTCCTAAACACGAAATGATAAAGTAACCACTGATTAATAAATTTCATGTTTCTATATTTAATATTTTTTAAACATTTTTCCTAACTTGAATATTAAATGCAACTAAAGAATCACGGAAAAAAATTGTGATGGTTCCCTTTTTGTGAAACTGGAAATAAAACTGTCTTAGCTTAAAAGGCGTACTATCGTTTGGCAACCTTCGATCAAAGAAAACATGAAGGCAATCTTTTGAGAAATGCAGTTTAATATAGGAATAAAGGGAAAAGAACAATTAATATCCTTTGTAAACACACAGTTTAAGACTGGTATAAAACAGGCGGAACAACGATAGTCGACGCTCGTAAAAGAAAGAATAATGAATAACTGTAACTTAACTATCAGTGATTATCATCGTTTCCCCACCTGGTCCTTCAGTTATTTTCGACATCATAAGTAATTAAATAAAATCTTGATGATATTAGCGTCGTATCTTACGCAAAGTATTTTGAAGAGAGAGTTATACAGTGGTCAAAATAAGTGTTCGACATGCATGAAGTTTCCAACGTTTTGTCTTATTTAAAAAAATTGAGAAAAACTTCTAGATTCCAGAATGGGCATTACCTAACAATTGTTGATTTTTATTTCAATCAATATTATCTTTAAGAAATTTAAGAAATAGCGAAAAATAGCAATTAATTCATTAACACACATAATTACGATATCAAAACAGTATTCGACAGCGGTAATGTTTTTGGAAATCCCTGGCTATTTGCCAAAAATCAGCCTTTAAAGTTTTGGAAATTATAAACACGTAGTTTGACAATATTAATTTGTGTTTGTTTGATGCAATTTTGTTTAAGAATTTATGAAAAATGGGGCGAAAAAACAAAGAGACACCAACTGAACTCAAAAATATTATAATTCACCATTTTGTTCCTGAAAAAACAGAAAATGCTATTGCTGAAATCGTGCAAAAGCCTAGAATAACCATCCATTATATAATTAAAAAGTATAAATCAGATGAAACGGTAGAAAATAAGCGTAGATGTGGTCGCCCTAAGAAACTGTCTGAGGATGGATTGTGCGAGAAGTTAAAAAAAAAATCTTCGAGTCAGTGCTCCGAAATTAGCAAAAATTGCATCAGACGATCAGACTATATGAACGTTAGTGTTACTCCTCAAACAATTAGAAACACCTTAAAAATTACAATTTTCACGCAAGATCTGCCCGGAAGAAGCCATATTATCTCCAAGAAAAACAGGATGGCTAGACTAGAGTTTGCTACAGTGCACGTTAATAAGCCTGTAAATTTCTGCATGAATGTTATATTTCCAGACGAATCGAAGTTCAATCTTTTTTGATGTAATAGCAAAATTTTAGTATTATAGATAACCAAATACACAGCTAGAGAGAAAGTGCAAAATAGTGAAATTCGGAATAGAATCATAGGAATTTGTAGATTCTTTTTTTTCTGTTTCTAAATAAGAATATTCATTCGATATTCTAAAAATTTTCCGACTTTGTCGGATCTTTTACTTATAGTTAAACGTAGTAAAACATACAGTAGTACTTTCTAACTCCAGAAAAGTGAAAGTATGACCACAATAATATAAATAGATCAACAACACTTCTTAATGATATGTCATGACAGAATTCAACAACATTGTATTGATAAAAAATAAATGTAAACATATATTTACCTGGCCCAAATTTAAGACCAATCCACACACCCCATGCTACTGACGCATGATGTACAACATGTAGCGTACTGATGTGATTGAACTTTTTTCTTACGACGAAAAATATCTGAAATAAGAAATAAAAATTAATGTAACAGTGGCTATGCAAGGCCGAAACTAGGGGGGGAGGGGCAGAAGGGCATGGGCCCCGGGCGACAGAATGGAAGGCGAAGGGGGCGCAAAATGAAGATTTGATTTGTCATTTAATACATAAAAATATATGAAATGTATGTAAAAATATTTTGCAGCTGGAAAATCTAAAAGAAAAACTGAACCAAATGAATTAAAATTGACATATAGATAAAAAGATTTGCGTGGTCTAAAAGTCAAAGGAAAAAGTCGTAAAATTCAGCAATCACGAAATTTGCATTTTTTTTTTTTTTTTTTTTTTTTTTTTTTTTGCATAGGGATAAAGAAACTAATCTTTAAATACTTTCTGCCAACAAAAGTTGCAGCTAATGATAGCGAGTATAAGTGATAGTTCCATGAAACTGGCTGTAGATAGCACACAAAGATATTTTATGGTGTTGTAATTCATTGTTCTTCTGACAAAAAATCGTGTTTTTTCAGATCTTAAGACATTGTAAAGAAAGAGTAATCCTATGAGTTTAAACACCTGCTCAATTGTAATGTAATACTACAACTACAGTAGTATATGTGAAAATGAAATCTGTCTATAACGGAATCCTGTCTTAAATGAAAAAATTACATGGTCGCAACAGAAAAAATATCTACATTTATGCGTGCTATAAGATGGTTCCTTTAAATTCCGGTTTCACAGGTTTTAATAAATAAATATTTGTGAAAGCTGATTATAGTTCAATATTACGTATTTTATGATTACATATTTTTAATTTTAATATAAGTCAGCTATTAGAATCTCTTTGTAAATTTACTTTAGGAGGAGGGAGGGAAGTGCCAAAATCCATGTTTGTCCCCGTGAAAAAAAAAAAAAAAGCTACTACTTTCGGCCTCTATGCAAATAAAGAACAGAAGTGAAAATGATCATGTGTTGCAAGACTATTTCACCATAAGTTTAACCCTTACAGGACCATAAGATGTCCAAGACTAAATATGCCAATACAACACAATATTTTAGCTATTGTGGGTGTAAAGTAAGAGAATATCACCAGAAAAACATAGCAGGGTGTATAGGTTTCCTATAATTTCATGGGAAATATTTTTCCCTATGGACCATAAAAGTAAATAAACGAAGAGTTAGGTTTATTATATCGGTATTTTATTTATTGCTTTGTAATACAAAAAACATAATAAAAATTATCAGAAAAGTAAAATAAATAGTTAGTTATGGTATTCTAATTTTCTCAAGTCCAAAACACTTTCAAGATATTATTAGTTCAGCCCGCGAATGTTTTGGTTTTGGCGCAATAAAGTTTGACAGTTCTTTTTTTTTTATTCGTTCAGAAACACATTTGCCACCTTGGACATACGTTTTATTTTGACATTCAGTAAAAAAATATCCATTCAATAATAATTGAACAATCGATAACGATTTTTGTAGAAGGGAAAATCATTTCCCTTGAGCGTGAAAGGGTTAAAACTTGAACAAAAACTTAACTTCTTACACGTTAAATTCTAAAAACGTATTTATTAACTTTCCATTCTGATGTATAGAACATGATTTATTCTTATCGTGGCTGTTGACATACGTTTTCATGGTAAATAAGTTGAATATGGTAATTTTTCTTCTGTTTTTCTTTTCCTAAGGAATTATATTAGACTGGATGTGCTCAATTTTTTCTATATATATTTTTTTTAAGTAAAAATTAATTAAACTTTTAGTTTTAATATTAACGGTAAATTATTTTATGCAGATATTACGATTGTTATTTCTGGTGCTAAGTCGAATCCTAAAAAATGTAACTGGCATATCATCTAGGAATTAATGAATTGTCAAAAGTAAGCATATACTTTATTAAGCTTCACGACGTTTGTGAAACATCGTAATTCAATTTTGATAACTTCTTTAATACAGTTATAGACATAAAGGAAAAACAGACATTACACCATTCATGCCTTTCACACCATTCATTGCCGCGATATTCTCTACAAGAAGAAAGCATTTCTTGATCTATAAAATTCTATATATATATAAATAAAACAAGCAATAAAGTTTTTGATCTTTAAAGACTTTATCAGTGATAATTATGCTGCATGCTAGTTACGAGCGTTCTGCCATCTATATCATCAGGCACTGTATATGTAACCTCGAATCCGTCATGATGAAATATACTTTGAATAACGAATGTAAATTATTCGTAGCAATACACGATGAAAACATAAAAATTTGCTTTGTAAACATAAGCTTTTGGCAAACTATTATAGAGTTTAAATACATTCTGGAAATATTTTATAGGTATACACTGGATTGCCAAAACAAATTTAAATGGAAATACTTGCCGTATCAGCGAACTCAGCAATCTTTAGCATTAAATACCACCATCCAAGCTGCACAAGCTGAAACGTAAAAATACCTTCGTAAATGAAAGTAAAAATAAATAAATAAATAAATTACTAGTAAAAAAAAGAATGTTTAATTTATTCACAATCTTTTGCGAATACAGTGAAACCTCTGTGTAAGGGCCACATGCTGTTCCACTGAAAATTGGCCCTTATAAGGCGTGGCCCTTGAATAGGCGTTACAAAAAAAACTAAAATAAGGAAATCAAAACCAATATAGGAGAAAAAACTGTTTGTTAACATTTTCAAACTCTATATTTACATGATTGAAAATTTTTCTATTGAAGTTTGTTTACTTTTCATAATTTTTTTGCAGTCAATTTTGGTTTCTAATGATTCTTTTACTTTACAGAAGAAATTACTTAAATTTGCATAATTTATAAATGCCTTAGAATGAGATATTAGTTTATTTATTTTTTTTAGCATTTCCTGACAGTATATATTCACAGCTGCAGACTCATTATCATTATCTGAATCAGATTGAACTCATGAAATAAAAATTAAAAAAATTTTCGATACACCTGTTTAGGATTTAAGGCACATGTGAAAACAAAATGGCCTTTACGAGGGGTAGGTGTGGCCCCTAATAGGAGTAAAATTAACATTATGTCTATGGGAAAATTTTTCGTTCCTAAAAATATTGGCCCTTAACAGAGGTGGCCTTTGAATAGGGGTGGCCTTTAAAAGAAGTTTCACTGTATTTCATGAAATACTCGCAAAAATAATCTTCAGTTAACCAAGTTTAAAAAGCATAACAAAAGTAAGTACATTAACCCTCTGACTGTGCAGCAAAAGGGCAATACTAAAATGTTTTCTCTGTAATTTTTTTTAAATTCTAAAATGATTATTTTTCCAACATGATATAAAAAACTTAATTACGTATTTGAATATAATCCTTGGACGTATTAATCATTACTTTATGTTTTTAAAATGCTTTATATTTGTTGAAATATGTTAATTTAAATAATGCTTCTAATGCAGTGGAACCTACAGCTTAGTGAACGGATATATCAGTTCACAGCGCTAAGAAGGTTAATGACATATTGTAAAAAGACATAATTATTATAATATACACAGACTAAGCTTTTTCAGCTCAAGCTTCGGGGTGTTCAAAAATTACTTAAGGTTGCTCTCAAAAAATTATTTTCCCCACGAAACTTTGCGACACATTTAACGTAATCATTTTTTAACCTACAAGCATGAGTATTGCAGGCCAGTGTTGCCAAATCTGGCAAATTTTTTATTCAGAAATTCCGAATTCCTACCAGAAAATTTAGAATACCACGGAATACCTGTCATTATATAATGAAAAAATAACTTCAAAATTTTCTGGAGAGAATTCGGAGTTTCTAAATAAAAAATTCGCCAGATTTGGCAAAAAATATTTCAAAATATTTCAAAAATCTGCCCGATTTGCCAACGCTGTTGCAAGCATAACTATTGAAGTGATTTGGAATCGATTTTTTTCACATTTTTTCTTTTCCTTTTTTTACCAAATGTATTTCATTTTGTATTATACGTGATTGTTGTCTCATGATGACGTTTATCGAATTGTCGCGTTTGAAAATTCGGTTCAAAATGCCAACTTTGACATTATTTTCTAAAAAATCCTCTGCATTTACGGAAAAATGGCAGAAATTGTTTGATTTTATAGTTTCTGCACAAAAGCATTGCCAATCATGCGTTTATGAACAAAAATGAATTCAGGAATGCGTCAGAAAGTATGCAGTTTGGATTTGAGAACAATTTTAAATAGGCTTATAGTTCGGTGAAGTTACAGTTTTTGTTATTTTTTCAACAAAATAAGCTAAACACATATAAAAATTTAAAAACGATTAAAAATTTCAAAAATTTTAAAAACAGAAAAATGAAAAATAGGAATTATTTGTATTGATTTGTGAATAATAAAATGTAGAAACGACTTTTTATGAGAATATAAATACTCTGTGACAATTGAAATTATATTTTTCAGAGAATCAAAAGTATTAGTGGCATTTAAAATATAGAAAAATGACTAAAAATAAAATAAAATTATTAAAAACTATATATAACATTGTGGAAAACCTTGTCAAAAGCAAGTCACAAAGTTATTTTCACTTTAATTTAAGATATACTTATATGCAGTGCCCGTTTTTTATCCATTGTTAAGTTAAATTTATGTCAAAATTACAAACAAAATACTAACCAGCATGCTTTCTTCATCTGTTGAGTAATTAACTGGCTCGCACATCCAGTTATATTTTCCTAAGAGATAAGTTTTGCTGCCACCCTGTAAAATAAATATAAATATGAGATACAGCATTACGTATATAAAAACCTCCAGATGGATAATAAAAGATGGGCCGTTTTAGGAAAACATTTCAATCGTACTTACATAAAAGAAAAAGAAGGCACTTAACACAACCATTAGCAGGTTATATGCTACAATTAATCCATTGATTTGGAATGGCTTTCTGTCTTTCATATAAGCAGGACCAAATACTTTTACAAAATATAAGTAGGAAGCTATAATAGTCAACATTGGAAAAGGGCTCCCTGTTAGAGGCCAGTCTTTTGCCCTTGTGTCTGAAACAAAAATAAATAAATAATGGAAATAAATACCTTCATAGTATACACAAAAACACTTCTTTTATAGAAAACATGATGTAATGCTTATAGTCCAGATCGTAAGATTGAACATTGAAATAATAAATATTTACATTTTAAATATGAACTAAACGGCTTCAAAATCCTTCGAAGTGTATAAACACCCTACCCTCTATATAAGGAAAATGTAGAAAACATTTGTAGAAATACATTTTGGCACAGTTGATAGGAAGATTAGTAATAAATAACATTAGAAATTCCAAATATTGTAAATTGTAAGAGTTCATTTTTTTTCTGACCAATAAAACAAAATGTATTGTTAACCCTTCCACTAGTGGAAACTCCCATTGTATCTACTAGTGGTAGTGGATACATGCTCCATAGAATTATTCCATCTGGGTGTGAAGGGAGTTAAAAATAAAATACATATAAGCAAACATATGTTTCAAAATAGCCACTTTTTTATCTGTAATTGCAGCTACCGTTTTCTCTTTTGAAAAATAGTCATTTACCCGATGTCTTTACTAATATATTAATCTAATTTAATTTAACATTTCTGATTTATATAAATTTTGCTCTTGGAATTTCATTTAATAACAAATTTAACTTATTTAAATTCAATTATTGTAATTTATGTAAACTTAATTCTTTTTAATTTAATTTAATTTATTTAATTTAATTTAATTTGTAAATTTATTTAGAAATTAAATTTTTAACAACGCAAACAGCAAAAAAAAAAAAATTATTTTTAACAAAAATAACACGAGAAAAAATTTAATTGTAATACACAATTAAAAAAAAAATAATAATAATTTACATTTTTTGCAAAGGAAATCACCTTCATAGAAAAGAAATACAGTTTTCATTTTTCTTTTTCTATCTTGTTTTTTTTTTTTTTTTTAAGTTGAAATGTACATTTTATTGAAATATATTAATAAATTAATATTGATCCGTTTTGTCTATATTTTTTTTTTGTGAAACTTCGAAATAGTGATATGCCAAATTCATTCTAGCTGCTTGTATTTTCCCTTTCTTTTATTTTACCATCACGAATTCATCGTAGCATAAAAGATTTTTAATTTATTTCAAGGGGCTATCTATAATCCTAATTCTTTCCCTTCACCGTTTGTGACCCACACCTCCCACTTCAATTGTTTTCCGTTTTACGCGCTTTTGCTGATCTCAAAACTGAAAAGGTTACCGACCATACTGACCCTAATCAGTATATTGCGAACATCTGGCATACACTTTCTCTCACACTTTATTCATTGTTCATTTGCTTTCGTAAATTAACTATTACTTAAGACAACCACATGTACAGAAATACGTAGTTTGTGTTCATCTGTGAATGATGAATTACGCGTCAAATTTATATGAAAGATATGAATATATTATTTAGAAAGATAGATAAAGCATCCTGCTGTTATTCCACAAATAACAAGGAAGCATACATTATGAAACACTTTCCAACACATTCAGAATACTGTAACAAAACTTCACAGTTTATTAAAATGAAAGTAAGGTCTAAGTAAACAATTTGAAAAACGCATAACACATTTGAAAATCCATTTTAGCAGTTATCATCAACAGTGGAAAAAATATTTGATTTCTATTGTGCAACCTTGTATATGTCTTATAGGTTTACATAGTATGCTAAATTTTAGTTCAGTTAGGAAAGGTATAGCACAGTTGAAGGTTAATCTATTTACACAATTTCCGCAATTTCCACAACCTACAACCACAACCTGTTTAGGAATTATTGCTCGTAGATAGCACATTAATCGAATTATTGTGTGTACTCCTGTAAATGAACAATGTATGCTAGCCATATCCCATTCTATAAGAAGAATCTTGCAGTGTATCTCAGAGATTATCAGTTTCAATGTGTTTGAAATAGCGTAAATTACATTAAAGAGCGTGAAGATTAATCCATTTACACAATTTTAGTTCAGCAATTTCCGCCAATAAATGGAAATACACTAGCTATCTTTTGTGCAGCCCTGTATATGATCTATAGAATTTATACATAACAAGTAATATATGCAAAAAAATAGTTGCATTTAAAAACGTATACCACAGCTGAAAATGTACTTTCAGCAATTATTGTTCGTAGATAATATATTAACCGAATTATTGCGTTTACTCCTGTGAGTGAATGATGTATGCTAGGCATACCCTACTCTATAAGAAGCAATTTGCAGTGTATCTCAGGGATTATCAGTTTCAATGTGTTTGAAATAGCGTAACAGCATTAAAATACAACGCATACAAATTTACCCCATAGACCGTAATGTAAAGGAATTCTTTTGTGTGTCCTATAAATGAACTATAATTGCTACACACTTCATTTTCAATACCGAATAAGCCATAGTAAACCCCGATAACATGTATCCATTGTATGGCAATCCGAGAACATTTAGGCAAGTTAGAGCACGGACAGACGGCAGACAGAGAGACTGACAGACAAGCCGTATTTATCTCAAGTCTATGATTTATCTTACACTTTTCAACTGTGTTGGAAAGTGTTTAAAAAAAAAAGCCAAATTCGCAATTAAGCGCCAAATATAGCTGCCACTCAATCGCTCTCTTTGCTACGCTCAGGTGCATTGCCGCTGTCAGGCCAAAAGGACACAGCTGATTGAGGGTCATGGTTAGCGGGCCAATTCTTGTTCTTTTCCCTCTCTTGCTACGGGTCAAGCATCTCTTGGCGCATCGTTTCTGTTTAGGAACGTAACTGTTGGCCCAGTTTCGGAATCAACCGGTACTGATCCTTCTTAAGCTTTTCTGCATTTTTAAATAGAGTTAAGTTTCAACATCAGCATGATGTCATTTTAACAGGGAGTTCCCATCACCTCGCTAAGGTTTAATGGGTCGGTCATAGTCTATTTGCTACCTTCAGCATTTTTTTTCTTTTGCGGCATCTTCGTTTGTTATGTAATTTATGCGTAGTCATTCTGATTGAAAGGTTAATTGGTATTTATATTTAGACATGAGCGCTGAAATCGTATATAAATATGTAATTAATGTACATAATGATGAACGAGTAGGAATAACTGTATAAAATGATGAATGAATACAATGTATATAAATGTATATTTATTTGATATACTGACAATATGCGTGGTTGTGACAGCAGGGGCCGATACAGGTTTTTTTTTTTTCTTTTCTTTCTTCCTTTGGTTTCAAGTTTGTAAAAAGTAAATATTTTTCTTTTCAATTTATTATATATTTGTAAAAAATAATATTTTGCAATTAAAGATGAAATTCAGTTAATTAAATTCGAACCAAGCATTTATTAATAATAACTCCAAGTCCTTATGCTAAAGTTTTCCTTTCTGGTGATTTTTTTTTTTTTTTTTTTTTTTCAAATTACGCATTTTAAAACCTAACAAAATAAAAATAATTAATGAAGAGTAAATTTTTTTGAAACGGAATTTTGTGAAGGGTCCTATTTTATTAAGAGAAAAATTGTAAAGAGACCTGTTTTATTAAATGGATTTTTGTGAAGGGGCCCCAAATAGGCCTCAAATTTTGTCAGAATCGACCCTTGGAGTGTGCATATTCGTATTTATGTATATAAATGTATAAAAGCGTTTTTAAAAAATTACGCTTGTTTGATTATTTTGGAAAATCATTTACTTGAGAAAATCTTTCGCAGATAAATATTTGATAAAATGTATTCTTTTAAGGACATCGCGATCGATTTAATATCTGACACAATAATAATATTTCTATAATTTCTTCTAATTAGTAACGCCAATATTGGAATAGAATATATATTGCAAGGCTGGTCTATAGTGTTTCATCTCATCTTCAGGAAACTACCTTATTAGCTAGGTGACCTTATCCACCGCGCATTTAATATAAAATTGTTAATATTTCTTAAAATTAATATTTGTCTATCATTAATTAGTGGAATATAGATACAGATATTGGTTCTCACCACTGATCTATACGATTTAATGCATAAATATTAGTCTCCTAAGGCCTTGTAAAGTTTCTCAACAATATTTTATTATGAAACCAAGATAAGTCGTATATATGTATTTTATAGCTACTGAAATAATATTGTATCCCTTAAAAGCTATTTGCAAATTGATGCGTGTGAATGTTGCGTTTAAAAACATTTATTCAGCTTTCCCTCAGTTAGTGAGGTTAAATGATCATGCGAAATTACCGCACTAATTGAAATATACATCCAATGGGAGAAACTGTAATAGATCCATAGCCAACTTTCTTAAAATCCCAATATACGTAAATAAACAGTATAATAATGTACTAAGATAGCGTTTTTGATGTGTTGTTATTGGAAAGTACATATTACAACTCGATTTGAAAGGTTTTAAATAAAATTTTAATGGTACATGAACTTCCATTAATATAAACGTGAGAGCTAATTTAATAAATGACAATCAAGAACCATTAAAAAGTCTATTTTAAGTTCAACTTTGCATAATAAAGAGTTTTGTCTGATTGTGACTCCATTGGTCACATTTTCTGTCATTTTTTTTTCTTTTTAATACCAGTTCGGTGCCGTTTGGATGGTAAAAATGGGATCACTCATTCAGTGCTTTGCACACTAATCATCTGAAAGTAAATTTCCGCACTAATTGAAGCCGCATAAAGCTACAGAAACCTGCATCCTTATCAAGCATATTTCTCTGTATAAGAATAAACGCAGGAGAAGAAAAAATTAACCGTCAAATCGATGAATGCGCAAAAACGGTCCTTTCACAAAATTCTTTGTAAAGGATTCTTTATCAAAATTCACTTATTCAAAATTCTTTAGAAAAGGACCTTTAACAAAAAAAATTCATATAAAAAATAGGGTCTTCACAAATATATTCACAAAATTCAGAAAATTTTGATTAGATTTTTCACAAATGTAAAACATCGTTCACCATTTTCACAAAGGATCCTGTGATAAAAGTTTGTAAGACCACTGATTATAATATAATGTATTACAGACAGGAAAATACGAACAGTACTAAGTGTAACAAAATTTGAGGAATTAACACATTATTACTAGTTGTGTGTGCGCAAATTCTTCAGATGAAGATGCGTACGGCCTTTACTTTTCCGTAAAATTTATTTTAAACGTACTTCTCACAACTAATAGTAATCTTCACCTTGTTTAATGGCAGAATTTTAAATAATTTTCGGCGAATTAATAAGACGAAAGTTACTATTTGAAAATAACGGTATTAAAAAGTATATGCAAAGTTGAATTAGTTATTTTTTACACATTTAACCCTTTCCGCTTAGATTTTTGGCGGAACGGAAATTTTATTTTTTGTTTAAATAGTTATAAACAGCTGCATAAACACAGAAAACAAATCTGGCAGAAATCTCATTTAGAGATTGGAAGTTTATGAAGGCATTTATATTGATAAATAGCTACTATTTGCGCCCGTTTATCCAGTATCAGTTGCTTTGTTTTTTCAGCATCGCAACGTCACTATTGCCTGTTGGCAAACTACGCAAAGAAGGTAATTAAATTTTCTCTTATAAAAATTTATATACGTTATTTTGATACTAGTAAAAGTGAAAATGGATTAACTTTATATATTTGAAAAAATTAACTTGATTTAAAGGGACATGGCATATAATTCGTAAAATCAAATTCACATTTCATATAAACAACAGACTTTGTACATCGTAATAAGGAAGCAATTAAAATATCCTATTAGTATTCATTTTATCTTTTTTTTTTTTATGACAGGACACTTTTATGTGAGAAGGTTACATGCAAACAATAATAGGTACAAGAAGCGTGATATGTTATCACCCTGAATTGTGAAGTGAAAAGCATTGATGGAAGTGGAAGTGGCGTAGAAAATACGACTCATGGTCGAATAAAAAAAAATAATAATTTCATTCATAAAATTTTGTCTAAATTATTTTCTGTTAAAAAACAGAAAAAAAAAAGAGAAAGAAAGAAAGAAAAAAGAAACTAATTAATATACTTTTTTAAATGCAATTTTTTCAAACTCTTTATGAAAATTAAAATTTTTCTACATTAAATAGAAATTTTGTGATAAAATTGTGAATACTATTTATTTATCTCTCTAAAATATTTCAGTATTTTATGATTAGATCGAAAAACACTAACGCCACTAATAGTTTGATTTTAATAACCAACAGAATGACTAACCATTCTAAGAAATTTTCTGTAGCTCGGAGAGAAAATTGGTCTTCGTTAAAAACAACTTATTTTACAACAAGCAAACTGATTCCTTATTATGACAAATATACAATCCATTCATCCATTTGTTCGTCAAGTAGATTGACAATGACCTAATAAATGACACAATCAATAAACAGCATCTTCGTCTGAATAAAGTCTCCCGCTGCCACTTCAAATTTTATTCACATTTTCACACATCAAACAATGGCTGGAGTATCCGACTGTGAGTGTGACATTTCCATCCTGACCTGTTTCTGTTTCGTGTTTCTTTGGAAGTTGTCTAAAAACACTTACAATTGTTTGTTGTTTTGTTTTGTTTGTTATTTTATTTGGTTTATTTTTTTATTTTTTGTTTATTTTTTATTTTTTTATTTTTTTACCGTTCCTTATTTCGATCACATGATCTTGTCCAACATATTTTCAGACATTTTCCCCTTCATGTTGGTTGAAAGATGCCTTAAACAAATTTTGTTTGTTAACCAATTTTAAACGTACAATATTAAGTTGCTAAGAAGAATTCGATGACTGCTTAAAAAGTTTTCTTTTCATCTTTATTGGTATCTCATCTGTAAAATCTCCTGTGGAAAAAAAACATTTTAACATCACCAGCAATATACGATGGTCTCATTCGCTTGTTCTTGAAATGAATTGACAATGACTGAAGAAATGACACAATCAGAAAAGAGCATCTTCGCTTAAATAAAGTTTCTCGCTGTCATTTCAAATATTATTCACATTTTCATTCATCAAAAATGATTAAGTATTCCGATTGCGAGCATGGCATTTATCCCTGTCTTATTTCTATCTCGCGTTTATTTTAAAGCTGTCTAAACTCGGAACAAACTTAAATTACTGTTTTATTTGTTTGTTAGTTTTTTTTCACCTACTTACGAGTATTTTTTCCTGGTATTCTTCAAATAGATCTTGCAATACAAATTTGAAAATTATCTACTTATTTCTGTAAATATTTCGAATATTAAAAATTATGGGAAAAATATTCATTTCCATTTAGAATTAACTAATTCATTTTTAGCCAACAGAATGACTATACAATTCTATAAGACAATTTCTGTAGCCCTGAGAGCAAATTGGTCTTTTATTTAAACTCACTGTTTTATAACAAGCAAACTGCTTCCTCATGATGACAATATGCAATCCATTCATTCATTTGTTTGTCAAATAGACTGACAATGACCAATGAAATGACACAATCAGCAAACAACATCTTCGCCTGAATAAAGTCTCCCGCATGTCACTTCAAATTTTATTCATATTTTCACACATCAAACAATGACTAGAATTTCCGACTGTGAGTGTGACATTTCCATCCTGACCTGTTTCTATTTCGTGTTTCTTCGGAAGTTGTCTAAACACACTTACAAGATTTTGTTTTGTTTTGTTTTGCTTTTGTTCGTTATTTAGTTTCGCCACTTATATTTCGTCGGTATTCTTCATTTAGATCACGCTATCTTTTTCAATGTTTCTTCAGGTATTTTCCCTTTTCCCACATTTGGGTTTGAGAAAAAAACGTATGCAAATTTTGTAATATTCGTTAATCAATTTTAAACGTTATGATATTACAGTAGACTCCCGATTATCCGACGATCGATTGTGCTTTGTATCCGGTTAACCGACGCTCAAAACCGACGCCCTTCACATATATTTCGTCATAAAGGTGTTTTTGGTTGCATTACAAAAAATACGGACGAAATGTTTTTATATTTTAATTTATAATCAATCATATAAATATTTAAACACTATAAAAATGCTAATAAATGACAAAAATACCCTTAAACTATTCCAATACATTGCAAATTTTATTTAAAAATAGAAAATTTTGCCGCAATAATTATTTTAAATTGATCAAAATTTTCCGAAATTTGGAGGATTTTTTATCAACAAACACCCCTGCATATTCTTATTCTCCATGGCTACAAAAATGGTTTGAAAATCATAAAGAAACAGCTGATATAACTCAAGTGCTTTTATATTAGAATACGAAATTTTGCTTCGAGCAAACCACAGTTAAAGAGAAAATAAAAATGTATCAATAATCCTTTTACTGAAACCAGGAGATCCAGCCCGTGTTTCTCGGGTTACAGAACATACTGCCCAGATGTACAGAACATTGGTAAAAACCATTTTTAAGTAAAAATTCTAATAGATTTTTCAAATTTAATATATTTTGTACATTTATTATTTTTTTTCGATATTTTTTTCTTTCATTTTTTTCTTCTATAATAGAAGAAAGTATTGCAATCGAAATTTTTTTCGACTTCCGGTTTTCGGCAAATTTACACGTTTTAGGGGTCAGAGATCCCGAAAAATATGTTTATATAAAATGTCTGTATGTCTGTCCGTGTGTCTATCCTCATTGTATCATCGAAAAGTGTATGAAGTTATGCATAGAATTAAACAATTGTTTTTTTTTTTTTTTTTTTTTTTTTTTTTTGGGGGGGGGGGGGAGGTTGACTATAGTCAGTAGGTCATTTGGAAATATTCCGCCGGAAGGGGGCGCTGTAATATTTTTGTGCCATTTTCATTGTCACTGTGATAGCGAATTTTGAAGTATTAGCATCTAGCATATATAGTAAGAAAGTTTTGGGATTGGCACATCGGACTAATTTAGATTGCTCCCTAACAACACGAAAAAGGCAATTTTATAAGCAAAATTGTAAATTTTATAAGCAATTTTATAAGCAATGATATAGTAAGAAAGTTTTGGGATTGGCACATCGGACTAGTTTAGATTGCTCACTAACAACACGAAAAAGGCAATTTTATAAGCAAAATTGTAAATTTTATAAGCAATTTTATAAGCAATGATATAGTAAGAAAGTTTTGGGATTGGCACATCGGACTAGTTTAGATTGCTCACTAACAACACGAAAAAGGCAATTTTATAAGCAAAATTGTAAATTTTATAAGCAATTTTATAAGCAATGATATAGTAAGAAAGTTTTGGGATTGGCACATCGGACTAGTTTAGATTGCTCACTAACAACACGAAAAAGGCAATTTTATAAGCAAAATTGTAAATTTTATAAGCAATTTTATAAGCAATGATATAGTAAGAAAGTTTTGGGATTGGCACATCGGACTAGTTTAGATTGCTCACTAACAACACGAAAAAGGCAATTTTATAAGCAAAATTGTAAATTTTATAAGCAATTTTATAAGCAATGATATAGTAAGAAAGTTTTGGGATTGGCACATCGGACTAGTTTAGATTGCTCACTAACAACACGAAAAAGGCAATTTTATAAGCAAAATTGTAAATTTTATAAGCAATTTTATAAGCAATGATATAGTAAGAAAGTTTTGGGATTGGCACATCGGACTAGTTTAGATTGCTCACTAACAACACGAAAAAGGCAATTTTATAAGCAAAATTGTAAATTTTATAAGCAAAATGATATATTTAAATGAAAATTATGATATTTATTAAAAACTGTAGTTTGGTATTAGCCTCATGCCAGGGGTTAATAACTAAAAAAAATGTCAAAATTTAACTATTTACAGCAGCCTTTTTTATTCTGAATATTTCGGTGTTTAAGCACGTAGTTCGAATACATAGCTGTTAAATTTGTGTTTCATTTATTTTATTTTATTTTACTTGTTTATTTATTGATGAATTTTTAGTTTTGTTATGAAATATCAGCCAGTAACAAATGCTGAACTATTGAGATGTCCTTCCGATTTTGTTCGACGATAGAATGTAGCCCTTTAGAATGCAAAAAGTGGTCTTAAGAATATAAAAAGGCCCTTTTCCCACGAACAGCACCCTATGCCCTTTTCAAAACTTGGGGAAAACTCTGATATTCCATATTTATCACCATACTTTTTCTACTTATATACATCCATCTTATATACTTACATGAATAACTTTCAATACACACAGACTTTTCTTTCAACAAATGGAATTAATGGTGACAAATCGAAAATCTTTCTTATACAAATTTACAGCGCAACACTCATTACAACATTAATAACTTTTCGTGATCAACCTCTTTTATTATAAATGATCCGGCGTTTTGCCGACGATTGAAAGCAATTAGCAACTTTGTCGTTTAATTACTATACAGCAGAATTATAAATAGAGAGAGAAAAAAACAGTTAAATGATAAAGAAAAAAATTCTAAATAACTTTGTGATGTTACCATTCTTCTTACTGTCGTCAGTTTTGTTTAGCAAAGTAATATGCATTGCCTTATAAATAATTCATAGAAAATTTCCGGTCTGCTTCACTTCCATGTTTGAACGTCTATTAAAATAGCATTTCATAATCCGGAAAGATGATATGAAATCGGTAACATTTTTCTGGGACAGAAAAGGATTTAATACGATTAAAATTTAAGTTAAGATTAGTTCAAAGCCAGTCTTTATCTTAAAGAGTCAATCAAGCATATAAATGTAAGAAAATGAGATAACGGTGTATTTTCTTTGATGTTCCTTCAAGCGATTATGAAACGACTCAAGTAAAAACTTTGTTTTGTATAATTTATATGACGGGTAATTGTTGTTTATTTTCACTTGATTGTGTAAGCTTATAGTCTTGTTGTTTTTTAATTAAAGGCGCGATTTTTAGAAAAAAAATCGTGCATTAATACATCAATTGGTTTATATCATCGCCTTTCAATTGCTGTAGAACCCATCTAATCCGAATCCCGCTAATCCGAAAGTCTGATTAATCCGAATCGAAATGTATTTTATATTAAAACTACAATGAAAAATCCTGCATCACGCATAGATTATGAAACACTTTCCAACGCTCTTAGGATAGGGCAACAAAACTTCATTTTTCATATAATGATAAACATTTTAGAAAGCACACACTGATAAAAATGACACTTTCAAATCTGAGGAAATCGATGTTTTCATTTTGTTATGAAATTTTTTGTTTCAAACATGACGACCCAATGCTTTCAATTCTGAAATACCAGAAATACTCAGAATATTGAAACATGGACATACTCAAAACTGAGCACATAGAGGTCAGTTCATACTCATTTTTGAAACATGGACATACTCAAAAATGCGCACATAGAAGTCACTTCATACTCATTTTTGAAACATTGACATACTCAAATATGAGCACATGATGTTTTATTCTTGAGTGTGTGCATGTTTTCAGAAATGAGTATATACATGTTTCAAACTTGAGTAATTTTGATTCGGAGTCATTTTGACTATGCGACATACTCAGATTTGAGTATTTTTTGCTCAGTTTTGAAAATGTCGATCGAGTGCATAAAACCCACTTTCATCAGTTACTGCCCACAAGCAAAATGCAAATTCTTTTGTGAAGCCGCGTGTGAATGCGCTGTACATTTTTATACATACCACAAGGTAAAACAAAAAAATAATTCAGCCGGAAAACGCATAAAACAACCAAAATTTTCTTTCTGGCAATCACCATTTATAGACAGCATTGTATCTTCGGCGTATTACCGGCAATCTTTTGTGCAATCCTATTTTGAAATTATATTATACTTACACCACGTAGCATAGCAAAATTCATTTCAAACACACTTGAAAACGCATTTTCAGCAAACTACGTCCATACAAGATGATTAATTCGATTTATTTTGAGTGCATCCATTCCCTGTATATGTTTTACAAAATTTATACACAACAGATACATACGAAGATTTAGTCAACGCATAAATCCTGAAATTCCACTTCTTGCAATTATTGCTCATAGACAATTACATATCTCAAAATTTTTTGGGTGACCCTGTAAAAGAACATTAAATGCTACGTGTCTAAATTAACATGTGGGAGATGTTATCGTGCCCCTTAACCTTCCTATACCCTGAATGGGTCGAATCGACCCACTTCTATAATTTATTTAATTCGATTGGAACCAGATTTTTTTTTCATAAAGTAAGTTAAATAAATGCTACAAATGAGAACTACGTTAAATAAATATGTTAAATAATTATCAACAACAAATTCTGGTGTGAAATGTTTTTATCAAAGTTAAGTAAAATTTCAACAGGGTACGAAGGTTAATAATGCACATCAATTTCATAAAGCGCACTTTAAACAATCACTATCTATTGAGAACAAAGCAACTGAATACTTTTATGTGTTCCTGTAAATAAACACTAAATGCTAAGGCAGAAGATTTTGTATAGGAAACATGTTGTAGTGTGTATCAATATTATTGTATATAAATTCCGTAAGGTTTGAAGTAGTATAACATCATTAAAATGTAGTACTTCAAACGTTTTTCGTCTATAGACCATAATGTATCCGGATTCGTTTTAGTGCCCCTGTAAATGAACTATAAATGCTACAGACTTCTTTTTCAATAAGGAACATACCATGTTAATCCTCAATAAGATATATCAATTACGTAAGAAACGAAGAATATTTAAGAGAGTTAGAATACGGACAGACAAACCAACAGACGAAGTTATAAACACTTTTCAGCTATGTTGGAACGTCTTAAAACAAACAAAAAAAAAAGCAAAGGAAATGATTCTTGTTAAAGAAGAAAATTAAAAAAAAATTATCATGTATGTATTACTGTATTACTTTGAAAAAAAAAAAAGAATTTGAAGAAATGTTGTAAATATATTGAAGCTTTTTAATGAACTAATTAATAGATGCGTTTATTTTATTTTATTTAATTATTTTTATTTATTTTTATTTATTTATATTTATTTTATTTATTTATTATTTATTTATACATTTATATATATTTATTTTTTTGTTTTTTGATGAAAACATTTATTAGATTTGCCTGTAAATCTGGATAATGAAGCAATATTATGCCGGCGTTACATGATTAAATATCACAACAGTTGGTATTTCGTCTGAATGCTATTTCTACATAACCAACTGCTATTTATAATGCATTTGCAGCATCAGAATATGCCAACAATATATGTCAATATACCTTACTGATCCAGATGCTAAAAATTGCATAATCCAAAAAGTGTCTGTTTTTCAGTTAAAAAAAAAAAAAAAAAAAAAAAAAAAATGTCATGGATTGTTAAACATTTGATTATTTTAGAAATGAAACACGTTTAAATTACAACATTCTGCATTAATTCAGCATTTCGTAATTGATTGCATTTACAGTGAAAAAGGTATTACAATTCTTAACCTGGAAAAGGTAAGTTGTCATATACACATACAATGTCTCTAAACATTTTTTAAGTACTTTTCTGTTACTCTTTTATCTAGTTAGAACATTTTCTTTTTCTCTGAGTAACTGTACATTTTTCACTAGTCTCTTGCATCTACAACAGTAATTTATACAAAAAATAATAATAAATAACGTAGATTGTAAAAGCAAGATTAGCCTTTTAATTGTATAAATCTAACTGGTGTAGATTCTTAAAAGTGCTATCTCAGTATATATGAACCGCAGAAAACTAATAAAGAAATGTCTTTTTTTTTTTTTTTTTTTTTTTTTTTTTGGTAAAGAATAAAAATCACATATCGTTAAATATTTGACTTTCCTAGTAAAACTGCATTCAAAGTTTTTTCAGTTAGTCTTTATCTGGTTAGACCATTTCCTTCTTCATCTTTGAGTAACTGAACCAAGTTTACACAATACTTGACTATTGGATGTATGACAGTAATTTAAAAAATATCGTAGAATGCAAAGAAAGGCTTAGCCTATAAATAGGATATTTATTACTAGCCTTTTGCTTAAAAGTGCATAGTCTGTCAGCCACTAAAAAAGTGCTTGTAAAAAGTTTCGTATTATTTTTGGCATGTTATATTACTACACTGCCTAACCAAGATATTAAACTGCCTCTGTTATTGAAATTATACTGTATATAATATATAAGGTTAAGTTATGAAAAAAATGGCTACATCCGCAATACAAAGGAAATTTGGAAATAAAAAAATATATATTTTTTACTTTACTTTCTTAATTATTTGATCAAAATATCTTTAAAAATGGTATCCTATACTAAAATATCCCATAATCAAATGAATGTAATGCTTTGGCGATTTTTATGTCTGTTTATAAGAAACTATTATGTATTGTTGAATATTTGACTTTCTTGAAAGTAAAAAAAAAAAAGAAAGAAAAGAAAAACGCTCAAAGTATTTTTCTGCTAGCCTTTATCTGGTTACACTATTTTCTTCTTTTTCCTCTCTAAATAACTGTACCGAGTTTTCACAAGACTAGTCTATTGCAATCCAACTTCTTTGATTGCATCTATGGCAGTAATTGATAAAAAAAATCCCGTAGGATGTGAAGGCATGCTTAGCCTCTTAACTGGATATATTTTACTGACCCAGTTGCTTAAAAGTGTATAATCTATCCACAACTAAAAGCGAGGGAAGAAAAAATCGTCTACGAGCGGCTCCTCATCAATTTTTTTTTTTTTTTTCCCGCCTGTTCTGTCACTACACTGCCTGACCTTGACATTAAACTTCCTCGATTAGAAGAGAACGAACTCGAGAGAGGTTGTGGTTTAACTATTTGACCCAGAAATGGTTTTTAGGTGCTCGTAATTTTTCACTTATCAAAGGATAAAAAATAATGGGATTGGAATTCCAAAAATTTAATCCAAGCAAGAAAACTTAAGAAATTAATTTCTGTATCCCTTCTGATTCCCTTTTTATCGGTGTGAACTTTTTTATTGAGGTCGTCTGCACTGTTAAAAATTTGCAGCAAACTGTCCAGTCATGTGACCGTTTTTGTCGAAAATAGTTACATAACCGTAATTTAACTATATTCTGACCGTATTATTGCTCATTTTATGGTCAGAATATAGTTAAATTACGGTTATATAACAGTTTTCTACAAAAACGGCCAAATGACTGGACAGTTTGCTCCAAATTTTTAACAGTGCGGTAAAACCTATTTGTTAGTACTCATTTTTTCTTTCTTTTTTATCTAAGGAATGGGAAAGGCAGAGGGGCGAGATATATAAATGAAATTGAAAAAATTAAGTACAAGAGGAAAAACAAACATATTAATGTGAGAAAAACTCTTGAATTGTTCTTTAAATTACTAATTTTGTTAATGATTATAAAAATTAAATAAAAGCATAAAAACATAGAATATTAATTTTGAAAGTTTATTATTATTATTATTATTATTATTATTATTATTATTATTATTTTTTTTTTTTTTTTTGAGGAGGAGGAGGATATAAATGGAATTTAAAAAACTAAATACGAGAAAGAAAAGTAGAATGTATTAATATTTAAAAAAAAAACTTTACAATTCTTTTTTAATTTACTAATTTTGTTATTGGTGTTCATTAGTACGGCTTTTTTTTTTTTGGGGGGGGGGGGGATAGTTTGCAAAATTTCATTATAAATTGCTTTTAATAATTATATCAAATTTCACTAGCTTATTAATGAATCGCATGAATTATAGTACTTAATTAGTTAATTATGCAATGTTTAATTGTTTTATGTCTAATTGCATAATTAAAGAATTAGGTACTATAACTAAATTCAATTGTGAAAACATAATAAATTAATTTTGAGAAACTCTATATTTACTTTTTTATTATTATTTAGTTAATTAATTAGTTGTAAACATTTTTATTCAGACCACCCTAAAAAAGAATATGCAGGTGCATATATTTTTCCTTCCATTTCTAAGGAGGGTAAATGCTAGAAAATAATTAACTAATAATAATTAATTAATTAATTAATACCAATAATATCAGAAGTTACTAACTTTGCTATTCAGGTCAATTTTATACTGTTTAGGGCTGCAAAACATTGTTATGAGCTGGTTTTAATATTTGATTCAAATTTTAATTATTTTCTTTGAAGAAATGTAAACCAAAAAGTCGTAGAGAAGAATTTCTTGTAAATAACAAATATGATTTGATCGGAAATGTTGCGGTTTCTTTAAGTATTTGACCCATAAATATTTTTCAGGTATTCATGATTTTCCAAAAAGTTAAAGAAGAAAAATGAATAGAAATGAAATTCCAAAAAATTAATAGAAGTAAATGACAGAAAATTAATTCCAGAAACTATACTATTATTTTTTTTTTATAAACTTTGTTATTAAGGTCGCCTGATAAAAGTACTTATACATATTTCTGTTTTATATCAAGGGGAAAGACATACAGGGAATTCCGAATATTAAAAACTAGTACAAAAACAAAATTAATTAACTTCAGAATTTTTTTATTCATTTTTTTTTCTTAAATTGTGAATTTTGTTACTGAGGTCAAAATTATTATAAACTGCTTTTAATAATCAGTCCATTTATTTTTATTATTATTATTATTTAGAGTATATGTTAAATAAATCGTGGCATTTAAAGTTATTGTTCTTGAAAGAAAAATAATTAAAGAGTCTGCAAATAAATGAATAAAATAAAAGAGAAATGCTGCAGAGAGTAATTTTTTGTATATTACAATCGCGATTTGCTCAAATAGATTGTGATTTATTTAAGTATTTTATCAACAAATAGTTTTTATGTGTTCATAATTTTTCTACATCAAAGAAGAAATAATAGAATAGCAGTAGAATTCCAAAATTAGAATTCCAGTGAATAAACTCAGAAAAATAATTCAAAAACAATTATCTTAGGAATTGTTCTGAAATGATGAATTTTGTTATTAAGGTATCTTGGTTAATTTTTCAGACTCGCATAAAAATGCTTTTACGAAGTACTTTTAATACGTAATACAAATTATAATAATTTTGGTTATGTAATTAAATTATTTCTTTTTTGGAAAATAATTGTTTAAAAAAAAAGAAAGAAAGAAAGATTTATTAACAAATGAAGGCGTCGGGGTGAATCAGGAGGAGTCGAAAAATTTCGTTTAAAATCCACTCTCAGTTTTCTCGGAAAGGTTTTCTTTTTAGGTATTTATACCAGAAACAGTTTGTAGATTTTCATATATATATATATATATATATATATATATAAAGGAAGAAAGAAAAACCATAAGAATGAAAATGGCACTTCAATCAACAGCTTCAACAAATACAGCAATTTATTCAATATTTTTTACTAAATTTACTTCTTTAGTAAATTTTTTAAGAAAAATTTATTCAATTAAAAAAAAAAATTACATTTTTAATTTATTACTTTTTAATACAAAAATTTTTTTACTAAATTTACACAAAAGTTCTCTGCAAAACTTTCATTTACTCATAAACAATTTTATAAAATTAATAAAACAATAAAAATAAATGAATGTTTAAATTTATCTATAAAATCATATTATACAAATAGGTGCTTGATTATTTAGGTATTAAAAAAAAAAGAAAAATGAATTTTCTGGGTCACAAATTAACTGGAAATAGAATACTCATTTTTTTATTTGAATTCAAAAAAAAAAAAAAAAAAAAAAAAAAAAGAAAGAAAGAAAGGAAGGAAGAAAGAAAGAAAAAAGAAAAAAGAGAGAGAGAGAGAGAGAGAGAGAGAATATGCTGAAGTTTTTGAAAAGGTAACCATATTGCGTGAAATCAAAGTTTCATTATATTTCAAAACTATATAATGCAAAAAAGGGGAAAGGAAAAGAAAGAATCAGATACAAAGAAAAGAAAAAAAGACAAGAACGAAAAAAGACAATCTAAATTTCTCATTATTTTTAGTTTGGTTAAATAAAGTTCCATGAACACTTTTCTGGACTACAAGAATTAAATCATATCAATTTATAACATTAATACAACTTAATAATTTTTGGCAATAATATTCATTGTACCAGTTTTATTCATTATTTATATTTAAAAAATTTTAACAGTTAATGTTTATTCTATATATATATATTAAACGATAGAAAATAAATAATATCTTACCTGCTTTTTCCATAATTGTGGTATACCATTGTGTCGCAGTCGTAAGAACTTGAGCCATGGTTAAACTGTAAATATAAAAGAAAACATTTTTAAGAAAACAATCAAGTTCGATTTAAAAAAGTAAATAAAAAAAATAGAGCAAAATTTAACAAGGAATACATATAATCTCAATGTAATACACAATGTAATACATAACTTAATGTAATACATATAATCATATGATTTCTAAAATACAGTAAAAGAGTGGTTCTCAACCAGTGTGCCATGGCACAGCGGTGCGCGTGTGCTGTGAGAAACCTCAGGTGTATAGCAAAAATTCTAATTAAAAGTTTCATCAAATTTTAATTTTAATTTTAATATTATACGGTTTACTTTAAAATAAGATTTAATGTCATAAATTTGCATTATTTGGAAGTTTATTTCCCTGTTTATGTGCTCTTTATAAGAATATGGAAGGAAATGTTCTCACATTTTCAGTTAAATTTAATTATTTCACGTATGTATGAACGTAATGTACGTCCCCTAAAAGAAAATGATTACAATATAAAATGCAGTAGAAATTATCGTTGGAAAATGATTTAAATGTGTACCTATCCAAAAATTTTATATTACAGATAAAATATTCTAATTTACAAAATAGTCGTTTTCGGATATCTCGTTAAGTGTCAATTCATATTAAAGATATATATATATATATATATATATATATATAAAGTTTTAAAGGTTTTTAACCGTCTTTCTATTAGAAATTATAATAAAATATTTTGCTCTTTTTTATCCTTGGTTGATACATTTCGTTTGAGTTAGTAATTGAATTAAAAACAATATAGGGGGAACCCCCAGTTATTGACACCTAACCAGTAACTGACACTTAAGCAGAAATCCAATTCAAATAAGCATTTTCTTGTAAAGTTCTGCAAAGTAATGTCTGTAACTTATTTGTCTCAACTGTTATAACTTATTTTTCAGCTATTGGTTCTTTAAAAACGTGGATAGTGTCAGTTACTGGAAATATTGACCATATTTATGACAAAAATTAATTTTTAGTAATAAAAAATATAATTTCTTAAACTTTTGTCAAGAATAATTTTTTAATGTATCTTTACTACACTTTCAAAAACAAAGATACGTATAAAATAGATTTAAAAGTTTGTAATAGAGAACAAGCAAAAATCCTTAAAGTATCAGTTACTGGGGGTTTCAGCCTATAATCCTATTATATTTTTCATCATCATAATTTTAGTGTTCCGCATAAGTTTATTCATGGGGTTAATTCTGAAGTTTAAAAAAAAAAAAAAAAAGTTGAGAAACATTGATATAAATGATAATATAATAGGTATTATTTAAAGATATAAAAATCGGTTCGATATGATCTAAATATGAAAAGTATGTTTGCCTTTATATACTCAATTTAATGCTGTATTGCCTTCACTACTAAACAATTACGATATATAAATAGAAGTTAAAGAAGTTATATTATTCTTTACTGCATATATAAATATGTAAATTTAATATACAACTTTTAACCCATGAACTTTTCTAAATTGATATAAATTATATAAAACTTTTCATAGTTTATGACGCTTATACATAAGCTATTCTATATAAACGTTAATATTGATGATATGATAATTCACATCTGAAACCTAAGTATTTTTTAAAGATAGTATCAACAATTAGTAACAGTAAAATTAACATTATTAAATATTAAAAGTATTTTTAAAGTTTAATATGAAGAATTAAAAAAAAAATAGCATTAATTAAATTATAAATTGTAAAACATAAATAAATTTAGAAAAATAGTATTAAAACTATTATTTAAACTTGCGTATTTAAATATATATATATATATATATATATATATATATATATATATATATATCATATATATATATATATCATATATATATATATATATATATATCATCGATGCTTAAAAAATATATACAAAAATAATTAAAAACAATATTATTATCAAGAGTCGAGCTGGTGAAAAATCAATTTTATGTATTTATTTAATATTTGTAATCATTTTGTTGAGAAATATTAATACTGTATGTTATCAATCTGTCATTTTCCGGGGACATATTATTTTTTTTTATGTTGATAAAACGAAACCAATTAATAATCAATTAAAATCAATTAATAAAAGAAAAATTATGGGTTTTTTTATTGCATTCATTGGCATCTTGGTAAAAAATATTTCTGACTTAAGATTATATAAAATATTACGCTTGGTCAAAAATATGTAGAATTCAACGTCCATTTTATACAGATGCCACAGATGCCTTAATTATTATTATTATTATTATTATTACTATTATTTTACTAGTGCAACCTTAACGAAGTTTCATGCATATATACCATACAAACACCAGATTAATAATATATTTCTGAAAAATATTCGTTACATGCCTTTAAAAGACCACATCATATTCTCCTTATGTTTCACGAGTAGATGCAATAAGTTTAATAATTAGAACAAAGCAATATTTATGATACAGAAGCATTTACATAGTTAGAGAAACGTTGTGTAGCACCGTACTTATATATTTTCTCTTTTTATGCAATAATGACTCATTAAAAATGAACCATCATTTCATTTTTTTACAATCTATTACAACAAAGATTTATTTTGAAACAATTAATCATCATTGCAGTTAATCCTTTTTTCATCATTTACATTTACGGCGATAAGTAAATTACATAATGAAATACAAAAATTTAAACAGATTTGTATATGAGTTTATTTCTTTTATTGCAACAATTTTATTCATTTATTTTTACTTTTTTTTTTGGGTGTGTGTGAATTTTTAATATCTCTCTAAATCCTCAGTAGACCTATTTTCACAGTTGGCTATAATTTTATATTCATAGATTCTCTCTCTCTCTCTCTCTTTTTCTTTGTCAAGAGTAAAAGTGAGTAACAAACAAAATTATTTAAAAGGTATCTTTCTGATCAAAAATATTTTTCCTTAGAATTTAAGAGGTTTTTTCCCTTTGCGATTTTACTTCTTCATTTTTATCTACGCAGACAATGCGACGTATTCATACAGCCATTGATATAGAATCGCTAAACCTGAGATGAAACACTGAAAGTTATTAAAACAGCCGCACTCAAACTATTAAATGAATTGGAGATATTTCTAGCATTTTAAACGTTTCAACAGAATAAGTTTAAAGGATTTAAATTTTTAGTGAAATATTTTTTTCGTTCCTAGTGATTAGAAATATTATTTTGAAATCGCTTTGCAATAATACCGTCTAAGCAATAAAAAATTAATTTAAATGTAAACTGATTCAAATTTAGACATAAAATAGCATGGTCTTAACAACGCTTAAACAGACCAAATTTAATTACATTTTCTGCTAGAAACAAAGCAACAAATCACAAATCAATCAAGGAGAGGAATCTCTCCTTGGAATACTGTGTTATTATTTTAAAGTGCATGAGAATACATTCTTACTCTGAGCAAGGAATTTCAGTGCAACTGTGGTATGAAATTTAAACTTATTTTTCTCCCCTTGAAATGCACTAAAAAATTTCCTGACATTAGAATGCAAAAATTGTATTGTTTGTGCATTGAGTGCACACTATTAATTTAAGTTGAATTCCAGAACTATGATAAAGCCTTATAAATATGCTGCATTTTAAGAAGAGGTGTTTTAAAAATATGTGGGGGTTATAATTTAGACATAAAATGGTATAATTTAAATGAAATTTAATAACACCTTCTCTGAAAACAGTACAACAAATCACTGACAAGGGGAGGAGACTCCTTGTTATTAGTTTAAAGCGCAAGATTATTATTCAGAGCGAGGAATTTTGGTGAACTGTGACATGAAAATTAAACTTATTATACTCTCTACTTAATGTACTGGAAATAAATCTTAATGATGCTAAAATGCAAACATTCCGCAGCTTGTGCGTGCCCTGAACACTTTTAATTTAGGCTGAATGCCAGAATTATGATAAAGCATCATGAATACGTTTCTTTAACATTTTAAGAGGAGGATTATGAAATATATGTTATTCTATATCATTGGTAAAGTTAAAATCGCAAAATCAGAGTCGAATGGTTACTATTCGATACATTGATTAAAAGCGCATTTCTTTTTTTTTTTAAACTTCTAAACTATATTTTAAAGACACCAACCACATTAAAAAAAAAAAAGAAACATTGACTCAGAACATAAAATATTTCTGTAGAAATATTAATCAAGGAATAATATTCGATAAAACTTTCTTATTTGCTAAGAATAATAGTCACAAGCACAAGCAGTTCCATAAATCAGAATAATTTTACTTGTCGCATGTTAGATTATTTTTGAAAATTCCTTACCTTTTTTTAATAATTATATTAATAAAAAGTTTTTCAGTATTTATCTATAAAATGGAGACACTAGAAAATCTTCGAATCAAAAATGAACAAAAATAGATCAAAAGTATCCGGAATGTTTCATTTAAAATATACATCTATAGACGATATCGTCTGCAAACTTTTATCAAGCATTTTTACTACTTCTATAAACATCTGGCAATAGTCAGGAATGTTATTTCATTTTATCGTCGGAAAATAAATTTGCTTTTAATGAGATACGAATTTTTAATCTGTTGATTTTCTGAACTGGCGAATGTTATTGAGCAAAGAACATGCATTAAATTTTGTTTTCACAATGAAATTTCTGCTACAAAAACATTTGAAATGTTACAAAAAGCTTTTAGAACGACTGTTTTTCAAAACAACAGTATTTGATTGGTATAAAAAGTTTAAAGATGGCAGGGAATCCGTAGTCCGCGATCTGGTAGATCATCCACTTCGATTAATGATCAAGATATCGATAAGGTCAGAGAACTGGGGCTTGGTGATCATCGTTTGACAATAAGAGACATTATTGAGCAAGTTCATATATCATTTAGTTCCTGTCAAGCAATTTTAAAACATCATTTATGGTTGCGACGCGTCGTTTCTCCAGTTGTTCGAGGAACTTTGAATTTTTTCGAAAACAACGACGTGTTCAAGTGGCCCGAGAAGTGCTTTCTCAAGTAGATTCCTTTCTAAAACGCATTATTACCGGTGATGAAACTTGGCTATATGCTTTTTATACATAAACAGCTCAACAATCAAGTGAATGGCGCTTGAAAGATGAAGCAAGACAGAAAAGACAGGAAAGACCATGTCAAAGTCGCTCAAAAATCAAGGTAATAATGACTGTTTTCTTTTATTGTCGCGGTGTTGTGCATTATGAATTCCTACCAACTAGCCAGACAGTCAATAAATATTATTATGTGAGTGTTTTGCACCGTTTGTTTGAAACAATTTGTCGGAAATGGCCTGAAATGTGGCGAGAAAACTCGTGGGATTTGCATCACGATAATGAGACTTCTCACAGTGCAATTATTATTCGTGAGTTTTTAACCAAACATTCAACAAATACGGCTCCACAAGATACGTATTCACTTGATATGGCACCGTGTGATTTTTTCTAATTTCTACGGTTGAAATTTCCTCTTCGTGGTCACCGTTTTAAGTCCATTAATTCAATAAAAGAAAATTCTCTACGAACGCTGGCGACTTTAAAATATGTTTTGATGATTGGAAAAAAATGTTGGCAGAAGTGCATTGCAGTCGGAGGAAATAAGTTTGAAGGAGATGTAATAAATTTTGCCTAATAAATTGATGCCTTTTGTTTTATGCCCCCATCCTGGTACTTATTGATTACAGTTATATCATTTCATGCTTTAATTTGTAAATTGCGAAATTTCTTAAGGTAGTCTAGATCACAATTTTTTTATTTATAAACATGTTTAGTCATTTTTTTAATTATATATATACTAGGGGGCCTACCCCCTGCGAGCTACGCTCGCCAACCCTCGCTCAGACTTAGAGGCCTCTAAAAACATGACAGCGTGCTTTGTTTTTAAAATATTGGTAAATCTGTAATTGGGTTGCCATGCTTTTAACGTTTTAATCGGGTTTTTTTTTTGTTTGTTATCATGGCTTCATACACAGCTATTGCGACAACTGACGACTGTTTTCGGGATTGATAAGTAAAATCAATTACACCTTGAAAACCAGCTTGTATAAAATGGTTAGGTTTAAATTGTGGCTACCTCTCAGACTTTTATAACAACGATCTGTATTCTATTCTTCCTTTGCGTTTAAGGATGAGAAAAATTCCATCTGCTTGTGAATAACATTAAGAACCACGGTATTGAAAAGTACTATGTTATAGACATTTTCAGTAACACGTTTTAATTTTCTCTCTATTTTAGTGCACCATCATGCATATTTTCAGGTTATTTTAAATATGTAAATTATTTATTTTAATTAATATGTATATACGAATTTTCTAATAATTATTTATCATACAAAATTAATTAAATATTTTTTGCATGCATGCCTGCATTTATTCGGCATCAATTGATGAGATATTTAAACAAATTTGCTATCCGCGATAATTTTACACCATGTTATGTCACTTGAATATTGTCCATAAGAAAATCGTGTACTTTTCCAGTATAGGATCCTTTGCTTTTAGGTTTGGCGTAATTCGAGTTTCAAAAACGGATAGATTCGTTAATACACATATATTTGTTGCCAAAAGTTATGAAAACAAACCCAATGAACTTTTGGTGCTTTTCTATTATAGGGGTTTTGACGCTTTTTTAAAAAGCTTGGCGCAATTCGAGCATTAGAAAGTGAGATTTGGTGCCAAATGACATAAACAGCCATGGAAACAAATTCGACGATTTTTTTGTTTATATGCGTATTTTAATTATACGTATATTATTATTGTTATTTCTATACAAATTACTTCTGATTATATATAAAATAGGATAAATGACATTTTACGCTAAACAAATTGTATAAATATTGAAAAAATGCTTCTGTATACGAAATGACAAAGTGAATAGGTTGACAGAAAGTATGTTGCCAAATTTCCTTTTCCGCCAAGGCTATTTTCTCTGTTTCGTCATATACTGGAAAAGCACCGAACTTTTATGCTTGTTTGTACATGTATTTATATGTATATATACAATTTATTTATAATTGTCTTTCAATTTACCTCTTTTTGTACATAAAAATAGATAAATGGCTGCTTTATATTAAATAAATTGTATAAACGTAAATGACGTATTTACATAAATGACGTCATTTGGACGAATTTACTCAAAATATTTTCAGTTTATAAATTAAATTAACTGCTGACAGACGATTGAATCCTGACGATAGAAATGTGATTTTTTCTTTCAAATTTTCCTGTAAAACATAATTTAACACAATCTTGTCTTCATTATTGATTGAAATAAAAGATAAATTCAAATTCAATTTGAAAATGACGAATAAAAAGAAATCAATATTCCCTATCGGGATCCTTTTCAATTTTTTTCCCTTTTTTGTCACAAAAAAAACTGAGTCATTAGTTGCCATCATTAAAGAAATGTCAGTAAAATTAGAAAAAAAATAATATCTCGAAAACTAATTCTAATTTCAAAATTCTATTACCAGTTTCGACATCCGCGGATTTTTATGGACAATTGGTATTAATTTCACCATCAAGCGTTTAATATTTTATTAAAAATAGCTCTGAAACACAATCAGTCGTTTAATCAGTCGTTTCATAAAATCGTTTCATAAATTCGTTTCATAAAATCGTTTCACAAATTCGTTTCATTAGGATTTTATATATATAGGGTAGATATATATATACGTAGAAAGGTGATACGTAAAAACTTAATTTACTGAATTAATTGAACAACTAGACTTCAAAATAACAAAAGCAAGAACTTTAATACCATTCTAGAAAATCAATTCCACAACGCTTCGTTGGTTATTTCTTCAAAATATCTTACACTTCTCACATAAAACATACAATATTCTTATTGTTACATAGTCCAATTAGGCCTAGCAGTTCCCTAATTGACTCTTCCATACTTCAACGCTTCTTCGATGATAAAAATTATATGACTGACTCTTTTCCAATTTTGAAGATATTAAAATGTTGATCTCGTGATCCAAAATATTTATAGCTCGTGTATTTGGAACATGGATAATAAAAGTACTAAAGCGTCAGTTAATTTGATGATCATAGATGTCCTAAAGCAAATGAAGTGTTAAAACTGAAATCCTGCATATATATAATGTTTCAATGGTTTAATTTATATATATATATATATATATATATATATATATATATATATATATATATATATATATATGTTATTTTTATTTTGTTTCTTATATATGTTATTAGGGGCTTAATATTGTCGATTTTAAGGCCAATACCCCCCCCCCCTTAATTTAGATAAATGGGTTTTTCATGCAGAATTATCGAATTTGCTTCAAATTTTGTATATAGGTTCATTGTGATACGGCGTTTCCCTGATTAATTTTTGGGGTTCATTGATTAAGTATAAAAAGGGGGGAGCTAGTCCCCTTTAATTTACTCATGCAGAATTATCCGATTTGCTTCAAATTTTGTATATAGGCTCATTGTGATAAGGTGCTTCCCTGATTAGTTTTGGGGGTTTATTGGTTAAGTATAAAGGGGGGGGACGGGAGGCCCATCCCCTCCCCTAATTTCGATAAATTGTTTTTCATGCAGAATTATCGGATTTGCTTCAAATTTTGTATACAGGTTCATTGTGATAAGGCGTTCCCCTGATTAATTTTGGGGGTTCATTGTGATAAGGCGTTCCCCTGATTAATTTTGGGGGTTCATTGGTTAAGTACAAAGGGGGGGGGGACCGGGGCTAATCCCCTTTAATTTAATCATGCAGAATTATCCGATTTGCTTCAATTTTCGTATACAGGTTCATTGTGTAAGACACTTCCCTGATTAGTTGTGGAGGTTCATTGGTTAAGTATAAAGGGGGGACGGGGGATAATGCCACCTTAATTTATTCATGCAGAATTATCCGATTTTCTTTAAATTTTGTATATAGGTTCATTGTGATAAGGCGCTTCCCTGATTAGTTTTGGGGGCTAATTGGTTAAGTATAAAGGGGGGTATGGTAGCTAACCCCCCTTAATTTATTGTCAATTTCTTAAATTTTCGAGGGGCATTATTCTTTGAAATAAGCGTACAGTATACAATTAGTGTGAATAGCCTGTGAGCTCAATGCCATCAGTTTAACTGGGCACTTTTCTTTTTTATTATAATATCTCATCCTTTGTTTTTCACATGTGTTTTCATTTTTAAATATATCTATATATTCCTCTTCAAACGCAAATCCTTTAAAAAATTTAATTTAACTTGCAAAAAATATAAATTATGAAATTCAGCCACGTTTAAAATTTGATATATCTTCCAACTGAATAACTCTTTTTGCATATTATTATTTTCGTTTTTGAGTACAGAAAAGAATAAATAGTAATTTATCTACGGAATTTTAAAAAATATTAATTAATCAATTAATTGTTTAATGACCTTTAAAAAAATAATTTAAAAAAAATCCAAATCCTTTACGAAAGAATAACTTATTTTGCATATTATTTTTATTTTTCAGTACAGAAAAGAATAAATATTAATTTGTCTACAGGATTTACAAAAATATTAATTAATTAGTTAATTAATGAAGAATTCTTAAAAAGGAATTTTTTTTATATAAATACTTTTTACTATTTTATAATATTTTTGCTACTTATAAGTACTTTTTACTACGAGAATCATATTTTTAGACTTTTCTCTCAAAACAAAAATTCCTGAAAACAATTTTAAGACTATATAAATGACTTTATCGTTTATTTACAGGGACACACAAAATAATTTGGTCTTAGCAGTATAATTACAGTCTATGTGTGATAAGTGCGTTTTCAACTTTGATTTACGCTTTTAAGTTTAACTAAATTTTTGCATAGTATATGGTGTGTATAAATTCAGTTGATTATATACTGGGCTACACAAGGGAATTCGTAACTATTACAGACTATGGAAGTGAATTTCTTAAGGGTAGTTTTTAATTGTGTATATGCAGTTTCCTGCTGAACTATAGTTAGTAGACGTATAGAAGTTTGTGGAAAATAAATAAATTGATATACAGGACTACGCAAAGAACAAGGTACATTGTCGTTTATGGATGGTAATTTCTGGAAGTTTGATTAAATTTTAGCTTAATATGAGGTGTGTACAAAAGTCTTTAGATAATATACAGGGTTGTACAAGGTATTTCGAGTGCATTTCCATCGATTGGTGAAAATCTCTAAATGTGAATTTTCTAAAAGAACTAAATTTTGTCATGCTATTTAGTATATATCCAAATCTAAAGATCATATATACTACACAAAATAATTCGACTTCATGTTGGAAAGTGTTTCATAATCTATGCTTGACGCATGATTTTTTGTTCTTGTTTATAAATACCTATAAGTGTCATACAAAAATATATTTTATATAACTTAAATCCAGACTAAATTTCTTATGGCAGACAATTTGAGAATATCTTAAATAAAATTATTAGTAATCTGTCCGATCATAAATCTAATGAATCGGACTATATCTTAGCGCACGTTTTTAAATATATATGAAATAAAAACAAGGAATATAAATGCAGAAATGTTTTTCTCTTTCAACACATTATCAAAATATGAAGCTTAGACACAAACTATTCCTTACAGATGCATATAATTTTCGCACAAAAAATGTGAGTTTTTGATATAAGTAAATATTGGAAAAAAGATTTGCTTTCTATGGATTTTCTTTAAAATTTTCTCACGTACTCTTTAAATAAATATTTATTTATATAAATTAGAGAATATATAATGTAGAGCTATTTTATCATCCTTCAGATCACAAATTTAATAAATCGGAATTTCTGTAATACAAATCAGAAATTCTTTAAAAACTTCTCGAATTTGTACAAATATGTAACGAATTGATGTAGAAAAATTATTTTCTTCTTTGCATTAACTTTTTAAAAACAATTTATTACTGTAAATCCCCCCCCCTTTTTTTTCCTTAGTAGAAAAAAATCATTTCAAATTTCAAGTAAATGTAGCAAAAACATTAAAATGACATTTTTCTTTTAAATTCGTGAAATTCTTCAGCATGTATATACCTTTATATAAATATAAATAAATATTAGTAAACACAATTGCTTACTTTATAATAAAAATCTGAACTCCTTTTAAAAAATTAGAC
This sequence comes from Maratus michaelseni, assembly GCA_963931845.1. Classification (NCBI taxonomy): domain Eukaryota; kingdom Metazoa; phylum Arthropoda; class Arachnida; order Araneae; family Salticidae; genus Maratus; species Maratus michaelseni. Next base: position 302,282,516 of record OZ007587.1, on the reverse strand, counting down.
GAATCTCTACAATTATATAACAAAATGAAATAGAAATTTGTTTTGCTTTTTTAACAAGAACTATAGAAATATTAGAACTTAGAGACAGACTAAATTTCTTACGGGCGACCATTGGGAAATACCTATAATATATAACAAACTTGAATAGAGAAATTCTAAAATAGAACGAATATCATCCTTCCAATCACAAACCTAATGAATCGGAATTTCTTTTAGCGTGCGTTCACTATCTTTGAATAATCATTTTGTAAATATTTATTCCTGCACGAATTGAATTCATTTTTTTCTAACATTTTTTTTCACTTCAAACTAGAAATACATTCATCAAAATATTTATACGGATTATTATATATATATATATATATATATATATATATATATATATATATATTTGTAAAATACACGAAATGCTTCAGCATCAATGTGTAATTAAAAAATTTATTTATTTATTTATTTATTTTATTATTTTACTTTATAATAAAATTTTATAATACTTTAACGAATCTGTTTAAATATATCAAATGAAAATACAATAAACTGTTTCTATTTCAACCAAAACTATCGAAATATTTTAGTGTCAGACCATTCTTTATAGATACTTATAACTTTCATGCACAAATGTATTTTATATAAATATAAATAAACATTAAAAAATACAATTGCTTACTTTATAATAAAAATCGGAAATCCTTTAAAAAATCAGACGTATCTGTGCAAATGTACAACAAAATGGAGAAATTCGTTTCTTTTCCAACAAAAACTATGGAAGAACTTTGTTCCAGATTAACGTTTTTACGGCAGAACATTGGGGAATATCAAAAATAGTACTTATAGCATGCTTTCGAACGCAAATCTAATGAATCGGAATTTCTCTTAGCTCCCGTTTTTAAACAGCAGAACATGTGACGAACGGTTCACATTTTCCCCCTAAAAAATTATTTTTATTTAAAAATTTATTTAAAACTATTTAACTTACTTCTTTTAAAGTTGTGAAGTTATTTGGCATGAATATATCATTTAACGGACACAATTAAATTTGTAAAAAACATATCTGCTCATTTTATTAACAATTTTTTTAATAATTAAAGAATTTTTTTTAATATATCAAATGGGAAGAGAGAAATTGGCTTCACCTTCAACAAAAATTATCGAAATATGGAGCTTAGAGAAAAACAATTCCTTATAAATGCATGCAATTTCCCCTATTTATATATTTTTTATATAATTATATTTATATTCCTTCAATATATAGGTCTATAATTATATATATATAGACCTTCAATATAAACTATCGAAATATGGAGCTTAGAGAAAAACAATTCCTTTTAAATTCCTCTATTTATATTATTTATTCTATTATTTATTGCAATTTCCTCTATTTATATATTTTTTATATAATTATATTTATATATTTATATTTTTTACATAATTATATTTATATTTTTATATATTATATATAATTATATTTTATATATATAGTAAAGAAAAAAATTCTATTATTTCTTTTCTTTTCTTTTTCTATCCTTTTCTTCTTCCTCTTTTTTTTTTTTTTTTTTTTTTTTTTTACTTCAAACTATATATAGCTTTAACAAAGCGTTTGAAATTACTTTTCTATCAAATGTATGAAATTATAGAACATAAATAAATTTTAGAAGTAGATTTCTTCACTTTACAGCAATATATAAAAATGACTTTAAATGTTTTTTATATAAATATAAATATATATATATATATATTAGAAAATACGATTGCTTATTTAATAATAAAAATCAAAAATCCTTTGAAAAAAACTAGATGAATCTGTACAAATATGTAACAAATTGAAACAGAGAAATTTGTTTTGTCTTCCAACGAGAACTATGGAAATTTAAAACTTAGAGTCAAACTAAATTTCGTACGGCAGACCATTGAGGAATTTCTACAATAGTGCTTATAGCATCCTTCCGATCACAAAACTAATAAATCGTAATTTTTCTTGGCGCTCGTTTTTAAACAGCGCAATATGTGACAAAGAATTCATATTTTCCACCTAAAAAAATATTTTTATTTGAAACTACGAAAACATTTAACTTACTTCTTTTAAAGTTATAAATTTCCTCATTATTTAAAAACCATAAATAAAATTTTAAAAACATATCTGCTCATTTTGTTATAAAATTAAAATAATTTTTTTGTTTTGTTTTTTTGTTTAATGTTTTAGATGTATCAAATGGAAAGAAAGAAATTTGCCTCACTTTCAATAAAAACTATCTTAATATGGAACTTAGAGATAAACAATTCCTTCTAAATGCATGTAATTACGTCCCTTTAAATATTTTTTAATACAAATATTAAATAAAAAAATATTTTTTTCTTTTATTTACTTTTCTTTTTGTACTACTAAAAAAATATTGTAACTTCATACTATAAGTAGATATAACAAAAACATTTAAATTTACATTTCTATTAAATGTATGAATTTTTTTCAGAACATAAGTATATTTCCTTACTTTACAATATATTTTTTAAAATGTTTTTATATAAATATAAATAAATATTAAAAAATATTGTTGCTTACTTAGTAATAAAAATTGGAAATCCTTTGGGAAAAAACTGGACGAATCTGTGCAAATAGAAATAGAGAAATTCGTTTTTCTTTCAACAACAACTATGGGAATATAGAACTCAGAGCCAGACTAAATTTCTTACGGCAGATCATTGGGGAATATCTAAAATAGAACTTATAGCATCCTTCCGATCACAAACCTAATGAATCGGAATTTCTCTTAGCGCGCGTTTTTAAACAGCACAACCTGTGACGTACAAGCATGCTGGCTGCACGGCAGTAACCCTCCCCCCCCTCCCCTTTTGCCACCCCTTTCAAACGTGACGTAGAATATCTCAGTTACGGGAACGCGTTTCGGATCCGCAGCATGTTACTGGAAAAAGGTATTTTGTCGCCTCAGGTAATGTTTGGTCCGATAACAGGGTTGCCAGATATATATGTCTCTCAGGCGATTTATTTTTTGTGTGTCGCCAAAGTGTATGAAAACGAACGTGTTCAGTGTATTAGTTTCGTTTTCCATTTCTCTTCAGTGTAGTTTTCACATAATAATTTCAAATGAGCGATAATTAAACTGTATCACTTTCAGATGTGCAGATATCAAAATGATTTTGTTTGTGTGTACAGCAAAATTTCCCAATCTTTTTTTTTTTTTTATCGCATTGCACACTTAAGCATACACTTTCGCGGTACATTTACATTATAATAAGGTAAAAAAAATATAATAATAATAAAAAATATATATAATTAGTAAGACGATATTGAAGGATATTGAAATGTTCTGAAACGCTACTGAACGTGTTCAGTGTATTAGTTTCGTTTTCCATTTCTCGTCAGTGTAGTTTTCACATAATTTCAAATGAGCGATAATTAAACTGTATCACTTTCAGATGTGATAGTATCAAAATGATTTTGTTTGTGTGTACAGCAAGGTTTTCCAATCTTTTTTATCGCACAGCACACTTAAGCATAAACTTCCGCGGTACATTTACATTATAATATGGTAAAAAGAAAAAAAAAAAAGAAAAAGAATATGCTTATTTTTATTTCTATGGCTTATTTTATTTACTTTCTAAAATACAAATTACGACCCCCTTTCTTCACAAATAATAATAATAATAATAATAATAATAATAATAATAATAATAATAATAATAATAATAATAATAATTAGTAAGACAAAAATAATTTTATTTACTTAGTAAAATACAAATTACGACCCCCTTTCTTCACAAATAATAATAATAATAATAATAATAATAATAATAATTAGTAAGACAAAAATACGATATTGAAAAGTTTAAAAAACAATTTTTCATTTTTCATTTCTCATTTCAAATATCCTTTATACAGTTGAATTTTAAATCAAAATACATTTCAATTTTTATTCATGAATTTAAGTTATAATTAGATTTTGTTTTTGATAGGTTTATCGCAAAGAAACTCACTTCACACTTTTTATTTATTTATTATGCAATGATTAAAAATTCATTATTAGAAATTAGTCAAAAAATAATAATTTAATTAATAATATACCGGATGATTCAAAATAGATGTTTATCACAGAGAAACTCACTTCACACTTTTTATTTATTTATTTATTATACAATGATTAGAAATTCATTCTAAGAAATTAGTCAACAAATAATAATTTAATTAATAATATACCGGATGATTTAAAATAGATGTTTATCGCGGAGAAACTTATTTCACACTTTTCAATTTATTTATTTATTTATTTATTATAAAACGATAAGAAATTCAATCTTGGAAAGTAGTTATAAATAATTTATTTAATTAAAAATATCCAAAAAAAAAAACAAAAATAATTTATTTAATTAAAAATATACCTGGTGATTCAAAATAGATGCAATGGTGATTATGTCTTAAACTGATGATAATAGTAACATTCTTCCCATTACAAAAAGTATACAAAGCAAGTATAGCTTAAGATATGGCGTTTGTTAGCTATGCACCAGGAAAGAAAAGACGGAATTTTAGTGCCGGCAAAATACTGAAAATTCATAAAATTCAAAGTATCATATCTTAGAAAGTTTTAATCATATTTTCTTTTCTTTTTCGTGTGTATGTTCTCAGACACTGTGTTCTTAGACGCACGACAACATTTTACTAATTATAAGTTGTAGGAAAAGGGAGACGTATAAAAATAAAATATCGTATTTTAATATGTCTACGGCTCCTTTTAAAGCAAATGTGATATCTAAAAGCTGTAGTTGGTTTGTTTAATTTTGTATAATGGAAATATATTTCTATTATCACCCGTTTGAGAGATAATCGCCATTATACATATTTTGAATAATTGGTATAACTGATTAAAAATTGGTGGTGTAGAGTATTTTATAATTATTTTGGTGTGATTCTCAGACTATAGAATCATCTTCTAATAGAAGCAAAATACGCTCTATTATTAAAAATTAGCTGACCCGCCCCGGCGTTGCACGGGCCCGTGATAATAAATTAAAACAAATCTCAAGTTTGTATGATTTTATATCTTTAACTCGAATTTGTATACAATTTTTTTTCTTTTTTAAGTGCCAGAATATCCTTTATTTCCATGTTCTACCGACAGAGAGTGCATTTTTATTTAAAGAAAACGCATATACGTGTTCCCGCTGCCTGCGGCACCGTATAGTTGTCGTACTGAGCACGCGCTGCAAAATCCTTTAGTTCGACCTTCAACCACCAGGGGGCGCAATTTGTTCTATGCAAACATCGTACTTGTTCTATCAAGAGAGGTTGAGATCGGGCCCATAGAACTCAAGAAAATATAGTGACCCCTGGTGGTGAAACTTGGAACTAAAATCTGTAAGGCTATCAAAATCAAGTTGAATGCGCCAAACCCCGTTGTGATCAGGCCCATAGAAACCAAGATGTGGAACTTGGAACTAAAATCTGTAAGGCTATCGAAATCAAGTCAAATGAGCCAAACCCCGTTGTGGTCGGGTCCATAGAAATCCCCCCCCCCCCCCCCCACACACACACACCTGGATATTAATATTCTGAAATAGTACTAGTGAAGAGATAAAAAATGAAATGTTAATTTGCTCCCCCCTCCCCCCCCCCCATGCCCCTTATCCCCTTCGAAGGTCTGTAGATTCAAGATAGGATAAAAGCACAGTACATTTATTTTTCCCTTAAAAAAAAAAAAAAAAAAAAAAAAAAATCAGGTTTTTGATAAAATAAAAAATTATCGGTCAATTTTTTTGCTTTTTCGAATTTTTTAATAAAATATGATTTTTCATATTTATATACCAATTTTCAAATCCATATCTTATATACTTTTAAAAATTTGAACTTATGTTAAAATTTGTGAGTTATTTTTTTAATTATTGTTATTGATTATTAAGCATTGTTTATTTATTTTTTTTTTATATTTTTTATTGGAAAGTAAATGGTATAAAAAATTTTTGATAAAATAAAAACTCACCGACCGATTTTTTAGATTTTTAGATATTCTTAATCAGCATATCATTTTGCGTTAATTTTCAAAATATTAAAATTCTGATTATCCTGTGTGCACCAGGACAGATCTTGAACTATCCTCACATAAATTTTCAGACTTCTAGGTGCGCTAGATTTTCCTAGCCATCGCACACACACAGAGCGAAACTTTGTTTTATTAGTATAGATGTGTAAAATTAAATTTTATATAAGTATTTTTTATATAAATTTCAAATATGTGTATACAAACGAACTAACTAATGCCATTGAACAAATATGTTAATTGACAAAATTTTATAAAATAATGGTTTCTTTCTAGTTTTTTTCCTTATATTTCGATCTTATGTTTCGAACATATTAAAATAAATGCCTTCTCACCACTTCTTAAAGTGTTTGAATATTGTCGTTATTAAAATTATTAAATTAATTGTCGTTATTTATCTAAAAAAGGGCATTAAAAGAACGTTTGGGTGTAGTTTTGATATTTGATACCTTTATGTTTCTTGAGTTTCTGAACCCGAATCTGAGATTTTCCAACAAATTTTTTTCCTGGAAATACGTTTTTTCTTTTACAAAAAACGTATAAAAAACGTACTTCTTTTTTTTTCAAAATAACTCCAAATCTATGCATTTTAAGTGAAAGTCGACAGTATATGAAAATTAAAGAGGCTAAAATTTTCTACGTTTTACGTGTTAAAAGTTTGTTTTCTCTGATCAATGGTTTAGCTGTGAGAGTGCCACAAAAAATGGGTATTAAAAACTAAAAAGAAAAATGTAAAAAAAAAAAAAAAAAAAAGAAAGAAAAAAGAAAGGGAAAAAAAGAAAAGGAATTACGGACCTGTACGTCGATGTAACATGGAAATCAACCATTTTACGCAAACGTTGACCATTAATGATACCAAAGACTATGTGATTGACTACATTTTGCAGTGAAGTTGCCTGATAATAAATACGACTCATTATGAATCAGTATTTAAAAATACAATAAAATTTATTAGTGACTGTCGGCTTACTGGAGCGCAGCTGTTCTATCCCCGGAATTGTTTTAACATTTGGGAAATCTCTTCCAATAAAAGAAAGTTATCTCTACGTTACACCTGTGATAAAAATCTACTTTTAGTAAGTAGCTTAGTTTTGAATTAATTAAATGTGCATTTTGTTGAGAAAATGGAAATTAAAACAAAAAATCACATATCAAAATTTTCTTAATGCAGAAATAAAAAAAAATTACTTCTGACTAGATTATTTATGGTGGATCGAAACACAAAAATCTAAAAAAATAATAATAATAATAATAATAAAAATCACTTTTTTTTTTTTTTTTTTACTTTTTTAGGTTAAACAAGTCAGAAATTGTGCGGTACACGTGCCATATATGAGGTGTGTTCGTTTTATAACTCGTTTCACAATGTTAAAAAATCATCCTTATTATTTCAGTGAAATGAATTTTATCGTCTGCTATAAGTGAAACAAGCATGCTTTTTTTTTTTTTTTTTTTTTTTTTTTTTTTTTTTGCATTTTACTTATGTTACGTTTACATATGCGAAATTTTTTTTTCTACACCAGACAGCGCCTCAAAATTCACCATGGCGATCTTGCTTTGGGAATTATTACCTCCATGGTTTAATATTTTTATGACTCATACTGAACGAATCTCCTGTGTTTAGTTTACTTTAACGGATTGAGATATTCAGCTGTTTACCTAATTTCAACTGAAGTTATCTCAGAATCTATACATATTTGAATGTAACTCATCTCTCAAACAAACAATTTTTTTGAACGATCTTTCTAAATATGTAACTTTTATGCAATTTTACTCGAAAAAATAATTTTGAAAAAATATGGTCGCCTGGCATATGAAAAAAGAAGTGGTTTGGCCAAATTTGTTTTCCTCAATCACATGACTTGAGCTTTTATTATATAGATTACGTAAGATAGGATTTAATAGAATAAAGAAAAACAAATATTAATATCTTTTTAAGTTTTGATTCGATTTTCATAAAATTTGAAATGACTCGACAAAATTCTGCAACGATATTAAATTTCAAACCATTCGTTTGGGTATAGTTTTTGCGCTGTTATATGGACCAGACGACGCCTATAGATGCTACGTATTTATATAATTACGAACGCACATAAAATTGCCCTACCTATAGCTTTTAGAATAAAATGACGTAAACCTCATGAAACAAGTTGGAAATTGCACGTCAAACGTGACAAATGAGGTGCGTTCGTACTATAGCTAGTTATATAAATATTCAGATATTGATGATTTTTAATTCTGTGAAATGAATTATATCGTCTGCAGATTCATTTCTGCAATAAAATAAGTATCTCGGTCGCTTGACGATTAAACTTCGGAAGCTCCTATAATAAGAAAGCACCGATAAAAAAAAATAAAAAAAAATTCAAATTTCTTAATGAATGTTTTTATTAATATCTCCTAAAGTTTTAATTCGATTTTTATAAAATTTGAAATGTCTCGACAAAATTCTTCAAAGATAATATATCTTAAATTTCAAACCATTCGGTTGGGTAGTTTTTGCGTTGTTGTATGCGGACGGACGGACAGACGGACGGACCAAGCGACGACAATAGGTGCTACGTATTTATATAATTACGAACGCACCTAAAGAACGATAATTAGACCAAACAATAGAACACTTTTTTATGTTGTAATGTCTGTGTTGCTGCGCTTTCTTCCAGAATGCATTTATTTCAGAATATATAATTCCCCATATTTAAATTGGTACACTGTTGGTACTCTGTAACAAAAGATAAATGCTTCTTAATCTACAAAAGTATAACATAACTACGAATGAAACATAATATAACCTTTTCCGAGTCACCCACAATTCCGAAAAACGTTTCTTTATCGTTAAAGACATCAGAAAGATTTTGCACATTTAATGAAGTATTTATAAGAACAAAGTTTCTTAAGCCGCCCGTAATTTTCGGAAACGTTTCCGAGTAGATTTTGCAGTGCATTAATCAGTTTTCTCAACCCGAAATATTGGTTTTCAGATGCTATCAATTCTGAACTAAATATTTTCATGTTTAACAGACAAACATGCAAAATTAACAGCATTAACATTAACATTAAAATTAATATTATTTTGTTACTCTTGCATGCATAAATTCGGTTAAGCAGCTGAAAATGTTTAATCGAGATTTAATATCGTCCGAAAAATCGTTATTTCGGTTTGAGAAAACTGATTAAAACACTGAAAATGCTACTCGGAAACGTTTCCGAAAATTACGAGCAGCAAAAGAAACTTTGTTTTTATAAATGCTTCTTTAAATCTCGAAAATTTATTGATTTTTGGAGATTTCTACAAGTAAAGGAACGTTTTTCAGAATCGTGGATGACTCGTAAGAGGTTATTGTATATTTTAGTTTGTGGTTATATTATATTTTTGTAAATTAAGAAACACTTATCTTTTTTTATACACTGTAAAAAATTACCAATGTTTCTTATTTTATGAAAAAATACTATAACCACGAACGAAAATATAATATAATCTTATGAGTTATCCGAAATTCCGAATAGCGTGTTTTATTGTCTTTTGAATCCCCAGAAGCCAATACTTTTCAAAAATTTAAAGAATTATTTATAAAAACAAAGTATTTTTCGCTGCCTGTATTTTTCAGAAACGTTTCCGAAGGGTTTTTATAGTGTATTAATTAGTGTCCTCAGCCTGGAATACCTGTTTTTCGAATGTCATCCATTCTCAAGTAAACGTTTTCAGTCGCATAAGTTAATTTATACATGAAAGAGTACAGAAATAATATTAATTTTAATGTTATTGTTAACGTTGTTAATTTTGCATGTTTGTCTGTTAAACATATTTTTTGAGCATGAAAATGTTTACTTGAGAACTGATAGCATTCGAAAAACAGGTATTCCAGGCTGAGGACACTAATTAATACACTACAAAAAACCCTTCGAAAACGTTTCTGAAAAATACGGGCAGCGAAAAATACTTTCTTTTTATAAATAATTCTTTAAATTTTGGAAATGTATTGGTTTCTGGGGATTCAAAAGACAATGGAACACGCTATTCAGAATTTCGGCTAATTCAGAAGATTATACTATATTTTCGTTCGTGGTTATAGTATATTTTCATAAAATAAGAAACATTGGTCATTTTTTACAGTGTAGTGTATATCTAAATTTGAAAAATAATGTTACACTTTGTACAACGGTTCTCAGTTATATAATCTTTAAATTCTCTTTGATTTTTTTTTTGTTTTAGAAGAAAATTTTGAAACTTACTCATGAAAATCGCATTTTTTCTGTTATTTATTTATATATTTTTAAAAAAAAATGAAAGAAGGTATGCAAAATGAGTTCTTCCGTTGCGAATATCAGTACATATATAAAATTTGAAACATGGTAAAAATTCAAATTTTTCAAAAATTTAATTTAAAATTTTGTAAAAAAAATTATGTTCTGAAAGGAAATATATAAATAAATATAAGTTTCAAGGAAAAAAATGAGCAAAAAATTATTTAGAAAAAAAAAAGTCATGTTGTGTATAACGGTTCACTTTAACAGAACAAATAAATTTTTCTGCGTTTATGTTAACAAGGTCTGTTTTTAAACAAAGTCATAAAAAGTGTATCGCTTATAAATTAGAATACAGATACTTTCTAAAGAAATCGCATTGATAGTTTAATAAATACGACCGGTTGAAAAAAGAATAATAAATTATTGTGTTAGGTATAAGGTCTCAAAAAAAGTTGGCCGAAAATGTAAGATGTGCTGGCAGCACAGTTGCCAGAACATCCTGATATTTGAGGGGAAAAAATTCATCATGGAGATCTTCTTGTTTTAAACGAATACTTTTATCTTAACACAAGCAGTTTTATATGCCTCTTAACAGTTTTTAAATGCTCTGGAAGGGGTTTTAACATCGAAATCCCCCACCCTTGTTCGCTGCGTCAGTGATTAATATACGTCTAGCAGCAAAAATATTAATGCTACATAATTCAGTAGATAAGCTATTAAAGGGACTTGAAAGTGGACGTCACAATATATATATATAATTTGAATTTATAAAGTAATGAGAAATGCTGCATTAATACTAAAACATTTATAAGAATTGTAATATATATATATATATATATATATATATATATATATATATATATATATATATATATATATATATATATATATATATATATATATATATATATATGAAAAGTATCGCCCAACTACAAACAGCGAGAATTCTAGCTGCGACAATTTGCGTTTAAAATAAAATAAAATAGCTAATTTTACTAGTAATATAGTGCTATTTCATTCAGACAACGTTTAAAGTATTGTTGCCAAAAAATAAAAAAACACTCATTAATACATTACCATATGAAATTTGCGATCGTTTATTGAGGTTTTGAATCGGAATATCCCTTTCTTAGTACCAATTGAAAACATTAAAAGTCTGTGTCATCTACGCATAAAAAAATTTTCGAATTAATATATTTTTTAAAATGAATATTAAAAACTAATAATCCTATATCGTTCAATGCGGGCTCTTTTAATCAGTAAAAGAATTAAAAAGGGGAATATTTAAACTTTCGTAAGCGTTCCAGATATCAAAAATTTAAATTAAAAACTGCCATAGTGATTTTATTTAAATACTATAGTAGGCTAAGATAATAATAATAATAATAATTAAATAAAGGTTAAAACTTTTATTTTTCTAGATTTAAAAAATATATATATATTTAAATATTAGTTATTCTAAAACACACATAAAAGCTGCTTAATAAGGCTTTTTTTTTTCTTTACACTTTACTTTTTTTTTTTTTTTTTTTTTTTTTTTTTTTTTTTTTTTTAAGGAGGGTAGGGTAGGGGGGTTATATGGTTTCATGACTCCAGTATTACAAATTTGAATGCATACTTAGCCGCCGATGAACTCGTAGATTTTGCATACATAGTTTGAAGAATGTGCTCCAGGGCGAAGGCGCCTGGTCACCTGGGAAAAGAAAAAGTAAAAGACGACCTTTGGTCGCCTATTGTCTGGATTAAAGGGTCTCCCCCAAATTCTGGAATATTCACCTTTAGCACAGCTGTAAAACTGTTTGTTCATAGAAGTAAAAGTATGGAAATAATGCCCCCCTCTTCGTCCATTCACCTGTCCTATCACCTACTGAGATTTCGACCTTGGGTTAGTTTTCTCTTTCCCTATATTGCTATTATCTCATGGAAGAGTAAAAGTCAGAGTTTTCTAAGAAAAGAACTAATCCGGAAATATTTTTCTATTGACAGTTGACACAGGTAAGCAAGCACAAGGCCCAAACAGTCGAAGGAAGATTCGTGATTTTATCTATAGACAGTTGATAAATGTTTTTACAATGCGGATAGGCTTTTGCAACAACAAAAAGAGTAAAAAAAAACGATTTTTGCTAGGGTTAATGTTTGGTTCATCATTTTACTTTGGCAATAAATTATTTTTCATTATTGTTTTTTTTTCTCTTTGATTCTGAGTATATGGTACAAAAATACTTTAAATTAGAAACCCCTATAAGTATTTTACAATGTACGAAAATACCACGACAATTCTTTCTATTTTTTTGTTTTATAAATTTCTCTTCTTTTTCTCCTTTTTTTCTCCCCCTTTGTCTTATTCATTTCATCTCTCTTAAAATCCAATTCATAATATTAAGTGATGATATTTTAATACAGTTTTTACAATGTCAGACACAAAGTAAGATTTTCTAAAAAGAGACAAGAAAAAAAAAAGTAAAAGCCACTAACTTCTATACAAGCTCTCCTATAGGAATAATACATTCTAAAATAACTATTAAGTATTAAGCAAATATTTTGTGCATTTTCCTCCCCTTTAATTTTAGCACCCCAGAGCGGTCTTCTAACATTACCCCTTCTAAAGCGAGCCCTAACAGTCAATAGGGGGATAAATTATCAAATTTTTAGCTAGGATTTTAGACAGCTAAATTACATTTTTTTACAATTCGCATACTTACTTTATCCTGTCGACAAAATTTCACTGCAAAAAAAAAAAAAAAAAAAAAAAAAAAAGAGTATTTAAGGGTTAATGTGTGTTTATCGCTTTACTTATATATAATAAATTAATTTTTGCGCGTTTTATATAATTAATTTATATATATATATATATATATATATATATATATATATATATATACAAGGGGGGAGGGCGTTTCACTGAATAATTTTAAATTCGAAGCCTCAATATATGATATATATATATATATAGACAGTAGAACTTCCCTTTAACGAAGTCCCTATTTAAGGAATTTTTCTACTTAACAAAATTTTCTGCAAAACTTTGAATTTGAACACCATTAGCATGTAAATTAATCTCCATATTACGAAAAATATATTCTATATAACAAAGTTTATTCCACTTTTGTACGTGTATAGAATTCAAACTAAGAGGTTGCTGTTGCGATGGATATGCGAATTTATTTCAGCGGATTGTACGAAAATGAACACATTTAAATAATTTCCATTCAGCTTGGTGCTAAATAAAACTATTTATTTTCACACTAAGAAAAACACTTTATTATTCTTTCTAAATTACTCTTTCACTCTTTCTCACAAAATTACTCTCCTGAATCCACTACCTGTTTGTCATATCTGAAGGAAAATTTTCATGAATTTAAATTGATTTCTATTTAACGAATTTGCTTCATAACGAAGTTTTTAAGTGTAACGATGAGACTTCGTTAAATGGAAGTTTCACTGTATATACTATCAATGTATCTAAACCGTACATTCTGGCGTATATAACGCGCATTTTTTATGCAAGAAAATTGATCAAAAATTACAGATTACAGGTGCATGCTATAACCCGGTTATGAAAATGAAATGTTAACAATTAAGAAAAAAAAGAAGGGTTGATCATAAGAAGGAAGATTTTTAATTTAATAAAAACTTTATTCATTTACAAAAAAAAAAAAAAAAAAAAAAAAAAAAAAAAAAAAAAAAATGCTATTAGATTACATGAAACGTACATACTCTACAATAACTTTTATTATTATTTTTTTCTATTTATCTGATGCAGGCTTCTTTGCAAATCAGAATGTGCGCGTTATACGGCAAATATACCTACAAAAGAGAGAGTTTAGGGAAATGATGCAAAATTAGATAAAATGGTTGAAAAATAAAAAGGAAACTTCTTGTGTAATAGTAAATATTTCTTGAAGACATGTTGTAATAGGTTTGAAATTTGAAACCGAATTCTTCGTTTTGAAAGGAAAATTTTTGAAAATATAATTCTTGTAATATAAACTCTTAAAAGTACGCTTAAAAAAATACTTAAAAAAAATACATTATTTTTTTAATAAATATTTTTATAGCTTCGAAGACAATATTTAATATTTTCTGTACTCAAAAATAGAAAAAAAGTTTTCTAAAAGCGTCTTTCTTCCACGAGATATCGCAAGTAACAGAGAATTGTTGGGATACCGATGCCCCACCGATATATTGTTATATCAAACTTGTATTATATATTAACTTGTATTGTATCAAATTTAAAATATATAAACATGATAGTCTGAATTCCTAAATATCACTATAAAAACAAGAACGAAAAATCATGCGTCGAGCATAGATTATGTAACACTTTCCAACGCTTCCAAATCATACCAATCTGAAAGATAACATCTAAGTAAAGAATTTGGAAAACACATACCATATTTAAAAAGAAAAAATTCAGAAATTTTCAACATATACAACATTCGGAAAAATATCCGAATACTTTTATTCAGCCCTGTATATATGATCTATAGATTTGTATACATACTACATAGGATGCTAAATTTTAGTTCAGTTAGAAAACGCTTAGCACAGTTTAAAATTCTCCTTCTGGAGTTTCTGTCAATAAACGGAAATGTGTTCGCGAACTTTTGTGCTTCCCTGTATAGGATCTACAGAATTTATACACACCACGTAATAGACAAAAAGTGCGTTAAATTAAAAATCTCGTTCAGTAACTTAAAATGCACGTCCAGGAATTATTGTTAACAAACAGTAGAGAATTTTTTTGTGTGTCCCTGTAAATGAACGATGACTGCTATACACACAGTATTCTGTAGTAAGCCTCTTGTAATGCACCTTAGTGATATATATAAATTTCAATGCGTTTAAAATAGTGAAACATTATTTAAATAAACCGCAGACGATTTTTCTCCATAGACGTAATGTAACGGAATTATTTTGAATGTCCCTGTAAAAAAACTATAAGTGCTACACACTTCCGTTGAAATAGGGAACATGCTATAGATAACGACAATAACATATAAAAATTGCAGAGCAATCCGAGCATATTTACGGGAGTTAGAGCACGGCCAGACGGCAGACAAACCGAAGTCATAAACACCTTTCAACTAGGTTGGAAAGTGTTAATAAATAAAAACACTCAAACAACATTAAGATAAATTAAAATTAAAATGGACGTTTCGTGCTATAAACATAGCACCTCATCAGTAAAGACACAAGTAAAAAATCATAAACAATTGCAAAATAATCAGTCAGTTAGTCAGAGTTAAAATTTAAGTTACTACAAATCGAGCAAAATTGTATTTTCCTCTGGAACGGGGCAAGCCTCATTCAGGGGTGATATCTCTAATTTCTCTAATCTTCATCCTCCCAAAAATATTCTGCTTGCATATATGTTACAGTCTGATCTCAAAACACTAGCATTCGTAATTTTCGGGGTGTGATCTGCCTCTAGTGCATAAATGACGATTTTTGAACTTAGGGTGCTTTTCTTAAGGCTGCTCGTCAGTAAACTTCCCGATTCCCCTCGCTAATGTTAATCCCATGGGCGTAGGATGCATTCGTATATTTAAAATGTTTCCTCAGGAAATTAATATTTTTAACTTCTGTTTTCTTTGTACTGTTCTTAAAAAATGTTTCTGTTTTCTTAGTTTTCAAAAATTTTCTAAAATATGTACTTAATATTATGTGAAGTGTTACAATCTTATTCAGTTTCGCTAAGATTTTAACACGTAAAATTACAAATTAAGCACATATTTCAGAAATATTTTGATAACTAAGAAAAAAAGATACATCCTTTAAGAAGTGTATACAGAAAACAGAAGTTAAAAATATCAATTTCCCAAGGAGATATTTTAAATATACGAAGGCATCCTACGCCCACAGGATTAACATTAGCGAGGGGAATCAGGAAGTTTACTGACGAGCAGCCTTAAAGACGTATTCATGTTCTTTTAATCTAGCCTCCAGTGATCGATTAGTTTCACCAATGTAAATGGAATTGAAGTTACAACATGGAATTTTATAAATCACACCTTTTAATTTGGATCTTGTATATTTATACTTGAAGTGTTTTTATAATGTTACTAGCTACCCGCCCGGCGTTGCCCGGGCTCGAGATAATAACAATCTCAGAGCAAGGCGTTAACCCCCTCCCTCCCCATACCCGCAAATACAACGAATAATTTGTTCAAGAAAACCACCTTCACCTACATTAACGCGATCATTAAATAAAAAAAGAAAACTGCCCAGTCAAACTGAGGGCATTGAGCTCACAGGCTATTCACACTAATTGTATATTATACTCTTATTTCAAAGAATTTGAAATATGCCCCTCGAAAAATAAAGAAATCAACAATATATTAAGGGGGGGTGGTCATCCCCCCGTTACCCCCATCATAGTAAACTAATGAACCCCTTAAACTAATCAGGGAAGTCTCTCATTACAATGAACCTATATACAAAATTTGAAGAAAATCGGATAATTCTGCATGAAAAACTCATTTATCTAAATTAGGGGGGGGGTATCCCCCCATTTCTCCCTTTATACTTAACCAATGAACCCCCAAAACTATTGACAGAAGCACATTATCAAAATGAACCTATATACAAAATTTGAAGAATATGGGATAATTCTGCATGAAAAACCCATTTATCTAAATTATGGGGGGTTAGCACCCCGTTTCCCCCCTTTATGCTTAACCAATGAACCTCCAAAACTAATCAGGGAAGCGCCTTATCACAAGGAACCTATAAACAAAATTTAAAGTAAAACGGTTAGTTCTATCAAGAGTTATCGCGTTACGTACATACATACATACATACGTACGTACGTACGTACGTACATACAGAACCGGCGGGCACATAAGCTCTCAGGCTTTGATAGCCTGTGAGCTAAAAAAGAATTAAATTTTTTCTGATAATTAGAACATAACGAAGACGCTACGCTAAAATAGCCGCCAGATGACAACACTTCCCATCCTCAATTTCAGATCTATACCTTAATTAGTTATCTAAATTTTTGTTCATTAGTAAATATTGGCAATTATTTCCTTTCATTTTCGCAAACTAAATGGGGGATCGGCCAGAGAAACAGATCTCTTTGTAGTTCAGTTTTTAATGAAAGCAGATCCCTGTCTGAAACTTTCTCGGAATTTTTTCACTGGCGCCGGCAGATTTTTGGCAATTTTTTGCATAAATTAAGAAAAATTACCGGCCGAATTTTTCAAAAATCGAATAGTCGGTTGCAGAATTTTTTTTTTTTTTACATATGCTCAGAAATTTTCAAATTGATATCTTAATCAGTTTTCTTAAAATTCGCTAATTAGTAAAATAATTTCGAATTTGTTCATTTCAACTTGCAAATTCAGTACAGCAGTTCTTTTCTTTAGCCATTTTGATTAAAAAAGATGGCATTTTCGATGCGATGTTTAATGATATTCTAATTAATTTCTTGAGAAATTATCAAAATATTAAAATTCAGAGACTCAGGTGCACATGGTCAGACCTTGGACTATCCACACCTAAATTTTCAGATTTCTAGGTGGGCTAGATTTTGCTAGCCATCGCCAACAGACACACACACACAGAGCGAAACTTTATTTTATTAGTATAGATATATATCAGTTTTAATGGCTTAAGGCCTTGGGACCGGCTCCCTTCTGGGTGTCCGTCTCCCGAAGATCTTGGGGGACGCTGAATTGTCTCTAAGTGTAAAAGTGGTGGTCTCTCAAGATGGTCGGATCCACCACATATCGCAAAGACTTATGTCGTCAATCTTTGGAAAGCGGGGGTTGGCAGCAGGTGGTAGCGCACCCACCTGCCGTAACGCTTACAGAAACTGCTCTGGTCGAGCGCGTTATATGGTCTTACGACCCTGGGCACGGCGGTTGACGTGTCTGACGGGCGCCCGTAGGCGCAGCTCAGCTTTATATCAATTTTAATATGGCTAAAAATAACAATTTTTATTAAAAGAAATAATTATTACTATTTAAAAATAATTTACATTTAAAAGAGTATATGTATGATCTATAGAATTTATACAGCAGTTATCTCTCTTAGTACTGTAACCTAATTATTTTGTTTGTCTCTGTAAATCAACGATAAAATGCTATGCACGCCATGTTCTAGTATAGGCTTCTTGTAGTGCACCTCAGTATTGTATATCAATTTCAATCTGTTTGAAATAGAGAAACATCATTAAAATATGTTGCCAACGATTTTCCCCATAGACCATAATGTAAAGTTTTGAGTGTCTCTGTACACAAACTATAAATGCTACACACTTCTTTTTTAACACCGAAAATGTCATAGTAAACCTCAATAACATATATCATTTATTTGACAATCCGGGTATATTTACGCGAGTTAGAGCTCGTACAGACAGACAGACGGCTAGATAAACCGAATTCATTAACACTTTTCAACTTTGTTGAAAAGCGTTAAAAATGGAAAAAAGTTCAAAAAGTGTTATTTGACAATATATATAAATATTTAAATATGACTAAAATTAATATATATATATATATATATATATATATATATATATATATATATATATATATTAGGGTGGTCCTTATATGATCGATTTAAACTTTTTTTTTATTTTCTTCGGTCTCACCCTCAAAATTTGTTCCAATACAGTAAAAAACAAAGTAGGAAAAGTTTGAATGAAAAATAAATATATTTAGAGGTAGCTCAAGATTGCTGAAGTTTGGCGATTACACTTAAAAACATTGTATTGACAAGAGAAAACTAAGCCAAAATGATATTTTTTATTACGATAATAAATTATTTTTATATTTTATATAACATAAAAGCGCAATATTAAGCATATAAAAAATTTAAAGTATGAAAGTATTAGTAATTAGATTAATTTGTTAAGTCCTTTTTTCTGCAGTAAGGATAAGCTTTCCAGTGTTCCTCCACATTGTACAGTAGCTGAAACTGAGGTTCATGTAAGGCAAGGAGGATTCCAGTGTATTCTTTGGTCAAAGCAATACCTCTCTCAGCATGATCATTTACCACTTTAACAGATTGCACCATTTCTAATGCAATCCTATAATCAGAATTAGTGTTCCAATGTTCAATGTCTAGGTGAAACAATCATTGGGATAAAATCATTTCTTTGAGCAGCTTGAAAGAATCTATGGTAACAAAATCTTCAAACTTCTTTTCATGAAAATATTTAAGGGAAACGGTTATCTTCTTCTCAGGATTCTAATATAAGTACATGGCTATTGAAAAGGGACAGTTCAGAAAAATCTAAAAAATATTACAGATGCTTTGAACATTTCTCATGCAGCTTTTGCAATTTCTTCATGTATTCTTGAATACTCTAATAAACTATTCATTAACTGAAAGTCATTGTTATGTGAGGTTTCAGTTATTGAAGCAGTAATCCAAACTTTAAAATACACTCACTATGAAAACACAAACATCACAAAAACCTCTTTCTTCCTTTTTGATAAGCCTGAATTGGGAGTTAAAGATGAATATCTTCAAAGAATACATCATCTTAGACATCCTATATGACCATGATGCTTTGCCCTTGGAAGCATGAAACAAATTCTTCTGACAGGTATTCCTCCAAGGAAAATAATAACAAATTTTGCAAATTCTTGATAATCATCTCTTGGTACAGGTGCTGATGGTGTTGAGCATGATTCTTTTCTAGTAACAGGTCCAGGTGCTGATGGTGTTGAGCATGATTCTTTTCTAGTAACAGGTCCAGGTGCTGATGGTGTTGATCATGATTCTTTTCTAGTAGCAAACTTCAAAATTTCATCTTTTACATTTTGTACAAGAACTCTAATATTATCTTTCAAACCTGTTTCAAATTTGTCTCAATCTAGAAATCCCCAGTACCCTTGGAAATGTTTGAATAAAGGTACTTCTGGATTTGATGACAAAGTTTACAAAGAATTATGAAATACTTTAAGTTTCTTCCCAAGGTTTTCTTCTAAAAGGACAAAAGCACCTTTATCATTTCCAGTATTTGCTTATGTGGTATCAATGCTCATTCCAATCACTTTATCTGCAATATCCCATGCATTCAGAACTTCATAAATTGCAAGTCTTGTGATTTGCCTGTTGCAGAAAGTAGTTTAGCGACTGAGAGCATGAGAGAAACTCCTTTTCCGAAAATTATAATTGGTATTTTATCGGTTTTCTCTTTACCATTTAATTCTAGTAAAAGTTTCCCATTTCTATGGACAATGAGAGGAACATTTCTTTGTAGCCATTCTTTTAATTTTTGTGATTGTTTAATTCTATGAACACTTCTTTTTCAACCTGACTGACTTCTTTAATACATATCCTAAACTCTGCAGTTTCGGCAACTACAAATACTGCCTGATACTTTTGTCCTGTCTAGAGCTGTTGCTAAATCTGGATTTATAATATCCATACGCCCTCCCCTCTCTTAGCTTTGTATTGACCAGGATCTGATGCTGCATCCTCTAACAGTTTTATTTCTCGATCGTGTTGTTCATTTTCATTCATTTCTATCTTCTTCATTTGAGCTATCTGTAGAAGATTCAAGTACTGCTATTTTTGTTTCTTTCTCTTGTGAACATTTCATTTTTTCTAATCTTTTCCTTAGAAGATTCTTCTTTTTATAAGCAATCAATTCCTTTTGCAAGAGATTTATTTATGTCAGTGACGCTCGTCTGCCATCTTCTCGCTGTGCTAGCAAGAAATTTCTATCTTCAGCTATTTTGATTATGTTTAATGCATTGGCATAAGCAATATGAAATAAGTTATTTAATTTTGAAGAAAATGCATGGTTTTTAGTTTCCCTTCTTTAACCAGACTTCATTCTTCAAATAATTCCAGATATTTATTATCTTTATATCAATGAATTATTTTTGGATAATTAACTTGATAACTACATTTAGAAATGCTTTTATGGATTTGATAGTGTACATAAGTGACTTTTTAATATATTGAAATAATTTTATTACTACTGGGATTAGATATATTTTTTCAAGTAAAAGGAGAAGAAAACAACAAAATGACCCCAAATTATGAAACTGATGCTTTCTTGAGCTACCTATAAATATTAGTTTTTAGTGATTAAATTTTACAAGAATTATTTTTAGATATAATGGAACAAATTTAGAGGGTGAGAGCAATGAATTTTAAAACTTCAAAAATAAGGACCACCCTAATATATATATATATTAACCAGCAAACTTCGGTACCAAACTCCTTAGTCATAGAAACACATCTAAGCTATTTACTGAGCTGAGTAAACCCATAAAAAAGGAAGAAATGTAAAATGAAAATAAAAATAGTTAAGGCGGCTGGCTCTCAAAAAAAAAAAAAAAAAAAAATCTTTGTTCAACAACGCGAAATCTTTTGACACATTTTCTGACTCATTTTTCAACTTAAAAGCATGATACTTGCAGGAATGATTATAAGATGTGATTTGTAATCGAACATTTTTCTTTTCATTTCTAATAAATGAATTACATCTTGACTTATAAACGATTGTTGTCTGAGGAGAACATTTTTTCCCCTTTCCTGACACTGAAAATTCGGTTAAAAACGTTAATTTTAACAGAATTTTCTGAAAAATCTTCTGCTTTTACCAAAAAATGAAAAATGAAAAAGCTCGATTAAGTAGTGTTAATAAGAGAGCCTGCAGAACAAAACTGAATTAAAAAAATGTGTCCAAAAGTAGTCTGTATCAAAAATATTTTCGTTTTTTGAATCCTTTTTTACCAAAGCCTGTAGCTGGCACTTTCTCACCCGTATTGTTGAACATAAAATATTATTTAAAAAGGTACATGTCTATCAATATTCTATAATCATACAGGCTTCTTTCTTTCATTTTTAGGTCACATAAAGAGTGATACAAATGTTGAGATTGCATGCAGGGCCCGCTTAAGACTTAGAAGTAGGGGAAGCCTGACGTCACACAGGAGCCCCCCTCTACCAATCATGGTTCAACAATTTGAAATTTTACCATCAAAATTTCGAGTAAACAGCACTTTTAAAATTAAATTAAATTTAACTACCAATATATATATATATATGAAAAAAGTTATTATATACATAATTATACGTAACAAATTAATTTTGTAAATGAATTTACAAATATGGAACATGTGCGAATATTTGAACTTTAAAATATACTTTACGGTTTACAAATTGCAGGATTTTCCAGTGCTAAGAACAGTGCAGGAACAACAAATATTTGACATAAATTTATGCTTAGCTGCAACACAATTTTTCTTCTATTTTGTAAACAGAAATTTGATATCACTGAATGCTAATTACTTTCCCCTTTATTTAAATAACCTATTCTCCATATTTTATATTATTTCTCCACTCTTTATGAATTAACAAAATATAATTTTACAGATTAAATTTTCTGTTCTTTTTAGCACATTGCATTCTTAAACATTTGAAATTAAATTGCAAAGTATAAGAAAAATGAAAATAAGTTGCATTTAATCACTGTTTTTATACCATTTATTATATCAACAGAAAAAAAAATAGAGTATAAATGTGTCAGCAATAGTCCGAGGCAAAATTTAATAACTATAATTAAGAAAAAAAAATACATTTTTTACCCTGGCGGAAAATTCCCCCCCCCCTAAAAATTAGTTTGTAAAAGTAAATTTGGGGGCCCTTTTGCATTTCAGTGGGTAAACTCGGGCTTCATGGGCCTATTCGGTAAACAGGCCATGATTGCATGCATCTTAAAGCATGATTTTAAACTAGGCCTTAAAACTAATGAAGTTGTCCTCAAAACTCCCGCAGTTGGCGGCCAGGATAAGAGGAGTGTCCGGACAGTTCAAAACAAACCCAAACGTTTTAAGGAAGGGGACCTAAGCCTTGAAATCAAACCCAGAAGTGACAGGTGAATTTTGACCAGTTGAAGAGAAAAAAGAGGAGAATCCATTCTCCACAATAAATTTTGATGCTAAAAATTACCAAAACAATACACTGAAACATTAATAATTGTTGAATGTGTAGTTTTGTTAATTTTTAGCATAAAAATTGATTGTGGAGAATGGATTCTCCTCTTTTTTCTCTTCAACTGGTCAAAATTCACCTGTCACTTCTGGGTTTGATTTCAAGGCTTCGGTCCCCTTCCTTAAAACGTTTGGGTTTGTTTTGAACTGTCCGGACACTCCTCTTATCCTGGCCTCCAACGAGGACAGCTTTATTGGCCTAGTTTAAAATCATGCGTTAAGATGCATAAAATCACAACATTTGTATAATTACTTATGTGACCTAGAAATGAAAGAAAGAAGCCTGTATGATTATAGAATATAGAAGGACATGTATCTTCTTAAATACCATTTTATGTTCAACAATAGGGGTGAGAAAGTGCCAGTTACATGCTTTGGTATAAAAACGTTCAAAAAACGAAAATACCTTTTGATACAGCCTAATAATTCATTACACCTTCTATAATTTATTATCTTTGAGATCTCTTTGATCATACATTTATTATCACATGTTGGTTCTAAATCTGTACTCAATGTATTTCAGTTGTTTTATGTTGATCACCAATAACAATATATTTTATGTCATAATATTTTATAAATTCCTTTCTAATAATCTTAAATTTCAAATAGCTGAACATGCTTATTAGTAATAAAATATTCAATAAATAATAACAATAGTAAATGAATAATCAATAAATAATAGCAAAAATAATAATGTAATCAATAAATAATAATAACAGATGATTGTCTTCAATGATATTGGTTGGATTAAATTACATAGTATAAAAGTAATCTCTTATTAAAATCTTATTAAAAATCTTATTATTATTTTAATAGTTTGGATTTAAGAACCGCCTTAAATTTACATAGAAATAAGTTCTGAGGCCAACTTCCTATTGAAGACGAAACATTAATATCTCCAATACTAAACCCTAATTTTAATATCAGAATACAAATTGAAATCTTCAAATTCATAAATATAAATTTTCAAAAAGTTTCTATGCATAATTCCGTTATTATCTAATGTCGAAAATTGGTCCAATTTTAGAAGAGCTTCATACATATTTTATTAATACTTTCCAATAAATAATATCATAAATGTTAGATAAACACTAAATAAAACATTTACATATTCCATCAAATACTTCAGAACACTATTTCATTTATAAATAATTTTTGTGAAATTAATCGTTTTTTTTTCAATGACTATATGGTCCCTTAAATTATATTGCAGATATGATTTTTTAAACATAACTTCAAACTATACTTGGTGGAATGTGATTAAATTTTGTATTCGCATATTAGAATCTTTTAGAAATTGATTTCTGTTAAAACATTCATAGGTTATAATTCTTTTTTTTTTTTTTTCAAATATTAATTTTATATTTCATGCATAATTTTTTTAAGTGCATGAAAATAAAATAATTATATTTGGAACAGTTTTGTTCACATAATATGTAGTTGTACATTATAATCAGAGTGCAACACATCATTTTTCTTTTTTACATCTGCTAATCACTTCTCTGTGATTTAAATTCATTCACACGCATAATGAGAATTACTGTTGCAGTATATATAAATTAAATTAGAAAACATGTCAGAATTAAAACATTTCAATTGTCATTCTTTCTTTTACATTTTTAACATTTATGGATAAATTTTCATAGTTTCTCAATTCGTGCTCTATACACATGAAATGAGAAAATAGACCATAATTAAAGCAAAAAAAAAAAAAAATAAATAAATAAATAAATAAATAAAATAAATAAATAAATAAATAAAAGAATAAATAAATTTCATTTTCACGAACTGCTTACAGTCATTAATGTTTATTTTTAAACTTCTATACAATTTTTTTTATTTGAACAATTTGAATTATTTCAATAACTTTTGATATAGTGAAATGCCTGAAAAGCAATGTACAATGCACGTTATTTTTTTATTTTTCTGAATTTTGTGTTATAGTTTATCATTATGATTAATTTGTATCGAGCTTGATATTATATTTTGAGAGTAAAAAATAAAAAAAAATATTTTTTTAATATCTTAAAAAATTAATACACATACAATATTCTAAGAGCATCTTACTTATATATAGTAGCATATACATAAGTAAGATGTAGCATGTAGCATATTACCTATAGTAGCATACTTTTAGCACTTAGTGTTTTAATTTTTTTTCTTTAATTAACTATAAAACTTTGCCATTAGAAAAACTTTTTTTAATTTTATGCATTATATAAAGTGGTTAGTTTTAATTTAATTATTATGGCTTATTCAATCAGCAGAACTTAAACTTTTGAATATGAAGGGAAAGCCAAATTACGTGATAATAAAACCATTTATTCAAATAAAGCAGGAAAACTGTAACACGTGTTCAGTTTATGTTTTGTCGTTATATTTCTGTAGAATGAAATTTTCATACATTTTCCTTCATAAATAGTAGGGAGTTAGTTATAAAAAAGATGTTTCCTTAATAAAATAAAATTTATGTGCTTGTTAACTTCAAAAAGCGATATAAAATGAACTATAAATGGTTATGGCGCAATGTTCTTAAAAAATATATGGTAAAATTATTATTTTTTTTATTTTGTCTGTGTTTGTTTTGGTAAGGCGGAAAAAAGTGCACCGGAAAAAAGCGCACCTTGAAGAAAGCGCGTCCTCCTAAACGTCCACCTAAAATTGCAAAGTTATTACAATATATATATATATATATATATATATATATATAATATAACATCAGTATGTTCTCTGTGATTTAAATTCATTCACACACATAATGAGAATTACTGTTGCAGTATATATAAATTAAATTAGAAAACATGTCAGAATTAAAACATTTCAATTGTCATTCTTTCTTTTACATTTTTAACATTTATGGATAAATTTTCATAGTTTCTCAATTCGTGCTCTATACACTCTCATATAACATAATATAATAATATAACATACGTATTGTTATATATATTATATAATATTGTTATATAATATATATAACAATATGTATATATGTATACATAAAAGCTTTTTGTACAATAAATCCATTGTATATATATATAATATCTATAGAGATTGCTGCACAACGAGTTTCATGCATCCAGGTGGGTTATTTTTCGGTTAATGTACACGAAGCGTACATATATAAGTTATCAACTGCTGCTTGAATGACTTTCATACATTCTAGAGATTGCTGCACAGCGAGTTTCATGCATCCAAGGTTTTTTGTTTCAGTTAATGTACGCAAAGCGTGCATATATAAGTTACTAACCGCTGCTGCTTGAATGACTTTCATGCATTCTAGAGATTGCTGCACAGCGTTTTGTTTAGTTTAGTTTTCTTTTCTTTAGTTTAGTTTAGTTTTGTTTCTTTGTTTTCTTTAGTTTAGTTTAGTTTAGTTTAGTTTAGTTTTGTTTTGTTTCTTTGTGTTCTTTAGTTTAGATTAGTTTAGTTTTTTTGTTTAGTTTAGTTTAGTTTTTTTTTTTTTTTGTTTCTTTGTAATGAAACTTTTTTTTCTGATGCAGGTGCGCTTTTTCCGTTGCGCTTTTTTCCGTAATTCGTTTGCTTTAAGGGGACAATAACACTTTCGAAATCCTATGGAAGACAAATGATATATTAATGCTCTGTTATCTTATCTCAGAAACTACTGGAGAAATTTCAATATATTTTTTAATAGTTTTGGCATTAGTTAAACTGTAAAATAATCGTTCGTTAAGGAAAAAAATAAAAATAATAAGTAGAAAAGTAGAAAAAAATAAAAAAAATAAAACACTCTTTTATAAGCATTCAAGTTTTAACTTAAAAACCATGCCTAATTTCATGACTGCAATTCATGCCGTTCCAAAAATATTTCATTACAATACGTTAATTTGACGTGAGCACCCGATCATGGACAATTCACTGCTTTAAGTTACGCTTAGTAGAAAACTCGAACTAACGAATTTATTAAAACTATAAGCAATTTTATTAACTATATTACAATTTATGCTGCGTTTCTTTTTTAAGATTATGGCCACAGGAAAGAAAAGAAAAATATTATCCAAACTAGCTATTCAGGATTCCTAAATTGTTTACTCAACGTATAATCATAATTTAATTAATATTAAACTATTAATTCATTAAAGCGTATTTTTTATTCTTTCAAAATGTATTACACTTTTATTTATATTTTTTACTTTTTAGTGTTTAAAATATTTCGTTGTCGCAGTTTCACAGCCATTTGGCATATTTGGCGAGAGTGGTTTGGCGCATCATTAACATAATTGTTGTTGCAACAATTTATTGTAAACAATTGTAACTATAGAGATTATTTGTCCATTTATCTATTTCGGCCAGCTCATGTAAAAATGCCTTAACATAAATTTATTAATTTATAATTAAGTTCTAAAAATATGAAAATTTTGTATCGTCATCGGAAACACACCTGTGTACACAATTTTTATAATTCTATTATATCAGGAAGTGAGTGATAAATCGAATACAAACTCCCCATCTTTACATACCAAGTTAAGTTAAACAAAAGAGTGTAATTACATCAGGTTACGTGACGACAAAAACAAATTATAATTTAACAAAGTACAATAACCATTGGGAAAATGTTCTGAAAGCTTAAAAAAAAAACGTACTTTCGTGTTATAGCGGCCACCACAATTATGATTATGCCAAGGTTACACTTATGATTTCGCCAAGATCATCGCACAGCTTATATATGCATCCTATATACGCATATATATATTCCAAACACTGCTATATGTGCCATATACGTCATTATACACATATTATTTACGTCTTATATGTCGTATATACATAATATACACATGCCATATATATACATCATATATACATCATATATGCATCATATAGGACTATAACTTGGCCAGATACGTCAAGAAATGTATATATATATATCATATATTATTACACTGCAAAAAAAAAAATGTTGATTTTACAGTATAATACTGGCACCCCAGCTGCCAGTATTATACTGTAAAATCAACATTTTTTTTTTTTTTTTTCAGTGTATAATGTTATACATGCTTTATAATTTGGCGATAAATCTTGGTCGCTTGGAGATTCATCCTTGGGGGCCGCTATAACACGAAAATGCCAAATTTACAATATATTAATGAAAACAGAAACAAAAATATTTCATCCTTGGGGGCCGTTATAACACGAAAGTACCAAATTTCTACTTTATTTTTCATATCTGATAATTTGCATCTATCCTTTTGTAACTTTAACATTTTTGTAACGATGTCTATTGCCTATTCAAAGAAAAATACTTCTAAAGTTACAGAATTTCGTTAAAAACGGTTAAAATAGTAAAAATGCGAACATCATTTGGTCCATTCTCGACCGAAAGCAACAACCATTTTCCCAATGGTTAATATATATATATATATATATATATATATATATATATATATATATATATATATATATATATATATATATATATATATATTTTCCCAGAATTATCGTTACCAAAAAATAGTAACTGATTTTCTAGGAAAAGAAAACAACAACCAGAGTGTAACTAACCTTAATACCAAAAAATAAACAAATAGATAAATATGAAAGTCGCTTCCGTATAGTTTCTACGTCAATATTAGCTTTTACCCATAAGATTTTGCTACTGTTTATGCCTCATTAAATTTTTGATGACATAATAAATTATATTCATGGTAAATACTGTAAAGTTTTTGGCCTCTTTTCCTTTGTTCTTTTTTCTTTTGTTCTTATTTTTTTCCAATTTATAATTTAATATTTCCCACGAAATGATATTTAAATTACTATATTATTTTTAATCCCAAAATGTTTTAAAGAGTTTCATTTAACAGATAATTAACAAAAAAAAAAAGAAATGTTTCCAGCAGATTACCAATAACTGTACACCAAGTGCGTTTCTTTTATAAAGCATGCAATTTTTTTGAATAAGCACGTGTGTTACCTTGGAAACCAAGCCACTAAAATGCTAAGAATTCTAAATGTTATTATAATTCAATGGTTTTTTTTATCGAAAGCTCATTTCGATTTAATTCAAATAAAAAATATCGCTTATATTTTTACTTATATGTTTATTTATTTATTTGGTTATTTTTCAAGTCGCATGTGTGTACGTGTACTTATCTTGGAAACCGACATGATCTAATTAATTGACAAATATGTATTCTTTTCAACTTGGTTTGTTGTGGAAAAGTTCACGCAGATATGCTATTTCATTTTTATTCATAATTTGTTTTTATCCCATAGCAATATATTTGGTTCTCTATTACACCGTGAAAGTAAAAGTGTAAACAATGTTCTTTTTAGGTGCGTTCGTAATTATATAAATACATATCACCTATTGTCGTAGTCTGGTCCGTCCGTCTATCTATGCGTCCGTCCGTCTGTCTGCCTGTCTGTCCGTCAGTTCATATATAACAACGAAAAAACTACCCAACCGTATGGTTTGAAATTTAAGATATATTATCTTTTCAGAATTTTGTCGAGACATTTCAAATTTTATGAAAATTGAAGCAAAACTTTAGAAGATATTAATAAAAATATTTATTAAGAAATTTGAATTATATATTTTTTTTAAAAACGGTGCTTTCTTGTTATAGGAGCTTCCGAGGTTTAATCGTCAAGCGATCGAGATACTTATTTTATGACAGAAATTAATCTGCAGACGATATAATCCATTCCATAGAATTAAAAGTTAAAAATCATCCAGATCTGAATGTTTATTAAACTAGCTATAGTACGAACGCACCTCATTTGTCACGTTTAACGTACAATTTCCAACTTGTTGTAATTTGACTCTTTTGCAAACAGTCTGTATAAATCAGTAATGTACATTAGATTACAGCAACTTTTTTAGTATATTCATTTTATTACAAAGTAAATATTGAAAAGTATTTAAATAATGCTTTTTAAACATATTTAACTTATACGCTGAATTTCAACAAGAAGATTTAAACACGTGTCTTTCATTAGATTTACTAACCAATAACAATTCATGTTTCCGGTAACTAAGGCTCCTGTAATATGGGCTAAATACGCCGCTACGCAATTGCCCAAACGAACGCACGACTTTGCGTCTTATCGTATAAGGTGGCAAGTGAATTTAGTTATTTAAACACGTGGGAAAATATAAGAGTAAGTAGTTAAGACATTTAATACTGTCATACATTAAAATGTAAAAACAAATTACTTGTAATTATGCTTTTATGTAATGCCATATAAACATTAAAAATTCACTTTTATCAATTAACATTCATTGATATGTTTTGAATGAATAATTAAGAATGACAACATAAATTGCACTAACATTAATTTGATTTAATGTCAGTATATAAGGTAGGTGACCCAAAGGTGGCCATAGTTAAGCTTTGGGGATTTTTTATAATTTTCTGGTTGGG
Organism: Maratus michaelseni; assembly: GCA_963931845.1. Taxonomy (NCBI): domain Eukaryota; kingdom Metazoa; phylum Arthropoda; class Arachnida; order Araneae; family Salticidae; genus Maratus; species Maratus michaelseni. The sequence goes on along the minus strand of OZ007587.1, from coordinate 302,251,877 downwards.
TGTGTGTGGCTGAATTTTTCTTTGTAAAATTTTACGCTTATCTCTAACACATATCAAGTATACTTTTCTTTAATTACTTTTATGACAGAAATTCAAAATTGTAGCTTGTGGGCACTTTTGGCGCATAGTATTCCAAAGGTGGCCCATGTATTGAAATCACTTTTAAAATGTGAAAAAATGCTCACTAAACTATTTTGCTTACTATTATGCTCTGATGATCCTGAATAGTTGTGGCATTATTCAATGTCAAAAATTGGTCCAATTTTTCAGATTTCATACATATTTTGTTAATTCTTTTCAATAAATAATATCATTAATGTTAGATAAACACCAAATAAATCATTTACATTTTCCATTAAATACCTGAGACCACTACTTCATTTATTAATATAGTTTTTGTGAAATTAATAATTTTTTTGAATGAATATATGGTCCTTCCAATTTTATAGCTGATATATATATATTTTTTAACATAAAACTCAAAAACTATACTTGGTGGAATGTAATTAAATTTTCTATTTACATATTAGAATCTTCTAGAAATTGATTTCTGTTAAAACATGTATAGATTATAATTCCTATATTTTTTTTTTTCAAATATTAATTTAGAATTTCATGCATATATATTTTAAAAAGTGCATGAAAATAAAATAATTATTTTTGGAGCAACAATGGAATAGCTTATGTTATATTCTGTTCACGTAATATGAAGATACACATTATAATCAGAGTTCAACATATCATTTTCCCTTTTTACATCTTCTGCTAATCACTTCACTGTAATTTAAATTCATTCACGCTTCAAATGAGAATTACTGTTGCAGTATACAGGGTGATTACAAATGAATATCCCAACTTTACAGGGATATTAAAAGAAAAAAAAAAACGATAACTTTGTTGTTCATCGGAAATCAAATATAACAGTTGAAAGTTTAAATTTAACACACTTCAGTTATAAATGTTAAATGTGAGCCCCTCCAGGAACACGAACGATATCGAGGCGGTACGATAACTCATTCCACATTTTTTTTTCAGCATGTCTGGTGTGACTCTTTGAATGGCTGCAGATATGCGTGTTCTAAGTTCGTCAGCGTCGGTTGGTAGGAACAAACACCTGATCTTTAATGAGGCCCCACCAAAAAAATCACATGGAGTCAGGGGTGAGTTATCGTACCGCCTCGATATCGTTCGTGTTTCTAGAGGGGCTCACACTGAACACTTATAACTCTGTTGAATTTAAACCTTCAACTGCTAGTTTTTATTTCTGTTTGACAAGGTTGTATTTTTTTTTCTTTTAATAGCCCTTCAAATTTGAGATATTCATTTGTAATCACCCTGTATATTAATTAAATTAGAAAACATAAAATAATGTATACAGTTCTAAGTGATACAGAGTGTAAGTGATCATCAATGTTGCTATTATGTTTTATGTGGCTTGTAAAGTTATAATAATCTAAAATATACTGTAAAAATTCCCCATAAATATGTACACAGTATCCATTAAACAAATGAAAAATATAATTTAATTGTATGTTAAGAAAAATTAGAATTTTTTATAGAAATTGAGTCAGGTCGGGCCGGGTGGGACTAATTGCATTGATTTTTGCACGCGCCGGGCCGTGAACTGCAAAATCATAAACGGGCCAAGCCGAACTTTTACTTTTTACACCGGGATGGGATCAAGCCTGGAAAATCCGGCCCGTGCAGACCTCTACGAACCAGGCTGCCATGTAATTATCCATACAGATGCATGACTTCGCGTCTTATCACATAAGGTGGCAAGTGAATTTAGTTATTTAAACACATGAGCAAATATAAAAGTAAGTAGTTATGACATTTAATAGTGTTATACATTAAGATGTAAAAACAAATTACGTGTAATTATGCTTTTATGAAATGCCATATAAAATTTAAAAATTCACTTTTATCAACTAACATTCATTGATATGTTTTGAATGAATAATTGAGAATGACAACATAAGTTGCACTAACATTAATTTGATTTAATGTGAGTATATAAGGTAGGTGACCCAAAGGTGGTCATAGTTAAGCTTTGAGGATTTTTTTTATAATTTTCTGGTTGGGTGTGTGTGGCTGAATTTTTCTTTGTAAAATTTTACACTTATCTCTAATACATATCAAGTATACTTTTCTTTGTAAAATAAAATTTAATTACTTTTATAATACAATTTTAAAATTGTAGCTTGTGGGCCACCTTTAGCGCATAGTGTTCAAAAGGAGGCCATGTATTGAAATCACTTTTAAAATCTGAAAAATACTCAGTACAGAAAAATGCTCAACTTGGGAGAGTTGATCCCTAGGGAGACTTGATCCCTAGGCCTAAAACCAGGGGAAAACTGCAATTAAGTCTCTGAAACTGGCAACACTAATAAAGTGATTCCTTGTCAACAGATCTGACAACAGAATTTCATTCACACATTTTTATTTTTGTTGTAAGAAAGAAATATCTGACTTCTCACAATCAAACTTCGTTTTCAGTAGGTAGTTTATGTTTCTTATTTTTTGCTAAATATAACTAAACTACTTAAGTTGGTTGATATAATTTACTAACATTCCTTACTTCTCAAATGTCGTTATTTACATCCAATACAGTTTCTTTACTTTTGATTTAATAATTATTTTTTCAACACATGCACATTAGGGACACATGATCCCCATTGTATGGGGGCACTTGATCCTGGGGATCAAGTGTCCCCAAAGTTAAGCTAAATTAATGTTAAATTTTGTTAACCCCTACTCCTAATTGTGACTTTCAAGTCGCATTTAGACAATATCAATATTAGTTAGACTATGGTTATCTTGGATTTAAAATCTCTGGTATATATCCTTTAAACGGGAATATTTTTTCTAAAGATGATTTTTTATCATTTTTTGTCACAGATCAACCATTAACCCCAACAAGCAGTAATACAATTACAGTTAAAACAAACATGGTGACTCCAGGAGACATATAAGCCTTCCCTAAAGTTAAATACCCAAAACAGGAAAATAGAGGATCTTCAAAAAATTTGACAAGCACACCAACTAAAAGACAGATTGAAGAAGAAATACAAGATCGTCAGCTGAATAAAAAACATAAATCAAGAAAAACTCATTTCATCTCAAGAAGGAAAAGTAAAAACACTAAAAATGAAATCCCCGAATCTTCAGAAAGTGAGAGCAGTTGTAGTGTTCATGATTCAATCAAGCCAGATTCACTTGATGAACATTCTGATGAAATCATCGAAAATCCACAAAATTTGTCAATTGATGAAATTTCACTTTGTCATTGTGCGATTTCTAGGTAAGAAGAAAATTAGTCATTTCGAAAAATTGTAAAGAAGATTTCATCATCTGAATGCAAAATCAATTTTCTAAGAAAAAGAGGACTTAATTCCGACCAACTTATTTATCCAGAAAATGTTAACTCTTCTTATTACTTGACTATAAAATTATGATATAAATCGCTATTAATAAAAAAATCTTAAAATGCTAATCTTCGGAGTATTATTCTAAGGAATAAATTTCGTAAGTTAAATATACAGTTTTGGCAATGTGTTGTGGGCAATGACGAACATTGTCAAAAAAGTAATTAAACCAGTCATGCTTGGTGGAACTCTTCAAACTGCCACAATTTTAACATTTACGTTTGACTTTTAAAGCTTTGAAAATGTTTTTTTAATTTTAGCAATAATAATCATTCGTATGGGAAACAGTGATTTTTACTAAATGTAGAGTTTGTTTTGTGTTTTTCTCCCTTTTTTACATCTTAATAAACAATAAATTTGATTTCTACAACTTAATTTCAATCATTTCAATGCATCTGTTTTAAGGATCCAGGCTCCCTGTAATTGGGGAGACTTGATCCTTTTTTTCTTTTTTGGAAAATAATTTATATTTATTTTAAAAATGGTTTTTCAAAAATAAAAAAATACTACAACATTAAAGACACACGAGCCTTTAATAATAACTGGAAACATTTTTTAAAAAAATTGTTTTTTTCCAAATTAAAAATTAAAAACTTAAAAAGGGATCAAATCTTCCAAGTCTCCCCTAAACTATTTTGCTTACTACTATGCTCTGATGATCCTTTCTTTCTTTTGATATCTTTCGAGTTTTTCTTCTTAATCTTCTTATCTTATGACACGAAAAGACTTTGAAGCACTTTTCAGGGATTTTCTTCTGGAAGTTACTGACTTCGTTTGAGTGATTTATGGTGTTAACAATAGATGGTAACAAGTTTTCTCAAAGATTTATGTAGAAATTTTGAAAACCACCCTTACTATACACTGATTTCCACATTTATTTTCTAAAGTGGCCACCTTGGGAACATGCGTATGGTCGCCATTTGCACGACGTAAAAGTATTAATCTGATAAATTTCTTAGAATTGAAGTAAATGTGTTTAAAGAGAAGGAAATAAGCTTTTAGAAAACGTATCATACCTCAAAGTTTTAAGAATTTAAACACGTGTAAATTAAAATATCTTCTTACCTGGAAATTTGAACGACTATTCCTCAAAAGTGAAATCACTGCATAAAATGTCGGAGGATCAAGGCGATCTCTTTAAATTCAGCCACGTGCACTGCAAATACATGATTGACAATGTAGTAGCGCCATTTTGTGATTAAAAATTAAATTAATTCTACTTTTGAGAGGTCGGCTACCTTAGGGACACTGGCTACCTTTGGTTCACTCACTTTATATACACATTCATTAGGCTACTATATTCTTATTACTTGACTATAAAATTATGATATAAATCGCTATTAATAACAAAATCTTAAAATGCTAATCTTCGTAGTAATATTCTAAGGAATAAATTTCGTAAGTTAAATATACTGTTTTTATGATATAATTTGCTTATAATAAAAAAAAACTTAAAATGTTGATCTTCGTAGTAATATTCTATGGAATACATTTCGTTAGTTAAGTATGCAGTTTTTACGATGTAATCACATGCAAAAAAGAAGATAAAAACCTTATTAAAAATAAAAAAGAACAATAATTTAATAAGGAAAACGAGAATCCCCCGCATTTCGATTAATTTCAGTTTTTTTTCTTAAATCTCACACCCCACCCCCTCCCAAAAAATTCGTCTCCCTTCCTCCAACCTCATAATGTTTAAAATTAGTAAAACTTTTTTTTATTTTTTTGCTTTTCTGATCATTTATTACTTTATTGCAACAACAAATGATGTATTATTAAAATCCCTCCCCTTCAGAAATTTACTGTTTTCGACTTTGCCCCCTCCTTCCGAACTGATCACTCAAAATTTTAAAATTGTTAAACAAAATTTTTTAATTTAATTTTTTTCTGTCCTTTCTGTAATAATTCTGTAATAACAATACATAAATATCGAATTGCCAAGTTAACCCCCCCCCCCCTCACACAAAAAAAGTTTCTGATTCTCCCCCTCTCCACCACCAGACAAAATTTAATATCTTTAAGACTTTTTATTTTTTATATATATTTTTATTTCTTTATTCTAACATTAAATATATAATAATCTAAATTCTTCCCCTCCTTTCAAACTTTCAGCTTTCTCGTTTTGCTCCTTTCCCCCTCCCCCGCAGACAAAGTTAAACATTTTTACATTTTGGATTTTAAAAAACTGCCCTTTGTTACTTTTTAGCAAAAGTAAATGAATAATCAGCTATCTAAATCCACCCAAGCCCTGCACAAAATAAATAAATTAATTAATAAGGAAGACTTTCTAAACATGGTGGAGGGGGCCAGACTATTTCCTCTCTTTTGGAATTAGGCATTTCTCATCCGTGAGAGTGTATGGTACAAATATGTTTGATTCGAAAAAAAAAAAAAAATGTTTACATGCGGTTAGGTTGTCGATATTTAGCGAAATTCTTCAATCTCGATCTATTCTTCTAAGTATTTATAGTCAATTTATACCGCCTATCTTTATTTATATGGAATTTAAATATCCCAAATCCATTCCTAGACAGGTTAGAACAATTTTCTATCGATCAATAATCCATTTTTAATTTTAACGATTTTGTAACACTATAGTCATTCGAACGCTGCTACAGTGAACAACAATCGGCAAGTGGGCAACAAGATGCTTGATGTGTCAGCTTGTCCTAATGCTGATTGTGACGTCACGAAAATATTGCCTCGTACTACCTAAATGCTAAACTTAAAAATTTATTTTTTGTCATGTTTATGGAGTTTGAATACTGTTTTACATTATAAGCCTGAATCCAAGCATGCACGAAATGTTTTTGTGTCAAAAATGTCGTCGAGTTCAGCAAAAGACAAATGCTTCATTCAAAAAGCTGAAAAATTTGAACAGACAGTTGCAATTTCTATGTCCTTTCCATTTCATCTGCACTAAAATGCAGGCCTTACACGTTTACATTGTTTTAAAAGAAATGGGAAGGGAGGTGCTTATTCCAAAACGTACAAGATGCTTTCTTTTCTTTCGTGTGTGTGAGTTTCTTTTACATGCAATCAAGTCTCTGAATATCGAAAAGTCAGGAGAAGCACAAGCTTCCCCTATAACGTTAAAATAAATTCGTAAATTAGCACTATCAAAACATTTAACAATATTTATCATCGTGAAACAAACCATTTCACAATATTTAAAACTTCAAATAAATCAGCACTTTCCATATGATTGGTTAACAGTTTATAAAATTTAAAGAGTGTCCAATTCCTATTTTTATTTTTATTTTTATTTTAGATTGCATTTGAAAGTTTTTTTTCCTGTTAAGAAAACTTGCCTAAAGCAAGAGAAAAATAAAATTTCCACTCTATTAAAGCTATCTTTTCTGACCGCCATGTTTGAACATGATCAATAGACCCTTAACTAATCTTATGGAAAATCCTGATTTATTTCACTTTTTAAAGATTGTGAAACGTTTCATTTCAAAGTGATAAATATTATTAAATGGTTTTGTTGCTGTCGTTTTAAGACATTTTAAGGATAATGTTCCTTTCCAATTTCCAATTTCAACACCAAATCTGAGCATGATCAATAGGTTGTTAACCAATTACATAAAAAATCTTGATTTATTTAAATTTTTACAAATGATGAAATGCTTTGTTTAAATTTTTGTCTGTCTGCGTGGGTGTGTGTGTGTGTGTGTGTTCTGAAGAGACCGCTGTACGCAGGGATACAAAATTCGGTACGAAGGTATCTCTATATCTGTTGTAAAAGAGACCATTGTATGCAGACATACATAATTTTATAGGAAGGAATATCTGTTGTAATGCACTTCGAAGCCCGATTTTGGATTTTTTATTAGGTTTTTTAATCTAAATTTTTTTGCGATTTTTAGCCTTTTTGTCACGTTTTGAGGAGATTTTTCTACATTAATAAAAAGAATCCGGTTTCAATCTTTTAGAATCCGGTTTCAATCTATCTATCCCAATATAGTAAATGTTGTCCTCATTTTCAATAAAGTTTATTCGGAATCCATACAGTGATTTTTGCATTTTTCGTATGCGATTTTAACAGTTTTTTGCATTTTGCGCCGATTTCTTGACATTGGTAAAAGAAATTCGGTTTGAGACTCTCCGCGTCTTTTTAATTTTTAGCAATTTTTAATGCGATTTTTAAGATTTTTCGCATTTTGCGGCAATTTTTGACATTAGGATAAGGAATTTGGTTTCAAACTTTCAACCTTGTAAGAAAATTTTATCCTCAGCTTTTTTTAATTTTTAGCGATTTTGAATGTGATTTTAAGCGTATTTTCCGGTTTTAAGGCGAATTTTTGACATTCGTAAGTGAAATTCGTTTTCAAAAATTTAGTCTATAATCGGAAATTTTGTCCTCCAGAATTTTTGAATTTTAGCAATTTTTAATGCGATTTTTAGAGTTTTTTGAAGTCGGAAAAGGAATTTGGTTTCAAATTTTTAGCCTAATATAGAAAATCTTCCTTCGCGTCTTTTTAATTTTTAGCGATTTTTAATGTGATTTTTAGTTTTTCTTTTAATTCGATTTTTTGACATTTGTAAAAATAATTGTTTCAAACTTTTATTCTAATATAGTCAATTTTGTCATCGGTGATTTTTTAAATTTAGCGATTTTTAATGTGATTTTTAGCTTGACATTGATTTTTTTCGAGTGCTACGGCGATTTTTTAACATTCGGAAAAAGAATTTGGTTTCAAACTTTTAGCCTAATGTAGAAAAAATTGTCCTCCACGAATTTTGATTTTTTTAGCTATTTTTAGTGTTATTTTTAATGTGATTTGTAGCGTTTTTTCGCATTTCACGGCGATTTTTTGACATTCGTATAAGAAACTTGATTTTAAACTTTTAACCTTGTAAGAAAATTTTATCCTCAGTGTATTTTGAATTTTTAGCGATTTTGAGTGTGATTTTCAACGTATTTTTTGGTTTCATGGCTATTTTTTGACATTCCAAAAAGAATTAGGTTCAAATTTTTAGCCTAATATATTAAATTTTGTCCTCTGCGATTTTTGACATTTTAGCGATTTTTACTGTAATTTTAGCGTCTTTCTCGAGATCCGCTGTGATATTTTGACATTCAAAAAAAGAATTAGGTTTCAAATTTTTAGACTAACATAGTAAATTTTGTCCTACACGGTTTTTGAATTTTAGAAATTTTTAACAGTTTTGGACGTTTTTGTGATTTTTAATGCGCTTTGTACCATTTGTATGCGTTCTGCGGCGATTTTTTGACATTCCTAAATTGAATTAGGTTTCCAACATTTAATCTATAGTTGATTTTGTTTTCCGCAAGTTTCAATGCGATTTTTAGCCTTTTTTCAAGTTTTGCCATTTTTTGACGTTTGTAAACGAATTCCGGTTACGATCTTTTAGCCCACTGTAGGTAAACTTTTCAATTTTAGAAATTTTAGAAATTTTTAACGCGTTTTTTTTCCCGGGGGTTTTGCAATTAGAGACAGTTTTTCACGTTGGTAAAACGCATCCGGTTTTAATGGTTTAACCCAATAGAGTTAATTCCGTCATCTTTTCAATAAAGTTCATTCGAAATTCGTACAGCAATTTTGGAATATTTTGTGAATTTTTTATGTAATTTTAAAAGTTTTTTCACGTTCCGCTGAGATTTTTCGATATTCGTAGACGAAATCTTGTTTTAATCTTTTAGACCAATATAGTAAATTTTGTCCTCTGGGATTTTTGATATTGTAGCGGGTTTTTTTTTTTTTTTTTTTTTTTTTTTTTTTTCGATTCGCTGCGATTTTTTCACATTAGTAAAAGGACTCCGGTTTCAATCTTCTGCCCAATATAATAAATTTTGTTCTTTTTTCAATAAAGTTTATTCACAATTCGTGCACTGATTTTTAAAAGTTTCGTGATTTTTATTGTGATTGTCAGAGTTTTTTCGTGTTTCGTGCTACTTTTTGATGAGCCCAGGCAACGCCGGGAAGATCAGCTAGTGATAAATATTGATGAATGATTTTGTTATAGCTATTTTTAAAAATTTATTTTAAGGTTAATATTAATTTTCCACTTTAATGTTCTATAATTTGAAGAGTTATTATTTAGAATAAATATCGTCAAAATAAACATTTAACAGGTTATTGGTACTGAACATACGATTAATAGAACAGTATATTTTTTAATGAGTTGAACAAGTTGCATAAGAAGATTTAATTCTATTTACTGTACATCTTCTTAATATTCTACAATTTTTCTCAAAACTCTTGTAAGTCCAGTAGAAATTTCACCACAGTTAACAAGTGTGAAATTTGGATGAATACTAAATATACACTAACGTATTTTTCACTAATTTTTTCGATAATATTTTGTATGTGTGTGAAAAATACATATATGTAATACACAAAAATTATTCAACTTATTTGTCTTAAACTTAAAAAATAAATAACATATTATAAAAATATTATGTAAAATTTCTCTATTATGAAAATAGGAAACCAATTTGTAGTTCTTTTCTTTTATAGGGCACTTTGCAAGATAGAGAGAAGTGTTTTGGCGAGAGAAGGAAATTTTTCATTCACATTTTCTGGCAACCTATTCACTTTTTAACATACACAAGCAACTTTTTTCAATGTTTATGCAATTTATTTAATACTAGTGTAAATGCCCGTCCTAGGACGGTGGGTACAAATTGGGGTTTTCAGTTAAAATTTTAAATAATTGATAAAAATATTCATATACTGTTTATCGACAATAGGGAAAACTGACCTGAACCGTTAAGGTAATATTAGGTAATATAGAGGGTTAATGGTAAATTTTACTGTTAATGGTAGTTATGTTAATGGTAAATTTTACGAAACGTAATTTTTTCTTTATCTTTGTTTTTCAACTCAAAATTTTTAAATATTTTTCTGAATAATTAAAATCTCAATCCTAATAACGATCTCAATAATTAATTAAGGTCTCAATAATTAATTATGTTAAGTAAATTATAGGTATTAATTTTCGCTCTCAATAATACGAAAACGATCTTTTAGTTTCTTCATAATCTAAAGTAATGCATTAATTTTTACACAAAGTCAAATATTTCCCTTTCAAAATTAATAATAAAAATAATTTAAATCATTAAAAAAAGTTGATATTGTAATAATTCAATACATCCTGAATGTACTACATACCTTATGTCAATAAATTTTACGAAACGTAATCTTTTCCCTTATTTTGGTTTTTCAACTCAAAATTTCCAAATATTTTTCTGAATAATTAAAATTTTAATCCTAATAATGAACTCAATAATTAATTAAGGTCTCAATAATTAACTATGGTTAGTAAATTATAGGTATTAATTTTCGCTCTCAATAATACGAAAACGATCTTTTAGTTTCTTCATAATCTAAAGGAATACATTAATTTTTACACAAAGTCAAATATTTCCCTTTCAAAATTAATAATAAAAATAATTTAAATCATTAAAAATAGTTGATCTTGTAATAAATAAATACATCCTGAATTTTCTTATTCTAAAAATATGCTTATGTACATTTTATATTATTTTACAACTTTATTATTATGTAAATTATAATAAAGTTGTATTATTAATTTATTTTTTTTCTAACAGAAACGTATAATTTGTATTTATTGTCAGAAGATGGCGCCAGAATAGTATTTACGAACGAAATTTAAAATGCTGGTAGATGCATCGCAAAGCCTCGAAAGGTATCGCTATTTCTGAAAAAGTGATTTCAGGAATAAAATGCTTACAGAAATAAATTTTAGAAAATCCTTTAAATATTTAAAGACTTTAAAATGCTTTTACAAATATTTTAAGAGCATAATTGGATATTTTAATGAAACGTTCAAAGAGTCATTCCTTTTTTTTTTCTAGATATGGGATTTGTGTTTTTGAATGGCAACATTATTCGTTTATTTACATCAGGTAATCGGATGTTTAATCTGTTATTTTTAATTTAAAACTTAAAACATTATAACTGGATATGATATACATGTTTTATACGAAAATATGCTGAACAGACGTTATTTCAAGTAGAAGATATTATCATTTAGTGTTATTATGTGTTAGCATATATTTTTCAGTAAGCCTAACATGGCGTTTAACTACGGTCGACTCGCAGATCAGAGTGGTATAGCCCGGTACCGTTACAGACACTTTCTCGCCTTTGGATTTTATTATAAGTAAGATAAAGAAGCCATTTATCCATTTATATATATAAACAGAAATAATTTGTATGTAAAAAACAATAATAATATATAAATAAATAAAATATTTATGCATATGCAATAAAATGTTTATACATAAATATATATATAAACAAACATAAAAGTTCATCAAGTTTGTTTTCATAGCTATTTATATCATTTGGCACCAAATCTTTTCTGAAGCCAAATTGCGCCAAGTTTTTAACAAAAACACCAAGGACCTATTTCAGAAAAGTACCCAATTTTATTTTAAACTATGCAAAACATTAAAACGGTTTAAACTTTTAAATTGACAGTAAACTTTAATTAATTGCCTGGAAAATTTTGTATATTTTTCGGTTTGTTAAGAAAAAGTTCAAGATTTTTTTCTCCTGTAAAAAACATTTCAAGTGCCAATATTTTCTGGTGTCAATTCTATTAAAATAAAATTCGATAAAATCTTCGAGAAATCTTTGAAGCGTAGTGTTTGTAACTAAATATGGCAGCTTCTTTCAGAAAAAGAGAAATAATAATAATAGTATTTAAAAAGTGAGTTGCAGACTTCAAAATTCTCTGTTGAGCTTTCCATTTTACCTCTGTTCATTTTTTCCCCTTATCAGTCGTTTACTGAGGTAGAAAATTTCTTATTTAAAATAAAATCGCAACTAGATTAACTTGTGAAAGAAGTAGGACTGCCATTATCTACGCTTAACAAGACTATATATTACCTAAACTATTTTATTCTAGAAGTTTTGTGTACTAGTAAAGCTTACTAAAATATTAACCCTGGTATACCTGTAATCTAATCTGATGCCTCTGCATCTAAAGAGATTTTCATGGTGCTGGGAGTTCTGAAATATATGCAGTGTGTTCCCTATTATTTGTCTCTTAATTATTAATATCGGATTGCTAGTAAATATCTAAGTCGTTCGGTTTAGAGGCATACTTCTACTTTGTTTTCTACTTTGTTGTACTTTGTTTCAAAAGCTTCATCATTTAAAAAATCATTTAAGTTAAAATTGTTTTTTTTTTTTTTTTTTTTTTTTTTTTTTTTTCATTTGCAGAATTCAAATGTTCATGTGATTCCTAGGTATATATTTACAGGCATTTTTATTGGAACTCCTAACATTAAATTCATTTTTATTCGTTGCAAAACAGATTGCAATATGGGAAATTTTGAAGCCTAACTCAAAAAACTACTTGCCTGGATTAAGCTGTAATTTTGGATCCGCATATTTAAAGTTTCTAAAAATAGATTTTGTTAAAAAATTCATATGTTATATACATTCATAATTTCATCTTTTTCAGAAATTTATATTTTTCTTTAAAATTAATTTCGAATTTTTTTTTCCAAATTAAATTTAAAAAAAAAATTATTAACTGTAAGCTGTGAATTTTTTTTAAACATAAATCGATTTCTTAGAGTATCAAATATGCAAATACAAAATTACAGCTCATTCCACCGAGTATTTCTTGAGAGTTAGATTTAAAAAACAACTGAATTGCAACAAGTTTCGCAACGATTACAAATGAATTTAACATTAGGAGTTTCAAAATTTAAACCTTTATAATACATAAACAAATTGACCGAATAACTTCTCGTTTGGTATCCGAAAGTAAAATTTAAAAAAAAAATCGAATACGCTGTCAAAATTGGATGTTAGTATTGAAATTTTCAAAATTGGTACAATTTGTGTAATGAAGACGGTCCTCTAAGATTACCTCTTAAAAAAAAAAAAAAAAAACATAAATGGAAAGAAATTACCTCGTTTTTCTCTGCAAACTGGGAAAATAGCCATATAGTCCTTTTTATTGGGGGGGGGGGCAGTGTGGTACATTTAAGAATAATTATTTATTTTCCAAGTTATCCAATGTAGGCATTTTCACCATTCGCAATTATTACAACTAATTTTCCTTCAGCATCCCACAAAACGTTCAGACACCTGTGTTACGTTATATCTAGAATATTCTGAGAACACTTTTTTCAGACTTTTTCCTAACTTCCTGATTTAAATTTTAAAAAGGATGACTTCAAATTTGAAACAATGACTATTCAAGCGATCAGTGTAGTTCAGTGACTTCCTTTAACTTTGCCAGACTACCTACGAATTTTCTGTAAAGCAAATTCTTATGTATGCTTGAAAATAATAATTTTTTTTTCAGGCTTTCCGCTGAGGTATTTTCATGTAATCATTTTACTCATCATTTAATTTACAATATATTACAAAACCAGTGGACCCCTGCGAGGATTTCGCACTCCAGTCTAATACTTTTTAGCAATATCTATTATTTTTAGATGCAAATTTAAGCTTCTAAAAGAAAAATTAAGGATTAAAAATATCTGCAAACAACATTAATCCAGCCAGACTATCATCTCGTTTATTCCATCAAAGCTATAGTAAAAACTTATCGAAGATAGCAAAAAGCACGCGCGTGAAAAAATAAAAATAATAAAATAAATAAAGCAATCGTATTTTAATTGTATTAAAGGATGACGTCTACACATGAAATGCCACTGCTTTGATCGATCGATGGTGTATTTTTCTTCTAAATATTTTCATTTCAATTTTACCTTTTAATCATAAATATAAAATAAGCCCGTGCATAGACGTCCTACTTTAGCATGTTCGTTACTATTTTTTTTTTGTAATGATTTGTGAGCACTATATAATGCGGTATTTTATTTTTGTGGCAACGCTGATTTAAGCAAAAACCTTTCATTTCATTTATGAAAACAATGCTGATTTAATTTTTAATGAACCGCAATTTTTTATCAAAAAACATGTTTTAACGAAATGTGAGTGTACTATGTCAGAAGACGCTTCAAAAACCTTTCGAACGTCACCCCATTCGTTGTTGTTCGTTTTATACACTGGCGTGCAAAACTTAAGCAACAAACACAAAATGCTAATTTCTGAACACGTGAGTACTCAAAAGGAAATTCTATAAAGAGCAAGTGTAGAAAAGAGGTACTACCCTAACAGCACGGCCAGTCGATGTGAATTCCTCTTGACGTCACACATGGTTAGAAGTGTCACAATCGCTACGGTGAATCAAAATATGGGATATTTCACTGTCTCATTATTACTCTCAAATGATTGTTAACAATGAAAAGTCACTGTGATTGTCGCTTTGTGATGGGTCACCAGGTGACATTGCAATGAAGTCACCTTGTGACTCTCATGTGACTGTCATTTTGACACTCCATTGTAAAGTCATCATGATAGCTGTTCTGTGACGAGTTCCCAAGTGACAGAAAATTATATCATCTGGTGAATTTTCACAAAGGAGTGCAATGATGACTTCACAATAGAGTGTCGATCACCGGAAAGGTCACCATGCGACTTCATTGTGACATTATTTGGCGACTCATCACAATGCAATGCTCACAATTACTTCAAAGTTTAGTCTTCAACTGACAGTGACTCGAGAATCACAAGGTGACTTCATTGTAATGTCACCTGATGACCCATCACAAAGCGACAGTCACAGTGACTTTTCAGTGTTAACAATCATTTGAGAGTAATAATGAGACAGTGAACTATCTCATATTTTGATTCACCGTAGCGATTGTGACACTTCTAACCATGTGTGACGTCAAGGGGACTTCACATCGACTGGCCGTGCTGTTAGGGTAGTACCTCTTTTCTACACTTGCTCTTTATAGAATTTCCTTTTGAGTACTCATGTGTTCAGAAATTAGCATTTTGTGTTTGTTGCTTAAATTTGGCACACCAGTGTAAATGCATAAAAAAAGCGATGTTGACAACAGAAATAATATATATGATCATTTAGAAATGGACTTTTAATTATTCATTGATTATTTTTAATTATAGCTACAAAATTACTTGTGGATATTTATAATTTCTAATTGAACACAATTCATGACAATTTATGTCAAGAACATATATCTCCCTGCCTGATTTTTCTTTGTTGTTTTGACTTTGGGAGAAATTCTTCAGTAATAAGTTTCTAATAAAACCGATTGCGTTAAAAACCCCTGCTGATTTTTGTAGCACATCAAGAAGCAAATTTTCTAAGATTACAATTTTTTCATGACTTGAAAACTTGAATCAGAATAATGGAGCAATGATTTAATAAAACAAATCAGTGAGAAAATACTGCTTTTCTTAAATCAAATATATATTACAAAAATAAATAAATAAATAAATAAATAAATAAATAAATAAATAAAATACTTGAATATTTTTTATTAGTATCAGACAAGTTTGAGTTGTAAAGCTGCCTAAAAATATAAGGGCTCTCTTTCCCAAAGTTAGAAATATTATGTTTTCATGAGATGATTTTTACCCCTCAAACAATGAAGATGTTAAGAAAGAAGAAGAAATATAAGAAAATCTTTTTCTTAAAATAAAGCAGTTTGTATCTAAAAATTTTTTAAAACTCTATTTCTTCCATATAATGAAAAGATTATGATTTTATGAAATATATTCATTGAAAAATTGCATTAAAGAAAAAGATATGAAATAATATCACAGAAATGGGTACATACATGCAGCTATAGATATAGATAGATAGATTTGCTGTTTATCATTGTGTTATTCACTTATGGCATTAAAAGATGCTGAAATCTAGAACCGTCGTTTACAATAGTTATAAAAGTTTATAATATTCAAACATCGTTTTTGTGCATGAATTGATAAAATATCTATTGTACATATATTTTTTCAACATTGTTCAACCGAAATTCGCAATATCAAAATTTATGTAATATAGTGGTCACCACATGATGTAATCGTATTAATGTTATAAGGTTATCGAAATTGCGAAGAAACAGGTATTGCTGTAATTTCATTATTATCGTCAGTTCTCTAAGGCGTTTGTTAAAAAAATATATTGACAAATCGAAACCAAATTCTTAGATTATTGGATTGGTTTCCACACTCAGCGCAACTGTAAATGGATCGCATAAGTTCTACTCTGTTGAGAATGAATAAAACATAAAAAGGAAAGTGCCCAGTTAAACTGATGGCATTGAGCTCACAGGCTATTCACACTAATTGTATATTATACTCTTATTTCAAATAATAATGCCATCGAAAAATAAAGAAATCGACAATAAAGTAAGGGGAAAGATTAGCGAAATCGGATATTTCTGCATATAAAACCCATTTATCTAAATTAAGGAGGGAATCAGCCCCCGTGCCCCCCTTTATACTTAATCAATGAACCCCCAAAACTAACCAGGGAAGCGCCTTATCACAAATGAACCTATATACAAAATTTGAAGGAAATCTGTTAATTCTGCATGAAAAACTCCTTTATCTAAATCAAGGAGAGATAAGCCCCAAGGAGAGATAAGCCATTATACTTAACAAATGAACCCCCAAAACTAGTCAGGGAAGCGCCTTATCACAGTGAACCTATCAGGGGTCGATGCAGTTTTTTTTTCTTGGGGCTCATTTTGCGAAAAAAAAAGTTTATTTTTGTGAAATTTATTATATTTTTGTGAAAAAAATTCTGTAAAGAAAGCTGAAATCCAATTACTCAAATTCGAACGAAGCATTTATTATCAAAAACTTCTTTAAATCTTTTTACTGAAGTTTTCCTGTTTGGTAGGGTTGTTTGTTTACAAGTTACATATTTTAAAAGTCACAAAATAATAAATAATTCATAAATAGTAAGTTTTTATGGAATAGAATTTTGTGAAAGTGCCCATTTCATTAATAGGAATTTTGTGAAGGGTCCCATTTTATTATAAAGACTTTTGTGAAGGGGTCCATTTTATCAAATGGATTTTTTTTTAAGGGGCTCATTTTATTAAATTGATTTTTGTGAAAGGACCTGTTTTATTAAATTGATTTCTGTGAAGGGACTCTAAATAGGCCCTAAATTTTGCCTGAATTAACTCTTGCCTATATACAAAATTTGAAGCAAATCGGATATTTCTTCATGAAAAACCCATTTATCTAAATTAAGGGGGGGGGGATTAGCCCCCGTTCCCTTCCTTTATTCTTAACCAATGAATCCCCAGAACTAATCAGAAAAGCGCCGTATCACAATGAACATATATATTTCCATTTTGAAGCAAATCGGTTATTTCTGCGTGAAAAACCCATTTATCTAAATTAAGAGGGGGACTAGCCCCCCGTTTCCGCCATTTATACTTCTACAATGAACTCCCCGAACTAATCAGGGAAGCATCTTCTTATCACAATGAACCTATATACAAAATTTGAAGCAAATCGGATATTTATATCAAGATTTATCACGTTACGTACATAATACGTACACCTGCGGGTTCATTAGCTCTCAGGCTTTGATAGCCTGTGAGCTAAAAAATGAAAAAAAAAATACAGAAATTACCATTATTAAACGTGCATCGCAATTAGTTACACTAATTATTCCATAAATGTAACCATTTCAAACATCAATTGATTATGTAAAATTTAAATTTGGTATTGTTGTCATTTATTATATTAACACAGCAGATGGTAGTAGACAATTATTATATATTATTGTCTATTGTTATCGTTATCATGCTGAACAAATGTAATAACAATAATCGGGGGTATTGTACTTATGTCTAAAACAGAGAATAAAATAATCTATATTATATATACATATATTTCTCTTACGTGGCACTAAAATAAAGCTGAATTTATAGCTCGCCGTTTGACAACAACCGTAGTTTCCAAAGCGACGATTCTGAATGGTTTATTGTACGGCCACGTGTTTCATTTACCAAATCAAAATTCAGAGACGGATCATTTTTTAAATACAGCATCATCTATTGGCTGATGAAGCTCTTTTCGGAGATGTATGTCATTGGTTCGTTTTACGGTCACATGATGCATTCAGGAAATTAGCTACACAGCAGTGTACTATGCTTTTACACACAGCAGAAAACGTGTTTACGTCTGAGAGATACTGTATTTTTCATGTCAACGATGATTGTTGATTTATATAAACTATCTTCCTATCATGTAGTGTTTTTTTAAGGAATTTATGCCGTGCTGTACAATATTATAGGTGCAATGAGTTTTAAATTAATTGTGTTTCCAAGATAATTTTTTTTATAGTATTTAAATGATTTATGCCCATTAGTATACAAGATATATATATATATATATGATCTATGTGATACGATAACACTCGTATTTATGAACCGATTTGTGGGGGGGAACTGACAAATTCGGGGAGAAATCCCATATAATCCAATGGGATTTCCCCCCAGAATTTCTCAATTAGCTCACTTTATTGTTGGCATCTTTCTGAGTTTTCACGATATTTGACTGGTCTTTTTATATGACTTACTCTATAGAATCGACTACTAAATCATAAAAGAAATCTTTGCTGTAGTTCGCGCATGCGCACTTATAAATTATTTGGTACAAATACCCATATCTCATCAAATATTCACTATACTATTAATTTTTTCTTTTGCAGTATACTGTTTCTACTGTTCTTGAAGTCAAAAATTTGCTTTACATCCTCGAATTTCAAGAACAATTTGTCAAAAATTTCAGCAGATATTCGACAAACCGTGTAAAAAGCGAAAGCGTCCTGTCATTGCCCTTTAATTTTTGGGACAGCAGTGTATGTATAATAGAATTATATGTATAATTGTAAACATTAAATACGTTTCACATAAGCCGATTAGATGGAGGGACAAGATTTCGCGTGGAAAATGTACTGATTGCGTCAGTCTGTAAATGGCTATCGTATGTGAAAAAGCAATATGCGTTTTGTGGTTCCAGAAAGCAAATCCGTTGTAACTGTTCAGAGACGTTTCCGTTTAGAATATTCAAATCGTCGTCTTCCAAGTAAGGACTCTATAAAACGTTGGTACCAACAACTTAAGGAGACGGGAAATGTGGAACTTATTTAATGTTTAAAATGTTGTTGTGTAAAACTGTTTTAAATTGTCTTTCCAAGAAGCAACATGTACTAAACATGTACGTACCTCATTTTGTTCTTTTTTTTATATATACATGAAATGAGCTCAAAAATTTTGGACCTTGAGTTTGCGTGCTTTTTAACTGAAGGTAAAATGATTTAATTCTATTAATATGAATATGCAGTATCAATTAAATATTAATACGTTTTATTCTACTAAACATTCCACCCCCACAAAATCTGTCATTTTCATTTTCTCAAAATGATGTGTATTATTTTATTTCTTCACCAGTTTTTAATTTTTTTTTGAGTAAATATTTCATGTATGAGAATAATTTTCCGGAATAATTTTCACGTGAGAGTTGTATTTAGAACGGCTGAACGTAAATTGTGCCCCGAAACCTGCTTTTTACCCCCCCCCCCTCTCCTACATGTACATTGCGTCCCCGCATTTTTACCCTTGTATAAATTGCATCCCGGTATTGTAAGTCGTTTCTTTTAACTGAACATTTTTCAGCAAGTACAACTTCGTTCTAATTATGGCCTGCAAGTTTAATCTTTAACTTTATTATAATTATGGAGCTAACTATTTTAATTATACTCTTTCTGTGGACATGATGTTCCGATCGAAATTTTGCTTGAACATGTAACTAACTTGCCGTCATTGGATCAACTTAAAATTTTGCATGCTTACTATCTAAATGAGTTTTTATGTATTATTATATGTAATTTAAGGCATAAAAAATGTTTAGTTTGTTGCAGTAGTATATGTAAAGTTTGTTGCGTAGTATTTGGGTTTGCCGCATGAAATCAGGCCCTGGGCGCTTTCGCTTGGTTTATCACCGGAATTAAGAATGCACTATTGTAATTCAGCATGCATTGCAATTGCATTATGTGTAAAATTTACATAATTTTGGTGTTCCTAGAATTTGTTTTTCTGTTTAAATTTATACATATTAATATTTTATATGCATGATGCCAAGATTATTTAAAAATAAATATGAGTGTTCGGCGAACGGTTTTCAAACTTTCATATTTTTATATTTATTGTTTATCAATTAGATACAATAAAATGCCTATACTTTAACTTTTAGTGGCCAATGTAAAAATAGTAATAACAATAGTTAAATATAAAATTATTCTTTATTATTTCTTCATTTATTAAACATCCTTCAACACGCATTAAATGAAAGTACCGTTAACGCGGAGTTTTCATATTTATTCCCGTTGTGTTCGAAAAGCCATTAATAAAAATCTGTACACTTCATCCTTAGATGAAAAGTTTGAAGAATAGCAGCAATATGTAGTTTGTAAGTGTTTGTAGAATAATCAGCGTCAGTAAAACGGCCGTCAGACCAGACATGTGAACGCGCGGAAGTGCGAAATTTTACGTAATCGAGCGGAACCTTTACCTTTTGCTTTATGCCAAATATAAATGTTTAAAAAGGCGTAAAATGGAGACGGAATTTTCTCTACCTTGAACTCAGCTTGTTTAAAACTTCCTGGTTCAAAAGTGTCTGAATCAAAGAACATCGTTGTTAAAAACTTCATCGGAGATTTCATAGCTTAATAAAGGTTATTTAGAGAAAATGATAAGTGTTAACTTAAAACCGAACTTTAAATATTAACTGAAATAACGGGTGTCCATAAATTATTGTTGGAGTTTCCTTGCCTTATAACTTTTGATTTAGGAACATGGCAAAAATATTATTACATATTTTGTTAAGTACAACTCAAAAAGTATTTTTTAATAAAGACCTTCATCGAACATTTCATAGTTTAATAAAGGCTATTTAGGGTAAATATTAAGTGTTGAATTTAAAATCAAACTTTGAATATTAAATGAAATAACGGGTACCCATAAATTTTTGACGGGGTTTCCTGACCTCATCACGTTTGATTTAAGAACATGACAAAATATTATTACATATTTTGTAAAGTACAACTCAAAAAGTATTTTTTAATTAAAAAAAACTTCATCCTATATTTCATAGCTTAATAAAGGTCATTTAGGGTAAAAAAAAAGTGTTGAATCTAAAATCGAACTTTGAACATTAAATGAAATAACGGGTGTCCATAAATTATTGTCGGAGTTTCCTTACCTTATAACTTTTGATTTAGGAACATGAGAAAAATAATTTTACATATTTTGTTAAGTACAACTCAAAAAGTATTTTTTAATAAAAACCTTCATCGGACATTTCATAGCTTAATAAAAGTTATTTAGAACAAATAATAAGTGTTGAACCTAAAATCGAACTTTGAATATTAAATGAAATTACGGGTGTTCATAAATTATTGTCGGGGTTTCCTTACCTCATATCACATTTGATTTAAGAGCAAAACAAAAATATCATTACATACTTTGTAAAGTACAACTCAAAAATACTTTTTTAAATTAAAAACTTCATCGGACATTTCATAGCTTAATAAAGGTTATTTAGGGTATAAGAAAAGTGTTGAACCTAAAATCGAACTTTGAATATTAAATGAAATAACGGGTGTCGAAAAATTATTATCGGGGTTTCCTTACCTCATAACTTTTGATTTAAGAACGTGAAGAAAAATATTATTACATATTTGCACAGTACAACTCAAAAAGCTTTTTTTTAATAAGACGCACAAAACGGAAACTCCCGTAAGGAGTTTCCGTGTTATTTTAGGTTCATGTAAAATGCTATAGTTATATATCGGATGAATGAAATTAGCGCTGCAGCTCCAAGCCTCGTCCAACACATAAGAGTGAGATATGCCATCCAGGATATCGTTGGGATAGCTCAGTAGGAAGAGCATTAGCATGGAAAGCCAAAGCACCTAGGTTCGAGTCCTGGTCCCGGCATTTTTCGCTCTGTTGGAATAAATCTCAACTATGATATTCCAACCATTGAATAGAAATAAAACGTTCCAGTATTTTTTTCTTTTTTATCTAAAATTATTCATTTGGCCATTTGTAGCCGCTAATTTTAAAATTGAAATAACGAAAGATATGTTTGAAATAAAAGTCTCAGCAAAGGTGTATAAAACTTTAAACGAACATTTTTTTTTTTTTTTTACTTAATGCTGAAAATAAATGAATTGATAATAATAAATGTAAATACATGTACTATCATTACTACATGCAACTAATAACAAAAGTAATAGTAAAGGTAAAATAATAGTAAATGTACAGATATGTCCTATTATTCGGACGCAAGACCCGAAAGGGTTAATAAAAACCAAGAAATGTACTTAAATCGTTCATCAGATGACAAAATAGATTTTGTTTGGTATCAAGTTTTGAAGCATTTATAATTTACTTTCTTCTTCTATTTTATATACCAACTTTCTTAGGTACTTTGGACCTAAACCAAAATAAATGTTCCATGCTCACAACAAATAATTCACAAGCTCATTTTTTGCTCCAGATGAAAACACTTGTCGTTTTTTCATATGTCCGATATATATTGATGGAACATCAACATTGCAATTTAAGTCCACTTCTCCAATGTGATGCTCATATCTAGTTAGCGTGCGATAATTGAAGCTAAAATCATGGGTTACAATTTAAAACTGGAATGTTTTTAATTTTTAATCTCCTTACTGGCTTTCAGCACAACATCGGGAGGAATTTTCTCGCAAAGGGTACTTCCTCACCATTTAACCACCTCCCGACAATGGTCATATACACTTCTCTTAATCTTTGGCCACCACTATTTTAATATTGTATTTTTTCCGTTTTATTTAATCTCTGAAATATGAGTAGTGTGGTTAAATAAAGCGGAAATGTTTGTAGTAAAATACTGAAATTGAAATTCAATTATTGTGTGCACCTGATACTGAACGCATACGTGCCACTCGTGGCGAAGGGATTAATTAATGTTTTCACTTACTAAATTTAATTATTGGACGGCTTCTGTACATGGGGGGGGGGCGATTGCTTCCCACTCATACTGTGACAAACAATCCTGTTTGAAAATATGACACTTTTCTTTTTGTCTTTAGAGCGTTGTCCAAATTTTTTCAACTATAATGTCGCATAAAAATGTAAGCTACTAGTGCATTATTAATAATATGGAATCAAAATGTAGAACGATATAAAAGAAATACTCATTTAGCACGAAAATAATCACCAGTAAAAATAAATATTTTGACATACAACGGCGTTTATTGAAGACAGAAGTCAAACTACCCAAATAATGCAAGTAATATAAATAATAGGTTTTGAACTACATCATCAAATGCATGCGCTGAAGAATATATGAGCTTGCATAGTTTACAGGAGAGAAGAAATAAGTTTTGTAGCAACCACTCTATAGTCTCCCATGTACTTGACAAATCAGTATAACACGACATGTCGCTCCTGCATGTTTATACACAAACCCAAGCATAGAACAGTAGCTTTCAGACGCGTTTCGACATGTTTAACGAAAAGAAAACCACGTTAGCGATGATACTTTTTTGGAGATGTAGGAAACTCTTGACTTTGACCTTGTAAATCACCACCTTGATCTATCTGGAAACAAAAAGTCTAATGAGGTGAAGTTTGAAGAACGCAGAACCCATAAATTTGCGGATCCCTGTCCAATCCAGAGCCTAGAAGCATTGTCCAGGAAGTCGCACACGATGCAAGCAAAATGAAGAGGTGCCACATCGTGCTGCAATCACCACAGACTGTAGAATACTGTAGAATACCATTGATCTGCTATTAAGGCATGTTGAAACTCGTCCGCAGCGCTACTATTGAACGGTGAAATTTGTGTCTGTGCATGCAAAGGACAGCATGTCAAGTTATGCTGATTTTTCATGTATAAAGTATCAGTCTGTGAGTGAATGATATATTTACTATTTTTCACTCAGTTGGAAAATTACAACTAGAATGACATATATATAGCTTTGATACGGAAGAAATGTGCATCCGTAAAATGAATTTCAAAAGTTTTAAGACACCCTATCAGTTTAACCTTTCAATCACGGAGTATCCTAGTGCTTTCAATAAACTGTGGCGTACTTCACTTAGTTGCAAACAATGAACGGCGCCATTATTCACATAACTGAAAATATGCAACAATACTTATCTCACTGTAATAATGGCAAGACTTTTTTACATGCATTCTTTTAACTTATAATTCTGATTGTAGCTGTCAAAACTTGTTACTCATTTTTCACCTAATTCCTATTGACATAAAGCTTTGAAATTTGGAATATTTATGTATTCCTGAGAACAATACATGAATTGGACATAGTTGTACTAGTGGAAAATGTCCCCTACAGTAATCAGGCTCTGAGTAATTGTAGTCCTATACGTTACAGGCCTCTTATATGATGTACGTACATATCACGGTGATAGCTATAAAGTTCCTATGACTCAGAAACTATATCTAAAATTAGTTTGCAGAGATAACATAAATCACGGTAAATTTAGAATTATATTTTGCTAAGAGGGAGCTTATCTTAAAAGTTTTGTAGGGGAAGGAGACAGAAACCTTAATCACTCAAATAACAATTAAAAAAGATATTCACATATTATTGATTTTAAAGAAAACATCCTTTAAAATGGATTTTTAATTTTTAAAATAGTTAATAACAGAAAATATTCAAAAAGGCTCCACGTTCAACCGCCCTTATCGTTCTTAGGGGAGAGAGGGGGGCGGTTGGTGAGAGAGAAAGAAAAGAAAATATTCTTTTTGGGTGATCTTTATCTTTAAACTAGCTAATCTTCATTTATTACCACTATTATAAAAGATTTCTAGCATTAAATTTTAATTTTTTCAAAGCTATATTTATTTAGAAATGGAGTCTATTGAAATTTATACTCTGTAGTTACTGTATCCACCAGTCGCGGGATCATCGCACTGATGGATAACAAAATAAGTAGATAATAAGACATCCTCTCCTCCTACTACAACAATTAAACGTTATCAACGACGAAAATTAAATTTTAGCATAGGATTTCGTATCGTATAGATACAAATCAAGATTACAATACGAAATCGATTATACTATTATAGCTCCTTAGTTTTCAAACTAATTCATTAGATACAGTAAAAAAATCATATTGTTTTTAATATATAAATTTAAAAAACTGAAATACAAAGGATGTGAATTATCACTTTGCTTAACAGCGAACAACCAACAGAGTGAAAAAATGTCCAGACCTTGGTTCGATACCGGATTCCTTGGCATAGCACCAAGTGCTTTACCAATTAAGCCATCCGGATGACATCCGGTCTAGCATTCTCTCACTCATATATGGCTAGGCTACAACCGTGCACCACAAGATGGAACGTCAATCATCAGCACAATACCTATTGGCATACATGAGGCAAAACAAACCCATTATCGGTGAATATGCCAATAGGTGTTGTGCTCCTGATTGACGTTCCATCTTATGCTGAAAGGTTGTAGTCTAGCCATATATGAGTATGCCTAGCTATATATGAGTGAGAGAATGCCAGACTGGATGTCGTCGGATGGCTTAATTGGTAAAGCACTTGGTGCGGGATCCGGGTTCGAACCGCGGTCTGGACATTTTTTCAGTCTGTTGGTTGTTCGCTGTTAAGTAAAGAGATAATTCACATCCTTTGTATTTCAGTAATTTACAGCGTAATTTCAGCTCTGCTGAAAAATTAATTAGTATAAAAAAAGTATTTAATTTTTTAAAAATATACATTATATTTTATTTTGATAGTACTTTATTTTCAGTGTTCATTCAAAATAAAGACTAAAACAAATTTATAAGATAGTTCATCACATTACATTTGTTCATTTCTAAATCAAGATTTAAACAATATTGTTATATTGAAGATGTAATTTTAAAAAAAACAATTAGAACATTTGAAATATACACTATATTTTGTCTTGATAGTGCTTTAATTTTAAACTCTCATACAAAATAAAAGGATGAAAACAAATTTATGAAATAGTTCCTTACATTACGATTGTTAATTTCTAGAGATTGGCGGATAATAGAAACTGGCGGATAATAGACGCTTTACTGTATATTATTTCGAAAAGAATTATTCTTTAATGTTACGTAAAAGCATGAAACACATTCAAAATTAGCCCACTGAAATGTATATTTAGAAAAAACTTTTGTAATATCTCTCTGGATTTGTCATTTAGGGCATTATGGGATAACTGTCTGATAAAAACATTTTGTAAGAAACAATAATTTTCCCACTGTTCTTGCCACCTATGCCAGAGGGAAATAAATCACTCGAAATTATACAAAACCAGACGGATACACATGAGTTCGATTTCAAGATAAATAAATCAACCACCAACGTCTTCGGGGCATGTTCACTGATGCGTCATAAACAACATGAAAATAATTTCAATTGCATTTATTTTCTTAACATTGCTTTTTGAAAATTCCTTGAACATGGTTTCTTGCTGTGTAATTTTCATTCATAACCATTTAATCGATTGCAGTACTTAAAATACATTTGGCGCAAGTATTGGTATTTATTACAGGCTTTTATCAAGCGATTGTATGATGGAATTATCGACTAAAATTATTGATTCCCAGCTATAAAACTATTTTTTGCCAGTGTATGACATAGCAATACAAACCTATACACAGCTGCATGTAAGTTTGTCAAAAAGTTTGAAAATCATATAGGTCATTAAAATTGCCATATCAATTCATTTGATGGAACACATAAATTAAAAATTTAGATTTTCTCCTCATTGTTTCTGCAATGATCCACAGAAATACGAATTTCCCAAAGCAATCAAAATAATTCTAATTTCATAGGGATTTTTTTTCGATAATAATTGTGCAAGTGCATATAAAAAAATACATTTTATATGAACAAGATTACTCTAACACGAAGTAGGGTATGTCATCTTACCTTATATTCCGAAGTTCCCTGTTTGTTTGTTTTTTTATCGTCATCATATCAACATTTGATTAGATTCCATAATTAGTGAACACAATATATGGTGATTTTAAAGTGAATATTATGAGCAAGAGCACGTGAGTAGGAAAAACAAATTAGTACATTCTGTATTAATAAAACAGTCATCTCACGTTAAATCTGAAGAGTTTCAAAATCTCCCGTAGAATGCAGGAGATCCCGTATTTTACTAATTTTTCATCATCTCCCATCTTTTATTTTAATACCTTCCAGAACTTCTGTCTTTTATATACTCTAAAATATCATTTAATTACCTCGTATATTTTCACATCATTTACAAAGTAAATGTCCTTGCATGTCTGGCATTGTAAATGAGAGTTAATGCACATATTACAGAAGAAAACTATTACATAAGGATTAGTTACAATTATATAAACTTTAAATGATTTCGTTGCTGTAAAATACCCGTTAATAAGGATTAAAAAAGTATAAAATAAGGATACGATATATTTTGTAACATTTTCTAATTGAACCACATCGAAATTTTCGTATTTTCCACAAGAAAAAAGAAAATAATAGAAAGAAAATATTTTTGGCATCCAATAGATGCATAGATCAACCACACGGCGACCATGATCTATTGTCTCCAGCAACCAGAGTGTTTCGTATGTCTAGACACATGCACATCCAAATCCTATGTTGTATTCAGATTGCAATATGCTACGTTCTAAAATATAAATACAGTTTCCATATTGCCATTGATTAAATTGTTATAGTGTACAATTTCAAGACAGTTAAATTACAGAGTGTTTTTACCATTTAAATTCTCGCTTTCAATAAAAAAAATATATAGGGTACAAGTAAAAAAAAACACACACACTAATAACAAGTTAAAATATTATAGATAACAAGCAGCACACAAAACCTTCAAATGAGTGAAGGATGACAGCAGCAGGGACATCTGTATCAATTGGAATGAGAAAGAGGTATACTGGGATGCAGGGCCAAAACTAGCTTTTTTTACAAGGGGCAAACATGGATTTTGTTTGTCTGTCTGTCTGTTCTCTAACTCGCGCAAATATTCTCGGATTGCCATGTAATTCATATATGTTATTTAGATTTACCATGGAAAGTTCGGTATTGAAAATGAAGTATGTGTAGTATTTATAGTTCGTTTATAGAGGCACTCAAATGAATTCCGTTACATTATTTTCTATGGGGGGGGGGGAATTGCTTGCAGTGTAATTTAATGATGTAAGACTATTTCAAATATATTGAAATTTATATACATCACTGAGGTGCACTACAAGATGCTTAGTATAGACTATGATGAACATAGCATTCATTATTCATTTACAAGGACACATCAAAAATTCAATTAAAGTCTATGAGCAATAATTTTTGGAATTGCGTTTAAAATTGTGGTATGCTTCTTTTTAAATTTAAAGATTGATTTTTTTGCATATTACTCGATGTGTATAAATTCTATAGGTCACATGCATTGTTATACAAAATAAATAAAGTACATTTCCGTTTTTAGATAGAAATTGCTGTAGGGGGATTTTGAACCATGCGTTGAACTAAATTTTAGCATACTATATAGTATATATGCAAGGTCTATAGATCATATACAGAGCTGCACAAAATATTTCTGCCTATAAATGGTAATTGCTGAAATTAGGTTTTCAAATGTGTTATGTGTTTTCCAAATTGTTTACTTAACTATCATCTGTCACCTTATTAAACGATGAAGTTTTGTTACAATATTCTGAATGTGTTGAAAAGTGTTTCATAATCTATGCTTGACGCATGAATTTTCTTCTTTGTTATTTAAGTTAGGCACCTTATAAGAAGTCCAGGTATGTGAGAGGTTTAAATGGTGCCAAGTTCTATTAATACCAAGCTGCTTTGTAGCGGGCGTAACAATTGGATTAACACATTTCAGGAGGTTATTATTTTTTCTATTTTTCCTTTTTCAAAACCAAAACCTTTTTACTAAAACAAGCTCCAAAATCTTGTTACGAGATAGAAGGTCATTGACATGGATAACGCTAATTTTAAGAAATAATTGCAATGGGTAAGTAATTTTGCAAAGAAAGAATAGGTTTTACATTTTTACGAATACTTGAAACTAACTGTTTTATTTTCTTTAAAAACAACGATGTTCTTCAATTTCCATAATATAACAAAAATTTCTTTTAGAATGGCTTAAACCATATTTTGTTGATGTCCTACTGCACTTTTTTAAATAAAAAAATAATTCTGAAACGAAAATTATACTATTGTTACACACGTCACCCTCATACCCTGGCCTAGAAAAACATTTCTAATTATAACCATCTTGCATAAGTTACTGACCATTGTTATTTCACATTCAAGTAAATTATATTTGAATATGAATGGGCTGGAATGACCAAATTTTGAAACAAATTGCGTCTTTAAATAAACCATCCTACCAGATTGTCTTTCTGCTGATGACTCACGTGTTATAAATATAAAAGGTAACTCCATCTACTCCCAATTTTACTTCCACTCCTCAACAAGAAAAAGTTAAACATGAAACTAAAACTTCCCACATCAAGTCATTACACCGTAACTTCCTTTTACAACATATCCTGATAAAAATCAATAGAAATGAAGAAACATTTTTGATAAGAAAATAAAAAAAGGAACAAGAAGAGAAAAATCGACAGCATCTTCAGCAGAATCTTCATCATAGCCGGATCTTGGCACGCCCTCAGTCCACACTGATGGTTTTCCCTTCATTCACAGATTCTTCTGACCTCGTTATTTAATAGGCAGGCCTAGATTCACGATACATTTGTGACCTAGGCCTACCACTGCGGGGCTTAAAAGGGAGCTTTCTTCACTGATGTCCCATTTCACCCAGACTGACCTTTTTTAATAAATTCGTGCTTCAAGTGATTTTTCTTTTTGAGATGGTAGCATTCTGTAATAGATTATGCAACTTGTGGACAGATATTTATAAAACATATTAGTAGCATAGATCTTTGATTAATTTGTTAACATCAGGTTAGTAAAAGGCATGCCGTGATTGTGATTTATATAGCCGGATGTCTATGCAAATCATTTTCAACACAATTTTAACTAATGATGTCAAATGACACTTTTTAAAATTTGGTTGGATGGTTGGTTTGAGCCAAAATGGTTTTATTTTGGACACGAGAGCTAAATAGACTGAGACACGTCAGGATATCTTCCACTCTTTCAAGTGGAATACGACCCACTACGAACATTGTATAATATACAGGGTGTTATATTATTGTCGAGGTACCCTTACCTCATAATTTTTTTTATTTAAGAACACGACGAAATATATTATTACATATTCGCAAAGTACAACTGAAAGTTTTTTTAATAACACAAAGTTACTCATGCGTAAAGTTGCAAATCTAAACCTTATTAATCAAATAATAATTATAATAAAAAAATATCGAATACTAAAATTTTATAAAATTTTTAAACAATTATTAATGAATTATGAGCACAAACAGGATTTTGTTTCGGAGAACCACAAAACGCACATTACTTTCTCTTGTGTCTTGAGCAATTTCTCTTGTGTCTCGCAATTTTGATTCACGCCTCAGTCTTCTACAATGCGACGTCGCTAGGGTTGCCGTATAAATTGGCGGAGAATATTTAACTCTATTTGTCTTATTATTATTTTTATAAAAACGTTTTAAGTTGTACTTCACGAATATGTATATATTTTTCGTCATGTTCTTTAATCAAAATTTATGATATAAGGTTACTCCGACAATAACTTACGGACACTCTGTATTATGTAATTTGTAACAAATTATGCAATTTGGAGATAGATATTTATAAAATATATTAATGGCATAGCTGTTTCATTAATCTGTTAACAGCAGGTTAGAAAAAATATGCCGTAAAATGAAAAGATTGTGAGTTTATACATTATCGGGTATTTAAAGTACATCCGTATGCTTTTTAACACCATTTCAACCCAATAGTGTCAAATGACAACTGTTATAAAAAATATATATATTTTAGTTTTTTAAATTTTGTTTGCAATTTTAAAAGGGAGCTTTCTTTATTGATGACTCATATGATGATTGATCAAATTGTTTCGTTTTTTAAGAAATCCACATCTAAGGAAAAATTTCATTTTGTCATGGGCTGCAGTGTTACCAGTGGGCTACTTATTTTAATTGAGAATTCTTGATTGGCACCACTTTTTTGAAATGTTAAAATTTCCCTCATTTTTGCCTTGGTTAATACGTCTTTAAATAAGGCGAATTTTATCATTTTAAAAAAGTGGTGCCAATCAAGAAATTTGAATTAAAAAATAGTAGCCTACTGGCCACGCTGATGGGCTGGTAAAGATATGTGGAGGCCCTGAAGCTTTTAACACCTTTGCGACGGGCGTCCATTACAGAATTTTTAATCTTTTCTCACGGGTTTTTCAAAATTGAAATATTTTCTTAATTTAATTGTAGAAACGCCTTGATTAAATAAGGCAAATTTTTCAATAAAAAAATTCTGGTAGGAATAATCAAGGATTCTGAGCGTCCTTGCGGATCCTGCGTCACTTATGAGCGGTACTCTTCGCAAAGAGGTTAACACTACTTCATTCAGAATACAAGGTTCGCTCTGGCGTACCACTATCAGAAGGCTTGCGTATCATAGTTTAGCAAACCTCGATCTAGAGTATAATCTTACCTTAATTTCGGTAGCTTCTTTGGAAGTTTAACACTGAAAATTGTTAACTCATTGTAAATTAAATAATGTGTTGTAAAAAAATGTAATGATTATAGCATATCGAGATTTAAGTGTATATGGGTTATAGCTAGAGTTATTGTTACTGTACATATAAAGCCAGGCATTTCTCTGAACCGAACAGATACTTCTAGACTATATACTGTTAAAATATGAATTGATAACTCTTTTACTATTTTCTTATACTTTATTCTTAAAGTATAGTCTAATATATCATCTTGCATCAAATCTGGTAGCTTTTTTTTTTTAAACTTAAAAAATAAAATTGGAAAAATATCAAAGTTACATTCAGTGGCGTATCTAAGGGTGGAGGTCCAGATGCTCTTCATACCACAAATTTTGTAAAATTTTCTTTTCTTATATAATCGACTTATATAATAACTTTCTGCGATAATCAAGGCGAAGAAAACTTTACATTTTTACTGGTATCCAGAGCGTTTGAAGACACTTCCTGGCTACGCCACTGGTTACATTACATCAAAATTTAAGTGCACATCCACGAAGCCAGAAAATTTTCTTCAGCAAAAATATTCTTCATAACTCTCTGCTATTAATTTATGAATTTCATTTTTTATTCCTAATGTATCCCTAGTAATGTGATCCCTGCAATGTTATTAGCGCATTTTTTTCCAAACTATAATATGCGTATAAGTTCTAGTACACGATCTTTCAGATATTGGCACGCTAAGGTTATGCAGAAAATCGTTGAAAAAAAAGGAAAACAACAGTGCAGCATTGTTTCTAATTTTACTTTCATCTCTCAGATTTAAATAACTGTCTTTCTTTTTCTGCCTATTATTATCATTATTAAATAATTTTAAAAAGAGAGGGTTTTTTTTATTATTTTCTAATTTAGAGTTTTTAAACTACTCTAACGATTATTTTTTAATTAAGCTTTATATTAAAATATAATCGTCATGTTATTTCTTATTTAAATGTCAATAAAAGAAAATAAACTAAGTATTAATTCGATTACATAATCATGAAATTTTAAATGATAGCACAATCTCTGTAATTGCGGTACTTCATTTAAGTAGTACAACAACCTAAAAGCTTAAAAACCCTTGATCTAGAATATCTTCTTAAACCAAGTATTAATTTAATTACACAACCATGCATTTTAAATGTTAGCACTATCTCTGTTGATGACGGTACTTCATTTTAGTAGTACAACAATCTAAAAGTTAAGAATTTCTTGACCTAGAATATCTTCTTAAACTAAGTATTAATTTGATTACATAATCATGGAATTTTGAATGTTAGCACTATCTCTGTTAATAGCGGTACTTCATTTCAGTAGTACAACAATCTAAAAGTTTAGAAACTCTTGACCTAGAATATCTTCTTAAACTAAGTATTAATTTGATTACATAATCATGGAATTTTAAATGTTAGCACTATCTCTGTTAATAGCGGTACTTCATTTCAGTAAAACAGCAACCTAAAAGTTTAGAAACTCTTGATCTAGAACAGGGTCGGCGAACCTATGGCACGGTGCCGTAGCTGGCACGCGAAAGGATATTTTTGGCACGCCGTTGATTTAAATTCTAAATCAAAATTCAAACTCCCCAAAATTCTGTACCTCATTATTTTTCTTTTATTAATACACGAGCTTGACTGAAAATAACTTTTGTTTGTTATAATAAGTACATGTGTAGTCGTCATATCATTGAATTACTCGCTCAGAACATCTAATCTCTGACCCTCCCCCCCTCCTTTCCCCTCTTCTTCCTCGGTTTTGTACTGCCGGCGCCGATGATCGCATTGAAAGAGAGAGAAATACAGCAAATAAATTATTTTTTGCTTTATTGTTTCTGAAATTTCTGCATCATTTAATACATGTTGATCTGCATATGAGGCTTTATTTAACTGTTGCTGTAATTTGTTAATTAATTTTTAATCAGTTAAAATGACAAAAGTATTAATAAAACTAATAAAACATGCCTTTTTTTTTAGATAAGTTAAGAAAAAAAATAATAAAACATTGGTTGTTAAACAGTTATAAAATGAATTGAAAACTATAATTTCAAAAGTATTTTGTCTGCCGATAGTGAAAGAACATGAAAAAATGGAATTTGTAAACAAGTTAAAGATATTTCCAATAAATAAGTACCAAACAAAAGCTATTAGATTTTTCCTGCCTTAGAGATAACTTACTCTAATCATTTTAAATTATTCAATACATTAAAGATGCAAATATAATAGTAAATGATAATACTAATATGTTGAATATTAAATAACGAGAAATATTTTTGTCCTTTTATGTATCGGCTTCATAGAGGGGGGAGAGGGGTAATTAATCCAGCAGACGACTGGCTGCCAACTCAATTCTGCTATATATAAATCTGAGTAAATTTGGTGGCTAATCATTTTATTATTATTCTGATTTGCTTTTATTCTAGCGATGCTTTCATCAACTCTATTATACATGATCTTTTTTATTGTTAAACTAACTTCCTATAATCAACAATGGTAATCTAAGACTGATTAGATTGCACCGTTAAAGTAATATTTATTTAACATAGCCAATTTGGCTAAAAAATAGAAAGTGCAAGATATTACAGAAATTCAAACGTGGAAGACTGAAAAATATGGGATGATTAATAAAGATGTCAAGGCTCTGTGCGTTTTAAGTTTCCGGGACAGTGGTCTGCAGTAGAACAGTATTATGAAACAAATCACAAACCTCTTCCCCCCAAAAGTTATGCAGAACAAAAGGAATTCATTGCCAGTGCAATTAAAGAGAAAATAAACTGGTGACATCTGATTACATATATCAGCAAAGATTCTCAAACTAGTGTCGCAAGTTTTTCGGCTACGAATGTCATTGTTCGGAATTGTACATTTTTCTGCGATGGAAATAATTCTGCGATTTTGAAAATAAAGATAAAATAATTTAACTAGTTAAAGATACTCCTTTATCAAGAAATACAGTCAAAGATAGATTCTATAAAATGGCAGAAAATGTAAGAGAGCTGCCAAAGTCTGATATTGTCTTCTCCTTTCACCTTATTTTGTCTTGATGAAAGTACAGATGTAACTGAATCTGCTCGTTTGGCTGTTTTTGTAGGATATTTTGTTGAAAATGACATTAAGGAGGAATTATTTTCGTTATTATCATTAGCAACTACAATCAAAGATGCAAATATTTGTACAGCAGTATAAATTCACTTACTAAAAAAGAAATAATTTTTTATAAAATAGTTTGTTACAATTGAAGGAGGAATCAGTATAATGGATAAAATAAATGTTTTTTTTTTTAGTTTATTTCAAACTCACATTGGACATATTATTCTTAGATTTCACTGCATCATCATACATCAACAAGTCCTGGGTGCATAGGCTAGTTTTGTATCTCTTGGTGATATTATAGCCGTAGTCACAAAAATAGTTAATCTCATGTCGTGTCACAGGCTTTAAATAAACGAAAGTTTGACGCTTTGTTAGATCTACCTTATTTCCACAAACTATAGCTACTTTAAAGAAGAAACAAACATTTGCGACAGTGAGAATGATAACGAACTCGATGAAGAGAAACTAACAACCGAAATTCCAAGTTGCTGAGGCTGCATTACGTATCTTACGAAGTCTTAAATTTTCTTCTGAAAAAAGAAGATTTTGCTGCCTTGCTTAAGAAATTAGAAAATAAAGTTTAATCAACAAAAACCAAAGAGAAAACAGATTTCTTAGGCAGACTTTTTAGGTAATGTTTTTTATATTTCCTAATTTCTTCTTATGCATTGTAATATATTTTAAAAATAATAATTTCCCATTTAATAGCAGGTGTAAAAGAAATATTTTAAAGATATGATTCGTAAATGATTTTATTCAATGTTTCTTTTCTAATTGTCTATTTTAAAAATAAAATTACCTCAATTATAAAACCACCATCCCGCTTAAAATGTCAAAATCAACAGATCCCAAGGGCAAGTATTACCATAATTATCATAGTCATTTGGCAAGTTGTCTCGATTTGAGATTTTAATACTTTTTTACAATCAATATAATTATATCTTATTATTTCTTTATAATTATATCCACTTCTTTCTATAATTATTACTATCATTAATTAATCTTTTCTTGCGACAAGCTGTTTTGGTTTGAGTTTTCAATAGTATAGATTATATAATTTAATATGTAATGTTGATATTACCTGAAGGTTTCTTATTCATATCTTAATGTAATAATAATAATAGTAATTTTATTCATTGTTTTTATAGGTTCTTTTAGGCGGGGGAGGAGGGGGGGGGTCGTTGGCACGCCATGGTCACTTGAAAAGTTTTTTTGACAAAAATTGGCACGCGGATGTGAAAAGGTTCGCCGACCCTGATCTAGAATGTCTTCTTAAATTAAGTATTAATTTGGTTACATAATCATGGAATTTTAAATGTTAGCACAATCTCTGTTAATAGCGGTACTTCATTTCAGTAGTACAACAATCTAAAAGTTTAGAAACTCTTGACCTAGAATATCTTCTTAAACTAAGTATTAATTTGATTACATAATCATGGAATTTTAAATGTTAGCACTATCTCTGTTAATAGCGGTACTTCATTTCAGTAGTACAACAATATAAAAGTTTAGAAACTCTTGACCTAGAATATCTTCTTAAACTAAGTATTAATTTGATTACATAATCATGGAATTTTAAATGTTAGCACTATCTCTGTTAATAGCGGTACTTCATTTCAGTAGAACAACAACCTAAAAGTTTAGAAACTCTTGATCTAGAATATCTTCTTAAATTAAGTATTAATTTGGTT
This sequence comes from Maratus michaelseni, assembly GCA_963931845.1. NCBI lineage: Eukaryota > Metazoa > Arthropoda > Arachnida > Araneae > Salticidae > Maratus > Maratus michaelseni. The sequence goes on along the minus strand of OZ007587.1, from coordinate 302,215,070 downwards.
ACATAATCATGCAATTTTAAATGTTAGCACTATCTCTGTTGATGACGGTACTTCATTTTAATAGTACAACCTAAAATTTTAAAAACTCTTGATCGAGAATATCTTCTTAAACTAAGTATTAATTTGATTACATCATCATGCAATTTTAAATGTTAGCACTATCTCTGTCCATGGCTTGTACTTCATTTTAGTAGTAAAGAACCTAAAAGTTTAAGAACCCTTGATCTAGAATATCTTCTTACACTAAGTATTAATTTGATTACATAATCATGCAATTTTAAATGTTAGCTCTATCTCTGTTGATGGCGGTACTTCATTTTAATAGTATAACAACCTAAAAGTTTAGAAACTCTTGATCTAGAATAACTTCTTACCTCAATTTTGGTAGTTTCATTGAAAATTTAACACTAAAAACTGTGATTTCATTTAAAAATTTAACACTAAAAACTGTAATTTCATTCAAAAATTTAAAAACAAAATTAAAAAGAATTTTAGGGGTATATACCATACCAAGATTTAAAAGTACATACACGAAGCGTGTAAATTTATTTTCACAAAACAAATGCTTCAAAACTCTGTTAACTTATGAATTGCCATCTTTATTCTCAAAGTATCAAGGACAATGATCTGCAGTATCCTCTTACCTCAATTTCGGTAGCTCAAATTCGATGTTAACCAACTTAGTCCGGCATTGTTCAAACCGCTTTGGACCGAGCCAAACTGGTTGTAACAGATGACAGTTATTCAGTTTATAATTGTTTGATCTCAAATCCTACATGAATTCTTGTTATACCTTTTAATGATTTTCCTTCCTGATATAATCAAAGGAAGTTACAAATAGGGATAAAGTGTACATGGTATGATCATTAAGCATGAAACAGTCTGCACTGCTTCATAAAAAAGAAATAAAAACCCGTATTTCAAAGAGGCAGAAAATAAAGTGACATGACATTAAAAGATTCATTTGGAACAGTTCAATAAATAAATAAATAAAATACAAGTAAAAAGAAAAAAAAGAGAGATTTGTTAGCAGATTTAATTTACGCGTCAAGGTAGTTACGATTAATAGATTCAGTAGAGGATCTTTAGAGCGCAATTCTATATAATGCAATTCTCTATATAACGCACAACTTTTCAGATGTAAACAATGAATTTTGCTGTTAAGAAGCACCTGCATTCCCACATCATAAAAAATTGTTACTCTCTAAAGGACTAAATTTTATACATTAGTTCAACTTTATCTCTTTAATTCAGAGATTTTTATTGAAAATATTGTTTTTATTACAATAAAATAATTTGAAAATGGGTAATATAATGAATGATTTGGTCCAGACATATTTGGACCATTTTTATAAAGTAAATTTAACAATGTGTGGAATGATCTATATTACACAAAAATTTATAATCTGCACAACTCCTGGTCCTAAAGAATGCAATATAAAGATCTCCTGTATATTGATATGTTTCAGACATATTTGGCCCTGTGTACAAGCTAAGTTTAATGATGTATGGAAATGTGATCTATATAACGTAAAATTCTATATAGCGCACAACCTCACGTCTTTAGGTTTGTGTTATCAAGAACTTTTACTGTATATATATATATATATATATTTCATTTTAAGTTATCTTCATGCTGATTACCCGTACTTAAATCATTATTTTCGTACTTATCTTCATATAACCTTTCTTATTTATGTGTTTACCTATAAACATCTCAACCATATTTCATACATATTTACATCCATAATTATCTTACGTAATCTATGATTTAACTAAAACTCAATAAACATATTGGGTTAGTGTAAAAGTTTCTAGTATCTAATTTTCATTTAAGAAAAATAGCATACATAAATGAATCAACAATAGATTCTCTCCCCACAATACAACAATGGTTTCTGTTCGTGATAGGGGCGCTTTTTAACACGTTCCAACATAGTTGAAAAGTACTTATGAATTCGGTTTGTCTAGCCATGCTCTAACTCGTGAAAATGTTCTCGGATTGCTATGAAATTGATATATGTTATTGAGGGTTAACATGGCATGTGTATCGTTTGCAAGGGCACTCAAAAGAATTTGATGGTACATGGGAAAAAATAGTTTGAAATGTATTTTAATAATATTACAATATTTCAAAGATATTTAAATTGATGTACATCACTTGGTTGCAGTACAAGATGCTTACTATAAAATAAGGCGTAGATAGCATTTCTCTTTCCTTTACAGGGAAGCTCAAAAGAATTCCGTTACAGTACTTCTCTACATGAGCAATAATTGCTGGAAGTGAGTTTTCAAATGTGGTATGAGTTTTTAAATTTAACTAATTTTTTGCATATTACTTTAAAATTTGTTTCCAATATTATATTTATTTGTTTCCATATTTAAAATTTGTTTCCAATTTCTCTCTCTGGAGAAAAATTGAAAACAAATTTTAAAGTTATGCAGGGCTGCAAAAATGAATTGGAGTACATTTCCGCTTATTGACGGAAACTGCTGAAGGGAAATTTTCGACTATTTTATGCATTTCCCAACTGAACTAGATTTTTGCATACTATGTAATATACACGGTGTCCCAAAACCCCTTGACACATTTTAAAATTCAATAACAAATTAAGCAATTGGCGTACGAGAGTGCGGTTTGGATAAAAATACTTCTTATAATCGAAAATTTTCTTTAAAAAATTTAAAAAAAAATTTCCAAAAATTTTTTATAGATGGCGTTATTTCTGGAAAGCTACCGAAGAGGTAGAATGCCTCTATACATAACAGTGGTGAGAGACTCACAGTGCGTATGCACAGTTTTTACCCAAACTATGTCAATCCACATTCCAGAACTTAACAATACTCGTCTTCATGAGTTTCATTAGACGAGTGAGATAAGTCAACAAACATTAGTTTGACGATATTATAAAGCTTGGCAAGTTGCTTGGCTATTCGTTTTTTTTCCAAAATCGTATCGACCAATCCAATTCTTTTTTGTCCGTATGTCGCTATTATCTTACAGGGGTATCCTATAAATCTTAGCGAGTTTCCGACTATCGCCAAACTAATGTTTGTTGACTTGTCTCACTCGTCTAATCGAATTCATGAATGCGAGTATTTTTAAGTTCTGGAATGTAGGTTGCCATAGTTTGGATACGCTCTGTACGTCTTTTGCCACTGTTATCTATAAAGGCATTCTAATTATTTGATAGCTTTGCAGATGTAACGCCATCTATAAGAAATTTTTGGAAGTAATTTTTTTATATATTTTTTTTAATTTTCGATTATATGAAGAATTTTCGCCCAAATTTTGGCCCAAATCGTATGCCAATTGCTTAATTTTGTATTAAATTTTAAAATGTGTCAAGCATTTCGGGGACACCCTGTATATACAAATCCATAGATCAAATTTTGGCTGCACAAAAGAATTCGGATATTTTTTAAGACTATAGATGATAATAGCTGAAATTGTGTTTTCAAATGTGTTATGCGTTTCCCAAATTGTTTACGTAGACATCATCTTTCACCTTATGAAACGGTGAGGTTTTGTTACGGTGAATGTGTTCTGAATGTGTTGGAAAGTGTTTCATAATCTATGCTTGATGCATGATTTTGCTTTCTCGTTTCATAGATGATAAGTGTTTTAATTTTTTTAAATCTTTTCTGACGACTGACAGCAGTAAACAACTCTTTATTAAAAAAGACGTTAAAAACAGGAACAGACATACAGAAATGTGATCCATTGCAAAAGCATTCATGGAAGCCCCGTCCCTACTTAGCATTATACGAAGCTGGAGGAAAGGAGAATGATCACCTTCCAGATACATGTGCATATCAGTCATCATTTGAGGTGCGTTCGTAATGATATGAATACGTAGCACCTACAGTTGTAGTCTGGTCCGTCCGTCTGTCCGCATATAACAGCCCAAAAACACACCCAACCGAATAGTTTGTACTTTAATATATATAATCGTTGCAGAATTTTGTCGAGTCATTTCAAATTTTATGAAAATTGAATCAAAACTTAAAAATATATTAATCAAAATATTCAGCAAATAATGTGAATTTTTAAAAAATCGGCACTTCCTTGTTGTAGCAGCTTTAGAGGATTAATCGTCAAGCGACCGAGATGTATCGCCAAGTTATCTGACATGTATGATGTTATAGTCATATATGACGTATATGGTATTTTATAACCTCCATGACCAAGTTAGTCACATTATTTATTCTATTAAATCCTATCATACGTAATTAATTCAATGATATCCTATGATAGGTAATGATTCTAGGTTGCCATGGTGATTACGTCCCATTTAAGATGGAGTCATATTATTTCGTATTATTGAGTTTAAAAACCGAATTTGTGTACTAAAATTGTTTAATTATAACAATCCTATAATTTACTGACAGTTTTTTGGATAGATGTTTCCGGAGAAATAGATATTAAATGGAAAAAGAGTCTAAACATGGATTTCAAGTTCTGAAATTTTTGAAGCTAGTCTTAAGTTTCCCATTGGAATTTTCAGTAAATGTCACCAAAAAAAAATAAAATGTTGCCAACTTAAAATGTACTTATTTTATTACGGAAATTAATCATATCATAACAGACGATATCATTCATTTCACTGAAACTAGTTATTGTACGACCGCACGTCTTTGTCACGTTTAACATACAGTTTCCGACTTGTTGCTGTTGTTATTTTCAAATATAGTTTTGTCAAATGAAATGGTGTAGAGAGAAATATTAAAAAATATGCCACAAGCGTCATAAGTGTTTGTTATGCCACTGCCTTTACTCCCCGTGTAGTCAGCTTAAAGGATAGTCTACATTATTTATCTATTTTTCTCTTATTCTAAAAGTTTCGCATATCTAAATGTTCAATAACTATAGAGATAAATCTAAATCCTTGTGACTTATGTTTGAAATGAGAAGAAAATCGGCGCCTATTTAATCCTCATTTCTAAATCTGACGAAAAACAACCTATAAACGAAATTATGAACCAGATATATGAAATATATTTCTTTAAAATGTACAGGAATGAATGAGGATAATAATGAAACGGCTCTCATAAATGCAAAATCCTATAAAGGCCAAATGTATAAACGGTGTATCTATTGTAGTAAATTTCGAACTTCCACATTAAGCTCTACTAACTGAAGACGCAAGTAAAAAAAAAAAAAAAATATTATAAACCATACAAGATGTTATTAAGCTGTAATATATAATAACTACGTTCTTTTTTTCTCGCTTTCTTACATGTGTTTCATACAAAAAATCTGTATGAAGTCTAAAAATCACATAGAATCTTAACAGATGAAGATAGCAAAATAACTGATAAGAATCGTAAAAAATGTCTAAAAATCCGACCTTCTTGTTAAAGAACTGTTCAACTGAAACAGGTCCAAGGCTAACATGCAACAGCGTTGGTAGATTTTAGCCCGGTCAAAAAAAGTCGGATAGCTTTTTTTGATTTTAACAAATTAAATAAAGCTGGCTTTTATTTAAAATAAAGGTGGTTTACAGTTAATTCACATTAAATTTGTATTATTTTATTCTTAATACACTCATAAATGTTTTCTACTAAAAAAAAATATAAACTTCTATTAAATATTATCAAATAGAAAAGTCTTTATAACTGCTAGAATACAAATATAAAGGTAAAAATATTTCTATTAAATATTATCAAATAGATTAGTCTTTATAACTGCTAGAATACAAAGATAAATGTAATATGTTTAAAAGAAAAACTATATACAAATTGAGGAAAATGAATTAAATTAAGACTACAAGATGGTGTTTTGAAACTCTTTTAACTATCTCCACATATTCTATAAATTTTAAAAAGATTTTATTTAGTTAAACACGACAAATCACCAGATATAAAAAAAGAAACATTATTCTTACAATACAGTTATTTACTTTCAAAATTGATTACAACTAAATAATTCATATGTATTTAATAAATGAATTTATCCGATACAATACTCGAGAACACATCCATATTTATTTAGTAATCAGTGGGTTCTGATGATTTATAAAAATGATATATTTTTAGTTTTTCTGCCACCAAGTGATTTCGCAACTTATTCCAAATAAGTCCATAAGAAGAGATTAAATCATAGAAAGTTCAATATTGAAAGAGGAATTAGGAAAGAGATAATATTTGAGGAGATTTTAGTGCATGTAAATGGAGAAAAGAGAGAAAAATAATTAAATAAAAATGTTTTCAAAAGAAAACTTGTAAAAATAAACTATGTAAATACTTGTTGTTAAAATGTTTAATTATTTAAAGCAGTAAAAGTTAAAAGTGTTAAAGGCCAGTATAAACAAAAAAAATGGCATTAAAATTGCACGAATGTAAAATTTGCACTGTTACAAATATGAAGCAAACTGTAAAGTCATTCTACCAATTTATAGAAAACGGTTACAACCACAATTTATTTCTATTTTGACCAATGAGAATGCTTCATAATATAATCAAAGTAACCGTTATCTATAAAAACGGTTGAATGACTGGCCAGTTTGTTTCAGATTTTCAACAGTGTAGCTGACATATTTTCAATTCTAACTACAAATCACTAAAAGGTCCATGTATACGTTATTCTAATATTAATGTATTCATTATTGAGAAATTCGGTTATTTATTAAATTCTAACTCAATAAAATGTCTTTGAAATTTGTTAAAAAGCACTTTTAAATGTACAGTTTATAATTAAAATGCTTCACTGTATAAAAGCCAATTTTTACCCAAAAAGCCAGTTTTGGACAAACAAAATCCAGTTAAAACCAACAAAAGCCACTGGCGTAGTTTTTTAAATTTTTAACCATCTTTTTCGCAACCCTAACATTCAGTCTCGTTGGAAATGTAACACTTAGTTTAGTTTTGAATTTTATTTTTTACATCTTGGTAATGACATAAACATCATCCACCTGGACGACCAGTCAACAAGGGTTTATGTGCAAGTTGAAACTCCAATGATCAAGAAGAACTGTAAAATCTTCACAATTTTACCATTTGCATATCTCCTGGCAAAATAACCCCCCTTCTTCTCAACTAAATTGAAAAGTTTCAAATAAATTCGTCAATCCTGTTCTTAAAATGTTGAAATGATTAAATAAATGACACCAAGATTTAAGAACAAGTGTATTTGAAAATATGTAAAAGCTTTTCTTCACGTACATTTTAAAAGCAAAATTTTACTCCAAAATTCTGGAACCATTGGGACATTTAAAAATTAAAATTAAGTGGTATATATAAAATAACACCGTCCTTCAAGGGGTTAACAATTGAAATAGTAAATTTTAATTATCTATTTCTGGCTCAGTTAACTCACAAAGCAAATAATTTCAAAAATATCTTATAAATTATAATAACTTTATTTATTTAACTTTTCCTTCTTTTGTTGACGTATTCTTACTTGCATATCTGCCGATATCCCATTATTTTTTAAATCAAAAAATCATACTTTTAACCAAAAATTGCATTTATTGAATGAAATTAAGTAGATTTAAATTGATTACCATATAGAAGCAAGACACATTTAATTAAATAGATTTTATGGTTCAAAATATGTTTTCTTGATTTAAAAGTGCTGGAGATTGGCAAGTGTGTACTTGCATTACATACAAAAAGCTGTATGATGTTGCAAAAGCACACGGAATCGTATCGTTTGAAGATAGTAACATAACTGATAAGAATCGTAAAATGTGTCTTAAAAGACGTCCTTGATCTTAAAGAACTGTCCAACTGAAACAGATGCAAGATCAACAAGTCTCATTGCAAACAGAGTACTTTGTTTAATTTTGTCATTTTTTTACGATATGCTGCTAATGATATGCTAATAAAGTCCTTGAAACTTTCTCCGCTCTGGCAGACTAAAATGGTAATTATTTATATTGTCTCATCTACTAAAACTATTTGTACTGGAGGAATCTTTTATATACATTAGCTCTTTGGCATTGTTTGGGGATACTTACAAAGGTAATTTAAATAGCTCTCAAGGACATCTGAAAGTTACAGCTAAGGTGGTGCAATTTCTAAGAAATATTTTCCTTAAAAGAAACCTTTTTTTAACCAAAAAGGAAATATTATTTACACTTTTTATAACTTTTTTAATTTATGAATGGGCCAGAAGGTTTTTAAAGTTCACAAAGTCCTCTTAAAGTCGGGTCTCATCAAAACCATAGCAGAGTAGTGCTTTTGTGGCCACTCTTGGAGTTCTAGTTGATTGACAGGTAGTATTCAATGATATTCATTTTTGTAGTAGATGACCATATTAAAAACACAATCGCTCTTTTTAAAACAACAGTTAAAATTACACTGTCATTAACACCAACATGCACTGCTGAAAGAAATAATAAGGGATTGCTTTCGTCTAATTTTTGAAAAAGGATAAGTTTTTTAATTTAAATTAATTTGTTGATTTAGAATGGTCTCTTTAATTTTAATATAAATCTACGTAAATTTTAATATAAATCTACTAAAAAAGTGGTTTTTTTTTTATTGAAAAAGTTAGGGTATCACGAGAAAGGATTGCCAATACTATAAAGAAGTTTAGTCGAATTATAACGGATATTGTGTTATTACTCTCCTGACTTATTTGATAAAAAACTCTATAAAAAAATACGTTAAATAGGCTTTTTTACATTAAAGACACGTGACTTTTTTATGTTATTTATTTGTTTATTTAAAAATAATATCAAAACTTTTACTTCTTTTTGCATTTATTTATGCATGTTTTTAAAAAATAAAAATAAAATCTGTTAGATTGTAAAATAATAATAATAATAATAACAAAAGTTTTAATAGTCTGAGACAAAAATAATAATCTTTTAAAACTAGTTTTGCACGATTTTGAAGTACAAGTTCCATATTTTTGAGTCGTCATTTCTTCTTTAGACTACTTATAACATTGTTTCTCGATTATGTCCGAAAAAACAATAACAAAAATGTTGTAACATATTAAATATATATATATAATAAAAAATTCAAAATACATAAAGATTTATCACATTTTTTGTTATAACGTTAAAAATTGTGTTTTAAAGGTATAGCTTGTAGAGAATTGAATTGCCTTTATTTAAAAACACAGAAACATGTAAATCTGTTAACTTATTCAAACGTTATCATGGCCAAACCACTGAAAAACGGTGTTTCGGAATACTTGAGTTTGAAGTTTTGCTTTCTGCTCGGCTCAACGTTTACGATTCGTACGAACGTAATTTTAGGACTAAAATTCATAGAGATACAACTAAATGTAAATATACTGGATTATTTTTAACACAATTATTTCAAATTGGTAAAGTAATCATACAAGTTGTAAATTTCCAACTGGACGAAAAATGTCCGGGCCAGGATTCGAACCTGGGATCGCTTGGCTGAAGCCGCCACGCTCTACCACTGAGCTATCCCGGTCGAATCTGTAGGGTATAATTCATCCAGTTAATCTTATTGATCAAAGCATCTGGTCTGATATTTTAATCAGCTCAACAGAAAAGATCGCATGTAATGGAACTCCAGTAAACGCTGGATACGTGAATACACTGGATTATTTTTAACACAATTATTTCAAATTAATGAAATAATTATTTGAAATAATTGTGTTAAAAATAATCCAGTGTATTCACGTATCCAGCGTTTACTGGAGTTCCATTAGCTGCGATCTTTTCTGTTGAGCTGATTAAAATATCAGACCAGATGCTTTGATCAATAAGGTTAACTGGATGAATTATACCCTCCAGATTCGACCGGGATAGCTCAGTGGTAGAGCGTGGCGGCTTCAGCCAAGCGATCCCAGGTTCGAATCCTGGCCCGGACATTTTTCGTCCAGTTGGAAATTTACAACTTGTATAAATGTAAATATATTGCTTGAAGGTGCGTAAAAACATACATAAAATATTTAAAAGCACATTAAAGTCCTTTTAAAAAATTTAAAACGTTTTCAACCGAACTACTCGGTCATCATCAGTGAAAAACTATTTGTTGAGTTGATTTGTTGAATTTTAGTTATTAAACAAGGTGAATTTGCACTGAAATTTTAAATTTTTATTGTAATTTTAGGAATTTTCCTATCGGACTAACTGTACGGCATTTTTAACGGTTCAATCATTATAAATAAATAAATAAATAATAATAATAATAATGATAATAATAAATTACATTTTTTTTATCATTTCAAACTTTCCTCGTCCCCTTAAATACTTACTCCTTTGTTGGAAGTCATTTAATAAAAAAGGACAATTTGTGGAAAATTTCTTAGCACCCAGCTACTTTCAGAAAGCAACTGTGAGATTGAGCTAACTATACCGCTGATATATTTCGGAATTTTCACGATAATCGACTGGCCTTCTCACAAGAGTTGTCCTATATAGTTGACTACTAAATTATGGAAAAAAAAAAGAGTTTTTATTATCGTTCACGCATGCGCAGTTAAAAATTATTTCATACAAACGCTCATATTAAATCAAATATTTAATATATTTATATTCTAATTTCAGCATATTGTTTCTATTGTACTTTGTCAATTTTTTTGAAAGTGGAATTAAATTTTGTTGAAAACCCTGCATGCTCTAAACAAAAAACATGCGCTTAAAAAAATAAAATAAATAAAATAAATTAAGAAACCTTTATATCTTTATAAACATATGAGCTATCAGTGGTTGCTCGTCAGAGGGTTCATAATCACTTTATTACTACCAGAAATTTCTTTATATTAAATTTGACCTTATTAATTCCCGGAATGTTTTATGATTAAAACAAGGAAAAAATTACTTTATTAAAATACTGGTAGTAAAGTGACTGTGAACCCCCTGAAGAGCCTCTATACTGCGTACTATTCTTACACAAATAAAGACAAATTTTATACAGGATCCATAGAGCCATGTGCTACAAGTTACAGACCATTTGGAGTATTTTATTTAACACGGTGACACAAATCTTAATTTTCTTTATTAAATTTATTGTTTGTCCACCAATTGCTCTCATGACCAAAACTTCACTGAGAAATACGATGCCATACATATTCTTTATATTCCTGAAATTCCAGAAGAATCCGTCCAGTATTTCTGTAGATATTCGACAAAACGTCTAAAATCGGAAGTGTACAGTGAATTTTGGCTAAATAGTGTAAGTCCGAATGCAAATTTTTACTTACATTTGTTACAAATGCTCAATATTCCTCTTACGACGCATCTATATGATTAGTGAAAAAATAAAAGTTATTATAGAAAATAAATAATTATTGAGACAAAAAAATCTTATCCAGGCCTAAAGAAAGAAATAAAGCACGTAATTTATAATTCCGTAATTTATAATTATTAATTTACAGCCAATTAGAGATTATACTAAATATGACTTGGAGTTTTCAAATTTATTAGTGATGCAATGTTATTATTAAATATAAAAAATTTTATTTGATGTAAACTACGTAATAATTCTTAACATTTGTTTAGTATGCAAATTTTCACAGGCCAATTTTAACAAACATTAGAAATAAAGCTGAAGGCTTTCAGTTTCTGACACATTAATTAAAAATTTAGTAGCATATCCTCCAATTTTATTTAAGATAAAATGTTTATTTAATCGTTATACTGGAAAAAAAATTATCGGTTCAGTTCAAGATACTTGAAAATTACGAAAGATTTATTTAACACAATTGTTTTGTACACAATATAAATATTAAACATGCTCGTAAATCATTCTTCGTAATAGTTAATTTATCGATGGAAAAAAATATTTAGTTTAAAACACTAGTTATGTAAATAAATTAAAAAATATATACATATGTACTGTTAATCTTCCAATTTCGAGCATACGGTAAACGCGAATTTATGTAGTTTTCATTATTAATAATTTTCATTTAATAATTAATATTTCATGTCTACTCTGCTTTATTCATTTTTTAATAGAACTGTTTTGAACAAAAAGAAAAATTACAAGATTTTCAATAATCCAAAAGATAATGTTATCTTTTATCAAATCCGCAGTTTTCAAAAGCATTTTTAAAAATCATCGCCATCTTTAAGCGAAACAAAATTCATAATTAGGACAGTCGCAATTCAAAGTAACAAAAATAATAAAACCAAAGAGAGCAACCTCTAACATATACAAACGAAATAGGGAATAAAATATAGCAACTGTTTGTTTAGAGTCAGTTTGCGTCAAACTGAAAGTGTCTCATATTTAGAAGTTTATTATTTCATTCCCCTGACTTTTTTTTTAATTGAAATGTATGTATGTTTAACTCCAAATACATGTAAATAAATGTACTAAGTCATTTTAATGCTCTTACAGTAAAAAATTTACATTTTATGTACAAAAAGTGCGCATTACTTGCTGAGAGTCATGTCAATTTTGGACGAAAAAATAAAGTTAGTAGATCTGAAATGTCATTGGTTTATAAAACAAAGTACACGTGTTATCACTTCTTTTTATATTCTTGCGCCGTTTTTTTAAGGCGAAGCAACAGAAAAAGAAAAAAATCATCAAAATTTAATAATGTAGATTTGTATAAACTATGGCTGGTGTTTTTAAAAAGGGGGAAAGAATCGGCTGGGAAATTTTTAAAGTAGCCAGTAAGTTTTGTCGGGTTCTAAAACATATGTAAAGTTTCGTGCATATCTGTTAAAAATTGTAGATTTGTATAAGGGACAATCAATCACACACACTTTAACTTTTATATATATACAAATTAAGGAGATAATTACTACTAGTAACTACCAGAATCTAGTTTTTAATTAAATAATGCATTTCCTACCATATTTGTATCTACTAGCATCGCGAATTCCTTCAAAGTCATCGGCCAAGTTATCGTGGGAGAACTATAATTCACTTTTTTTTTTTTTTTTTTTTTTTTTTTTTTTTTAATTGATTGCCAAAATTTCCTAGTTTTTATGAAAATTACCAAACTTTCTGCCACAGGCAACGTTTGCGCAAAGAGTTAGGGCAGCGAGTAAAACCTGTAAAACTCCATTTCCAGCTATAGAAGCATTCATGCTGAGAAAATAACTTTTAATATTTCGCAACAATGCTTTCATCGCTCTCTCTCTTGAAGAATAAAATATTAAAAGAAATCGTTGTACAATTTTACACCCACAATCATTATCACACCAAAAAAAAAAGATGTTTTAATTGCTTTATGTCTACTTAAAAAACAAATTTACACGTCATGAATATTATACTTTGAATTGTACTACAAGTTTTAACAAACCATACTACGCCCATAATATACACATATTTTAATAGGATCATTATAAAAATATTTGTTTTAATTTTCACAGTTTTCAGTACTGCATCAAAATACTCGAATATATTGTTAATTATGCCCACTTTTTTAAAACTAAGTTTCAGTAAAACTACATATTTTACACACACAAAATTTAATCCATTTGTTAATTTAATTTTCTGACACACCACGAAAAGAAAATTGAATGGTATAAAATGTTACTCATAGAAATACATCAGTTTTTATAACAGGCGAACTATTTATTAAAAAATAAGATCTTTCAGAAGCTGACACAATAATTTGAGAGATTTAAGTTGTCTATCAAAATGGTTTTTGAAAACATTATAGTTGCATGGGAAATTTTATCAATCATAATAAAGCACATTAAAATACTACTTGATACTAACATTATCTGTCAAAATATTTTTGAAAGATAAAATCTAAACTACTTTCTTTTTCTATTATTATTGATCATGGTTTTATTATAATGTTTATACATAAATTAAGTTGCCGTAAAAAGTCAATCTACCCTCTTGACTTATTATTCAACCTAGTTTCAGATTTCTCTTACCTCCCAACTTCATCGTTGACAAAGAGTCAAGGCTATCCGAAAAGGCCTTGATAAGTTACCTAATTTTTACATAAGAATTACATTCTATCGTTTATCATTAAGCGCGCGTGTGATAATGTTACTATTTCGCAATAAACACATCATCTGAGTTTTGCAAGTTACTCCTATTTCGCTCGTTCTCCCTTTAGTTTTAATTTTAATGTTTTCGAATTTCAATGGATACAGAGCCCGAATTCTTACATAAAACAGTACAACATAAAACACAGAAATTTACAATAAACTAATTAAATTTCTGTTATTTGCACATCAATCATTCAAATTTTAAATATTTTGAAATATTTGCATTGCTTAGTAGTATGTATAATTTATTACGTGCTAGCAGACCTGCCCGGCAAAAATAACCTTACAGTTTTTCCAAATTACGGTATATTCTGCCGCATAACACACATCCAGTGTATAAAACTTTCATATTTCATTTTAGGTAGCTTTCATTACAAAAAGCTACCTATTGCAGCCATTCGGAGGAAAGCAATTCCAAAAAATGTTGATATATTTTCACCGATCATGACCCCCAGACCTCCAAACCACTTTCCGTTCAAATGTTGATATATATGTATAGATATATATATGACGTATGTCATGCTGTAACTCTCTTATTTATAAACCGATTCGGATGTGACTGAGTATGTGTATAGGATATACCAAGGTCTCAACTGAGTTCTTTGGCCTGCTTCATCCGCCATCTTGATTCAAAATGGAGACCAATTAAAAATTTTTAATTTTTAAAAATTCAAAAAGATGTACAAAAAATTATAAATTGAAGAAATTCTTTCTGTTAAGTATTAGAATGTGATACAAGAATTCTGGAACATATTTTGTTTTAGCTTTATCTTAAACAAGTGGGTAAGTGTGATCGAAGATCGCACAAAGGGTTTCGTTTAATATTCCTTTCAAAACACTTTATCCTTTCTTTAATAAATTCAAATAAATATAATTTAGCAACAACAACAAAAGAAAAAGTCATGTTTTTTATAAAGTAAAAATTTACCGGTCTATTTTTCCGTTTTTCTGAAAATCTAAACCAGCCAGATAGCGGGCGAAACCCACTATTATATTCTGTCATAATAATATCCGTCATACGGACTAAATGCTATATTTAAAAAATATATAATTTCAAAATTAAACATGTTGGACGCCTTCAAAATGTTAAAATATGCGAATATTTCCATAATCGGGTTTTTATCATGATTCAATACATTCCTCAAACTCATATATTTATTATTCTCTATTATTCATATTGATACTCGCTTTGTATTATTCTCAAACATCTGAAAAATTCGTTAAACTTCCAATAGGGCGTCAGATTTTCTTTTTAATTCTCTAATGACGTGATATTAATCTGCTTTGTGTACATCCACATACTCATACTCCTCGTATTATTGATAAATCTTTCCGTTTTATGTTTTATTTACCACTATGACGTCAATCAGTTTTATTTCATATTAATCTTTTTTTTCAATTGGTGAAACTTTTTATTTCATTTTTCACGTGGAAATCGTCTGATAGAAAAATAATTATTGTAGAAAGAATTTCATCGTGGATTTTAAATTGTTGGCATCTGCTATAACGAAAAATGTTTAAATTTAATAGAAAAAGGCTATTAGAATTTTTGTTTTTTATCTCTATTTATTAAACTAATACGAATTTTTCAAATTTTAATATTTTCAGCTCTTCACAACTGATATTCTGATTTATACACGAAGTTTCAACTCTGTAAGTTACATAGTTTTCGAGAATGGCTCTGTGACAGACAGACAACGAAGCGGGAGCAATAGGGTTTCGTGAGATGAACGAAACCCTATAAAAATGACTGAGATATGGCAGTTTGAAATTCTAGGGTGACTGAGATTTTGAAACAATCTGATATTTGTTATGCTGTAACTCTCGTAGTTATGAACCGATATGAATGTTACTGATTATGTGTACAGAACATACCAAGGTCTCGACCAAGTTCGTTGGCCAGCTACATGTGCCATCTTGTTTCAAAATGGGGTCAAGTTTAAAAATTTTAATTTTTTTAAAAATTCAAAATACCGTATAAAAAATTATAGATTGAAAAAATTGTTTCGATTAAGTGTTAAATCGTGATGCAAGGATTCCGGAACATTTTTTGTTTTGGGTTTATCTTAAAAATTGGCTGAGATATGGCAGTTTGAAATTCTAGGGTGGCTGACATTTTGAAACAATCTGATTTTTGTTATGCTGTAACTCTCATACTGAAATTCACATTCAAATTAAGTAATAACAAAAACCGGAATTGAATCTTCTATGATCTGATTCCAAGCATTTTAGCTTGGGGTGTGTAAGTAAAATGAGTTGAATTTTTAAAAACATGACTATGAAAGCTACCTTTTCCTCCGGGTACAGGCCGGAAGGACTTTTTCTATTTTTATGTATATTTGTCGTATACCGCGAACCTCCTTCTTTGCAGAGAAACCTTCACGAGATACTTAGCAAAAATAAAGATTATTATAACTGTTACTTTTCATATAATCTGATAGCAAAAATTAATCTTTGTGTTAAAAAAAAAAAAAAAAAAAAAAAAAAAAGGTTCATTAAATTAGAAATTTTAGTTCATATGATCATCTTTTTGTTTTTAAATTTAAAATTTTTAATCTTCAATTTTTATAACCGGCTTGTAAATTTCGATCAATTTTCTTGTATCAAAAGTGCGCGTTATATGCCGGAATATACGGTACTTTAAATATAGAGTGCATCGGTGAAATCGACAACATAACTTTAAAAAAAAATAAACTATTAAAAATATCTTTGCAAAAAGAAAAAAAAACAGAAGAAAGAAAACCTGAAAGTTTCGAGTGAAGTTTCGGCCACATGACATAATCACTTATCTCTCACTTACGTCTCCATATGCAGCATATGATTGCACAAACTTCTCCTAACAATCTTTCTCATAATACATTTTTTAGCAATAAAAGACATCTATTCCTCTATCGAAACTTCATTTGGTCATTTGAAATTTATCTTTTCTTAAAGTTTTTAAAATTCTTAAAAATTCAAATTATTACTTTTTTTCTTTTCTTTTTAATCGATTCTCGAAAGTCTGTTCCATACAAGAGGGGTATAAAATATTAAATTTGATGGATTACAGGGGTCGGCAACCTATGACCCGCGGGTCACAGAGTGAGCCATTTCATAATTTCAAGTGACCCACTTAAGTTCTGAAAAAAAGTATAAAAAAATAAAATTATATTGAAGAAATATTTCGAGTTTATTTTGGAACTTTAGAAAGGTTTAATTTTCATTCAAAACTATTAAATAACATAACAGATATTTGCACTTATTTGTTATAATGCATATATGTTTGCATCAGGGGAGCCATTGCACAGAAAGTAAAGTTCATTCAGTTATGTTTTCTTTTAAAATAATTACAATTTTATATTTTGTGTTTAAAGTTTAAAAAGACGCATGATGATTATTTTCTCAATAAAATTAATCTTATTATTCCCCTAAAAAAATACCGTTTTAAAATGAAAATACCACTGACCCGAAACGTCTTCTTAAGACACATATTTTGGTTGATTGTGACCCGCAGCCAAAAAAGGTTGCCGACCCCTGGAAGATATCAAATAGATATTGGTTGATTAAAAAGAAGAAAAAGAAAAAAGAAAAAGAAAATAGAAAGAAAAAGAAATAAATTTCTCATTTTTGGTATCATTGAGACTTTTCTTTAAAAAATTTCTGTACGAGTTACGAATAAACACTATTAGAAATAAGAGAAAACGTATTATAGTAAAAGTATTGAAATGCATTGCTGTTATGAGTGGATTTAAAATCATCGGCGAAATTGGAAAATTTGGGAAACCAGCGATTCGTTCCGTTCAATATAAAATAACAAAAATCTGATAAAAAACTACAAAATCTAAGCCTTATTTGCATTTCGACCTGTTTTCGTCTATCCAGAATCAAATTTGTAGACCTTTACGTGCGAGAAGATTTCACTAACAAAGGTTTTTTTTTTTTATTATAAATGGCTTGTTATATTAAGCCTTTCTTAGTATTTATGCAGTTGAATTATTTTCTTTCAACTGAAACTATACTTATAACTAATGGTTAAAAAATAGACTCACAGATTTAGGAAATTCGTTTACTAAAACAAAAAGTTTTCTTTTGCAATGCATGTTTTTTAAAGCGTATTAAATTTGTTTTTTCGTAACGTTAATATTAAATTACAACTACATAGCCTGGATTTATCAAAGACTACGTGAGACGCCATTCCTGCGTCATATACAGCATGATGATGCCAGCATCCATGTTTGGCGGCTTCGTGGAAAACGCACATTGCCAGCTTGCATTCGAATCTTCATACTGTCATATCACCTGGAGTGACGGTATGAAGTGCCATTGGATACACGTCTCGGTAACCTCTTGTTCACATTGCCGGCAATTTCAACAGCAGCCGTTATATTTCTGATGTGTTACGGCCCGTGGTTCTGCCTTATCTTCGATGCCTCCGCAACTCTACGTTTTAGCAGAACAATGCACGACCGCATGTTGCTCGTACTATCCTCACCTTTCTTGATACAGAACATTTTCGACTGTTGCCCTGGCCGGCACGTTCTCCTGATTTCTCACCAATTGAAAATGTCCTGTCAATGACTTCTGAGCGACTGGCCCGCTACCACTCGCCCGTCACTACGGTTGATGAACTGTGGCATAGTGTTGAAAGCTGCATTGACTGATGTACCCGTACATGACATCCAATCTCTGTTAGACTCCATGGCTAGGCAGATAAATGCTGTTATTGCGGCTAGATGTGGCTGCTTTGGATAGTGTTTTCTTAGGATCTATACCTCCAAATTTTCTGAAAATGTAATCACTTGTCCTTCCCATTATAATGTATTTGTCCAATAAATATCATTCTGTTATTTGCATTCCTTCATGGAGTTGCATTTTGGATGGCCAGCAGTATATATATTAAACTTCTTTTCTAAAATTGCTAATCTCTCAGAATACTGAAGGACTAATTTAGAATTTTCTAATTCTTGAACTAAGATTGTTCTGTTGTAGAATATTAGATTAGAGAAATCTCAGAGAGTAAGAGAAAAGTGGGTTCTTTCTAATTTATAAAAAGTAAACAAAGAAACCTGTAAATATACTTGATCTCGTAAGACAACCTTGAATTTAAGAATTTCTTCAGCTATGTAAGCAATATATGAAGAAAATGTCCGGTTGATTAATAATTTTAGTCTTGAGTAGACATATAAAATCAAAAGTGGCACGAAAATGACATCATTTAAATGCAGCTCCTGTTGTTTCTTTGCATCTGAAAAAAAAATATACAACAGCTGACCGAGACAATCCGAAAGGATATTAAAACCTCACGTTTTTAGGTGCGTACATAATTATATAAATACGTAGCACCTATAAGTCGTCGTTTGGTCCGTCCGTCTGTCCGCATATAATAGCGCAAAAACTACCCAACCGAATGGTTTGAAATTTAATATATATAATCGATGCAGAAATTTGTCGAGTCTTTTCAAATTTTATGAAAATTTAATCAAAACTTAAAAAGATATTAATAAAAGTTTTCTTCATACTAATAAATCCTATTATACGTAATCTACATAATAATAAAAACGCAAATCATGTGACTGAGGAAAGTAAATATGTGCTGACCATTTCTGTTTTCATATGCCAGGCGGCCATTTTTATTAAAAATTAATTTTTCGAATAAAATTGCATAAAAGCCACATTTTTAGAAAGAAAATTAAAAGAAATTGCTTGTTTGAGAAATGAGTTACATTCAAATATGTATAGATTCTGGGATAACTTCAGTTGAAATTAGGTTGGAAGCCGAATATCTCAATCCATTAAAGTAAATAAACACAAGAGATTTGTTCATTATGAGTCATAAAAATATTAAACCATTCGCAAAGAAAGATCTCCATGGTGAATTTTGCAGCACTGTCTGGTGTGAAAAGAAAATTCGTATCCGTAAATATCCGTACGTAATTAAAAAGAAAAAAGGCATGCTCTTTTCGCTCATAGCAGACGATATAATTAATTTTACTGAAATAATAAGGATGATTATTTTACATTGTAAAATTAGTTATAGTACGGACGCACCTCATTTTTCACGTTTAACGTACAATATCCAACTTGTTTAAGTCACCTCATCGCTACAAACTAACTTTCTATTTGGAAAAAGTTTCTAACACTGCCTCTGGAGCTGCTGTAATTCAACCTATTGAGACTTTTCATTTTCTCATCATATCCGTCAAAAACTATTGCAAATAAAAATATGAAAACTGGTAGTTTTATAAAGAATTGTATGGTAAAAGCTTTGAGCAGATAGTTTTTCAATCAAAGAATTATTTTAAGCGCTATTTAATGTTGAAATCTGTCAAAATAGTTCAGCTAAAACAAGTTTTATAGGATCGGAAACTATGCATAGCAATTTAAGCATCTTTTGCAGGCGTATACTTTATTAAGTTGTGGTGAGCAGTTTTCAATCATTTTTTAATTTGTCTAATATTTTGAGGGGTTTTTTATATTTTTTATTCAAAATTTCATTATCTGAATAAATATTTAATTCGTATTTTGAAATAGCCGTTTTTATTTACTGTTGCCTGATTTTCAAAAGTCCAAATAACAAAATTTACGTACAATTTTCAATTTATAATATATTTACACGTAACTATTGAAAAAGAAAGAAAACTTTTGAATAATTGAACTGTTACGTTCAAAAATCATTTGATGGCGATAATTACCTCACATTTAGAACGATTTATTTAAAACGTCATATTTAAAACAATTGGCATCTTACAAAAAATTATTATTATTATTATTATTGTTATGACGTCTAAAAAAACTCTTCTTTGGCACTGTAAAAGTCCGGGAGGCAGCGACATTTTTTATTGAATCATTTCGTACAAGTTGATTTTCAAATGTGTAATTGATAATACTCAATGGGGAAAACAGCCGTCAGTCATCGCGACAGCGGTGAATTCCTTCTTTGGGGGCCATAAAATCCCCGGTTCAAAGGAAAGTGAATGGTAATCCGATTACTGAAAATCGCCATTGGTTGTAGTTATACCTTTCAATCTACCGTAATCAGGTTATTATTTTTTTTTTTAATCAGAGCAAACCAACGAGTTTTAGAGTCTGCCGCGTCTAGGCGGGGAGTTGGCGAGTGAAACTCGTAGGGGGTAGGGTCCCCTAGTAAATAACCAAATATATATATATATATATATATATATATATATATATATATATATATATATATATATATATATATATATATACAACTATAAATTATATACAAAAGTTTGGAATAAAATTAATGATATTTTGAATTCAAAATTACAAAGAGATTGCAATTAAAAATTTGTAAATACATGAAAGATACGGAGGAGGAATTGTTATGTAACAACTACAATTTTGGGTAGCATTGCCATTTAAAAGTTATTGAAGGAAGAATAAAAGGAATGAAATCTAGGAATATGAAAGGAATCTCTTTACATATAAGTAAAAAAAAAGAAAAGAAAGAAATCCAGGAAACATTAGATGGATATCTACTAAATAATAAAGTGTAGAACTCTTGACAAATTTGTCACTTAAGAGCCTACATCAATCACGCGAAAAAACGCGCAAGCTAATGCTATGTCTATGGGAAGGTTCTTGCGCGATTACTCACTCACATTTTAATATTTTTAAATGATTTTTTTTTTTTTTTTTTGCATAGGATAGCTGAGGTCGATATCTAACGTTGTTAGTTTTTACTTTTTCGAGTTTGGTTCCAGTTGTTTTATATAAGGGTACTTTCACTTTCAGAACCGGTTCCGAATTTAGAAATGTCCGCTAATAAAAAAACTGTAACTAAAATCAAAAAAGTAAAAACTAACAACGTTAGGGATCATCAGCTATCCTATGCAAAAAAAAAAAAAAAAAAAAAAAAAAAAAAAAACATTTAAAAATATTAAAATGCGAGCGAGTAATCGCGCAAGAACATTCCCATTGACTTAACATTAGCTTCAGAGTTTCTTCGCGTGACTAGCGTAAGCTCTTAAGGGTTTCATATAGTTAAAAAAACAGAAACTGCAAGACGATGATTATATTTGAAAATATTTTTTTTATCCATTGTACTATTTCGAATTTCATGGACATTAAGATGGATTAACTTCAAATGCCAGTATGGATTTTTGTTATATTTTTTTATAATATATGTTCTTTCTATATGTTTTTATGGAGATAAAGGCCGAGACAGGGCTTCTAATATACAGGGTCATTCATAATTCCCTCCGGGGTTTCGAAACGTTATAGTAAAAAAACGAAGACGAATATGAAAAAAAGAAACATATGAAATTATTCCGAAACTATTCAAGTTTTACTTACATACATTACAGGTGTTCTATGTGTGAACCCTTGGTCACACGACATACATCCATGCGATAGTCCAGTTCTTGCCATACTCCGTTTCTTTAAATCTGAATCAGTGGTGTCAGTTCAACGGGTTGGGTTGGGTTGATTGTTGACGGCCAATTATCTGCACTTGGGATATAGGCCCGAGGGGAGTGCCCTTCGTGGGGGTCTTTCTAAGGGAACCTAACCCGTATTTACGCATGGATAAATCCACGGCTCGAAGAAAACCACGAAAACTCCGAACGATTAGGCCGACGGGCGCGATTGGGATCGAACCCAGCACCTCCCGTCTACCAGCTTCGAGAGCACAACCTCTCAGCCACTGGTGGGGCGTCAGTTCAACGGGCCTTTCGTAATAAATATCGAAAACAGGGACCAACTGACAAAACAATTCATGTGTGGTACCGGAAATTTAAAGAAACGGAGTATGGCAGGAACTGGACTATCGCATGGATGTATGTCGTGTGACCAAGGGTTCACACATACAACACCTGTAATGTATGTAAGTAAAACTTGAATAGTTTCGGAATAATTTCATATGTTTCTTTTTTTCATATTCGTCTTCGTTTTTTTTACTATAACGTTTCGAAACCCCGGAGGGAATTATGAATGACCCTATATTTTTTTCCAATCACGATCCACACAATAGTTTTATATTTACAATTTATTCCGATAGGCTAATATAATTTCAGATGATTATTCTGGTTGATTCTGATGATAATTTTCGGTGAAAATTTCTGATGATTATAAGTATTCTAATGATTGATAAAACACGATACTTTAGAAATATATACTTTTATGAAAATTATTATGTGTGAAATGTTTTTTTTTTATTTATACACTATTTTATTTAACTCAGCTTGGTTTTTGTATACATAAAAATGAAATTTTATAATCAATTCTTAACCCCCTTCTCGATATGTTAGAATTATAAAAATTATGTTAAACAATTAAGTTCACAGGTGTATATTTACTATAATGCAGCATTTTAATAGTTTTAGAACTTCACTGTAATTTAATAAATTAATTAAGTCAATTTTCCGTTAGGAATTCACAGGTGATAATTTACCAGATATTCTTTAAGGGTTGAAGTACCCTTTAAAGTGTCAAAAATTCGATTTTTTTTTTTTTTTCATAAGCTGATAATTAAATATGATTATATAGGAACATTTTAAAATAAACTCCATGCAAAAATTCACTTTAGAAGAGGGTTTATCTCTGAAACAGTTTAAGCTCTTTTTATATGATTAAGGGGTAGTTTGATCTTTAAAATCAATTTTCCCAAAACGGCGATTTTGGTCACTGTACGTACGATTTCTGAAAAATGGTTGGTTAGAATTTAATGTAGATGCACAAAATGATCTATTATTATGTTTCTCAAGTAGCAAGTTTAGAATTCATGACAACTTTTGCATAAAAAAAAACCTCTCAATATTTCGAATTTCTCTAATTTTTATTTATTTATTTATTTATTTATTTATTATTTTTTTTAAGATCTACATATGTTAGTTTTTCACCGTAGGTCATTTTGAGAATTATATTGAGTTACATTATATTTGTACTCATTAAAAAAAAAAAAAAAAAAAAAAAAATTGGCTGGTTTTAGCAATTCAAATGTGAAAAATCATGCGCGCAATACATGTACGAATGAATAATTCTTTAGTAAAAAGTGTATTATATTTTAAAATAAATTAAAAAGCTTTATACGAGTGTATACATTTTTTGAGAATTTTAATTCATAAAATAAATCTTTATTAATATGTGTTTTAAATTTTATAATTCAAAGTCAATTAGCTACGAAGTTACTGTAAATTTTCTAGAGGTCCCTTTTTCATGTATTTCGTGAGTTCAAAGGAGTCTTTCCTTACCCCTTAAGGTTACAATTGTATATTAGTTACAACAATAATGTATTTACAACAATAATGCGCCAAACCACGCTCGCTAAAAAAGGCAATCTGGCTGTGGAACTGCAACAAAGAAATCTTTAAAAACTAAAAAGTAGAAAATATAAATAAAAAATAAGCAGTGTATTATTTTTTTTATTTGCTTTAATCAATTAATAGTTTTATATTAATTAAAGTATGATTATACGGTGAGAAATCAATTTAGAAATCATGAAAAGATAGTGTAAATAAGGTTTTATTTTTTTTCTTTCCTACTGCAATACCTTAAAAAAAATACAGAGCAAAAACTTTGTAAACAAATTCACTAGCTTGCGCTTTCTACCAAGCATTAAAAAAAATTCCATAATCGAAATCAGTGCCCACGCGAAATTAATGGATTGTAACGTTGTTTTTTTTTTTTGGGGGGGGGGGGAATCAACAATTGCAGTCATGAAATTAGACGTGATTTTCAAGATAAACATTGAATGCTTATAAAAGAATATTTTTCAAAAAAAAAAAATAAATAAATAAAAAAAAATAAAAAACACGAGTTTTATACTTTACGTAAGATGTTTACATATATATATATATATATACGTTTTTATTTAACTTAGTTTGTTGTCTGTCTGTCTGTTTGGGTTAAAGTTTGCAATAGATTTTTGACCTACTTCAGTCGAACCGATTTTTCACAAAAGCTAAAGAGGAGTTCATCGCCAATGACAATGCAATATTCACGTATTTTCAGGCGTTACCTCATCAGGGGCAGACTTCAGGGTCAAATCCAGGCTTTTCGTACAGGCCGTAAACATTACATAGCAATTCAAAGAAGAGTGTTGATTGTAACAATAGAGTTACATCAAGGGAGTCAAAACAATGGTTCCAACAACCATGAAAT
This sequence comes from Maratus michaelseni, assembly GCA_963931845.1. Lineage (NCBI taxonomy): Eukaryota > Metazoa > Arthropoda > Arachnida > Araneae > Salticidae > Maratus > Maratus michaelseni. Next base: position 302,190,072 of record OZ007587.1, on the reverse strand, counting down.
TAATTTTGCGCCAAATCATGCTTGTTAAAATTATAAAATATAGTAACAATACAATTTTAACTATGTGAAAATTACAACAATGGTTAAAAGAAGGAAATTGAACAATATAAGTTCCAGTTCTGATAAGTTTCGCATTTTATTTAAGTGGGATATGTTTTCAAAATTTATTATTATTTTGAAGTTATATATTAATACGGAACCATAAAGAATACATGAACATATAACGTAAACTAATACAGAAATATATACAGTAACTATCGTTTCCATGAATTATCGAATTCCATTAGCTAATAAATAATTCAGAACAAAGTGGAATTCAAAAAGTTCATTTTGTCATTTTTTAGAATCGAGTATCTTATTGAATAATAAACATGTAAATTTTAGCACTGCTATTTAAGCGTAATACCGACAGAGTGAAAAATGTCCAAGTGTGGGATTCGAACTCGGACCCTTGGAATAACGCTCCAATGCTCGACCATTGAGCTACTAGGACGACACCCAGTTTGACATCTCTCACCCACATATGTTCGCAAGGCTGCAATCGCAGCACAAGATAGAAATGTCATCTTGAGCGCACAAATCCCTTGGCAAACTTGAGACAACATATCAGGACCTTGGAAGAGAAAGGGCGAATCCCAAAATTGGGGTGTTGGGAAATCTAGCTTGACACTGTGATTAAGCGCTTTGTGAGGGGTCTAGTTTGACACTGTGAGAATACTAAGGGCCAAACCAGGGCCAAACGGCTTACCTACGTGTTGCCTACATCTATCTGATGTGGAAAAAACAAAAAAACAAAAAATCGATTTTTCGAGTTGTTCTTTCTCTTACAAGCTCCTGATATAAAGTCACCCAAAGACCAGCATACGACACACATATAAGTAATTTTAATTATTTTTTTTTTCAATTAATTTTCAGTAGGACATTTAGGTAGCTTTCAATACAAAAAAGTATAAAGCTCTACCTATTGCAGCCGTTCGGAGGAAAGCAGTTCCGGAAAATTTCGATATATTTTCACCGATCATGACCCCCAGACCCCAAAACCACCCTCCGTTCAAATGTTGATTTATATATATAGATATATCCATCTATATATATATCTGACCTATGTCATACGATAACGCTCGTATTTATAAATCGATTTTGATGAAACTAATTGTGTGTATTAAGGTCATCAATGTCTCGACCGAGTTCGTTGGCCAGCTTTGTCCGCCATTTTGTTTCAAGATGGCGGCCATTTAAAAATTTAAAACTAAAATAAATATACAAAAAAGTTAAAAATTCAAATTTAATTTTTAATTACGTGTTAGACCTTGATACAAGGATTCCAGAGCATTTTTTGGTTTACCTCTATCTTAAAAAATGGCTGAGAAAGAGCAGTTTGAAATTCTAGGGTGGCTGACATTTTGAAACAAATCAGCACATTAACGCGATTACTCGCAAATTATTTTCTTTCATTGTTGTAATAATTTTCCCAATCATACCATAAAACTATATATTCATATCCGTTAGAACCAAAATTGGCGACATTGGCGACAAAATTGGCAAAATGTGTGACATTTGGCGAAATATCGCCAAATTTGGCGACCAAAATAAGTCTTTATAAATGAAGCCAATTTGGCTATTGCTCAATAATTTGGCGAAATTCTTATTCAAATTCAGTATTAACGAATCTTTTGTAAACGTTTCTTTGCATTTTAACTTGCTGTTTTCGTGTAACATTAGCTAAAATATTAAAACGAAGATATAGGAAAGCTACCTTTTACTCCCGGTACAGGCCGGAAGGACTTTTTTCACTCTGTCGGTATTACGCTTAGATAGAAATGTTAAAATTCACATGTTTATTATTCAATAGTTTCGGACGAATTTCACTGCTGAAAATTAATTGAAAAATTAATTAAAATTATTTATATGTGTGTCGTGTGCTGGTCTTTGGGTGACTTTATGTGTCGTCTCTCAAATTTGCCACAGAATTTGTGTGCTCATGATGATATTTCCATCTTGTGCTGTGATTGCAGCCGATATATGTGAGTGAGAGATGCCAAGCTGGAAGTCTTCTTCATAGCTAAATGGTAGAGCATTGGAGCGTTATTCCAAGGGTCTGGGTTCGATTCCCAGCTTAGATATTTTTCACTCTGTCGGTATTACGCTCAGATAGCAATGTTAAAATTCACATGTTTATTATTCAATAATTTCGGGCAAATTTCATAGATGAAAATTAATTAAAAAATTAATTAAAATTACTCACAAGTATCTTATTCCATCAATCTCAGAGATATGGTTAGCTTAAAAGACAAATTACTGTACCAGACATTGTAACAAATAATTCATAGAATGACACAAAAAATAAAACAGTAAATCACAAACTATTAGAAAATATTAAAGGTACTTTAAAAGTATATTATGTATACATTAAAAGTAAGTTAGTATACTTTAGTATAGTTAAAGTTAGTACACTTTAAAAGTATATTATGTATACATTTACTAATGTACATTTCTTAATGTATGTAGCTTCATCACTTCGAACTAAAGATAAACACAGTTTTCAGTTTCTTAATTTTTTAGCCTTTGATGGATACACGTGCTCCGAAGTTTTAAAGGTGCCAAGGCTAGGTTATGTTATAACCATTACATAAAAATCCTAACATTCTATTACATCAGAGGACGACTCGGCTTGACCGGTATCAAGTGGCCGGAGGGTCATCCATGACTCTCCTAACCCCTTGCGACCTAAGTTAAAGCTGACCCGCTTAGCTTGCCTTGAACTTTCTCTTCACATGTTTGGACCATCATAGTTTTCTCTGCGGATTATTTTTTTTTCTATTGCGTAAAAACAATATTGAAAATTACACCCAGCTAACATAATTGTGACATAAGATATTATAAGATATCACCCAGATTTGTAAAATATGCTTATGAGTTTTTAGACATTCTCCAAGGTCGGCTGGATGTAGGACACTGGGGATAAAGGATTTTTTCGCTTTCTTGCAGTTATTTTCGGTATGTGTCGCAAGACTTTTTATTTAAAAGTCGATATCTTTAAAGATTAATTGCACGTGTCGCATTTGAAGCGTGATACATTGTAACTCATTGACAAGAGTAAAAATTGTCTTAAGCTGCACAATTAAAGTATTACAGTTATTTGGATTACGTTTAGCAAACTTATGTATTTATAAAAGCAAAGATTATTTGGATGATGTAATAAAATTGCACTAATGTAACAGTAATTGTTTGGATTGTGTATTGCGAAAATATCGCTAATTCAGCAATACATTTTGATTAACTGTGATATTGTACTTACATCTCGAATATTTTATCCTAATCGAAAAAGCTGTATTACACAGGACTTTGAAACCATGTGAAACATTTAAATTTTTTTGCGTGTGTATATATTTGTGTTTCATGCATGAAAAAAAGTTTAATTCATTATACGCTGTAAATATTTCTTTAACCTAAAACAGCTTATTAGTATGATCTGTTTATTTTTCTACAGTGTATGTTCATGCATAACTTAGGTAGAATTGTGCAGAATATAATAATAATAATTATTATTATTATTGTTGTTGTTGTTGTTGTTATTGTTGTTGTTGTCATAATCATCATCATCATCATCTTGGCTTCTCCATCTTTTTTTTTTTTTTTATAGAGAATTCTCTTAATTTAGTCTGTTAAATTTACACTTCCCGACGACCGGACAGAATTAAGACCTTTCTGACGAACGACAGGTGTGCAGGAATCTTCAAATATTTTATCACAAATTTATCAATTTTTTATAACAAAAGTAATAACTTTTTTAGAAAATATATTTAGCTGAATTCAAGTAGCTTTTTACTTTCTTCTTCTTTTTTTCACTCATTTATTGATATTATAGCTCCACATCCACGTGCTTAAGCTCTGTAATAACATAACGATATCTTAACTAATAACCACATTGTACCAGACAAACAATTTCAAATACCAAATCATTCACAGAATGCTATATAATACCAGATTAATAATTTCCAACACTCAAATATTTAATATTATATTTGCAATATTCAAACAAGAATGACAATATAATATTACATTCAAGTTTTTATCTAATCCTTTAAAAAGATATAATAAAATCATATCATTATGAATCATATTATTATAAGAATCATATCATAAATAAAATCATTTCATTATATCTGTGTTTTCGGAAAATAAGCCCTAGCGCGATTTTTTAAGATGCTCGTAATATAAGCCCTACCTTAAAAAGAAGTCCTACAAAGAAAAGGAGGAAGGGGGGCGGGGGCGGTGCGTCTCACTTTCTTAAATTAGTCAATTTCTAAAATATCGTCCAGACTGAAATATGTACTAATCTTGATGATACATTTAAATAATATGTGTTTAATTTAAAAAAAATTTAATATAAAATTTACATTTTTTACAGCAAATAGCATGAATAAAAAGACACATAATTGGCACATCCGATTAGTCGGATGTGCCAATTGCAAAATTTTCTTCTATCTCATATATGTCAATACTTCAAAATTAGCTATCACATCGCCAATAAAATCAATATTTTTCATCATTCTGTTGTACGTCTACTGCTTGCGAATCGTCGTGTTACCTGGATTCAAAGCACCCTTCGTTGCACAAAGTAGCCGATCTACAACACAACTACGAAATGTCCTTCTAGCCTGTACCAGCAGAAAATAATATAATCTCCCTATTCCTTGGTTTTAAGACTTTACTAATTTTACTGGACAACATGAAGCTAAAATGCGTGAACCCGATTGCAGAAGATTCACTCCCAGTTCTCGTCAATCTTGAATATGAATGAGAATTTCGCCAAATTAATCAGCTATAGCCAAATTGGCTTCATATATGGCAAACTATTTTTGTCACCAAATTTGGCGATATTTCGCAAATGTCTCCAAGGATTTCTAATGTTTTTGTACATCTTTCTGAATTTGAAATCCTTAAGTGGCTATCACAGCGCCCCTTCCGGCGGAATATCTCCAAATTCAACTAGGACCTGCTGTTCACAGCCAAAAATATATAAATGGCATTTGGTTCACTTCTATGCACATCTTCATACACTTTTCGATGATACAATAATAAAAATGGAATGAAAATTTCTAGCATGGAAGAAACGGCAGAATATCTCCAAATTTAAGTAGGGCCTGCTGGCCATAGTCACAAACCATAAATTATTATTTTTTTCAATTATATGCATAACTTCATACACTTTTCTATTAAACAATGAGGAGAGACACACGGGCAGACGTACATTTTGTATAAACATGTTTTTCGGGATCTGTGACCCCTAAAACGTGTAAATCCGTCAAAAACCGGAAGTTGAAAAAATTTCGATTTCAATACTGTTTTCAATTATAGATAGAAGAAAGTAAAAAGCGAAAAATCTCCTGAACTCTTTTTATTTTTAGAACACACAAGGAAAATATTGTATATACATACACATGTATGTACATACACATACATTATATTTGTAATTATAATGTATGTGTATTTGTGAATGAACACGATAGCTTCCAAACACCGATACTTCTTATTGAGCTCAAATTTGGCGAATATGTTATAGATTACAGTTGCAGAACCTGTAATTGTCGTACAAATCAGCCGAAAGATTAGGTAATTAAACCACAGTAGTAGAGAACGGGGGGGTTTACCTGCAGCAGGCGCAATCCGCAATGAGAAATGGGGATTCCAGACTGAGGAATGAGGATTTCGCAATGCGTAATTGGGAAAAGGAGGTACCATCTCAACCGGTAGTGCAAAGCTCAAAATCAACCCTCTTTTTCTCACAATAATCTTTTTATCTCATTTTGTTTATGTGTCTGATATTTTGTTAAGAAGGTTTGTGTGTAAAAGTATATTTTAAAAAGCATATATGTCTTATATTTATTATAAATAGTTCTATGTGTGTGTGTGCGTGCATATGTGTATGTATGCGGGACAAATAGTTCTCTTTGTGTGTGTGACTATCTGCTTGTTTATCAAAGTTTTAGAAATATTTTTCATGTTTTTATAACGAAAAAAAATATGTGTTAGTTAGTTAAAAAGTTTCACAAATTTTAAAAAAAAATTCTTTTAGAAAAAGTTTCACATTACTTAAAAAATTTAAAAAAAGTACTCAATAATAAAATCAACAATTTTTATTATAACAAAATAATTTACAGAAAGGTATTTACAGATCAAAATATACATCGCGATTTTGCGTTAGCAATACAAATCAACATTTTCGTCTTTATTACAAACGGTATTAATGTCACAATGGCCATATGCTAAACTGCTTATTCCATCATCCAATAAGTAACGCTTGTCGTCAAAGGGACTTAAGCTAATTTTATTTTGAGTTAATGTATATAGGCGATGGTCATCTTGGGTAATCCTTACCTGTTTCTCCATACTTGTTTTTTGTTGTTGGAGGCACTCCAAGTAGTCTTCATGTTTAATTTTCTGCCGAACAATCTGTGTAGATACGCTTTTGCACGCTTCTTTTCGTCTTTAACAGATTTTAGAGAGTAGATTTTTGATTTCAGTCCGACAAACTCAAGGGCTAATTCGCCATTAAGTTCATCCTTAAACTTTCCGAGCGTCTTCTTATTATCTTCAGAGTATAGACGATGAGATTTCGAATATTCAGAAAAGTCAAAAATATCACGATGCTGCTCCAGATCCTTATAAATATTATTGGTTTGAATATGATACGTCTGGGAATCTGTATCCGTAAAGAGTAAAACTGCACGATCTTTGTATGTTTTCTTTATAAAATTGTAATGGAAATCATACATACAAAGTTTAGATAGTTCGAGTATAGAAAATCCAACATAGATGGGTCGGTTCATATGTATGCTAGTTTTTAATCTCTCCACAGCAGTCAAGTCTTGATCATAAGTTTTAAACGATTTAAAAGTAGGCGATGCTACTAATTTTTTGGCTCTTTTTTCACCGTTACAAAGCACAATATTTCTTCTTTTTCGTAGATTTTCCATGGTTTTACCAAAAACAGAATTGTTCATTAACTTAAAAAAGTCTTTCTCAAAAGAAGATTTTGCTTCTTTCCTTTTTTCGGTGTTGAAATTAATATATTTCTGCAACCATAGTCCCTGCTTAAATTTTAAAGCTTTATGCACAGCTGTAATTTTTAAACCAAGTTCTAAATAAAATTTGAGATTACGATAATGGGTTATATAATTTCGTTTATTATTTAAATTTGGTATAAGTTTAGGGGTTCCCACGAATTTTCTATTGTTAAGTAAGTTTCTTGCATGAGAAGACAGCATCTGATCCTCCACAGTTACTTTCTCAGGGGCGACAGGGTATTCATTATGCAAAAGATGTAAATGTTTCGGGTATTCCATGTCTACCTCGAAAAGATACCCAATTTCGGAGCTATCAGATAAAGATAGAACCCACTCTTCTGTGATATGACTTGTTTCACACCATTCAAAGCCACCGTAAGGTAAAAATTGGCTCATAGCCCACCCGTATAAGTTATTGGCATCCCAATACATGATGTAGCTGGGTGCCTCATTTTTCTTATAATCGGGCGTACTAGGGATGTTTGCTCGGGCATATCTTTTACTTATCATGCTAATGCAGCCTCGTATTCCATTTTCAACCATAAGCAACATATCTATATCACTGAGTAACTCTAAAGGTGTGTCAGACATCTTCAAACAAGCCTGCCAGGCGAGAGAAGGTGCAGTAAACAGGTGAGCAGGGACAATTTCATAATACTGCTGACATATTTTCCTAAAGTTTTGAAATACGTCAGCAAGTAGTAGAACATCTGTCTTCACATAAAGGTTGTGATAATCACCAAGAGTCTTGATATCAAATGCTTTCCATACATTCTGGGCGTGTTGATACTCCCTTTCATCGATAGGCTCATTGGTTAAACTATTAAAAAAGGCAGAAGGTGGGGAAAGCTGCTTCTCAGTAAATTTTTCAAAACAAGTTAAATAATCATAGGGGTAAACCCCTTTCCGTATAAGTAAAGATAAATTATTATTTTGTGGGAAATTTTCGGCAAGTATAGTGAATTGATCAGCTTGAAGGTTTTTAACAAGTTTTTCCAATGACGTAGGCAAAAATTGGAAAGAATCTATAAACACCATCTGAATAGGAGATGTAGGCTTTCTGATTTTAAAGGTGATATAGTTTTCCATAGAAGTAGCAATAACATCGATTTCATGATCTTTGAATTTTCCAAGCTTTGTCATAATATGATGGCCATCGTAGTTTTTAAAGTTATGGAAAATAACAGTAATTGTTTTACACTGCTTATAGTTCAAGTTGCATTCCACATGTGCAGCTCCTCTGTACGCACCTGACAGATGATCATGGTCACGTGTACGTTTTTCATCTAAAGTTTTCTTACAAATGTGACGAAACTCTGCTTCTCGAAATGCCTTTTCTTCCTTAGGTGAAAGATTCATGGGTTTAACAGTTAGTAACTTTTGACCTAAAATTTCCTTCTCTTGCATCATTCGGTTTAAAAAATGCTCAACACAGTTTCTACCACGATATACCTGTGCTTTCTTCACACACGTCCCATCGGGTCCAATAACCACATAGGCATAACCACATGGCAAGTGATAGGTTGTTTTCTCGGTATAGGATGCTATAGAAGAGGGAGGGGCTGATGAAATAGGTATAAGGAGACTCTCAAAATACGCATAAATCGTATAGGCAACAGGATGTTGTAAATGAATACCTGTAAACTTTAATATATTATCATTTTCACTAGGCATCTTTATAGCTTGCGCAACATGTTGAGAACAATATTCATTATGCTTATCCAATAGATCTTGTCTTGAAAATCGATGCAAACATCGATAACAATAATAGCCAGCGGCTCTATGCTTGGTAAGATCACCTAAAAGTCTTGAAAAACTTCTTATCAAGCAATAGTGTTGCTTTTCACCATCACCAACCAATAACAAATTAATCACATCTCGATCTTTCTTTTCAGATATATACAGAGGGCAAACTTCGCCCTCTTCATAACCAAACACATTAACTCGTAAATTGTTGAGTTGTTCAATAACAGGTATCTTCTGAAGAGGAACAGGGCATTCTACACTACCTAATTTAATATCATGTTCAAAAGGACGATAATGTGAAACACGCTCAGGGTTTTTAGTATAATCTAAGTTCAGTTTAAAAGCCAAAAGACACCATACTAAACATTTGTTATCTTCATTTTTTATATTCAGCAAGGCTTTTTTATCATCGAGTTTTTTAGACAAAGGAATATAGGAACTCGCAGCGAGGGGGTGATATTTAGCAATCTTGAGTTCTAAATGAAGAATTTTTCTAAGTTTCCAGCCAGAACCTCTTTGTACAAATTCTTCAAAGGATTTAATAATCTTCGAAAATCCTTCCTCAATATGTTGTGAGATAGTATCTTCTATAAGTTCGGTCATACACGAACATCGAAAATAACATTGAATTTCTTCAAACTCCTCATTATCAGTTAGACTTTCAAGTGATATTTTTTCTACCATATACCATTTAATTGCACCTTTTTCATGAATTTCACTTATTAAACGTTCTTGTATTTCAGTTTGTACATGGCTATGAAATACCTCTAAATCATTTTCCTCACGTTCATCAGGATGCAAAATCACTGTTTTAAACACATTAAGCGCATCAGAATACTTTGTGTTTTTCAACTTTGCATTAGATAAGTTCATTTTGCGTTTTACACTCACAAGAGGTGTGCGGGGGTGTTGAGTGCGTACATGTTGTCTCAGATCAAATTTTCTTCTAAACACTTTATCGCAATCACAGCAAGGAAATGTTGAATTCCGATGCGACTGTAAATGCTGCTTCAAATTATCCTTCCGGGTGAAAACTTGATCACATTCATCACACTTAAATGTAGACTGTCCATAGGCATTATGGATTTTCAGGTGTCTAATCAAGTCTGATTTCCTTCTAAAACACTTTCCACAAGTTTCACAGGAAAACGACTTTTCATTAAGATGAACCTTAACATGTTGATTTAAATTAGAATATGTTGCAAAAACTTTGTCGCAGGTAATACAAACATGCTTCTTTTCCACATTCGTAGGAGTCACAGTCTTTAAAGAAACATCCTCTTCAACTTGCTGATTAAAATTGGAAGAACTTTGAGATATAGGATCTTTTTCTGAAAAAACTTAAGAGAATCCATCATGCTGTAACAATGCAACAATATCATGTGTTTTTAAATGTCTTTGTAGGTTTGATCTTCGATAAAAAGGCTTCTGGCAGATATTACAACTATATAATTTCTCGCCAGAATGAATTTTCCTATGTCGGTTCAGATTAGAAATGCTCGAAAAATCTTTATCACAGGTAAGACAGGTAAACATCTTCTTCGCAGATACAGAATCTCCCACAATCGGGGTTTTATCAATGGGCATATCAACATCCATAATATAAAATCAATAAAAAAACTTCGCACGGATAAAAAGCGGGAGCACATGTGGTAAACGAGTTTACAAACCTTATCATAGGCAAAAGTCTAATTCGACTAGCTTATTTGTTATAAGTTTAACTATAAGTCAGCATGTAAGATATTTGTGAAAAGGAATCCTAGGATTTTTAATTTTCCCAGTTCAGTTTCAATCATATTGTAAAAGGTTAATTCAAACTTTGAGATGATCTATAATAAAATACTTAAATTAAAATATAATTTTGATAGTTTAAGAATTATAAACTATAACTTTGACTACTTTTTAAAATGTTTACCCAGTAGGAAACTACAATAACATGTTTATGCTTGAATTTTTCTGATAACATGCCAATGCCTGAATTTTTCTGAAGACATGTCTGTGTTTGAATTTTTCTGATAACATGTCTGTGCTTGAATTTTTCTGCTAAACTGTCGATGTTTGAATTTTTCTGTTAACATGTCTATGTTTAATTTTTCTCTTCTTTTAAAATGTATAAACTTTTTGCTATGCATGTCTTTCGATTTCATTGAAGAAAAAAGTGATCGATCAACTTTTTCAAACCATTTTAATGTTAATATTTTTAAACGAATGCGATTATCAGATAAAAATATATGCAGCTAATTCCTATTATTCCACTAAACATTGCATAACAAAAGAATCTTACAAAAATTTTATACTTCATCATTAAAAAATTGACAATATTCACATCTTAATACTAAAAACAATGCTTATCTTAGAGTATTTCCTGTAACAAAATCTACAAATTTCATATCAACAAGACCCAAGTCAGAAACTTTACCTGTGAACTTAATACCAATCTTTAATCATAAAGTGATAAAACAGATAATTTTTTTTTTAAAGTTACTTCTAAAACATCTCATTGATGGCGCTGTTGAAAAAAATTAATTCAAAACTTGTTTAAAAGACTTAAAAAAATTAAATCTAACTTTAAACTAACAAAAACCTGTAGAACAATCACTTTCAGTTAGAAATATTTAAAAAATAATTGTTAATTCTAAAACCGCTCACAGAGGGCGTTGCTGAAAAAAAATAAACTCAAAGTTGTTTAAAATATATTAAAAAATAAATCTAACTTTAAACTATCTTCAAACTCCAGAAAAATTACTTTCAATTAGAAATATTTTAAAATAATTAAAACTTCTAAAACCGTTCATAGGGTGCGCTGCTGTCAAAAAATCATTTCGAAACTTGTAAAAAATTAATCCAAAACTTATTTAAAACACTTTTACAAAAAATTTGGCCAAAATACCGATAAACATCAAGTAGATAATAAATAATGTGCGTCGCAAGTGGAATGAAGGTTATCGGAAGTGGCAGGTGTGGACATCGGCTGTAGCAGGTGCTGATAACAGACATGCTGGAACAGGAAGTGGGGCATGTTTAGACAGGAGTGATCCCGGAAGTAAGACCGGAAATACTACAGGAAGTCGAAGCTGGAACTTCCGGTTTCCATTTCCATCGCGTTTCCGGTCTTACTTCCGGAATCACTTCCTGTCTAAACATGCCCCACTTCCTGTTCCAACATGTCTGTTATCAGCACCTGCTACATCCGGTGTCCACACCTGCCACTTCCAGTGACCTTCCTTCGACCTTGAGCATACGCCTCGTACGCCTCTGGCGTAGAACTCTTATTTATTATCTACTTGATGTTTATCGGTATTTTGGCCAAATTTTTTGTAAAAGTGTTTTAAATAAGTTTTGGATTAATTTTTTACAAGTTTTGAAATGATTTTTTCACAGCAGCGCCCCCTATGAACGGTTTTAGAAGTTTTAATTATTTTAAAATATTTCTAATTGAAAGTAATTTTTCAGGAGTTTGAAGATAGTTTAAAGTTAGATTTATTTTTAATATATTTTAAACAACTTTGAGTTTATTTTTTTTTTCAGCAACGCCCTCTGTGAGCGGTTTTAGAATTAACAATTATTTTTTAAATATTTCTAACTGAAAGTGATTGTTCTACAGGTTTTTGTTAGTTTAAAGTTAGATTTAATATTTTTAAGTCTTTTAAACAAGTTTTGAATTAATTTTTTTCAACAGCGCCATCTATGAGATGTTTTAGAAGTAACTTTTTAAGAAAAATTATCAGTTTTATCACTTTATGATTAAAGATTGGTATTAAGTTCACAGGTAAAGTTTCTGACTTGGGTCTTGTTGATATGAAATTTTTAGATTTTGTTACAGGAAATACTCTAAGATAAGGATTGTTTTTAGTATTAAGATGTGAATAATGTCAATTTTTGAATGTTGAAGTATAAAATTTTTGTAAGATTCTTTTGTTATGCAATGTTTAGTGGAATAATATGAATTAGCTGCATATATTTTTATCTGATAATCGCATTCGTTTAAAAATATTAACATTAAAATGGTTTGAAAAAGTTGATCGATCACTTTTTTCTTCAATGAAATCGAAAGACATGCATAGCAAAAAGTTTATACATTTTAAAAGAAGAGAAAAATTAAACATAGACATGTTAACAGAAAAATTCAAACATCGACAGTTTAGCAGAAAAATTCAAGCACAGACATGTTATCAGAAAAATTCAAACACAGACATGTCTTCAGAAAAATTCAGGCATTGGCATGTTATCAGAAAAATTCAAGCATAAACATGTTATTGTAGTTTCCTACTGGGTAAACATTTTAAAAGTAGTCAAAGTTATAGTTTATAATTCTTAAACTATCAAAATTATATTTTAATTTAAGTATTTTATTATAGATCATCTCAAAGTTTGAATTAACCTTTTACAATATGATTGAAACTGAACTGGGAAAATTAAAAATCCTAGGATTCCTTTTCACAAATATCTTACATGCTGACTTATAGTTAAACTTATAACAAATAGGCTAGTCGAATTAGACTTTTGCCTATGATAAGGTTTGTAAACTCGTTTAACACATGTGTAAATTTATAAACTTTGTACATATCCTTTTATAATTAGCTTCTTTTTGTTGATATTTGTTAGTCATTTTAACTAATTTATTTTAGATTATAATCTCTATAATAAAACCGTAAGTCATGTGACTGTCATCAACAGTTCCGGGATGACCGTATCGCTTTTTCATATGCCAGGCGGCCATTTTTATTCAAAATTATTTTCCGAATAAAACTGCATAAAAGTTACATTTTTAGAAAGATAGTTCAAAATAAATTAATATTTGAGAGATGACTTACGTTCAATTAGGTATATATTCTGCAATAACTTCAGTTAAAATTAGCTTCGCAGTTAAAATTCTCTATCCATGAAAGTAAACAAAAACAAAAACAAAAAAAAAGATTCATTCGTCGTGAAGTTTTAAAATATTAAACCATTAAACCATGGAGATAATCGTTCGTAAAATAAGTTTTCCATGAATGATTTTTTGGAGCGCTGCCTGGTGTCAAAAAGTAATTTGCACCAGGACCTGTAAGACCATCAAAGTTTACCATAATTCTGCTTAATGAAGTGCTTTACAACTCAACTTCCTTCGGAATCTTTTCTTTACAAAGTTGAATGTAAACAAATACAAATCATGTAATAATATTTAATGAATCAAATTTCGAAACGAATTGTCAGTTAATTTGATATTCATGTATTATACGTGGCAGGAAGAGAGATCACCTAAAATGATTGTTAATTGCCAATCATATTTACCATTGTTAATGACCAATCGCGTTCCAAATAGTAATTTAATATACATTTATAAAATACATAACTTCATTAAGTACTTTTATGTTATTTGGGTGCAAATCTCGCCAATATCATTTTTAAAATCGCCAATACCAGTTTTTATTCTTCACGTGTTCAAATTAGAAACGATACTTTGATTCTGAAATCAAATGTTTTGATTTATGATATTATTTTTGGTACTTTTCCGTTATACGGACACTATTGTCGTCAAGCATACATTTACATACATTTACATACATTATGCATTAGCATACAATTTGGCATGGTGTCCGTATAACGGAGAAGTACCTATTTTTTATTTATCTATTTTCTATTTTAAATGAAAAATGTGAACAGCATGCATTTTAAATTGGAAAAGCTGTCGCAGACGCTCCGGGGCTGGCGCGATTTTTGTTTTGCGCAATCTTGGCGAGAAAATCCCATTTTCAGACACCTGCTAGAGATTGCTAAAACAGCATGTTACTTTTATTTTATTATGAAATAAATCATTTTATATTTAATAAAAACACACAATTTTATTTAAAAACACACATAATCATTAATTTGTTATAAAACACACAATATTTAATTTATTATAAAGCATGCAGAATCTGCTCTACCAGGTTGCCATACGAAGCAAAATCTAGCCGAAAACGCCAGGTTGGCCAGGCATAAAATCGCCATTTTGGCGCCAAAATGATACCCCGGTGCGTCTGCGACAACTGTACCCTAAAGGACCCATCATTAAAAATAGTTAATAATATATAATTAAAGTAAAATAATACAGAAAATTCTTTTTGTGTATTATTTCACTTACTAAACACATAAAATCATATTGATGGTTTTTAGATTAGACATTTACGATGGAAGTTTTATTTGGGGTATGTTAAATCCACCGGAATGAACATGAGATATATATATTCTAATCACATATTATATACCCATGAATATACTATGCATATCTATATCTACTATATCAATAGAACAGTCTTTAATAGTCTTTTATATTTCTACTACGTAATATTAACTATAGAGTTACAATATAAAGAGAAAAAACGGGTTGCTGTAATTAGAATTATAGGTGCCAATGTTGGCGCGGCGTATTTTACCTGTTACGAATCTTAATAGTCAGTAGACATTAAGCAGACATGCCGAAATAAGAGAATTACGCTATTATAAAAACTCCTCAACTATATCAAGAAAGGGGAGCAGAGAAAAACAAAGTCGTACAAGGCATCTAAAAGGAAGTTCGTGAATTTTAATCAGATTGTACGTCATGGGTCAAAAGTCCTGACAGAAAATATGGTTTAAAGGGAATGCGATTATCAAAACTGGCCTTCAAAAGTTCAATTTTTCACCAAACTATACTCGAAAATTACGTGTAATAATATGTAGCCCGATTATGGCACCTTACTCAAGACGTTTTAGATGAGAATAATGATAGATTTTATAATCTTTCGCAATCGAGTCTACAGCCAAAGTTAACGAAAAACAAAAACAAATATTAGCAACAATATGGTTCAGTGTAAATGTGGATATCATTAAAGACTTTCACAAAATAGACTTCATTGCATCAAATCGTATTAACTAAAATACGCCAATTGGCAATGGACCCAATTACGAAAAATTACTTAATATGTTTAAGAATCTCCGCCTTAGCGAACATATTGCAACTGATAAGCAAACGGACATGAAGGACAAATGCTTAAGTGGGTTAAGCGGTTTTTATCATGGAAGATGAAATACATAACAAAAAAAAATATGCAAAATGCTACCATGATCGCAAAAGTTCTTGATTTGTCTATTAGAATCTTTCGGTTTGGCAAAGGATTAAGGAAAAAAATTAAATTATGAATAAAAGTAACGTGTTACAATGCTTAACATACATTTAAGGGAGACCAAACTGGTCGCCAGTGGCGGCTAGTTTTAATAATATTTATTTCGAATTAATATTTGTGGATTTAGTATGATGAACAACATATAATCACCTCGTTTAGCATGAAAATTTTTAAATATCAAATTGTAACATCTACTAAATTAATTTAAAATCCTATTATCACTACATAGTATAAAACAAAGTCGCTTTTTCTGTCCCTATATCCCTATGTACGCTTAAATCTTTAAAACTACGCAACGGATTTTGATGCGGTTTTTTTTAATAGATAGAGTGATTCAAGAGGAAGGTTTATATGTATAATAACATCCATTAAACAGTGGAGAAATACTGTTATTTTTGAGGTTTTTAATGTGATGTCGTAAATAATTTCTTTTTTTACATTTGTTATTTTGGCCGAAAAGGTTACCATTGCTATTTTTTTGGCGATCATTATTGTTGCAGAAAGAAATGAAAAGGCTATACATCTCCAAAAATAAAAGAAAAACTGTGTTAAATTAACTAAAAAAAAAGGAAAAAGAAAAAGAAAGAAAAAAGAGTTTTGATGAGAGAATATTATAAAACGAAAATATTTAATTTAAACAAGATTGGGAATGTTCGCAATGCTTAAAAAATTATTCAAGGGGCAAGATTGCTATCGAAACAATATTTCGCGATTTATCTTTTGTTTTTGGCGATTTTGATTTTACTTTTGATCCTAAACAATTTGATTTTAAGCCAAAAGGTGTCTTTTTTCTTTCTTTTTTTTTTTTTTTTTTTTGATGCAGAAAGAATTGAAATGGCTATACAGCTGGAAAAAGAAAAGAAAAAGCTGTTATTAATTTTATTTAAAAAAAAAGAAAGAAAAGAAAAACAGTTTTGATGAGAGATTTTAAGCCAAAAGGTGCTTTTTTTTTTCAAGTGTACGATCACTGGCGCCCGGCTAACCGAAAAGTACCTTTTTTTAAATTCAAATGCAAACTATATTAATGGCAATATACTTCTATTTACTTCTACATATATGAAATTTCGTTCCGGCTGCTTATAACTCGAGTTCTGCTGAATGGATTTTCGTAGAGCTTAAACTGTATAAGATAATTTTTCAGGGAAGGTTTTATTGTATAACATACCGCTCTGCGTAGCTTAGTTATAGAATTATTCTGGGAAGTTCTATAATCAGATCAATCCGTTTATGAAATATTAGCCTTTTTAAAAGATTTTGCCGAATGGATTTCGATGAAACCTACACTGTTAGATAACTTTCTAGGGAAAGTTTTATTATATAGCATATCATTCTACGTTGCTTAGTTCTAGAATTATAGGGGGAAATTCGAAAATCAGGTGATATTTTTTTTATCAAATATTAGCTTTTTCAGTATTTGATTCGGATTATGAAAGATTAGCCTTCTGAAAAAGTTCTACTGGACGGATTTTGATGAGAATTGTATTGTTAGTCAGATGCTATTCAGGAATGGTTTTAATGTACTACATATTGTTCTACGCTGCTTAGTCAAACAGTTGTGTGAAGGTTATACAGTCAGGAGAACCCGATTCCGAAAGATTAGCCTTTTTGAAAGTTTTTACTGGGCGTATTTTTTGCGACTTGCATTGTTAAGTAGATAATTTGTAAGGATGGTTTTAGTATATTTTATATTGTTCTGTTTTAGAATTACGTGGAAAAGTTCTATAATCAGATGAACCCGATTATAAAAGATTAGCCTTTATAAAAACTTCTACTGAATGGATTTTGTTAATTAGTTTGCATTGTTAGTTCGATAATTTTTAGTGATGGTTTTAGTATATTGCATATAGTTTTATCATTCTTTAGCAAACCTTAACTGTAAATGACCAAATAAAAGAGTTGGTCCTTAACAGCTAAAATTTTGACTGCACATTAGAAAATATAATAGCGCAATCACGTCATTTTTCAGTAATGTGGAAGGATATTCCAGGTAAATATACAGATTGCTTTCAAATACAAGGTCAAATTAAACGATATATTTTGTTTGCTTCAAGGTTCATTTGTAGAAACTGACCAGCGCAGCGGGCGTAGCTTGCTAGTAATATATAAATTACTCTTATCTTATATACAGCTGTTGGAGCTCAACCGTCTCATGCAATGACTTGAAGGGAAATAGATGACTAGTACAAATTCTTATCAGCTAATCTTGCCGTTATCAGCTATGTCATATGACTTATGACGTCACTGAATAGCAGCTTTTTACTTGTTGATAAGGGGATAATCTTGTTCTTATCGCAAACATGTAATGACGTCACCCAACTCGTCTAAACAAGAAACTGACAACTACTAGCGAGTAAGAGTTAGGGAAGAATGACTAAGCGTGTGCATTTAAGGTTTATTCTTATCGCAAACCGGAAACTACGTGACACACCGGAAGACGGACAGTGCCTCTAGTGGCGATGGCAGCGCCCCCTACTAAAGATAAGGAAGAAAGATTAGTTAAGTGAAGACCAACAACTAAAGTGGTCGTGTTTTGGGGGTAAGTGCTAAATTCTATTTTTATTCTGTAGGATTTCTTCTATTTTGTGATATATTATAATTTACAAATTTAAATTTGTATACATTCGGGTTTATCTGTTTAATTATGCTATATTATAAAGAGGGGAAAGAAACTTATAGCCCAACGAAATCGCATGACGCGTTTTGATAACAATCATATCAAGCAATACTACAACTCAACTTTGCCTTCGGGTCGGTATAAATAGACGGGGGAAAATTAGGATTTTCATCATTTGAGGATTCATATCGCTAGTGGTTAAACGTGTTTTAAATTGCTCCCGCTTTTTATCCGTGCGAATCGGTGTTGTTTGCTTTTAAGAGTTAAAGTTTTTTTATTGATTTTATATTATGGATGTTGATATGCCCATTGATAAAACCCCGATTGTGGGAGATTCTGTATCTGCGAAGAAGATGTTTACCTGTCTTACCTGTGATAAAGATTTTTCGAGCATTTCTAATCTGAACCGACATAGGAAAATTCATTCTGGCGAGAAATTATATAGTTGTAATATCTGCCAGAAGTCTTTTTATCGAAGATCAAACCTACAAAGACATTTAAAAACACATGATAGTGTTGGATTGTTACAGCATGATGGATTCTCTTAAGTTTTTTCAGAAAAAGATCCTATATCTCAAAGTTCTTCCAATTTTAATCAGCAAGTTGAAGAGGATGTTTCTTTAAAGACTGTGACTCCTACGAATGTGGAAAAGAAGCATGTTTGTATTACCTGCGACAAAGTTTTTGCAACATATTCTAATTTAAATCAACATGTTAAGGTTCATCTTAATGAAAAGTCGTTTTCCTGTGAAACTTGTGGAAAGTGTTTTAGAAGGAAATCAGACTTGATTAGACACCCGAAAATCCATAATGCCTATGGACAGTCTACATTTAAGTGTGATGAATGTGATCAAGTTTTCACCCGGAAGGATAATTTGAAGCAGCATTTACAGTCGCATCGGAATTCAACATTTCCTTGCTGTGATTGCGATAAAGTGTTTAGAAGAAAATTTGATCTGAGACAACATGTACGCACTCAACACCCCCGCACACCTCTTGTGAGTGTAAAACGCAAAATGAACTTATCTAATGCAAAGTTGAAAAACACAAAGTATTCTGATGCGCTTAATGTGTTTAAAACAGTGATTTTGCATCCTGATGAACGTGAGGAAAATGATTTAGAGGTATTTCATAGCCATGTACAAACTGAAATACAAGAACGTTTAATAAGTGAAATTCATGAAAAAGGTGCAATTAAATGGTATATGGTAGAAAAAATATCACTTGAACGTCTAACTGATAATGAGGAGTTTGAAGAAATTCAATGTTATTTTCGATGTTCGTGTATGACCGAACTTATAGAAGATACTATCTCACAACATATTGAGGAAGGATTTTCGAAGATTATTAAATCCTTTGAAGAATTTGTACAAAGATGTTCTGGCTGGAAACTTAGAAAAATTCTTCATTTAGAACTCAAGATTGCTAAATATCACCCCCTCGCTGCGAGTTCCTATATTCCTTTGTCTAAAAAACTCGATGATAAAAAAGCCTTGCTGAATATAAAAAATGAAGATAACAAATGTTTAGTATGGTGTCTTTTGGCTTTTAAACTGAACTTAGATTATACTAAAAACCCTGAGCGTGTTTCACATTATCGTCCTTTTGAACATGATATTAAATTAGGTAGTGTAGAATGCCCTGTTCCTCTTCAGAAGATACCTGTTATTGAACAACTCAACAATTTACGAGTTAATGTGTTTGGTTATGAAGAGGGCGAAGTTTGCCCTCTGTATATATCTGAAAAGAAAGATCGAGATGTGATTAATTTGTTATTGGTTGGTGATGGTGAAAAGCAACACTATTGCTTGATAAGAAGTTTTTCAAGACTTTTAGGTGATCTTACCAAGCATAGAGCCGCTGGCTATTATTGTTATCGATGTTTGCATCGATTTTCAAGACAAGATCTATTGGATAAGCATAATGAATATTGTTCTCAACATGTTGCGCAAGCTATAAAGATGCCTAGTGAAAATGATAATATATTAAAGTTTACAGGTATTCATTTACAACATCCTGTTGCCTATACGATTTATGCGTATTTTGAGAGTCTCCTTATACCTATTTCTTCAGCCCCTCCCTCTTCTAAAGCATCCTATACCGAGAAAACAACCTATCACTTGCATGTGGTTATGCCTATGTGGTTATTGGACCCGATGGGACGTGTGTGAAGAAAGCACAGGTATATCGTGGTAGAAACTGTGTTGAGCATTTTTTAAACCGAATGATGCAAGAGAAGGAAATTTTACATCAAAAGTTACTAAATGTTAAACCCATGAAGCTTTCACCTAAGGAAGAAAAGGCATTTCGAGAAGCAGAGTTTCGTCACATTTGTAAGAAAACTTTAGATGAAAAACGTACACGTGACCATGATCATCTGTCAGGTGCGTACAGAGGAGCTGCACATGTGGAATGCAACTTGAACTATAAGCAGTGTAAAACAATTCCTGTTATTTTCCTAACTTGAAAAACTACGATGGCCATCATATTATGACAAAGCTTGGAAAATTCAAAGATCATGAAATCGATGTTATTGCTACTTCTATGGAAAACTATATCACCTTTAAAATCAGAAAGCCTACATCTCCTATTCAGATGGTGTTTATAGATTCTTTCCAATTTTTGCCTACGTCATTGGAAAAACTTGTTAAAAACCTTCAACCTGATCAATTCACTATACTTGCAGAAAATTTCCCACAAAATAATAATTTATCTTTACTTATACGGAAAGGGGTTTACCCCTATGATTATTTAACTTGTTTTGAAAAATTTACTGAGAAGCAGCTTCCCCCACCTTCTGCCTTTTTTAATAGTTTAACCAATGAGCCTATCGATGAAAAGGAGTATCAACACGCCCAGAATGTATGTTAAACATTTGATATCAAGATTCTTGGTGATTATCACAACCTTTATGTGAAGACAGATGTTCTACTACTTGCTGACGTATTTCAAAACTTTAGGAAATTATGTCAGCAGTATTATGAAATTGACCCTGCTCACCTGTTTACTGCACCTTCTCTCACCTGGCAGGCTTGTTTGAAGATGTCTGATACACCTTTAGAGTTACTCAGTGATATAGATATGTTGCTTATGGTTGAAAATGGAATATGAGGCGGCATTAGCATGATAAGTAAAAGATATGCCCGAGCAAACATCCCTGGTACGCCCGATTATAAGAAAAATGAGGCACCCAGCTACATCATGTATTGGGATGCCAATAACTTATACGGGTGGGCTATGAGCCAATTTTTACCTTACGGTGGCTTTGAATGGTGTGAAACAAGTCATATCACAGAAGAGTGGGTTCTATCTTTATCTGATAGCTCCGAAATTGGGTATCTTTTCGAGGTAGACATGGAATACCCGAAACATTTACATCTTTTGCATAATGAATACCCTGTCGCCTCTGAGAAAGTAACTGTGGAGGATCAGATGCTGTCTTCTCATGCAAGAAACTTACTTAACAATAGAAAATTCGTGGGAACCCCTAAACTTATACCAAATTTAAATAATAAACGAAATTATATAACCCATTATCGTAATCTCAAATTTTATTTAGAACTTGGTTTAAAAATTACAGCTGTGCATAAAGCTTTAAAATTTAAGCAGGGACCATGGTTGCAGAAATATACTAGGACTTCCCTCAAAGGGATTAGTCTGAGTGACATTGCTGAGAACATAGGGTTAACAATTACAATATAAAGAAAAAGAGCAAATTAAATGATAGAATTACAAAATATCATATATAAATTCATATACACTGTTAAAAAAATAGAAAAGAAGTACCGTTCATCAGATGTGCTGTCATATTTTTTTTTAACATGTGGCAAAGAATCTCATTTTCTTAAGCGCGTATTGCGCAAAACTTGAAAAAAAAACGCCGGATCTTTTAAAACGCCAAGCTTTTTAAAGTTACGTAATTTGATTTGCAGCCAATAGATTATTCTATCAAGCGTGGCTTAACGCAAATTTAATTTCATTGTTGCACCCTTTTTTGTGTGTGAATTTAAAATTTTTCTTCCTTGATTATATATCTATTATTTATATAACTGTTTATAGAAACTCTTACACTTTAAACCACATTGATAGCATGCTTTTCTACAAACCAGATTGCAAAACTATAGTCTGAATTACTATTGAAGTATACAAAAGATCATTCGATGACTTCTGTAAAATAACTTTTACATTAAATCTCCATATCGGCAAAATTGAAAAATTATATATATTACAAAGTTAAGCTTAACAGATACTTCTTGATTATTCTCTAGGTGGCTCTGCCCCCTGCGCCTTTACTGCGCCAATCTGCAGACTTTTCTTTTGCCTGTCTGTCTGTCTCTCCACAATTTGTCTGTTTCCCTATCCGTTCTTCTGACCGTCTCTCTAACCGATTGTCTATCTCTCTACAGGTCTCGCTACCCGCCAATCTATTTCTCTAACCGTCTGTCTATCCATCTAACTACTTGTATATCTAGCCGTGTATCTATCTACTTCGCTACCCATTTATCTATCTGTCTCACAACTTGTCTATCTGTCTCTCTACCCGTCTGGCTATACGCCTCTCTACCCATCTTCTTACCCATCTCCGTACCCATCTACTGTCTCTCTACTCGTCTGTATACCCGTCTCACTATCCGTCTGTTTTTGTATCTGACTCTTTACCCGCCTCGTTACCAATCTCATTACCCGTCAGTCAACTCGTCTCTGTACTCATCTCACTACTCGTCTCTTTATCTACCACGCTACGCGTCTCTCAACCTTTCTCGCTACCTTCCTGTCTGCCGGTGTCGCTACCCGTCTCGTGACCCATCTCGCTACCCCTCTGTCAACCCTCTTTTTACCTTTCTCTCTAGCCGTCTGTCTATTCGTTTCGCTACCCGTCAGCCTACCTATGTCGCTACTCGTCTCTCTACCCATCTCACTACCCGTCTGTCTACCCGTTTGTTTACTCGTCTTTCTACCTCTCGCAACCTCTTCCCAATATTTAAACAATTCATTTAATATACAGAAGCCGTTTATCAGTTATTAAATGCAAACAGAAGTAATTTATCTATTAAGTGTAATCAGATGCAATTTTTTTTAAATACATACATAAACCTGAATAATAATTCATCAGTTTTGTGTTCATAGTTGTTTATATCATTTGACAGTAAATCTCAACTTCTTAAACCTGAATTGTCTCAAGCTTTTTAAGAAAACCACAAGGTCTGTATAACTGCAAAGTACCCTGAGGGCTATATTAGCTACATGTTATTAAGTTAAGTGAAAGTTTCGTTATCGCGTTTGCAGCCAATTGCTTATGTCAGAAAGCGTGGCTTAACCCTTTCCGGCACAGACAAATTCTGTTCGTAAAATGCGAAATTACTGACTGACACCGGAATTTACAAACGACTTTTTTAGAAAATAAGAACTCCTTATTTTAAGCTTTCATCCTAGAAGCAAAATTTTATTAAAATTTTCTTGGTTCCGAATGCAAGTTTAGAATTAAAATTAGGTGTGCCCGGAGTGGGACGACTGTGCCGGAAAGAGTTAACGCCGTTTTAAATTCATTACTGTACTGTAACTTTCTTTTTTTTCTTTTTTTCTTTTTTTTTTGGGGGGGGGGGTAGGGGGGGGGGGAAGGGTTTCAAATATATACATTTAAATTAAAACTTTTGCCTCCATGCCATCAGTGCTGTTTGTATATTATTAACTGATACCTTGTAGACCGAGCTTCATTTGAAACAAATGTAAAAGACTTCTTCTACAGTTTTTTTTAGGAGAAACTTTCGTAATTGGGCCCAAAGCCAATCGGAGCATTTAATATCATTATTGTAACACTTATAGAGTTAAAACAATATTGTTGCTAGCTTTACTCTTGTTTGAGACCAGCCTTGCCTGTGTATCTGAATGGAGAAAAGTTTCGTATCCTATGTCGGTTGGCGAAAAAAATTTTAAATGGTGCCAAAATGTAGTTTTAGCATCTTAGAAAATTTTTCAAGAGAGCGGTAAAGCATGTTTTTCAAATATTTACAAACATACGTTTATTAAAGCATGTTTTTGCACCATCTTAAAAATTTAAGCACGATGCTAAAATAAAATTTTATCGCCTCATTCGATGTTTA
Organism: Maratus michaelseni; assembly: GCA_963931845.1. Classification (NCBI taxonomy): domain Eukaryota; kingdom Metazoa; phylum Arthropoda; class Arachnida; order Araneae; family Salticidae; genus Maratus; species Maratus michaelseni. The sequence goes on along the minus strand of OZ007587.1, from coordinate 302,165,414 downwards.
AATAAGTAATGAAAATACATAAACAAACTTATTTAACAAACCTAAGAGGCATTTTTGTGATAAATAATTGTTATTGTCAGGGGGGTAAATTGTAAACAATTAATAAACGGCTGGTAAATAATAAATAGCATTTAAAATCTAAAAATGGAAAAGTGGTCCGTATAAAAATGCAAAACATAACATTATACGCTTGATATATGTAGATCTTTTTTTATTTTTTAATATTTCCGAAGGCACAGATAAAAAGGTAAAAATCTCTTTTCCAAATGCCAAATAGAAAATATACAAAATAGAATGCCAAATATATAAAACAGAAAAATATCTGCAAAAAAATATATTTACGTAATACTACAGCTGCAAAAAAATAAGATTTAGAAAAAGTAAGCCAAATCCTGCAGATCCCAACAATCACGTCGAAAAACTTATCACCAAAAAAGAACTCGCCAAATCTTACGGCACAGGAGATGGATTTTTCCCTCTGAATGCAGAATATTACTTTTTTTTCTTATACGATGGGTGATTATAATATAATTGTTTCATTTCACATACTACATGCCGTTTGATAGGTACTTTTATGTTATTCTGGCGCAGTTGATAAATCGCCAAATATTGTTCCTATAACAGTTTCATATTGAATTCATTTCATTTAAATATAAACCTTTCACTCATTTAATTTAAAATACATGCCTTTCATTAATCCCATTTAAAATGCTAAAAAGAGAAAAAAAAAGAAATAATGCCATAAATCGAAACCTTTTATTTAAACATCAAAGAATTTTTTTTTTTTTTTATTTACACACGCGAAATAAAAAAAGCTGCTATTGCTGAGATTTGCGCCAAATCTCTACCTAATCTGGTCTACCAAGTTATTGCGGGGTTTTTCTTTCAAACAGAAAAAAATCCAGATTAATTTTCGATTTCTACTAAATTGAAATATATTTTATTGTGCTGAATATTAGTGCGTGCATATTTTTTGCTCCATGTACTCCATGAACTTTTCAATTCCGATTGTCTACGAAAATCTCCCGCCGGTGAAAATGACGTATGCACAAAATTTTCGTGACGTATGTATTTTAATTGTGCTTTTTTATCTATTTTTTTAATATAATTTCCAAACGGTTTGACATTTATTCTTGGTAATAAATAGACGTCGTTGTCACCTTTATAGGTACCTGCTGTAAAAATTTGAACGAAATCCGTTAAATATTTTTTGAGTTATGCTTGACGAAAGGTTTTAATATCCATCGTAACTATATATGGGGCAAAGTAATACTGCGCTGTGTATGAGTCTTCGTTGCACTCAGACAATTAATTTCAACACCGAAACAAGAACGAAAAATCATGCGTCAAGCATAGATTATGTAACACTTTCCAACGCTTCCAAAATAATTTTACGAATCATACTCTTTTATAAGCTAAAAGATAACATCTAAGTAATCCGAATACTTTATTCAGCCCTGTATAGGATCTATAGATTTGTATATATACTACATAGGATGCTAAATTTTAGTTCAGTTAGGAAACACGTAGCACAGTTTAAAATTCTCCGTCTGGAGTTAAATAATACGGAAATGTGTTCCCGAACTTTTGTACTTCCCTGTATAGGATCTACAGAATTTATACACACCACGTAATATACAAAAAGCGATTTAAAATTAAAATCGCATTCAGTAACTTAAAACGCACTTCCAGGAATTATTGTTAACATACAGTAGAGAATTCTTTTGTGTGTCCCTGTAAATGAACGATAACTGCTATACACACAATATTCTGTAGTAAGTCTCTTGTAATGAACCTTATATATAAATTTCAATGCGTTTAAAATAGTGAAACATTATTTAAATAAACCGCAGACGATTTTTCTCCATAGACGTAATGTAACGGAATTCTTTTGACTGTCCCTGTAAAGTAAGTATAAGTGCTATGCACACCCTATTCCATATTAAGCTTCTTCTAATGCACCTTAGTGATATATATAAATTTCAATGCGTTTAAAGTATTGAAACATTATTTAAATAAACCGCAAATGATTTTTCCCCATAGACCGCAATGTAACGGAATTCTTTTGAGTGTCCCTGTAAAAAAACTATAAGTGCTACACACTTCCGTTGAAATAGGGAACATGCTATAGATAACGATTATAACATATAAAATTTGCAGGGCAATCCGAGCATATTTACGGGAGTTAGAGCACGGACAGACGGCAGACGGCAGACGGCAGACGGCCAGACGGCCAGACGGCCAGACGGCAGACGGCCAGACGGCCAGACAAACCGAAGTCATAAACACTTTTCAACTAGGTTGGAAAGTGTTAAAAAGGAAAGAAGCAAAATCTTCTTTTGAGAAAGACTTTTTTAAGTTAATGAACAATTCTGTTTTTGGTAAAACCATGGAAAATCTACGAAAAAGAAGAAATATTGTGCTTTGTAAAGGTGAAAAAAGAGCCAAAAAATTAGTAGCATCGCCTACTTTTCAATCGTTTAAAACTTATGATCAAGACTTGACTGCTGTGGAGAGATTAAAAACTAGCATACATATGAACCGACCCATCTATGTTGGATTTTCTATACTCGAACTATCTAAACTTTGTATGTATGATTTCCATTACAATTTTATAAAGAAAACATACAAAGATCGTGCAGTTTTACTCTTTACGGATACAGATTCCCTAACGTATCATTTTCAAACCAATAATATTTATAAGGATCTGGAGCAGCATCGTGATATTTTTGACTTTTCTGAATATCCAAAATCTCATCGTCCATACTCTGAAGATAATAAGAAGACGCTCGGAAAGTTTAAGGATGAACTTAATGACGAATTAGCCCTTGAGTTTGTCGGACTGAAATCAAAAATGTACTCTCTAAAATCTGTTAAAGACGAAAAGAAGCGTGCAAAAGGCGTATCTACACAGATTGTTCGGCAGAAAATTAAACATAAAGACTACTTGGAGTGCCTCCAACAACAAAAAACAAGTATGGAGAAACAGGTAAGGATTACCCAAGATGACCATCGCCTATATACATTAACTCAAAATAAAATTAGCTTAAGTCCCTTTGACGACAAGCGTTACTTATTGGATGATGGAATAAGCAGTTTAGCATATGGCCATTGTGACATTAATACCGTTTGTAATAAAGAAGAAAATGTTGATTTGTATTGCTAACGCAAAATCGCGATGTATATTTTGATCTGTAAATACCTTTCTGTAAATTATTTTGTTATAATAAAAATTGTTGATTTCATTATTGAGTACTTTTTTTTAATTTTTTAAGTAATGTGAAACTTTTTCTAAAAGAATTTTTTTTTTAAATTTGTGAAACTTTTTAACTAACTAACACATATTTTTTTTCGTTATAAAAACATGAAAAATATTTCTAAAACTTTGATAAACAAGCAGATAGTCACACACACAAAGAGAACTATTTGTCCCGCATACATACACACATGCACGCACACACACACATAGAACTATTTATAATAAATATAAGACATATATGCTTTTTAAAACATACTTTTACACACAAACCTTCTTAACAAAATATCAGACACATAAACAAAATGAGATGAAAAGATTATTGTGAGAAAAAGAGGGTTGATTTTGAACTTTGCACTACCGGTTGAGATGGTATCTCCTTTTCCCCCATTACGCATTGCGAAATCCTCATTCCTCAGTCTGGAATCCCCATTCCTCATTGCGGATTGCACCTGCTGCAGGTGAACCCCCCTTTCTCTACTACTAACCACTTTCAAACCATTTTGTGACCGATTCTCTAGAGAAAATAACCGAGAAAATGTGATAGAGTATAATTAATACATATTGATACGATGTAATCAAGCATTATTGGTTAAGAGGTAACATCTATAACGGGGGGTCCAATGTGCGAATCCAGCTGATTCCATTCTGCCAGGAATTTATCCGAATCTAAGGTGTTTTATAAAATGCTTGGAAAATCGAGTAGAGTTTACTTCATTTTTTTTCCTTATTTCAGTATAATAAGTTGAGAATGAACAATTTCTACAAACGCAACATCAATTTCACTTGAGATAGAAATTCATCCTTCTCATATTAGAGCCCTAGTCTAAGTAACAGCGAAATATTAAATTATAGATAATTGTCGTTTTGATACAATCATTATAAAATATGAATTTTTAATGAATGAAAATGGGCATCTTTTTCAAAGATTTTTTTAAAGATATCTTCATGTAGAGAAAATGAAAGATTAAGAACCAAACGGCCATAATCGAGATGCGAAAAATCAATAAAAAGAACAACATTTTTTTTTTTCAGTCGTGCATGATTATATGAATAAATATAAGTTTTTGTACATGAATACATTAATAATTGTAGAGTGTTGTAAATTAATAAATTTAAACAGCTGTGCAAGAAAAAAAGAAAAATATCCTCCGAAAATAAGCCCTACTGCATTTTTTAAAACAAGATGTATTCTAAGGCACTGTCTTTTTTTCAGGGAAACATATGGTGCGTGCAATACACCATGTGTCTGGTGTGTCTGGTAGGCAGTGTCACATTTTGGCAATCAATTTTAGCGTTGATGATTTTGGTATATATGATAGATTAAATGGTACAGATAATGAATGCCAGTCAGCTGGTATATTAGCAGGGGCATTTCCATAGCAGCATTGTATAGTTTGCTACAATTGAAATAAACGGTAACTCGATTATTGATGCTACCTTCTTCAGTAATTGGGTTGTCATTCAATTTACATTGCTGCAGAGGGTGGGTGATGTTGCTATGGTAATCCCTCCGTTAGTGCGCCAGCTGATTGATTAAAGAAGATTGCTAGAAAATCGATATAATATGTAATTTAGAAAGTTATTTAGAAAGTTATTTCGTAGATATTTAAAAAGTAAAAAACAAAAGCATTTTTATAGTTTTTTTTTTTCTCAAAGACAAAAAGAAAAAAATAAACTCATTCCGCGTTCAAAATTTTTTTCATTTTTTAAAACAATATACAACTTTTTTTTAATTAAGTCATATTTTATTTATTGAATAAGATAACAATTTCTGAAAAGACTAACAAAGTTTCAAAAAGAGTGTATATTCAAGAATATTTATTAAAAAAAATAAAAAACAGAAAACAATGAATAATATACAGCTTTGTATTTCACAAGTTAACACTACGAGGAAAAAACACTGCTATTTAAAAAAAAAAAAAAAAATAGAAGCCGAAAATTTCATCGCATTAATGCACAATTGAAAAACAATTCGAACATAAATCATCCCAAGTTGTTTTAAAAGTTTCAGAATAAAGATATTTGAACTTGAGTCCTGCATCGGGTCGGATTACTCAATTTTACCCGAATGCGACCTTACCCGCGGCTCGAGTGGGTCGGGTTGACGCTAATTTTTTTTCGGTGCGGATCGATCGGTTTCGGGTTAGGTTGACTTTAAACGTTTCGGTTTCGGGTTAAATTTTGGTTCTTCTGGGGTCGGGATCGGGTTGACCTCAATATTTTTTAATGAAAAAAAACTGTATATTTTGAATATACAATATAACAATATAACAATTTGAATATACAATAATAATGAGTGTATATGTGTTCATTTTTTACAAAATAGATAAAATTTATATTAAAGATATAATTGTAGGATAGTTTCTAGATATATTGTAGTCTTTTCTTCGAGTTTGGGTCGAGTTCGGTTGTGAATACTTCGGGTTCGTGTCGGTATTGTGTTAAAGTGTGTCGTGTTCAGGTCAGGTTTCGGGTTGACTTAAAGAGAATTTTCGGGTTCGGTTCGGGTTACTCTAATTTGAACCCAAGTTATTTGTTTGTGATTTTTTATACGCCTATTAACTTTCGTTGTCTTCAGAGACTGCCTACTTTTTACCCGAACTTTTATATTTTTAATGTGAGCCCCTAATTTTCTTTTCTCCATCGATTACCTTTATTTAACATAAATACAAATTTTGACTGTTTGATCTTGAAAAACACGTTTACTATGAGCTAAAATGTGTTTGGAGATTATCTGTTTGAACAGAGAAACACATTGTTAAAAAAAAAAAAAAAAAAAAAAAAAAAAAAAAGTGCTGTGATAGGTATCGATATAAGGATATAGCCATTATTTTTCTATTCAGAATGAAATTGCTTACATATTGCTTACACATTGCTTTTCTCACAAATTTCATTTGAAAGGCTGATTTACATAGTCCAGAGTCAGGAGCTATAGAAAGAAACAAATAAAGTTTTCGTCTTTGCTCCTTCCTTTCCATGGCTTAGTTGTACATCATACAAAGGGGTGGCATTTAAAACGTCCTTATATCCCCCTTCTATCTTTCATTCTTTCAAACCCCAGGATATTCCTTTCCATTTCCAAGTGTGGGGAGGGGTCTCCTTGAATGTTGGAATTCTATCTGGTAAAGCTGATTCATTTTGACTGATTCATTCATCAATCATTATTACTTTTTTTATTATTCACAGTTGTAATGTAGAAATATCATCGCTGAGAGAAAACAGTAATCAATAAGAAAGGGATTTCTTTCCTAATTCTACCCTACATTTCGCCAAAAATCACATTGAAATGAATATTTGTTTTGCATATTTGAATATTTGTTTTGTACCACGTAAAATGCGTGAAAATCTTAATATAGTTTAAATAAATGACGAATCATTCTTAACGTGCAAATTGCACATTTTAAACGTGTTCCCGTTTTATCCGTGCTCGTATTAAACGAGTTTGACTGTATATTCTTCAATAATCGATGTTTCTCTTTAACGTTAATTGAATGAATTTTCAATAAATTCTTTTTTCACTCACTGACGGTTCTAAATAGATGAAAAATTTTATTTTCTGTTTTTCCCCAAGCATGCTAAACTTAACTATGTAATAAAAATGTGGTATTCAGTAAAACATATGTTAAGCTGACCACTAGAAATAAAATACATTGTATACAAATATTTTAAAAAACAAGAACGAAAAATCATGCGTCAAGCATAGATTATGTAACACTTTCAACACTTCCAAAATAATTTAGCAATCTTTACCGTTTAATAAGGTGAACGATGAGATCTAAGTAAACAATTTGGAAAAAGCATAACATATTTAAAAACCCAATTTTAGGAATTACCAACAATATTCGGCAAAATATCCAAACTCTTTTGTGCAGCCCTGTATATGATCTGTATATTTGTATATATACTACATAGAATGCTAAACTTTAGTGCAGATAGGAAACGCGTATCACAGTTTAAAATTCACCTTCTGAAATTTCCGTCAATAAACGGAAATGTACTCGAAAACTTTTGTGCTGCCTGTATACGATCTATACTATTTATAAACACCAAGTGCTACACAAAAAATGAGTTAAATTTAAAAACGCGTTCACAGCAACTGAAAAAGCACTTCCAGCAATTATTGTTAACAGACAGTACCAGTAATTATTTTGTGTGTCCCTAGGTATTAATGAACTAAAGGAACCATGTAAAGGAACTATAAGTGCTATACACACCTTATTCTATAGTAAGCCTCTTGTACTGCACCTCAGTGATATATATCAATTTCAATATGTTTGAAATTTTGTAATATTATTTAAATAAATCGCACATGATTTTACCCATAGACCGTAAAGTAACACAATTATTTTGAGTATCCCTGTAAAGGAACTATAAGTGCTATGCACACCATATTCTATAGTAAGCCACTTGTAGCGCACCTTAGTGATATATATCAATTTCAATCTGTTTGAAATTTTGTAACATCATTAAAATAAACCGCAAATGATTTTCCCCATAGACCGTAAAGTAACACAATTATTTTGAGTGTCCCTGTAAAGGAACAGTAAGTGCTATGCACACCATATTCTATAGAAAGCCTCTTGTGAAAGCCTCTTGCACTGAGTGATATATATCAATTTCAATATGTTTGAAATTTTGTAACATCATTAAAATAAACCGCAAATGATTTTCCCCATAGACCGTAAAGTAACACAATTATTTTGAGTGTCCCTGTAAAGGAACAGTAAGTGCTATGCACACCATATTCTATAGAAAGCCTCTTGTGAAAGCCTCTTGCACTGAGTGATATATATCAATTTCAATCTGTTTGAAATTTTGTAACATCATTAAAATAAACCGCAAATGATTTTCCCCATAGACCGTAAAGTAACACAATTATTTTGAGTGTCCCTGTAAAGGAACAGTAAGTGCTATGCACACCATATTCTATAGAAAGCCTCTTGTGAAAGCCTCTTGCACTGAGTGATATATATCAATTTCAATATGTTTGAAATTTTGTAACATCATTAAAATAAACCGCAAATGATTTTCCCCATAGACCGAAGAGTAACACAATTCTTTTGAGAGTCCCTGTAAACGAATTATAAATGCTACTCACTTGATTTTCAATACCGAACATGGCATGGTAAAGCTCAATAACATATATCAATTGCATGGCAATCCGAATATATTTACGCGAGTTAGAGCACGGACAGACAGGCAGATAGACAAACCGAATTCATAAATACTTTTCAACTTATGTTGGAAAGTGTTTAAAAGGGGCAGATAAAAAATGTACTTTTTTTACATTCTTTTATTCAACTTAATATGGTTTTTGTATGGAAATATGGAATTTTGTAATCAATTTTTCACTCAGTTCCTTATAGGCTAGAATTATAAATATTACATACACAGGTATGTTGTATTACATACACAGGTATGTATTATATACACTGGTATGTATTATATTGTATTATATACACAGGTATGACAATACAACCCTTTTATATTTTTGGAACTTAATTATAAATAAATTAATAAATTTTAAAGCATTTTTCTATTAGCCGGATGCAGGCAATAAATTGCCATGTAATCTTTATGATTACAGTTGTTTACGAGTTGCAAAAACAATGGAGTTTATGCGCTAAACCACTCTCGCCAAAATATACCAACTGGCTATGAAATTGCAACAATGAAATATTTTAAACACTAAAAAAGTAGAAAATCCTTCTATATATATAAAAAAAGTAATGGTTTGGAAATGGACCAATGAAAATCTGCGTAGATATTCCGGGTTATTCTCATCGCTTTTTTACTAGGGACTTTTTTGAGGAGCGATTACTTTTTTTCTAGCCTTCTTACGTATTTGAAAATCATACCACCAGACGCGAAATATAACAAGCTTTCAGAAATTCAAAAAATTATCACGGTCGGACAATAAAAACTCAAAAAATCCTTAAAAATCGGGTAAAAAATCTTTTATTAAAAAAGTCATTTTTTTTATATTGTTGCCAATTTCTAAATAAGCGCAAATGATTATATTTTATCTCAAATAAAAAATGTATTTGCGCAAGACTATTAAAAACAATAATGAAAGTTTAAAATAATAATTAAATGATCACGTGTTGAAAGCAGGAAATAAAGAAAATTACGTCATAAAAATCGTGTTTATACACATGAATCAGCATATATTCTAATACGAGCAAATCTTGTGTGTGGTTATATATATATATATGTATGCAAAAATTATCTTAAAAACGGCTCTAACGATTTTGACGAAATTTCGTATCCTACCATTTTGGGCACCAGAAAACCATTGGGCTAGGTCACATGTTCGAGAAAATTCGATTAGTGGGTCATTTTGGGTCATTTTGGGTCATGGTCTAGCTAATTGTATCTAAACAAGAACGAAAAATCATGCGTCAAGCATAGATTATGTAACACTTTCCAACGCTTCCAAAATAATTTTACGAATCATACTCTTCAATAAGCTAAAAGATAACATCTAAGTAATCCAAATACTTTTATTCAGCCCTGTAAGGATCTATAGATTTGTATATATACTACATAGGATGCTAAATTTTAGTTCAGTTAGGAAACACGTAGCACAGTTTAAAATTCTCCGTCTGGAGTTAAATAATACGGAAATGTTTTCCCGAACTTTTGTGCTTCCCTGTATAGGATCTACAGAATTTATACACACCACGTAATAGACAAAAAGCGATTTAAAATTAAAATCGCGTTTAGTAACTTAAAACGCACTTCCAGGAATTATTGTTAACATACAGTAGAGAATTATTTTGTTTGTCCCTGTAAATGAACGATGACTGCTATACACACAATATTCTGTAGTAAGTCTCTTGTAATGAACCTTATATAAATTTCAATGCGTTTAAAATAGGGAAACATTGTTTAAATAAAGCGCAGACGATTTTTCTCCATAGACGTAATGTAACGGAATTCTTTTGACTGTCCCTGTAAAGTAAGTATAAGTGCTATGCACACCCTATTCCATATTAAGCTTCTTCTAATGCACCTTAGTGATATATATAAATTTCAATGCGTTTAAAATAGTGAAACATTATTTAAATAAACCGCAAATGATTTTTCCCCATAGACCGCAATGTAACGGAATTCTTTTGAGTGTCCCTGTAAAAAAACTATAAGTGCTACATACTTCCGTTGAAATAGGGAACATGCTATAGATAATGATTATAACATATAAAAATTGCAGGGCAATCCGAGCATATTTACGGGAGTTAGAGCACGGACAGACGGCAGACGGCAGACGGCCAGACGGCAGACGGCCAGACGGCCAGACAAACCGAAGTCATAAACACTTTTCAACTAGGTTGGAAAGTGTTAAAAACGGTTCAAACGATTTTGACGAAATTTTGTATCCGACCATTTTCGTGCACGAGAAGACTATTGGGCTGGATCACATGTTCGAGAACTTTCGATTAGTGGGTCATTTTTGGGTCAGCGCGGGTCAAATTAATTTTATCTAAAAAACGGCTCTAACGATTTTGATTAAATTTTGTGTCCTACGAGTTTCGAGCACGATAAAAGCATTGGGCTAGGTCACATGTCCGAGAAAATTCGATTAATGGGTCATTTCTGGGTCATTGTGGGTCAAGATCTAAAAAGCGGCTCAATTTACACTAAATTTTGCATCCAATGGTTTTCGGGCACGAGAAGACTGTTGGGCTAGGTCACATGTTCGAGAAAATTCAATTAGTGGGTCATTTGGGGTCATTTTGGGTCATGGTCAAGCTAATTGTATCTAAAAAACGGTCCAAACGATTTTGACGAAATTTTGTATCCGACTATTTTCGGGCACGAGAAGACTATTGGGCTGGGTCACATGTTCTAGAACTTTCGATTAAGGGGTCATTTTTGGATCAAAGCGGGTCAAATTAATTTTATCTAAAAAACGGCTCTAACGATTTTGATTAAATTTTGTATTTTACGAGTTTCGGGCACGCGAAAATCATTAGACTAGGTCACATGTTCGAGAAAATTCGATTAGTGGGTCATTTTTGTTCATTGTGGGTCAATATCTAAAAAGCGGCTCAATTTACACTAAATTTTGCATCCTATGGTTTTCCGGCACGAGAAGACTGTTGGGCTAAGTCACATGTTCGAGAAAATTCAATTAGTGGGTCATTTTGGTCATGGGTCATGATATTTGAACAAAAATTTAATTTTGACCGAGCACAGCTCGGTCTTCCCTGCTCGTATTAAAAATAAAAAAGATGAATTAAATGAAAAAGCATTATAAACAGTTAAATGAAAAAGCATTATAACCTGTTTCCAGAAGATAGTCGCCGTTCGTGATATCATCATCATCATCTTTTTAAAACAGGATAACATTTGCCAGGTTTTAAGAGGCTGTGAAATCAGAACGGGGGTTGGTGAGAGTAGCGAGCAGGGGGCAGAGCCCCCTAGTATAAATAAAAAATAAAGAGTGTAATAATTTTACTGTAAGGGACAAAAAGCTTTTGGTATCTGTCAGAATGTATGAGTGTGCGTGTGCGTGTGCATATGTGTGTGCTTGCGCGTGTGTGTGTCGCGATAACTGGTTCAAAATTAACCAATTAGCTTGATATTTGGTAGATATGTGGGTGAGATATCCAGATTTTTCTGTATAATATTTTCGTTAAATTTGGTTGATTCATTCGGAAAATATAGAAAAACAATTTCATATTATAAAGTTTTTCTATAGGAATTCACTCGATTTTTAAATTTTGATTCATTTTTTTTTCATTTATTGAAAAGAAAATTGTGCATTTGGATAATCGATTTAAATATTAAATTATGGATGCTACATTTTCGTTATGAAAGGATATTATTATTCCGATCGGTTGAAACTTTGTCACTACATATGGTCAGACGTTTGAAATTAACTGTGTTCCACATTAGTGAAAGTGTTGCAATTGAAATTCAAGTGGTTATTCTGTAGCATAGTTACCGAAGTGAATGAAATAAGCAGTTTTGTTAAGATATGTACCTGAAAGTTGATTTTCATAACCGCAAAAAATATAGGAAATGCTCACGCCATCATTATCGGTTTGTCCTGATTTGACGGAGGCATAAGCTGGATTAACGGATGACTAAGCTAGCCACCAGATGAATAATGAAACAAAAGTTGCAATATTTCATTTACAAAAATATTTATATTTGACTAACTTTAGTATGCGTCTTCCATAAAAATTGATTAGGATGGATTAACACAAACAAGATTCCTCTCTTTTAAATGTTTTGAATGACGAAAAACATTGTTTTTTCAAAACAAAATTTATAATAACACTGGATATTAGATATAAGTGTAATAAGATATATTTGCATTTGCATAAAATTTTTTCAATTTCTGCAACAGAAGTTTCTTAGTTAGTACTTAAGAAAGTACTGGTATTAGGTTATTAATGTTATTAAAACAAATTCCCTGTATACAACGAAATCCTTATCCTAATAAAACTACACTGTAATAAAAATGCACTGTAAATCGTACCCTAAGATGTACTACAAGCAAGAAATAGCGCAGTTTTAGAAAAGTGCGAATATAAAATGAACTTGCAGAAGAAAGGGGGGGGGGGGTGTTCAGAGGGGAAGAGTTCCTCTGGAAAATATACTTTTTATTCTAAAAAAATTACAAGAATTAGCAGTTTAAGAACACAATTGCATGAAATAGTGTTTAAAATTTAACATAATTTAACCGAATCTGAAGTCGTTTTCTCTAAATCTTTGAGAATTTTCATATTCGCATAAATAATATGTAACATAAACTAATTAAATTGCGAATTGTAGGATAATAGGATATTATGCAAAGTGCGATCAAAATAAAAATGTGACTTGCACAGTTGACGTGGCGGCCCTTGATCTGCAGATTTACTAGTTTAGAAATATAAGACTAAGAATGCATAACAAATAACTTATTAAATTAAACTCTTAAAATAAAAAAGAAAATATGCATATCATCCTATAACAATAAATTTTCTTACATATATTTTGCATATTTACCATGTAGAACAATAAAAAGAAATTACACGTAAAAAGTAATTAGTATGAATCTTTTGTAGCTCCCCTTCTCCCTCTCAAGTCTTAAAATGTTGATTAGTAATGTCAAAGTTCATTTCATAAGTTGCTGATCAAGAATGATTGATTGCTTATTTGATGAAATACAACAAAAGATTAATTTAAAAGTATTGTCAATGATTGATGGAAATGAATCAGAAAACATAAAAATAGGTCAGTTGTAGCTGATGCATTACAAAAAACAAAAATACATATTTTATAAGGAACGAGATTCGAGGGTATACGAAATGATAAAACCATATACTAAATGGGATTCTATGTTCAATAAAAAATGTTATTTGAACATACGTAAACATCGTATAAGAAAAAGCCAAATGTTCAAAGACCTTTTGAATATACATTTAAGCAAAATGTCCTTTTACGGCTTTTTTTTTCCTTTCATATCATTGGTCTGTTTAATCCTGTGCACTGTTAAAAAAAAATGTATATTCTAAAATTGCTAATTAAAACTGCTGCTGAGATATGGCACAATTACCTAAAACTTTCGACACACAGTGTGACCCCCCTTTATGGATTATTATCTAAAATTGCTGAAATACATATTTAACTATTTTTTAGTACATTTGTTATCCTAAATTTCACGCTCCTACCTATTAATGAGATGTGGCAAAATGACATAAAAAAATTCGATCCCCATTTAAACCCCTTTAGTGACTGAATTTCTAAAATCGCAGAAATACATGTTTAACTATTTTTTAGTAGATTTGTTATCCTGAATCTGTGATTTCAAGCTCCTAACTAAAAATGCTGCTGAGATATGGTGAACATTCGAAATGACCTAAAATTTTCGACCCCCATTTAGTGAATGGGCGAATTTCTAAAATCGCTGAAATATGTGTTTATTTTTATAGCAGATTTGTTATCCTGAATTTCATGCTCTTATCCAAAAGTACTGATAAGATGTGGTAAAAAGGTGAAATCATCGAAAATTATCGACCCTCCCCCCATTTAACCCACCCCCTTAGTAGATGAATTTCTAAAATCGCCTAAAATACATGTTTAACTATTCTTTAGTAGATTTGTTATCCCAAAATTCACGCTCCTACCTATAACTTCTATTGAGAAATGGCAAAATGACATAAAACATTCGACCCACTATTTAACCCCCCGTAGTGGTCGAATTTCTAAAATCACTGAAATACTTGTTTAACTATTTTTTTAAGGAGATTTGTTATCCTGAATTTCACGCTTTTTTCTAAAACTGCTGATGAAATATGGTGAAAAGATGAAATCGCCGAAAATTTTCGTCCCTTCATTTAACCCCCTTTGTAGTTGAAGTTCTAAAATCACCTGAAATGCATGTTTAACTATTCTTTAGTAGATTTGTTATCCCGAATTTCACGCTCCTAACTATAACTTTTAATGAGATATGGCAAAATGGCGTACAACATTCGACCCCCATTTAACCAACCCCCCCCCCTTAATGTCTGAATTTCTAAAATCGCTGAAATACGTGTTTAACTATTTTTTTAGTAGATTTGTTATCCTGAGTATCATGATTCTACCTATAATTTCTACTGAGATATGGCAAAATGACCTAAAATATTTGACCTCCTATCCCCCCTCCCTTAGTTGCTGAATTTATAAAATTTCTGAAATACCTGTTTATCTATATTTTTTGTAGATTTGTTATCCCGAATTTCGAGCTCTTAACTAAAAATGCTGCTGAGATATGGAAAACAGGCAAAATGACCTAAAACTTTTGACCCCCATTTAACCCCCTTAGTTAATGAATTTCTAAAATTGCTGAAATACGTGTTTAATTATTTTTTTAATAGATTTGTTATCTCGAATTTCATGCTCTTACCTAAAACTGCTGATGAGATATGGTGAAAATGTGAAATCACCGAAAATTTGCGACCCCCCATTTAACCCACTTAGTGGTTGAATTTCTGAAATAGCCTGAAATACACGTTTAACTATTCTTTAGTAGAACTGTTGTCCCGAATTTCACGCTCCTACTTAAAACTCCTGCTGAGATATGCCGAAAAGACGAAATTATCTAAAATTTTCGACCCCCACCCCCCATTTAACTAACCCCCTTAGGGTGTGAATTTTCAAAAATCCTTTCTTATTGGGTGCCTACATTGTGTAAAGAACATGTCTTCCAAATTTCATTGTTCTAGGACAAACGGTTGAGGCTCGGCGTGGATTATGAGAAAATCAAGCTACTCTTTTATAAGTATAAATTTTAACGAAAAGATTATATTCAAGTAAGCAGTTTCAAGGAGCCGCTTCACTGAAATTCCCAGATCACAATATCCCATATGTTTTAACCTACGGGAAAACTTAAAAACGCGATGACTTATTACCTAATGTAATTATTAAAATACGATTTTCATCATCAAAAAGTAGACATCCGATGCCAACGATGTGTGTTTTTAAAAACTGCCTCCTTAACTTTTAAGTATTTAAAAAATCCCTAGAAACTTTTAAAAATGTACATCGTCGGCACCTGATGTCTACTTTCTGATGGTGAAACCATATATTAATAATTATATTAAGTAGTGAGTCAACGCGCTTTTAAGTTTTCCCAATCGGAGAGTTTCGATGAAGTGGCCCTTAACACCACTGCGTGATGGATTTGCTAAATGAACAATTTACAGAGCAGCAGCACGAGGGATGTTTCAGCACCAGAAGCTAATATAGTATTTACAAGATCTTCCAGGCGCCGTCAGTTAACACTACCTACGAAATTATAAGACGTAAGAGACGAAAACTTTGTAAAAGTTCAATTTGGAAAAATAAAATAGATATTCAAAAGCTAATTAATATTCTCAATTGTCGGAACTAATATAATTAATCAAAATTTTCAATATATGTTTTTGAATGTTGAACATTATTGAAAAATATGGAAAATACGTACTTTATTATAGTTTCAGCAAGAATAAAAAGAAAAAAAAGTGTATTCATTTATTTATTTATTTGCAACTGAAATCACTTAACATTTCTGTCTTAAAAATTTTCACTGACACTGATAAAACTGGATACTTAAAAATAAGCAAAATGTACTCATTTTTTAGTACTTTCCGACCTTATAATAGCTCCGTGTATTTAACTCTTAAATTTGAGAAACGCATGCACTCGGTTTTTTTTAGTACATACAGGGACTCGAACATAAGTATGTATAGAAACACACATTCTCATATTTTTGAGTACATATAGAACTCAAACATGAGTATTTAGTCTTAAAATGCAAAATATATGTCCCATTTCTGAATATATTTATAAATCAAGTTTAAGTATACAAAATTTCAATTTTTTAATTTATGAACTATATGTACCCATTTTTGAATCCATTTATGAATCAGTTATGATTACATTAAGTTTTAAATTTGAACTATGTATATTTTACGTATACTTATTTTTGAATACATAGAGGAATCGTTAATGAATATAGTTGGCTTAAAACTTTTAACTTATTTTCTATATGTACTCATATTTGAATACGTTAATCAATCCATTATGATTATGTTAAGTCTTAAATCTGTAATCTTCTACTTTTAAGTACTAGTTTTTGAATACATAGAGGAATTGATAATGAATATATTTATATTTGGCCTCGAATCTAAAATTTATTTTCTGTATGTACTTATTTTTGAATACATAAACGAATCAAATATTAATATTTTTGGCTTCAAATTTCAAATATTTCTGCATTCCTACATAAAAGTATACAAGAATCTACAACGATTATATTTGGGTTCAAATTTGAAATGTTTCTGCTATATATAAACTCATTTATTACACTCACTGTTAAAACTGTATAAATAAAAATAAGCAAAATGTATTCATGTTTCAGTACTTTCCTATCTGATAATAGCTCCGAGTACTTAACTCTTAAATTTGAGAAACGCATGTACTCATTTTTTGAGTACATACAGGGACAGGGACTCGAACATAAGTCTGTATAGAATAAACACACATAGAGTAACAAGAGATTATATTAATATTTATTCACAAGCTTACTTTTCAGTCCGAATTGTCACTTATATTTGAAAACATCACGTACTCGTTTCTGAAGCAATTCCACTTAAAAATAAATAAATAAATAAATAAATAAAAATAATAATAAAAAAAAAAAAAAAAAAAAAACGAGTACATAGAAGTTCTCATTTTTCAGTAGATTATTTTTAACAGTGAAAAATATTAGCTATAGGTACGACAAAAGCTATTCTACAGTTTAAAATTGTACTGCTTTAAATTTCAATATGGATGTTGAATTACATTAATAATAACATTGTGACATGTGAAGGAATCATGGACGTAGGTCTCCAAAATGATTGGAAAGTTTCGGAAAAGGTGAATCCGTGTTTAGAACAGGAAAATGCTGAAAATTCATAAATTTCTAATTAAAGATATACCTAAATATGCTATACCTAACGACTGGCTTCTCGCATGATTGGGTGAATCTAAGTCAAGTATCATAACTCGGTAAGTTTTAATCACACAAATATGATTTATATATACTCGTATATATGAACCTTTGCGTTTCAATGTGTAGCAAGTCCATTAAGTGAAGAAAAAAAAATAGAATTTATGTTTTTGATCAACTCACAATAAATATTTTTTAATATCAGTATAAATTTGTTGCTAGTAAATTATTTGGTTAACGATATTGCAAATGATTTGATTTTTAAAGTTAGGCAAGTCCACTTTGAATAGAATTATTTTTTATATTGCATAATATTAACAAGCACAATCAGAATTTCATCATGAACACTTTAAAATTTTCACTATCTAAATTAAGAAATATAATTATAGGGATACAACATATTATTGAATATTATTATTATTTTTTCTACTTTTTATTACAAAATAATTTTTTTATAGTAACTTTTCTAAAGAAGAATGAAATATTGAAATAAAATGAATATTTAAATAAAATAAAATATTCAGATTTTCCTCATTATATTTATATTCCATTAAAAAAAAAAACAATCAACGTTTTCAACCAATTATTGCTTTTGAAAGATATTTATTATGAATTGATTAAAAATATAAATTTTATATTAATTTGGCAATTCATTTTGTGAAAATATTAGTTAAAGCTAAATCATCTTACAAATTAATATAGATTTTATGTTTTTGATCAATTCACAATAAATATTTTTTTAATATCAGTATAAATTTGTTATTAGTAAATTTTTTGGTCAACGATATTTCAAATGATTTGATTTTTAAAGTTAGGCAAGTCCACTTTGAATAGAATTATTTTTTTATAGTGCATAATATTAACAAGCACAATCAGAATGTCATCGTGAATACTTTAAAATTTTCGCTATCTAAATTAAGAAATATATTTATAGCATACAACTTATTACTGAATATTTTTCTTATTTTTTCCACTTTTTCTTATATAATCAATTTTTTTTTTTTTTTTTTTTTTTTTTTTTTTTTACAGTAACTTTTCTAAAGAAGAATGAAATATTGAAATAAAATAAATAAGTAAATAAAATAAAATATTCAATTTTTCGTTATTATTATTTTTATTCCATTCAAAGAAAATTAGCGTTTTTAACAAATCATTGCATTTGAAAGTGAGTCAAGTCCATTGGCACATATCAAAACTTTGATTTTTTTCACCTAACTAGGATAATCATTATTGCATATTAAATTTACATAAAATAAGACCACAAAAAATATAAAATAAGTCTATTACTGCTTACGAATATTTTTATACCCATTAAATGCATACCATTAAATATCTTATCTAGCAATAACATAAAATGGCCCACTTTCAAAATCAGGGGCAACCCCGTCTCAGGAACTCCTACAACTTTACGACAGTAGGGTTCCTGCGGAGGGGACAGAGGGGATCCTGCATCAGCCCGGTTTTACACGCACCAAACCACGGTTCGGGTCGAGTTGGTGCTTTTTTTTTTTTTTTTTTCGATGTGTGTTGGGTCGAATCTAATTGTTTTGGTTTCGGATTGAGTTTGGATGCTTGCGGGTCGGGTTTGGGTTAATCCGATTTTCAAAAAGAAAGTCCATAATATTGTTTCAGTTGAAAAATATGTATTTGAATTTGAATGACTCATGGTAATTTTTTTACATAAAATATAGAATTGATATTAGACATATGACTATAGATTATTTTTTATAATTGCACTAAATTGTGGATGGATCGATTTTGTTTGATTTTGGGTTTCGGCTCGGGTTTGTGTAAAAAAAAATACTGCGGGTTCGAGTCGGGTGGCGGATTGACTTTAAATAAAATTTTCGGATTCGGATCAAATATAGTATAACCCGACCGTCTTATTTACGGTTATGAAAGTACTCCGAACTCCGAACCGAATATCTGGAAAAGAAAATCCTTCTTACACGCTCTATAACAATTTGCAGAGATGGCGCCATCTATTGACAACTAGTTTAAACAAGTTATTTTCTTCTTGTTTAGTTCATTTAAATTCTAATTTCTAATTAAACTTACATCAGAAATAAAATCTTGAAAAAACTCAATGAGAAACATTTAAAAATATTCCTTAATTGTTTTTAATAAATTTAAGAAAATGTATATGAAACAGAAATGGGCATTTGATGGGAAAATTTTAGAGATAATATAGGCTCATCACACTAATTTTGATTGCCGATGCTTATATCATATGATATGTAAAAAAAAATTACTACTGATGAAATTATTTAATATTGGATGATGACTATTATTATAACCATCATCTCTATTTTAATGTTTTTTTTTTTTTTTTTTTAAATGTGCTATTCACGTTTTTCTCATTTTCTCAAATATTTTTAAAGACTCTTAAATGTTCCGCATAAAATATTTATGTATTTAAGTATGCTTAATTTTTAATGTGGTTTGTTCTTTTGGGTATACAAAGAATTTGAAAGTATCAAGATACTTGAATTAGTCAATGTCATAATCAAGTTCCTGAAACTTCTACATTTATATATTAAAGCATATTCATAAAAAAGAGAGAAAGAAAAAAGCTAACTCTTAGTCTGATGTTACTATAGATAGTTTTTTTTTCCAGACTATCTAAAATTTTAATACCATTTAGAAAAAAAAAAAAAAAAAAAGAAAAAAAAAATCTGTTCCTGCTTAAACAGAAAAATCCTTTTAACTGCTGATTTCTCTCACAGAGGGCGCATGCAATAGTAAATCTGGTGGTGCAGATAATTTTACTTTGAAAAATTTCTCCTTAAACAATAATATTCTGCAGGATTGTGGAAATTATTTAAAAAGCTAACACAGTAACACTGCATGGCAGAGGCTCCTTTTAAAAACTTTCTTGTGAGACAGAGAGAAGCTTTTTCAGTAAGGGAATTTTTTTTTCTTGCTGTGCACAGTTGAGAAGCAACTGATACGGGCGGTTATATATATATATATATATATATATTCATAGATTCATACCTATATTTTATAAAATTAGCCAAAATACTCATTAATGATAATTCAGTCTCACTTTGATAATACTGGAACAGAAAGTCTTTAGCATATGTTACTGATCACTATTATATTTAATTATAATGTTTTTATCTTATTCAAATCTAACTGGCAATTTATTAAAAAAAAAAAAAAAAAAAAAAAAAAGTAGAAGAAGCAGAAACTGATTTGTTAGACTGCTAAATTCTAAAATGTCAAGTTTCTTGAGGGGGAGGAAGGGGACACCACTCCCTCAAGGAATTTGACATTTTAGAATGTAGCAGATCAGATATTTTTTTAGCATATGTTTAATTTATTTTTATATTTTGGCTAATTTTAAAAATGTATGTAAGAATAAAACTATCAGTTGCTTCTCAGCTGTGCACAGCAAAAAAAATTTTTTTTTTGCTCCACCGAAAAAAGCTTTTCTTTCACAAGAAAGCTTTTAAAAGGCGCCCCTGCCATGTAGTGTTATTCTGTGTCTAATTAGGTAGATTTCGTAAGAAATACTACCTATTACATTCTCAACTAAGTTGGAAATTTTGAAAAATTTTTGCAGATCTACGCCGATCATGACTCCCAGAACCCAAAACCACCCCCAGTTCAAAACTTTATATATATACTAGGGGGCCTACCCCCTGCGAGCTACGCTCGCCAACCCCCGCTCAGACTTCGAGGCCTCTAAAAACATGACATCGTGCTTTATTTTAAGAATATTGGTAAATCTGTAATTGGGTTGCCATGCTTTTAACGTTTTAATGGGGCATTTTTTGATTATCATGGCCTCATACACGGCTGTTGCGACAACTGACGACTGTTTCCGGGATTGATAAGTAAAATCAATTACAACTTGAAAACCAGCTTGTATAAAATGGTTAGGTTTAAATTGTGGCTACCTCTCGGACTTTTATAACAACGATCTGTATTCGATTCTTCCTTTGCGTTTAAGGATGAGAAAAATTCCATCTGCTTGTGAATAATTAAGAACCACGGTATTGAAAAATACTATGTTATAGACATTTTCAGTAACAGGTTTTAATTTTCTCTCTATTTTAGTGCATCATTATGCATATTTTCATGTTATTTTAAATATGTAAATTATTTATTTTAATTAATATGTATATACGAATTTTCTAATAATTATTTATCTTACAAAATTAATTAAATATTTTGTGCATGCATGCCTGCATTTATTCGGCATCAATTGATGAGATATTTAAACAAATTTGCTATCCGCGATAATTTTACACCATGTTATGTCACTTGAATATTGTCCATAAGAAAATCGGGTACTTTTCCAGTATAGGATTCTTTGCTTTTAGGTTTGGCGTAATTCGAGCTTCAAAAAGGGATAGATTCGTTAATATACATAGATTTGTTGCAAAAAGTTATGAAAACAAACCCAATGAACTTTTGGTGCTTTTCTATCATAGGGATCTTGAAGCTTTTTATAAAAGTTTGGCGGAAAAAACCAAGCAGGATATTTTATTCTCCTTCCATTCAGTTGGGCAATTATTATTTTATATATTCGTTTTAAATATCCGAATTAGTGATTTTATAAATTCGTTTAATTAAATTTTACAATAAAATAACAAAATGATATCAAAAAATAATAATTACTATTAATTCCTTTTCCCCCCTTTCTTTTGCGTTTACATAAATGACGTCATTTGGACGAATTTATTCAAAATATTTCCAGTTTATAAATTAAATTAAATGCTGACAGACAATTGAATCCTGACGATAGAAATGTGATTTTTTTTTTCAAATTTTCCTTAAAAACATAATTTAATCTCAATCTTGTCTTCATTATCGATTGAAATAAAAGATAAATTCAATTTCAATTTGAAAATGATGAATAAAAAGAAATCAATAATCCCTATCAGGATCCTTTTCAATTTTTTTCCCTTTTTTGTCACAAAAAACTGAGTAATTAGTTGCCATCATTACAGAAATGTCATTAAAATTAGAAAAAAATTAATATCTCGAAAACTAATTCTAATTTCAAAATTCTATTACCAGTTTTGACATCCGCGGATTTTTATGGACGATTGGTATTAATTTCACCATCAAGCGTTTAATATTTTATTAAAAATAGACCTGAAACATAATCAGTCGTTTAATCAGTCGTTTCATAAAATCGTTTCATAAATTCGTTTCACAAATTCGTTTCATTAGGATTTTATATATATAGGGTAGATATATCTATCTATCTATCTATCTATCTATGTCACTTTTTTCTGACCACGATAACTGGAAAAATTCTGCATTAATCTTTTACAAACTGATACATAAAATCAAGGGGCATAAAATCTCGGTCAAGTTCGCTAATGGGCAAAATCGAACCAAGGGGGGGAGGGTGGGGGGGCTTTTTGTGAAAACAGAAAAAACCCCATAATTTCTTAATTATTATGCGTATCAAATCATTTAAAGTTATTAATACTTCTAGGAGAAGGGCCGAAAATTTATGTATGACAGATTTTTGATATAATTAAAAATGGCTCCAAGGGGGGGGGAAAGGGGGGGGGGTTTAGAAGAAAAAAAATCATAGCTTCGTCAATTCACAAGATATCAAATCCGTGTAAATTTATTATTAATCCTCTTAATATTATCTAAAACTTTTATATTGACAAGTTTTTTATAGGACCAACCGTTATAGCAAAAAAAAAATTAAAAACAAAAAAATCCCTGCCGGCTCCGCCTGCAAACAAGTTATTTTTCGAAGTAGGCGGTTCCAACTCCCGCATCTTTTCGAAACTGATACATAAAATCAAGGGGCATAAAATCTCGGTCAAGTTCGTTAATGGGCAAAATCGAACTAGGGGGGGGATGGGGGGGGGGCTTTTTGTGAAAACAGAAAAAAAACATAATTTCTTAATTATGATATGTATCGAATCCGTTTGACGTTATTATTACTTCTAGGAGAAGGGCCGAAAATTTATGTATGACAGATTTTTGATATAATTAAAAATTGCCCCAAGGGGGGAAAAGGGGGGTTTTAGAAGAAAAAAAATCATAGCTTCGTCAATTCCCAAGATTTCAAATCCGCTTAAATTTATTATAAATCCTCTTAATATTATCTAAAACTTTTATATTAACAAGTTTTTTATAGGACCAACCGTTATAGCAAAAAAAATTAAAAACAAAAAAACCCCTGCCGGCTCCGCCTGCAAACAAGTTATTTTTCGAAGTAAGCGGTTCCAACTCCCACATCTGTTCGAAACTGATACGGGAATCAAGAGGCATAAAATCTCGGTCAAGTTCGTTAATTGGCAAAATCGAACCAGGGGGACCTTTTTGTGAAAACAGAAAAAAACCCATAATTTCTTAATTATGATACGTATCGAATCCGTTTGAAGTTATAATTACTTCTAGGAGAAGGGCCGAAAATTTATGTATGAGAGATTTTTGATATAATTAAAAATTGCCTTAAGAGGGGGGGGGGGGGGTTAGAAGAAAAAAATGCATAACTTCGTCAATTCCCAAGATTTCAAATCCGCTTAAATTTATTATAAATCCTCTTAATATTATCTAAAACTTTTATATTGACAAGTTTTTTATAGGACCAACCGTTATACCAAAAAAAAGATTAAAAACAAAAAAATCCCTGCCGAATCCGCCTGCAAACAAATTAGGTTTCGAAGTAGGCGTTTCAAACTGCCGCATCATCCTAAAAAAGGTCATTTCTTCCGCAATTCCCGACAAACAGGCGCCCCACGGTCTGCGTCTTCGAAATCTACCTGTGCCTGTAGGCCGAGCCGTCAGGGATTTTTTTTTTATTACGTTACCAGGGATTTTTTTTTAAATGTCATAAAAAATGAGGAACATTTAGTTAAAATTTCAAAATCCAAGAGGTGACATGACCCTCCCTCCTCATTCAAATTTCAAATCCCATGTAGCAGGGGCGCCATTTGCGGAACACTAGGGGCGGGAGGGGCAGACACCGGGGGGGGGGAGGATTTCATAAAACATTTTGCTATCTCTTTGTATTTCATTCCGCCTGCTGTAGCAATATAACATGTAACTACACATTTTTTATTCATTTATTCATTTCTTTGTTTGTTTTTACTTTATATACAATTTTAAAAGAACATGTAGAATATTTTGAAAGAGATATTTTTTCTGATTTCAGCATATTTAATATTTCATTTTATAAGATAAAGGCATTAAAGTAAAATGTAATGTTATTTTGAAAATTTTGATATCATGATGTGTCACAAAGGGAAAATTAAAATTAAGTTTTTTCTTTTTATAAATTGAAAATAAATTATAGAATAAAATAATAATAATAATAATAATAATAATAATGGAAATGAGCTGATAATAAAAATATTATTTTTGTTTAAAATTCAATTTTAAAAATAATATTTAAAAATATTCAAATTAAAAAATATTAGATAAAAAGATTAAGTTTTTATCAGGTTTATACTTTTACTGGTATTAAAAGTTTAATTCCAGTTTTATAAAAGACGTTTTACATCGAAAAAACATAATAACAAAAGAACACTCCATAATAATATTATAAAATCAGTAATTATCATTAAAATACAGATTTAAATTCTTAAGTGATAAAAGTAGATCACAAAAAAGGCTTATAAAAACCTTTTAATACAATGATCGACATGTTTCGAACGCACAAACGACGTCATTATCAAGATCTACTCAATAAACAAACTATTCTCGCAATTTTTTTTAAAATAAACTTTAAAAATATAAACCACGAGATCATATGTGTAATAAAAGCAGGTGCTTAAAAATAGTCAACTGTAAACGTGAAAATTAATACTTCCTTATTGTTTTTTTTTTAATTGAACAAGATCTCGTGCCAGATGGAACATTGCAATTTTGTATAGCAATGGCAACTATAGAAAGTTTAAAACAAAATTAAAAGAGCATAAGGCAGATATCAAATATGACAGAAGAACTACAGCTTTGGCAAGATTACGTAGGACCGAGACTTTAAAAATTGATTTTAAGAATAGTAAAATAATTCATCCTTGAAGACTTTATTTCCCATCCATTATCCGTGAATCAATAGAAATCTATATGCGTAACGAGAACATATGCAATGAAACAGCCTCTTTTGAATTACCCAAAATCTAGCACGAGGTCTTGTTCATTTTTAAAAAAGCAATAAGCAAAATTAATTTTCACGTTTACAGTTGACTATTTTTAAGCAACTGCTTTTGTTACACATATGATCTCGTGATTTATGTTTTTCAAGTGTATTTTCAAATAGAATAGTTTGTTTATCGTGTAGATCTTGATAATGAATCCGTTTCTGCGTTCGAAACATGTCGATCATTGTATTAAAAGATTTTTATAAGCCTTTTTTTGTGTTCTACTGTTATCACTTAAGCATTTAAAACAAGATTCGCCATAACATCGAAAAATTGCAATAATAAATTACACTGCAGTAATTAATTAACTTTATAACCAGGAAAGTAGCATAACTTCATACACTTTTCGATGATACACTGAGGACATACAGACATTTTGTTAAAACATGTTTTTCGGAATCTCTGACCCCCTTAAACGTGTAAATCCGTCGAAATCCGGAAGTCGAAAAAATTTCGATTACAATACTTTTTTCTATTATAGATAGAAGAAAGTAAAAAGTGCAATAATAAATTACACTGCAGTAATTAATTAACTTTATAAAAAACTCAAAATGTCTAGACAAAATTTAATTATGCAAAATAATATGAGTCAAAAGCACTTCTAGTGTTTATATTTCGAATGACATGCAAAAAGTTTTCTAATTACAGAAATTATTCGTATCGCATTTCGAACACTTTTGTAAAACAACTTGTACATGAATAATAGTAATTTTAAAACTGAAAGCATTTATTATTTTTATTATTATTATTATTATTTTAAATGGTATGTTGCTTTAACTTTATATGTGAATTCTAGCTTTCATTAATATTTTAGATAATTTTTAAAGCTGACGTAAAATTCAACTCAATTAGATTTCGGTTAAACAAAAACCACTGAGTTTTCTATTTCAATTATGGAATTGCATTTTCTTCTCCCTCTTCTTCTTTTTATATAATACCTTACAGACAAATAAATGTAACACAATATTCGAAGTTACCCTATCACAGAGTAAACAAGTTGGAAATTGTACGTTAAACGTGACAAATGAGGTGCGTTCTTTTCGTACTATAACTAGTTTTACAATTTAAAAAATCATCGTTATTAATTTAGTGAAATAAATTATATCGTCTGCTATGGACGAAATGAGGATGCCTTTTTTTTTTCTTATTACGTATGCCATGTTTACAGATGCGATTTTTTTTTTCGACACCAGACAGAGCTGTAAATTCACCATGGATATCTTGTTTGCTTGTATGACTACCTCCATGGTTAATATTTCGATGGCTCACAATGAATGGATATTTTGTTTATTTACTTTAATGGATTGAGATATTCGGCTGTTAACCTAATTTTCACTGAAGTTATCTCAGAATCTATACATTTTTTAATGTAACTCATCTCTCAAGCAAACAAACTTTTTGAACGATCTTTCTAAAAATGTAACTTTTACGCAATTTTATTCGAAAAATTAATTTTGAATACAAATGGCCGCTTGGCATATGGAAAAATATGTGATTAGCCGTTAATTGTTTTCCTCAGTCACATGACTTGCGCTTTTATCATATAGATTACGTATGATAAGATTTAATAGAATAAAGAAAACTTTTATTAATATATTTTTAAGTTTTGATTCGATTTTCATAAAATTTGAAATGACACGACAAAATTTTGCAACAATTATATATATTAAATTTAAAACCATTCGACTGGGTAGTTTTTGCGCTGTTATATGAGGACAGACAGACAGACAGACGGACGAACGGACTAGACGACGACTATAGGTGCTACGTACACTACTGGCCATAAAAAATGCTACACCATGAAGGAATGCAAATAACAGAATGATATTTATTGGAAAAATACATTATAATTGGAAGGACAAGTGATTACATTTTCAGAAAATTTGGAGGTATAGATCCCGAGAAAACACTACCCAAAGCAGCCACCTCCTACCGCAATAACAGCATTTAACTGCCTAGCCATGGAGTCGAACAAAGATTGGATGTCATGTACGAGTACATCAGTCCATGCAGCTTCAACACTATGCCACAGTTCATCAACCGTAGTGACGGGAGTGTGGTGGCGAGCCAGTCGCTCAGAAGCCATTGACAGGACATTTTCAATAGGTGAAAAATCATGAGAACGTGCCGGCCAGGGCAACAGTGGAACATGTTCTGTATCAAGGAAGGTCAGGATAGTACGAGCAACATGCGGTCGTGCATTGTCCTGCTAAAACGTAGGGTTGAGGAGGCATAGAAGATTAGGCAGAACCACGGGCCGTAACACATCAGAAATGTAACGGCTGCTGTTGAAATTGCCGGCAATGCGAACAAGAGGTTACCGAGACGTGTATTCAATGGCACTTCATACCGTCACTCCAAGTAATATGACAGTATGACGATTCGAATGCAAGCTGGCAATGTGCGTTTTCACGATGCTGCTAAACATGGATGATAGCATCATGATGCTGCATACAGAACCTGGATTCATCAAAGACGACGTGAGACGCCATTCCTGCTTCATATACAGCATCATGATGCCAGCATCCATATTTGGCGGTATCGTGGAAAACGCACATTGCCAGCTTGCATTCGAATCGGCATACTGTCATATCATTTGGAGTGACGGTATGAAGTGCCGTTGGATACACGTCTCGGTTTGCATTGCTGACAATTTCAACAGCAGCCGTTACATTTCTGATGTGTTACGGCCCGCGGTTCTGCCTTATCTTCGATGCCTCCGCAAATTCTACGATTTAGCAGGACAATGCACGACCGCATATTGCCCGTACTATCCTGACCTTCCTTGATACAGAACATGTTCGACTGTTGCCCTGGCCGGCACGTTCTCCTGATTTCTCACCAATTGAAAATGTCCTGTCAATGGCTTCTGAGCGACTGGCCCGCCACCACTCGCCCGTTACTACCGTTGATGAAATGTGGCATAGTGTTGAAGCTGCATGGAGTGATGTATCCGTACATAACATCCAATCTCTGTTCGACTCCATGGATATGCAGATAAATGCTGTTATTGCGGCCAGAGATTGCTGCTTTGAGTAGTGTTTTCTCAGGATCTATACCTTCAAATTTTCTGAAAATGTAATCACCTGCCCTTACCATTATAATGTATTTGTCCAATAAATATCATTCTGTTATTTGCATTCCTTCATGGTGTAGCATTTTTAATGGCCAGTAGTGTATTTATATAATTACGAACGCACCTAAAAAGAAAGTCACTGATGCATTAACTAGGGGGATACATACTCAAACGATCCCATTTAACTAGGGGATCATCCAACCCCAGCTTCCCGGGTTACAGAACATATTGTATATTTATATATTGTATATTTGCATATTGTATTGCATATTTTCGTTCGTGGTTAAATTATATTTTCGTAGAATAAGAAACTTTTGTCTTTTATTTACAGTGTGCTGTAAAAATATGCAACTTGAAAATGGCAAACTATTTACTTACAATCCTTTCACACAATGGATTTATAAGTAAAAAGCTATATTTGTCTATGTTTATTTATAGTGTTTTCCTAACATGCAGAAATATTGTCCTTCCTTAAGTTTTGGACACATTTATCGAATCCATACTATATTATTTTATTATTGATGTAAGTGAGGAAAATTAACTATCGATGATAATCTAAGTTAGAATTGAAAATCAAGCCTTTAATATAACTTTTGGGAATAATCTAGCAATTTTTCCCCCCAAAACAACAAGTTACACTACAAACAACACTATCTACATCTTTAAAACTTAAAAATAAGAAAATTATTTATAAATTTTCAAAAATTCAAAAATTATATCTTGATAAATATTATTAAAACTTTTTTTGTGATTATGGTAAAAATGTGTACGAATCATTAAAAATAAATATAAATTGTAGAATAAACATGATTTTAAAAAAATAATAATTTCATTTTTATAGCATAAAAGAAATTTTAACGTCCGACCCAATATTTCGTTTGGCCTGAATAAACAAAACCCTTCCCAAAGGTATAATTCCCTTCACTTTCATATCTTTTCTACTTTTTTGATTTAACATTTATCATTAGAATTGAAAAAAGTTAATTACTAGTATTAGATTTCGTACTATTTCAGAAGAAAACGTCAAGTAAGCAACCTGAATAGAAAAAATTCTCATACTGAATAATAACAGTTATAATAGAAATTTTTTTTAACCTTCTGTAATTAAATATAAGTAGCCAATACTGAATACGCTATTATAATAACAGTGGAGTAATTAAAATAATGGAAGCATTTATATCTCGACCAATAACACGTTTCTTGGTCAATATAACAAGTTTCTTTATTTTATGATTATAATAAAGCTGTGTATGTGTACAACAGAAAAAAATCTAAATTGTAGAAAAATATAAATATTATTTTTTAAATACGGTTTCATCTTTTGAAACATAAAAAATGAAAAATCATCAATTAGGCCTAGATTATGAAACACTTTCCAACACTAACATAACTTATTAAGAAATTTCAGTTTTTCATATAATGAAATCAATCTTAGACCACCCTGTAACCAAATTATTTTGTGTGCCTCTATAAATGAACGATAAATGCTACGCTTTCTATAATCTAAAGAAAATATGTCGTATCACACCTCTGTGATACTTTTTAATTTCATTATTTTTGAAGTATTATAATATCATCGCAAACGATTTTTCCCCATAGATCATAATGGAATGAAATAAAATAAGTTGAAATAATGGAATGGATTTTTTTTTTTTTTTACATCCCTGTAAACAAACTATAAATGCTACTTATTCTATATTCCTGAGAAAGCATGTTTTAGTCTACTCAGTGATCCATATCATTTTCATTATGTTTGAAGTACTGTAACATCATTAAAATGTATCAGAAACGGTTTTCCTCATAGACTATAATGTAACAGAATTATTTTGTGTGTCTCTGTAAATGAACTATCAATGATACACACTTCATCATTGTAAACTATTGAATATTAACTAATAAACTATTTCCTATTCTAAGCATCAATAAAATATTTAAAAAAATTAAAAAAAAAACATAACAATCCAAGTATATTTACGCGGGTTAAAGCACAGACAGACAGACAGAAAGCTAAACCGAATTCATAAACACTTTTCAACTAAGTTGGAAAGTGTTAAAAAACCAATTTAAACAGTTGCTATAATATTTTGTTACGGAGTAAACAACCCTTATCAAAGATATGGTTTTCCATTCCCTCTCTTATCTTTCCTTCTTGTTCTTATTTATTTCTTTCTTTGTCATTTGACATTACAATTAAAAATAGTTAATTATTTGGATTTCGTCTGGAAAAAGAAACTTCAACTAAATGCAACATATTTAAGAAAAAAAATCAAAATTGTATATAAATCATAAAGAATTTATTATTATTATTATTATTAATTGCAATTTCATCTTTAGTAACTTGAAAATAATTTTAACAGTTGGCGTGATATTTTGTTAAGCATGAATTAACAGACTTTCCCAAAGACGTATTCTGTATCTTTCTTAACTTGTGTGTTTTTTTTTTTTTTCATCAACATTTGTCATTACAATCGACTAAGAGTTAATTATACGGATTTCATCTGAAAAGAGGAAACTTCAGCTTAATACTTCAGAAAAAATCAAAATTGTATATTAATCATAAATAATTTTTTTATTAAATGCAATTAGCTTTAGAAACTTGAAAATAATTTTAAGAGTTGGCATAATATTTTGTTAGGCCACGAATTAACAATCGTTCCTAAAGACATATTCCAGCATCTTTCTTATATATTTTTTTTTATTTCTTCCGGAAACATTGTCATTACAATCGACTAAGGGTTAATTATATGGATTTCATTTGGTGGAAAAAAAAACTTCAACTTAATTCAAAATATTAAAAATATATATCAAAATTGTAGATTAATCATAAAGACATTTTTTATTAAATGCAATTTCATCTTTAGTAACTCGAAAAGAATTTTAACAGTTGGCATAACGTTTGGTTCAGCACGAATTAACAATCGTTCCCAAAGATATATTCCTGCATCTTTCTTATTTTTTCTTATTTCTTTCGTAACAACGTCATTACAATCGACTAAGAGTTAATTATATGGATTTCATTAAAAAAAAAAAAAAAAAAAAAAAAAGAAAAAAAGAAAAGAAAACTTAATACAAAATATTAAAAAATAATCAAAATTGTAGATTAATCATTAATAATTTTTTTATTAAATGCAATTTCATCTTTAGTAACTCGAAAAGAATTTTAACAGTTGGCATAATATTACTTACCCATCATACGTAGTATAGGGTAAGTCTTGTAATCGTTTTGAAAATCGAAAATTTTTTTTGCCGGATTTACACGTTTCAGACACTGGAGATTCCGAAAAACATATTTTTAGAAAAAAAAATTTGCCGTCAGTCTGTGTGTGTGTCTGTAAACGCTCTATCTCCCGAACAAATTGAGATAGAGACTTGCAATTTGGTATGTACTTAGTATGTAATAATGGGAAGAAGCCTATTTCATTTCAATAACCTCGATTAACCGGAACACTTTTTTCGGACTCTCGAAATATTCGTTCTGATGAAAGGTATATAAAAATTTTCGAAATTGTTTATTTTAATGAGTAAATGTAAAAAAACAATAAAAAAACATAAATTTTGCATAAAACATGAAGTCGATCGGATAATTAGTTGCCGAGATATTTGGAATCCTATTTTCCACACTCTTCGATTTTTCATGACCCTGTATTTCATCCAAATTTCACTTCAAATATATATTTTAATTGAAAATTTGACGCTTAATAAGATGCAATAAACCGCTAGTTAATAGAAGTATTATTTTTGGAGTTATAAGGAAAAACCTCTTTCAAGCAATTCAGTAATCGAGCCTTTTTATGACGTCATCAAGCCACGATTTTATTTGAATATCAATGCATTTTATAAGTAGTTTACACATTTTTATTTTAATATTTTACATTATACATATACATGATGGGTAAGTATTACGGTGGCCCCGAACGACTAGTTTTGTTAAGCACGAATTAACAATCGTTCCCAAAGATATATTCCTGTATCTTTCTTATTTTCTCTTATTTCTTCCGACATTTGTCATTGTAATCGACTTGCGATTAATTATATGGATTTCGTTGTAAGAAAGAAATCTCAAGCAACCTGAATAGAAAATACTCCCATAGTGAATACTAATAGTTATAATAATAAAACTTGTTGGCCTTCTGCAATTAAATATAAATATTAATAATTACTGAATATAAGTTGTACAAACAGTAGAATAATTAAAGAAATGAGAACATTGACATTGATTTTATAATTTTCATTCGTACTCTTGTTGACATTGCTTTTAACTTTTATTGTAGGACAACCTTGGCTCACCTTCATCTTGTCAGGTTTAGTCCCTGAGAAAAGTTTCAATTCTCTTCGAACAAATCGTATTACATTTATACAATGTAATACGATGTAAGTTGCGTCTACCGGGAAATGGCTATTAGCTATACGTACTTTCATCTGTTTTGAAACAAGTAGTGTGTTGTGATCGACATAATCTTTAGATCGAAAGTGTAACAAAGGCCAGCAGACAATTAAATATATATGCAGCCCGCACGGTTTGGTTTTTCCTAAAACCAGAATGTAGGGAATTTGCCGTCGCCTTTCTTCAATGTTAGTATCCTATCATGTTTATGCATCATGAAGGTTAAAGCTGCTACATAAATTACATAACAATGGATGCATTTTTGAATCACTGATAAAAATGCGCATGATACAGTTCGTACTACAATAATAATAAATTAATAAATTAGCGCCTGGCATTATAATGGGTTTGAAAATTTCCAAAAATTATTTTACTGTTAGGTGACAGGCAATTAAGCACACAATTAACCCTTCACTGCCTTATTTTTCTTTATTGTTTAAAAATAATAATAAAGCCTTGATATTTTTTGAGTGGTTTAGGAAAAGAAAAAATAATTTTAATATATTACTGCAGTTTTTAAAATAAACTTTAAAGTATATCTTTCGTGACATAAGTGGCAGAAAATTTAACTTACACATTCAAAACAGATGGACAGATATAATACGAAGACCACTCAAATTAATACGGTTATAAATGTTTAATTATTTATAAATATGAATAGAAAAGAAATTTGGCCTCTACTGCTAGATTTCTACTAATTATGGTTTTGCGAAACAACATGCGATAATTAGCACGACAATGTCTTTCGAGTAGAGACAACGTATGTCAATTGATACGTCTGATTACTTCTGACATTCTGACGTGAAACAATGCCCGTTTTGTGTTAATCTATAGCCCATACCATAATTTTTAAATCGAAGGTGTAGCAAAGACAAACATATTAATGTGCCCGGCATATAGTTTCGTTTTTCTCAAAATAAAATGAAAAATATTTTGAAAACTGCCGTAAATTTACTTCAATGTTAATACCTTAATATGTCATACGACATGAAGGTTAAAAGAAAATTTTCACAACGCACTTATTTGTGAAACAGTAATAACAATGAGCATGATGAAGTTTGTACTTTTGTAGGAATAAATTAATAAATTAGACGAAACTCAGACGAGAACACCCGCTCGCTAATGTTAATCCTATGGATGAAATATTTTAAGATATCTCGTTCGCATTTCAATATTTTTAAATGATTTTTTTTTTTGCATTGGATAGCTGAGGTTAATCTCTATGCACGCTCCTTTCTACTTTTTCGATTTTTGTTGCAGTTTTTTTTTTCTATTGAGGATACTTTCACTTTCGAAACCGGCGAAAGTATCTTAATAAAAAAAAAATTGTAATCAAAATCGAAAAAGTACAAAGGAGCGTGCATAGAGATTGACCTCAGCTATCCAATGCAAAAAAAAAAAAATAAAACATTTAAAAATATTGAAATGCGAACGAGATATCTTAAAATATTTACTCCATAGGATTAACATTAGCGAGCGGGTGTTTTCGTCTGAGTGAAGTAGCCTCTTAAGGGATGCATTGATACAACGGGACAAACTGAAAAAAAAATCACTTTCAGAAAAATAAATGTGCGATAATTATTCATGAAACGAGTTTAGAATGTTTGTAGAGAAAACCCTTCTTGTAATAAAGTATTAACTAATTAGAAATTACTTCATTTACAGATCGGGTGATAAAGAAATAAGCAATGCCATCCAAAATTTGCATTTGTAAATCCAAACCTCTATCTCAGTGTTTCTCAAAATGGGATACTCATACCTCTTAGGGATGCATTGATACAACGGGACAAACTGAAAAAAAAATCACTTTCAGGAAAATAAATGTGCGATAATTATTCAAGAAACGAGTTTAAATTGTTTGTTGAGAAAACCCTTCTTGTAATAAAGTGTTAACTAATTAGAAATTACTTCATTTACATATCGGGTGATAAAGAAATAAGCAATGCCATCCAAAATTTGCATTTGTAAATCCAAACCTCTATCTCAGTGTTTCTCAAAATGGGATACTCATACCTTTTAGGGATGCATTGATACAACGGGATAAACTAAAAAAAAAAAAAAATCAATTGCAGGAAAATAAATGTGCGATAATTATTCAAGAAACGAATTTAGAATTGTTGAGAAAACCCTCCTTGTAATAAATATTAACTAATTAGAAATTATTTCATTTACATATCAGATGATTAAGAAATAAGCAATGCCATCCAAAATTTGCATTTGTAAATCCAAACCTCTATCTCAGTGTTTCTCAAAATGGGATACTCATACCTCTTTAGGGATGAATGAAGTTCTAGGTAGTACGCGGCAAGGTTGTGTCGACACAGCCAATACACGGTTAATAAGACTAATTGTATCAACCTGGTTAGACAGACTATTAGATCGGGTGGCTACTGCGAAAAGGAGCTAGAGAGGAATTTCAGTGAAGTCCACTTTTGCCGCAAAACTATAGAAACAGACTAGATGTTAAAGATAATTTACGATTCAATCTCAGTAAAATTAACACCAAACGTCTAAAATATGTGCCAGGGTAACAAGCGCTTCTGTTACATTCAAAAATTAATACTTGTAATGCTTACATTAAATGTAAAATAAAGTCATATATATCTATATATCTTTTTGTTTCTTCATTTTCCCTTTTTCTATTCATGACGATTAGAAATTTAAAAAAGTGCGTGTGTGTTCGGGAAGGGGGTACATGAGCTATCTTACATCCGAACATTAAGGGCTTCAGCGAAATGTAATGTTAACTTATAGGGAAATTTATACAGGTGATTAGGTGATTATTTTGATAATTATGTTAAGTGACTCATTACCTACTATAATTATCAAAATTTAATTTTCAGCGTCAGAAAGTTGATGTCTGATATCGACTTACCGCGTTTACAAATATTATTTTCCTAAATTTATAGTATTTTTTAAAAACGCAATAAGCTGAAATTTTTACTTGAGGAAAATAAAATATCATCTTCTTAAAAGTATTTAAAATTTAAAGAGGCCAATTTCTTAAAGAGGCCAAATATTAATGCACCCAACATGTTTTTTTTTTAATTTCTTTTTCCTCCCCCCCCCCCTCCTTCAAAATAAAATGAAAAATCTTTTGAGTAACTTGCCATTGTCTTGCCTCAATGTTGCTATTCTATTATGTCATATACCATTAAGATTAAAAGTGTTAATAAATTACGTAATAATGTATATGCATTTATGAATTGACCATAAAAATGCGAACAATACAATTTGCTTCTTCGTAGTAATAAATTACTAGATTAGT
Source organism: Maratus michaelseni (assembly GCA_963931845.1). Classification (NCBI taxonomy): domain Eukaryota; kingdom Metazoa; phylum Arthropoda; class Arachnida; order Araneae; family Salticidae; genus Maratus; species Maratus michaelseni. The sequence continues at coordinate 302,128,849 of OZ007587.1, read as the reverse complement.
TTCAGTCAATATACTAGCTCTGAATTGCTAGGGAAATAATAAATATAGACATATATACGGTGTACATAATATTTCACTAAAAATTTCTGTTGAAAAAAAAAAACAATATTTTGCATGAGTTGAAAAATTCATTTCATATTAATACCAAATTAATAACATTCGATCGCATTATGTGTAAATGTAATAAAATATGGGAAAATACCTTGAAAGAGATCATTTTCCTGAAACTATCAAACTTGATATTTCATTTTATAATAAAAGGAATTAGAGTACAATAATATAAATGTCATTTAAGATATTATGATATGATGATAGTATTAAGAAAAAAATTAAAGCTTTAATCTTTTCTAAAATTGGAAAATAACATATAAAATGAAATGAAAATAATGGAAATGGGCTGTTACTAAATTATTTGTTTTCGTTTCAGATAGGGTACATAAAAAAAAAAAAACAGAAAAGTGCATTTATGTTTTAGCTTACTATCTTTATATTTTAACCGCAATAAAAATTTTCTTCTCATTTTAGTGGATCCCTATAATAAATAACGTTATAATAGCGAGAATAATGTCATATTATTTTAAAAATTGTGGAAGTTGTGATGACATATTATTACAAACAGAAAATAAAAATCTTTAATCTTTTCTAAAATCGGAAAATAAATTACAGAATGGAAAGAAAAATAACAGAAATGGGTTGGTAAAAAAAGTATTGTTTTCGTTTCAGATATTGTATTTAATACATGAATTAAAGAATTGAACTTAATTTTTAGCTTTCTGTCTTTGATATTGGTTTCATGCTTCAGTCGGTCTTATTTTTGTTCCTATTTTCTTAGAACACCTATAGTGGAATTCTGTTTTTTAACTGAAGAAGATTCATTTAATAGCAAGAAAATGACATCTGATTTATACCTAATACTTCGATGATCTCCTAGGGGATTTTTCTTCATATTCTAAGATCCATAGTCCCCAATTTAGATATTTCACTTATTTATATAGGTTTTTGTCCAAAACAGTCGTGTTTAAATGCAGTTTCATGTGATTAATGTGCATAATGTACACAGGACCTGATTGGTGTCCCAAAAAAAAAACAATTTCATTAACCTGACACATTTCAACCAGAACCCGAAATATTCAATCCCGAACCCGACGTGAAAGAAAATGAATCCATATTTTAATAAAACTATGAAAAAATAAACAATTATATCTCTGATATCAACTTTATCTTTTTTTGTATAAAAATGAACACTTATACACTGATTAATATTCAAATGCATAGTTGATTTTTCAGTTGAAAATATTCAGGTATTTTTTTTTTTTTTTTTTTTTTTTTTTTTTTTTTGAAAAATAGTGTCAACCCGAACATGCGCTCGAAAGAATCAAAATCAAAATTCAACCCGAAACATTTAAAGTCAACCCTACTCTAACTCAACCCGCAACGAATAAAATTAGCGTCAACCCGACCCGAAGCAAAACTAGACCCGATCAAGCAAAAGAGAAGCCCAGTGCCTGATATTCAATCAATGCCTCTTTTTGCTACACTGTCACGCAAAAAATAATATTTTTAAGGTCTTACCATACATATCATCATCATCATCATCATCATCATCATCATCATCATCGACTGTTTTCAGTCCACTGCTGGAGGTAGGTCTCCCCCAGAGATTTTTCCATTGTTTCCTGTCGAGTGCTTTAGTCATCCAATTAACACCGGCCACTTTTTTTATTTCGTTACTCCATCTTACTTGAGGTCGTCTTCTTGGTCGTTTATCTCTGGGATACCACTGCAGGGTGTCTGTGCTCCACCTTGCCTTTGTGCCTTGTCTTCTTGCAATACATAAACACATATTTCGATAAATCTATTTTTTTTAACCGTATTCTATTCTATAAGAACAAAATATTGATTATAATCAATAACATCTCAAAACAGATTTAAAATATAAGCTTTATTAAAATTGTATACAAAGTTTGGGGTCCCTGAAATCAGAGGAGCAGGGCCACGGCCCAGTTCGTATAGTTCTCGTATAGTTCTCGTTCGCTTTATTCAGTCCCTGAATGTGCATAAATTTTTAGTAGGAAGTATTCAAAGGACTGAATAGATTTACAATAATCAATAAATAGTCGGAAAAGTTGTATAAAAATCAAAAATACAATAATAACAAAAGAAGTTTTATACAAATATATATATATATATATATATATATATATATATAATAAAAATAATCTAAAATTTTAGATAAAGTTCTTTTATAAATTGCATCTTGTCAAATAGTGCCGCATTTAAGACAATATGGATATTTAGAAAAATAAGTAAAAACACATACATTTTTAAATATTTGTTATTTGCATTTATTACGTTTATTTCTACACTACAGCCTTATTTTTTTTCCAGAAAAAAAAAACAATAAATTTTGGGCGCAAATGAGTTAATTAGTTTTATAACTAGAATACTAGGTAGTTAGTCATGACCATAGCATTCTCAAAAAGTTTCGACAAACCTCTCGGCAGAAATCTTTCCATTCTCTGTGAAGAATTGCAGTTACACTGAGTGTTTTAATTCGCATGGCCGAATTCTAAAGTTCAATACTTCATTGATTGTAATAAATATAAAGACGAAAGTAACATGTTTGTGATGCAACTCTTAAATTTTGTATACCAGAAAATTAAACCCACTATGAGAGGGAAAGTGACTACCTATGTAGGTTCTCACACTCCTTGGATGGTGGCAGAGCAAAAGTTGTCGCGGCAGCACGACGACCTAGAATCCGACTCCCTTCTGGGGTTTCGGCGACGAAGTCGGCGGTTGGCCTTCGCCAGTTTGCTACGGGTCCGTCCTGTGGGGAGTTCCCTAGAATGGGGTTACTGTCCTATCGACCTATGTCGTCGACTCGAGGGTACTAGGTTAGAGGGTCCGCAGTGGGGTGCGGCTCTCTGGCCGGCCGAAGCGCCGTAGCGAGACAAAGCTACTGGCGCAATAAAAGTCTCTCAGGACTTGGGATCGGTGGTCGATTACGTGCGGTGCGCATGTCTCTTTATACCAGAAAATTAAAAAGTAGTTCAGATTTTTATAAATGGATAGCACTGAGCTGTTTCAACCTCTAAAAATACTCACATTAACGTATAAATGTGGATAAAAAATCACTCAATTTTTACTTTTAGTTCCGATAAGCTGTTAATTTGCGAAAAATGAAAGCGCATTAAAAAAAAATATATTACATTCTTTATTATGTGAGGTTCCGCAACCTCAAAAGGTAAAAACGGAACCCTTATAGGATCACTTTGTTATCCGTCCGCCTGTCTGTCAAAACCATTTTTTTTTTTTTTTCTTTTTTTGTCAAGAACGGCTGAATATGTCAAATTTAAATTAATATCAAATAATAAGTTTTGCGTTTTTTTTTTCAATTTTGTTCTTTTAATTCAGTGCTTAAAACAATATTTTTTTTTGTTATTTATTTATTATTATTATTATTCACATACAAACTTACTCTTGAAACTATAGGGTACTTCCTGTTCCCGTTGATCTAGAATCGTGAAACTTAGCACAAAAGGTCTTAATAATACATGTAAAGGGAAAAATCACTAATTTATCATTCTAATGTCGATTTATTACGGGACAAACTCGTCTGGCAGTCTGTCTACCAAGAGCGTTTTTTTTATTTTTTTTAAGAAAGGCTGGAGGTATCAAGTTAAAACTAATTTCAGGCCCCACTGTCTTTTTTTTTTAACTCAATGCAATAAAAAATTACCACCTTAAAACAACATATATATATATATATATATATATATATATATATATATATATATAAAACTTTAAGTAAAATTTAACCATTGAAACATAAGAAACTGACCACATACACTGAAATCCCGATGCCAAAGAGCCCTGTCAATTTACAAATTAAAATTGTAGTCCTAATAAAAGTAACATTATTAATTCAAATTAAGAAGAAGAAAAAAAAAAAATTAAATAAATAGAAAATAAGGAATGAAATATAAACCACACGAGTATATACACAAATAAAAGCTTATAAAGTAATTTACTTTTTCAAGGGCAAGAAAATCACATTTATAAGCAAAGAACGATTGTTTTCTGTATATGACACCAGCTTTTGCTAAATATAGTGCCATATCTTGCCCGAACAATCGCTGAAACAATATTGAATAACAAGACCTTTACAATGGAATATTATAAATTATACATACAATTTGAAAAGGAGTGTGAAAAAGAATTAAAAAAATTAAAAAATATATATATTACTTATATTGATAATATCCCAAGATATTTAGTATATTGTGAGCACATGTACAAAGTTGTATCCAAAAGAAGAGGTTAAATTCACAGTTAAATAGAGAATCCTTCAGATCATAAATTGTAACCTACAGTTACAGTTATTTTTATTTAACTAAATAGATTACAACATTTAAAAAAATGTAGAAAAAAAAATTATGATATACATATAAATAAAAACCATTAATTATTTTATTTTAATTTTAATTTAATAAATTAAAATATATAATATTACTTGATAATTTGAAAGTATTTCATAGATATTATTACCTCCATACTAAATTTCCAAGTTTTAATATTTTAAATAAGCTATACTACTGCTATCTATTGTAAAAATATTAGACTATTTTAGCATACTATCAAATACATTGCTGCTGTCATCTGGTGTACAGATATTCTACTAAAACTTTAATATTGTATGTATAATTACTTATATGCAGCTGTAATGTAGTGTAAATATATTAATTTTACTAGTTAATATTAATGATATATATAGAGAATAAGAGTTACTAGTATAATATAATTTATATTTTAACTAACCCATTTAAAATATATCTTAATTTAACCCAAACATTAATGTAGAATCCATATGATGCTTTCATTTTATAAATTAGTATTATACTTAGAAATAACATAGATTATTCAATATGGTAATGCACTTATTATAATTTAAATCCAGCTATTTAAATAATATCTACCATGAAAAAAAAATATATAAAAAACATTATATATATATATATATATATATATATATATATATATATATGTTGTTCAAGATGTCTCGTTCCACTAGAATCTTGAAATTTGGCAGAAAGAAAGGTACAATCGATAAAATTCGAGAGGTAAATTCGAGAATCATTAACTAATAACTCTATGTCGATTTATTTCGCCCGACCGTCTGTCTGTCAACTTATCAAGCTTTACGATAATATGACATACCGGTACGGAATCCTCAGGGTGCGAGTCCTGTTTTATTTTTTATTTATATTTTAGTTTCTGCTTTTTAGTGTTTAAAATATTTTATTGTTGGAGTTCGCAGTCAGTTGGCATATTTTAGCAAGCGTCCTTTGGCGCATAATTAACTCCACTGTTAATACACACACATAATTAACTCCACAGTTGTAACTCACTCGTATACAGTTGTAATCATCATAAAGAATGTCTGGCGATATATCACCAGCGCCTGGCTAACAAAAATTGCCTTAAAGTTAACATATTGATTTTTAATTTGGTTCTACAAATATTTAAATGCTGTACTGCCACCAGAAACACTTCTAAATATCACAATTTCTAGAACTCTAGCGCATCAGGAAATCGGTGAAAAATCCATTACATTCTGTATTTACATACTTGAACCATGTTAATTTAATAAATAAATGAGTGTAAAAAATATGTACATTTTGAATTTAGTTTTAGACAACGCGAGGCTATCCATTAACAATAGTTTTAACTACTTTCAAAATTATTGTATAATAAAAAATCTTATGCTGTTGTAGAATGTAAAGCTTGAGCACCTTTTTTGGAGCATCATGTACAATAACATATCATATAACTTGTGCCTACAGGGAAGCAGCCGTCAATTGTACTAATTTTTCTAACTTTTCAAGCACACAGTGTGTAATATCACCTTAATAATTTTGTCATTTTTTGTCAAAATGGCATTTACTTGAAAAAATGGGTAGCAAAAATCGATATTTTTTGTCTTTAAGAGAGCAGATAAAATGAATTGTATCGAAACTTATTACATATTGTCGGTGTGAGTGGAGTTTTCGGAAATCGTGAACATTATTTAAATAATAATAATAATAATAATAATAATAACTAGAAAAGCCTGTTTACAATTTTTTAAAATTTTTTTACCATGAAACTTTGCAATTTTTAAACTTGCCATTAATCAGTGATTATGGGGCCATAAAGGACCTCTTCCTAGAACAAGACATTCCTCAATGTATTTTCTTCTAGAGTAGAGAAGCAATTCAGGCTTCTTTTGCTTCATCCGACATACATTGCTCTGAGCGATGCAAGCGGTCTTCGTTGTGATTGCGGCAGTACGTCAAAGCTGTTGAACATATCTGAATACCCATTCTAATCATAATAGGTAATATAGTGAAAAATCCGTCATTGAGCATACACGTGGCAATAAAAGTTGCTGCACTGAATATGTTTCGGAGCAAATGTCCAAATCAATAAATTTAAACTTTCGTTATTGATTTGTATATTTGCTCCGAGACATCTGTCGAGGAAATTGCCAGCAGATATGATTTCTTGTAGGTATGTTTTATGGCCACCTGCACGTTGTTTATCAATGGTGAGTCATCAACTGGTGTCACGCTCTGGGCGCTGTCTCACTCTAACGCATTTTTAAGACAGAAAGACCTTTCCCTCCAAAAAAAATCGCTTCGTCCGCATGTTCTTGAGACTATAAGAAACTCATTTAAACAATGAAAAAAAATCGAATTTTTGAAACCAAAAATGTGGTAGAAAACTCCCTTAATCACATAATTAACAAACTATTAATGTCATTCAAACTGGATGCATCTGCGAATTTAAACCTCCAACCTATAACAAATGAGTGATCTTTCTTACAAACAGACATTAACTGTACGTACTTTCGTATAATTTCAAAAACGCCGAGTATTGTGATCAATATAATATTTAAGTCAATGGTGACACAAACATACAATTAAATGTGCATGCGCACAGCATGATTTCTTTTTCTAAACTTAAAATATAAAATATTTTGAACAACTTGCGCCAATTAATATACTATTATTTCATACGCGGTGCCATATTGGTTAAAAGCGTTACATAAATTACGTAACAAGTGTGTATTTATGTATCAATATAATTTCGCGTGATACAGCTTGTCCTTTTAGGAATAAATTGATAAATTAATTTCAGTCATTATAATAACTTTGACATTTCCAAAAATGATTAAGTTAGATTGTTGACAAAACAAATGTACATATAATTAAAAAAACCTTAAACGCATTATATGATATAACAGGACACATTTTTTTTTTTTTTTAAGATATTACTTTAAGGAAAATAAATGTGACAAAAATAGTATTGTTAAAGAACGAATTTAAACTAAAAATCTTCTTGTACTGAACATAAGAACTAATTAGAAATCATTCCATTTACATATACTATGATCAATACCATCCAAATATTGCATGTATGAATTGAAACCTCTAGCTTATAGCAAATGAGTTGTCTTGCATCCAGGCATTAACTGAACGTACTTCGTATAATTTCAAAAACGCCGAGTATTGTGATCAATATAATATTTAAGTCAATGGTGACACAAACATACAATTAAGTGTGAATGCGCACAGCATGATTTTTTTTTTCTAAAATTAAAATATAAAATATTTTGAACAACTTGCGCCAGTTAATATACTATTATTTCATACGCGGTGCCATATAGCTTAGAAGCGTTACATAAATTACGTAACAAGTGTGTATTTATGTATCAATATAAATTCGCGTGATACAGCTTGTCCTTTTGGGAATAAGTTGATAAATTAATTTCAGCCATTATAATAACTTTGACATTTATAAAAATGATTACGTTAGATTGTTGACAAAACAAATGTATATATAATTAAAAAACCTTAAACGCATTATATGATATAACAGAACATTTTTTTTTTAAAGTATATTACTTTAAGGAAAATAAATGTGAGAAAAGTTGCATTGTTAAAGAACGAATTTAAACTGTTTCTTGCAGAAAAAAATCTTCTTGTACGGAAGATATGAACTAATAAGAATTCATTCCGTTTGCATATACTATGATCAATACCATCCAAAATTTGCATGTGTGAATTGAAACCTCTAGCTTATAGCAAATGAGTTGTCTTACATCCAGGCATTAACTGAACGTATTTTCATATCAAAACGCCAAGTTTTGCGATCGATAAATGCTTTACGTTGAAGGTGTAACAAAAACGCTCAGACAATTAAATATTAATGCTTTCAGTATGGCTTTGTTTTATTTAAAAATAGAATGAAAAATCTTCTAGGAAACATGCGTCATTGTTAATATTCTATTATGTCATACACCATGAAGGTTAAATGCGTTACAGAAATTGCATAACAACGCATGTATTTACGAATCGATATAAATCTGCGTGATCTGTTTGTCCATTAGTAGGAATAAGTTGATAAATGAGTTTCAGTCCTTATAATAGCTTTGAAATATCTAAAAAATGCTCTTTTACTGTTCACAAGCAGTTAAACAAGCAATCAAATGCCTTGAACGCACATTATTTGATATAACGAAACACAATGATTAAACATAAAATGAAGTTTAAGTAAAAAAAAAAAAAAGTACTTAAATGCATCTTAAAATATACATACGTATTTACATGCAACAAAATTTAATACATAGTGTGGTCTTAAAAAGACCGATATATCTGCTCCTAGTGAGGATACCGTTCCAGGAAATGAGATACTATTTGTAATATGGGAATTTTAAGGAATAGATTGAAGAATGAGGGGAAGAACAACAACCGAGCTCTTACAGTTGCGGTTACAGTGACAAAATCTCGAAAATGTTAAATCGCAACACTTCATCTGAAATTTTTAAATTTTGTCACTATAACCGTAACTGTAAGAGCTCGATTTTTTTTCTGCACTTCATTTTCACGGAAATGTCTTAAAATACCTCCTAAGCCCAAGCGGCATCACGTTTCCTTGAACGGTACGGTCGTTAGTGGAACATATATCAGCAATTTTATTTTATGACCAATCATTTTTATCGTCCAAATATTAAAACCACATGCCTTGTCGAGCGAGCAATCCTACTGAGATGAGAAATTTCTAAAATTCCTCTACGCAGTTTCTGTGAGGAAACCGTCCTGTTTGCCAGCATGGATAGTTCGTTCCTAGTCTGTTCGTGATTTAATTAAATTTACTCAGTTTGAAATCAAATTGATTACTGTAATTATACCAAAACACGAAACACGAAATACGTTATAACTCATACATACATACATGTATTTTCAGTATACGTATATCATTCAAAGATTTCACTTTTCAGAAGACATGTAATTTCAATATGTTGATTTCTTTCTAAGTGTGTTTTAGAAATTATTTTATGTGATTTTTTATCACTGAGCAGTTGTTCCAAATGCTTCTTTTTGGCTACATGCAACAATTTAGAATTTTATGCAAACTTACGCTTTCATCTACTAGATAAAGGAAAAGTGGCACATGTAAACAACGACCATTTGTTTTAATTAACTTCAAATAAAAATCTTTTAAAAATTGTCAATAGTTGATAGAGTTAATATGATTGGTGATTTTTAAAATATGTTTATCTGATGTTATTAGATGAAATGGCCATTGTTCACATGTGTCCCTTTTTTTACTACCGTTTTCACCGTGAGAAGAGGAAAGTAGCAGGTAACAGATAAAAATGAATCGTTCTAACACAAAATATAAAATGTTATGAATGGTTTAGTCACTAATAAAACGAAAAGCTTTTGAAAGGACATAATATGCTAATATAAGTAATTATATGCTAAATAAGTAATTTTAAAAACAGGTTTTCAAATAAAAACTTAAAACATAAAAAGAAAAAAATATATAGCCCCTTAATTAATAGAAAATTGATTCGATTTAGACAATGAATTAATCAAAGTATTTGTTACGATATTTTTCACAAAAATTAGAAAAATATAGCTTTAGAAATTAACACGAAAAGTTTGTCAGATTTTACCCCCTTAACCTTTTATGTACAGTTTCAATATATAACAAAATATCATACTGATGAATTAAAAAACTGAACTGAAATATTATCTGCGAATTCATTTTGACAAATTCACTTATCAATGCCCAATAAAGCTTAATATCAGTGGGAAAAAAAAAACAGTAACTAAAGTCAAAGATGGCACGAATAACAATAACGTGCACGAAATAATACATTAATTGGCCAGAAAGATGAATGCACATCTTTTATGTTCGACTTTATTTTCAATCAACATCACGGTCAAAGATGTTTTTCTTTTTCTGAAGATGTAAAGTAAGGAACAGGAAAATATTATACAAAACACTCCTCAAAAAATGTACCTTAGCATTGCCTACCAACACTATGTGACCTGATTTTTTAGATACAAAGCACCCATCGGTCCCCCTAAGAGAATCTTGGAAAAATTATAGCCGAGTATATCTTTCTTGTGATTGTGCCCCTAAAACACCTCGTGGCCCAGACCTAAGTGTACCTGAATTCTCCTTGATGGATAGTTAATGTCCTCGGTCATGCTTTGCCCCAAAGCGTTAAACGCACCACTGTGGGTCTCGATGTCTAAAATCAAATAACCAATAGTCTGAAAAGAAGTTTTTCAGGTATAGGTAATTATACCCGGATCAAAAAAGTACCTTTCATTTGACGGATTAGTGTTGAAATCGTGCATGCGTGTTTCAGGGAGAAAAGCAACTGAATTATAATTTTGTCTAGTTAATGAAGAAGATTAGTATTCACTGAAGGAATGTTACATTTTTGACTTGAGTGGAAAAAAAAGTATTACAGTAGGTCTAGAATTAGGCTTTTATCAGATGAAAAGAATCTATGAGACAGTTCTTTATAGTAAAGTCATAAAGTAATTTTAGTTTGACAGATTAGTGGTACGATCGTGCAAGCTTCGTTTTAAGGAAAAAAGCGACTGGATTCTTATTTCATTTAAATTATGAAGGAAACTAATTACCAATGCGAAAAATGCTGTACATTCCAAGCTGAGTCCTGCATCGGGTCACTTCATTTTATCGTAACCCGACCGACCCGAACGGTTTGATGCTAATTTCTTTTGGTTGCGAGTCGGGTTGACTTTAAATGTTTTGGATTCTGATCAGATTCGGGTTAGGTTTTGATTCTTTCGTGTCGGGTTCGGGTGTCCCGAGTTTACAAACGAAAGATTATTTTTCAAATGGAAAAATATATATATTCGAGTATTAATGGGTGTATATGCGTTAATTTTTATACAAAAAAAAGATAAAATTGAGATATAATATTGTAGACTATTTTTCCCCAATTTTATTAAAATATGGATTAATTTTCTTTCACTTCGGGTATGGATATTTCGGGGTCGGGTTGAAGTGTTCTCGTCGGGTTTCGGATTGACGAAATTTTTTTGTAGGATTCGGGTATGGTTTCGGGTTGAATTTAAGCAGAAATTTCGGGTTGTGGTCAAGTACAACCCAACCCGTCCAGGACTCTAATTCCAAGCTCAATTTGTTAAAGTTCCAGGAATGTGGCATTAAAGTTATATTTAATATGAAGTATGACATTTTCTGCAGTAAAATTTTTTTAAAAATGTAACATGCTACTATAAATTTTTAAGAATTTACTGTTACGGAATAAAGTCCTTCTTAAAAAAAATGTTGAAGTGTAATTGTTAGTTAGCTGGGAAACGGGCATCGAATCGTAGATAGAATATAGTACGTCACAGAATCCAAAACCCAACCCGAACCCATAAAAAAAACATCGTAAACCTGAAGCCCAACTCTAAGCCGACACACTTCAACCTGAAATCGACCCGAACCAGAAATATTCAAACTTGAACCCGACCCGAGCCTGAAGTGAAAGAAAATGAATCCACATTTTAATGCAATTACGGATAAATAGTCTAAGGTTACATCTATAATATCAATTTAATCTAGAAATAGTCTAAGATTATATACATAATAGCAATTTAATCTTTTTTGTATAAAAACGAACACATATACACTCATTAATATTCTAATATATAATTTTTTCTCCATTAAAAATATATTCAGAACGTTCTTTTGAAATGTTGGGTCAACCAGACCCCGACCTAAAAGAATCAAAAATCAAATCGATACCGACCCGAACCTAAAACGTTTAAAATCAAAACGACCCGATCCTCAACGAAAAAAAAAATTGCGTCAACCCGACCCGATGCAGGATTCTAACATAGACTCATTACAGGCATACTTTGGGAAAATTCAAACCTTCTAGCACAATAGCATAACAGTTAAAAAGGTAAAATCCTGCATAAGAGTTTTTAAAAAGAAATATTTAAAATTTATTTAAAGTTCTTTCTTTTTCTTTTTTTTTAATATGTTTTTATTTAACTTCGTTTGTTGACTGTCTGTCTGTGTCAAATCTTGCAATCGATTTTTGACATTTACGTCAAATCAATTGGTACTTTTCCTTTATAGGGGCCTTGACATTTTCTCAAAAAGCTTGGCGCAATTCGGGCTTCAGTAAGTAAATTTGTTGCCAAATGATTTCAACAGCTATGAAAACAAACCTGAAGAACTTTTATGCTTGTTGTTTTTTGTATACAATTTACTTCTGTTTGTATATAAAAATAAATAAATGGCTTCTTTATATTAAATAAATTTCATAAATATTTAAAAATAAAGTGTTTGTGTATATAAAACAGTGAATAGGTTGCCAGAAAATATGCATGAAAAATTTCCTTCTCTTGCCAAGGCCATTTTCTCTATCTAGCCAAGACTCCTATATACTGGAAAAGCACCAATCAATTTTCCTCAAATGTTTATCGATGATAATGTCATATATCTGCATTGTCTGGGCCGTATCTCAACAGGAGTAAGTTCCAAGAGCAAACATATTCTTTTAGGTTTTTTATTGAAATCACATAACAAACAAAAGATTTTCGTTGTTTGATCAAATTTTGAACAAAAATTCTTCGTTTGATGACAGTACAATATTCATGTAGCTCCAGGCCCGCATCTTTTCAGGAGTAGGTTGCAGGGGGAAAACATTCTTTTAACTTTTTGATTGAAATATATAATAAACAATTTTGTCTAAAATTTGTAAACAAATTCATTGCTAATGACATTGCAATATCCAACTTTTTTTCAGGTTGCCCTACCTCATCAAGGGCAGGAGCAAAAACACAGCGGTCTGTAGTAACATAAAAACACTTCCTGCGTACTGTATGCGCCAAGGCATTTTAAAGCCTAAATAACAACTTTTAATGATATTATTGTTCAATACAATACCTAGTAATTGCCTAAGTGTAAAAAAACTTCAAATTTATAAAAATAAAATAACTAACAAATAAAATAGAATAAATTACACAAATTCACGAGCGGCGTATTCCGTACGCCAAATATGACTTATCAGTAAAAATAATGAAAGGGGACAAATAAAATGTCTAACTTCACCTTTAAACATTGATTGAACACTGAATGACACTTGGAAAGAGGGTAAATGCGGCACGTATGTTAATCACGTAATTATTTTGGAATTCGCAGATCTTTTTTTCACCAAGTGGCGCATCCAATACGCCGCCCGTGGCCTTATCAATGGCAGGATCCAGGGGAAAAATTCTCTGTCCCTTTTTTGATTCAAATCACATAACTAATGGGCCGATTTTGTTAAAATTTCGCATACTTACGGCGAATACTTGCGTATGTTGTCGGTGAAAATGCATATTCAATGTATTAAATCCTTATATATTATTTCTCCTGTCAACATCCCTTTTACTCAGAAAATATGAAACGCAGAACAACGAATGAGATACCATATGAAAGGTTTTAGAACAGGCTTCTGACATAGCCCACTTAACAAATCGTTAAAACATGTTTTTGATTAAAATTTGCTGAAATTGAAAAATTAAATCGGCATTGTTTTCATGAAAGAAATGAAAGGTTTTCCTGAAATTATTGTTGCCAAAAAAATAAATACCACATTATAGGATGCTCATAGCAATTATTATAAAAAACACCGCACGGGTTTATTTTATACTTATGATTTAAAAGCGAAATTGAAATTGAAATGTTTAGATTGATATTTCTAAGTCCCATGGTTTTCCCGAAGCGGATGACGTCATCCTCTAATGCAGTCAAAATACGATTGTTAATTTTTTTTCTCGCGCGTGCCTTTAGCAATCTTGGATCAGTTTTTAGTCTAACTTTGATGGAATAAATTAGATGATATTCTGGCTTGACTAACAACTAAATGTTGTTTGCAGATATTTTTATCCTTGCTTTTTTCTTTAGAAGTTTAAACCTGCATCTAATAAAAATTACATATTGATAAAAAATTATACTTCTCTATTATCCCGTCGACCACTTTTCATAACAAAAAACTATCGCCAAATAAACGGGAGAACGTTGCCATTGGAATATCAAAAAATAAATAAAATATAAGAATTTAAGGACACAATTGTTATTTTAATTAATAAAATAACTACTAAATCAGTAAAACATAATGAAAAATACACGCAAATGTCGAATGTAATACCACTAGATGACGTAACAAACACGCATAATGATTCTGACATCAAGTAAATGGGACTGCATTTTTGGCGTTTAATCTTACAGTTTGTCGGTAGTTTTTAGTTATGAAAAGCGGTCGACAGGTTAATAGAGAAGTACCTAAAAATATTAGATTTCAGTGCGAAATCTTCGCACGGGCCCTCTGGTTTTTTATTAAAAGCGTGTTACTTAAAATTTTTAAAGTTATATTTCTTGCTTTATGTATGCTTACTCGTTTCATATCTATAATGATGAAATAACTAAAATCATAATAACGTATTAGGAGGACATTTTGGGAAAAAGGGGGTCTCAAACATTTTTATGCTTACTATTGAATTTCCGTATTAATGTGCTGAATGAATTTCTATTAATGAATTGATTGAAATCTCAATGACACATTTCATTTTACAATTTACTGGAAAAAAGGGTTTTTTGTTTGGAAGCGTTCATTGAATTTCACCGGAAAAAAGCAACTATTGAAAGTCATTAATCACAAGTATAGTAAATCATTTATATATAAATGAATTCAATATAAAGGAAGGCATTAAAAAAAATAATTAAACTTCCAATAGAACAAAAGCAGTTAGTTAGTGCTTTGATGGATCGTTCAATTTTTTAAAAACATTAAGGAAATGGAAAAAAAGAGATCCAATTCAAAGCATGTCAAATTTTAATTAACGTATTAATAATTAATCACGTTTATGGAATTTTTATGACAATGGCAATTCATTAAAACAGGAAAGACAGAAGAGATGCCAATTTGTAAAATCTTAGAATATGCAGATTTGTTATTATTTTTTTTAAATATCTGTAAATACTTAAATGGCAATAGATGACTAATAGCAGAGATTACATAACTAAAATGAAAATTTACTTTTCTCAAATACAGAATTGATATGTACATAACTGGCTGTTGCCTATAACTTCATTTACGTTAGATTTGAAATAAGAATTAACGTTACTTAAGAGCCTACGCTAGTCACGCGAAGAAACGCTCAAGCTAATGTTAAGTCTATGGGAAGGTTCTTGCGCGATTTCTCGCTCGCATTTTAATATTTTGAAATGTTTTTTTTTTTTTTTTTTTTTTTTTTTTGTATAGGATAGCTGAAGTCAATCGCTAACGTTGTTAGTTTTTACTTTTGTTTTTATTTTGATTCCAGTTATTTTATATAAAGTTACTTTCACTTTCAGAACCGGTTCCAACCGGTTCCAAAATTAAAAATGTCCGTTTATAAAAAAAACTGTAACCAAAATCAAAAAAGTAAAAACTAACAACGTTAGAGATCGACCTCAGCTATCCTATTCAAAAAAAAAAAAAAAAAAAAAAAAAAAATCATTTAAAAATATTAAAATTCGAGCGAGAAATCGCGCAAGAACCTTCCCATAAACTTAACATTAGCTTGCGCGTTTCTTCGCGTGACTAGCGTAGGCTCTTAAGCAAGAATCTCCACCCTTCTACACACACTCATAAATTTTTAACAAATGACACATTGATTATGAAAAGAGAGAAAAAGGTTAAAAAAAAATCCTGATACTTATCGGCTACTCAAATAGTTTGAGCCAGAATAACCGATAAGTATTAAAATTCTTTCAAAAATATTTTTAAAAAAATTAATTAAAAAAATATGTTTTTAATTTTTTTAGTTAAAATAATAATTAAAATAATTAAAAAAATTAATCTCAATCGGTTGTTGAAAAAAATTCTTCGAGATGCTCTCGGATCTCCTGTTCTTGCTTGGAGTATCTTCATACCAGATTTCTTATTGAGGGCTTTCCCATCAGAATGTGAACGCCTCCCGGAGCCGAGTCAATGGACATCCTAAAGAAACGGTTTTTACCCAGTGTGGTACGGTAGAAAGATGGAGTCTTGAAAACGCAATTCTTGCACTCAATGCAGAACATGCCTGTCTTGCATCGCGGCCCAAAATTCACTTTTCGGTGGATCTTAAGGTGCATTTAAAATAAGGCATTATCGTTCTAGGCGTTGGCGTTCCCGGCGTTACATCATACGACACAACCAATCAGCGGCGGTGTAAACAACCAATGAAGCACATTGATTGGCTGGTATTATGATTTAACGCCAGGAACGTCAACGCCTAGAACAATAACGCCATAATGTAAACATATTTTTACCAGTTTCGGCACCCCTTTTCATTGTTATTCCCTTAGCCATTCCTTCCTTGACTATGTCCATTAGACACAAAATTATCTTTCAGACTGTTCCCCGGATATGGCTAGCGGCTGTGTTGTGCGACGTCAGCATCCAATTTTGGCATCAAATACTAACTATTTACGATTCTATGCTCATTTCAAGCAATGTTTGCATAGTTCCGAATGACGCGCCTAGCTACTTGTCAATTGAAACACTACCATGATAGGGACAATCCTGCCTTTTAAAGTGCGCATCACAACACGTCATACCAACACCATCCTATAGCAATTCTAGATTAGGATTTTTGTAATTTCAGAATTCGCATTTCAGTATTACATAGTATAATTATTGCTTAGTATCACAAAGTATTATTTAGTATTGCTCTGTATAATTAGTAAACTGTTTTTTCAGTTATTATATCATCAAAATTTGAATTTTTGGAATTTGTGTTTCAGTACTACTTCTTTAATCTGGTGGTGGTATTTGATTTGTGTTTATTCTATGATTATTTCATTTGTCATTATCGTATTTATTGATTGTAATATCGTTCAATAAGTGAGCTATTACTATTGTTTTGTATATATTGTCTTCTCTCAACTTTAATAATTATCTTGTAACACTTTGCAAAATAGTTAACAAATCTGCTGGGCGGGGCTAGTTGAGCTTAAGCCGAAAGGTAGGCCTCCCCACCCGGTTTGACTTGACTTAACTTGTATGACGTAGTTGTGCATCGGCCGACTTTTTAATGTGTACATATACATACAGGCTGTTACGCAACAGTAGGTTTGTAAATTCATTGTGATAAATTTTACTTACGATTATGAGATTTTAAAATGGCGCACAAATGTGTTGTACCCTTTTGTAAGGGTAATTATAAAACAGGCCTAAAGTAGCCACTTTTGGCTATTCAAAAGATAAAGAATTGAAAAATAAATGGATTGCTGCTATTCATCGGAGGGGTTATGCTACCACCAAAATAATCTCGAGTTTGTTTGTAATTGTTGATTTATGAGTAAATTTTCATTTTTTTTATTATTATTATTAAGAAAAAGCGGAAGTGAAAGATTGATAATAACTGAATAAATTGATTAATTGTAATTATTTTTGAATCTGTGTGGGAGGAAATACATTAAAATTTTTTAAATATCCATAGTATCCCTTCATTATATTCAAATGCAAAGATTAAAATTTAGTTATTAAACATGAAATTTTATAGGGCAGTGATAAAAGTTAAATTTTCTTATAATTTTTGTAAGTAAAATAAAAAATGCTATAACTAGAAAATTTTAGTTTTTCTTTTTACTTCAAATACTCAAGCTTGCTCTTTTCTTTTCACGGCATTTTTCTTTTTTAGTCATAAAATACGTATGATTTACATTTCAAATATATATCACCCTAATATTAAGCTAAATTGTTTGTTTTGTGTTTCAGAGGTTGACTTGTTTAAAACCAGTTTTATAGACAGTTTATATTTTACTTTGACGTATTTCTTAAAATTTTAACTACTTAAAATAATAAACAACATATTTCTTAAAATTTTAACTACTTAAAATAACAAACAACATATTTCTTAAAATTTTAACTACTTAAAATAACAAACAACATATTTCTTAAAATTTTAACTACTTAAAATAACAAACAACATATTTCTTAAAATTTTAGTTATTAAACATGAAATTGTTTAGAGCAGTGATAAAAGTTAAATTTCCTTATAATTTTTGTAAGTAAAATAAAAAATGCTATGACTAGAAAATTTTAGTTTTTCTTTTTGCTTCAAATACTCAAGCTTGCTCTTTTCTTTTCATGGCATTTTTCTTTTTTAGTCATAAAATACGTATGATTTACATTTCAAATATATATCACCCTAATATTAAGCTAAATTGTTTGTTTTGTGTTTCAGAGGTTGACTTGTCTAAAACCAGTTTTATAGACACTTTATATTTTACTTTGACGTATTTCTTAAAATTTTAACTACTTAAAATAATAAACAACATATTTCTTAAAATTTTAACTACTTAAAATAACAAACAACATATTTCTTAAAATTTTAACTACTTAAAATAACAAACAACATATTTCTTAAAATTTTAACTACTTAAAATAACAAACAACATATTTCTTAAAATTTTAGTTTTTAAACATGAAATTGTATAGAGCAGTGATAAAAGTTAAATTTTCTTATAATTTTTGTAAGTAATAAAAAATGCTATGACTAGAAAATTTTAGTTTTTCTTTTTGCTTCAAATACTCAAGCTTGCTCTTTTCTTTTCATGGCATTTTTCTTTTTTAGTCATAAAATACGTATGATTTACATTTCAAATATATATCACCCTAATATTAAGCTAAATTGTTTGTTTTGTGTTTCAGAGATTGACTTGTTTAAAATCAGTTTTATAGACAGTTTATGTTTTACTTTGACGTATTTCTTAAAATTTTAACTACTTAAAATAATAAACAACATATTTCTTAAAATATTAACTACTTAATATAACAAACAACATATTTCTTAAAATTTTAACTACTTAAAATAACAAACAACATATTTCTTAAAATATTAGAATAATAGAAAACAACTACGAAAGTTGCAAAAGTGGTAGGCCCTACATTGGGTTTGATTAAGACTCCTATAGGGGGGGAGCTGATGCATATCCATCTTGTTGCCCAAAATAACTGCCATATTGTAACCTAGCTCAGCAATAGAAAACCGCCCGAGCAGGTGTCTGCTATCCCTGTCACTGTCACTCGCCGGTAGGCTAACCGGTTTTAGCTTGTTTTTAGTCCGTTGGGTTATTAAATGGTGGTGTGATTCAGCCTGTAATATAGGAGATCTAGGTTTGATCTACCAATTTGCCGTGATGTCAAAACTCAGCTCTTAGGCATTATCTATAGAGTGGTGTTAATCATACTTTGTAAACTCCTGGTCGGCAGTAGAACTCTGCGAGGTCTCTGAATCTGTGCATTGGCGAAAGCCGCAGGGGCTACTGGACCCGCTTCCCTGAAACAGTCTATGGAACCAATTTTTATCCGTGGAATATGATAAAAAGACCGGGTCTCGTCTCCTAATGCAACGATCCATATCTGTGTCGCTATTTGACTCGAAGTCTCTTTTTTCCAGAAAGGTGCAACGTATCCGTTGCGGCTTCCTAATTCATTGTTATTTTCTTTTCTTCTTAATCAATTCCCCCTTTGGCTATGATTGCACCACCCATTAGGCACAAAATTGGCATCCAGAACGTCCTCCGGTGTGGGGCCTGCGAGTATGAAGTCGAGATCAGGCATTGTTATCATCATATGATACCAACTATTTACTATCTTTAGTTCCAATCTAATAAAAGTTTGAATCATAGTTAATCCTGACGTACCTGTCTGTTTATCAGTGGAGTACTGCCATGTGGGGATCAGGCGAATCTCTCCTCTCTGTGCATCACAAGCCGTAACGCTAAGAAACTGCCTGACCAGTAAGGGCAATCTGTGAGATTTCTGAGACTTTATACATACAGACAAACTCTTTCATTTATTAATTTTTATAACAAAGCAAAAACGTGACCGTTGGTAACGCTGGTGAAATAATGATGATGGCAACAATGCGGTTACAAGTGTATGAGAATTATAACAGATTTAATTATGCTGCACATATATTCGCTTCTAAATATCGCATAATTTCACGTTTTACACCATCGAATAGAACAAAATGTGAACTATGATGAGGCTTAACAATAAGCATTTGTTTGCTACACTAATGTAAAGCAAAATTTTCAATTATATAAATAAATATGCAAACTATGGAGAAAGTGGCAGGGTTTACCCAACTCAGAACTGATTCCCCAAGCTTTGTGAGCACTCCTTCTTCACCTAATCAAAACAAGTAATATAAAAACTTTTTTTTAAAGTCAATTCCTACTTAGGTCAAATAGAAATTTTTTTCCAGCTATATACACGCTACGCTACTGACGGTATTTATTCCTAAATTTATATCCTGCTAAATATCTTACATAAGAAAAATTTTTGAAATGTATTAAAAATTAAATAAAAAATAAATAGCTAAAATACCAAAAATTAATAGCTCGAAAAATATTTCTTACAAAATTCTTAGACAAACTGCTTTAGAAAGGTAAAAAAATTGTATTTTTCTTGATATAAATTTAAAATCTAATGATTATGCCGTTTTTCAAATATTGAATTTCAAAAATTACCAAACTTCACAATAAAGCGCCATAGCGATGTTACAGTTAGCGATAATACAGTTTTTTCAAATATTAATTAATTAATTAAATTTTATTATTTAATTTTAGTTTTATACTTCATTTCTGTTCAAAAGTATAGACTCACTCCACATTTATAGTCTCCTTCGCCCGCGAGCAGCCTGATCTTCGTCCGTGAGCAGCCCCATTATCTTTTTACGTGTGACGGTGAGACTATAAATATGGAGTGAGTCTATACTTTTGAACAGAAATGAAATATAAAATTAAAATTAATTTATTAAATTTAATTAATGAATTAATATTTGAAAAAACTGTATTAACATCAATTGTCATCCAGTACAAGTTAAAAAAAATTTATTTGAACTTGAATGGATGAATAGAAAATATTTTATTAACGATTGAAAATTCCAACAAGATATATATATAGAGAGTGTGAGCTAATAGTAGGAATTTAATAAAATGTATTTTCCTTCATAAAATGGAAGAAGGACTGAATGAATTCCTTTGAAGCTTCTTATGTAGATGGATTATAAGTATCAGGACAAAGGCTGCTTATTTATTTTAAACATGTAGTTTTTAATAAATTTCAAAACTTTCTTTACTAAATTTGAATACATAATTGATATATTTCGTATAAATATGCTTTTTTGGTGTAGTTGATAGGCAACCTAAAAAAATATATATTAAATAAAAAAATATATAGAGAGAGAGAGGAAATTTTCAATTAAAAACGATTTTTACCAATTTTCTATACACCGGACAGTATGCTCCGCAACTCGGTGAACCCAGGTTAGATCATGTACTCCAGATAACTGGAATTTTAAACTCTCGTATATAATGGCATAACATTAGAAACAGAGTTTAACTAAACTTAAATGACAACAGATGACTAGGAACAAAGACTGCACAAACAAACATTGCATAATTCAGTTTCCTGGAATATAGGTTGTACCTTAGTGTATTAATATAGTTCATCGAATAGAACAGCATTATTTTTAGCATTATTTTTAAGCATTATTTTTAAGCATTATTCTCCCCCTTGATAATAGCTATTTTACCACATATAAATATTTTATAGCACAAAATTTGAATATAATGTTATGAAAGACAATTATTGCTTGAATTATACGTATGATAGATGCAATTTTAATCCACTTAATCATAAGAATATAGAAGCGAAATATAGTTTACATTTCTTTTACCGTTATTGATGGGTACTTCTATTGATATATCAATTGAAATCGCAAAAAAACACATTTTTTTTACTCTGTTTGGCTGATGAAAATAGTTTCTACTTCATTTATATTCTCAATATTAACATTTTATTGAATTTCACTTGAAAAATTGCATTAAAAATCACTGATTGCAAAAATGGAACTTGGTTTATGTACAAAAAAATTCATTCTGAACAAAAAAAGAGTTATTACTGAACTTTTAAAACCAAAGTGGACTTATTAATGTTTTAGTAAAGTATTCTGTTATTTAAAACACGAGGAAACGAAAACAAAATTGTTCCAAAATATTCAAAGTTTTATTTCAGTTCTACTCTAAATTACGCGTGGTGATTATCAGGGAAAATGAACATAATAAAATATTACTCAAATTTTATTTCCTGACAGAGTTAACCTTCGTGTGGCTCACTACCAAACCTTTTATTATACAGGCCGTTAAGGATCTACCAGAATATTGTTAATCTAATAAAGACGTTGAATTTTTCACATTTATTAGAGAAATGTATGCTATGAGTTTTTGTATAAATCAGAACAGATGATATTTTATTAAACATTAGAATAGCCAACCTTCAGCTTTTTATGTGTCCAGAGACTTTAAATGACAATAGATGACCAGTACTTGAAATTGCATAACCAAATATCACGCAAATTTTATTTCTTGACAGACGTCACGTTGGCCACGTTTTCTTATAATTGCCTGAAAAATAGGTCAACTTTGGGATTCGTTTTTAGACAATAGACTTATGAATATTACAATACACTTATAAACATTCTGCTTTTCCCAAATGTTTATTAATATTTTAAGTATTGAATCACGATCTTTCTATAAAAAAAAATTTCTAATAGAGCGCTCTGAAGAATCTCGATTTTGAAAAATTGGACTGATTTGTTTATGTTCCAACTTATTCAAAACATGGTTTGAAATCAGATATGCATTTCTTTATATTAGTTGACATAACGTTCATTCACTGGTCATGAAAATCTGAGGGAACCCCAGCTGTCAAAATGGTGATCATTTTCAATATCTGTCTATATTATAAAGGACAAACGTGTCCGTGCATAACGCTGACGTCATTCTGCGAATGGCAACAGTTGACGATGAAATTTGGTTTTGCGATTTTTGCTACTGCAATTTTTTTTTATTTTTAAACATCGCACATTTTTACTTTTTACACTGTTATATAGGGAAAAAAATCTACTTTCAAATGCAATTTGGTTGAAAACGGTATCTTAATTCACTAATTTATTATGGTTTTTTAAAATTAAAAAATTGTTATTTTTCACTTTTTTCGGGCTCAATGGTTGCCATTGGTAATTTTTTTTCACCGCGTGGCGACCGCATATTATCGTTGGTTAAAGATCTGAAATGGCTATTATTAATTAGAAAATAATACGTACATCTCGAAAAGTAAAAGAAAAGAAACTGTTACTGATTTTACATAAAATACAAAAATAATAATAAAACTAATAATAATAAACGTTTTGATGAGCGGAAATTTTATAAATCGAAATTATTTAATTTAAACGAGACAGTAATATTTGTGATACTTAAAAAAATGTTTCGATGTAAAAATTTTGACTCAAACAATATTTGGCTATTTATCGTTTGCGCCAGGATAATCACGATAAAAAATCAATTTATGAAGAAGTTTCGCTTGCTGCTTTAAATGAAAATTCTAACTTTTATTTTTTTTTTTTTTGAGGAGGCACTGGCAAAACATTTTTACTTTGCAGTTTAAAAAAAAAAGTGAGATCATATAATATGGTTGCGTTATCTGTTGCGTCTTCTGAGATCGCAGCTTTGTTATCAAGGTAGAACAGCAGATTCAAGATTCAAAATACCGCTGATTTTGAACGAAACACCGACGCGTGCCATTAGTAAGCAATCTGATCTTGCTGAATTAATAAGAGAAACCAAGTTAATCATCTGTTAAGAAGCACCCTTGATGAGTAAATTAGTATTTGAATGTGTAAATGTGTAGACCGTACGGTTAAAGATATAAAAAAAACAATTATTCACCATTTGGTGGAATAGTAGTTGTATTTGCTGGCGACTTTGGACAAATTTTGCCAGTATTAAAGCATCGGAATAGAGCTGATATTTTTTTGTATCACTTCTAAATTCTCTAATATTTGGAGAAATGTTAATATTAGGTATTTCATATTTAACATGTGAATGAATCAAATTCAAAATATGAACTTTTCTGATTATTCAATTCAAGATGGCGAAGGTCAAAATGTTGACTTTACAGAAGTCATCATTCAACTAAATAGCTTAAAAAGTCTCATTCAACATGTATATCCAATAATGGAAATACAGAGTAATAATTTGACAAAAAGATTCATTTTAAATCTTTTGAGCGAAGAAGTTGAAAGAATTAACAACTTGATAACTGAACAATATTATACGAGACGACAGAGAATTTATTATTTACTATTACGAAATTAAAATTTCATCAAAATATAAATTTAAATAATAATATAATATAAATAAAATGCAAATTTAACAGACCTGTTCTCGAACTACACGCTTAAACAGTTGAAGTTTTCATAATAAAAAGCTTGCAGTAAGCAGCGAAATCTTGGACTATTTATTTGGCCATTAACACCTCTTTCATGTGGCTAATACAAATCGCTTTTTTAAATTTCAAAATTTTATTTGAATATATTATTGATTCGAAGTTCTTATGAAAATTCTTTTTGGAGTTGTTAATGAATCAGCTGAAAAAATATACATTAAATATGAAAAATTTATTAGAATTAGAAAGAAATCGGTTTTCGCATATGTTCTCTAACCCGGGAAGCCCGGGTTAAATTCCCTAGTCTATAATATTATAAGGGACAAACGTATCCGTGCGTAACGCTGACGTCATTTTGCGAATGGCATCAGTTGACGATGAAATTTCGGTTATGCAATTTTCGCTACTGGATTTTTTTTTTTTTTTCTAATTTTTACACCGTTATACAGGGGAAAAAAAAGTCTACTCTCAAATACAAGTTGTTTCAAAACTCTATCGCAATTTACTCATTTATTATGGTATTTAAATTAAATTTCAAACAAGATTTTTTTAAAACTCTATCTGTTTCGCTTGCAGACGATTACAAAATATTAATCTGTTAGCACTTTAAACAATATAAAAAGTTCAGCATTTGTTTCCAGCTATTACTCAATAATGAAATTAAAAATTCATTAAGCAATAAATAAAATAGTATAAATAAAACCCAAATTTAACAGACGTGTAATTGAAATTTGCGCTTAAAACCACTGAAATTATCAGAATAATAAAAAAAAGTTCTGTAGCTAACAATATTTTTAGCGATTTCTTCGGATATTAACTTTTGGCACGAGACCAATATGAAATTGCTATTTTTAATAAATTTCAAAATTTTATTTCAATATATAATGGATAAATTTCATATAAAAATGCTCTTTGGTGTTGTTAGGGGGTAATCTAAAAATTATTAAATGTAAGAAATCTATTAGAGTTTCCAATAAAAAAAAAAAATTGGTTTTCACATATATTCTCTAAGCCGGAAAGCCCGGGTTAGATACCCTAGTTTCCTTAAATCCGAGTTCCTTGAAATAGAGAATAGAAACATGAAATAGGCTGAACTAAGAATAATTTGCCTAAGACCAGTTTGTAAACATATAAAACAATACGGAAATTTCAGAATTAAGAAATATTTAACTTATTATAGGCCTTTGCTTCGTATGGGAGGCTAAAAAAAAAAGGAGTTAAAATTTATATTGCACGGGATTTAAAATAAATTTTGTTGTTTTTAGGTAGCTTTCAATACAAAAAAGTATAAAGCTGCCTATTGCAGCCGTTCGGAGGAAAGCAGTTCCGGAAAATTTCGATATATTTTCACCGATCATGACCCCCAGACCCCAAAACGTCCCTCCGTTCAAATGTTGATTTATATATATAGATATATCCATATATATATATATATATATATATATATATGACCTATGTCATACGATAACGATCGTATTTATAAACCAATTTTGATGAAACTAATTGTGTGTATTAAGCTAACCAATGTCTCGACCGAGTTCGTTGACCAGCTTGGTCCGCCATTTTGTTTCAAGATGGTGGCCATTTAAAAATTTAAAACTAAAATAAATATACAAAAAAGTTAAAAATTATTTTTTAATTACGTGTTAGGCCTTGATACAAGGATTCCAGAGCATTTTTTGGTTTACCTCTATCTTAAAAAAAATGGCTGAGATAGAGCAGTTTGAAATTCTAGGGTGGCTGACATTTTGAAACAAAACAGCACATTAACGCGATTACTCGCAAATTATTTTCTTTCATTGTTGTAATAATTTTCCCAATCATACGCATAAAACTATATATTCATATCCGTTAGCGCCAAAATTGGCGACATTGGCGACAAAATTGGCGACATTTGGCGAAATATCGCCAAATTTGGCGACCAAAATAAGTCTTCATAAATGAAGCCAATTTGGCTATTGCTCAATAATTTGGCGAATTTCTTATTCAAATTCAGTATTAACGAATCTTTTGTAAACGTTTCTTTGCATTTTAACTTGCTGTTTTCGTGTAACATTAGCTAAAATTTTAAAACGAAGATATAGGTAAGCTACTTTTTCCTCCCGGTACAGGCCGGAAGGACTTTTTATTTCTCTTATGTGTATAATTCTTTTAAGTCACTTGGCATGAAAAAATTTAGTTTTTTTCCCCTTCAAAATCATTAGAGATAAAGAAAATTTAGTTAATTAAAATCCAGAAAGAATCAATCGCCCTTCTCTGCCGGAGCTCATGATCAGCTGTAATTAAAGTACGAAAACGAATTTGATGTTCTCTTTTCAGACCACAGAAGAAAGGAAAAATACATTTCCACACACAGGAAATGAGTTAAAATTTATTTATTTAATATAACGAAGAATAAAACTGTACTTTAAGGTTTCCAGCCAATGCGGTAAACGAGCGAGAGCATTAAATACAAATCAACGTGCGCCAGATTTGTGCAGTTTAAAATGCTTGCTAGACTGCGAAATTAAATTTCGGGAAATTCTGGTTGATTTGCAGAAATGGAATATTAGAGGATTTTTTATTTCTTGGAAATGAGTTTTTCTTTATTCGAAGAAACCCCTCAACTCGAGAGTTTAATTATTTATTTATTTATTTATTTTTTAATAGAAGAAAATGTCGTCCTAATCAGTTTTTACGGAATTTTCTTTTCCAGACAACACTGCTGGTCTACTTATTAAATAATTTTACCTTGAAATCTTGGTGGCAGTGACAGATATATTAACAGTGTTCTATGAAACAAACGATTCAAGGATTTCTTTCTTTCTTTTTTTTCTTTTCCTTTTCTTTTCTTTTATACCAGCTTTCTTTTCTTATCTGAAGGCTGTTCTACTTTCTCACAGATTTACGAATTTAGTTTTGTTCATAAATATGCGAAATTTTTCAGCTAGTCTGATATTTCAAAATCAAATGGCGATTTTTTTTTTTACTGTATAGGGCAAAAAGGTTCTTTTAGAAAAGTTTTGAAACAAGATAGTAAAGGAAAGGTCGTCATCGGGATACAATTGACAATGACACAAAATACAATGCATTTATCGAAATATAATAAATGCTATTCGATTCCAGATCCCTTTAATAATGATACCCGCAAATTTTACATATAAAAATGATTACACGAATGTTTCAGAAAGTTTTCACTTGTGATGAAGGGATATTTCCCCCTTGCGTTTTAAGATATTTTAATGCGAATGCAAAAAAAAAAAAAAAAAAAAAAAAAAAACCTATCTTTTTAAAATTATTATTTAAAGATTTATATTTTTTATAACAATAAAATTTATTTTAAAAAAAGAAACACATCTAATTTCAAATGTTAATCAAGTAATCTTATGAACTGATGTTTCGTATTAAAGTAAAATTCGGTACTGCTTTATTAACAAAAAACCTTGCATGCATGTGACGGATGGAAAAAATTAATATAATTAGTATAAAATCATATAACTTGAATATAATTAAAAAATAATTTTTAAAATATAAAAAACGCTGTAACAATCAAATATTTGATTTAACTTCGATAATTTGTTTTTATACTATATTCTAAGTATTGAATGTACGTCTAGAATGCACAGTTGGTAAAAAAAAAAAAAAAAAAAAAAAAGAAAAAAACTGAACTCCATGCTATTTTATCCTCAAATTATCACAGAATGACGCGAGATGTACCATTCGACAGGAAACTGTGGCTACTTTCTGAATATGGGTGCGATTTTTATAACACCCACTTCTGACACTTTATTTTAGTTCCTTGGATCAAAGAAACCCGGATAAAAGTACGGTTATATATTTTTACCCCTTAAATCTTCAGGGAGTTTCAAGATGCTAAATTTTGAGGGTGAAATGTTAAACGTACGTGACAAACTTTAACTTATAGCTTCCCAAAAATTCGTCCGATTGAAATGTTTCCGTTTTAATAAGTTGCAATGAATAGACCATGCATTTTTTATATTCAAAAATATTTTTTAATAATGAAAATTATTAACAGATTCATGTTTTAAAAAGTATGAACTATAACCTACATTATTTTTCACAAAATGTATGAGTGTTCATACAAAACATGCCAATGTCCAACATACCTACAACTCATTCCTACAATTATTATTATTATTATTATTGCTATTTTTTACGATTATTTTTTTTTATAATTTCTGTATAATTTTCTGGTATCAAATAGAGTATTTTTGGTTATTTTTCTTATAAGATTTCAATTCTGTTTTTCGAAAATTATGGAGGCACATTTACCCCTAACACAATTTTTATAACTCTATAAAGATTTAAGAAAATAATATGTAAACTATACCATTTTTCAAGGTTGATTTGATCCGAAAAACTCAGATATAGTGTCAAATGTACCATTTGAAAATTCAAAGATCATACAATTTTTAATATGTAGACGACTTCTATTGCAAAAAATGTGTTCATATTCGGAAAGAAGACATAATTCCTCGTCGAATAGTACCTTCCGCATCTCTTTACGATAATTCGGTGCTAAAATAGAAGAAGGTTGTTATTTTTTTTTCTCTTTTCTTTTGATCGTACGGTAAATGTAAACATCGAATAATAAAAAAAAAGTATATACATTTCTTATTCGTGTTGCAAAGAAATCGGTTACAATGAAATTGGTATATAACAAATAAATTTTACATAATCTTCAGTTTCGTTATAATTGGTTGCCACCACATTAACCAACCTATTTTTAATAGATCTGTTTAATCGCAAATAGCACGACTGTATGTGCATCTATATGTACAGTTAAATAATTTCTGCTTTGTAAAAAATAAAAAATCACCACTCATCACTAAACTGTAAAAATGTACAAGAGAAATTTTGGTCAAAACAGTACAATTTATTGCATTTACAAATGCTGCTTTCCAGAAGAAAGAGTTTTTCTTCTCCTTTTATTCTGAATATCTAATGACGTAGGTTGCATTGTTATGAATTATACAGCGGAATAAAAATATTCATAAGGGCATACTCGCATGACACGCTTAAGATGTCGTGTCGTAAGTATTTTATTATAATTCCTAATATACTTATACAAGTTATGCAAATGCAAAGCATTGGTCAAATCTAAGCTAAATGGTGATTCTTCACGCATGTCACAATGCATACTCTCAAAATTTATTTCTTAATACTCCAATTTTAGTTTTTCACATTTTTCTTTTTCCATTTCAGTTTTATTTTTTGAAAATCGTATTTTCATTCTATTGTAATGAATGCACTTTCTTAATTCTGAATACGAAACTATTACTTTCACTTACGATTTTACAAATTTATATTCATTATAAAAAATTAAACCAAAAATTTAATATTATAAAATGTAAAGATGTCGGTTGCTAAAAATACTAAATTACTACTTCTATTTACGATTTTAAAGCAATACACTCAATTAAAAATAAAATTTCAAAATCTTTATTTTTATTTATTTTTATTTTATTTTTTTATTTATTTATTTACTTTGCATTCTTGAAACGATACATTTTTTTATATAACATTGTCCAACACAATCTAATTTTTAAAATAAATATTTCATTATCATACTATTACTTGAGTTGTAGATTACTAAGTATACAAAACTATGACTTTCACTTACGATTTTACAGATTTATATTCGTTATAGAAAATAAAGCCAAAAATTTAATGTTGTAAAATTAAGATTATTAGTGATGTCGGTTGCTAAAAATACTAAATTATTACTTCTATTTACGATCTTAAAGCAATACACTCAGTTAATATGTATATATATTTTATTTATATATATAAAATTGTCCAATGCAATCTAATTTTTAAAATAACTCAAATATTCAACGTCATAATATTATTTGAGTTGTAGATTGCTAAGAATACGAAACTATTACTTTCACTTACGATTTTACAGATTTATATTCCTTATAAAGAAATTAAGACATAAATTTAATGCTACAAAATTAAGATAATAGAGATGTCGGTTACTAAGATACTAAATTACTACTTCTATTTGCGATTTTAAAGCAATACACTCAGTTACTCGCATAGCATGCATGGTCACAGTGACGTCACTGTGACGTGACTGCGACTCACAATTGTCACGGCACATCTGTGACCAAAATGCCACCATTCAGAGAGGTCACATTGTGACTTAAGTGTGAACTTCTTTAAAAACTCTAAAAAACATACAGGACTATTTCAAAATATGTTATTCATCGTCAAAAATACTTTTCTGGTCAATTTTTAAATATTTGTGACGTCACAGTGACGTCATTGCAAGTCACGCATGTTACGTTATAACTTTTACTAAAATATACTACCATTTCGTGAACTCACACTGTGACAAAAAAGTGAATTTTAAAAATATTTGAAAATGAGAAGAAAGATTTTACTTTTGAGAGCATACATTTGAGAGCCAATTGACATTAGTAATTTTTGTTGCCCCTTGTAAATTAATATATAGTCACTTATTCCTTTATCTAGGTAAAACAAAATGATCTGCATATATATATATAATTTTTTGTAACTCTGCAATTGTCGATTATCATACAAAGATAATTAGATATGAAAACTAGAAAATGTTTTTAATTTTATAATTTATTTTTTATTAAAAAATAGTTTTATTTTCTATGAAAAATTAATAACTTGTGTTAAAACAACTTCAAACAATTTTATCAATTATAAAATACTTCTACTATTGATAAAAGCTGAAAAGTAATATAGTGAAGGGAGGTGCTTGTTCATTGCGAAGTGCCATTAAAATGTGAAGCCCCAATGTGGTCAAAATGTAAATACAGATAATGGAATATACTGAGAAAATTAAAGTTTCTTTTTTGTATGCTAGTTCTTTATTTAAATTGTTGTGTACCTTTATGGATGAAGTAGGTTATGAATATCATAAACGTATAAAATTAGTAATTTGCTCCTCTTAGAAGTATAAAACTATTTCATTTTATCTCCAGAAATTTCCATATAATTTTTTTTAGCTATTCAAGCCTTATTTCAAAAAATAAAATCAATTCTCTATCCATTATTTAATTAAAAAATTACATTTATTAATCTGACATAAAATAAAATAAAATAAATGGAATTATTTCAGTGTATTGTGCATCTGTTAAACACGTTAAACAGGAAGTTGAAAGCATTTTTTTTTTAATGATTGCTAAGAAAATCGACGAGCTGCTTAATATTTGTAAAATGAACTCGTCCAACTTTATCGTCTGCGGTGAAGATATTTCGAAAAGTGGTTTCATTCGAAGGGTTTATTTATTAAGTCAAAGAGTTGCAAGGATTTGTATTCCCGTTTCATTTCATGTTTTTTTTTTTTTTTTGAGTGCTAATGCAGACCACTAAACAGTAAAACACGACGTTTAATTGTTGGAACGGAACAGACAAGAAATGTTCTCTAGAAAAAACTGTCGTTTTATCGGATTTAAGAATTCAGATTAAAATATAAGTCCGAAAATACTTACAATAGCGTTGGCGGTTATAATATGTATTCCTCAATGCATTTGTAACGTTTTTGTACTTAATTTACTTCAAAAACACTTGTATTACTCGGATTACTTCCATGATGCCATAACGAATTACATCTGCTAAAAAAAGGTATGTAAAAATATTATTTTTTCAATCTACATAATTAAAGTGTAGAAAGAACACCAACAGCAAAGCTTGACATTTTTTTGTTGTTATGTATACTAGTAAGAATTTAAATACTAATTAAATGTTAACTATTTGATATTATTTTTAGATTTATTATTTTTTAATTGTATCATATAAATTATCTGTATTGTTAAAACAATGCAAAATATCAGTAATGTTCACTAAACTGCATTCTAAAACTTATAGAGTAGATATCAAATCTGATTGTACTCCGGTATTACTATGTATTATGGTATCAGAATCACAGCAAATGTTACTGTGGTTCTTGCTCCGGAATCTGACATCAAGCCAGATAGCTATCACGTCATCGGCGTCATCATATATTACTATCGATGAATCGCAAATCAATAGAAAATTGTACAATTTCTTCACATCAGATGCTAAATAGAGTGGCTGCGGCGCAGTGCGTTATCAACAAAAAATGATCGGTGTTTCTAAAAAATAATCTATTGCACAACTTATTATTTAAAAAAGATAACAGTTTCATAAATATATATATATATTTATGATTAATAAATTAATTTTTTAAATAAATTAAGTTTTTTTTTAAATTAGCAAAAGTTTGTTTTTATTTTTTATAGTTATTATTTATAGATAAAATAATAACAGTCAAATACTGGAGTAAACGTAATTAAAACCCATATAGTATTTAAAATAGAGATCCCATGCAAGATTTAAAGGATATCTTATTTTAAAGTTTATTTTTTCTCTTATTAAAAATATAAGATACTGTTTAAAACATATTGAAATATTTGATAAAAGGTATTTTTCTAAATTTCAATGCTTAAAGGAGAGAAAGGAAGAAAAAAAAGCCCCCCTTCCCCCCAAAAAAGGGCAAAGTATTATTTTTTTTTTAAATTATGAACTCAAATTATATAATATGTAATTTTTGAACGTGGTTTAAATGTAAAATCTACCACTTTAATATTGCTATATGTTTAATTATGTACAGAATTGTGGATCAAGCAAGCCCCCTACTCTGTTCATTTTTGAATACCGCCTTTTTAAAAAATAATCTTCGTTTTAGATTTTTCTTATGAATTTTGTAGACATCGACACGGAACGTAATTTCTTCTGCAAATGTTGTAAAAACCTAGCACAAATACTGGTATTAAAAAAAAAACGAACTAGTGGGAGACCTGTCCAAGGGGTTCTTTTTCATAAAATATATCTGTAAATGGCTTTTTATCGATACTATTTTTTTCATTTTTTTTCATATTTTAAGAATGTTAATTTTTTTTTTCTTTTAAGATTGAGCTTTATAATTTTCTGTACATATTTTGTATTATGTATTTGATAAAACTGTGCATTCAATTTACTTTGTCATTTAAATTTTTTTTAAACAAATAACATCATATGAAGAAGCGTTAGATTACACCCCTTTTTACTATATATGACAGTTAAAAATTACTTTAAATCTAATATAATTTGTATCTAAAATTCATGCACTGCCTTGTGTAGCATATAAGAAATGTTAAAAAACCAATTAATTAAAAATATCAATACATAAAAAAGTAGTAGGAATTAAAAATAATTTATTTTAAATATATGATCTGTTAAAAAGTTTTATTTTAAACGTGCTTTTAAATCGAAAATTAAAATGCAATGCAGTAACAATTTATGTATTATAATTCTTACAATTATTTATCTCTGTTGTGCTTAGGGTCGAACTGATTATATTTTTAGGGTTTCGCTCATCTCACAAAACCCTATTCGTCTCTTCTCTGTCTGTCCGTCACAGAGTCGGTTCTCAGAAACTGTATAAGTTAGAGACTTGATATTTTGTGTACTTACAGCTGAATATCTATTGTCAAAAGTATACACATTTAAAGACTTCAATACTTAACAGCAAAATAGCATAGTTTTAATTATTGTCAATATTTTTGGTGGTTACATAAAACAAATGGAAGTAGAAAATCATTTAAAAAGTTGTTATTTGCACAATAGAATTTCATATTATTGAAATATTTACTTTTATTAAAATATTTAATGGATTCATCTATTATTTTTATATTAGTATGCGTTTTTTACATTTATAATTTTCTTGCTTAACGGCTACATTAGCCGGTTTCCCAATCAGATGCAAAGTTTTAATTTGAATACGAGTTGCATAAAAAAAAATGATTGCCGATCCAATCCTTATCGTCGATCTTATCCGTATTTGGTGAAATCTTGTTATCCGAATCTATGCGAAATCATTTATCAGGTGCGGTCGGGTTGTGGGCCTACAGATTTTGTTGTTGTTGTTGTTGTTAGGTTAAGGTAAGAATATGGGTTGAAACGGAATATAATTTCATTCAGCCATCATTCATGTTCAAGTAGACATTTAATCATGTTCAAGAAGTATATAATCGGATTCGTGCATGACTCTAGATCCGACCCGACAACAAAAATTGTGTCGTAACACAATTTCTGATAAAATCTGGTTACTCGGTCGTATGCAAGATTCTATTCCGAACAAGACTTACAGTAAAAACATTATACCCGACTCGGGTCAGATCGGGTTCACGAAAATCAGGTCACCCGACCACTAATCCAAATCTATTCTGTACCCAAACAAATCCAAAAAGATCGATCCGAACTTTCTGGATTGAATTCGGGTAAAATCTGGTCACCCGACCCGGTGCAGTGTCGTCACAAACGTCACAAACTTGTAGCATAAAAAAATGTTGATCCGAACAATGCGGATAGGATTCGGATAAAATCTGGTCACCCTATCCAATGCAGATTCGTCACATTTTTCACATTGAAGTCGCACGGCGACTTCACAAAGTAGTCACATTGTGAGGTCACAGAAAGCCTTGAAAACGGCCATAACGACTTCACATTTAGGTCACAGCGACTTCACATCGACGTCACTTGACGTCACGACGACGGTCACAAAGTCACAGTGTGACTTCGCCGTAACGTCGCCGTGACGTCACCATGCCTTACGGGTAAAAATTAAAATTCAAAATTTTTTTTTGTTTGTTTTTTGTCTTCTTGAAGCGATAAATTTTTTTATATAAAATTGTCTAATGCAATCTAATTAATATTACTTGAGTTGTAGATTGCTAAGAATACGAAACTATTACTTTCACTTACGATTTTACAGATTTATATTCCTTATAAAAAATTAAGCCAAAAATTTAATGTTATAAAATTAAGATTAATAGAGTTGTCGGTTGCTATAAAAACTAAATTTCAACTTTTACTTTCGATTTTAAAACAATACAATCAATTATAAATAAAACTTCAGAATCTTTTTTTTTTTTTGAAACGATAAAATTTTTATATAAAATTTTACAATATAATCAAATTGTTAAAAGAAACCAAGTATTCAATATCGTAATATTACTCGAGTTGTAGATTACCAAGAATATAAAACTATTACTTTCACTTACGATTTTACAGCTTTATATTCGTTATAAATAAACGTTCAAAATCTTTCATTTTATTATTATTTAACACTTTCCAACATACTTGAAAATTATTTATAAATTCGGTATGTCTGTCCGTCGGTCTGGACTCGCGTCAATACATTCCAATTGCCATATAATTGATGTATGTTATTGATGTTTACCCTGGCATGTTCGGTATTGTACATGAAGTGTGTAGTATTTATAGTTCGTCTACAGGGGTCCTCAAAATATTACATCACATTATGGTCTATGGAAGAAAGTCGTTTGCCGTGTATTTTAATGACGTTACACTTATTTCAAACATATTGAAATTGATATACATCATAGAGATGCACTATAAGCTACTACTATAGAATATGGCGTGCATAGCTAGCGTTCATTTACAAGGACGGACAATTCGGTTACAACACTGTCATTGAGCAATAATTACTGGAAGTGTGTTTTCAGTTGTGGTATATATTTTTAAATTTAACTTTTTTTTTTCATAGTACTTGGTGGCTTGGTAGAATGCTGTAGTTTATATACAGGGCTACGCAAAATAATTAGAGTACATTCCCGTTTATTGAAGGGAATTGCTGAAGAAGAACTTTTAACTGGGCAATGCATTTCCTAACTGAACTAAATTTTGAATGCCATGCAGTATACAAACAAATCTATAGATCGTACACAAGGCTGCACAAAAGAATTCGAATATTTTCCCGACTATAAATGGTAATTGTTGAAATTGGATTTTTAAATGGATTATGAATTAAACCGTCACACGACATCTCACAAAAATTCTACCATTTCCACCATCACATTTAAAGAATATAACATCATCAGAATTATTAAGATCATGACAAATGGATTGGAATCTGGGAACAACGGGTCGCTTTACTCATGCCTTAATCCCAACAGTATCAACAGATCTTCAACTTCAAAATAGACACTACTACATCTTTACTACAAACCATGGCCCTTTTCCTCAATATCTCAATAAATTCGGCAAGGCATCGTCACCTAGATGCACCTGTGGGAAAAGAGGTACCTCCTTACAGTATATCCTAGGTTGTACCCTGACTGCCCACCATCACATTAGAAAGCCATCACAAATGTATATGTCGGCCTGGTTTGCCTATGTGCTGAAGCAGCCAAAACTGCTTAAAAAAATAACAGATTGTATGTTTCTGCTAGAACGCAATCAATACTTATTCATGCTGCATCCATTGGACTTAGTGGAGATTGAGGATAAAGTGGACTTGTAATATGCATAAGGCCCTTTACACACTACATAAACTCTAACCTTAATAATTTAGTTATTCTTAATGGCATCATACAGTGTTATTTAGTATTTTTAGCATAATTTATCATTGTTTACTCTAATATTGTTATTCATTTATTATTGTTCATTTAGTACTTACTTCTATCCATTATTATTATTTACTTCAATATCTTACAGTATTATTACATGGTAGTATTATTGCTCAGTATCACATAGTAGTATTTAGTACTCCTAAATAGGTTTGGTAAATTGTATTTTCAGAATTTGTATTTTTGGAATCTTGTATTTTCAGAGTTTGTATTTCAGAATTACATAGTATAACTATTGCTCAATATTACAAAGTATAATTTGGTAATGCTTAGTATAATTAGGTAAACAATCCTGCAGGGCGGGGCTAGTTGAGCTTAAGTCGAAAGGTAGACCACCTCGCCCGGTTTGACCTTGACTTTGTTTACTTAGCTAAAATCGTCTGACTTTTTAGCTTTCGACTAGCACTCCTCTTCTCACTCACCCGAACAGGAGCTCTTTAATTGTTTCAATTTGTATTGTTTTATCAGAGCTGGTAAATTCCGGCGTTTTCCCATTGTAAATTTTGTACATATTTATCAGTTCATAATTATTAGTTTGTTTTATTTTCATTAATATCTGTAAAATAATAATTGTCAACTTGTTTAGTATTACTATACCACTATATTTCTTCACAAACATTGTATATATTTTCGCAATCATCTTTTACCTTTACCAAATTTGTTAAGTTAAACTAATGTGCTCCCTTAATACAATTAAGTATGTAAAGCTACACTTGGTTAGACACGTTTAGTTGAATAATTGCGCACTTTAAACATTGTAAAACTGTCTATCCTTCAATACATTGTATGTATGTTAAAGTGAACAATGGGTTTGTGTTTTCGCCCCGGGGTTGCACTTATACTCTGAAGCGAAAGCTGGGTTCCCAGGGAGGTTTCCCTTGCCATCCCTTGTTTACTTAGTCATCATCTTTCACCATATTAAACGGTGAAGTTTTGTTACAGTATTCTGTATGTGTTGGAAAGTATTTCATAATCTATGCTTGACGCATTTTCTTTCTTTTTTGTTTCCAAATTGAAACAATCAAAGTTTTACTGCAAAAACTGACCAGTACAATCAAATTGTTAAAAGAACACAAAATTTCAATGTCATAATATTACTTCAGAAGTAGATTGCTAAAAATACCAAATAATATAACTTACGATTTCAAAGCATTGTTTTC
This sequence comes from Maratus michaelseni, assembly GCA_963931845.1. NCBI lineage: Eukaryota > Metazoa > Arthropoda > Arachnida > Araneae > Salticidae > Maratus > Maratus michaelseni. The sequence goes on along the minus strand of OZ007587.1, from coordinate 302,090,636 downwards.
GTTAAAAATAAACGTTAAAAATCTTTTATTTTTCTCTTAAAACGATAAATATTTTATTATAAAAATTGCCCAATGGAGTCAGTACCCAAAAATCCTTTGTCGCAGTATTAACACTACTTGAGATATTTATTTCTAAAAATACTTGAATAATAAAAATACTAGATGAACTAAAAATACTAAGTGACTAAAAATAAATTTTCATTACAAAAATCGATCTTATATATAGCACGTTAAATCAAAAAGCATTAAAGCTCATAATCATAATCTTATCTTTCGAAAAAAAAATGTTCATTGTTCATTAAATGATAAAAAACAACTTACATACTAATTTTCCTGAGGGGAAAAAGATTCAACCAATTTTAAGAGCGAAGAGTAATGGACTTTGTTTAGATGAATAATAATAATAAAAAGAATGACGCCTATTATTCTCATGTTCTCCTGAAAGTTTTCATTGGGAGCCATATCAACTTGCATTTAATTATGCACGTAAATTGAATCATGATCAAAAAGGAGGAAAATTGTTTCTTTAGAAACACCAAACTATAATCTCCATTTATTTGTCGCATTAACTTCTTATTTTATCAGAAACAATGTCAGTTTGTGTTAAATTGTGCATGTAAATTGAATCCCTATTTAATAATGAAAGAAAAATCACACGCTAATCTTAGATTATGACACTCTTTCCAAAATTTTCGGAATACTGTAACGAAACTTCATCGTTTAATAAGGTGAAAGAAGATATGTTATGTAAACAATTTAAAAAAACGCATAACACATTTGAAAACTCAATTTCAGCAGTTACCGCCCATAGTCAGAAAGGTACTCTATACCTTTTGTGCAGCCCTGTATATGATCAGTAGATTTGTATATGTTCTACATAATTCAGTTCAGTAAAAAAACGTATAACACTGTTGAAATGCCACCTTCAGTAATTTCTGCCAATAGACGGAAAAGTACTCGAAAACCCTGTATGTTACCCACAGATTTTTGTACCCACATATTAAGCTAAAATTTATTTCTGATACAAAATAATAAAACAACTAAAAACGCATTTAACTACCACTAAATGTAATTCAGTTGCAAAATACATTACACAATTTAAAAAACAACATTAAGCAATTTACGCCCATAGACGATAATGCTTTCGAATAATTTTCTGTAGACCTGTATATGATCTATAGATTTTATAAACACCACGCAGCATACAAAAATTTAGCTAAACTTAAAAACACAAACCAAGCGAAAACCCACAGCTTGCAATTATTGTTTATACACATAACTGTAAACAAACTCTTTTGTGTGGCCCTACAAATTAACGATAAATGCAACGCACTATATATCCTACAGTAAGAATTTTGTAAGGCACCCCAGTAATGTAAATAAATTTCATTATGTTTGAAATAGTTTAACATTACTAAAATATGCTGCAAACAATATACCCCCATATGCAGAGTGTTCCATCAAGAACGCCCAAACTCTTCACAGCCAGATTCATCTCTTGGAATACACAAAAAATGCCTAAAGAACTATACCTCAACAACCCATAGTTTTCGAGAAAAGTGTGAAAGAAAAGTAAGACGTCATATCCGGTTCAAGAAAACAGTATTTCATTGGAAATAGGAACACCGGTATTTGCAAATATTTACGAAGGAAGATGTTCAAAATGTCCGCACATATCTAGGCGTGCATGCGCGCGACTGCACACGTTGCAGCAGTGTGGTGTCCACAAAAGAGCACCCAGCATGAACACGAGCAACTAAGTCAATTTTTGTAGTAACTGGGTCTCTATGGACCAATTCGTCCAGATGGCCCCATAGGAAGAAAGCTAAAGGTAGACCCCCCCATGTCCAATCCAGCGACCCGGGTATTCCATACCCAGACAATCACGTGTAGGAGAGCTGAAATGCGCCATAGTTCCATCATGCTGGAACCATAGGGCGTGTATTGCCATTAAGAGCATGACATCTAGTAAATCAGTTAGTACATCACGGAGAAATATCAAGTATGAATGTCTCGTGAACCGTTCAGGCAGCTGATATGGTCCAATCATGTCCAGTATACCGGTCCACACATTAACAGACCGACGGACCTGATGTCTGTGCGGGCGGATTGCATGAGGATTGGACTCTGACCACATATGACTGTTGTGATTATTGAAGACCCCGTCACGTGTGAAGCATGCTTTATCCGTCCACAAGATATGTGCAATGAAAGCATTACCGGCTTCACGTTGTTGCAATAGCCATTCACAAAAGTCAATGCGTCGCTGAAAGTCATCTCGATGTAGAATTTGCACGGTTGTGCAGCGAAATGGGTATATCGCCTCTGCCCGTAATAACCTGTGCACAGTACTGCTACTCGAATTCAGCTCTCTGGTTAGTGCGCGAGTGCTCAACTCAGGAGTTTCTTCCATACGCCGAAGTATCCCATCTTCTTGCGCTGGCGTAAGGCCGCCGTGTGTTCTTCCAACAACATCGTGGGAATTGTGCGTCGAGTCGACGCTTCCAGTATGTCGTCCAACCTGCGGATAACTTTGGCATCTTGGCATCGACAGGATGGTGAGAGGATGATCATCGAGAGAATGGCGAGAGGATGATCATCGAGAGAATGGCGAGAGGATGATCATCGAGAGGGTCATACTCCCTAGCAGTTCGTAAGGCTAGAGCTCCTATAATACGGGCTGACGCATCCTCGCAGATATGTGTCTCAAAGTCGAAAAACCAAGCTAATTTTCCGCCATTTAACATCAAGCCTCTTTCAGAAGGTGGAGGAACGAGGCCTTAGGCAACCCCAGCTCCGGCAGCGGTAGATTGAGATGCTGAACTGAGACCCGAATAAGGCGAAACAAAATGGATATGCGTCAGCTCCTATTATAGGAGCCTTACGTAAGGCATTATCATTACATCAACCGAACATAAAGTACATGTCGCAATATTCACGAACAGAATAAATTATCACCATGAAAATATTACCGGTAGCTACTAGATTCAGCCTTTTAAATACGATTCAAACGACGACGGCTTGAAGACATTCCACGGCGCGCGCATTCATGCCTCCATATGCGCAGTGGATATTTTGCGTATCTTCGTTTGCAAACATATGCAAGTACCCATGTTCACGTTTCCAATTTACAAAAAAAAATCTTGCATTCGCATTCTTCTCGAAAACTATGGGCCATATAGGTATAGTTCTTTGGGAATTTTTTATGTACTCCAAACGAGGAATCTGACTGTGCAAAGTTAGGACAGTCTTGATGGGACACCCTGATTATTTTGCGTGACCTTGCAAATGAATGATAAATGCTCTGCACTTCATATTTTACAGAAAATATGTTTTAGTTCACCGCATAAATGCACATAAGCTTCATTATGTTTGAAATTGCGTAACATCATTAAAATACACTGCAAACGATTTTTCTCTTTCCTTTTCGGTTTCGGCCCCACCAGTGGCTGAGAGGTTCTGCTCTCAAAGCTGGTAGACGAGAGGTGCTGGGTTCAAACTCCTGACGCGCTCGTCGACCTAACAATTCGGAGTTTTCCGTGGTTTTCTTCTAACCTTGCTGTAAATAAGGGTTAGGATCCCTTAGAAAGACCCCCACGGAGGGCACTCCCCACCAGGGCCTATATCCCACGTGTTTTTAATCGGCCGTCATAAAATTAACCAACCAACCAACCAACCTTTTCGGTTTCGATAAAAATGGTCATTTTCGGCGAGCATAAACAAACCTCTTTCCGAATGAAACTCCGGCACTCGTCCCCGCTTTCTACGGCATTGTATAGTTGCAATATCGTTTAGTTTCAATTTCCACAGCTAGGGGCGCGAAGTAATCTTACTTAGCTATCTATATCTTAATTAGTTCATGTTAAGTTGAATAAACCAATTCCCGTTGAAGAAAATCCCAAACATTTTTTAGAATACTTTTGTCGAAATATGAAAATGCTCTAGGTTGACCACTTTCAACCACCCTATCTCCCACACCCCTACAGCAACCGACATGCAACCACCATAGTGCACAATGGGAGACTCGAGCCTACTACCACACACAAACACCAGTGGTCTGCGCTGGGTAGTTGTGGCTGTAAAGTGAAATATAGGGACACACACGTCTATTTATATATATAGAGAGAGAGATTAATTAAAATTGATCAGAACTAAAATTATAGGCATCGTACGGTTTTTAACACTTTCCAACATACTTGAAAATTGTTTATAAATTCGGTTTGTCTGTCTGTCCGTTTACAAAATCGCTTAAATATACTCAGATTTCCATGAAATTAATATATGTTTTGGCGTTTACTGTGGCATGTTCGATATTGAAAATGAAGTGTGTAGCATTCATAGTCCGTTTACAGGGACAATCAAAACAATTCGGTTACATTACAGTCTATGGATAAAAATCATTTGCGCTATATTTTAATAATATTTCCCAATTTCAAATATATTTCAATTGATATATCTATCTGCGTGCCGTACCAGATGCTTACTATGGAATAGAATATGGTATGCATAGCATTTATCGTTCATTTACAATGACACCCAAAAGAATACATTACGGTCTATTTCAAAAAAATGTTTGCGATGTACTTAATGATTTTACACTATTTCAAACGTATTGAAATTTATATATTTCACTGAGGTGAAGTGTAATGTGCTTAATATAGAATACAGTGTGCATAGCATTCATCGCTCATTTACCGAGACACACAAAATAATTCGATTACAGTACTGTCTATGCACAATAATTGCTGAAAGCGCGTTTTCAGGTACGCGTTTTTAAATTTAACAATGTTTTTTTGCATATTAATTGGTTAGAATATTGTATAGTTATAGATCATATACAGGGCTGCATATAACATCTCCAGTACATTTTCGTTTACGAATGGAAATTGCTGAAAAGAAAATTTTAAATTGTGCTATGCCTAACTAAGCTGAATTTTTGCATGCTATATGCAGTTTTAATACAAATCTATGGATCATATACAGGACTGCACCAAAGAGTTTCGATATTTTTGCAACTATCGAAGTTAATTTCTGAAATTATTTTTTAAAATGTGTTATGAGTTTTACAAAAATGTTTACTTTCACATCATTGTTCACCTGATTTATTGATCAGTGAAGTACATTTTCAAATATTACATGAATATTACATAGTACATTGCATGAAGTAACCATTTTCAAAACTTTTTTATTTATCATTTTGTTCTGATGATGTTGCCGTTAGAGCGAAGGAAACATATGTAATCTATATTAAAAGACATTTTTAAACGTTTTGTGTTATGTTTTTATCACTTTAAGCAACAATTACACTTTTAGCACAATTTACAGTGAAGTTTTAGTTTACAGGGATATGTTTAGGAAAAAATTGGGTCCTTTAAAGGACTCTTCACAAAATTTTTCATTTCAAAAAATAACCCTTCACAAAATTATTTTCCCTAAAACAGGACCCTTCACACAATTATTTGTCTTAAAAATAGGTTTTTCACAAAATTTTTCCATCTTTAAACCAAACGTTTCACAAATTAATCATTTAAAAGTAAAATCTGCCCTGTCACTTTTACATATATAAAGGAAATATATGTATTTTATATCCATATATCTTCTTAAAAATGCATAAACAAGAACCTGAATATAACGACCATTTCAAATTCGCAAAACTATGATTAGATTTTTCACAAATATAAAAATCTGTTCACAATTTCACAAAAACAGGACCCTGTGAAAAAAGTCTGGACAGACCTCTGGTTTAGTATTCTGAATGTTTTGAAAAGTGTTTCATAATCAATATTTTACACATGCGTTTTCGTTATTGTTTCCCTTTTAATATGCTGTTAATTGGTTTTGAATAAAAGTTATTTTCTTTGGAATATTCAGAATTCTTTATTTTAAAACTTTAAATTGAACCACATTAATTTAATTAAAATTTTTATTTTTACTCATTTCGGTTAAGTAAAAGCATAAGTAGAAGCATTAAGTCAAAGCATAAATAAAATTTTCCTTTTTTTGGGAAGACGTAAAAAGTTTTACTTCAATAAACGAAAACAAAAAAAAAGAATAGATTTAAAATTAATACAATAAACTATTGAGTCATGAAAATAAAGAAAATAATATGACACGAATTTTTCGATAAAAGATAATTGGAAACTTTTTAAAACTAAAACGTTAACATTTTTTTTTATTTATTTGTTTTTTTACTTGGTTGATTTAAATATTTCAAATAAATTTTGCACGTAGTTTACTATCGATATCATATAATATTGCAGGAAAGGTGAAATAGTTATAAGAAGAAAGTAATCAGTTGTTAATATTAAATTACGGGCTTTAATCCTTAAAATGAAGTTAAAATTATATTAAAAAGTTTCAGTCAAGAAAGTATTTTATTAGAACGGAATTTATTGGAAACGAACGACGAAACTTCTAGCATTATAAGCAATTTGGTGTTTTTGTAAACTTTATTTCATTTAAAACAAGCTATTATGTTTTGCATCAACGCATAATTTTTCTATAAGGAAATTCGTTAGCGAAATCTTAAGACAAGAATGGGATAAGGTGTAATATCACATTTTTCTCAAAAATTATTTTATTTTATGGATAATATTATTAGACAATCAATTATATGGTAAAGATAAATAATAAGATTAAAATTATTTTTGAAGATATAAGAAAGAAATATTTTGTAATAGTTCATATTTTTTTATTTAATAATTTAAATAATAATAATAATTTTTTATATTTAATAATTGAATCTTAATAATTTTCTCTGAGAGTTTTGTACCACCTGTTAACATTTCAAATAGGTGCTATCAAGAAGAAAATAAATAAATAAATTATTTACAATAAAAAGCTTTTACTTGATTTTCTCCAAATTTACTTTTTGTTACACACCTTCTTCCACCCGTGTTTTCAATTCGTTTACAGAAATGCTAAATAATAATAACAATAATAATAACAAAAACCGCAGAATGCATAATTTATGTGCGCTAAAATTCAAACAAAAATATATATCATTTTATAGCCTTTGAAGAAAGTAAAGCTGTAAGGAAAAACGGAAAATTATGGAAAATCTGCTGGCAATTTGGGTGGCAGAATTTTATGCTGTAAAATTTAAACCATACAATTAATACTGCTCAATCGGAAATCTATTCAAAAGGGAATTTTGTTTCCGTCTGTAACGATTTTGCTTTCACAGATTTTACTGTGTAAGAATATTATGTTTATTTAGTACTTAACAAACTACATTTTACTTCAAGTATATTGAATCCATGTGGGACTGACTATGTGTATCATTATATTTATATTTTTTGTAGCGCAATGATATATCATGGGCGCCTTTGTGACATCGAAGCATCGAAATTGTGTAAAAGGGAATAATATAATAAAAAAACATGAATGCTTGTGTTTTTCAAAATTGAGGCTTAAATATTCGTAGAAAAAAGCTAAGACAAAAAAAATAATAGAAAGTGCGTACATTTAATTTATTTTTAGATGCGCATTTTTAATAGTGGGATTTAACTTAATTTTTAAATGGGTAACAAAATTTACGACAATCAATTTAATAATTTATAAAACATATTCAATAAAAAATAAGAACGAAAAATCATGCGTCAAGCATAGATTATTTAACACTTTCCAACACTTCCATAATATTTGTAGAAATCTTTACCGTTTAATGAGGTCTAATGTCTCACGCCTAAGTAAACTGTTTGGAAAACGCATAACATATTTACAAATCCAATATCTGGAATTACCAAAAATATTCGGAAAAATTATCCGAATTCTTTTCTGTAGCCCTTTATATGATCTATAGATTTGTATATATATATTACATAGAATGCTAAACTCTAGTTCAGTTAGAAAATACAGTAGTAGTATAGTGCAGTTGAAAATTCCCGTTCAGAAATTTCCGCCAACAAGCGCTAATGTACTTGAGATGTTTTGTGCTGTCCTGTATATGATCTACAGAATTTATATACATCAAGATACAGGCAAAAAATTAGTTAAATTTAAAAACGCGTACCGCAACTGAAAACGCAATTCCATCAATTATTATCAACAGACAGTTCTTTAACCAAATAATTTTCTGTGTCCCTATTGAATGCGATACACACAATCTTATACAATAAACCTCTTGCAATGAACCTCAGTGATATTTATCAATTTCAATGTATCTGAAATAGTGAAATATTATTAAAATAAACCGTAAACGATATTTCCCCAATTTAAAAGATGTTCATGTTTAAAACAGTGTAACATCATGAAAATAAACCGCAAAAGATTTTTCTCCACAGACCGTAATGTAAAGGAATTCTTTTGAGTGTCCCTGTAAAGGAACTATAAGTGCTACACACTTCATTTTCTTTACCGAACATGCCATAGTTCAATAATCATCCCTAATAACATATATCAATTGCATGACAATCCGAGAATATTTACGCGAGTTGGAGAACGGACAGACAGACGGCATACAGACGGCATACAGACGCAGACAAACCGAATTCATAAACACTTTTCAATTATGTTGGAAAGTGTTAAAAAAATAATTCGTGAACTGTACGAAAAATTGTTTTTCTAAGAAGGAATCTTAAGTGACCAGAAAAAGATTCGGTTTTAGACAGATTTCCGTCTTAGCAGGTATAACGTTATGGTATTTCTTCTAGGGACCATGAATTTTGACGTTTAAGTTAGCATTATAAACAGGTTCTGTTTTCATGTGATTTACTGTATTTTTTATGTCGTTTTTTTTTTAAATCCTTGCCCCGTTTTTTTTTTTTTTTTTTTTTTTTTTTTGTGAAAGTGGAAATGGCAACATTATTCGCGTATTACAGATTAAAAACATCTGATTTAGACTAAAATGGGAAAAATCACATTAAAATTTTTCTTTTGAGTATTTATCAGTATAGGCACATAGATAAAATAAAATATCCACAACCTGCAAAGTTATTTTTAACTTTTTTCAGAGCATAAAAAACATAAAACTTTTTTTTTTTCTTCTTCTTCCTAGCGTAGAAGATCAAACTCGTAAAGCAAGAAGATTTTAAAAATAAAAATTAAGTGGAAAAGAACTACGTTCTAGATAACAGATGTAAGGCTTCTCTTAACTTGCAGATTTTCTTGCTGCAGATTGTTAACAGAATTCTTGCAACTCGTTTAGATTTTTTTTCTCCCTCCTAGCAATTTTTGTCGATAATATTGTTGATTCATATCAGAACTATTTTTTGTACAATTCACGATTTTATTTTATTGAATATGTTTTATAAATTATTAAATTGATTGTCGTAATTTTTGTTATCCATTTCAAAATTAAGTTAAATAATACTTAATAATAAGTTAATTAATACTATTAAGAATTGGTCAATTTTTTTAAAAATGAATAAAATGTACTCAGTTTTGATTGTTTTTTCGTCTTAACTGTTTTCATCCAAGTTTTTAAGTCTCAATTATGAAAAACACTAAAACTCGTGTTTTTTTTTATGATATTATTTCCTTTTTACACAATTTCCCTGCTTCGATGGTTTAAACACGCCCATGATATACCATTGCGCTACAAAAAATCTAAATAAAATTAGACAGATATAGTCCCACATGAATTCGATACATCCGCCATAAAATGTAGTTTGTTAAGTTTGAAATACGCAAATTTCATTTTTAAAAACTGTTCGGATAAAATATTTCCGGCTTATGCGTTTTCATTTATTAAACAGAAGTTCTTGAAAATGTTTTTTAAGAGTAATTTCAGAGGACATGCAGATTATAATCAATTGAGATTAACAAAACACTAATAATAACTAAATATGTAGTTGGTTGATTACGGACGGTATGGTTATATTTTGCACACGACGGCTAAACAGACCGAGACCTCTGTTTAAAGTGGAATCCGTTTCACTACAAACATCTACTAAAAAGGTCTAGACACATATTAAAAATCTGGTTAAGCAGTCATATTCGTCGCAGACATCTTTCTCAGGATATTCAGGGGTTCTCAAAGCGGCACACACTTTTATTATTTCAATCGTTGTTTTATACGGAGTCGTTATAGCCAAACTTAAATATATTTCTTTAAGTCATGTTTGCTAGACTCCTCAGAGCGTAAGGCTCTCATAATGTAATGTCAAAGCAATGCACAAAGCTTTAAGTCTGATGTTTGCGAAACTTTAAAAAATATATCATAATAATGCTACTGCATCATATTGACATTGTAAAACGAAGTGACAACAAAAAATAATGTCATCAAGTTTGATGTCTCTACGTAATAGAGAAATAAATTCTCTTTATTTAAACTTTGCTTTAGGCACGCTCTTATGGGGCCCGCCTTTCACCTGAATGGTCGACCTGTTTCATCATCCTCCGAGATACCTTTCTCCGTGCTTGTAAATCAATGGGTTTTAACACTGCCATTATCTATTGTATATTGTTAAAATTTTTGTGTGATAGGTTGAACCAACTTTTGGTGCTATAAAGGTGCAAGTATAAGATGGTGAAATCTCACTTTAAACATTTCAAGCTCCGGTTGAACCATAACCAAGAGTTCGCCATCTTATGGTTGCAGCTACTGCAGAACCAAAAGTTGGTTCAACTCACCGCAAAACTTTTAACAGTGTATTTATAAAGCAGCCTTTAGTCTACCTGACGCCAATGTCAAAAAATAGCTTTTTTCTATACATGGGAACCCCATAGTAATGTAATTAAAAATCAAAAACAAATTAAACATATTAAACAATATAAAAAGTATCCCAGATGTAAAATCAAATGTCTTTTATAATTGTATGCAAAAATCGTGTATATATCTACATCTCTGTCTGAGGTATGAAATTGTGCTGAATTCTCGTTTTCAGTAAACGATGATGTAAGAGGAATTAGAGAAGTCTGATTCCTTCCACCAGCATTAATGCCTGATTGGGATTCGAACTCAGCACCTCTTGTCCAGTAGCCAGTGCTCTAAACACTAGGGAAGCAGGTGGGCATTAATTATATAGTAGAAGTAAAGAAAAAAAAGGATTCTGATCTTTTAGAATCAAAATGTCTATAAATATTTAATCCAACTGTTAAAACTGGGTTCTTATAAGTGAAAAATAACTGCTTATTTTCTAGAATATCACGTAACTCTCAACTGCTCCGGAACAAAATACTTTAATTGGTGAACACGTGTTCTTATTTTTAAGATACACCCTCTTCTCAAAAGTGATTCAATATATGCTCATTTTCTTACGTTCACAATTTGGCAAAAATTCTTTGAAAACCTAGAAATGGATTTCAATGATATGAAAAAACTAGCAAATTGTGTTAACAAATGCTAAATCGTAAAGTAGTTGAAATTTCTATAAATGTTACAGGTGTTAGCCTGTAACTTATAATCAGGAACATGCAACAAAAGATGGTGCCATTTGCTCAAAAGCTAAAAGCACGTAACAAAAACAACAAATTGTGAAAAACCGTTCAATATTAATTCACTATATGAATGTAACCTCTTTAAATGTACAGTACTTTTAATAATATTTCAATAATTTTCATTTCGAATAAGCGGCACTATTTGTTAAATGCCTTTTAATATTTTACATTTATCTAACAATGTAACGTTTAAGGATGTATCACTACTTAAAACTGAGAACAGAAAATACTTATTTTCGAGTCAGGATTACTTGCCTGAAAATAAGCAGCATCATGTCTCATTTTCAATAGCAGAGCATTAGTTGATCGGAATAATTGGTAATCAATAGTGTCTGCATGTAAAACAGATATACCGGATAATAATTTATTCTCAGTTATATAAATGGAAGTAAGTAGAAGCTAAATCGAACCATCCTATGGTTTCTGTTATCGTATAGATTTCACTAACACGTTTCACGCACATACATTGTTCTTGTCTTAAAATAGCTTCGTTTTAATAACACTATAATATATGACCTAGTTCCTGTAATCTGCGTCATTTCTATTCTTTATAAACGCAGTATTACGTATTAAAACTAGTCGGATATGTCAATCCCAAAACTTTCTTCAATCTCATACAGGTTTCACATACACTAAAAGCGAATCAGCACTAATTTATATTCAGGTCATACTGAATATAAAGTTTTATTAAATTCCGTACATTGGTTCTTGAGATATGACTATCGAAAAAATCGATCGTGTAAATCGTGAAAAATGCAGTACAGCAACGCTACCTGTTGGGAGATTTAGACCAAAACCTAACAACAACCTAATCAATACTAATTCAAATCTAATCAATCAATTATGTCATTGTCTAACTGAATTTACAGTTTAATGAAATTCTGTGCATTAGTTCTTCAGATAGAGTTATCGTGGAAATCATGAAAAATAACATAGCAGCGCCACCTGTTTGGCTAATTACACCAAAACGTACGCAGCATCTATTTATGTCAAGGTCTAACAGAATCTGAAGTTTGGTGAAATTCTGTGCATTAGTTCTTGAAATAAAGCTATCGTGAAAATCATTAAAAAAAAATAGCATAGCAGCACCACCGTTTGGACTAAAACTACACCAAAACGTAATCAGTCTATTTATGTCAAGGTCTAACAGAATCTGAAGATTGATGAAAATCAGTGCATTAGTTCTTGAGATAGAGCTATTGCAGAAATCGCGAAAAATGCTCCATAGCAGCGCCACCTGTTGGGAGATTTACACCAAAAACTAATCAGCTCCAATTTATATCAGGGACTAACTGTATCTAAAGTTTTATTAAATTCCGTGCAATAGTTCTTGAGATAGAGCGCTCACAAAAATTTTGTAGCATAAAGACAGGCATATTCACAGAACCACTGAACCACAGATTCGTGGACAGACATTTTCTAAAAACCGTCAAATCGTGTTCAGAACCTTCTAAAACGTATAAATCCGTCAAAAAAAGAACGTCGAAAATTTTCATGACTCCAATGCTTTCTTCTTGTAAAGATAGAAGAAAGTAAAAATAAGAAATAAACTAATTTTCATTTCCCTTTAATCCACTAATAACCTTTTCTTTTGTCAACCACTGAATGGTGTTTCAAGCATTTTTAACCTACTTTAACAAAAAAGTCCTTCCGGCCTGTACCGGGACGAAAAGGTAGCTTTCATAGTCCATGTTTTTAAAAATTCAACTCATTTTACTCAAACACCCGAAGCTAAAATGCTTGGAACCCGATTATAGAAGATTCAATCCCGGTTTTCGGTAATACTGAATTTGAATGCGAATTTCAGCATAAGAGTTACAGCATAACAAAAATCAGATTGTTTCAAAATTTCAGCCCCACCTAGAATTTCAAATTGCCATATCTCAGCCATTTTTTAAGATAAAGCCAAAACAAAAAAATGCTCCGGAATCCTTGTATTACGATCAAATACTTAACGGAAACAACTTTTTCAATTCATAATTTTTTTGTACATCTTTTTGAAATTATTATTATTTTTAATTTTTAACTGGCTGCCATTTAGAAACAAAATGGCGGATGAAGCTGGCTAACAAACTCGGTCGAGACCTTGATATGTCCTGTACACATGATCAGTCGCATTCATATCGGTTCAACTGTTTTAAGACTTTCAAATAGAACCCTCTTCTTCAGTGCCAAATGAATGAAAGCAGGTGCGAAACAGTAGCAACGAAGCATGTGTTATTATTGTTACGCTGTTTCTCACTCTCTTTATTTTATTCTGAAGATGGAAAGAGAAGATCCTTTTATGATTCCTAAAAACAGTTAAATGCAAAATTTATTTTGGCTGCTTGTGCTTTTCAAATGTTGTTTTTTTACACGTCAAAGTACTCGCTAAAATGTCTTTGCATTGTTCATTTTATGAAGTGATTGAAAACTTCTCTCGGGTGAAGATCCTGGCTGCGGTACTGTTTTATGTAACGATTCTCAACGAAGAGTAATCTTACATCACACGACGAATGATGTAACATAAATAGACTATTACAACACACATTACGTATTCTTGGATGATGCACAAGCCTGTATTTTTTTTTTTTTTCAACTACAGAGAGACAGAGAAAAAAGACAGAAAAAGATCGGGAGCTGGTTCTTTTTCATGTTCAGTTTGGAGATCTTCTTGGTTTATATTTCCTTTAAATAGGCGATTTAAAAATTAATTAGTACAAAAAACTAACTTTGGAATTAATTATCATGTGTTAGTTATAGAAAAATACCTGTTTAAATCTTTTAAATTAATTTGCAATTTTTTGTGTTGTAAATAGACAATCTGAAAATATATATTAAATTTAAAAAATCTATTAGAGTTTTCAATTAAAATAAAATTGTTTTCACTTTTGTTCTGTAACCCGGAAAGCCCGGGTTTTATCATGGTTGTTTTCATTTGAAAGCTCTATAAATAGTGATTGATATTAAACTAGCATTTTCTACCTGCATATGACATTTTATCTGAAATATTTTTTAAGTTATGGTGAAAATTAAAGTATGAATTTTCTGGTTCTGTTTAAAAGGTCTATAAATTATGATTGATATTAAACGAGCATTTTCTACGTGCATAAAGCTTTTTACCTGAAAAATCTTTTAAGAGGATGGTAAAAATTAAAGTAAGAATTTTCTGTTTTCTTTTAAAAACTCCTCTATAAATTATGATTGATATCAAACGAGCATTTTCTATACGTGAATTTTGTATTATATCCGAAAAATCTTTTAAGAGAATGGTGAAGATTAGAGTAAGAATCTTCTATTTTCATTTAACAGCTCTATAAAATATGATTGATATCAAACGATCATTTTCTACGTGCATATGACATTGTAAAATAATATATGAAAACTTCCTTTACGAAAAATATGATACACCTTTAGAGAAAATTATGAATAAGAAATGCATATTTAAAAACGCTCTATGCGATTTTCAAATTATTGATTACTTTAAATTATGTTCAGTTCTTACAAGTACGCATATTTATGCATTCGATTTATCAAAAAATTTAATATAAGACTGATTTTTGTTAGCATATTATGTTATTGCAATTTTTTTTATTTTGCTCATCTTCAAAGTCCACCATTCCTTTAAATGGCAACAAATCGATAAGAAATTTATCTGTGACTGAAGATGGAAATATTCACTTGTGTAAGATTTTACCGCTAGCTCTCTCAACACGCAATCATAAATTATGGGAAACATTTTCTCAACTAAATCTCTAAACACGCAGATCATACATCATTATTCGAGCTGTAAAAAGAAAATTTATGTTTCGTTTTATTAACAGCAGCTGAGAATATTTTCTAACGTTAGTTTTATAAATACTTTGCCGTAGCACTAATCTTAACAAATCAGTTCTCATAGAGGATCTACAGGAGAAATTTCCATTTCGTAAACTGTTTTTATGACTACTAAATAAGACAAATACAGTAAAACTTCTCAATAACGGACGCCTCGTAATCATGAAATGTGTCCGCTATTTCGAGGTGTTCGCTTTTCACAGGTAAAAGTGTACAAATATGCATATGTTGTGGATTGCAAAAGGTGTTCGCTAAATAGAGGTGTGCACTATCCGGCAATGTCTATTATGAAGCTTTTACCGTATAGGCAATTTTATTTATTAATTCATTTGGTTGTTTAAGTATGGCAGTGTGTATTGGGCACTCGAGCAATAATTCCTTGGCAATTTTCATACACTAAACTTCTAAAACTATTATACTAAATGTAAATCGTGAAAAAAAAAATTCAGAATTCATCTTTTGCAAGTCATGATAAACACAAAACTTAGGCAACGTCTAAGTGCCGTGTGTTCAAAGGGTACGGGGAAGTTTGGGAAGGGATTTATCAAAAGCGTCTGGTTATCACAGCAAGTGTTGATTAGCTA
This sequence comes from Maratus michaelseni, assembly GCA_963931845.1. Taxonomy (NCBI): domain Eukaryota; kingdom Metazoa; phylum Arthropoda; class Arachnida; order Araneae; family Salticidae; genus Maratus; species Maratus michaelseni. The sequence continues at coordinate 302,074,854 of OZ007587.1, read as the reverse complement.
TCAATACCTTTTCTAATATTTCATTAGTTCCCCTAAGAAACCAGTAGATGGACCTGAATTCGCTTATGCCGATATTTTCAAGAATTACGTAACAAAAAAGAGGAGGGTGAATTGGGTGCTTGAGGGTTAATACACTGCGAAAACTAATTAATCATTACTGTTCTGAGTCTGCACCAAACGTTACTTTATGATTATTTTGACCGTGGGTGCTGGATCCATACAATAATCTTTAGCAGCAACAATGTCGGTACTATACCCTTGACACAGATATTCGCAGAATGGTATTTTCCAGGTATATTTCAGGTATATTTTATTCCTGTTTTGTTTTACCTTCCTATTTACTTTTAGTTCAGCAGTGACCGAATTCATTGAGTGTTTTTAAAGGTATGTAAAATTGGAACTATTAGAAATATTTATGTTGTAGAACGGGAAAAGATGATGTTTACTTTCTTCTATTATATAGATTAAAAGGAAGTATTGGATTCGGGAAAATCGATTTCCATTTTTTGATGGATTTGCACGTTTTAGGATGTTCTGAATAAGATTTGACTAATTTTGGAATATTCTTGTGTTTTTATATCTGTCTGTCCATTACCTAAATTTAGTGGCCGCTCAAGAACTAATGCACAGAATTTTATGAAACGTCGTATTCAGTTAGACTTTGACATAAATTGGCACTGATTAGATTTTGGTATATATTGTTTATCACGTAGCTCTATTATGTCGTGTTTTTCACAATATCCGTCTTAGCTACATCTCGACAACTATGGGATTTAAATGCACGTATATGTATGATGCTTATTATGAAAAACTATGCTGTTTGTATCTTGATTTTGATAACTCAATAGAGGATTCATTGTTTTTTTATGTTTCGGAAAAGTTTTATAATCGAGATCATAGTCGACTGGCGTATTTGCTGAATAATTGACTCTATTTTTTTAATCATTGTTGCAGCTGTTATACACTTGCCATACTCGTTCATGTATGGCGCCAAACGTGGCTGTGGTATCCGATTATGGAATTATGCCCTATGCTTTTTGCGAGGAATATTATTATAGCTGTATCCCAGGTTCTATTAGATACAAATGCACCAAATCTTATATTTGAAATTAATAATTAAAAAATTCGTATGTTGACATAATTTCTGATTTGAATGCGCAACAGGAGGCGCTGCTGTGCAATGTTTTTTTTTTCTTTTTTAATACACTAATCACTGAACTCCACGTTAAATTCACAGAAATACACAGATCTTCCTATTCATAATTGTTCGCCTATAACTGCGCTATTTAAATTAAATTTAATAGAAGGATATGGAATAATGTTTTGTGATGACCACAGCATATTAGCAAAGGATTTGTTATTAGATATAATGATTCAGGATTGACATTGGTTGCCTAGCTTAAAATGGCAAAGATTTTAATAATTATAAGTATTTCAAAATTTACGATGACATTTAAGTTTAATATTATTGTTTGCAGCGTATTTATGTAATGGAAACCGCAAAAATTATTTACTTTGGCGTTTATGAAGAAAAAAAAAGTATTTTCTCTCTTTAATTTTAACAATATTTAAACAGTAGCGTATTAGTTCAAAACTACAGGAGGGACTCAAGTAATCATTTTCAAATAAATTGAACAATTACGATTATCAGTAATTAATATAATACGACGGAAAGTCATTCAGTAAGTCACAAAATATAATTAAATAATAACTTACAATAATATTCACTTCAAAACTATTTTTATTTCTCAACATATTCTCCACCAATATTTATGCACTTATATCACCGTTTTATCAGTGCCCCAACAACAGTTGCATAACAGTATTCGGGTTGCTGTCTCAGCCACATTAGGACTTCAAGTTGAACCTTTTCATCATCTGTGAACATCATCTTGTTTCCAAGATGTTTTTTTAGTGGACTAAACAGATTAAAATCGCTTGGGGCTAAGTCGAAGCTGTATGGTGGATGTTGAAGAAGTTGCCAACCAAACTTTTGAATTGTCTCCTGTGTTCAACTTGAAGTCCTAATGTGGTTGAGACAACAACCCAAAGAATGTTATGCAGCTGGTGTTGGGACACTGATAAAACGGTGATATAAGTGCATAAATATTGGTGGAGAATATGTTGAGAAATAAAAATAGTTTTGAAGTTAATATCATTGTAAGTTATTATTTAATTACCATTTGTGACTTACTTACTGATTTTCCCTCGTCTCGTATTTGTGAAAATAATTACACATTGAAAATAATTATTAATGCCATTATCACGAAATTACTATTTTAATTGTTACCAAGATGATTTAAGACACTGAATTCCAGAGAATAGCGATTATCAAATTAATGACATACAATGAATGAATTAATGAAATACCGGTGAAATATTTGAATAAAAAATCAAAGAAAAATACAGTCTTGGGATACATGTAATAGTGTTTGCGGTTGCAATACTTAGGAGTTGAATCTTCTGAAACTAACTGAAATCTTACCTGTAGTAACAATAGAAATGATTGTAATATTAAAGAAATGAAACTTGGAGTTAAAAGCTTCAAATAGGAAATAAAATGAGCTGAAAATACAAATGTGACTTAAAGAGCTTACGTTCAGGCACCTGATATCAGAATTACTAGTTATAAATGTAATCAATATTTATATTACTTATTTATGTACAGAGCACAGATCTCTGAATGCAAGACCTACGCTCTGACAGAAAAATGGCGGGTGTCGTAGGCGGAATTTTTTCAGCGTTTGTAAACGGTCCCTTCAATTTGAATACCAGTTAATTTCTAAAAGTATTCTCTGTCTTACTTTTCTCAAATTAAATAAAGCAAAACATTTTTAGAAAATACTGGCATTCAAATGAAGGGACAATGTAAAAGCTGAAAAAGAAAACCCTGCGACAACCGCCATTTTTGTGTCAACGCGTAGGCCTTGAATTCAGAGAGCTGTGTGCAGAATTGTTTTTTTTTTTATTACAGGCGAATTATAAAACATTGAAGACAGAAAACGATAGTCTTTGAAATTGCTCATCTAACTTAAAATGATTATCTTCATTTGATTGGGGGAGAGTTGGAGTCTCAGGAACCCCTCCCTTTTCTATCTCTTGAATTTAAACTATAAGTGTATTTTGAAATTATGGCAATAATCAATGTGAAATTTAATTCTATGATTAGTAAAAAAAAAAAAAAAAAAAAAAAAAAAAAAAAAAAAAAAAAAAAAAAACCTGCAAATGAAATCATCGAAAAACTTATTTAAGTTTTTTTTTATGATAACAAAAAGCATGTATTTTGTAAAGAAACTGAGAAAAAATAATATTCTCTAATGAAATTTTTATTTAACCCATTCGGGACCATGGGTGCAATATGCACCCTCAAAAAGAGCATACAGAATTTGTTTTAGGTACCAGTAAAAAATAAAAGTAATATTTGCTTTCTCTAATTAGAGCATTTTTGTGATAGTTTAAGTAAAGACAGCTTTTTTAAAAAAAGTGGTGACAACCGAATAAAATTTGTGTAAAAGCTGTAAAAAAGGTTCTTGAAAACATAGTAACTGTGGATACTTGTAGTTAAATATCACATCAACTGGACTTGAATTAAGTGACAGATTGTATTTTGACGATAACCGTGATCAATTAGTCCATGAATCTTTTAACTAAGATGTTATTTAAAATAGATAAAAGACTTTACCTTTTCTCTTTAAGTGTTGGAGATGAAAAGTGATGACACAGTGTTTCCAGACGTACCAGTTTTATTTCAGAGTAATTCTTTCAGGGGTGACGTCCGCTGTTCCAATGACGGCTCCGAAGTTACATGGATAATTTATAGAGACTAAACATATATTTGACGTATTTTCATCTTGGAGTGAATAATTAAGATAATACTAAATGAATAGCTGATCCAAGATTTCAGATGATGAACTCCAAGTGTCGATGCGCTCCATGTCCCGCGTCGCGAGATCAGCGTGGCTTAAGAACCACCAAACGTACTGCAAGTCAAAACGTAATACGAATGAAGTGCCGAGTCACACTTCCGACTGGAAGATTCGAACCGACCGCCGCGCGAGCAAAAACGCGCCAAAAGAGCGCCGTCGCTACGAGCGCTCGCCAAACAGTACCGCCAAGGGAAGGAAAGGAGAAACGCACCGATGTTCGGACAACGCGCATGCGTCAAACGGGAGATGCGATGAGAAACTAAGAAGGACTCCGTTGGCTGACTGCCAAAAGCAAAGCAGACGGTGGATTTAAAAAGAAAAACAGAGATCGTTTATTTAGATATTAGAAAGGAAGGGAAGTACAAATTTAAGATAGAAATAATTAATTGGTAGCTTTTAAACTAAGATGATTGAATACAGAGGTAACATTTAAAGATAGGGAATAAAATGTTGAAAAATAGAATTTAAAAGAATGGGAGAATGTAGATAAATATGTCACAACATGACATATACTCCCGGAGGAATAGGGAAAAAAACTAAAAGACCATAGATATATATGCAAACTTATATATCAAAACTGCTTACCCAAAAACCAGATAAGTGACAGAATGGAACGAGGACTATCACCGAAAAGTAGCACATCATTGGAAACAGCACGGACCTACATGGGGTTTACATTTTGATACCCTACAGGCGGGTACCATGTTAAGAAAAAAAAACATCTAGATTATTTATAAACATACATAATTGAGTTACACGATAATTAATACAAAAACAAAAGTGCAAACAAAGTATACAAGGGAAGGGGAAAGTGTGGTACCACAAAAAAATAGGGATAAGGGGATTATACAATAAATACCTTTTGCAATATAATTCTTGATACAAACCAAAAATTTCACACAATTTTGTTACATTATAAAATATAGTACAACAACATATGTCTTGAAAAAGTAAATTTATGAGCATTTACAATAGCACAAGTACGTATATGTATGAGCATAGTATATATCACATTGCATTTTGATTACATAAAAAAATATATATAATATCCTGTAGAAAAACTTGTTCACATACAGACATATAAAATTTGTTCGCACACAAAAATACACTTTCTCTGAATGTATAAAACACAACACTTAATTTTCTTAGTGCATGTTAAAAAATTTTGGTCAAAATTACAATTTTGACAATACTATATACAAAAACTTTGAACTGGGGAACATCCGCATCAAATGTTATACTATTAAAAATTTTGATACTCAAAAATTCCAAACTAAAATTTCAAAAAGTATGATAGAGAACTATCAAAATATAAAAGGTATCATTTATAGTCTGAAAGGACTGAAATGTGGTGTTAACCACAACTAGATGAAAAGTTAAATGCAACAATAAGCACAATATGAATGAAATAGCCAAAACATTAACCATAACACAGCAAAATTAAATGTATTCTATTATAGTAAAAATGATTAAATTTTAAGAGTACTTGGTAAACTGAAACTAAATTAATATATATTGAAGTACCTAGAAAAGAAAATATTTTAAAAATTGATAACATTCACAAAATCGCACAATATAAGAGAATGTACTTTACAGGAGTCCGCCAGCAGACAGCAAGGTACATTGGTAGCTACACTTTTCTCATACTAAGCGACCTCTGGAACGTAGATCATAACGGGATTGAGCTGCAAAAGAATTAGAACATTTATTAGACAGGTTACATTTTTTTTTCTAGAATTCTTGTTTGAATGAGAAAGTTCATTAGCTGGAACAGAGTCAACAGGTGGATGGGTAGAGTTTATAGGTACATTAACAGTCTGTTGTGAAATGGATGCATCAGGCGTATTGGAACTCTGAGCAGGAAAGTTGTCGGAGGCATCATTCAATTGTGCAGGATAAGCATCAAGGACTGGGGAAGTTGAAGGGGCATCAGCACAAACTGGATCACTTGTCGAAGATGAAGAGACCTCTGGAATGAGGTGTTGTTTGCGAGGTGGAGATATCCACATTCTGTAGATGTGCATTTTAAACTTCTTTGCAGATGGGTTATTGGGACGTTGCAGAACAGCATTAACAGGACCACACTTTTGTATTACTGTGAAAGGACCATTATAACTGGGCTTGAAAGAATGAGAACTCTTTACGTAAACAAGGTCTCCAACTTTGAGTACACGAAGTTTGGCATACTGCTGTTGGGTTTGATTTTGTAGCATTTGTGCAAGTTGAAGATTACTATACACCTTCTGGTATATGCTTTCCAAGTCTTGCATCAACTGAAAGAAGGACCGATTATTGTCTATGGCGAGAAGTGGCTGGAATGGCATGTATGTATCATACAACGTTGAAAGTTCTCGACCGAAATGAATGGAGTTAGGTGAGAATTTCGTGGTTGAGTGAACAGATCCATTATACATCATCTGATGGATTTTCACGGCATTAAAGAAATTATAGCCATCATCTTCTAAAGCAATAATTGTGGCTTTGATTGCTTGGTTAATACGTTCTGAAATTGAGTTAGTTTGCGGGTGGGCTGGAGATGAATATGTTAATTTAACACCAAACTTAGTGCAGAAACCATTAAAAATTTCAGCAGTAAATTGTCGACCTAGATCTGAATGGATCATTGCAGGACGACCATGGGTAGATGTATATTTAAACAAGGCATTTATGACACTCTCACTTGAAATAGATCTTATGGGATAAAGTTGAAGATATCTTGAAAATCTGTCGATGATTGTTAAAATATGATGTCCGTTTCTGAAAGGACCGACTAAATCCATAGAAACAAACTCGCCAGGGTGCTGTGGTAAGGGGTTATTTTGGAAAGGAGCTTGCGGAATTCTGTGATGCTTAGAAGTAATGCAAGTGGTACATGACTGGACAAAATTCACAGTGTCAGCATAAATGCCTTTCCAATAATACTTTTCTGATAAAAATTTAAATGTTTTCTGAATTCCATAATGAGGTGTATGTGCAATTTTAAGAGCTTTTACACGAAGTGAACTGGGCATAGCAATTTTTGGAGAAATCTCATCATTTGCAGATTTTGGATCATGAATGAAAAGAAGAAGTTTGGATGTTGGACATATACAGAAAAATTTAGCATTTTGTGTTTTTCTCTTATTCAATACATCACAATAAAATTTAGAAAGATTCTGGTCTTTAAGTTGTTCTTTAAGAATTTGCTTTTCAGAGATTTGGAGTCGAGAATCTTCAGGTAAGTTATTAAGTTGTTCTAGTATTTGCTGAATTGAAACATTATCAGGTGTTGGAGATTTATCACAAGATGTAGAGGCATGTGTTAAATTTACAGATTCAATATCAATAGGAAGTATTTGATCAGATTTTAACAATTCGGGGCTATTGTTGAGATCAGAAGTATCAGAAAATGGAGTGCGAGAGAAGAAATCAGCTAGTATATTTTCTTTGCCAGGGAGGTGTTCAAAAGAGAAGTCATACTCTCCCAGAGTAAGTAGCCATCTAGAGGTAATATTAGCTGGTGATGAAATTTTAGAATAGTGCTTCAGTGGTTTGCTATCTGAAAGAATAATAAAATGACGTCCACGAAGATAATATTGAAATGCACATACTCCCTTAACTATGGCCATCAATTCCAACTGGATCGCTGGATATCTAGATTCAGATTCTTTTAACGTTTTACTGTAGTATGAAATGGGTAAGAGGTCTTTGCCATGTTTCTGCATCAAAATGGTAGAAACTGCAAACGAACTGGCATCAGTATTCAAATAAAATTTTTAATTGAAATTAGGTTGGATTAAGAACGGTTTTTCGAAAAACATAGACTGGAGTTGATTAAATGCCTGTTGATGCACTGAGTTCCATTGAAAAGGAACCTTAGGCGACGTCAGCTTCACTAGTGGAGCAGAAATTTTTGCAAATGTTGGGATAAGGTGTCTGTAGTAACCGCATACACCTAGAAAACGTTTGACATGTTGCTTTGACTTAGGTTGAGGAAAAGAATTAATTTTAGAAATGTTTGATGCAATAGGGAAAACTTTATGTTGTGCAATTTCGAAACCAAGATATTTAACGTTGGTTTGATGAAAAGAACACTTTTTGGGATTAAGGGTCAAATTATGTTTTTGAAAAACTTGAAGGATTCTCTCTAGTTTGCTGCATGTGTCCTCAAAACTTTTGCTCCCAATCATGAAATCATCTTGATACGCAAATATTCCTCCTAGAGCAACTTCATCAATAATTGAATCAGCCATTGACTGGAAGTATTGTGCTGCTGTCTTAAGACCAAAAACGAGTCTGAGGTATTTGTATGTGGCCCAAGGAGTCGCAAAACTCAACTGATCTTGAAATTCACTAGGTAAGTGAATTTGGTGATATGCACTGGGCATATCAAGTGAAGTGAAAAAGGAAAATTCTGTTAATTTTGATATGATGTCTTGAATACGGGGTAAAGGATAGCTGGATCCTTCAATGATAGTGTTAACAAGGCGAAGGTCCAAGGCTAACCTATAAGATTGCTTTGATTTGCTGTCAGGAGCCTTTTTCTTAACCAAGATCATAGGGCAAGCCCAATTTGTCAAATTCTTTTCGATTATTCCAGCATCAATAAGTTCCTCAAGTTGTTTTCTGGCTTCAGCCTGTAAGGCCTGGGGAATGGGGAAAGGTAGACATTTTATCGGACAATTAGATGTGAATTTTAAGTCTGGCTTTACAAGATCTGTATGTCCTAGGGTTTTTAATGATGATGAAAATGCTGCATAATTTTCTTTTAATATCTTTGTTAATTTTTCTTTTTCATATGGTGATAAATGTTGAAGTTTAAAGTCATTTATGTCAAATTCTGATAATCTCTGCTTTAAAATATCTGGACTGGGCTGAATTAGATTTAGAACTTCAGGATTTTGTTGTTTTTTACCAAAATTGTAAGTTTGAATATCTTCAACAGGAGATATAAATCCAATATGCTGATTTTTTCTTAGATTAGAGTATTCCAGAGAAGAATTTTCGACTAAAACGTGAAATGTAAATTCAACTTCATTTGAGTTATTCGAAGACACTACAGGAATGTTATATATGGAGGTGTGAAAATTTAGTGAATTGTTAGTTCCTCTGGGTGAGAAAACAAAGTTATCAGAACATGACGGAGGAAATTTTGACTTTACTCTAATGTATTGTTGTTCGCCTGGAAAAATTTTTGAATATTTTGCAACAACTACTTTAAAATTGAAAGACTCATTTATGTTTTGAGAAGATGAAACATTTTCATGTGGATCATATTTTGATGGGGAAGGTAAAGTCACAACATTTTCTTGAGGAAGAGAATTAACACAATGATAATCATTTGTATCTTGAGAATTCTCATGCAGAAATGGTACAGAGATACCATCAATGACACATCCTGTATATTTATCACCTATGTTAACTCTGAATTTTCGAAGGAAATCATAACCAAATATGACACTGAATGTGGAATCTTCAGCCATATCTATTACATAAAAGGAATGTTTAAATGTTTTGGTAGAAACCTTGAACGAAAATTCTACACATGAAGAAAAATTTACAGCCGAATTAACAGTAGTTATTTTAACTTGACGGGATAAATATCTGACCTTAATTGACTGTTTCAATTTGTCAAACAGGATTTTACTGAGTATGGAAACAGACGAGCCTGTGTCGAGTAATGTGGTTACATCAAATTCTGCAATTTTTATAATTATCAATGGGAGTAAAGGACCACATTGCTGTACATTGGCTATAATTTGTGTAATGTTATTATCTGGAAGTACTTGAATCTCAAAAGTTTGTGTGGATGCATTTGACGTGGAAGGAGGATGTGGCGCATCCATGCATACCCTCTCTACCAGTTTGGGTGGGGCATTTCAAAAGAAGGTGCATTCGGATCTAAATTTGAATTTAGATTATTAGATTGTTCAAATGTTGGCCTGCTGGGACATGGATCATTGACACTTGGAGGCGGAGGGAGTGACAGAAATGGTTGATCTTGAACTTGAGAATGCCTGGGTACAAAATAATTTTTGAATTTTGGACAAAAACGACAAGAGTGTCCATGAAGACCACAAAACTGGCAAATTGTTCCTGATGAATTGTCATGATTGCGTGAAAAATTACTGGACCTAAAGTTAGATCGTTGATTACCTCGTCTTTGAAAAGAACGAGATCTGTTGAATCTTCCTCGAAAGTTCCTTTGGTTCCTGTACGGTTGAGAATTTCTGTTATCTCTTACTGATTGTACGTTGAAATTCTTGTTTTTGGATACTTTTCTCGAGGGGGAAGCATCCCTATCTGATTGCCTCTGGCCAAAATGAGCAATTGATTCTTTTAACTCATTAATTTCTGACCTAATGTCCTGTAAAGGTGTACTTGTAGATGTTTGGCAGATCAATTCATTGTTAACCTCACAGTCCTGTAAAAGCCTTGCTTTTTCAACAGCTTCGACATATGATTGAATGTTGTTTTGTAAAATATGTACTCTGTAGCTATTGGGAATAATTGAAATGAATTTATTAAATTTTATAGCATTAAGTGCATTAATGTCCTTAATGGACTGATGTGCCTTTGGGACCAATGAGTCCAAACGATGAGCAAGATTACTTATTGATTCTCCTGGTAACATATTCATTGCATTAAATTCAGAAATAGCACGGCATACGTTTTTTTTTTGAACTGGTTCCGTAGAATATTAAATAATTCTGTGGTTGTATTTATTACATGATACTCTAGCTTTTGTACAATGAAAGTTTTAGCAGGACCATCCAATTTAGATTTTGCAAATGTAAGAGTGTCTTTGTCAGACCACCTATTACTTAAAGAAACATCATTTACTTGACTAATGAAGAACTCTAGCAGTTCCGGATCTCCCATAAACGGAGATATGTGAATATTAAAATTTGGGACATTTCTAGTTGGAATATTAATGTCTAGTGCTGTTTGAGCAGAGTTATTAGTTGGTCTCGTCATGTTTAAAAAAATTAATTATTGAACACAAAAATTACTTAAATGATGAATATATATAAAGAAACAGGTAAATGAAAAAATGTTCACTATAACAACAAAATACACAGGTTATTTACTCCACTCTTGATTGTCTTTAAAAAAAACAGATTAAAATGAATAAACGTATATTGATAATGTATACTTGAGTTAAAACTTGGAAATGTAGGCAATGCTAAGTTTGACAATCATATTCACAATATGGCCAGAAATTTTATTCTGAATGATCTATTTGCATCCACGCAGAAAAGGAAAATTTTCAAATCAAAAGTTGGTACAAATGATAATGAGCTGTATTTTTTTATATATACTATAAAAGTTTTTCATTCATATAAAATAATAAACACTATTGAGTCACCATGTGGTTGCATGTAGGAGATTCACTGATTAAATTTTCAATCTATTTCGATCCAACGAAATAATGATTTTTTTTTTTAAATGAAAGCTGCATCTATTTCATATTTTAAATTAAATCTCTATATTTCTTACGTTATACAGTTACTTCATTGAAAAAAAAACATAGTTTTTGACATGTGATTCACGTGCGAACCACGTGTTTGCGTGTCCAACGGACGAAAGTAAATTAATTATGCACTATATGTGCATCCTGGTCACGGCACCAATATGTTAAATTGTTATTTCCAGGTTCTTGAAAACATAGTAACTGTGGATACTTGTAGTTAAATATCACATCAACTGGACTTGAATTAAGTGACAGATTGTATTTTGACGATAACCGTGATCAATTAGTCCATGAATCTTTTAACTAAGATGTTATTTAAAATAGATAAAAGACTTTACCTTTTCTCTTTAAGTGTTGGAGATGAAAAGTGATGACACAGTGTTTCCAGACGTACCAGTTTTATTTCAGAGTAATTCTTTCAGGGGTGACGTCCGCTGTTCCAATGACGGCTCCGAAGTTACATGGATAATTTATAGAGACTAAACATATATTTGACGTATTTTCATCTTGGAGTGAATAATTAAGATAATACTAAATGAATAGCTGATCCAAGATTTCAGATGATGAACTCCAAGTGTCGATGCGCTCCATGTCCCGCGTCGCGAGATCAGCGTGGCTTAAGAACCACCAAACGTACTGCAAGTCAAAACGTAATACGAATGAAGTGCCGAGTCACACTTCCGACTGGAAGATTCGAACCGACCGCCGCGCGAGGAAAAACGCGCCAAAAGAGCGCCGTCGCTACGAGCGCTCGCCAAACAGTACCGCCAAGGGAAGGAAAGGAGAAACACACCGATGTTCGGACAACGCGCATGCGTCAAACGGGAGATGCGATGAGAAACTAAGAAGGACTCCGTTGGCTGACTGCCAAAAGCAAAGCAGACGGTGGATTTAAAAAGAAAAACAGAGATCGTTTATTTAGATATTAGAAAGGAAGGGAAGTACAAATTTAAGATAGAAATAATTAATTGGTAGCTTTTAAACTAAGATGATTGAATACAGAGGTAACATTTAAAGATAGGGAATAAAATGTTGAAAAATAGAATTTAAAAGAATGGGAGGAGAATGTAGATAAATATGTCACAACATGACAGCAAGTTCCGCTTTTACAGATTTTAACGTATTTAAATAACTAAAATATAAACATACAAAAAAATACTGAAGAAGTACATTTCAATATGCTATTTATTTTTCAAATCTGTGTAATGTCCTCAAATTAATATGAATTTTACATGTGACTAAAAAGAAGAATATATGTGTGATTTTACGTCTAAAAATCCTAAACAGTAATCATAATTCTGCGGAGCAATCTCTCACGAAATCGCTTAAGCACCATGATAATAAAACTAAGCTGAAAAGAGAAAATTTATGTTTTGTTTTTTGAACAGCAGCTGAGAATGTTTGCTGACGTTAATCTCATAAATACCTGGACGTATAGTTCCAATCCTAATACAGAGCGAAAATGAAACTAGTACTGTTCTAGGCCTGTGGTAGACGTTACTTGGTACTTTTTTTACCCCTGTAAGTGGGCACTGGTCCAAATAATTATCTTCAGCTTTAAAAATGTCGGTACCACGCCCTTAGCACAGATTATGGAAGAATGATAGTTTTCATGTATTTTTTATTTCTCTTACATCTTTCCTATTTAGATTTAATTGATATTGAAAGGATTTGTTGAGCATTCTGAAAGATAATTAGAATAGAAGCTGTAAAGAATTATTTACGTTGGGTTACCAAAACAATAATATTTGGTAGGTGAGGGGATAAACCATTTTGAAATGAAAGATTTATTAGAAGACAAGTTGTGGAGGATTTTAGAATTCATATTTACCTAAACTAACGTAGTAAATATATTTTTTGTTCTATTACTTCTATGACGATTATTAGATGCACCCCTCCCACCCTCCCCAACCATTTTATTTAATAAAACTTTTCTAACTTTAATATTTCCAAAGTAAAGTTCAAAAGTTCATAAAAATAAAGTTTATAGGTCATATCGAATTGAAAATGGGATTTATATTTTGAAAGAATCGAAAAAAAAAGAAAATTGTCAAATTATATGAAACTAAAAGTAGCGGGCCGGGAATTTTTTTCTCTTCTTCCTCTTCTATGGGTTTAATCCATTTACCAAATCAAGGTTATATATCGTCATTCTTATTTTGGTTCAATGTACAATACATTTTTTTAACAGCGTAAAAAGATTTTTATATGTGGCTAAAAATGACGGTATCTATATAGAGTGTGTCCCAAAAATGACTGATGGATTTTGAAAGTAAATAAAAAATAAATCGGTCAACTGCGAGTATAACTCGCGCTCAAAGTGTTCCGTAAATTAAATTAATTAATTAATAAACTCCTACTACCCTTAATTTTTTCATAATTTCAGTTTCAATAGATTCGGGAAAAGGAAAGGGGGGCATATTTTTCCAGTATACTTTCGACGATATCTCTGAAAATATAATACTTAAAATTAAAACAAATATATTTTTGAGTACAATGTTATGATATATTTCGAACAATACCCTACACGATATATAAAAAGATTTTTTTCAAGTAACTTAATTAATATCTCGACTAATTACCGACTTTTTTTTTTTCGAAAATCTTCTTATCAAATATCCTTGGATGATTCTTCGTCGATACGTACCTCGAGCGCCCGTCAACTCTCCCTCTGATCGCCCGAAAAGTAAAGATTGTGCGTAGCGGAAAAATGCGTTTTTCTCAAAAATTATTTTACCTAGGAAAATCGTTATAGTTTTTCTGAAAGGTTTAAATAAACTCCTACTATTCCTAATTTTTCCATAATTTTAGTTTCAGTAGATTCGGAAATAGAGGGTGGGTGGGACATATTTTTGCAGAGCATTTTCGACGATATCTCTGAAAATATAATACCTAAAATTAAAACAAATGTATTTTTAAGTTCGGTATTACGAGATTTTTCACACGTTCCCCCACACGATATGCAAAAAGAAAATCTTTTTTTTTTCGAGTAATTTAATTAGACCCCTAAATTTTTCCTCAATATATTTGCGAATGGCTAATAATCAGAAAATAAGTGGGTAGAAAGGCTTTATAACTTTCCCAAGTTTGAATTTTCCACGTCCCATAGTTTACCAGAAAGAGGGCTGTGACAGACGGACGGACAGACACAAGAGTAATCTTTTAATGGTTCCGTTTTTACTTTTTATGTACGGAACTCTAAAAAACGGAACGCGATAGAAATGTATCGATTGCGGCCTTATGTTTGGGAAACCAGGGAATTTTATCCCACCAATTTGCAAATGTAGTTAACTTTTCGTCAAAAGTTGGCGCTGTAAAATAACGGTGATACTACAAAACAAGAAATTATCTGCTGTACCAACGAATACATCATTTTCAATAGAGTATACTCTTTCAAAAGTACTCACTAACAGATTGCGTAGCAAAATACCGAATGAAGATATGAGGGATTCAATTTCTCTGCAGCCAAAGATGGATACACAAGACGTGTATGGACTTTGTCTGCAGCTTTCGCATACCTGAAGCGCCATCTTTTACCGAAAATGCTAACTAAATTTGCAAATTGGTGGGATAAAACTCCCTGGTTTCCCAAACATAAGGCCGCAAACGATACATTTCTACCGCGTTCCGTTTTTTTAAATTGACTTTCAAAATCCATGAGCCATTTTTGGGCAGAGTTGTAGTGGGTAGCTGCCCGGGTACCCACCCGGGCTGGGTTTTTTAAAATAAAAAAACGGGTTTTTACAACCTTGAGGGTTGTAGTGGGTAGCTGTCCGGGTACCTGCCCAGCTTCCCGCACAGGCTGGGTTAAAAAAGAAACGGGTTTTTTACAACCCTGTTTTTAGGACACACTATATTTAAAATACAAGACTGTTTTTCCTTCATTAACCGACTTAAAAAAAGGAGGAGGTTATCAATTCGACCCGTATGTATGTATTATGTTGTTCACGCATAACTCTCGTAAATGTGCATCGATTTTGATAATTTTTATTTTGTTTGAAAGAGTCCCATTTCAATTTCGTCAAAATCTGATCATTAGAACAAATTATTTCAAATTTTTTTATTCAAATTTCCATCATTTTGATGAAGATTTAATATATATTTTTAAAAGTCCATTATTTGAATTGTTGCCAATTTGTAAAATAGGGCACATAATAATATTCCCTTTCAATTAAAAAATGTATTTACACGTGACTATTAAAAACAGAAATAAAACTTTAAAATAATAATTAAATGATCACGTGTTAAAAGCAGTAAATGTAGAAACATACGTAACAAAAAATATACTTGCGCGTGAATATTAAAAAAGAGAAATAATTAAATTATTACGCGTTCAAAACATTAAATGGGGTAACTTACGTCCTATTTAAAATGCTCTAATATACAACACAGTTTCAATTTAAAAACATATTTACACGAGAGATTAATTTATTTGTAGCTGATATATTATGTATACTAAGCTACGAAAAGCACTTTTGGTCTATACTGGCAGGAAAAGATAGCCTCCCTGTTCCTGTTTTAAGATTTTAGCTAATTTTACTGGAAAACACCAAGCTATAAAAATGGCTGGAATCCGATTACAGAAGATTCAATCGCAGTTCTCGCTAATATTGAATTTGAATCAGAATTCCGCCAAATATGTCAGCTATAGCCGTGTTGGCTTCATTTATAGCAACTTGTTTTTGTCGCCAAATTTGGCGATATTTCGCCAAATGTTACCTAGCTTGGCGAGAATTTAACGCTGGCGAATATGAATATATAGTGTTAAGAATATAACAGTTGGAATGGTGGTTACAACAATGAAATGAAATTTGCGAGAAAGCATGTTCACTAAAACTCTAAAATTAATACCGTTTATGGAGGAATCCTGCTGTCTTGTTTCAAAGTGTCAGCCACCCTAAAATTTCAAAATGAAATTTCAAAACAAAAATTTTTCCGGTATCCTTGGATCAAGGCTGAACATTTAATTGAAAAAACTTTTAGGATTTCTAATATTTTTAACGACTTAATTGAACATTTTTTAAAATTTGAAATCTTTAAGTGTCTATTAAAACTCCTCCTTCTTGCCGAATATCCCCAAATTCAACTGGGACCTGCAGGTCATAGTAAAAAACACATACAACAAATTTGGTTCAGTACTGTGGATAACCAAATACACTTCTCAATGATACAATAATTTAAATGGAACAAAAATCGATATCACAGCGCCCGATTTCGGCAGAATATCCGCAAATTCAAGTGCAACCTACTAGTCATAGCCAGAAACCTATAAATGAAATTTGGTTCAATTCTAGGTTGCTTCATAACTTGACACACTTTTCAATGATACAAAGAGGGCGCATACGGATAGACAAATATTTTGTAAAAACAGTTTTTCGGAATCTTTGACCCATAAAACATATAAATCCGTCGAAAACCAGAAGTCGAAAAAATTTTTGATTACAAGATTTTCTTCTATTTAGATAGAAGAATGTGAAAAAAAGGAGGATGTTAATAATTTGACCCTATGTATGTATATATGTTTTAGTCCTGTTCACGCATAACTTTCGTAAATGTGCACCGATTTTGATACATATATATATATATATACAGGGTGTTTTTTTTTAAACTGACACTATTCAGAGCCGTCTGTAGCTCGTTCTAATAACTGGAATGACACAAAATTTTGTGAATGGACTAAGAAAACCATGGGAAAAAAGATTCCAACAAAAAAAAATTAGTTCCAATCACCGCCGATAGGGGGAAATGTGGCGCTGTACATTGAAAAAAACCCATCAGAAACAGACAAAATTAATAATTTGGATAAAATGCCACGTTTTATTCATCATTTACACTTTCCCTTTCGTTGATCGCAGTTGAAACATCCATTATCACTTTTTCTGCCACCGGTTTACGTCCTCTGCCTGACCGAACTGCTAGCGAGCGTGTTTCTTCGAATTTCAGAATCATTGCTTTCAATACATTAACGGATAAAGGTCCTTTGCGCAGTTTATGGCGTGTTCTAAGTAAACGAAGAGCGGCTGGTGCATTGTACTGGTTACAATATAAGAACTTCACAAGTAACGCGCGCTGCGGTAACGTGAGATTCATTTTCAACCTGAGCTGAAATTGTTTCTCGGTGTTTTTCGCATGCATTTATAACTTAAACTATTGGCGCTACTGTCGCTTGCGTAAGTAAAAATTTGCATTTTCCTTTTTTGCCGTATTTTATGCTAATTCCCAGTTGCATAAATGACCACAGCGCCACATTTCCTCCTATCGGTGGTGATTGGAACTAATTTTTTTTTTTTTTTTTTTGTTGGAATCTTTTTTCCCATGGTTTTCTTAGTCCATTCACAAAATTTTGTGTCAATTCAGTTATTAGAACGAGCTTACAGACGGCTCTGAATAGTGTCAGTTTAAAAAAAAACACCCTGTATATTGTTTAAAAGTGTAAGACACCCTGGTGGTCCCATTTGAATTTCGTCAAATTCTGATGATTAGAACAATTTTGTTTTTAGAAAAATTTCAAAATTAAAAACTTTAACTCAAAGTGAGATTGTAATAACTCTTTTAAAAATCAATGAAATATTAAATTAAAAAATGTATGAAATAAATTTCGCAGAAAAGTTGGTGGTGGAAAAAAGAAATATTTCCCACAATTTCAGCGTTTAATACGAGACAATGAAATTATATTATCATTTCATGAAAAAGGACTAACTCTGAGCTGTAAATGTTTCTATCACCGCTATAAACTTTATTATTTAAATAATTCGACATGTAGTGCAGAAAACATTCAGTCTTTTTCTGGTTATATACTCAACACATTAAGTAGACAGAGCTCGTAGTTTTTGCATCTCAGCTAGTGACTTGTGATCGTGTGTTTTATTTAGAAGTTTGTTAGGCTCCAAATCCCCCAAAGCTAATCCTTCTAAGCTCTTAGCTCTACTTAAAGCTCATAACCTTGTCCTTTCGGAAAAACATTTTTTTACTGGAAAATGGAAACTAAAATGCGTGGAACCCGATTACAGAAGATTCATTCTCAATTCTCGTCAATCTGAATGAGAATTTCGTCTAATTAGTCAAATTATAAATATACCGATTTATAAAAAATTAACCGACTTAAAAAAAAAAAGCACTAAAAAGTATCAAATAATTCTTTAAAATTCTCTAATGACAAAATGTTATCCATTAACCACAAATCCGATATCATGTGTCGGAATACAAATGATAAATTTAATATGTACAGTTTAATACCCACCAAACATGGATTTTCGAGCGAATATATTTTACAAGAGATGAATAGGATGAATAGATGAATGGAATCAACGACTTATGATTTCGTTTACGAATATATACATATGAAAAACAATCAATTACTTTTTGAAGTCGGTGCCAAACAACACCAATCGATAAATTAGTAGATACTAGGTACAATATATTCACAATTCTTACTATACTTAAGGTAGTTTGGCACCGACTTCAAAAAGTAATTGATTGTTTTTTATATGTGTATATTCGTAAACTAAATCATAAGTCTGTATATTCATCTCTTGTAAAATATATTCTCTCGAAAATCCATGTTTGATGGATATTAAACTGTACATATTAAATTTATCATTTTTATTCCGACACATGATATCGGATTTGTGGTTAATGGATAACCTTTTGTCATTAGAGAATTTTAAAGAATTATTTGATACTTTTTAGTGCTTTTTTTTAAGTCGGTTATTATTATTATTTTTTTTTTTAATATGGCCTGAGCTTTCTACTGAACCAGTTTTAATATATCTATACATTCTTTTTTCTGTACTGAAAGCTGTTTATTCGTAGATCAGCCCGCACTAGCTTTTTTTTTTCATTTATATATATATTTTTTTAATTTTAAACGTTTTTAATGAAGTTTCTTCAAAATAGTGACGATGAAAGTTACTTCGATTTTTGAAGATAAAAGGTGAATAATGTGATTTATTATATGTTTTTTGATAATATCTTTATTGATACCATTTTCTCATTTCAATTAAAAAAAAATAATATTTATAATTTGAATATATGGTGTTAAGACCATCAAGAGGCTCAAGAGCACTATAAGTTAACTGACTTCTTTGTTAAAAGAAGCATCCCTTTCAAAATTTAAAACTGCAATATTTTCCTATAATTTCGGCAAAACGACATTATTATCAGAGATTTTCATTCTAGTAACTCTGAAATTTGAAACAGAATTTTCAAGTAGAAAATGCTTTCACATGCAAAAATGACGTCATGTTTAAACGGCATTCATCTGATAACTACATATAATCTGAAAACTTAAATTGTTTCTACGACATTGGCTTTTTATTCCTCCTAGACTGGGATTAGGCCCAAAAGGCATTCCCCCTACACTGCAAAGGTTGCTAATCGCAGAAAGGCAGTGTGCTTGTATCAATGAAAACGGCACCATGTTTAATAGAAAATAGATAATAATGCATAGACCAGGGTCGGCGAACCTATGGCACGCGTGCCGTAGGTGGCACGCGAGAGGATATTTTTGGCACGCCGTTGATTTAAGTTCTAAATCAAAATTCAGTCAAACTTCATTGGCAGTGCAATTAAAGAGAAAAATAAACTGTCGACATCGATGATTAAATATGTGAGCAAGTATTCTCAAACTACTGTCGCAAGTTTCTCGGCTGCGGATGTCATTGCCCTGAATGGTAAACTTTTCTGCGATGAAGAGTTTTTGAAGGATGCCTGGCTAAAATGCGCTCCATTACTTCTTGACAATGTTGAAAATAAAGATATAATAATTCAACGAGTTAAATATATTCCTTTATCGAGGAATACAGTCAATGACAGAATCCTAAAAATGAAAGAAAATGTAAGAGAGCAACAAAAATCTGATATCAACAGCAACATATATCTGCTGTAGTCTCCTTTCATCTCATTCTGTCTTGACGAAAGTACAGATGAAATCAAATCTGCTCGTTTAGCTGTGTTTGTATGATATTTTGTTGAAAATGACATTAAGGAGGAATTATTCTCGTTATTATTATTATCAACTACAATCTATGGGGCAGATATTTGTATAGCAGTTATAAATTCACTTATTGAAAAGGAAATATATTTGTCTAAAATAGTTTCTGTTACAACAGACGGTGGCCCTAGTAAGGTGGAAAAAATAATTTTTTTTTTTTTTTTTCAGTTTGTTTCAAACGCACATTGGACATATTATTATTGGGTTTCACTGCATCAAAGATAACATCTAAGTAAACAATTTGGAAAACGCATAACATATTTAAAAACATAATTTCAGGAATTTCAAACATTATACAATATTTGGAAAAATATCCGAATACTTTTATTCAGGCCTGTATAGGATCTATAGATTTGTAGATTTACTACATAGGATGCTAAATTTTAGTTCAGTTAGGAAATTCAATTAGGAAATTCAATTTCCGAAAGACAAAGGAAAGAGGAAGAGTTTCGTGCAGCGATTTTTAGAGTGATTTCGCATTTCGTATTTTTTTTTTTACGGGACCGGGCAACGCCGGGCGGATCTGCTAGTAATAAAATAAAAGTAACATGCTGTTTTAGCAATCTCTAACAGGTACCTGAAAATGGGGTTTTCTCGCCCAAATGGCGCAAAACAAAAATCGCGCAAACCCCGATGCGTCTGCGAAAGCTGTTCCATTTTAAAAATGCTATTTCCGTTACCATTTCCGTTTATTGACAGAAACTCCAGTCAGTCCATACATAAATCCTGTGTGCAAAGGCTGGTTTAGAATCTCTTGGTGATATTATGGTTGTAGTCACAAAACAGTTAATCTCATATCGCCACAGGCTTTAAATAAATGAAAGTTTGATGATGTGTTAGATGAAGTCAATTCTGTGTACAGTGGATTCCTAATGTATAACAATGTTCGGTGGTTAAGTCGCGGCAAAGTGCTACAAAGATTCGTTGATTGTTTGGAAGAAATACGGCGTATCTTATATGAAGAAAGTAAAACTGAGAAATATACGCAATGGATGGGTGTTAAATGGCTTGCAAAATTAATGTAATTTACCGATTTATACCAACATTTAAAAGACTTAAATTTAAAGCTCCAAGGAACAAATGACACTGTTATTTTCATGATAGATATAATTCCAGGTTCTGAAGCGAAACTGCAAATATTTACAAAATATATTGTGTCCAAAAACTGTAAGGATATCCTAAACTTAAAAAAATAGCTCACTGAAGATATTATTTCGGTAATAAATTCATTAATCGCATCAAAATTTTGTGAACTCAAAAGTATTTCGGAAACATTTCAATTTATTATCTATCCAGATGTCAGTCCAATTGATAAACTGAACTTGATTGTATTCGATTGGTTGGAAATTTCATAAATTGAAATCGACTCCCAATCCAGCTCAATATGAGCTCAGGAATTTGTCAGATTGAGAGAGGATTTGGAGATGATCGAAAAAGAAAGATTATCAGGCTTCATAAGAAAAAATTCTTATAATAAAATTATGTCCACTTGGAATTTAATTCCAGACACTTATAGTTGTTTGAAGAAGTTAGTATTTGCCATGTTGACAATATTTTCCTCTACTTATGCTTGTGAATCATTTTCAAAGACGAACAATATTAAAAATTCAAATCGAATCAGTTTGTCATAGATGAGTCCAGTTCATGATGTATTTTATTAAAAATAACCAATTATGAGCCTGATATCAATCATTTGGCATTTAGGATGTCACATCAGAAATCATATTAATTTGTTCAGTACTTTACTCTTTCTTCTTTTTTAATTATTTTAAATATGTAACTACAGTAAGACATTGTTAAACCGTCAATCGCTTAAAGCATCACTCTGTATATTATGCCAGTTGATGTTTCCTTTTGCTCTAAAGCTGAAACTTCAGTTAAAGCTCCTGGTATGTTCAAACCTGTTCCTGGTATGTTAAAGTGAATTAGAAGCCAAGATTGGCACCAACACATGTGTAGAAAATTTTTTTAAGAGGATACCTTAGCAGCGAAAGCTATTTTATCGGATAATTACATGGGTGATAGAGAGATTATGAATCGGCAATTGAATTAAAAAATTAGTTAATTAGCATATTTAGTTCTTGTGGAATGACTTTGCACAAGTGAAATTTAAATTTAAATGAGCTTTTAAATTATGACGAAATCGAAGATGTTTCCTTTTGCTTTAAAGCTGAAACTTCAGTTAAAGCTCCTGGTATGGTTTGGAAATCTAATAAAGATCAATTCGTGTTTCGAGTATTGGTGAAAAAACAAGAATCATAACCAAAAGACAAGTTCTTTCTGTCATTACAAAATTGTATGATCCTTTAGGGCTCATTGGCCCAATTATTTCCAAGGCCAAGTGTTATCTTAAAAAATTGTGGCTTTCTAAAATTGGATGGGACGAGAATATTCCATAACCTTTTGGGAGTGATTGGTGTAACTTCGTAAATCAACTAAAGGATATCAAAAATATAAAAATCAGTAGATATATTTTAATACCTTCAACTGAAGCAATATTTGTTCTTGGATTCGCAGACGCTTCTATAACAACCTTCGGTGCTGCTGTCTACTTATATTGTTTAAATTCATCCAACTTGAAAACATCGAACTTTGTCATAAGTCAATCTAGAGTAGCACTTCTAAAGACAATTTCTGTGCCTAGACTTGAATTATGATCCTGTTTGCTTTTGCCTGAACTTGTGTCCAAAGTTCTCCCTTCTTTGAAATTACACATTAAAGGAGTAATTTTATTTTCGGATTCAACAGTAGCAGGGCTGTCCAACCTGGCGCTACCTAATTGCATGATCTTTTAGGGCTTATTGGCCCAATTATATTTCCAAGGACAAGTATTAGCTTCAAAAATTGTGGCTTTCTAAAATTAAATGGGACGAGAATATTCCAGAATCTTTTGCAAGTGGTTGCTGTAACTTCGTAAATCAACTAAAGGATATCGAAAATATAAAAATCAGTAGATATATTTTAATACCTTCAACTGAAGCAATATCTGTTCTTTGATTCTTTGACGCTTCTAGACTAGCCTTCGGTGCTGCAGTCTAATATTGTTTAAATTAATCCAACTTGAAAACGTCGAGCCTTGTAGAAAGTAAATCTAGAGTAGCACCTCTAAAGACAATTTCTGTGCCTAGATTTGAATTATTATCATGTTTTCTTTTGTCTGAACTTGAGTCCAAAGTTCTCCCTTCTTTGAAATTAAACGTTCAAGGCGTAATTTTATTTTCGAATTCAACTATAGCAGGGCCGTCCAACCTGGCGTCCGCTATTCACCAGAAAATTCTTACAGAAATATTTGCCTTAATTAATCGGAATGGAACAATGGAACAATGTAATTATCAGAATGGAATACCTAGTTGCGTACCAACTGAACGTCCAGGTTATGGGTAAGCGACTTACGAGGCAAATAGGGAACAGTAAAAAATTTAAAAAGTTAAAAATTAAATTAAAATATTTTAAAATATAATAAAGAAATAGAAGTTTAACAATAAAAAAAAGTAATAAAAATTCCATTAGATCCAAGAAATGCAGACGAAACCTACCGAGGGTCGACTTTTCAGTCTCTAACTGAACAATTTTATTGGAGACTTCTAGAAATGATCCTACTGACATTATATCCCGTGGAACAAACCCACAGGAAATTTCAGATATGGAACTGTGGTGGAAAGGTCCATTATTGTCTAATAATCTGGACTCAACAGAAATTAAAAAATAACTGACCTGCAAAATAATGATGCATATTTAAACGAACTAAAATCCACCTTGAACATTAAATTACATCTTGTTCATAATGATTTTCTTAACAATTCTTGTGATTTAAGTAATAGTTATTTAAGTTAATTTGTATTCTAAGTTATATTTATAGGTTCTTCAAGAAATGTAAAAACAAAGAAAAAATTGCAGGGCGTGTAACAAAAAAGATAGTTTGAAAAAGCAAAGATAAAACTAATTAAATTAGTTCAAGCAATGTATTTTTCTGGGGAAATGTAGGTCATCAAGAAAGGTGAGCAACCAAAGGATAGTCCTGTAAGCAATTTATACCCTTTTCTTGATAGGGATGAACTTATTAGAGTCGGTGGTCGTTTAGACCAATCAAACGTATCATATGATAAGAAACACCCAATTCTTTTGCCAAAGGATCATAGCCTTATACTTTTAATATTTCAGTATTTTCACCTTAAGAATTTGCATGTTGATGCTCAAACAGTACGTCATTTTGTGAAACAAAAATTCTAGGCATTAAATGACAGAAACATAGCCAGAAAAATATTGCATAATTTTATTGTTTGCTTTAAAAATAAACCTAAAATTGTAGAATAAATTATGGTTTCGTTACCTAAAGAAAAGGTGGATATCTATTCCCTTCACAAATTCTGGTATTGATTTATGTGGCCCATTTTTTATAAAATATAAACACCAATGTAAAGGAGTTTTTAACAAAATTTATGTCGCAATTTTCGTTTGTTTTGCTACTCGTACAGTTAATTTAGAAGTAATAACAGATTCAAGTTATGAAGCCTTAATAGCTACCTTCAAAAGATTTGTAGCTAGGCGCGTAATTTGCACGACAATCTTTTGTAATAATGCCTCTAATTTTGTTGGTACAAATTCAGAATTAAAAAAATTACCTAAACTTGTAAAAAATCAATTCGATGAATCGGCTTCTTATTTATTGGCTAATTCAATTTCCTGGAAATTCTTTCCTCCTAGATTTCCTAATTTTGGTCGCTTGTGAGAGGCAGGGGTCAAATCCTTTAAGCACCATTTAAAAATAATAATTTTAGATTTGAAACTAACTTTTGAGGAATTCTTAACAGTTGTTAATCAAATCGAAGGTATTTTAAACAGTATGGCTCTAATACTTTTATCTTCGGATCCTAGCGATTATAAAACTTCAACCCCAGAATATTTTTTAATTGGCCTACCTATAATTAGTATTTGTGAACCAAATTTAACTGACCTTGCTAATAATAAACTTAGTCAGTGGCAGCGAGCTACAAAGATTAATCAAATAATTTGGAAAAAATGGAGTAAAGACTAATTAAATAATCTACATCAAAGAGCCAAATGGCTAATTGAGAAGGAAAATGTTAAAATAGGAACTATGGTTTTGTTGAAAGATAGTAATTTACCAATGTGTACATGGTCAGTAGGTCACATTCAAGATGTAATTTATGGTAATGATGGTAAAATTAATCTTATGCTTGTCAAAACTCCAAGTAGTGTATTCAAACAGGCGTGTATTCAAAAAGAGTAACAGCCATGCCAAATTTCAAATTTCTAGCCTTAACGGTTTCAAATAAATAGTAATTTAGAACGTTTTTAAAATGATTCTCGCACTTTCACACTTTTAAATTTCACTACTTTTAAAAACTGTTCTGTGCGATCATTTTCGTCTTAAAAGTAACACCCAAGTCAAATTTCAAGTTCCTATTCCTAACAATTCCAATAAAATCGTAATTTAGAACGTTTTAAAAACGCTTTCCATTCATTTCACTCTTTTAAATTTAGAATTTTTTAGAAACCATTAGCGAGCATTTGCATTTTAAAAGTAACCACCATACCAAATGCCAAGCTCATATACCAACTGTATCTCATAAATCGCAATTTTAGAACTTTTCTTGCTCCTGAACCCTTTTAAATTTCTAGAGTAACAACCATGCCAAAATTGAAATTTCTAGCCTTAACAGTTTCAAATAAATCGTAATTTAGAACGTTTTTAGAACGCTTTCCACTCATTTCACCCTTTTAAATTTCGAATTTCTTTACAAACCATTGTTAGCAAGCATTTGTAACTTAAAAGTAACCGCCATGCCAAATTTCAAGTTTCAAGTTCTTTTAGTACCACAAAAATAGTAATTTAGAAAGTTTTTTTCTCCTTCACCCTTTTAAATTTAACTATTCTGTGTGTGCATTTGCGTCTTAAAAAGTAGCAGCCACGTCAAATTTCAAGTGTTCAATTCGATAAAAATCGTAATTTAGAACGTTTTCAGAACACGTTTCCCTCACATCACATCCTTCACATCTCATTAAAACATAGTTTTTTTCACAATTTTCGCATTTTTTTTTTCGAACACACACACACAAACAAACATATACCAAATAAAAAAAAAGCTATAATACTCAAAAATGGAACTTTAATCAGTCTTAGGAAGCTACATTCATTTGAATGATTATGCAGATGGGGTGGTTTTGTTTGGTGAACTTAAGATAAGTTAAGTTAAGTACGGCAGTAGTGTATATTTGGCAGTTCAACGCCACCTGAGTCGAGCAGGCGGAAGGCGGAAGGCGCAGGCGGAGCAGGCGGAAGGCGAAAGGCGCAGGTGGAGCACAGGGGGGAGCAGGTGAAGGTGGCGATAAGAGCATGAGCACTGATAAGAACGGAGGGTTCGATGGCAGGGGGGTGAGATAAAGATTTCTACTATAAGATAAGGGGATTATTTTAATTAATTTTAATTGGGGGACTTGAAAATTTTCGATTTTTTTTTTCGGTTTGTAGCAAAAATATGAATTAAAAATGGTCATGCGATAAAGATTTCTACTATAAGATAAGGGGATTATTTTAATGAGTTTTAATTGGGGGACTTGAAAATTTTCGATTTTTTTTTTCGGTTTGTAGCAAAAATATGAATTAAAAATGGTCATTAATTAATTTTAATTGAGGAACTTAGAAATTTTTCGACGCATTTTTTTTTTCGCGGAGAATTGGTGGACGAGGTGAATGTCAACGGATTTATTATAGCGAATTAGAAATTTAATTAATTTTAATTTTAATTAATTTTAATTGGGGAACTTAGAAATTTTTCGAAGCATTTTTTTTTTCAACGAGAGTATGCAGTTTGATTATGAGTATATGCAGTAGAAGTGAATGACTAATTAATTAAAAATATTAATTAAAAATAGTAATTAATTAATTTTAATTGCAGAACTTAAGAATTTTCGCGACATTTTTTTTCAACGAGAGTAGGGTATTCGATATACATGTTAGAGGAGAATTTTAAAAGTCAATAATGGTTTAATTAAAAATGGTGATTAATTTTAATTGGGGAACTTAGACATTTTTCGAAGCAAATATTTTTTCAACGAGAGTAGGCTATTTGTTATACATGTTAGAGTATATTACAGATGAATTTTAAAAGTCAATAATGATTTAATTAAAAAGGGTCATTAATTAATTTTAATTGGAGAACTTAAGAAATTTTGGCGAGATTTTTTTTCCTTCAACGAGAGTACGCAGTTTGCATGTGTACTAGAATGGTAGATGCTAGTAATTAAAAAGGGTCATTAATTAATTTTAATTGGCGGACTTCAACATTTTTGGGGCAAACAGGCGCGTTTTAATGAATTCGATATAGGTTGTGGTAAAAAATATAGGGTCCCGCATGAATTATACTGTACTCAATTGAATAGCTCCCCCGTCCCCCTCCCTTTTTTACCCCTTCGATAGACTAACAATACGCACTTTCAAAAGTATAGAGTTCTATAAAAAAAAGAATTCAACGTATATGTAAATAAACAAGAATGAAAAATCATGCGTAGTGTCATAATTCATGAATCACTTTCCAACATTATCGAAATGTTATGTGAACAAAATATAATTTTACCATCTAGTGCATTAGTTAAATAAAATAGTGAACAGTTACAGATCCCCTTTTTAACAAAAAGGCCTAAGGCCCTTCACAAAAAATCCAAAGGATTCAAGAAAAAGCTTTACCCTACTGATAGCCAAAACATATAGGATTCTTAAATGGATTGAAGTATACAAATAGGTTCTACAGGAATACATTTATTTAGGTTAGCATGAAAAAATAGTTAAAAGTTATAGCGAAGCCTTCGAATGGAGTGATTATACGTTTTGGGGACCCTTCAAAAGAAACTGGAAACAGTTATAGATATTTGGCCCTTCACAAAAAAAATTGGACAAATCCCCTTTTTAATAAAAAGGAGCCCTTCACAAAAATTCCAATGAATTCAAATTATGCATAAATACTAGAACCCTTCATACATTCAGTTCATCGATCCCCCCCCCCTTTTTTTTACCCTTCGAAGTGTGAACTCGCATTAGACTAAAGGGCCCTTCATAAAATAAATGAGATACGTACCCTATTCGAAAGAGTCCTTCACAAAAAATTGTAGGAGGACACTTCACAAAAATTGAAATGCGTGTTAGAGGAATCATATGATATAAGAAAATAATTAATATATTTTTAAAACTGTGCCCTCCTCCGCCCGCTATATATATTTTTATATAGCGCCCCAATATTTTTGCAGCAAGCTCCTTTTTTTTTCAAGAGTGTATGAAAACTGTTAGGCTCATATGAAAAATTAGCCCTTAGACGAAAGAAATGCAACTTATGAAGAAAAATAATTATATTTTTTTAACTGGGCCCTCCACCGCCCGATATATTTCTTATAGCGCCCCAGTTTTTGTGAAGAATTTAACAGCAAGTTCTTTTTTAATTCAATATTTCAGATATGAAAACTATTATTCTCATATGAAAAATTCGCACGTAGGCGAAAGAAATGCAACTTATGAAGTCAATAATAACTATTATTTTTTACTAAAATCATTCAGAATTAATAGTATCTAATTTTTTATATGTGAAAATTAAATTCTCTAACCTTTCCATGCTACACAAGTGCAGGCAGGCTTTCTTATTGCTATAGTCATCGGAGGTAATCCCCAACCCTGTTTGAATAAAAAGGCCCCTTCACAAAAATCCAATTATGCATAAGAACCCTTCCTAAAATCAGGTAATTTATACCTTACCCTTTTTTTTTCAATTCAAGTTAGGCTAAAAGTACAACTTACACATCGATATGTACAAAATATAGAAATCCTTGGAAAGAAACTTGAAAAGTTATAGATATTAGGCTATCTTCACAAAATAATAAAACCGAATTCGAATCCCAGCGTCCTTCACAAAATAAATCCAATAGATTCATGTTACATTACGGTAATAGGAATACGAGAGAGGCATTGACCTTTCATAAAAATGCAAGGTTCGCTGTTTGAATGAAAAGGCCCCCCTTCACAATATACCCTGTAAAAATATTATGATTCCACAGATATTTTAAGAAATAGACTGATATTTTCAAATGAGTACGTATTCATGCGATGTGAAAATAGGTTTTACACGAATGCCTTTTTTAGTTTAACGTGTAAAATATAGATTTTAGAAAAAAGATTCATGTTTTACCAAATTTTTCATACAAATCTGTAAAATAGGGTAGAGCGTTTCAGGAAAAATAATTGAATTTCGAGTGATTATGCTTTAAAAAATATATTTTAGCATTTAAATTAAGAAAAAAAGACGGCTATCCCTTTTCCCCTCAATAGACGGATTGCTAAATCACAATGAGTCATATTAGCAGATAAGCGAAGATCTTGCTTTGACTTGATTCCTTTCTTAGATTATGAATCACTCACGATAAGA
Source organism: Maratus michaelseni (assembly GCA_963931845.1). Classification (NCBI taxonomy): domain Eukaryota; kingdom Metazoa; phylum Arthropoda; class Arachnida; order Araneae; family Salticidae; genus Maratus; species Maratus michaelseni. The sequence goes on along the minus strand of OZ007587.1, from coordinate 302,045,052 downwards.
AATACCTGGCACATTTTTTGTAGGCAAATGTACGAAATTAGCTATATAGTATTCCACTTATTAATCTGTCAAGTTTTAAAATGCTTCAATGAAAAATAATAACTAAGAAATAAAATTAAAAATGTTCATTAATTAATTTTAATTGGTGAACTTAAACATTTTTGGACCAAACAGACGGGTTTTAAGGAAATCGATGCATGTTATGGTAAAAAATACAGGGTCCAGTATGAATTATACTACACTATATTTAATAGCTACCCCCTCCCTTTTTTTACCCAGAGAGCCCCCTTCGATAGAAGTTAGGCTTCACACACACAATATACACACTTAAAAAAAATATAGAGTGATATAAAAAGAAGAATTTCAACGTATATATATATATATATATATATATATATATATATATAATAGTAAATTATGAAAAATCATGCATAGTGGTATAATTTATGAATCACTTTCCAACATTATTGCAATATTATGTGAACTAAATATAATTTTACAATCTAGTGTAAGTCAGATTTTACTTTCAAATGTTTAAATTTATGAATGGAGAGGTAACATGCTTGTGAAAGGTCTATTTTTAAGACGAAACAGTGTGTGAAGGGCCCTGTTTTAAGGTTAAAAGTTTCGTGAAGGGCCCTGTTTTAAAGTTTCGTGAAGGGGTCTGTTTAAAGGACCCTGTTTTGAAATGACTTAAGAACGGACACTTTATTCCTAAACATATTCACAACTACAACTTTGTATACATTATGAAAATACATGATTATATTTACACATTATGCCATAGTTTTTGAAATATTTTTCCAAAGTTAGATTCATACAATAAAGCGAGATTGATACCGTTAATGTATACGAATTCCTTCATGTTACCCTCTATAGCTTCAACTCGATTCGTTATATATGCTTCAATGAAAAATAATAACTAAGAAATAAAATTAAAAATAATAATTAAAAGGTAGCATTATGAATTTTTGGGATAAGAGATTGGTGTTAATTAAATAGGTTAATGAATCTAATTCGATACAAGTCTTGCTAAAATAGAAATTACGCTAAAAATACAGAGTCCCTTATAATATATATGAATTACACTGCACTAAATTTAATACCACCCTCCCCTATTTTCATAGAAATGGCTTCAATATAATTTAGGTTAACAATATTCACTTCAAAAAATACATAGTGACACACAAGAAGGATATGAATTCAATATGTACTACTACTTAAGCAAAATATAATTTCACTTATCGCATAAAATACATTAACAAGTCCTGTAAAAATATATTGAGAAGACATGAACTATTAATACATGATTTAAAATATATTGGCTATATAAAACATATATATATATATATACAGAAATATATATATAAAAATTTATCGTTACTAAAAATTTCAAACACGATTTACTGGACTTCACCCAAATTCAACTAGATTCTTCACCACGTGGTTCGATGACATCACTGATCGCGATAACATTCTAGATAAGATTCACTGATAATTCACTGATAAAAACACATTTCAATTCATTTATTCTAAAGCAAGTATACGAGTTGATTGTAAGGTCTAGGTATGTAGATATATATAGTAGGTTAGTAGTAATATATTTTTAAAGTACTTTTTATTATGTGTTAAAAGAAATGGTTATTTTTTCTTTACGTATTTCAGTCAAAATTAAAACATAAAATATTAAATTTAATCTTTAGTAATATAAAGACTTACACCTACAGAAACGCCGACATCCTTTTAGTTATATTCATGCAGACTTTAAGATATATCACATATGTTCTTTCTTTTACCATGACACATAGGGATTTTTTTTAAATGTATGTCACGCGACTATCTAAAGCGAGATTGATACTTAAAACCATTAATATATGTGAATTCTTTCGTATAGCCCTGTATAGATGCTACTCACCATATATACACGTATATATATATACTAAGCCTGTTAAGTTTTAAAATGCATCATTGAATATTCAATGAAAAATAACAACTAACAAATATTAATTAAGAGATATGCTAATGTTCGGACTTATAAATTTTTTGGGTGAACAGATCGGTTTTAATTAAATATGTTAATGAATCTAATTCAATACAAGTCGTGTTAAAATAGAGATTATAGTGAAAATAGAGGATCCCCTATAATACACACTAATTATACTGCATTAATGCACTACCCCACTTATATTATCACAGAAATACCTTCGATAAAATTTAGACTATCAATACATACAAAATATATACAGAGTGCCCAGAAAAAGGGTAGGAATGAATGAAGAATTTTAACATAAATTAAAAAATAGGATCTACAGTAAGTGACTATAAATAAATATGAAGGAAAAATCATGCGTCATGGTATACTTTATGAAACACTTTCCAAATGGGACTATCGTTAATACTTTGAAAAACTATTGAAATGTGTGAATTAGATTAAATAATTCATACTGGAAATGTATTTAAAAAAAATTACAGATTTCGTTTCTTTCTTTTTTTTCACTTAGATATAATTATAAGGCTTCTTTTACAATAAAGACCTGATTCTTGTGGAGAGATTGAAAACTAGTATTTTATTGAATCGGCCTATATATGTTGGGTTTGCTATACTAGAGGTCTCTAAACTTTGCATATATGATTTCCATTATAACTTTATAAAGAATACTTATCTTACCATATTCAAACACACAATATTTATAAGGATATAGAACAATATCGTGATTTCTTTAACTTCTCTAAGTATTCAAAACCACATCGTCTAAACCGCACAAGTTTCGAACCCACAAACATATAATCAGACTTGTCATTTTATACCCAGGACGCTAACCACAGGGCTAAGTGAGCCCCCGCTTATTTTATAGTCACCACGCTGACTATTGGACTTAGTGAGTCCCAGGCTAACTTATACCCACCACGCTAACTATTGGGCTTAGTGAACCCCCGCTTATTTTATAGTCACCATGCGAACTATTAGGGTGAGTGAGCACCAGGCTATTTTATACCCACCACGCTAACTACTGGGCTGAGTGAGCCCCAGGCTATTTTATACCCACCACGCTAACTACTGGGCTGAGTGAGCCCCAGGCTATTTTATACCCACCACGCTTACTGGGCTTAGTGAGCCCCCGCTTATTTTATAGCCACCACGCTAACCACAGGGCTAAGTGAGCCCCCGCTTATTATATAGTCAACACGATAACTACTGGGCTGATTAAGCCCCAGGTATTTTATAGCCATCACGCTAACTACTGGGCTGAGTGAGCCCCAGGTTATTTAGTCGCATGAATATGATTTCCAAGGTATATGTCCTAACTTGATTTAGACCATTGCCTATGGTCTAAATGACTATGATTAGACTAAGCTGCATTATTAAGCTGCTGAATGATTAGACTAAGCTGCGAAGTAAATCGGTAAACTCTGTACATTTCTCTCGAAAACTCACTTCTATTTTATTAAATATCTGTAGAAATCAGCATAGTTTATTAAAATTATATACATTCTCATTAGTTTATGAATCTACTAACTTATAATATCTATATGGTAACTTGGATTATTAGTAATCCCACTTGAAAATTTCTTTCGTAAATTTAATATGATAAACACTAACATGAGACTGACTAAACTTTTACCATTTTCATTTCAACTTAGTTTTAGGAAATTTATCTACATAGCTTTAAATTTTACTGTTTAGTAAGTCTATTATTTCAAAGTATTATTTATTAGTTTTAATATTCAAAACATATTCATATCGTTTTACATAGTAGGTATAAAATTAAATTAAAGTCATATTAAAAATATATACACAAATACTATTCTTACCTAACACGAAGCGGGGGCTCACTTAGCCCTGTGGTTAGCGTGGTGACTATAAAATAAGCGGGGGCTCACTAAGCCCAGTAAGCGTGGTGGGTATAAAATAGCCTGGGGCTCACTCAGCCCACCACGCTAACTACTGGGCTGAGTGAGCCCCAGGCTATTTTATACCCACCACGCTTACTGGGCTTAGTGAGCCCCCGCTTATTTTATAGTCACCACGCTAACCACAGGGCTAAGTGAGCCCCCGCTTCGTGTTAGGTAAGAATAGTATTTGTGTATATATTTTTAATATGACTTTAATTTAATTTTATACCTACTATGTAAAACGATATGAATATGTTTTGAATATTAAAACTAATAAATAATACTTTGAAATAATAGACTTACTAAACAGTAAAATTTAAAGCTATGTAGATAAATTTCCTAAAACTAAGTTGAAATGAAAATGGTAAAAGTTTAGTCAGTCTCATGTTAGTGTTTATCATATTAAATTTACGAAAGAAATTTTCAAGTGGGAATACTAATAATCCAAGTTACCATATAGATATTATAAGTTAGTAGATTCATAAACTAATGAGAATGTATATAATTTTAATAAACTATGCTGATTTCTACAGATATTTAATAAAATAGAAGTGAGTTTTCGAGAGAAATGTACAGAGTTTACCGATTTACTTCGCAGCTTAGTCTAATCATTCAGCAGCTTAATAATGCAGCTTAGTCTAATCATAGTCATTTAGACCATAGGCAATGGTCTAAATCAAGTTAGGACATATACCTTGGAAATCATATTCATGCGACTAAATAACCTGGGGCTCACTCAGCCCAGTAGTTAGCGTGATGGCTATAAAATACCTGGGGCTTAATCAGCCCAGTAGTTATCGTGTTGACTATATAATAAGCGGGGGCTCACTTAGCCCTGTGGTTAGCGTGGTGACTATAAAATAAGCGGGGGCTCACTAAGCCCAATAAGCGTGGTGGGTATAAAATAGCCTGGGGCTCACTCAGCCCAGTAGTTAGCGTGGTGGGTATAAAATAACCTGGGGCTCACTCAGCCCAGTAGTTAGCGTGGTGGGTATAAAATAGCCTGGTGCTCACTCACCCTAATAGTTCGCATGGTGACTATAAAATAAGCGGGGGTTCACTAAGCCCAATAGTTAGCGTGGTGGGTATAAGTTAGCCTGGGACTCACTAAGTCCAATAGTCAGCGTGGTGACTATAAAATAAGCGGGGGCTCACTTAGCCCTGTGGTTAGCGTCCTGGGTATAAAATGACAAGTCTGATTATATGTTTGTGGGTTCGAAACTTGTGCGGTTTAGACGATGTGGTTTTGAATACTTAGAGAAGTTAAAGAAATCACGATATTGTTCTATATCCTTATAAATATTGTGTGTTTGAATATGGTAAGATAAGTATTCTTTATAAAGTTATAATGGAAATCATATATGCAAAGTTTAGAGACCTCTAGTAAAGCAAACCCAACATATATAGGCCGATTCAATAAAATACTAGTTTTCAATCTCTCCACAAGAATCAGGTCTTTATTGTAAAAGAAGCCTTATAATTATATCTAAGTGAAAAAAAAAGAAAGAAACGAAATCTGTAATTTTTTTTAAATACATTTCCAGTATGAATTATTTAATCTAATTCACACATTTCAATAGTTTTTCAAAGTATTAACGATAGTCCCATTTGGAAAGTGTTTCATAAAGTATAGCATGACGCATGATTTTTCCTTCATATTTATTTATAGTCACTTACTGTAGATCCTATTTTTTAATTTATGTTAAAATTCTTCATTCATTCCTACCCTTTTTCTGGGCACTCTGTATATATTTTGTATGTATTGATAGTCTAAATTTTATCGAAGGTATTTCTGTGATAATATAAGTGGGGTAGTGCATTAATGCAGTATAATTAGTGTGTATTATAGGGGATCCTCTATTTTCACTATAATCTCTATTTTAACACGACTTGTATTGAATTAGATTCATTAACATATTTAATTAAAACCGATCTGTTCACCCAAAAAATTTATAAGTCCGAACATTAGCATATCTCTTAATTAATATTTGTTAGTTGTTATTTTTCATTGAATATTCAATGATGCATTTTAAAACTTAACAGGCTTAGTATATATATATACGTGTATATATGGTGAGTAGCATCTATACAGGGCTATACGAAAGAATTCACATATATTAATGGTTTTAAGTATCAATCTCGCTTTAGATAGTCGCGTGACATACATTTAAAAAAAATCCCTATGTGTCATGGTAAAAGAAAGAACATATGTGATATATCTTAAAGTCTGCATGAATATAACTAAAAGGATGTCGGCGTTTCTGTAGGTGTAAGTCTTTATATTACTAAAGATTAAATTTAATATTTTATGTTTTAATTTTGACTGCCCTACGTAAAGAAAAAATAACCATTTCTTTTAACACATAATAAAAAGTACTTTAAAAATATATTACTACTAACCTACTATATATATCTACATACCTAGACCTTACAATCAACTCGTATACTTGCTTTAGAATAAATGAATTGAAATGTGTTTTTATCAGTGAATTATCAGTGAATCTTATCTAGAATGTTATCGCGATCAGTGATGTCATCGATCCACGTGGTGAAGAATCTAGTTGAATTTGGGTGAAGTCCAGTAAATCGTGTTTGAAATTTTTAGGTAACGATAAATTTTTATATATATATTTCTATATATATATATATATATGTTTTATATAGCCAATATATTTTAAATCATGTATTAATAGTTCATGTCTTCTCAATATATTTTTACAGGACTTGTTAATGTATTTTATGCGATAAGTGAAATTATATTTTGCTTAAGTAGTAGTACATATTGAATTCATATCCTTCTTGTGTGTCACTATGTATTTTTTGAAGTGAATATTGTTAACCTAAATTATATTGAAGCCATTTCTATGAAAATAGGGGAGGGTGGTATTAAATTTAGTGCAGTGTAATTCATATATATTATAAGGGACTCTGTATTTTTAGCGTAATTTCTATTTTAGCAAGACTTGTATCGAATTAGATTCATTAACCTATTTAATTAACACCAATCTCTTATCCCAAAAATTCATAATGCTACCTTTTAATTATTATTTTTAATTTTATTTCTTAGTTATTATTTTTCATTGAAGCATATATAACGAATCGAGTTGAAGCTATAGAGGGTAACATGAAGGAATTCGTATACATTAACGGTATCAATCTCGCTTTATTGTATGAATCTAACTTTGGAAAAATATTTCAAAAACTATGGCATAATGTGTAAATATAATCATGTATTTTCATAATGTATACAAAGTTGTAGTTGTGAATATGTTTAGGAATAAAGTGTCCGTTCTTAAGTCATTTCAAAACAGGGTCCTTTAAACAGACCCCTTCACGAAACTTTAAAACAGGGCCCTTCACGAAACTTTTAACCTTAAAACAGGGCCCTTCACACACTGTTTCGTCTTAAAAATAGACCTTTCACAAGCATGTTACCTCTCCATTCATAAATTTAAACATTTGAAAGTAAAATCTGACTTACACTAGATTGTAAAATTATATTTAGTTCACATAATATTGCAATAATGTTGGAAAGTGATTCATAAATTATACCACTATGCATGATTTTTCATAATTTACTATTATATATATATATATATATATATATATATATATACGTTGAAATTCTTCTTTTTATATCACTCTATATTTTTTTTAAGTGTGTATATTGTGTGTGTGAAGCCTAACTTCTATCGAAGGGGGCTCTCTGGGTAAAAAAAGGGAGGGGGTAGCTATTAAATATAGTGTAGTATAATTCATACTGGACCCTGTATTTTTTACCATAACATGCATCGATTTCCTTAAAACCCGTCTGTTTGGTCCAAAAATGTTTAAGTTCACCAATTAAAATTAATTAATGAACATTTTTAATTTTATTTCTTAGTTATTATTTTTCATTGAAGCATTTTAAAACTTGACAGATTAATAAGTGGAATATTATATAGCTAATTTCGTACATTTGCCTACAAAAAATGTGCCAGGTATTTCTTATCGTGAGTGATTCATAATCTAAGAAAGGAATCAAGTCAAAGCAAGATCTTCGCTTATCTGCTAATATGACTCATTGTGATTTAGCAATCCGTCTATTGAGGGGAAAAGGGATAGCCGTCTTTTTTTCTTAATTTAAATGCTAAAATATATTTTTTAAAGCATAATCACTCGAAATTCAATTATTTTTCCTGAAACGCTCTACCCTATTTTACAGATTTGTATGAAAAATTTGGTAAAACATGAATCTTTTTTCTAAAATCTATATTTTACACGTTAAACTAAAAAAGGCATTCGTGTAAAACCTATTTTCACATCGCATGAATACGTACTCATTTGAAAATATCAGTCTATTTCTTAAAATATCTGTGGAATCATAATATTTTTACAGGGTATATTGTGAAGGGGGCCTTTTCATTCAAACAGCGAACCTTGCATTTTTATGAAAGGTCAATGCCTCTCTCGTATTCCTATTACCGTAATGTAACATGAATCTATTGGATTTATTTTGTGAAGGACGCTGGGATTCGAATTCGGTTTTATTATTTTGTGAAGATAGCCTAATATCTATAACTTTTCAAGTTTCTTTCCAAGGATTTCTATATTTTGTACATATCGATGTGTAAGTTGTACTTTTAGCCTAACTTGAATTGAAAAAAAAAAGGGTAAGGTATAAATTACCTGATTTTAGGAAGGGTTCTTATGCATAATTGGATTTTTGTGAAGGGGCCTTTTTATTCAAACAGGGTTGGGGATTACCTCCGATGACTATAGCAATAAGAAAGCCTGCCTGCACTTGTGTAGCATGGAAAGGTTAGAGAATTTAATTTTCACATATAAAAAATTAGATACTATTAATTCTGAATGATTTTAGTAAAAAATAATAGTTATTATTGACTTCATAAGTTGCATTTCTTTCGCCTACGTGCGAATTTTTCATATGAGAATAATAGTTTTCATATCTGAAATATTGAATTAAAAAAGAACTTGCTGTTAAATTCTTCACAAAAACTGGGGCGCTATAAGAAATATATCGGGCGGTGGAGGGCCCAGTTAAAAAAATATAATTATTTTTCTTCATAAGTTGCATTTCTTTCGTCTAAGGGCTAATTTTTCATATGAGCCTAACAGTTTTCATACACTCTTGAAAAAAAAAGAGCTTGCTGCAAAAATATTGGGGCGCTATATAAAAATATATATAGCGGGCGGAGGAGGGCACAGTTTTAAAAATATATTAATTATTTTCTTATATCATATGATTCCTCTAACACGCATTTCAATTTTTGTGAAGTGTCCTCCTACAATTTTTTGTGAAGGTCTCTTTCGAATAGGGTACGTATCTCATTTATTTTATGAAGGGCCCTTTAGTCTAATGCGAGTTCACACTTCGAAGGGTAAAAAAAAGGGGGGGGGATCGATGAACTGAATGTATGAAGGGTTCTAGTATTTATGCATAATTTGAATTCATTGGAATTTTTGTGAAGGGCTCCTTTTTATTAAAAAAGGGATTTGTCCAATTTTTTTTGTGAAGGGCCAAATATCTATAACTGTTTCCAGTTTCTTTTGAAGGGTCCCCAAAACGTATAATCACTCCATTCGAAGGCTTCGCTATAACTTTTAACTATTTTTGCATGCTAACCTAAATAAATGTATTCCTGTAGAACCTATTTGTATACTTCAATCCATTTAAGAATCCTATATGTTTTGGCTATCAGTAGGGTAAAGCTTTTTCTTGAATCCTTTGGATTTTTTGTGAAGGGCCTTAGGCCTTTTTGTTAAAAAGGGGATCTGTAACTGTTCACTATTTTATTTAACTAATGCACTAGATGGTAAAATTATATTTTGTTCACATAACATTTCGATAATGTTGGAAAGTGATTCATGAATTATGACACTACGCATGATTTTTCATTCTTGTTTATTTACATATACGTTGAATTCTTCTTTTTATAGTACTCTATACTTTTGAAAGTGCGTATTGTTAGTCTATCGAAGGGCCCCTCTGGGTAAAAAAGGGAGGGGGACGGGGGAGCTATTCAATTGAGTACAGTATAATTCATGCGGGACCCTATATTTTTTACCACAACCTATATCGAATTCATTAAAACGCGCCTGTTTGCCCCAAAAATGTTGAAGTCCGCCAATTAAAATTAATTAATGACCCTTTTTAATTACTAGCATCTACCATTCTAGTACACATGCAAACTGCGTACTCTCGTTGAAGGAAAAAAAATCTCGCCAAAATTTCTTAAGTTCTCCAATTAAAATTAATTAATGACCCTTTTTAATTAAATCATTATTGACTTTTAAAATTCATCTGTAATATACTCTAACATGTATAACAAATAGCCTACTCTCGTTGAAAAAATATTTGCTTCGAAAAATGTCTAAGTTCCCCAATTAAAATTAATCACCATTTTTAATTAAACCATTATTGACTTTTAAAATTCTCCTCTAACATGTATATCGAATACCCTACTCTCGTTGAAAAAAAATGTCGCGAAAATTCTTAAGTTCTGCAATTAAAATTAATTAATTACTATTTTTAATTACTATTTTTAAAAAATGCGTCGAAAAATTTCTAAGTTCCTCAATTAAAATTAATTAATGACCATTTTTAATTCATATTTTTGCTACAAACCGAAAAAAAAATCGAAAAATTTCAAGTCCCCCAATTAAAACTCATTAAAATAATCCCCTTATCTTATAGTAGAAATCTTTATCGCATGACCATTTTTAATTCATATTTTTGCTACAAACCGAAAAAAAAAAAAATCGAAAATTTTCAAGTCCCCCAATTAAAATTAATTAAAATAATCCCCTTATCTTATAGTAGAAATCTTTATCTCACCCCCCTGCCATCGAACCCTCCGTTCTTATCAGTGCTCATGCTCTTATCGCCACCTTCACCTGCTCCCCCCTGTGCTCCACCTGCTCCACCTGCGCCTTTCGCCTTCCGCCTGCTCCGCCTGCGCCTTCCGCCTTCCGCCTGCTCGACTCAGGTGGCGTTGAACTGCCAAATATACACTACTTACGGCTGCATTCTTTTGAATGATTATGAAGGTGGAGTGCTGTATTATGGGTTAATTTATATACTTACCTTATTTAATTTTTGAAAATTAAAATTATAAAAAAAGGGGGGGATAATGCTCTAAAATGAAAGTTTAGTGTTAGGAAGGTATATTCTGTAGAATGATTGTGGAGATGGGGTGGTGTTGTCTGCTGGACTTAAGGTAAGTTTAGTCAAATACAGCTACATTCTTTTGAATGATAATGATGGGGTTGTGGTGTTGTATTGGTTACTTTTAATTCTTACCTTATTTAATTATTTATATTAAAAATGAATAAAAAATAATAAAAAAGGTTAATATTTAAAGGTTTAAAAATAAGGAAAGTTAAGTTGCTGGTTATTAGTTTCTAGTGTATAATATCTGGTGTATTTCATGGTAACGATGATTATGTATGGTATAGAAATATCCATTAGTTGTTAGTTCTTACTGTTGATATCTTCTATATATCAATGTATTTTAATCTATAATTTATCTAAACTTTTACTAGATAATTAAAGTTATTTACAATATATTTTCTAAAATTATTATATCATGTTTAACTATAAGATATGTGTTATTACCGGAATTTGATTATACAAAAGATTATATAGCAGTATACATTTTTTATTCATTTTAATTTATTTTATTTTGCATAATGCATAATCTTATTTTATTTATGTTGAATTCTCATACTACTATTAAGAATTTAATTTCTAGATTCGTGTGTTGTTATTTTATTTGTAAATAGTTTTATATAATTTTATTAGGTAAAAATAACCTCAATGTTATAAAAGGTTTTAAATTATTATTATTTATTGTTATTATTATTATCATACTTTTTATATCATATTTTATATTTACTAATATTTCAATTTAAGTTTAATATTAGCTCATTAATTTTCATTTTTTCTTTAAAAGATCCACTCTTTTTTAAATAAATAATCAGCATAAATTTTTAAAATATATATATAATTAAATTATATTAAGTTAAAGTTTCATATATTTCAGTATAGATGGCAGCGCCAAAATTATGAATTTAAAATACTCAAATTGAATCTAAATGTTTCGGTATTTAATTACTTTATAGTATGTTCTAATATTGATTGAAATTAATAATTTCTCAATAATTGGAATTATATATAATTATTTTTATATACTTTTGTCTTATTTGCTATTTATTTAATTTTTTTAATATATTAACTAATTAATAAATTATAATGCTAGATTCCTTTCTTTTTTTCTTTCTTTTTTTTCTCTTTCTTTTCTGCTATAAAAATGCATTATTATATCGCAGTCAATATTCGAATAACATTCACTGTCGTTTCATTTAATACTTTTGTGCTGTAAGCTGTTAACATTTTAATTTCGAAAATCCCTTTCATTAATAATATTATTATTTAGATTGGATATCGTTTTGAATATTATAAAAAATATTAATAGATTTATATGAATTATATTTAAATTTGTAAAAATAGTTTAATGATTTTTAACTGTCAATGTAACTGTTACGTATACAACGTGTATTTCTTACGATAACTTATGGATAACGTGGCTTCTGAAAGCTAAAATGTTGATGTGGGTGTATGTTTTACAGCAATTTCTCTTTTTGTCTAAAAATTCATTTTAAATATGTTTTTGTATTTTAATAATACTCAATATTAATTGATTTTGCAACTATAATGTTCGGGTACTCAATATTTGTAATTTTTTATTCAACTCTCTTTAAATTTCACTTGGTAATTGATTGGGCAATTTGGGTTTATAAATTAAGCTCTTAGTTATTAACTCAAACAGAAATCAATTACATTTTACTTATGTTAGTGGAATACTGTCCTCGAAAAAGTGTTCCACTAGTATAAGTTTCCAATTGCTCTTGTAATAATTTTCACTTTCCGCATATTGGATTTTTTCTCTACATATCTTTAAGTATTTTTCCCACTCATTTTAATTTTGAGAATCTTAAATTTTTGGATATATTTATGTATTACATTGTAATTATCGGTTTATCTATTGTCGATTATTTATGTGGTTTAATGGTTATTATTTACAAAAGTTTTGTTATATATATATATATATATATATATATATAGATAGATAAATATATTAAATTATTTTATATATGTACCGAAACGTCCATAACTCCTCATTTAAATAAATATGCGATTTATACAAGAGAACATATTTTATTCATTATATGTATGAATTAACAAGAAAGAAAAATCATGCGTCAAGCATAGATTATGTAACACTTTCCAACGCTTCCAAAATAATTTTACAAGTCAATACCGTTTAATAGGCTCAAAGATAACATCTAAGTAAACAATTTGGAAAACGCATAACATATTTAAAAACATAATTTCAGGAATTTCCAACATATACAATATTCGGAAAAATATCCGAATACTTTTATTCAGCCCTGTATATGATCTATAGATTTGTATATATACTACATAGGACGCTAAATTTTAGTTTAGTTGGGAAACGCGTAGCACAATTTAAAATTCTCCTTCTGGAGTTTCTGTCAATAAACGGAAATGCGTTTGCGAACTTTTGTGCTGCCCTGTATATGAAATAAAGAATTTATACACACCAAGTAATAGACTAAAAGTGAGTTAAATTTAAAATCGCGTTCAGCAACTTAAAACGCATTTCCAGGAATGATTGTTAACAGACAGTAGAGAATTCTTTTGTGTGTCTCAGTAAATGAACGATGACTGCTATACACACAATATTCTGTAGTAAATCTCTTGTAATGCACCTTAGTGATATATATAAATTTCAATGGGTTTGAAATAGTGAAACATTATTTAATTAAATCGCAAACGATTTTTCTCCATAGACGTAATGTAACGGATTTCTTTTGACTGTCCCTGTAAAGTAAGTATAAGTGCTATGCACAGCATATTCCAAATTAAGCTTCTTTTAATGCACCTTAGTGATATATGTAAATTACAATGTATTTGAAATTGTGTAAAATCATTAAAATAAACCGCAAATGATTTTTCCCCATAGACCGTAATGTAACGGAATTCTTTTGAGTCTCCCTGTAAAAAAATATAAGCGCTACACACTTCAGTTGAAATAGGGAACATGCTATAGATAACGACAATGACATATAAAAATTGCAGGGCAATCCGAGCATATTTACGGGAGTTAGAGCACAGATAGACGGCCATACGGCAGACAAACCGAAGTCATAAACACTTTTCAACTAGGTTGAAAAGTGTTAAAAATTGATAACTCAGCCATATAATAAATCCATTTTTATACGAGAAATATCTTTAATATAGGAATGTGTACTAAATTCTCAATCGCTTGTCTTTTTGTTAAATCTCATTTTTAAAAAAAATTGAATATGAAAATATTTGTTATAGATATGCGCTATAAACTCGATAACTCGTCACACTCTTATAATATACTTATAAGAGTTATTTATCCAGTGTCATTAATTACTTTGATGAAGGATATTAAACCTCAATACTTCTTCACTCACATTCAATTGAATAATTATAATTCTGTATGGTTTTGCACCTAAACCTTAATAAATCGTCATTATCAAAAAATTATGTTTCTATTGAGGAGATATTGAATTTTGGCGCAATTCCATACAGAATTATTAATTTTCAATTGAGTGAAAAGATTTTTTTGGGCAGTGAGTTATAAAAATTTTAGTGTATATAATCAAAGCCATAATGGCATTCATTTATATATAAACTCAATTTAAGAGGATTGCAAATTATTGACATTTTAGTGTACGTCCATACTGAATAAACTATTCGATTTCACAAAACATAAACATGAAGATTACGAATTATCGCAGTTTTATTGTATAACCGTATAATAATTAATGATATTTATTGAAATAAAGAAGATTTAGAAGAGTGGCGAATTACCGAGGTTTTAGTGCAAATGTATAAACATTAACATTCGATTGATTAAAAGCACTGATTTATGATGATGACGAGTTTCTGAGGTTTTAATACATAATGATCAATGACACTTTTTGCAAGCGTGACGAATTATCAATGGTCAAGTGTATACCTTGTGTTAAGTATATTCGATGTATAATAACAAGTATAAGCAACTACTTACATATATAAGCCTTGTTTCTAAATTTGCGAATAAGTGAAATAAATAAGGAAATGCGAAGATTTATACATACTATGTACTGAAATGAATTGTGTAAGTAAATGAATCTATTTACCGAAAGTACTGAAACTCACACAAGAAGTTTTATGTGCACTAGCCTGTAGTAAAGGGACGTACTATTATTTTTATTACTACTTGTAAATCTATAACAATAAGGAAAGAAGTTTGTTTGTGTGTGCGTGTATGTATGTGCGTGTGCTGTGTTCTAAAGAGACCGCTGCACACAGAGCTACAAGATTTGGCAGGAAGGTACCTCTATAACTCAAGTAATGCACATCGAAGACCGATTTTGGATTTTTTTTTTTTTTTTTTTTTTTTTAATTAGATTTTTTTTTATTTATTTTTGTATGCGATTTTTAACGTTTTTTTTTTTTTTAAATGTTTCGAGGTGATTTTTCCGCATTAATTAAAAAACATCTTCTTGCCGAATATAGTAAATTTTGTTCTATTTTCAATAAAGTTTATTCGGAATTCGTGCAGCAATTTAAAAAAAAAATTCCAGATTTTTTTTTCTTGCGCTTTTTAGAGTTTTTTCGTATTTTTCACTATTTTTTGATGGATTCGGGCAATGCCGGGCGAATCAGCTAGTAATAATAATAATAATAATAATAATAATTATTATTATTATTATTATTATTATTATTATTATTATTATTATATTACTATAAGAGCAAAACTAAAGCACGTTCTGTTAATACGATACCGGGAATATTCTCTTTAATTTATTAGCTTAAGAAATACTATTACGAACTGTTACTTACGAAATAAATTTTATCCTACTATTTATAAGGAAATATCATTTTAATGTTTTTAAATGAAGAATATCACACGCGACTGAAAGCATAATTTTACGTCTAATACTATTAACACACAATCGTAAATTCTAAGGAGCAGTTTTACATTAAATCTGTCAAACAAGAGTATAATAAAACTAAACGGTTAAAAGAAATTTATATATTTTTTTTTTTATTAACAGCAGCTGAGAATATTTTCTAACATTAACTCTCTCTATATATATCTGAACGCGTAGTTCTAATCTTAATACACAGCGAAAGCTAACTAGTACGCTCTAGGCCAGCGGTAGACGTGTTTCTTTATATCCTGTCTGCGGGCACTGGTCCAAATAATTATCTTCAGCTGTAACAAAGTCAGTACCACGCCCTTGGCACAGCTATTGGAAGAATGGTATTTTTCGTAATTTTTTCTCTTTCATTTTTCTCTTTACTATTTAGCTTCAGTTGGGCAATGAACGTATTTGTTGAATATTTTAAAAGGTGTTTAAAATGAATTCCACCAGAATTATTTATGTAGAGTTTTATGATGAATATAAAAGTCGTAGTTTTTTGTAGAAAAGAAGATATTTTAAATTAATAGATGACAGATCGCTGGCGATTGAGTAACACTAAATTTATCTGTCCTAATATATCCCAGATTTATATAACATTGTTATTATTCTACTATTGTGTTATATTATTTATTACTTTACAAATATTATTGCTATTTAATTATATTATTAATAAATCCAATTTAATATTTAGATTAAATTAAAAAATATATAAGTAACTTAGTTAAATAATGTTATATTCATAAGCGTAATAATTTACATGCGTTTTATATTATTGTTTTTAAATATTTATTTACTTTCGTGTTTTTATATCTTTTCTCATTACTGCTATTTCGAAATTATTACGACAATTATTATCAAAATTTTTAATACTAGGGTTAAGCTACCTAGTTTTGCAAAGATTACATTTAAGTTAAATGTTAATTTGAAGGTAGACAACTGGGGATTCTAAAATACCAATAATAACTACTCTAAACATAGCAAAGTTTGAAATATTTAAAATTATTTCTTAATTTTACACTCCAAATTAATACTTATGATTTGAAGAGTAGTTGTGTAAACTTTTTACAAAAGATTTTGCATCAGTAATTTTGTATTTGTTGAATCTATCTATTTTAAACAAGAACGAAAAATCATGCGTCAAGCATAGATTATGTAACACTTTCCAGCGCTTCCAAAATAATTTTACAAATCATTACCGTTTAATAAGCTGAAAGATAACATCTAAGTAAACAATTTGGAAAAAGCATAACATATTTAAAAACGTAATTTCAGGAATTTCAACATATATTTCCAGCATATACAATATTCGGAAAAATATCCGAATACTTTTATTCAGCCCTGAATATGATCTATAGATTTGTATATATACTACATAGGATGCTAAATTTTAGTTTAGTTAGGAAGCGCGTAGCACAGTTTAAAATTCTCCTTCTGGAGTTTCTGCTAATAAACGGAAATGTTTTCGCGAACTTTTGTGCTGCCCTGTATATGATGTACAGAATTTATACACACCAAGTAATAGACAAAAATTGAGTTGAATTTAAAATCGCGTTCAGCAACTTAAAACGCACTTCCAGGAATTATTGTTAACAGACAATAGAGAATTCTTTTGTGTGTCCCTGTAAATGAACGATGACTGCTATACACACAATATTCTGTAGTAAGCCTCTTGTAATGCACCTTAGTGATATATACAGGGTGTAACTGAAATGCTTCAACAAACTTTGAGGGATGATAGTACTCATGAAGACGAACAAAAAATGCAATGGAACATGGGGTCGCAAATGACGTTTAACCCCTTCAGGGGCAGTGGTATGTTTATGAAAGCGCTTAATTTTAATTCCAAAACGCCATAATGGCACCAGAATTTTGCTAAAATCTTTTCCATTTAATATGTATGTGAAATATAGCCTTTTTCTTATTTACAAACAAATTTTTTTATAAATTCCGGTGCCAGTCATTTATTTCAACATTTTTAGGTGCGTTCGTAATTATATAAATACGTAGCACCTATAGTCGTCGTTTGGTCCGTCCGTCTGTCCGTCCGTCTGTCTGTCTGTCCGTCCGTCTGTCTGTCCGTCCGCATATAACAACGCAAAAACTACCCAACCAAATGGTTTGCAATTTAAAATATATTATCTTTGCAGAATTTTGTCGAGACATTTCAAATTTTATTAAAATCGAATCAAAACTTTAGGAGATATTAATAAAAATATTTATTAAGAAATTTGATTTTTTTTTTTAAATCGGTGCTTTTTTGTTAGAGGAGCTTCCGATGGATGTTAAATCGTCAAGCGACCGAGATACTTATTTTATTACAGAAATTAATCTGCAGACGATATAATTCATTTCACAGAATTAAAAATCATCAAGATCTGAATATTTATATAACTAGCTGATACATATATATCTGAATATTTATATAACTAGTTAAGATATTTGTATGAACAGCGTCATAAAATATATACTTAACTAGCTGTTTAGCCCGTTCTACGCACGGGATATCATGAATTTAATTCTAAAACGTGCGTACGAACGCACCTCGTTTGTAACGTTTGACGTACAATTTCCAACTTGTAGTACTAAAAGTAGTTTGCCCCTAAAAGGCTTAAAGGATAAAAATAGAGAAAATGCGTCTGAAAATGGACTGGCACCGGAATTTACAAAAGAAATTGTTTGTAAATAAGAAAAAGGCTATATTTCACATAAATATTAAATGGAAAAGATTTTAGCAAAATTCTGGTGCCATTGTGGCGTTTTGGAATTAAAATTAAGTGGTTTTTTAGACATACCACTGTCCCTGAAAGGGTAAATGTCATTTGCGACCCCGTGTTCTATTGCATTTTTTGTTCATCTTCATGAGTACTATCATCCCTCAAAGTTTGTTGAAGCATTTCAGTTACACCCTGTATAAATTTCAATGCGTTTAAAATAGTGAAACATTATTTAATTAAACCGCAAACGATTTTTCTCCATAGACGGAATGTAACGAAATTCTTTTTACTGTCCCTGTAAAGTAACTATAAGTGCTATGCACACCCTATTCCATATTAAGCTTCTTGTAATGCACCTTAGTGATATATATCAATTACAATGTGTTTGAAATTGTGTAACATCATTAAAATAAACCGCAAATGATTTTTCCCCATTGACCGTAATGTAACGGAATTTTTTTGAGTGTCCCAGTAAAAAAACTATAACTGCTACACACTTCAATTGAAATAGGGAACATGTTACAGATAACGACAATAACATATAAATATTGCAGGGCAATCCGAGCATATTTACAGGAGTTAGAGCACGGACAGACGGCAGACGGACATACGGCCAGACAAACCGAAGTCTTTTAACTAACTATCGTAAACACTTTTCAACTAGGTTGGAAAGTGTTAAAAAAGGGTAACTAAATGCTGCTACCGCCGCCGCTGCGGTAATTGAATTTATTGTGATCGTTTGACTTTCTCAGCTCAAAAAAATATTGCATATAAAAACATGAAAACTGGTAGTTTTTATAGAGAAATGTATGATAAAAATGCCGAAGTAGACAGTTTTTAAATCGAAGAATTATTTGAAGAGTTATTTAATGTTAAAAAATCGGTCAGAATAGTTCAGTTAAAAAAGTTTTATAGGATCAAAAACTATGCATAGAAATTTAACCGTTTTTCGCAAGCACATATTTGGATAGATTCTAGTGTGCATCATCTTTTTAATTTGTCGAAAAATTTTCAGTTTTTTTTCCAATTTTTTATTCAAAAGTTCATTATTTGGATAGAGATTTAATTCATACTTTGAAATATCCTGTTTTTAACCACTATTGCCACATTTTAAAAAGCCTCCCCCCCCCCCCCCCCCCCCCAAAAAAAAAAAAAGATAGAAAGAAAACTTTAACATAATTAAGCTATTACATGCGAAAATCATTAAAAGTTGAAAAATACGTCATATTGAAAACGATATATTCTTAAAGCATCATAATTAAAACCATTTTCTTATAGCGTTTCCGAACACTGTATGTTTGCTTGAAGCATATATGTACACGTGAATGTTGAAAAAGAAAGACAATTTTAAAATAATGAAATTATTACATACGAAAAGCATTTGTGAATATTACGGTGAAAATTACGGTGAAAATTACGTCTTATTTAAAACGACTTTCTTATAGCATCTAAAAAGAAAAGAAAAGAAAAACCTTTCTTCTAAACATTATAACAGTCTGGAAGGCAGCACTTTTTTTTTACTTAATCATTTTATACAATCTGAATTTCAACTGATTGATATTTCTTAATCAATCACAAAAACAGCCGTCAGTTGTTGCGACAAGGCTTCATGCGGTCTTGGCCACCAAAAAATCCCTCAATCAAAGGGAAATGAATGGCAATCCGATTACATAGGATCGTCACAATTGGTGATAATAGCACTTAATCTTCTGTAAACGGGTAACCTTTTTAAAACAGAACAAGTTAGCGTGTTTTTAGAGCATGCGGGTCTGGACGGGGTTTGGTAAGTGTAGCTTTCAGAGGCAGAGCCCTCTAGTATTTTAAAAAGTCTTTAAAATTGCGACAACCAAGATCTTTTTACTGGTATTTCATTACAAAAAATCATAAACCCTATTATTTTTAAAGGGGAAAATAATCTTCTTAAATAAAATATATTTTAGAAGAAAGACAGCTACTGATTTAGATTGTTTTTCTTATTTATACAAAAAGGGGAGAAATTTTCATTTTCATTAAAAATTTATGAATTTAGGTTAATTATCGAATTTAAATTTAATTATATGCTTGTTTGGGGAACTGCATAAACTTTTGACAATTTTGTTATCTCGGAATTTTACATTAAGAGGCTACTTTATTTACGCGAAACACCCGCTCGCTAATGTTAATTCTATGGAGGAACTGTTTTAAGATATCTCGTTTGCACTTCAATATATATATATATATATATATATATATATTTTTTTTTTTTTTTTTTTTTTTTTTTTTTTTTTTTTTTTTGCATTGGATAGTTGAGGTCAATTTCTATGCAGGCCCTTCTTTCGATTTTGATTACAAGTTTTTTTTATTAAGATACTTTCACTTTTGGAACCGGTTTCGAAAGTGAAAGTATCCTCAATAAAAAGAACTGTTACCAAAATCGAAAAAGTAAAAATAGAAGAAGAAGAAAGAAAAAGAAGAAGAAGAGATATCGACCTCAGCTATCCAATGCAGAAAAAAATCATTTGAAAACATTAAAATGTGAACGAGATACCTTAAAATATTTCCTCCATAGGATTAACATTAGAAAGCGGGTGTTTTCGCGTGAGTTAAGTAGCCTCTTAATCGTTAAATAAAATATCACTTACTGAGAATTTAAAAAACTATTTAAAAATGAAAATAATAGATATATGGTTTTATGTAAACCATTAGAGACTAGCATTTATCAAAACTCAAACAATTTATTCATCAATCACTATGATTGAAGTAAATAAAATAGTATATTTAGAATGCACAGTTCGTATGCAGTTTTACGAATAATATAATAATTGCACTAATGAAGCCAGGGTTTCCGCCTGTGTCTGGAAGGGTTTTCATTCATTATTAATACATCTTTAATGATGCTACGCTGTTTTAAATGAGTATGAATGATTTATATTACCAGTGGTTTTATAAAAAATGCGAAAGCTTTTAATATTATAAATTACAATTATGCATTTTTTCCTAATTAAATGATTTATTAGAAGACAAATAGCTTGTAGTTTGGGAATAGAGTACTTATCGGCAGAGATTTCAAGTTTTACAAAAACTATGTGAAAGTATTATGATAAGTATCAAAATTACATTTAATAATATGACTGAATATGAGAAAGTTTGCAAATGCTTGATATTTTAAATCTATATTGGATTTTTACAATATTTATTAATGTTAAATATTGTTTAATTAAGTATTTTTAAAGGTGCGTTTTAAATCACGCGCAAGAAAAAAATTAACAATCGTATTTTAACTGCAATAGAGGATGACGTCACTGTCTTCTGAAAAACTGAGAAAAACCTTTCATTTCTTTTATGAAAACAATGCTGACTTAAATTTTAATTAACTGCAATTTTACTTGGATCGATCAATAGTGTTTTTTGTTATTCTAAACATTTCTATTTTCCTTTTTAATCATAAATATAAAATAAACACGTGCGCTACCATCACACTTTAAACTTCTTGTGCTTATTTAAAATTTTACACATTATGTATTACGTAAATAATGTACTCTTATTACGTATGCTACGGTTGTACTATTTATTTTTTATAATCATTGTTGAGCATCACATAATGCGTTATTTTATTTTTGTAACTAATTTGAGGAAAACTTTTCATTTCATTTAAGAAAACAATGCCGATTTAATTTTTAATTAACAGCATTTTTTAATCAAAAAACATGTTTTATCGAAATTTGGGTGTACTATGTCAGAAGCCTATTTAAAATCCTTTCATCTGGTATCTCATTTATCGTTCTGTGTTTTGTGTTTGCTTTGAAAAAGGGATGTTGACAACAGAAATAATATATAGGACCAGAGGGCCCGTGCGAAGATTTTGCACTGAAATCTAATATTTTTTAGGTACTTCTCTATTAACCCGTCGACCGCTTTTCATAACAAAAAACTACCGCCAAACTGTCAGATTAAACGCCAAAAATGCAGTCCCATTTACTTGATGTCAGAATCATTATGCATGTTTGTTACGTCATCTAGTGGTATTACATTCGACATTTGCGTGTATTTTTCATTATGTTTTACTGATTTAGTAGTTATTTTATTAATTAAAATAACAATTGTGTCCTTAAATTCTTATATTTTATTTATTTATTTTGATATTCCAATGACAACGTTCTCCCGTTTATTTGGCGATAGTTTTTTGTTATGAAAAGTGGTCGACGGGGTAATAGAGAAGTATCATTTTTTATCAATATGTAATATTTATTAGATGCAGGTTTAAACTTCTAAAGAAAAAGCAAGGATAAAAATATCTGCAAACAACATTTAGTTGTTAGTCAAGCCAGAATATCATCTAATTTATTCCATCAAAGTTAGACTAAAAACTGATCCAAGATTGCTAAAGGCACGCGCGAGAAAAAAAAAATTAACAGTCGTATTTTGACTGCATTAGAGGATGACGTCATCCACTTCGGGAAAACCATGGGACTTAGAAATATAAATCTAAGCATTTCAATTTCGATTTCGCTTTTTAATCATAAGTGTAAAATAATCCCGTGCGGTGTTTTTTATAATAATTGCTATGAGTATCATATAATGTGGTATTTTATTTTTTTGGCAACAATAATTTCAGGAAAACCTTTCATTTCTTTCATGAAAACAATGCCGATTTAATTTTTTAATTTCAGCAAATTTTAATAAAAAACATGTTTTAACGAATTGTTAAGTGGGCTATGTCAGAAGCCTGTTATAAAACCTTTCATATGGTATCTCATTCGTTGTTCTGCGTTTCATATTTTCTGAGTAAAAGGGATGTTGATAGGAGAAATAATATATAAGGATAAGTGAGGTATACTACAAGAGGTTTACTGTAAAAGGAGCTGACAAAGCATTTGTCTTTCATTTACAAAAACACACAAAAGAATTTGTTTACAGTGCTGTCTATGAGCAATTATTGCTGGAAGTGCGTTTTCAGCTGTGATATGCGTTTTTATATTTAAGTAATTTTTTGCTCATTACTTGCTGTGTATAAATTCCATTAGATCATATACAGGGTTCCACAAAAGAAATCATTTCCGTTCAATGGAGAAAATGCTGAAGGGAACTTTCAACTGTTAGGCGATTCCTAATTGAACTAAATTTTATCATAGTATGTAGTTTATATACAAATCTATAGATCACATACAGGGCTTAACAAAAAAATTTGAATACTTTTCCGATTAATATTTGATAATTGCTGAAATTGTATTTTTCAAATGTGTAATGGGTGTTTCAAATTCCTCACTGAAACAGCAACTTTCGCCTTATTAAATATCGAGCTTTTTTTTTTTTTTTTTTTTTAACATTATTTTGAATGTTTTGGAAAGTGTTTCATAATCTACGCTTTAGCATGATTTTTTTTCTTATTTTTATGTATTCAATTCTGAATTTGTCGATGTCACTTGAATTAAGGATGTAACAGTTGATGGCGACATCCTCTACTTTTTTTTTATCGGAACCAGTGACTTCCTTTGATAATGATGAGTACCGAGAAAGCTGATGATAAAATCCCCAGATCGAGCTTATAACAGATAAAAAGCTCCAATTTATTATAATACAAAATGAGGATATACAGGAAACTACGTTATTTTGATTCAATTACAGTAACATTCTGCCTTTTTTTTTTTTTTTTTTTTTTTTTTTTTAAGAAAACTGACATTTTTATTTGAATATGACATTTTGTTAAGTATCGTTTCTTATTTCATTGGATCAAGACTAAACACTTTAATTGGTTAAAATAATTAACATTACTAATAACTATAACTAAGGCAATAAACTGACATTTATATTGTATGAAATATCCACACTATATGTATAAAATCATCAGCTGAAACTCATGTAACAATTTTTGTAGCGTTCTAGTGCTTTTAGAAACATGGACGGAGACGAAATTTAAGACATCTTGTTATAGTCACCTGCAACAGGTTTCCCCATTCAAGATGGTTACCATTAGAGCAGTGGTTCCCAACGGGGGCCGTACGCCCCACAAGGGGGCAATTTGACTTTTCAGGGGGGCAATTTAACTTTTCAAGGGGACAATTCGGAATTTCTGTGAACCCATACCTTCTAAATTGTTTTTCTATTAGCAATGCTGTAGGACTGAAAATAAAAGTTACACATTCAAATTTCAAAAACAAAATTTAAAAAAATAAGTTTTTTATCCAGTTTGTAAAAAGTATCCATTCAAAAGTTTTAAATACATTTCTACCAGAATAATTATAGATAAAACTTTTTAAAATATTTAGATACTTTTATATATTTAAAAATTCTTCATAATTTTTCTGATTTATAAGTATTTTAGAACTTTAAACAACTTTTTCGATTATTTATTGAATGAGTCGCCCTGCAATATGTCACATGAAAATCAATTTTACACATAAAACTATTCAAGTGTATATTTAACAATTACTTGACGACCTTCCTTTACAGAAACTTTTATCACGTTTTATTCTGATTAGAAATTGTTGCGTAATTTAATCGCAGAAATTCTGTGATTAAATAAGACAAAAATGTTTTATTCAAAATTATTGATTTTTCTAATCAAGGATTCTGAGCACTCTAAGCATCACGCATACGTGGCGACCGTGTGCCAGTAAACTACGAGGAGTATCAGACGATTATAAAAAATATTTGATTCATCCTTTACCTTCGGCACGTTTCAGGATCAATGTCAAATGCTTTTTACTCTATCAGGAGTAAATTCTTTAAAAATTTACAAGAATTACATGTTATAGGGGGAGGGGGACATCATCATTTTAGAGATGTTTTGGTGGGGCGCGGCTAAAAAAAGGTTGGGAACCACTGCATTAGAGGAATCAGAGACCTCGTAATCTGGTAGCTCAGCTATAATCTCATTAGGAATTTTGTAAACACTTTTGTAAAAATTTTAGTAATATGACTAAATCTATATTTAGAGAGGTATTAGGAAGATTTCTACGAATAGTATAGTATTTTTTTAAATAAATATGACCATTTCTAATAGTCCGTAGACTTTTGTTATGCATTGTATAAAGATACTTAAGTTGGTTGGTTTATTTTATGATGTCCGATTATCTACACAAGGGATATAGGGCTAAGTGGGGAGTGCCCTCCGTAGGGGTCTTTCTAAGGGATCCTAACCCTATTTACGGCAAAGTTCAAAGAAAACCACGGAAAACTCCAAACGGTCAGATCAAAGAGCGCGACAGGGGTTTAAACCCATCACCTCCCGTCTACCAGGTTTGAGAGCAGAACCTCTCAGCCACTGGTGGAGCTAAAGATACTTAAGATTAGTACTACTAGCAAATTCCCAAATTGGACAAACATAAGTTAGAACAGATTAAATGCAAGCATTTTAAATATCAGTTTGTTTCTAATGAATATATAATAATCCCTAAACATTCCTGAGGGTAATGTTCGAAAAAAACTCGCGAATATTGAGGCTATCTCCTTGCACTAAAAAAGGAGTTACGTTCTATGAAATTTTAATTAAAGTGGCACAGCATTTCAAAGAACAAAAGGGTATATGTATTAACAATACGTTCAGCATAATATATATGTAGAAGGTGAATGTACACACATATTCATAAATATGAAATTTATTTATTGAAGGTAATTCAAATTAACTGACTGAGACATAATTACACCTAAAAAAAGCTTATGTCTACCCTATATATATAAAATCCTAATGAAACGAATTTGTGAAACGATTTTATGAAACGAATTTATGAAACGATTTTATGAAACGACTGATTAAACGACTGATTATGTTTCAAGGCTATTTTTAATAAAATATTAAACGCTTGATGGTGAAATTAATGCCAATTGTTCATAAAAATCCGCGGATGTCAAAACTGGTAATAGAATTTTGAAATTGGAATTAGTTTTCGAGATATTAATTTTTTTCTAATTTTAATGACATTTCTGTAATGATGGCAACTAATTACTCAGTTTTTTTGTGACAAAAAAGAGAAAAAAATTGAAAAGGATCCCGACAGGGATTATTGATTTCTTTTTATTCGTCATTTTCAAATTGAAATTGAATTTATCTTTTATTTCAATCGATAATGAAGATAAGATTGTGATTAAATTATGTTTTTCGGTAAAATGTGAAAAAAAAAATCACATTTCTATCGCCAGGATTCAATCGTCTGTCAGCATTTAATTTAATTTATAAACTGAAAATATTTTGAATAAATTCGTCCAAATGACGTCATTTAGGTAAACGCAAAAGAAAGGGAGGAAAAGGAATTAATAGTAATTATTATTTATTGATATCATTTTGTTATTTTTTTGTAAAATTTAACTAAACGAAATTATAAAATCATTAATTCGGATATTTGAAACTAATATATAAAATAATAATTGCCCAACTGAACGGAAGAATAAAATATCCTGCTTGGTTTTTTCCGCCAAGCTTTTTAAAAAAGAGTCAAGACCCCTATAATAGAAAAGCACCAAAAGTTCATTGGGTTTATTTTCATAACTTTTGGCAACAAATCTATGTATATTAACGAATCTATCCCTTTTTGAAGCTCGAATTACGCCAAACCTAAAAGCAAAGGATCCTATAATGGAAAAGTACCCGATTTCCTTATGGACAATATTCAAGTGACAGAACATGGTGTAAAAATACCGCGGATAGCAAATTTGTTTAAATATCTCATGAATTGATGCCGAATAAATGAAGGGATGCATGCACAAAATATTTAATTAATTTTGTATGATAAATAATTATTAGAAAATTCGTATATACATATTAATTTTAAAAAATAATTTACATATTTAAAATAACATGAAAATATGCATGATGGTGCACTAAAATAGAGAGAAAATTAAAACCTGTTACTGAAAATGTCTATAACATAGTACTTTTCAATACCGTGGTTCTTAATGTTATTCACAAGCAGATGGAATTTTTCTCATCCTTAAACGCAAAGGAAGAATAGAATAGAGATTGTTGTTATAAAAGTCCGAGAGGTAGTCACAATTTAAACCTAACCATTTTATACAAGCTGTTTTTCAAGTAGTAATTGATTTTACTTATCAATCCCGAAAACAGTCGTCGCAACAGCTGTGTATGAGGCCATGATAATCGAAAAATGTCCCATTAAAATGTTAAAAGCATGGCAACCCAATTACTGATTTACCAATATTTTTAAAATAAAGCACGCTGTCATGTTTTTAGAGGCCTCGAAGTCTGAGCGGGGGTTGGCGAGCGTAGCTCGCAGGGGGTAGGCCCCCTAGTTTTTGTATAAAGTATTTTCGCCCCTTTCTATTCGCAAAGAGATGATAATGTATTAGTGGGTCAGTACGCGATACTCTATTAAAATACGATATTTGAATACAGCTAAATGCTTCAGAAATTCTTTTATTTTCTATCTAAGTGCAGCTTTAGATACATCTCTACGAGAACCTGTACATTTTAAATTAATAGATTCAAGATACTGTTACCTTACGACTTTTAATATCCCAATTGCAATGAGTACTATTCTGTTATTATTTTGCTTTCTTACAACACTCGCTCCTTTTTCAGTTGACAACTGAAAATTGATTTGTAAGTAGATACTAAAAAAGAAGGTCTCCATAAGCACATACTCAGAAACATTTGAAAAAATTACAGAATATTCTTCTCATGAGGATATATATGTTTATAAAAGAAATTGCTGCGGAACCTCGATGTAACGTCCGAAAACATATATATAATTTTTTTTTCTAACGTTTTTGGCGATTTATCGTTGGTTGGCGATATAATGAAGCAAAAATTTGCTTTTATGATAAATACTCTTTTAGTAAAACCTTTTTATACTCCATCTACTCATCTAGCTTAAGTAAGTTTAACTTAAATAAATACACTTTTATAACTACGGTTTTGCCATATACGTTTATATGTATATATAAAGAAATTAACGATCGTATTCTATGGTTTAGAACAAAATTGATTAACAATATTTGATTGATTAAAAATTATTCAAACTAAACATTAATGTCCGATTCTGAGCATTGTCAATTTGACTTCGATATCGTTAATGTCGAAGATAACAAGAGAAAAGTATTGTTGCCATGGAAACAAAGACTTATTCTATATCGAAATGTATAATGAGAACATTCTTATTCGAGCAGTTACTGTTAAAATACACTTCAAACTAATTCAGCCACTGAAATCGTGTAAAATTAAATAACTTCAGCAACACGTAACTTGAACATATAATATAAACTTATAAAAAAAAATGAGCTATTTAATCGGTTATGTTTAAATTGAGTAAGTATTGCGTATTTAAACACTTATTTAACCAGAAATTTCCAAAATGCATTAAAATCGCTTGCATTTGGCGATAAAAAAAGTGTTGCTCGCCAAAACGGGTCTTTTTGCGCCAAATACTCGAAAGTATTTTATTTTTTATACATTTTCTACTGGAATTTCGCAACTAAATGTGGATGATCCTTTACTACGCACATGAGTCGTTTCATTAGCATTTTTTTCTTAAATATTCTGAGTATGCGCTTTGACCTGTCTTGTAAGAAAACACAGGGGAAATAATATTTAACCTCAATAAATTCTGAAAAAGAAATAGGTAATAAAAAAAATCGTGAATAATCAAGTTAGAATAATCAAATCTCGCGAATGTGAAGTTTTTCCACATTTTCATATTCGCGAATAGTCAAAACTCGCGAATGTTGAGGGATTACTGTATTACTATTGAGGAGAGGAGACCTAGATTTAAAAACTGCCGGTGACTTTATCCTTGACATTAAGTATATGCTTATTTCAAGTAAGTCTTCTATAGAGTGTGATCCCCAGATATTAGGTATTGTTAAGCCAGTAAATTATAATATTCTTAATGGTTCTGCAGTTAGAATAGGCAATTTTTTTTAAAAATAAACTGCAGCAGTTTTATTCCCTTAACCCCTTCGCGCCTTTCCTTTACAGAATTTTTAATCTTTTACCACCAGTTTTCCGTAACGGAAATTTTCGCTTAATCGAATCGCAGAAATGCTAAGATTAAATAAGCCAAATCTTACAATAAAAAATAACTGGTGGGAATAATCGAAGATTCTGAGCGTCTTATGCGTCACGTATACCTGTCGCTCGTCCCCAAGGGGTTAAGATTAACATGCCACAGGATGCACCCGCTTATGAAAATGTCAATGTGGCTTTGAAGATTTTTGTATAAGTAGTACGAGTGACATGCGGAGTAGATTGCTGTGTCGTCTGCATACAGAACAATAAAAGTCCTCGGTGTACGTGGTATATCATTAAAGTATGTGTTAAACAGACTGCTTCCTAAAATGAACCCTGTAAAATGTCCGAGTGAATTACAGTATGTAGTAGAGACAGTAGAGACAGTAGAGAGAGAATGTTATGGATGTGGACACAGAAATTGAGGTCGCTAAGGTACAAATGTGTAAAACCCTCTGACTGCTCAATTATTTTTTCAAAATCATTTCGACCAATATGTAATCGACTTTTATCTCCTATACTATTACATATTTCAAATCATCCTATATATGAAAAATATAGTAAATTTATCATTTTCATTTTCAACCTTTGACTGTGGAATTTTTAATACAAAATTGCTTCAAAAATTGCAAATTACATAAATTTTTCTACAAATGTATTGCCCGTGGAAATCGCGGGCTAAGCAGTCAAAGGGTTAAGTGTATATGTCCGGCATGAATACCAAGATGGATTAATTTGTAAATAAGGCCCTCGTGTCAGACTTTATCAAAGGCCTTAGTGATGTCTAAGAAAATGGTAGCAGCTGGAGAGTTCGTATTCAGGTTTTCACTAAATAATTTCACAACACGAAGCATCTGATGTTGTGTAGAGTGTTTAGATCTAAAGCCAAATTGCTCCGGTAATAGGTTGTTGTTATTATTATATATATTATTATTAATATAGTGGAGCTGGGACTTGATCACACGCTCAACAACTTCACTCAGAAGTTAAATTGCGTGGAAGTTTGTACAATCCTGAAGATTATTTTGAGGTTTAAGAATACGTCAGATAATAGAAGTTTTCCATGGTTTCGGATAATAGCAAAATGTTAGGATAGCATTAGTGAGTTTAGTAATATATTGTGCTGCCCTCTAAAATTTGTTTTTATTCTCTTTGTATAAAGTCTAATAAAGAATGCAAAAAAATAAACATTGCCGAATTTTTACAGCTTTCTCTGACTATGATTTTAATATTGAGCATTTTTCATTTTATCATAGAAACTCGACAGACTTTTTCGCCAAGCATAAGAAACAGCAATGCATTGAACCGTAAATGAAAGGAATTTCCGCCAATGGATGCCAAACGATTTTACAATTTTTTTTTTTTAACTCTGTCTAGTTTATATTTTGCGGACGAGATAAAACGGATTTTTGACACATCTATATCTCGCGTTCTATTTATCATAGAAACAAAATTCTTGATTCTATGGAATGGGGCGTGCCACGTGACTAAAAAATCAAAATAAAAGCAAGATCTGTCGAATAGGTTTTCAGGAAATGCGATTTTAAAAGTGCTGTTTTTTGCACTTTTTAAATCTTGTACAGACCAAAAACTGTTGACAGGGCTACAGCAATGTGTAATTATTGGATTTTTACGTGGTTTACTTCATTTGAATTGTTTTTATGAGTAGTTCAAACCTTTGTGAGTTTCACGTAAAAATATTAATTAGTTTTTGATTTATATCAGTTTAAAGTTATTGATTCCTATACTTAACATATAGCAAAAAACTGTTGACAGGGTTACAGCAATGTGTAATTATCGGATTTTTACGTGGTTTACGTCATTTGAATTGTTTTTAGGAGTAGTTCAAACCTTTGTAAGTTTCATGAAAAAATATTAATTAGTTTTTGATTTATATCAGTTTAAAGTTACTGATTCCTATACTTAACATAGAGCAAAAAATAATAAATGACCCAACTCTTTTAGAAATGGTCGTATACACATGATATTAAGATATGTTATTGCAGTCGACCCAAGTAAGCTCCCTATTATAAAAAATAGTAACATTTAAGGTTCGTTTACAGGTTCTCACAAAAGATCTTTTGATATAGGGCTAAAGAATTGTGTAATTATCCGATTTTTACGCGGTTTTCAGCAATTGCATTGTTTTTATGAGTAGTTCAAATGCTTAATATTTCGTGTAAAAATATGAATTAGTTTTTTTATGTATATCACTTTAAAATGATTTATTCCTATACTTAAGATGAAGAAAAGAAATATTAAATGGTCTAATTCTTTTAAAAAAGAACGTATGCGCAATATGTTAAAATATGTTACTACGAACGACCTAAGTTAGCTTCCTATTGTAAAACAGAATTGTAGAATTTACTGTTCGTTCACAGGGTAACTCAAAAGATTTTTTAATAAGACTAAATAGTTGTGTAATTAGCGAATTTGTACGTTGAAGTACTTGATTCCTCAACACAGAGGAAAAACAATAGTATAAATAGCATATTTTTTGTCAAAGTGGCTATATACACAAGATATTCAAATATGTTACTACATCCGATTCCATTAAACTCTCTATTGTTTGTATTGTTGAACCATATACGTTTCGTTTACAAAGTCTCTTAGAAGATCTTGATTACATTACAACTGATGTATATTTACTGAGTGAGATGTATTTTAATGATTTTATACTGTTTCAATCTCTGTAAGGTTTATTATCTTGCTTTAAAATTTAATACGAGTTCATTTTGTCCGCCTGAAAGCTCGTCGATCTTAAGCTCTAAATCTATTAAAATATAGTATTTTCATCGATTAAAAAAAACTGTGTTTATTAATAAATGTATCAGGAATTGATTGAAATAGCGATTAAAAAATTCCAACTTTACATTCATGCGCTGAGTAATAGAATGTAAAAATGTTGCTACCCCAAGATTAGAAGTTTTGCGTTTAAATATTTGCCGTTCATCGAATCTCCGGCTATAACGAACTTAAAATGCTCTAAAAACGGGCCTAGAGCACAATGAAAAGGAAATATCTTCTTAAATTCCCCATAAAAATTAAAAATGCTATATTTCGTATACAATAGGTGATCGGTAACGAACTGTTCGGTTTACGAACAAATCGATTAACTAACACTTTCGAGTGAGATTTTTATGTTCGGATAACGAACACATGTTCGATTAACGGACACTTTCAAGAGATTTTTATGTTTGGAGAACGAACACCTCACGAAACAAAGTCATGATGAAGCAATGCCGTGTTTTATATTTGCCGAGCTATACTTATTGCGTCTATTGTCGACTTTGGGAACATTTTAACAGTTGCATACATATGTGTCGCGAATCCAATTGAATTAAACGTATTCTTGGCTCCTACTAACAGGAGATGTTTTCATAAATGTATCTTTCTAAGCTGTGTGAGAAAGATGTTTTGTTTTTGTAGATGTAAATTTCTAAGCTGTGTGAGAAAGATGTTTTTTGTTTTTGTAACTGTATCTTTTCAAGCTGTGTGAAAAAAATGTTGTTGTCGAAAAATGGTTTTGTAGAATGTTTTGTCGGCACGGAAGTGAAAGAATAAAGATATTCGTTATGTTTTTTAAGAGGACTGTTTTTCACGTATTAAAGTATTATTTTCTTTTGTTTTAAAAATGACGAAAGTATTAAAACGGGTAGTTTTAAGGTTTCGAAATCGCTATGTATGTAATTTGCGATAAATTGGCGCTCGAACAGGGACATAGGAAGTAATATTTTTTAAGTGGAAAACTGTTCAAGTATGGATGCGTTAAAAATAAAAAGAACGCCGCTTAGAAGCGCATTTACGAAGACTTTAAATGCTTTAAACGAAGCTCTTAACCAGTCAAGCCCAGATGTTAATCTAGTAGAAGAGCTATTAGATCAACTAGTAGATAAAGGATCTAGATTACGTTCCACAGATGACGAAATATTAAATTTTATGTTGTCGAATGTGTCTGCGGAAAAAGATTATGTAAAAGAATTCGTAGCATGTGAAGAATACCATGAAAAATTAATAACAGTGAAGCAAAATGTAAGACATTTTTTCGTTAAGCCTGCCATCGAACATCAACCTCTTTTACCTAATTCGATAGAAATCGAAAGAATGGGATCCCGCACACTTAGATTACCTGAAATTAGTTTGCAGCCGTTTGATGGGGACTCAAGATCGTGGCTAACGTTTTGAATACCTTCAAGAAAATTCACGAAGACACTGTGTTAGACGATCACTCGAAGTTCGTATATCTAATTACTCCGAAATCGAAAGCGTCCCAAATACTGAGCAGTTATCCTATATCGGCTGAAAATTATTCTAAAGTAATTCAACATCTAAAAGAAAGATTCGGAAGAGAAGACACTTTGATACAAATTTATGTTCGCGATCTGCTGCAGCTGGTATTATGCAATAATAATACATCCAGGAGAGAGTGCAAATTGTCATCGTTATATGACAACCTAGAAACCAAACTTAGATCGTTGGAATCTCTTGGGGTTACAGAAGATAAATACGCGAGCATTTTGTTCCCGTGGAATCGTGTTTACCTCATGATGTTCTCCGAATTTGGGAACGGCAACAGTTAACATAACACCAGTACTAGGCTTAAACTGGGATCTAGAAAACGATACCCTATCTTGCAAAATCGGCCCTATTGAGGAAGAGCAAATTATTCCTACAAAACGAGCTCTACTTTCATTGGCTCAGAAGGTTTTTGATCCTTTGGGATTTGCCTCACCCGTGACTTTGCTCCCTAAACTTATTCTACAAGAATGCTGGAAGTTGAAATTAAAATGGGATGAATTAATTCCAGAGAATTTAGCTAAACAATTTTTGAAGTGGGTGCAGGGAATAAAATTAATTTCTGACATCAAACTTG
Source organism: Maratus michaelseni (assembly GCA_963931845.1). NCBI lineage: Eukaryota > Metazoa > Arthropoda > Arachnida > Araneae > Salticidae > Maratus > Maratus michaelseni. The sequence continues at coordinate 302,010,599 of OZ007587.1, read as the reverse complement.
AGCGCTGGATGAATCTAGATGATTTTGAAAATGAAGCAAGTCTTCACATATTTTGTGACGGAAGTAAGCACGCATATGCTACTTGTATTTTTCTGGGAGTGAAGAAGAAAAATGAAATTTTGGTGAGTTTTATACAAGCACGCGCAAGAGTAGCTCCTCTTAAGAACCTAACTATACCGCGGTTAGAGCTTTTATCATGCTGCATTGGAGCCAGGTTGGGTAGTCGTGTCTTTGCTGATTTAATAATTCCAAATTTGAAGATCTGTTATTGGTGTGATTCAACCACAGCTTTAAGCTGGATAAAGCGAGATGATAGATGGGGATCATTTGTCTGGAATCGTGTAGAATAAATCAGGTCTTTGTCACAGAAAGATCAGTGGCGACATATTTCAGGAAAATTTAATCCGACTGATCTTCCTTCCAGAGGTTGTTCCATTGAACAGTTCTTGCAGCTAAAATGGTGGGAGGGACCAGCTTGGCTGGCTGAGCCAGAATTTACTTGGCTTCAAAGTGTCGAATCACCAGATGAAGAAGTTATTAATGCTGAGAAACGAAAAAGTGTCATTTTAGCATTAAACAAGAACACGAAACCTAATGATTGGTATTATCGACGATTTTCTTTATAGAAGAAAATAATAATATTGATTGCATGGATTCTAAGATTAATAAATAATTCAAGAAAGCCGAATTCAAAAGAAGTATCTGATCTAAAATGTTTTGAAATAGAACAAGCCGAAAGAAAATTAATGATTTTGATCCAGAAAGACAGCTTCGATGAAAAGAATGTCAAGCAACTGACCGTTGGTGATGTCGTTCTCGTAGAGTCTGAAAAGAAACGTACGTATTGACTTTAGCTCGTGTGCAAGAACTAATTTCTGGAAAAGATGGTCACCCGAGAGTTGTTCGAGTAAAAACTGAAAATGGTGAACTTTTAAGACCAATACAAAAACTGTACAATCTAGAGATTCCAAAAGAACAATCTTTAGAGCCAGTATTACGAATGAGAAGTGGCAGAACAGTGACTGTTCCAAAACGTTATCAGTCATAAGACTATTTTTTGAACATTGAACATTATAAACTTTTTTCCCCTTATTTTTAGTATATCTCATTTCCTAGTGTTAATTTGAATTTGTAATAATATGTTTAATTTTTGTTTGAATTTTTGGAGGAAATTGTATAATTTGTCTTTGAAAATTAGTGTTAAGAATATTTATGCTTCGGCCATGTAATGTAAGTATAATGTTACACATATTTTGTTTTATTTTGAATTTTGTTTTGCATATTGTTGAGTTTTCCTGTTGAAAACTCAAGGTGGGAGATTGTCGCGAATCCAATTGAATTAAACGTATTCTTGGCTCCTACTAACAGGAGATGTTTTCATAAATGTATCTTTCTAAGCTGTGTGAGAAAGATGTTTTGTTTTTGTAGATGTAAATTTCTAAGCTGTGTGAGAAAGATGTTTTTTGTTTTTGTAACTGTATCTTTTCAAGCTGTGTGAAAAAAATGTTGTTGTCGAAAAATGGTTTTGTAGAATGTTTTGTCGGCACGGAAGTGAGAGAATAAAGATATTCGTTATGTTTTTTAAGAGGACTGTTTTTCACGTATTAAAGTATTATTTTCTTTTGTTTTAAAAATGACGAAAGTATTAAAACGGGTAGTTTTAAGGTTTAGAAAATCGCTATGTATGTAATTTGTGATAATAAATCCTAATTAATTCATGGACTGCTGAGGATTGAGGACCTATATTTTAGTATCCCCGAATTGGAATGGACAGACTAGAAACATTAATTATGTATTTTATGTCTTTATGTATTTTGTGCATTTAGTAAATATAATCCTTTTTGGTTTCATCACGCTCCTTTTTAAAATCTAATTTAAAGCTTTATGATTTATCAGATCAAAAATTTTAATAAAATTTTACATTTTTTTAAACGGTTCATTATATAAACGCATTAGTCTTTGTAGTATATTTACAAAATGACACAAAATTTTGGAATACATGTCATCCTACGAACATTTTCTATTTTGAAATCACTTTAATAGTTTTTATACTTTTGCAAACGTTGAATCTTATATGAAACGTTGAATCTTATATTTTTCCGATTCTCGAAACGTTGAGTTAAAAAACTTAACAAATAAAAAAAAACTTTTAAGGTGCTCAGTAATTTTTAAGAATAATATTTAATATATTAGTATAAAAATCCCTGTAAATTACAATGGTTCGTAGAAAAACAAATTTGATTATTCTCGGTAAAGTAAAATCATTGTTATAATTGACCAAAAAAAAGGTGCTTCTTATTTTCCCACATTTTTCTGAAACTGCAGTATTTTAATTACTTTGTAAACTACTGTAAAATTTTCTATTTTTTTTGTTTTTTGAATGTATATAAACGGAAGAGTGATATTAACAAAATAAAAATAAAAATAAACATGTCATAAATAATCTGATGAATACAATATAAGGAAATGAATATAAAAGTTTCCCCGTTGCTATGGTAGCGACATGTACATTGCAATAAGTCACTCAATAAATTGTATAATTCTGATGTGTAATTCTGTTTATAGCATCACAATTATTCTTTTATTTTGCCCCTTACATCTTTCTTTTATCTTTTATTTTCTGAATAAAAATGGGATATGTGTAATTGAAATTAAACACCTTACAAAAAGGAGTGATATCTCATCAAAAACAACTCATTGTAAATGATCCCGCCAAGCCACAAACCTAAAACGTCAGCCATAAAAAGAAGTGATATCACATAAAAAGAAACGATATAGAAGTGCATTCTCCGAGTCCCGTGTAAAAATCTATCACCACTCATAATGTTTCCAAAGGACTCGGAGTGAGGTTCAGTATGTGAAAACTGCTTGGCGACCTGCAGGCTTTTATAACATATGCAGTATATCAATTTTAAAAATCGAAAAAATAAATTTTTAATTTTTGTTATATCACTTTTATAAATAATTTTGTATGCGAAAGAACTGACAGAACGGATTTTTCCGCAGACTTATGCGATTCCGCTTACGCTAGAATTATTGCAATATATCTCAATTTAGTTAACGTTTATTATAAGGTGCATTGTTATTAATATGCGTATGATCATTATATATATATATATATATATATATATATATATATATATATATTACAAACTCAAAATCTTTACATGTTTACTTAAGAAATCTTCTTCGTAAGAGTGGTGTTTCTAGTTTAAATAATGGTAAATAAAATCAACAAATTAATTTTTCAAGCTCATAAATAAGAAAAGACATGCAAACACAGAAGCTTCAGCTTTTTACAATTTTATGGGAGCAAAATAATTAAATAAATAAAAAAATAAAATAAAAATAAAAATAATATAGTCATATGTAATTGCAGGAAACGCGAACATTATAAAAGCCTGCAGGTTGCCAAGCAGTTTTCGCATACTGTACCTCACTCCGAGTCCTTTGGAAACATATAGATTGAAATCGGTATTACACAAGAAAATAGACAAACTAAATCCGAACAGACAACATCTGATTAATCGAGATCAGATAGAACTAATAAAGGGAAATTTGTTTACCTTATTAAACACGATCCCATAACTGTATCGAAGAGATGGAAAGAAACACAAAAATAAAAAATCACAGAAAAAATGAATTTGGCTCAATGCCACCCAAGAAAAATTAAAAACATTGCTAGATAGTAAGACCTGGACTCTTTTAGATCCTCAGAAAAAGTCATCGATTCCAACTGGACATTTAAAGATAAATGTGATAGCACAGAGAAAGTGCAAAAATATAAAGCGCGCTTGGTTTCCAAAGGCATTTTACAAAAATATGGTGAAGATTAAGACGAAACTTTTGAACATGTCGTGTCTCACACCACAATAAGACGTTTCCTCACTGCTAGCTGCATACAAAAAATTAATAGTAAACGATATAGACATTAAAACAGCGTTCCTCCACGGAGACTTAGAAGTGGTTTACAAGAGGCAAACTGAAGGGTTCGTTGTCCCCGGTGAAGTAAAAAAGTGTGCAGACTAAATAAAGCCATTTTATTCATAAAACAGGCAGCCAGAGCCTGTCACATCAAAATAGGTAAGTCATTGAAAAGGGTGAATTTTGTGCAAAGTACTGCCGTTTGGTGCCTATTTGTACGATGCAAAGAGGAAAACACGTCATATATTATTGTATATGCAGACAACCTTCTAATCCCAGCAAAAGATGCACAGATAACAAAAATTCCTCCAACGCCCCAGAACCAAAAACGAACGGAAGGACTTAGGAAGCCAGCTATTACTTAAGGATAACGATAAATAAAGTTGATGAAGAAACATTCGCGCTGAACCCAAAAATGAAAATGGAAGAAATAGACATAAAATTCAATCTGGAAACTTGAAAAGCTTGTGATACGTCTGTGGAGCCGGGCTATATTCGCCTGAAAGAGGAAGATAACCCACTGCCCAATAACACCAAATACTGACAGATAGTCAGGGCGCTACTTTACACAGCCATAGTGACCAGACCGCTATTTTCCCAGCAATAAATACTCAACAGGAAGAAAGAAACACCTCGGGAAAAATACTGGAACAGTAAAAAGGCTAATAAGATATCTAAACGGCACCAAACATCTAGATTTGATAATAAATGCTAAAATTTAACCCGTACTCAAATCCTATGCAAATTCAGACTGGGCCGATGACAAAACAACCAGAAAATCGACCAGTGAAAATTTATTCCTATCGGGTCAAAATCCCATCCAATGGCCATCCTAAATCGTTGCGCCCTCATCAGCAGAAGTGAAATATGTTCCGGCTGTTAATGCAGCAAAAAAAAAAAAAATAATAATAATATGGTTGAAAAAATTGTTAGAAAATTTAAATTTACCACAAAAATTACCAATAATATTGTACGAAAATAATCAATCCGGAATAAAGATGATACAGTCTGAAAAATGTAACTGTAAAAGAAAGTATATAGACACAAAGTTCCACATCAAGCATTTAAGGAAAACAGGAATATCATGGACTTGGAGCATTGCCCCCAACAAGTTGATGACTGCTGACATCCTCACCAAACCCGTGCTTAAACTTACTTTAAAAACAGACTACATTTAAAGTTACTAGCTCATTTCCGAGATTAAGAGGCTACTTCACTCACGCGAAAACATCCGATCGCTAATGTTAATCCTATGGAGGAAATATTTTAAGATATCTCGTTCGCATTTCAAAATTTTAATTTTTTTTTTTTTTTTTTTGCATTGGATAGCTGAGGTCGATCTCTATGCAGGCCTTTTTTTACTTTTTCGATTTTGGTAACAGTTTTTTTTTTTTTTTTTTTTTTTTTTTTTTTTAATTGAATATATTTGCACTTTCGAAACTGGTTCCAAAAGTAAAAATATCTTAATAAAAAAACTTGTAATCAAAATCGAAAAAGTACAAAAGGGCCTGCAGAGCAGTAGCGAGCAGGTTTTTTTTTGCGTGAGTGAAGTAGCCTCTTAACCCTTTGACTGCTTATCCCGCGATTTCCACGGGCTAGACATTTGTAGAAAAATTTACGTAATTTACAATTTTTGAAGCAATTTTGTATTAAAAATTCCACAATCAAAGGTTGAAAATGAAAATGATAAAGTTATTACATTTTTCATATACAGGATGATTTGAAATATGTAATAGTATAGGAGATAAAGATCGATTACATATTGGTCGAAAGGATTTTGAAAAAAAAATTGAGCAGTCAGAGGGTTAAGGGGGAATATTAGAGCCCGAATAATCGGGTGAAAAAGAACTTACGAACCCAACCCCTATGTGCGTTGAAGAATCTGCCGACTCAAATTCCAGACCGGTCGAAAGTAAACTTTAGTAAATTATCTCTCCAAATATTTTCTATTAGAGTAGGTGTAGACCTTAGCGCGTAATGGAGCCCCTATTTTTGCTCCTGTATTTATTTTTCTGTATTTAAAATTTAATCTACAAATATGAAACTTAATTTTACTAACTAAATTGATTTAAAGTAATATAATTTCCTTTATCCACTGCAAACAAACTTCCAATTTTATTCACATTGATAATAACAGTATATTTAATTATTTTTCTTCCGTGTTATAGAAAATAAGTTTCCTATAGAAACCGCGATGCGTGTTCACTGATAATCTTGGACTACGAGTATCTGAAGAAATCTGATGGATAACATTCTAGAAGATAAGTGAAGATTTTCTTACCTACATTTTATTCTCAGATACAAAGAGAAAATATGAACGTAGAAATAACAACATGTTAAGCAATATTTCATACAATGGGTTTAAGCACGCAGGGCGCAGGAAGCAAAAACCCTAGTGTAATATAAAATTTTATTGACTGTTTTCTCTCACTTTTTTATTTTAAAAAGCTAATCTTCTATTTTGAAATTCAATTGAAAGAAAAAATCTCCATTGAATGTTAAAAATGTCCGAAAACTAGTTTGTTAGGCTTTGTTAGTGCTAGAACAATATATTTCTGCTTTCCGTCTTCCTTAAATCATGACAGTTATTTTATTTTCGTTGTATATTACTCTTCTTTTGTGATAATAAATTCCTTAATAATCCAGGTTTATGCGTGAAAGAACTTCTGAAATTTCATCAATCTTCTAAAAAATTTTTTAAGTCTTAGTTTTTGAGGGGAAAAAATATGTTCTAAAAAATGTGACACAATTTTTCTCACCTTAGCATTTTTAGGGAACTTTAGGCATTATGGTTATAAAAGCGGAGCAAATAATGTATATATAATGATTTTAAAGTAATAATTATATATCACGGTGAAATTATATGAAAACTATGAGGGTTTTTTAAGATAAAAGTTTGAAAAAAAAAATCTTTCAAGTGATGCGAAGTAAATAAAACCTGTGTTGAAAGGAATTATAAATTTATTTTCTTCAAAGATAAAATATTTTGAAATAATTTTGAGCCGTTTTTGCACTGACAAACATTATCTAGCCACCGTAAAAAAAAAAAAATATGTACATCCATTTATCTTATTTGAGATAAAATGCAGAGTATTAGGGTATAAAGGAAAACGTAAATCCTAATTCTGCGGAAATTCTATGCGCTTATAGATTCAACAGAGGTTTACAGTCATAAAAAAAATGGGAACAGTTATCGCAGACGCATCGGGGTGGGCGCGATTTTTGTTTTGCGCCATTTTTGCAAGAAAACCCCGCTTTCGGGTACCTGTTAAGCCTAGTTTGCTTAACAGCATGTTAGTTTTATGTTATTATGGAACAGTTTATTTTATTATAAACTAGCACGCTACGCTGGTCAATTTCTCTTAACGAACCTTTAATCAAACAAAATATTGAAATTTCATAATTTACTTTTATTCCTTTAAAAGAATAAGGCTACTATAATTTGTGACTCGTGCGATAGCCAATATACACGTCAGGACACGTCGCCTTTATCATCTTTTACGCGTGAAAGTTTCGCTATGCTACTCCATTGTGAAATTTTGTAATTTTTGAAATTCAATATTTGAAAAACGGCATAATCATTAGATTTGAAATTTATATCAAGAAAAATACAATTTTTTACCTTTTAAACGCAGTTTGTCTAACAATTTTCTGAAAAATACTTTTCGAGCTATTATTTTTTTCAGTAACTTCAAATGTTTCTTTTTCCGAGATTAATCTGTGGCAACGATTAGCGGAAAACCCAGACGTCAGTAACGCATAGCTTTTTATTAAACAGGATGTTAGAACAGGGATTGTCACCATCATCACTTTTGAAATCGGTTCTGTAGTTCCAGAGATTCCATAGAAATTGTAATTTAGAATGATTTTGGAATGATTTTCGCTCATTTCACTCTTTTAAATTTCGAATTTTCTTATATTGATTCTCAGAGAGCATTTACATCTTATAAGTAACTACCCAAATTTCAAATTTCTAGCTCCTTCAGTATAAAAAAAGTCGCAATTTTCGAATATTTTTCGCTCCTGCACCCCATTGGGGTTAGTGGTACCGACATAAAATATAGCCTATGTTGGAGTAGGGATTGTCACCATCAATTTGCCACCATGGCTTTTGAAATCGGTTCTGTAGTTCCAGAGATTCCTTAGAAATGGTAATTTAGAATGTTTTTAGAACGCTTTTCGCTCATCTCACCCTTTTAAATTTCGATTTTTTTTTTAGAATTTAATCTTACAAGGAGAGTGCCAAGCTTGGTAATCACGGATTTTGATTATTTGTATATATGTTGTAGAGTAGAAGCCCCTTAGTCTCAGGTTCAATGGATTTTATACAACGCTCCCTAGTTCTCGACAAATGGGGAGTCTAATATTATAACACAACTTTAATACTTACTTTGTAACGAAATAACTGCGGTGGCCGTAGCTCAGTTGGAATGGCGTCTGCTCGTTGTTCCGAGGGCCCGGGTTCGGCGCGCTGTGTCTGTTTTCCTCATTTTTTGTTTATAAATATACTTGTTATTATAATTTAATAATCTCAAAAAAAATTTTGTTAACACGACTAAATTTTAATTTAGCATTTTTGATTTTTTTAAAATCATTTTCAAAATGTATTCCATATATGCTTTATCAATGCAACGATATTGAACAATTGTGTCAATTCGTGATTGTAAAGAAACATCATTTATAAATTGCCATAACGAAACGCCTTAAAGTCAACGCGATGATAGTACTACTCTGTTTTTAAAGTAAGAAGCATAATTATATTAAAAGTTAGCATAAGAATTAAATTAACAACATATTTATGTTTTATTGAATTGTAACTAGAGTGCGCCACAACAGATTTTGGTTATTTCTTTTTTTTAGTTTGGTGCAGTTAAGTGGTGTTTTTGTTTTCAATCTTTATCGCACAAGTGCGTATCATTCTATAACAGCTTATAATCGTATAAAAATGGAAGAAGCAAGCTGTAGTTCACAAGATGATCAATCTGAAGGTCCGGAATCGATGAAAATCAAAAAAGTGAAGTCACAAATGCGTTGAAGCACTGTAAAATCTTATTGCAAAACAATGGATTTTTAACAAATAATCCAGCATCTGAAATATTTTCGTTTTCTATTGCGATGGGGGAAGAATTCTATAATTCGATCGTAAATATGCTGATTTTGGAACGATTTTTGAATTTTTACTAGTCAATAATAGATCCAATTTTTATAATGCTCCTTAAATGATGAGAAATGTTTAATAATGATTTAAAAATCAAAGATGCTAAATTAAAATTTAATTATGTTAACAAAATTTTTTATTGAGATTATTAAATTATAATTACAAGTATATTTATTTTTAAAAAAATGAGAAAAACAAACGTAGCGCGCTCCGGCATTGAACCCGGGCCCTCGGAACAACGAGCAGACGCCATACCAACTGAGCTATGACCAACGCAGTTATTTCGTTTCAAAGTAAATATTTAAGTTATGTTATAATATTAAACCCCTTATTTCTCGAGAACTAAGGAGCGTTGTATAAAATCCACTAAACCTGAGACTAAGGGGCTTCTACCCTACAACATATATAAAAATAATCAAAATCCGTGATTACCAAGCTTGGCACTCCCCTTGTTAGAGAGCATTTACATCTTATAAGTAACTACCATGACAAATTTCACGTTTCTAACACCTTCAGTATAAGAAAAATCGAAATTTTAGAACGTTTTTCGCTCCTGCACCACCCTGGGGGTATTGACACCGACATAAAATATAGCTTATGTTGGAGCAGGGACTGTCACCATCAATTTGCCACCATCACTTTTGAAAACGGTTGTGTATTTCCAGAGATTCCATAGAAATTGTAATTTAGAATGTTTTTAGAACGCTTTTCGTTCATCTCACCCTTTTAAATTTCGATTTTTTTTTTAGAATTTAATCTTACAAGGAGAGTGCCAAGCTTGGTAATCACGGATTTTGATTATTTGTATATATGTTGTAGAGTAGAAGCCCCTTAGTCTCAGGTTCAATGGATTTTATACAACGCTCCCTAGTTCTCGACAAATGGGGAGTCTAATATTATAACACAACTTTAATACTTACTTTGTAACGAAATAACTGCGGTGGCCGTAGCTCAGTTGGAATGGCGTCTGCTCGTTGTTCCGAGGGCCCGGGTTCGGCGCGCTGTGTCTGTTTTCCTCATTTTTTGTTTATAAATATACTTGTTATTATAATTTAATAATCTCAAAAAAAATTTTGTTAACACGACTAAATTTTAATTTAGCATTTTTGATTTTTTTAAAATCATTTTCAAAATGTATTCCATATATGCTTTATCAATGCAACGATATTGAACAATTGTGTCAATTCGTGATTGTAAAGAAACATCATTTATAAATTGCCATAACGAAACGCCTTAAAGTCAACGCGATGATAGTACTACTCTGTTTTTAAAGTAAGAAGCATAATTATATTAAAAGTTAGCATAAGAATTAAATTAACAACATATTTATGTTTTATTGAATTGTAACTAGAGTGCGCCACAACAGATTTTGGTTATTTCTTTTTTTTAGTTTGGTGCAGTTAAGTGGTGTTTTTGTTTTCAATCTTTATCGCACAAGTGCGTATCATTCTATAACAGCTTATAATCGTATAAAAATGGAAGAAGCAAGCTGTAGTTCACAAGATGATCAATCTGAAGGTCCGGAATCGATGAAAATCAAAAAAGTGAAGTCACAAATGCGTTGAAGCACTGTAAAATCTTATTGCAAAACAATGGATTTTTAACAAATAATCCAGCATCTGAAATATTTTCGTTTTCTATTGCGATGGGGGAAGAATTCTATAATTCGATCGTAAATATGCTGATTTTGGAACGATTTTTGAATTTTTACTAGTCAATAATAGATCCAATTTTTATAATGCTCCTTAAATGATGAGAAATGTTTAATAATGATTTAAAAATCAAAGATGCTAAATTAAAATTTAATTATGTTAACAAAATTTTTTATTGAGATTATTAAATTATAATTACAAGTATATTTATTTTTAAAAAAATGAGAAAAACAAACGTAGCGCGCTCCGGCATTGAACCCGGGCCCTCGGAACAACGAGCAGACGCCATACCAACTGAGCTATGACCAACGCAGTTATTTCGTTTCAAAGTAAATATTTAAGTTATGTTATAATATTAAACCCCTTATTTCTCGAGAACTAAGGAGCGTTGTATAAAATCCACTAAACCTGAGACTAAGGGGCTTCTACCCTACAACATATATAAAAATAATCAAAATCCGTGATTACCAAGCTTGGCACTCCCCTTGTTAGAGAGCATTTACATCTTATAAGTAACTACCATGACAAATTTCACGTTTCTAACACCTTCAGTATAAGAAAAATCGAAATTTTAGAACGTTTTTCGCTCCTGCACCACCCTGGGGGTATTGACACCGACATAAAATATAGCTTATGTTGGAGCAGGGACTGTCACCATCAATTTGCCACCATCACTTTTGAAAACGGTTGTGTATTTCCAGAGATTCCATAGAAATTGTAATTTAGAATGTTTTTAGAACGCTTTTCGTTCATCTCACCCTTTTAAATTTCGAATTTTTTTAGAATTTGTTCTTAGAAAGCATTTACATCTTATAAGTAACTACCATGCCAAATTTCATGTTTCTAACACCTTCAGTATAAAAAAAAAAATCGAAATTTTAGAACGTATTTCGCTCCTGCACCCCCCTGGGGGTAGTGGCACCGACATAAAATATAGCCTATTTTGGAGTAGGGATTGTCACCATCAATTTGCAACCATCACTTTTGAAATCGCTTCAGTAGTTCCAGAGATTACCCCCTACAAACAAACAAACAAACAAAAAAACAATCTTTACTGCTTTATAATATTAGTATAGAAAACACAATTTCATTATGAAAAACACAATTTTATTATAAAATACACCCAATTTTTATTATAAATTCACACAAATTATTTTGTTATGAAACACACACAATGATTATTTTAATATAAAAGTACTGTTTAATTTAATATAAAAAACACTCAAACTGCTCTACCGGAATTCGATACAAAGGAAAATCGCGCCAATGCCGCCGGGTTGCTCAGGCATAAAATCGCCATTTTGGCGCCAAAAAAATTCCACGGTGCGTCTGCGACAGCTATACCAAAAAATGCTACATAAAGAATTTATTGTTGTTTTTCAATTCAAAGTATACTGTAAATTCCCAGTAAAATGCAAGACACCCGTTAAATTTGTTCCCCAAACCAAATTGGCTACTTTAGGACACATTTTTTAATTCAATTTTGTTTCCAAACGTACCAAATTGGTAGGTGCTCTTATTAAGAAACTATGTATTTGTTTCTATGTCATTTTTATTTTCATTTTTCGATAAAGTCAAAAGGTTTTTGAGAAAATGCTGTCAAAGTTGCCATTTTGAACGGAATTTACCAACGCGACAGCACAGGAAAAAAACGGTCGTCTTGGGGCAACAATTGCTTACAATACGAATTGACATTTTTCTAACTGAGTGAAAAAGTTCGCATGCCGGAAGTCGAATCCCAAGACCTTTTGGTTTAAATTGCCACCGATCCGCCTATTGAGCTACCTATTGAACCCATAAGGAAAGGGAAGCTGACGTCACTGTTGGTTAAATCACCGCCCCCTGAATACTTGGCCTGCGCGCTGAAAAAAATGGCGGCTGTCGCAGGCGGAATCGTTTGTACAGTCCTTCGAACTTCAACACCAATAATATCTAAAAGTTATCTTTGACTTATTTGATCTTCGAAAAACAAGGCGAAGAAAACTTTTAGAAATTATTGGTGTGAAATTTCGAGGGACCGTTCAAACGCTGAAAAAAAAAATCGGCCTGCGACAGCGCCATTGTTGTCAGCGCTCAGGCCTAGTATTCCGGGGGCGGTGGTTAAATTACGGTTGGTTAGGAAGAAAAACCTGTTCGTTCGTTATGACTCCTACTGTACACATGAGATGGGGAGATTTGATTGGTCTACATTAAACTGGTCTATGATATGATTGGCCTACGTTGCATGCCGATCCCTGCAATGATAGCTACGACAAAAATGTAGTGGTAGATTGGTTGATGGAACTATTTGTTTGTAAACATGCCCTTTCCTTATAGAGCATCCGAGCAACACAATTCACTCAACTAACCTAATTGGCAGTAGCATCTGGTCTGCCACGTAGAGACCAACAGAACCATTGGACCAATGGAATCTTGGATGGTGACCCTTGGTTGGACTCCCGGCCTGAACACTTTCCACTCAGTTGGGAAAATGTCAATTCGTATGATTTGTTTACCAACCAGTATGATTGAGTTAAATATGATAAAGTGAATCACTTATAACTCAAAATGCCATTCATTAATCGAAAAAAAAAAACCTGTTTGATTACAAGTCACTTCAATAATCATCCCTGCAAGTATTATGCTTTTATGATTCAAAATGAGTCAGAAAATGAATCAGAAAGTTTCGAGTTGTTAAATCGGTAATATATATATGTATATGTATATATATATATATATATATATATATATATATATATATATATATATATATATATATATATATATATATATACAGGGTGTTTCACAAAGGACCCCTAACTTTAAAAATCAATAACCCGGAAACGGAGATAGATAGAATCATGAAACCAGTGGTATGTTTATTAAAAAAATCGTAAGAATCTTATACGTAAATCTCAAAATTTAGTTAAAAATAGCACCGATAGATGGCACTGAGAGCGTTAAGAATCCTTCTAAAGAGAGTTCAGAAGCATAGAAAGACTAGCCGTCGAAGATTTCGCCATTGAAATCTGACCGCTATTTTCATATAGTGAAAATAATTCGCATCGGCCACGTTGCGTGTCTGTTGAATTTTTTTGAAATCGCGTTTGAAAACTTCTCCTTGTGGCTCCTTGAAACTCCTTGTGGCAGTAGGACTCTGATTTAATCGGTGGTACTCCAACACAATAAACACACGTTCCTCCGCGGTATACACCACTTTCGGAATTATTTTCACTATACGCTAATAGCGGCCAGATTTCAATGACGAAATCTTCGACGACTAGTCTTTCTATGCTACTGAACTCTCTTTAGAAGGATTCTTTACGCTCTCAGCGCCATCTATCGGTGCTATTTTTAACTAAATTTTGAGATTTACGTATAAGATTCTTACGATTTTTTAAATAAACATACCATTGGTTTCATGTTTATATCTATCACCGTTTCCGGGTTATTGATTTTTAAAGTTAGGGGTCCTTTGTGAGACACCCTGTATATATATATAAAACTACCTTAACAATGATCAAACCTAATGTGGAATCTGTCTTTCATTTATTCTTTAAAAAAAAGTGGGAAAGTTAAACAGAAAAAAAGATTGGAAATACGAGCTTTTCTTATGAGTGTGATGATTGATTATTCCTTTGATATTTGGTTTGATATTCACTTTTAAGCTAACTGTGTGGAAACTGATGCCTGTTTTGGCAAACTATTTACTTTAAAGTGTGAATTTGACTCTTTGAACCATTAATCTCTTCTACACTTCGGGTAGAGTTACCATAAAGGTTTTCCTTTTTCTTCCTTTTTTTAATCTTGCGCATTGTTATCAAAAGGAAAAGAAAGGACTAACACTATTAATCAATATTCGTGTCCTTTATTTATTTAGTTTTTAGAGAAATATTATTTTGTTGTTGGATAAAGTTTGGTGTAATAAAATTCGAAATAACAGTTGCACATCCTATAATCGGTGAAATTAGAAGAAAACATGTATATTTACATTCGGCGTCTTATTATTTTCTCGCGATTTATCTATGAAAAACTCAATACTATTTTTATTGCTTGGTTAAATTATTGCTTTATAAATTATTGCTTAGTTAAATTATTGCTTTTAGTTCAATTCTTGCTGCTACAAATTTCTTGAAAGGATTACATTTCAAAGATAAGCAATAAGATAAAAATAAGATTTATTTTATTAAAATATATAATTTTTTAGTTTGTCAAAGCAATGATATTTTATTCGGCTTTAATATTGGTACAACGTTTTATTCACATCAAGCTAAATTTTATTCAATTATAAATGGCGAGAAATGTATACAGTATTTCGAAATTTTCTTTCCCAATTCCTCCTGCCCACCCTGCCAAAATAAGCCATTGTGGCTGTAACATATGTAACAACTTCTACAATTTTTGTCACCACCACTTAAGAGTAATAATCTTCCCTTATTTTAACGTAGATTTCTGTGATTAAATAGAGCGAACACTATTGTTCAAAAAGAATGATAACAAAAAATCTTGGAAGTTGTTATATAAGTTACAACGGGCTTACTTCGATGAAGTCGGTTTTTCGTTGCATGTGAAACGCGATTTGCAAAAACGGAGTTTCTGCGTATCCTATACAATTTACAAATTTGATATTAATTAAAGACAGTCACTGTATAGGAAGAGTTTGTAGTTTACTAATACAAAATGCCAATTTTGAAAAGCAAAGTTTTGTTAAAGCTTTTCTTTCAGAATGACAAAAACGTCACTGCTATGATTAGACTGAGCGCTAGGAAAACTTCACTGCGCAAAATATGACAACCGCATTTTCTCAATTGATATTAGCTCAGAAGAGCGAAGAGATTAATATTCTGGATGGTGCCAGTTCATTTTATGTTACCCCCCCCCCCACACACACACACACTCAGGTACTGAACGCATGGAGTGTTTTAATATTTATTTTAAACGTCAGTTAAGTTAATTTAACGGAAATAAGTAATTATAAGTTATTACATTAAATTATAACAAAGATAAAGCTAAAGCAGATCAGGGGCCTAAACGTCAGCTCTGTATGTCATTGTCTTTTAATCATACTTTGCATAATACTACTTAATATTCTACTATCCCCAATTTACATTTGTTACATGTATATGTAAGCATATACGATTCTTCGAAGCTTCCAGATATTAGAAGCATCACATTAAACATGGTTTTCTGCAGTGGTATTCCGATAAACTGCTTATTCTTGTAATTTTTTTTCAAAGATACTTTTCTTCAGAGGGACTCTGAACTCCCATAGTCTCATCAATTTTACATTCACAATTTTCTATTGATTGCGCTACATCATAATTGCTGTATACCTTAGATTTCTTAATAAAATCTTATGTAAGAAAGACACTTATGGAAAAGTAAACTAAATTTACTATAATTTAATAGATTAGAACTTTCTGCCTGTAGAAGGATTTATGCAGGATACTTTTTGGACTATTTTTGAAATAAATTTTGAACGTATTATTTACAGAGTCTGTTGTCCAAATTTTGTGTCATTCGGACACATAAAATGTATTACACCGTTTCTGAGTTGAGAATGACTTATTTCCTGTAGGTCGCAAATAATTATTTCTATTCAAAAATATTCTTCCAAGCGATATGAGATATCCGCTTGTAAACGTCGCGTGTTTATCTCCGAGATAATATATATTTGATTAAAATCGGCGGAAAAATAGATGTTCTAACCACGTCATTGCAATATCACCTCAAATAACAAAAAACACATTCTAACATTACTATAATACAGACTGAATCATCAAGCATTTTGTTGCCCATTTAGATCAATCACCGATTGATGCCCACACAGCTTGGCCAATCGTTCTTCTCCTACGGGCAATAAAATGGTGGCGTGAGTCAGCCCGGATTGTAGGACCCTTAAACGAAGCCGCTACGTCACAATGTCCGAGGATATATTTTATAACGAAGATTACCAACATATATTTGCATACAACTCACATTTGCTTAAATTAAATCATCTTAATTAAGTAGCTGTACTTTAGTTACAGATACAACTAGTTATATATAGTTACAGGCTATTTACACGGCAATTATTTGAAAATAAGGACATATGTAGAAAAATTTTTAAATTATCTGATTTTTACCAAATTTTGTACTTTAGTGGTAAAAAGTGCATACATTTATTAATAAATTTTTGGATTATGCTAGTTAAATTAGTACACATAATAAAATCAAAACAAAGTTTCATAAAAAGTTAAATTTTATAATTTATATAACCCTAAGTTTGAGATGAAAAACATAATATGAAATATATCTTATTTTAGTTTATTTCTGCATCGATAATTTTTACATGGTAATACTTTGTTGTAATACAGACAGAATTTGAAAACTATATGTATAAGTTACATTAATTAGTAAATGATTAATGCAATAAATTTATTGAGTAGAGGAAGGTGGCCTAAAATGATCCCCTTAAGGGAAAAACTTGTGTAAAATAACATAACTGTTTAAATAAAACTTTGGCCCTTTGCTACTATGTTTTACACCATATTTTGCATTATAAAAATATTTTAATAATATTCTAAACCCAAATTGAGTAATGAAAATAATAGATTTTTTAAAAAGTGTCCAAAGGATCATTTTACCCTCACCAAAGGGCAAAATGATCCTTCATTTAAAAATAACTGTAAATTGTTTTTTATCGGCAAAATAAAGGCTATAAAAGTAATTATGACAATACATCAGTGTAATTTACATCTAAAAACATACTCCATTAAGTAAACCAAGTCATATTTCTGTATATGAAAGACTGTATATCTAAATAAATATGAAAGTTAGTGCTTACCTTAAAACAGATGTTATAAAACCCAATTTTTCAAAGAATTCTATTCAGACGCGTAATACTGCGATCGCTTGAATACCGCCATTGCTTCTTCTTCACGTATCACGACTCGTTTATGTGTTACCCTGTAGATAGCACGATCTAGATTAAAGAAAACATATGTGGATCGTTCTGCCCGTTAGGATCCTTCTAGGCCACCTTCCCCTAATTCCGTTACCACAAATATTCTTACGTTTATTTTATTTGCTGAATAACGTTGCTATAAATATCACATTTAGTTTTTTCTTAATGGTACATTCAAGGTAAAAACTAATATAGAAATTTTTAATATATGTTCATAATTAATGTATTAAATTTGTGGTAAGATAATTATTTAATGAGTAACAGAACAACATTACATTTCAAGAAACTATTTTTTTATGAAAGGAAAGTCCTATATGATCTATTTATAATGTTTTGATTTCATTTATTGCATTTAATTTGTAATTTTATATTTAACAACTTTTTTGTCTCATTTTGTTTACTTTTTTACTTTTGGCCAATTATTTAGTAACGAAATTTCGCTTCAGAGCAAATTTATATATATATATATATATATATATATTATTTTTTTTTAATTACATAAAAATAAATATTTGTTTCAAGTTTTCTTTTCTGAAAGCACAATAGTACACACTGAGAAATCAAATGCTTATAATAATTAAAAAAATATAAGGATATATATATATATATATATATATATATATATATGTATGTATGTATGTATGTATGTGTGTGTGTGTATTTATTTAGAAATTTTCCAATGTTCGGTAATAAAATTACATGAAATAGAGAAAGATAAAAGTACTTGGCTACTCTAACGAATAGCACTGTGAGCATCTTCATTAGACAAGTGGTTTCATCACCGTACTCTATAAGTTACAAATCAGGTTCTTAAAAAAAATTGGTAACATATTATCTGGCTTTTTCCAAAGTATTTAGACTTCATTAAAAATTTAAATGTTTTATGGGTATCACTGGAACCCCAAATGGATCGCAGGGGTCATTTAACCTGCGAGAATATATATATATATATATATATATTTTAATGAATTCAATGTATACTAGAAGAATTGTAAAATATGTGGATTGGAAATAAAATTATATAATTAAAAATCCTGCGATTTTGGAAAGTGTAGTTCCGTTACTGCAATTTAAATTTCAATTAAAAAAAATGTGTATATCTTTTTAAAAAAAACTATTGATTATTCTTTAAATAATGGCATCTTATTAATTATGCTGCAAATTTTCAAAACGAAAAAGTAAGTAGATTCACAGAAATTTAAACTAGAATAAGACAACACTTTTATCTCTGTCCATTTCCCGTAATTCCGTTACCAAGTATTTAAAAATTTCTAAATAATATATTTATATATTTTTTAATTACTGTAAGTGTTAATTTTTATTTTTCAATGTGCGCTAATGCTGCTTGCAGAAAACAAAACTTGTAAAAAATAATTAACTTAATGTAATTCCAATGAAATTTTTAAAATTTGCTCTGAACTGTAGTTCCGTTACCAAATAATTGCCCAATATCCAGAAAATTTAAAATAAACGAAAATTAACGTGCATCGCCATCTATCGGCGCAATTTGTTACTAAAATTTTGGGGTTCCTGTATGAGATTTTTAATAAACATACCACTTGTTTCATGCTACTATTTATCACCGTTTCCGAGTTATTTATTTTCAAAGTTAGGCGTTCTTAAAGAAATACCCTGTATTTGTTATATAATCAACAGTAGTATGTATGCATTTTTTGACGCACCCTGTATATATTCGATACATCATTCAGGTCCTAATATATAATGGGATACATTTTTCATCAAAAATATTTTTTTATAAACGTACAAAGCTACTTTTCAGAGGCATTAAGCTTTTGATTATTCATTTATTTAAATAAAATTTCAGAAAAGAAATTTACAGATATTTAAAACAGCAGACATAATCCTTGTTACATCATTACGTTCCATCTTCATGATGGGATACTTGTCTGATCAAAATCACAATCTACAGTAGACAATAATTATAACAACATTTATTAAAATAAATAACCCAATACCTCTCAAATATCGAAATATTCACGTCTGGGAGAAAATTTAAATAGAAAAATTTTATGCAAGTTAAAAATGAAGCTAGCCCTTTACTTCTTCTTTCAAAGCAAACTTTCTATTATATCTGAACTACAACAGCAAATTAAGTTACATTATTCATTACAGTTCTTAGGCACGCGGATACTGAATGAATCTATACAAATTGTTTTCTTTTTTTTTTTTTTTACTTTATGCAAATCACATTGCTTGTATGTTCGGTTTTAGGAACATGCGATGTAATCTTTACAAGGATTAGAATTTAATTTTTCAATTGGCATTTCAAAAGAAATTGTAGATTTTTAGGGATAAAAAAATGTTTGAAAAACAAAATACAAAAACCATATATAATAAAAAATACAGAAAAGCACATGAGTATTTTTGGCTATGCTGTCTTACACTCACGCACCGCTTCTTTTCTTTTTAATCGGTTATAAAAAGGAGAAAAGTCGCCAAACTTCGGGGATTTTTCCTTTAATTGTAACCTGGATATTATGCTTGTATTAAGTAATTGGATTGGCGCGGGCTTACAAAGCGCGCCAATCAAAAAGTCGCCAAACATCGGTGCGTGATGCTATAAATCAAAATTATACACAGATAAATTGACGCATTATCCATTGTCATTGTAATGTGTCATCTACGCCATGTCACGTAACTACAAATTACAAAATCCCACTGCAGCGTTGGTATGATGTGACTGCAACATCACGATGCTGTACGAGTAATATGTAAACGCATAATATCAGATCCAGTGTCAAATACAATCACCCATGAAACCTCCGAATTCTAAAACATGAAAGACAGCCGACTTATATATGCATATACAGGGTACGTCAAAAATGCATACAGACTTTGAATGATTATAACTCCAGTTTTTATTCACATATAATTAATATTTAAATTGCAAAATAATCTACATAAAATGTATAACATTTCCTCCTACCGCAGATATTTCAAATTATTACCGTTCTGGTCAATACACTGCTTTTAATGGTGGACTATTGATTCACAAACTTCAACAAACATTTCATTTGGTGTTGCGGGGCATTCTTGCTCAATTGCGGTTCCGGAACGTTGTCTATGAACATCCATTCGTTTCAAACCTATCTTTTATCCAATGAATTGTAAGTCGCATGTGTGGAGATGCCTGAAACTCCCTGCGATATTGTTTTTGTACTTCTGCTACATTTTAATTCTTACAATAGTATTTTAAAATAAATTTTCTTTTTTCAAAAGTTACCAATTGAGGAGGAAATCCTATAGGTTTACATGGGATTTCCTCCTCAATTTATCAATTATTGCTGTAACCTTTTGAGTTATCACGATATTACATTGGTCTTTTTATATGAGTTGCCCTATAGTATTGACTATCAAATCATGACAAAAAAATCCTTGCTGTAGTTTGCGCATGCGCAGTTAAAATTTATTTCATACAAATACCCATATCTCATCAAATATTCACCATATTAATATTTTAATTGCAGTATACTATTTCTATAAGTTTTTGGAAAGCGGTGTTAAATTCGGCTGAAAACTCTGCATTCTATAAAAAAAAAATCACAGAAACGTTAACATCTTCACGAATATGCGTGCTATGCTTACACAAATGCACACAAATGTTGAACAGGACCTACATAGTCATTTGCTACAGTGGCAGAACATTTTGAGCATTTTCTGTTACTTGGGTGGTCGAAAATATTATTTTATTATTAAAATTATTATTGTCCCCCCCCCCCCTAATTGTCCTCGCGACAAAATCTTTACTGAAAAACATGAAGACAAACACGTTCTTTACATTCTCAAAGTTCAAGGACATTTCGGGCATTTCCTCATGAGTTTCAGTAGATATTCGACGAAACGTCTGAAATTGGTTACTGCCTCTTAATTTCTGGACATCAGTGTTCATAGAAGCCAAATTATTTTAAAGTCTGCAGGAAGTGATTATCGCAACTAAACACGTGTTACAAATTTTTGAAGCAGTCTTCTTATTCGCAACCGCAAAGTAATCCAGTACCTTACAAATATAAAATAACTCACTCCTGATAACAACAACAACAAAAAAAGTTGAAAATAACACCAGTTCTTTTTTTTAAAGCATTCTAAAATATCTAAACTGCATCAGCAAAGAAAGTTTTTCTATCGATTACGAATCTAAGTTAGTGATGATCACCGAAAGAATCTATACAAATTCTTGTCATTCTTTTGAAACTTTATATCAGTCAGTTTGTCTGCATGTTCTTTTTTGCAGACATGTTGCACATTATTTGCAAAGATATAATTACATTTTCCAATTGCCGTCTCAAAAGAAATTGTAGGAATTTCAGAAATAAAAGTTTGGAAATATATATATATATATATATATATTAATGCATGTTTCACATGACATAAAGTTTTTTTTTTCTGGTAGTATTTTAATAAAAAAAAATGTACAAGATCAAAGACATTGTTATTTTTTAAGACACAATATACAGGGTGTTTCACGAAGTACCCCTAACTTTGAAAATAAATAACTCGGAAACAGCGATAGATAGAAGCATGAAACCAGTGGTGTGTTTATTAAAAAAAACCCCGTAAGAATCTGATACAGAAATCTAAAAAATTTAGTTACAAATAGAGCCGATAGATGGCGCTTCAGGCAACATTACGGATCCCTTTAAAGAGAGCTCAAACGCCAAGAACGATCAATTGTCGAAGATTTCGCCGTTGAAACGTGATCGCTTTAACGTATAATGAAAGAAATTTCGGAAGTGACACTGTAGGACATTGTTTACCGCAACAATCCTTTAATACTCCACGAGCTGGAGGAGGCTATTTGTCAAGCTTGTGTGTTGATTTCCTGTGACAAACTACAGAGAGTCATTGACAATTGCATTCTTCGTCTGTGACATGTGTGTTGTGTGAAAGTTGCAAGTTTTGAATCGCTTTTGATGTGATTAGGCCAACTTATGGCTATGCCACGTGCAACGCCATCTATCGGCACAATTTGTTACTAAAATTTTGAGCTTTCTGTATCAGATTTTTACGAGTTTTTTAAATAAACATACCACTTGTTTCATCCTTCTATCTATCACCGTTTCCGAGTTATTAATTTTTAAAGTTAGGGGTCTTAGAGAAACTAACTGTATTTGTTATATAATCACCAGTAGAACCATGCGAGGCTTTTGCATTGCAATCTTTGAGATTATTTGTTTATAAGTTTATTTCTTTAATTTTTTAATTAACTGCAATTTTTATCAAACAACGTGTTTTAATAGAATGTGAGTATACTCTGTAAAAAGCCCTAAATCCTTTCGAATGATAGCACATCCATCGTTATACGTTTTGTATTTGCATAGGAAAAGGGATGTTGACATGACATCAGAAATAATATATATGATAATTGCAAGCAAAAACTATAGTTAGAACTATATGCTCCTTTATCTGATGATAAGATGCTTTTAATTGTTCATAAAATCCTTTAATCATGTCAATTTCTAGATATATTTTTGACAGTTTATACATATACAGGTTGTCTCAAAACTATTAGTACAAGTGTTTAGGGACAACAGAACACACCTAGATAAGCATAAATCATCATTATGGCTCAACTGGTTAAAAAATTAATTTAATATGCCCACATTCCTCATAAGAACAATTATTCGTGAAATACAGATAGTTTACTTTGGAACTCCTTGATTTCTTTTTGGAATTGTCAGGTAAAAAAATTAAAGATCGTTTCAATCTTTCGAACACCCTGGTGTATGTGTTTATATATAAACACACGCACACAAAGGTATAAAGGTAATTTTCCAGTATAGTGGCCTTGGCGAGACATAGAAAATGACCTTAGTGAGAGACGGAAATTTGGCAACATATTTTCTGGCAACTTATTCACTCTTTCATTTACACATGCAATTTATACAATTTATTTAATATAAATAAGCCATTTATCTATTTTTACTTACAAACAGAAGTAAATTGCTTATAAAAACAATAATAATAATATATATATATATACCGTATAAATAATCGACAATTGATAAACCGATAATTACAATATAATAAATAAATATATCCAAAAATTTAAGATTTTCAAAATTAAAATGAGTGGGAAAAATACTTAAAGATATGTAGAAAAAAAATCCAATATGCAGAAAGTGAAAATTATTACAAGAGTAATTAGAAACTTATATAGTGGAACACTTTTTCAAGGGCAATATTCCACTAATATAACTAAAATGAAATTGATTTCTGTTTGAGTTAATAGCTAAGAGCTTAAAATATTAACCCAAATTGCCCAATCAATTACCAAGTGAAAATTAAAGAGAATTGAATAAAAACGGACGAATATTGAGTACCTGAACATGATAGTTGCAAAATTAATTAATATTGAGTATTATTCAAATATAAAAACATATTTAAAAAGAAATTTTTAGACAAAAAGAGAAATTGCAGCAAAACATACCCCAACATCAACATTGTAGCTTTCAGAAGCGTTATTCGTAAATTATCCGTAAGAAATATACGTTGTATATGACACAGTTACATTGACAATTAAAAATGATAAACTATTTTTACAAATTTAAATATAATTCATATAAACCTATTTATGTACATATGTAAACAAGCATAAAAGTTCATCAGGTTTGTTTTTATAGCTATTTATATCATTTTGTCAATAAACCTCACTTTCTGAAGCTCGAATTGCACCAAGCTTTTTAAAGAAACGCCATGGCCTCTATAGTGAAAAAATACCGATATGTATTACACACGTACACGTATGTGTCTATTCAAACAAGAAAAGTAGAAAGAATGTAAGGATTCGCATAAATGTCTCTCTTTTACTTAAGGATTTATTTTAAATACTTATTAATTAAAATATAATTTCATTATTAACCATACTAATTATTTAAATTAATTAGCCACTACTACGATTGAAGAATCTTCAAAATGTTATACGTAACTTGAAGGACTGAATTTTCATACAAATAATTATCTTTGAAACAGCCTAAAATGCAACGAAATGTGTAAAAAACACAACAAGCTGAGAACAAAGTTGCGATGCTATTTAATTAGCAAAATGTACAATTTATATGTGTATGATGTATTATTTTTATTTAATATGAGTCTTTAAAAATACTTAAAATAGTTTTTCGTTTTTAGAAAAACAACTATTTTTCCAGTCTGAAGTTTTATCAATGCTATTATTACCATTCTTCTAATATTATGAACCTATTGTTTGAATCTATGCATTTTATTTTGATGTTTGAAATAACAAATTTTGCTTTAATCCATGATCCGGTATAATTTTAAATTATTTTGAAAATTCTCAATATTGCGCCTAATATTAAGTCTTTTTTTTTTTAAATTTGTTCTTTTATTTGATTATGTGAAAAGATGTTTTATTTTTAATGCTGCAAAGATAATTGTAAAGACTCTTCTGAATGTGGGAGTGTTCTAAAGCAAACAGGCTGCTCTAATGACGAACACAAGTTTAATAAGACGACGTACAGTTGACATAAAGATGACGAGGACGGGTACATAACACGACATGTAATAAACATCAAGGATTAATCATATTTTTCAATATCCATGACCGATAACATTTGCGGCCATTTTCATAACAAATTCTGGTTTCTCATATGACAGACGACGTTCTTAGCCGCTGACATTTCAAGTTCTACTGCCGCGCTTTTATTTGGATGGTTTCAAACCATCCAAATAAATTTCAGTGAAAGTAAAATAATATTTCCCTCCAGTCTATACTATCCATAGAGATACTCACGCACAAAAATACAATATGTAACGATGCGGCATCTTTTAATTTACCGAAACTGTGGCTAGAATTACTCCATGATCAAAGATATGAAAATAAACAATCAAGCAAAAAATAATAGATAACGTGCGTAATTTTTAAAAAGTACGTGAAAATAATAACTTCAAAACCCGTGCAGCTTTAGAATATTCTCATTTTGTTTTTGAAAATGACTCGGAAAGAGTCGAAACATGTAAAACAACTAATAAAAGTTATTTTAATTTATATTATAGTTGTTAATTTTACACCTTTAGCATTTAAAAGTAATATACTATTACAAGGTGTTATATTTTATTATATTGTTATGCTATTATCAATTAAAAGTTTAATATTAATTAATTTACGATTATACGTTGTGAAATAAATTTAGAAATCCCAAAAAGATAGCTTAAATAATGTTTCTTTTTTTTCTATTATCCTATTTAAAAAAATAAACAGATTAAAAATTATATTTTATATAATAAATTCACTTGTTCGTGCTTTCTACCAAGCATAAAAAAAGAAGGGAATTTTCCATAAGTTCGGAACCCACGCCAAACTAATTTATTATACCAGCATTTTTTTGTGAAAAAACATGAATTGCAGTCATGGAATTAGACGTGATTTTCAAGATAAACAATGAATGCTTATAAAAGAGTGTTTTTTAATGAAGCTATTTTTACTTTTACATTTATTAAAGTTTTCTACCCAGTGGTTCCCAAACTTTATTGCTGTGCGACTCACCTTAAAGATTCAAAAATTTCCGAGACTCTAACCTTAAAGTTTCAAAATTTTTCGCGACCTATTTAATGTGTCGGTACATAGAGGACTTTGTGTAATTTATTCTGGGAAAAAGGTGAACTTTTGTTCAAAGCACATATACGAAAATACGATAGTCCTAATATGGAAAATCACAATAACAATAATAATAATACGGTATAATCATAAACCACAAACTTCTTTCAAACATAGAAAAATACGTTTATTAATAATTCTATTATAAAAAAAAATACCGTTTTAAAGTATATTCAATTGTTAACATCGTTTTGCACCAAGTAGATAGTCTATATCAGCGTTGGAAGTTGTTCATTTTATTCCCTAGTCATTCTCTACACAAAATTTAATAAAGCACGGCCATTTCACGAAATTGTTTACTTATGCATTTTCACGAATTTTTTCTTCAAAGATGTAATATACTTCATTCGTTATATTTTTACACCAGTTAAAATTAATAATACATTTTTGAAGAACTGGTCTATCATTCTGCAACCTGCTAAAACATCGCCCGTGACACACAGGGAAAAATAATAAAATAAAAAAAAAAAATACAATACAAACCCAATAAAAAAAATACAAACCCAATAAAAAAAAAAAAACAAGAAAACAGGCAGACAGACAAATACATTACTTTTATATTCTAATGACATTGAAACGGGGCCTTCAGCAGAACGTGACCTTCCCAACCAAAAAATTGTGAAAATCGAAGCATACATTCAAGAGTGATGTATTTAAAAAATAATAATAATGTACAAACGAACTGTATAACCTTCTTCGTTGGAAGTCTGTTAAAAACATATCATACCATTCCCGAAAAGTCCAGAAGCAGTGGTTCCCGCAGCCCTCGAGATTATTTCATGTTGCCCCGTAATCTAAATATATAATTAAAAATATATAAATACATACTTATATTTATGTAATTTTTAAAGACCTCGCGATTGTTTTTCAAATCTAATACAATTACAATATACATAAGCTTTTTACATTTTTTTCAGTTTATAACACGACTATTGGAATTGAATATTGCAAGTCCGGTTCATAATTTTTCATATCAGCTTCAGGAACTTCCTCTATCAGTTATTAGGCCTTTTCGACCTAGTTAATATGAAATTGTAAAGATTGGTTAAAATTAATATTTGCGTATTAATAATTACATATATTGATAGTTCAATATACTATATAGACACGTGACTGCAAAAATGCAAGTACGGCCCTGGAACTCACTTCTCTAACAGATTTTGGTTATTACAGAAACTTTAGTGAGTACCACTGTCCTACAGCAATATAACAAACATAATTTAGTTGTGATATTCCTTTGCATGTGATGATATTATTTAAACTCTTACAGAAACTTTATTGAGTACCACTGCCCTAGAGCCATATAACGAATAAAATTTAAGTTTTTTTATTTCATTGCATGTGATGATATTATTTAAATTCTTACAGAAACTTTAGTGAGTGCCACCGTCCTAGAGCAATATCACAAATAAAATTTAATTTTTATATTTCATTGCATGAGATGATATTATTTAAACTCTTAGATAAACTTATGTGAGTAACCTGTCCAAAATCAATAAAATAAATATCAGTGTCCATTCTATCTTTCTATAGCAAATAAAATTTATTTTTTATATTGCATTGCATGTGATGATGATATTTAAACTCTTACAGAAGCTTAAGTGAGTACAACTGTCCTAAAGCAATACAACAAATTAAATTAAATCTTTATGTTTCATTGCATGTGAGAATATTATTTAAACTCTTATAGAAACTTTAGTGAGTACCACTGTCCTAGAGCAATATCACAAATAAAATTTAATTTTTATATTTCATTCCATGCGATGATATTATTTAAACTCTTACAGAAGCTTCAGTGAGTACCCTTGTCCTAAAGCAATAAAAAAAATATCCGTGTCCATTCCATCTTTCTATAACAAATAACATTTAATTTTTATATTGCATTGCATGTGATGACACTATTTAAACTTTTACAGAAACTTATGTGAGTACTACTGTCCTAAAAGAATACAATAAAATTAATTTAATTTTTATGTTTCATTGCATGTGATGATATTCTTTAAATTCTTATAGAAACTTCTGTGAATACCACTGTCCTAGAGCAATATCACAAATAAAATTTAATTTTTCTATTTCAGTGCATAGGATGATATTATTTAAACTCATATAGAAGTTTTGTGAGTACTCCTGTCCTAAAGCAATAAAACAAATATCCGTGTCCATTCCATCTTTCTATAACAAATAAAATTTATTTTTTTATATTGCATTGCATGTGATGAAGATATTTAAACTCTTACAGAAACTTAAGTGAGTACTACTGCCCTAAAGCAACAAATTAAATTAAATTTTTATATTGCATTGCATGTGATAACACTATTTAAACTCTTACAGAAACTTAAGTGAGTACTACTGTCCTAAAGCAATACAACAAATCAAATTAAATTTTTATGTTTCATTGCATGTGATGATATTCTTTAAATTCTTATAGAAACTTCGGTGAGTACCACTGTCCTAGAGCAATATCACAAATAAAATTTTATTTTTCTATTTCATTGCATGGGATGATATTATTTAAACTATTATAGAAGTTTTGTGAGTACTCCTGTCCTAAAGCAATAAAACAAATATCCTTGTCCATTCCATCTTTCTATAACAAATAAAATTTATTTTTTTATATTGCACTGCATGTGATGAAGATATTTAAACTCTTACAGAAACTTAAGTGAATACTACTGCCCTAAAGCAACAAATTAAATTAAATTTTTATATTGCATTGCATGTGATGACACTATTTAAACTCTTACAGAAACTTAAGTGAGTACTACTGTCCTAAAGCAATACAACAAATCAAATTAGATTTTTATGTTTCATTGCATGTGATGATATTCTTTAAATTCTTATAGAAACTTCTGTGAGTACCACTGTCCTAGAGCAATATCACAAATAAAATTTTATTTTTCTATTTCATTGCATGGGATGATATTATTTAAACTATTATAGAAGTTTTGTGAGTACTCCTGTCCTAAAGCAATAAAACAAATATCCTTGTCCATTCCATCTTTCTATAACAAATAAAATTTATTTTTTTATATTGCATTGCATGTGATGAAGATATTTAAACTCTTACAGAAACTTAAGTGAATACTACTGCCCTAAAGCAACAAATTAAATTAAATTTTTATATTGCATTGCATGTGATGACACTATTTAAACTCTTACAGAAACTTAAGTGAGTACTACTGTCCTAAAGCAATACAACAAATCAAATTAGATTTTTATGTTTCATTGCATGTGATGATATTCTTTAAATTCTTATAGAAACTTCTGTGAGTACCACCGTCCTAGAGCAATATCACAAATAAAATTTTATTTTTCTATTTCATTGGATGGGATGATATTATTTAAACTCTTATAGAAGTTTTGTGAGTACTCCTGTTCTAAAGCAATAAAACAAATATCCTTGTCCATTCCATCTTTCTATAACAAATAAAATTTAATTTTTATATTGCATTGCTTGTGAGGATACTATTTAAACTCATACAAAAACTTAAGTGAATACTACTGCCCTAAAGCAACAAATTAAATTAAATTTTTATATTGCATTGCATGTGATGACACTATTTAAACTTTTACAGAAACTTAAGTGAGTACTACTGTCCTAAAGCAATACAACAAATCAAATTAGATTTTTATGTTTCATTGCATGTGATGATATTCTTTAAATTCTTATAGAAACTTCTGTGAGTACCACCGTCCTAGAGCAATATCACAAATAAAATTTTATTTTTCTATTTCATTGCATGGGATGATATTATTTAAACTCTTATAGAAGTTTTGTGAGTACTCCTGTCCTAAAGCAATAAAACAAATATCCTTGTCCATTCCATCTTTCTATAGCAAATAAAATTTAATTTTTATATTGCATTGCTTGTGAGGATACTATTTAAACTCATACAAAAACTTAAGTGAGTACTACTGACCTAAAGCAACAAATTAAGTTAAAATTTTATATTGCATTGCATGTGATGACACTATTTAAACTCTTGCAGACGCTTAAGTGAGTACTACTGTCCTAAAGCAATACAACAAATTAAAATTAATTTTTATGTTTCATTGCATGTGATGGTTTTATTTAAACTCTTATAGAAACTTCTGTGAGTACCACTGTCCTAAACAATATAACAAATAAAATTTAATTGTTATATTTTATTGCCTGTTATTTAAACTTAAAACAAATTTTAGTGAGTGTGACTGTCACTTTAAAATACATTCGAAAACTTTCCAAAGATTCGTTGACATTTGAAATATATAAAAGTTATACTAAAACTATAAGATATATCACGAATAAAATTTATTTTTTTATATTTCATTGCATGTGATGACATTATTTAAAGTTGAAAGAATAAAAAGGTAACACTCTAGCTTATATATTCAAAAAGTAAGTTCAAATTCATGCTTGTCCTGTCAGCTTGTTGCTCAACAAAGTTGAGTTAATTATGTCAAGCAAGTCTCGTGCAACGATAAACTTGTGTTTGTAAACTTTCGCTCGTGATTTAACCTGTTTCTTCTGCTCTCTCCTTTCTTAAATATTTACCTTGAATTTATGTTCGTCTGCTCCGATCCGTGTGTTCTCTGGGTCAGGTGAAAGCTTAAGTTACATAAATGAGGTCAGTGATGACCGTTGGCTATTGGATTTGACCCTTTGATGGGTGGAAGAGAAAGTTTTCGGATTATGTAAGACTACGTAACACAGGTCAAAAGAACAGCGCAAATGAGTAATAAGGAAAATAATTTTACACTGAACATAATATAATGTATTTGAAAGTGAAATATGTTTTCTTTTGTGGCTGAATTCGTAAAGATATAATTTCATGTATCACATTATAATGTAAATCGTTTATAGCAAAATGGAATTATCAGAAGTTTCTCTTTTATATTATATTGGATTTCCTACAAAGAAATAATTTACAATTAAGATATTAGAAAACATCTGGCAGTAAAATTTTCTCATAAGTACACTCCATGGCATGAATTCGTATCTCATTCAAATCTTTAGATGAAAACTTTCCGAAGATTCGTCGTCATTTGAAAAATATATAAAGTATACTATAACTATAACTAATTAATGTTCCTAAATAATACAGGAGGGAAATTAACTTAATTATTTTTATTCATACAATAGATATTGTTTCATTGTATAGATACAGATAGTGCTTCATTCCAATTTGTTCAAATATATACATATAAAATATTTATTACCAGATAGTAGTTCATTGAAATTTACTTTATAATTTTTACTGTCATATCTTATTTTCGCTCATCCGTTTAATTTAGTTTTAAATATTGTATTGAAAAAATGACCCATGAAATTACTAGACATTACCTACGCTGTATGATAGTAACCAATTCCTTTGGTTACATATTCCGTTAAAAGTAAAAATTGGAGATCATCACGATCGAGTAAATAAATAAACATATTACACAATGGAAGAACTGTTACTATCGAAAAAAATATGGGCTGCCTTTCTGGTAGTCCTTTTTTCATTATAGTTCACATTGTAATTTGTAATTTGGATTTCTTAGATGTTACTATCACAAGATTTCATGTCAAAGAAATATTGATGTAGCGGTAATCATAGGTAGCATGTTCAGAAAATTTCGGAGGCACATATAATTTTGAGGATCACGTAACAAAAAATATTCCTATGATGTACGTTTCATCTTTATATATTGTTTTCTTCTTACAGTTTCAGACAGTGATTTTTACAGTGATAATATCTTGTAAGATAAAGTTTAGTTTTTTTTAATATATTGTAAGAAAACTAAAGAGCTGTCAAGTCTCCGGATTTTTTAATTCAGTGTTTTCGCATGAAAATTTTTGATTTATGAAATTGGAGAACACTGCGATTAAATAAAGCAACACTTTCTACGTGAACATATTGGTATTCAAAAATCTGGAGACATAAGCAGCTCTGAAAGTACAATATCATACATAAAACACAAAACAATGTACAGTAAAACCTCTTTAACGGGCACTCCCAAATAGCGAACATTTAGAGAACATTTTTTCAATCCCCAATACATATATTATTTGCATGTTTTTACCGCTGAATAACAGACCCCCCCCCCCCCGAATAGCGGACAAATTCCAGGCTCCTCCAGGCTTTTACTATATTTTATTACTTATTATAGAACAGTATCGCTATTGTATACTATTCAAAATCATTTTTAACTGTCCATAATCTTACGCAACTACTTTAAAAATAAGAATGTTTATTACTTTTTTAAACTACCTTCGTCAATATATATTTCCAAATCACATTTTGTTTAAAAATGCCTGCAAACCATTTAAAATTGTCTATTATTACTTTCTGTTTTAAATCTAAAGGCTATTTGCCTCTAATCATATTTTCTCATTTTTACATTAATCGCCTACACTGTAAAGAAAGAGAAATGCTTCTGGATCAAGCAAAACGTTACGAAATTATAATAAAATATCTTCCTAATTATCCACGATTTCGAAAAAAAAAACGTTGCTTTATCTTCAGAAACCAATAGATTTCCGAGATTTAATGTAGCATTTCTGAAACAAAAGATCTTCTTGCTGTCCGCTTCAGAAAAAGGAAAAAAAAAACTAAACGTCCAATTAAATTTTAGCAGGACTGAAACTGCGCGTAAATTTAGTAACACTGACAAAGGATGTGAGTTAATTTCACTTTGCTAAACAACGCATAAACATCGGAGTGAAAAATGTGTCCAGACCGGGGATCGAACCCAGATACCCTGGTATAGCGCACAAAGCATAAACAACAGAATGAAAAATCTTGTTGTTTAGCAAAGTGAAAATTAATTCACATCCTTTGTCAGTGTTAATAAATTTACGCGCAGTTTCAGTCCTGCTGAAAATTTAACTGGAAATTTAGATATTATCCGATGCTGGGAATTTATTCGTCTCATGTACGCCACTGGATAGTGTGCTCATGTATGACATTCCATTTTGCGCTGCGAGGTTGCAGCCCTGCTAACATATAGGTGAAAAACGCCAGACTGGATATCGTCAGGCTTAAATGGTAAAAGCACTTGGTGCGCTATATCAGGGTATCTGGGTTCGATCCCCGGTCTGGAAACATTTTTCACTCTGTTGGTTATGCGTTGTTTAGCAAAGTGAAAATTAATTCACATCCCTTGTCAGTGTTAAAACTAAAAGTTTCAGAGTATAGATTTAACTGTGCAATAGTCAGTTTTTTTTTTTCAATTTTGCGTATGCTATCAATTCTCAAGTAAACATTTTTATGTTCAACAGACAAATGTGCTAAATTAATAGTTTAACATCAATATTAAGTATAACTTTATTTTGTTACTCTTGTGTGTATAAATTCTGTTACCCAGTTGAAAATGTTTATTTGAGAATTGATAACATCCGAAAAAACAATATTTAATCTTCAGAAAACGGATTAAAACACTAAAAATTTCTGGAAAACTTTTCGTTTTTTCTTTGTTTTTAAAATATCCAGCAAAAGAAACTTTTGTTTTAGAAATGCTTATTTAAATCTCGGAAATCAATTGATTTCAGAGGTTTCTGAAAATAAAGGAACGTGTTTCGAAATTGTGAATAACTCGGAAGAGGTTGTGTTATATTTTCGCAATTTTTTTTCTAAATCCAGAAACATTCCTCTTTTTTACAGTGTATTCCATTCCAAAAATTCTAGTCTCCTTAATATATTTCAAATTCGTTTTAGAAAAAATCGTAAGTTAGATAATGTAGGAGACCCGTGGACTCCACACTTTAGTTCAGCACTCGCGCACTCCACGCTGTATAATGCGATTTGGGATTCCGTAACTTCAACTGCTTATAGCTTTGTAGGTAAATATATTGATTAGGAAATATATCACATGATTTCTATACGAAATTTAATGAGGAAAAGAATTGTGATATTTATTTCTTATCAAAAATTTCATTTTGTAATGAATGCAAATTACTGAAGACATGTTTTCAAAAAATGCCGACATTTGAAATTTTGGTTGGCACGAATTCGCACTATACTATATACAATTTCAATTGTTACTTCTCAAAGTTAGTTTCCTGGTCTTTATCTTATGTCAATAACTATGGCAACACAGCATATGGCTGACTGACACTCATCTTAGGACAAATCGCTCTTTTTTTACCTCATCCTCATGAACATAGAAATAGATAAGGACTTCTAACGAAATAGCCTTTCGAAGAAGAAAATCTTTCCTTGAAAAATGTTTCAAATAGGGGGCGCTTGTGTAGAACAGTTGTATGAGTTCGTCTGCTTCTTCAAATCGTCTGCTTGACAGTCATCGTCTGGTATGAATTTTATTGTCATATTGCTATTTATTTTAATTATATAATTATCAAATTAACATAAACATTCGCCAGCAGCGATTGCAATATACGAAACATTGTAGGTGACAGTTTCGATTTGTTGTTTGTAAGAGGCGCTATCTTAGCACAGTTGTACGCTGGCTGCCATTCAGTTCCAAAGTCTGGACTCGATAACTCCATTTCCTTAGAAGTCCTTATCTATTACTATGTTCATGTTCACCCTATACTTGAGATCAGTTGAAAGCTTAGTCCTTTGTTTAATTATAGGAGTGGTTGAAAATGGGACCAGGGACTCGCGTTTTCTAGTGTCATGACAACGAAGGGATGAAGTGAAAAGGACGAATGCCCTTGAGAAGCCAATTGAAATTACATGGAGTATAGTGTGGGTTGTACGTGTTAAACATCGATTAACGTAACAGTGAAAGAAAAATGAGCAAACATAGTTTCGTGGGAAAAACGGTCACATCCCTTTGAAATGACCAAAAAGAAAAAAAAATATTTCATTCGCTCAAATAAAAACTTTGCTTATTTGTAATATTTTAAACAAAACCACGTTAAAAGTTTTTTGTTAGGACAAAAGTTACGTAAAAAAGAACTTCAGTTATTGTCATATACTGCATTGAGAATGTACATTTCTATTTTATTTAAAACGGTTATTTTACAGCTTGCGCTCACGATTTCGTGAAATAGGATTGTCAGATTTTTATGAAACTTTAACATATTGTATAATAAATGAATGTACATGAAAAGAGCTAAAATTTTTATCCTTCAGTTAATATTTGTAAAATATATTTGCTTTATGTATTTGACGAATTTGCTACTTTTATGAAATATTTACATTACAATATTGAAATAATAAAGCTTTATTTCGATAGTAGGTCATTTTAATTAAACACTATTTATTTAAGTATTACAGAAAAATTAGCTCATGCGACTTAGTTATGCGATTATCTTGCCCGAAGTTTCACATATATTCAACTTACACTGTAAAGTCAATACAAATATTTCTTAATTTAAGAAAATATAATATAGTCACAAACGAAAATACACAATAACCTTTTCTGTGTTGCCCACGATTCCGAAAAACGTTATTTATATTTAGAATTCTTATAAATCTATATATTTTTGAGAAGTAAAGAAGTATTTATAAAAACAAAGTTTATTTTGCTGTCACTGATTTTCGGAAACGTTTCCAAGTAGTTTTTATAGTGCATTAATCAGATGTCCTATACCAGAATATCCGCTTTTAGGATATTATCAATTCAACATTTGCAGCTACGTAATTGAATTTATATATGCAAGAATAGCAAAATAATATTAATTTTAATGTTAAAGTACATGCTGTTAATTTATCATGTTTGTAAAACATGTTTCTTGAACATGAAGATGTTTACTTGAGACTTGATAGCATCCGAAAAACCTATATTCTGAGATGACAAAACCGTTTAATGCATTATAAAAACTGCTCCGAAAAGTGGTTATATTGCATTTTCCTGTATTAAGAAACATCTGTATTTTTTACAGTGTAGTTATGGCATGCAATTAATAAACACTGAATATATTCCCTTTCCCGAAAAACAAAATTAACCCTCTCGTTCACCTAATTTAAAACATAAACACAGTTTTTTGAAAGCTTCTTCCGACTAACTTTTACTTTGAGTAACATCTTTTAACATCGATAAAATAGCATTAAAAACATGCTTAAAAGGTGCTTCAAAAAATGTAAAAGATGTTAAAAATATATTTATGTAATCCCGAGATTTTTCGAACGCGTTTGCGTTCGAAAGATCTCGGGATTAAATAAATATTTTTTTAACATCTTTTACGTTTTTCGAAGCATCTTTTAAGCATGTTTTTAATGTTATTTTATCTATTTTAACTACAAGGTGAATCTTTCATTCCACTTTAAATTCGTTTTTTTTTTTTCGAATTTTTCTGTTAGCATCTTTTAAACTTTTAGATTTCATGCGGGACTTCAAATTTGTAATACTTTTTGACAACAAATCACAACACAAGATTGAAATGTTGATGATCTACAGATTTGTTGAAAAAGCTTATACAGAAAAAAAACCTTTTGTATTTCAATAATATCTGAAATGGTAGACCAGATGTCATGACCAAAAGGTTGTCTGAGTGAATTGTGTCGGTCAGTGTGTCATCCAGGTAGCTCATGTGGAAATTTAAGCCATAAAATGCACTGGGTTCGACCCGATTCCTGACATGCATACTTTTTCAGTTATTTATAAAAAGTACAACTTGTTTAAACAATTATTTCTTATTGTACACAATTTAGAACGCCCTTTTCAGTATATTAATACACATAATGAATATTACTTTTATTTTTTATAATTCGTGAACAAGATGGTTAAAAAAATAATTGTTTTAATATTTCTTTAAAGTTTTGCACAAATGTGTCTAATAATTTGGAATATAACGGATAAAATTTTGCTAACTTCGACATTTTAAATGTACCTGAGGCCATAACTTATTTGTTCTCAATTTTTCATGTTATATTACCATTGAAATTGATACTTGCCGCATAAAATTCGATATTTATTAAACAAACTATCCAAAATATCGCATTCTGTGAATAATAAACAACACTGTAAAACATAAATTTTGACGGAACTCTTTGATCTTTGATAAAATAAAAGTACAAAGAAAAAAAACAAAATATTTAAAATTTCGTATTATTCAGATAAAATGTAAATATTTACTTCTATTACTTATAAATACTCTCAATTAGAAAATCGATTAACTCTCGACAAAAGCAACTTTATGTAAACATATCAAATTCGTCCATTATTCACGAACTATATTAGGAAAGTTTATGATCGAATATTAGCAATTTTAACAAATATTGCTTATTTCGTGTGTTTACTAAATGTACGTGAGTAAAGAAAAGGTAAAAGTTGTATTACATTATCATCAAGAAATTATGATGAATTATTTTACACGCAAGTTCGCTCATATACTGTCGGTACCTACTGTCGTCTAAATTATTTTACTGTTCCAGAAAAATATTTATACTGTTTTAAAAAATAAGATATTTTATTATTTTATATTATATGTAAGCAATGTTATTGTATAGGCAAACAATTGGAATTTGAAAAAGGGATACAAAAGAAAAAGGATTTTAAGGTGAAAATTATTAAATGAAATGGGGAGAAAAATAAGAATATTAAAATATGTTATATACATATATATATATATATATATATATATATATATATATATGGGAAAAACAATTAAAAATATTAAATATATATATATATATATATATATATATATAACATATTTCAATATTCTTAATTTTTTCCCCATTTAATTTAATAATTTTCACCTTAAAATACATTTTCTTTCGTTATTTCAAAATTCATTCGATTTTACAATATTCTATTTTAGATATAACCCTATTTTAATTTATTTGAGGGACGCTTCGAAAGTTTTTCGCGCTCAAATCAAAACCGTAGAGCACAGATTTTCTTCATACGCCATATTGTGTTCCAGCACACCTTCTAATGGGCTTAGAACCATTTGCACATGGCACTCTTTCTGGAATATTGTACTTTTACGCTCTACCAGTAAAAGCTTCTGCGTTAATTCAGAGCTTGATTTTTCATGTGGTTTTATTTCTCCCGCGCCACCCAGTTTATCTGTTGAATATTTCCATCATGTAATCTTCCGAAATTTTCGTCTGTTACTGCTCATGTTTTGACTAATAAAAGTCATGTCAACTAACCTGGATTAATTATTTGTGGGAAATCTACGATGGCTCACTCTTGATTCGTGTTAACTGATATTTATTCGTTTTGTTTGATATTGCCGACTGCGCCGAATAGTTTCGAACTGGTGATGCTAACACCAACAATCTTACATCGAATTAATATTTGATGTCAAAAGCACCAGTTTCGTCATATATATATATACTAGATGGAGACCGTCAAAATTTGACGGCAAAAAACTTGATAGTACCATAAAAATAAAATTCATAGCTGCTTTAAAATGTTTGATACTTTTGCACAATAATTCAAATAAATAAAAAACCCACTTTGAATTAAAGCTAGGTTGAAGAACAGAAATTGGCTAAGTTTCACTGGCACATGCACTCGCAGAATTTCTTTCATCTGACACATTTAGCGCTGTTGTGCAAGTAAATGGTAAGTGCCCCCTTGGGGAGAGGGAAATGGCGGGATGGACCAAGGAGATGCATAACATGAATAAGCAGTCAAAGACCTTTCAAACGAT
Source organism: Maratus michaelseni (assembly GCA_963931845.1). Lineage (NCBI taxonomy): Eukaryota > Metazoa > Arthropoda > Arachnida > Araneae > Salticidae > Maratus > Maratus michaelseni. The sequence goes on along the minus strand of OZ007587.1, from coordinate 301,971,770 downwards.
ACGTAACATGAGGGGTGTGTGCAAAATTAAAAAAAGTACCCCCTTGGGGGGGTGTTAAAGTAGGGGATGGACACGGAACATGCATAATATGATTAAGTGGTCACAGACCTTTCCAGCGATATATAACATGAGGGTTGTGTGCAAAATTTAGAAAAGTACCTCCTTGGGGTTGGGGCAAAGTGGGGAGATGGACATCAGAGATATGCATATGATTAAGCAGTCACAGACCTTTCCAACGATATATGACATAAGGGTTGTCTGCAAAATTTAAAAAAGTACCCCCTTGGGGGAGGGGGGGCAAAGTGGGGAGATGGACATTGGAGATGCATAATATGATTAAGCGGTCACAGACCTTTCCAACAATATATGACATGAGGGGTGTCAACAAAATTTAGAAAATTGCCCCCTTTGGGGGGGGGCAAATTGGGGAGATGGACATTGGAGATGCATAATATGATTAAGCCGTCACAGACCTTTCCAACAATATATGACATGAGGGGTGCCAACAAAATTTAGAAAAGTGGAAGTGGCGGGATGGACCCCGGAGATGAATAAGCAGTCAAAGACCTTTCCAACAATACGTAACATGAAGGGTTTGTGCAAAATTTACAAAAGTACCCCTTGGGAGGGGGCAAAGTGGGGGGATGGACACCGGAGATGCATAATATGATTAAGCGGTCACAGACCTTTTTAACGATATATAACATGAGTGGTATGTGCAAAATTTAGAAAAGTGCCCCAATTGGGGGGAGGGGGGATGGACCACACAGATGCATAACATGAAAAGGCAGTCGCAGGCCTTTCGAACGATATATCATATGAGTGGTGTCAGCAAAGAAAAGTCTCCGCACCGTGTGGGCAAAACATACTCCCCCCCGCCGCCATAATTTTTGATGCGGACTCATTTTTAAAATTCGTTTGCACCCCTCTTCTCCCGCAAAATGTTGTGAATTTTAAAAACTCCCCTTCCGAATTTTTTTATACCAAAAGCGCTTATGTCCGTCGTCTGCACGCAGAGTTTTGCGCTTACAGACGCCAGACACACCAACACACACACAGACAGACGTTTACCGACATTAATAGTATAGATGATACTCAGTGCCTACACATTTCACCCTTTATAATTCAGCCAATGAGTTGACGGTTGTTCATTTCCAGAAATGAAACAATAATTCTTTAGGATGAATTTTGTTTGTTTGATACACCATGGCAGAATGCGTGCAATGCAGCGACAGGCGTCAAACTTTTTTGGGCACCTGCAGACTAAAAACATATAATCAATCTTCGCGGGGAAAAAAATCCTAGATTTCGTCAAATGATGTCCGGAAAAACACTAATTTCATCAAAGGATCATGTAAAACGTGAATTTTGTTAAAAGGCCACAGAAAAACGCGATTTACGCAAAAGATGAGCAAATTTTGTCAAAGAATCGCAAAACAGGAAATTTCACCAAAAGATAGCGCTTTCTTGCCAAATTTCGTCTAAAAATTGCGGAATAAAATGTATTTTATCAAAAAATCGCTGGAAAACGCAAATTTCGTTAAAGTATCGCGAGAAAAATGCAAGTTTCTTCAAAGATCGCTGAAAAAACGCGAATTTCATCGAAGGATTGCTGAAAATTCATGAATCTTATCAAAAGGCAGCAGAGAAAATGTGATTATTATCAAAGCATTGCGAAAAAAGAAAATTTCGTCTAAGGATCACAGAAAAATGCAAATTTCGTAAAAGAATCGTGGAAAGTAATGCAAATTTCGTGAAAAAAATCGCAGAAAAAACACAAATTTCGTCCAATTATCGCTGAAAAAAACACGAATTACGTCATAGGATAGCTGAAAAAAAAATGTGAATCTCGACAAAAAAAAAAAGATACAGAAAAAAATACGAATTTCGTTAAAGAATCACGAAAAAAAATGCGAATTTTGTTAAAGAATTGCACAAAGAATGTGAATTTTTTGAAAGGTTCGTGTGAAAAATGAAACTGTCTTTATTAAAAACAGCACACACACAAACATCTATACAAACCTCAATACACACAAACATATTATTATAGGTATAGTTTTAATCTGAAATAATATACTGAACTAACTTTTGAAAAATCGGATTAACCCAAATCCAACTTGCAGAAATCTACACTCAGTCTGAAATCGACTCGAACCATAAAGACAGTTAACCCAACTTGCAACAAAAATAATTATTGCCGAGAGAGCATTTACCCTCTCTCTCTGTGCTGAAACCTTTCAGAAAAATTTCTGTGAATTTTCTGATTTTTTTTCTTTACTCAGAAATGCTGTAGTCATTTTGTCCCCCAATTTTGCCCTTTACAATTCAGCCAAAGAGTGGAGGGGGCCAAAGGAGCGTTCCTTATCACAAACGAAAGATGAGATACGTTCGTTTGATGTCGTTGTTGAAAATTTATGGATTTCTATTATTAAAGTAATTTTTTCATTTTACCGTATTTATTTTCTTGTTGTGTTGTATGTATTTTGCTACTTTGAATTTTTTTAAACTAACCCTTTTTTTTTAGAGAGTGAGAGAGAGAGAGATTTAGTAATTTGGTGACACAAAGTTCCGCAAATTCTTAAAATCCACAAATCGTTTCCGATGTAAACAATGAAATTTACAATTAAGTTGCAAGTGCAAAATTTCAGTTTTTTTAAATTTTCATGTCATTCTGTACACATTTTAATATGTCATTCTGATCATTATACTACATATTTAGTTATGCATTATTAATTATTTACTTGACCTTCACTATTAATATTTTAAATATTTCAAACTTACAGCTGAATGTAACTATTAAAACATTTGAAATACTGCATTCGAAAAATGAAATTTCAGCTTAGAAACGCGGCAATTACTATTAGGTTAAAAAATTTTTAAGTAGAAAAGTACTTATGATATAAAAAGAAGAAGAAAAATACACCAGAATGTATCTCTATTACAAAAGCGGGAGAAATGATTTTCTGTGCTATACGAAAAGATATCCAAATAACTCAATCATGAACATAGAAATAGATATCGGTTTCTATATTCATGTGCACTCAATCCAAACTTGAAACTTTTAAAAAGGTCATTGAATGAATGAAATTCATCTTCGACTTTCACCTACAGGGAGAAATCCAGAAAACTTGCTGTGTCGCCAATCATGTTTATATTTTATATATATAATAAAAAAAAAATTCCGGTACTTTTCCGTTATACGGACACTATTGTCGCCAAACATACATTTAATACATACATACATTTTGGCATAGTGTCCGTATAGCAGAAAAGTACTAAAGTTCATGGTTTAAAATCACAATAAAATATCATGAAATTTATTGATTGGTTGTGGGAAAATATCGGGGAAATAATGTGTTTTTCATGAAATTTTTTGTTTTGTTAACAATTTGGTTAGAGAGCTTTTGTAAGACAATTTATTTGTGTTTAATTGTAAGCATTCATTATAATTTTCAGTGCATTATTAAATTCAAATTTTTGTTTAAAATATGTAAACAAAACAGTGCCAACAAAACAGACCAGTATGTAAACAAACCAGAAACCTGCAAAGGAGAAATAATGTGTTTTTCAAGAAATTTTTTGTTTTGTTAACAATTTGGTTAGAGAGCTTTTGTAAGACAATTTATTTGTGTTTAATTGTAAGCATTCATTATAATTTTCAGTGCATTATTAAATTCAAATTTTTGTTTAAAATATGTAAACAAAACAGTGCCAACAAAACAGACCAGTATGTAAATAAACCAGAAACCTGCAAATTTCTAAAATCTGCATAAACTCCGGTTTTAAGCTATGCAGATTTAAGGGTATATATATATATATATATATATATATATATATATAGATATAGATATAGATAAAGATAGATAGATAGATGCATGCATGCATGTAGTACTTTTAATTATTTGCTAAAAATACTGTGATCGTCACTGAGAAAACCTGAATTTAACCTAAAAGTAATTGTCCAGTGTTTAAGCTGAAATTTCATTTTTGGAATACAGTATTTCAAATGTTTTAATAGTTACATTCAGCTGTAAGTTTGAAACATTAAAAGTAAAGGCCAAGTAAATAATTAATAATGCATAACTAAAAGTAATTGTCTAGTGTTTAAGCTGAAATTTCATTTTACGAATACAGTATTTCAAATGTTTTAATAGTTATATTCAGCTGTAAGTTTGAAATATTAAAAGTAAAGGCCAAGTAAATAATTAATAATGCATAACTAAATATGTATAATGATGAGATTTTTTTTCTTGAATTATTCAGTGAAACTCGCCTTATAAATGTACGCAAATAATTCACATAAAAATCTTAAAATAAAGTTTTCTTTCGTGTTTATCTATGCTTAATAACCAAAAAAGCTTGATTAATACAAAAATTATTTGGTAAAAATACTGTGATCGTCGCTGAGAAAACCTGAATTTAATCATATCACACAGAATTACATATTAAAATGTGTACAGAAGGACATGAAAAGTTTAAAAAACTGAAATTTTACACTTGCATCTTAATAGTTTGTTTACATCGGAAACGATTTGCGTAATTTCGTGCCACTAAATCTCTCTCTCTCTCTCTCAAAAAAAAAGGGTTAGTTATAATTTCATTTTACGAATACAGTATTTCAAATGTTTTAATAGTTACATTCAGCTGTAAGTTTGAAATATTAAAAGTAAAGGCCAAGTAAATAATTAATAATGCATAACTAAATATGTATAATGATGAGATTTTTTTTCTTGAATTATTCAGTGAAACTCGCCTTATAAATGTACGCAAATAATTCACATAAAAATCTTAAAATAACAAAGTTTTCTTTCGTGTTTAGCTATGCTTAATAACCAAAAAAGCTTGATTAATACAAAAATTATTTGGTAAAAATACTGTGATCGTCGCTGAGAAAACCTGAATTTAATCATATCACACAGAATTACATATTAAAATGTGTACAGAAGGACATGAAAAGTTTAAAAAACTGAAATTTTACACTTGCATCTTAATAGTTTGTTTACATCGGAAACGATTTGCGTAATTTCGTGCCACTAAATCTCTCTCTCTCTCAAAAAAAAGGGTTAGTTATAAAAAATTCAAAGTAGTAAAATACATACGACATAAAAAGAAAATAAATACGGTAAAATGAAAAAATACCTTAATAAAAGAAATCCATAAAGTATCAACAATCGAACAACCAAATGGAATCGTAATCCACATACGCCTCTGGAGAGAGGAAAAAGCCTTCACCTCATTGGCTGAAACATCCCGTCTGAAGATAGTAAAAGCCTCTAGCTGATTGGCTGAATGGTGGCGCACGCGTATAAAAGGCATTTTTGCATGAAAAACTAAAAAGCAGGTTAGCTTTAAGTATATGGATACGAATATATACGCCTTTTGTTGAATTTTCAATTATTTCTTGATTATATTAATTTCTTTCAATCATTTATTTTTCGGTATGTTATAAGGAGCTTAATATTGTCCTTTTTATGCTTAATGCCGAAAATATTCAACGAAATAACATATTTTTACTATGAATAATTCTTATGAAACTCCTCTGATGAATCAATATGATATTCATAGTTTCTGATCTTTGCAGTTTAAATTTCCTGTGATTAATTTTTGGATTATCTTTTATTTTATTTTTAAAAACACGTGATTTCATTTTAATTATATATATAATGTATATATTCAACCAATATTATACATATTTTAGTTCAAAATGCTTCAAACATTTAAAAAGGTACCATTATATTTTTTCAACTTGCGCAACACTTTCTTCTAATCACAATTTTTAGTTTTATCTCCAGTTTCATGGCAGTTAGTCTTTTAAACGGACAGTAATACATGCTAAGACGTAAACGTAAAGGACTGAAGGAAAATTCCGTTTTAGATAGTTTTCCATTTTAGAAGATAAATATGTAACATTTTTTTCGTGTAGATAATGATTTTTTTTCTTTTAACACATTGTTGTACAGTCTCAAGTTATCTCGTGTTTGGTTCACCGAGCATCATTGAGTAAGGGCGTGACTTTTACCTTACGGAAAATGCATATTTTTTAGATTATAAACGTTTTATATCGAATCCGTACATTGAATGATATTTACTGATGCATAAATTTGAAAAACCTATCTTGAAAACCATTTAAGGTGACTGACTACGTACGGAGCAATATTTTCCAAAAAAAGCTATTTAAATATTTTTTGAACTTATTCTTATTAAGATTATGACTAGAAACTGAAAAAAAAAGCAAAAAATATTTCATTCATTGAGGAAATTTTGGTAAATGCGGGATTTTGTGATAAAATTTTGTGAAATTTGGCCCGATACGCAAAACGCCCCACAGAAAATTCTATTTTGCATTTTATGCATTTTAATTTCCGTTTTACAAGTCATACTTATGACATTGGTAAAGACAGTGAATTAAAATCTAAGAGATATTTTAAATGCTTCAAAACGTATAGCATATCGCACCTTCTTACATGCTGAGTTTCATGAAATTCATCGATGTCATTCGACGAAAACATCCATAACACAAAAAATATTTATTCTAAAATTAAATGTTTAGTTCATTGCCTTCACAATAGTGTAAACAACATGCAATTTAAATTTTATAGTGATATTCTAATAACTTTTTTGAGAAATCATGTTTTGCGTATGAAATTTCCACCAAAAATTACGTATTCAAAAAATGCTTTTAAAGTTTAGATTTGTGTTTTACTACAAGAATTTAGATAATTATATGCATTTAAACTTCACTGTTTTTAAGAACCAAACTCTTTTTTTCAAGTACTGAGCCTTTTTTTATTTCTAGAAGGCCATATTTTTGCTCCCCACCTCTCAATTAGTACCTTTGAATAGTACTTCCGGTCCTTTAAATACTACTTCCGGTTTGAGTGACAGCTGTTGAGTAGCTTAAGAATCACTACAACTCCGGTTCTATTTATCGTTCAATAAAAATAAATACAGTTTGGAAAGGTAAAAAGTTGGGCTTTAATAAAATAGAATAAAATCGTTTTGATAATTTTAGTCGAAAACCACTTTTTAAACGTAGTCAGATACCTTAATGAAAGACTTCCAGAAGAAGGTGGAGCTTCTACTGTTATAAAATCAAGATTTTATACTTAATCGCCGGTCAACAATGTGTTAATATAGGATAACGTTATAAACAAGTTTTCCTTCATAAGCTTTAATAAATTTGAAGGTCTTTAGATAATTTTTAAAAAGCTTTACAACGATTTTCTGAAGTTTTAGATCATGTCGACGACTTTTTAATTTATCAGTTAATGTAATACTGAAACTAAAGTTAGTAAATATTACTTCAGTCTCTACACTGTAAAAAAAAATCCTGAGGTTTCTAAATTTTTTTTAGTATATTTGTATTTCACAGATTTTTTTTAGTAACCGGTACAAAAACCGGAATCGTTGCTAACTGTTTTCTAGTAATGTTGCTAGGTGTTTTCTAGTAATTCTTACAGATTTTCTTGTAACTGAGTAAGAATACAAAAAAAATTTTAGTAATTGCAAAAATCAATGAAAAAAACTTCGTGGGTCGATCTTCTAAAATTTTTTTAGTAGATCGACCCATTTTTTTACAGTGTACTGTGTTACATCCAGTTCTTTTCTTCCAATATTTACGACCATATTAATTATTTAAAAGCATAGCTGCCAACTTTTACGCTTTTTTCTACTACTATTTTTTAACAGAAAAATTGTCGTAGTTAATAATCGAAAACTTAGAATTAAATAAGACAAATTTTTTTGCTGAAAAATAGTGGTAGGAAAACAGCATAAAAGCTACTAGCTGTATAAAAGGAATGTTTTTCAAGAGAACTTATACCAAAATAGTTATTCTGTGAATAATAAACAATACTCTGAAAACATAAATAAACTCTTTTGCCTTAGATAAAATAAAATTCACAATAAAATAACGGATATATTTAAAATATCATATTATTCAGACTAAGCGTAAATATTTGCTTCTATTACATATAAATACTCTCAATTATAAAACTGATAAATGATTGACAAAAGGAACACTAGGTAAACATCTCAAATTCATCCATTATTCATGTACTACAGGAAAATTTCTGAGCAAATATTAGCAATTCCGACAAATATTGGATTTTTCGTGTGTTTACCAATGTATTATAGTACAGCAAAAGCAAAATTTCGCACTACATTGTCATCAAGAATTTATGCTCAATTATTTTCAAATATGCGCAGATCCGCTCGTATTATCGTAATCAAAAAACACACTGTGGATGTTAATTCCGCAGTCACATGTGATATATCATAATAAACTACAAAAAATGAAAAGCAGTCAAGGGTATGGCCATTTTGTTTCTCAAACAATTCAATGATAGAAGCAAAAGCACATCGACATACTTCATCTTGTTTCTTGAACTAACGGGTTAGGAAGTTAGACTAACTTTAGGTTTGAATGTGATTTTTACGTGTAGTCGATAGACAAAAAGGAATTATAATTTCTAGACTACATCCCAAAGAAAACTATGTAAAAAATAAAAATTAATTCCTGTAAAATTGACAGAAAAAACTGTCAGCTGATTTTTATTATTAAAAATAGGTTTATTTTAGAGAAAAATTCTGTTTTTTAACCACAAAAATAGTATATGATTGTTAACCCCTTTGGGACCATAGGTGCATATATGCATCTTCAAAAGATGCATACAGCAATTGACTTTTGGTACCAGTAATAAAGAAAAGTAATATTTGACGTATTTAATTTAGGCCATTTCCGTGATTAAATAAGTTAAAATATCTGGGTTTTTTTTTTTTTTTTTTTTTTTTTTTTTAATTGTTCCTTGTTCCAACCGAATAAAAATTATACATGGGACGCTGGTCCCGAAAAGGTTAAAAATTAGATATTTCGTAAGAAGAACAGATTTTCTTTTTTCCTAAAATAGGCGGGTTTTTGTTGTTGTTGTTTGTTTGTTTGTTTGTTTGTTTGTTTGTTTATTTGTTTGTTCGTTTTCTATGTTATCCAAAAGTGCATTTTTTCTGTCAGTTTTAAAATATATTTTTAATAGTATTTTTCTATTGTTTATTTTATGTTTTGAAGCTCTTAAATATTTAATGTTTATTCGCACAAAGTTATTTAAATCTTTTTTAGAACATCTAGCAAAATTCAAAACAGAACACCAAAAAATATTATAATACAATCAGAAAAGAATATGAACTGAGACAAAATTTTATGTTTATATATTAATTTATGGCCTTGATGAAAGTCTACCAAGTATGATAAATTAATAAAGAACAAGTTAAATATGCAGTTTTGCTCATTATATTTCTTGAAAACCGATATCGAAAATATTAAATGCTGATAAAGAAAATTTCTAAAAATAATTTAAATAAGAAAACGCAATTTTACTTAGAATTAATATATTCCTTTTTAAGACAAGAGGAAATTAATTAAATTTTTTTCGATGAATTTTCGTTAGTTCAATTTACATTTCTTTTTTTGTCAACATTTATGTTTAATGTCAAATAAGTTATCGGCAAACGAAAAGTGACAGAATATTTTTTTTCTAACTAAACTATAGCAAACTTCTAGCAAAACTATAAAATATAACTTTTTTTTTTTTTTTTTTTTTTAACAAACAAATATTTATTACAATTCTATTATTTTATTTTTCTTCAAAATTTATTTTAAAAATATACTTTAATAAAGACAGAGATCAATAATTTAATACAAAATATTGATAACTAGGAGATTTTGAAATTTAAAAAGCAAAATAAAAAACACTATTTTGTATGTTTTTTCACAGTTCCGAGAATTATTTTGAAAGTGCGACCGATAAAAGAATTTAGTCCAAGGTGTTTCGAAACTAAACGAACAAGCTTTTAAGGGTGAAAATATGCGTCAAGAAAAAAAATACTTTGTACGCGAAACCAGGGTAGCAATTTACTTATTCTGTCAAAAATACAGTGTACCTAATTCCAGACGGGATTTCAATTTTTGTTTATAACTTTAAAAGTAATGAATATATTGTAACGATATTTTCAACAGATTTACTCAGCTTTATTCGGAATATGATGATATGACGAGAAGAGTTGTAAATAGCCACCATTTGCGCCCAAAGAGCACTGAGCTAGACGCTTCATATTTCGGAATGTAGATAAAAGTGCGTCGGTTTTTACTGGAAAAATTATCGTACAATTCCAGCACTTTCTAGAATGTGATCACATTTGATACAAAGTAATCTGATAAATATCTCGCTAAAATATCTCCATAACTGTTAAAGATATGAACAAAAATTCGGATTCTGTTTGCATTTGAGACACTCTGTATTTTTGACTGTGTAAGTAGATTGTGAACCGGATTTATCATGCAAAAATTGCTTGTTTTGATGCGTATTACCATCCCTGAAGATTTGTTAATTTATTTAGAGACACCCTGTATACTAAATATTTATTTATTTCTGCAAAAGTCAAATAAATCGCGTTATGAAACCTAAAAAGGACGTAAAAGTCAAACAATTCTTTAAAAGAACTTTTCTTCCTAAAAAAGACTTTTGCTCGAAAAAATATTTTCTTAATCTCAATAAGACTTTTATTTTTTATTTTTTATATTTCATTAGTTTTTAAGAACACTTGCAAACTGTATATTAATCTTTACTTTTATCAGAAACTTCTGTTAAATTCTTAGAGATTAACGCTTGCTTTTATGACTTAAAACGGAATTAAAATCTTAGAATCCAGAAACTTTGCAGAAAAAAGTCAGATATAATCTAAAGTTTTTGTCAACATTTACATTTGACGTCATACAGTTATCGAGAAACGAAAAGTGCAGACGTTTTATCAAGTTAACTTAAAATTTTATATAACTAAATATTACTTTTAACTAACTAATATAAATTATTATTAATTTATTTACTTTTGAAAATGTGTTTTTTAACCCTTTATGATTCAAGAACTTTGATTTGAAAATTATTTATTCAGATGTTAGAATACATCATTTTAAGCATGCAATAAATAAATAAATAAATAAATAAATAAAAATAAAAATAAAAATTTAGAACAAAAAAACTAAAAATTATTGACTCAAAGGCATTTTCTTCACATCTACAATAAGCAGAAAATTACATACTTCACATAAATATTGTCAATTTTCTAATACAAAATTGTAAATTATAGGAAATTACCTTTCTAATAAATCTATTTTTGGACATCTCCAATCATTGTAATTTGATATAATTTATGAAGCTTATTTTAGCAATAACGATGTGAAACTATTCAAATCATAAATAAAATTTTAACTGAGAAAAATGACACTTTCAAATCTGAGTAAATCGATGTTTTCATTTTGTTATGAAACTTTTTGTTTCAGATATAACGACCCAAGTCTTTCAGTTCTGAAATATCAGAAATATTCAGAATATTGAAACACGGACATATTCAAAACTGAGCACATAGAGGTCAGTTCATACTCATTTTCGAAACATGGACATACTCAAAAATGATTAGAATCAGTTCAAACTCATTTTTGAAACATGGAAATACTCAAATATGAGCACATAGAAGTCAGTTGATACTCATTTTTGAAACATAGACATACTCAAATATGAGCACATAATGTTTTATTCTTGAGTGTGTACATGTTTTCAGAAATGAGTATATACATCTTTCAAACTGGAGTAATTTTGATTCGGAGCCATTTTGATTATGCGACATACTCAGATTTAAGTATTTTTTGCTCAGTTTTGAAAATGTCGTTTTTAGAGTGTTGGAATAAAAATTAGCCCAATATCGCCGTCTTTTGAGAACTTTATGAATAATTTATATTAATTGCCGTGTTAGAAGATAGAAACAATAAATTAAATCGTATTTTAATATCCACTGTATAAGTAACATTGACTTTTTGGTATGTTGCAGATATGCAACGCTGTAATACAAAGGGTTAACTTTGTTTTTTTTTTCTTCTTTTAACTAAGACAAGGAATTATTAACTTACTCAAACTACTGATAACTACCAAGTTTCGAAATTTAAACTTGAAAATACAGTATAGTGATACAGCGGATAACGAACATTTTGGCTAACGATCATTGTTTTACCTGTTTTTCTGACTCTATGAAAGAATCTGGATTCGGTTTACAAACTTTTATATGTATATATATATATATATATATATATATATATATATATATATATATATATATATATATACATGCACTAACATAACACAACAACGTTGCATTTCTATTGGACGAGAAATCAGTTTAGATTAAAGAACATTTCGATTAACAAACGTAATTCCGGAATGAATTACACTGTAAAAAAAAGTTCCGAATATATACTGGTGATTTTATGTGAAATTTCTGGTTTTTTTTTTTTTTTTTTTTACAGAAACCTTCTATTTTAAATGGAACTCGTAAATTTTCCTTTGTATAAACGGTGTGATAAAGATATATCACAGTGTTATCTTTTTTAATTATTTTTATTTTAGCTCAACGTATTTCTATTTTATAGCCTTTCCAGTTTAATTTGCCATTCCTTAAAAGCTATTTATCGGCAGTTGCGCACCTTGTACATTGCTTTTTTGGCGAGGCCGTCTCCCCCCTCATTGTGATTCGCGTTCGTTGAATCGGCGATGTTGTTTTCGCTGCGAGGCATCTTCGCGCTTTGAGTTCATTTCAATCGGCGCTGAGCTGTGACGTCATCGTCATTCAGCGGCTCTCACTCCGCACGCGTGTGTTGTGCGCATGCGTCACCGCCGCTCTTGTTCGGTATGTTTTCGGGAGCTGTTTTGTTTTGGCGCTGCGGGCGAAAGGGGCGTGTCTTTCAAATACAAATTAGAATCGTTCTTTTAATTATTAAATGTTAATTTGTTTCTGATTTGCTCTTTTAATTTTCACATAATTCCTAATCATCAAATTAGTTTAAATTAATCTTGCTGCCACATTTGTGCACCCCTTTTATGGGTATAAATACCAATGTCGCGCATTTTTCCAACAGAATTTTAATAAAAATGATGTTGTAAATTTATGCAAAACGTCGTCTGATCTGAGGCCAGGCCTGTGGCGGAGCTCATATCCTAGAATCGCGTAGCGCTGATTCTTTGGAGATCAATTTCGCGTTTTCAGTTTTTAATTATTCTATAAAAATGCTGTTGTAAATTTTAAGTTTAATATTTTAAAAGTTTTAAATCAACTGGTAATTTAATTCTGCATTAATTCTACATCCCTTATTGGATTCTGCCAGAAGGAATATTTTAAAGATTCTTCGAATTTTACGAAATTTGAGCCAGTACTTTTTAAAGACTTGATGTGCAGCTTTCATCTCATCCTTCCTCCTTCCTCAAGAATTACAATAAAGATTTTATGGATCCAACTTATGGTATTCATCATTTATAGTCTGCATCTATTTCTTCACTCAAGTAAGACCGTTCAATTCATTTTATTTTATATTTTTGATTTGATTCTCTTCTCAAAGAATATTGACCTAAAGAACAGATGCACAAATTGTGCAGGGTTAATTGCATATTTCAATCACAACTGCAATATTTAAAAGTTCACTATTACGATGTATTCCTTATCCTCCATCTTATCATCAAATAAAATTATATCATCGTCACAAACGGGAAATTTCATTTTTATCTTTATTTTTTGAATATTAAAAACAGAATTGTTCCATTTCGAATAGGAAACGGAAAAATTCCGGTTACTTTTTTGTAATTGATGTCTTGCCCTATAACCAAATTACTGGATGCAACCAGATGATGCAGGGTACAGAACATTCATCATCTTCGAATTTTCGGGTACGCCGTGGTTTGATTCCGGAAGGGGGCAAGGCAATAAAAAACGTATGTGGTAATATACAATACAATACCTGTTCCTTGTAAATATGCATCAGTATATATAATTATAATTTAGATTGTATTTAGATTTTTTTTTAAATTGCGCTATTGCTTATGTTTATTAGTAAAAACAGAAATTTCCCGTTTTGAATAGGGGAAAATATCCATCTTAAAAACGGAGGAATACCAAAACAGAAGTTTTGTGAAAAAACGAAGAATACACAGCGACTTTGCTGCCAGTACATTTTCTGTTTTTTCACGGGATTTTTTTTTACAGTGTATGCTTGTTAGCTGATATATTACTGTAGACTAAATTTTTAAATAATAATATGGTTTTTTAACGGGCGAACAAGTTCTCTCGTTATCGGGTTAACTAATCTCGGCTACTAATCACCTGAAAATGAGAGCCGATAATAATTTGCTCTCGAAACTATAGTTATGTTCTCTACACTGCAAAAAAAAGTGTTCATTTTACAGTATAATACTGGCATCCCAGCTGCCAGTATTATACCGTAAAATTAACAGTAATAAACAGTAAAATAAGCAGTAATACACTGCCGCGCATGCGTAGTAGCGTATTACTGCTTATTTTACTGTCTATTACTGTTAATTTTACGGTATAATACTGGCAGCTGGGATGCCAATACTATACTGTAAAATCAACACTTTCTTTTTTTTTTTTTTTTTTTTTTTTTTTTTTTTTTTTTTTCAGTGTAGTCATTATATGGAGAAAAAAAGAAAATCATGTTCTATATAAAAACTATGTAATCTAAAGTTTTTCTCAACATTTACTTTGGCATCAATTATTTATCCATAAAAGAAAAATTAACAAGCTTATTTCAAGTTAACTAAAAGTATTAAAAGTATAATATAACTAAAAATTGTTTATAACAAACTAATATTAATTATTACTCTACTTTTCTCTTTATTTATTTTTGAAAATGTATTTTTAATCTTTTTTCTTTTAATAAAAATTAAAAAAAAAAACAGTGACTCCGAATGTAGATAACTAGTGGTGTTTGAAATTTATGGTTGAAAGTAAAGTTTTCGAAATGCTTATTTTTTTTTTCCGTAGTTACAAGGATTATTATAGAAAGTGTGACCGATAGAGGATTTTAGTATTATAAATGTTTATTTATTATTTATTTATTTAAAAGCCAAACACTATGAAACCTAAAAAGAATGACAACCAATAGAATACAAATAATCAAAAAAAGATAAACAATGACTTGAAAATCTTTTCTTTAATTAAAAAAACTTTTGCTCGAATAAAATATAGTATTGATCGCAGTAAGACTTTTTTGAGTTTTTAAGAACACTTGAAAAGTGTATACAATGCTTTATTTTTATAGAAAACTTCTTTTAAACTCATAGAGATACACTTGCTTAGAGATTAACACTTGCTTTTTATAACGAAAAACGTACTAAACTTTTGGTGCCCAGGAGCTTTGCAGAGAAAACTTATATAACCTATTCTAAAGTTTTTGTCAAAAAAATGTAGGATTTAACAAATCGAAAAAAAAAATGTAAGACAAAAGGAAAAAAATAATAATAATAAAAATACCTTATTATCAAATGTTATTTGCGCGATAGATGGGGTAAGAATTTTAAATACGTTTCACATTTTAAATTACTTTCATGTTGTATACTCTATATTTAATGTATTACTTTATATATATTAAGTATATATTACTATATTAATGTTTCTCCTCTCCTTATTTACATGCTTACATATAGCTGAACTCGTTTAATACAAGCATGGAAAATGAGCGATTTGCATGCAAAGAATGATTCATCATTTAAATTGTATTAAGGCTGTTTTCAAATCCAAAGCAGTTACTTTCTGACACATATTTTAATTCATTTTTGTTCGTAAATGCATGAAATTGGCAGGTGTTCTTATTCAGAAACTATGTAATCGAAACACATTTTTTATTTTTTGGTAAAAGCAGAAGATATATCCCAAAATACTGTCACAATCGAAGTTTTGAACTAAATTCTTACCGCAACGCCGCGAGCAAGGAAAAAAACGTGTTGTCGCGTGACACGAACCGCTTATAACTCGATAAGTAGCATGTTTATCAAGAAATGGAAAACGCATTTTGATTCCAAATTGCTTCAGTAGTGAATTTTATTCTTTTGCGTTCAAACATGAGCCAAAAAATGTGTCCGAAAGTTTCGCGTTGTTGAGCAGGTCAATTTGAGAACCATCTTAATGAAAAATCGATTACAAAATTCCATCTTTAGATAGAAAACCAAGTTGAGTTAAATACAAGAACGAAAAATCATGCGTTAAGTATAGATTACGTAAAACTTTCCAACACTTCCAAAATAATTTTGCAAATCTTTACCGTAAGGTGTAAGATGATATCTAACTAAACAATTTTGAAAACGCATAATATATTAAAAAATCCAATTTCAGGAATTACCAACAATATTTTGAAAAATATCCGCGCACTTTTGTGCAGCCCCGTATATGATCTAAAGATTTGTATACATACTAAATCGAATGCTAAATTTTAGTTCAGGTAGGAAACGCTTAGCACAGTTTAAAATTTCCCTTTTGCAATTTCCGACAATAAACGGAAATGTACTCGAGAACTTTTGTGCTGTCCTGTATACAATCTATATAATTTATACACACCAAGTAATAGACAAAAAATGAGTTAAATTTAAAAACGCGTACCACAACTGAAAATGCACTTCCAGCATTCATTATTAAGGTACATTACTATAACCGAAGAATTCCCAGCAATTATTATTAATAAGCAGTACTTTAACCGAATTCTTTTGTGTATCCCTGTAAATGAACGATGAAAGCTATACACGTAATATTCTCTTGTAATCCACGTTAGTGATATATATCAATTTCAATATGTTTGAAATAGTGAAACATTATTAAAATAAACTGCAAACGATTTTTCTTCATAGACCGTAATGTGACGGAATTCTTTTGAGTATCCCTGTAAAAGAACTATTAGTGCTATATACACCACATTCTATTATTAGTCTCTTGTATTGCACCTCAGTGATATATATCAATTTCAATATGTTTAAAATTTCCCTTCTGCAATTTCCGACAATAAACGGAAATGTACTCGAGAACTTTTGTGCTGTCCTGTATACAATCTATATAATTTATACACAACAAGTAATAGACAAAAAATGAGTTAAATTTAAAAACGCGTACCACAACTGAAAATGCACTTCCAGCATTTATTATTAAGGTACATTACTATAACCGAAGAATTCCCAGCAATTATTATTAATAAGCAGTACTTTAACCGAATTCTTTTGTGTATCCCTGTAAATGAACGATGAAAGCTATACACATAATATTCTATAGTAAACCTCTTGTAATCCACGTTAGTGATATACAGAGTGTTTATAAAGTCCGGGACCCATTTTGATGTTTAATAACTCATAAAATAATGAAGATATAAACAAACTTATGGCATTTATTGATGGAATAACTCATATATTTTCCTTTTCAGGTTTGAATATCTTTACTTTTGTAAATATCGTCTGCGCGTGTGGTTAATTTCAGATAATTTCATTTCCCAGTCTAAATATCTGTACTTTTCTAAATATCGTCTGCTTATTAATTGCATTTTTCTCTCTTTTGTTTTTGGCAACTATTGCAATGTTATGTTTACTTTCATCATCATTACCCCCATGAATACCGTGAGGCAGAAAGGGATTCCCCAAAGATTAATGTGTGGTGTGGACTAATGCACGACCGAGTCATTGGGCCTTTCTTTTTTACAGAAAAGACGGTCTCATCAGTCGTATACTTAAGACATGTTGGAAAACTTCGTATTTCCACAACTAGAAGAGCTTCAGCCACATGTCTTTTTGCAACAAGATGGTGCACCACCTCATTGGGGTACCATCGTTCGTACTTCTTTGAATGACCATTTTCCAGGAAGATGGATTGGGCGAGGAGGTCCAATTCCTTGGCCACCCAGATCACCTGATATAACGCCGCTGGACTTTTTCCTTTGGGGATTTGTAAAGGACAATGTTTACAGGAGGAGAGTGTCGAACATTGATGACTTAAAAGCCAGAATTACAACCGCAATAGCCTCTGTGGGTGCCGACATGCTTGCCGCTACCTGGCGTGAAATTGACTATCGACTTGATATTCTCCGTGCGATGAAGGGGGCACACGTGGAAGTTCATTGACAAGGGTCATGAAATTTTTTCAGTCTATCTAACCCTTTATGTTATTAATTTTAATCTATCTTTATTATTTTTAGAGTTATTAAACATCAAAATGGATCCGGGACTTTATAAACACCCTGTATATCAATTTCAATATGTTTGAAATAGTGAAACATTATTAAAATAAATTGCAAACGATTTTTCTTCATAAACCGTAATGTAACGGAATTCTTTTGACTGTCCCTGTAAAGTAAGTATAAGTGCTATGCACACCCTATTCCATATTAAGCTTCTTCTAATGCACCTTAGTAATATATATAAATTACAATGCGTTTAAAATAGTGAAACATTATTTAAATAAACCGCAAATGATTTTTCCCCATAGACCGCAATGTAAGGGAATTCTTTTGAGTGTCACTGTAAAAAAAAACTGTAAGTGCTACACACTTCATTTTCAATACCGAACAGGCCATAGTAAGCCTCAATAGCATATATCAATTGCATAACGATTCGAGCATATTTAC
Source organism: Maratus michaelseni (assembly GCA_963931845.1). NCBI lineage: Eukaryota > Metazoa > Arthropoda > Arachnida > Araneae > Salticidae > Maratus > Maratus michaelseni. The sequence continues at coordinate 301,953,283 of OZ007587.1, read as the reverse complement.
GCGAGTTAAAGCACGGACAGATAGACAGACAGACAAACAGAATTCATAAACACTTTTCAACAATGTTGGAAAGTGTTAAAAAGAGTGTAATAACACAACATAATGCATCTGAAGTGCAGTACATTTAAAATGATCCACGCGTTTTAATTTTTGCTCAAAATTTTAAGTACGTCTAAGAGACAATCTTCACATATAGTACAAGAAATTTCACATATAGTACAAGTTCATTCCATACGGAATGTTGCAAATTGGAATTACATTAAGATCCTCAGATTAGTAATAAAGTATAGGAGCAAGTAAATTTTTAATGACATTTCAGTCATATGCCTTTGCGTTCGAAAATGAGCCAGAAAATATGTCAGAAAGTTTCGCGTTGTTGAGCAGGTCATTTGAGAACACCTTAAGATTTTCCTGCTTTTTACGATCTACAAAATTAGTATCACGGTTAATACGAGCAAAACATCTATTCATTTCAATGTGATTTTCGGCGACAAATAGGATAGAATTAATGAAATAAATCTTTTTCTTATCGAACTATCTATTCTCCCTCATCAATAATATTTCTACATTACAAAAGTGTCTGTAGAAATGTAATATTTTGTCAGTTTTATTACACAGAAATTCAAGGGAAATGGAAGAGATAAGTTGCATTGCGTACAACCGTTCATGCCCTTTGCAATTACTAGTTATAGAGGCTTTGACTTCCGTATTGTGATTTTGCCAAAAGAAAAGACAATAAGTCTATAGAAAATTATATACTTACAAGCGTAAAGCTGAATATTTTATGATATTAAGTTAATTTTAGCATTGAGAGAATTAGAGAAATTAATAGTAGTAATTAGTTTAATTATGTGTGTGTTTTTAAAATTTATTATCTTCATGGGTATTACGATTAACGGTTAATACGAGGACTTTTACAGAGAAAAACTCTCAGAGAAAAAACTGAACGTCAAAATCATTCATGTATTCTGATATTCCCAGAAAAATGTCAGCACTTACCAGCACTTATTGAAAATGATTTTTAGAAGATATAACGACTAGTTTGATATAAAATTAAATCTTGGAAAAAGTTAAAGTGAAACTTTAAAAAGATTAAAAGTAATTTTTTAAACTTATGTTAATTGTCATATTTGTTTTCGTTATATTATTAAAACATCATTGAACATTTAATGCATTTCTGAAATTAGTAACTAATTTTTCATTTCTATTACCTTTGTGTGAACACCTTTTCTTTTTGATGATTTTTCTTCCAATAAAAATTTATTTGAAAGAATAAATTCTTGATCTCGGTAAGTCTTCATTTTTTTACGAACATTTGCAAATGCATATAGTGCTTTATTTTTTTTATAAGAAACTTCTATTAAAATGTCTATTCTATCAAAATTTTTAAAGATTAACACTTTGCATTTATAACTCAAAACGCACTAAAATCTTCGAATCCAGAAGCTTTGCAGAGAAAACAAATCTAAAGTTTTCGTCATACGAATGAAAGATTTTACAAATATTGAAAATGTAACACAGTGAGGTGGGCGGAGGGGGGGGGAGGGGGTTAGTTATAAAATCTATATTTCTGTGTCACCATCGTTGCATAAATTCTGTCATTCGGGGAATAAATACAGTCATCAGGATTTACTTAAAATGATTTTTAAAAGAAATAATAACCCGATTATAATATAAAATTGATGTTGGAAAATGTTAAACTAAATTTTAAAATATGAACAACGAAGTTATTTAAACATATACTAATAATTATATTTGTTTTTCAGTTATTTATTGAAAACTTGCTTAATTTTAAAATGTACTAAAATATCATTGATCTCTTAATAGTGTTTCTTATACTTGAACCTTCGTCCAATCCTATTTATAAAACTCATATAACCATTGTGTGAATATTTTGTAGGTATTCAATCGTCAGTTATTTTTCACTACAATTGTATTCTTAGCTTCGTGCAAGAGACCAAAGAAATAAAAGTGACTAATTTAACAGACACCTTTTAAAAAATCGCTACAAAAAACTAATTTTTACTTAAAATTTAAATTCTTTTATATTTAACACAGATATTATTGTTATTGTTGTTTGTTGTTGCTCCACCGTGTTAATCCCCCCCCCCTCAAAATAAATAAATAAATAAATAAATAAATAAAAATATAATAAATAAAATAAATCAAAATACAGTAAAATCTGTTAATACAGGATTCTGTTTATAACAGAATCATGTATAAAACAGAAAAGTTCTACAGTTTCAACGCACAGAATACAATACATTTACAATAGACAGGTGCTTAATAAGACGGAAGTAAGAAAGTAACTAATTGAAGAAAATTTTATTTTACCCAACTAAATTTCCGAAAACACTTCTGAGACGCATTTGTATTATTTTCTTTATAGTAGAGTTACTTTTATAGACAGTATTTTTGTTTTCTTAAAAAGCATACTATTTTTTGAGGAATTAACTACAAGTAATAAAATTAAAAAATATAAGAATAGTGAAACGGTAGATTAAATATTTATATAAAATTAAAGGATAACACCACTTTGAGCGGTTCTAAATTTCGAAAACAAATTCGCTTAGTGTTTTTTTTTTATATATATACACACAAAAATCCTATTATATTAGTTATAAATCATATCGAAAATGAAATATCAATTTTGAAGCTATAATAGTAGAGAGCACCACATTAACGATAACATTAAACGTTTTTTCCTCAGAACAGCATTTTCAAAATCTGCTGGATCTCTAGTTCCGCCAATTATCTTATTATTAAAGAAAATACTACTTTTAAATTAAGTTTTTATAATATATATATTTATTTATTTTATTTATATATTTATTTATTTATTTTGCGAATTAATTATCTATATTATAATCTATTATAAATGAAAACAAACACCAGTCAAACCCTGCTATGACAAACTTTCAGCGGAATGAATAATTTGTATTACATCCTGGAATTCGTTTATATCCAATGTATAGGTTAGTTGGATAAGATTTAATGGCACTATTTAAGGACATGCAGCTAAAAAGAGAGAGAGAAAAAAAGAAGAAGTTAAAACACAACATAAAGTAATTTTTTAAGTTCTTAAAATCTATTCTAAAAAAAAAGAAAAGAAAAAGAAAAATGAGATATGTAATGTTATTCGCTTAATGTTATATATATATATATATATATATATATATATATATATATACACAAAAATCCTATTATATTAGTTACAAATCATATCGAAAATTAAATAACAATTTTGAAGCAAGCTATAATAGTAGAGAGCACCACAGTAACGAAAACATTAAACGGTTTTTTTTTTTTTTTTTTTTTATCAGAACAGCATTTTCAAAATCTGCTGGATCTCTAGTTCCGCCAATTATCTTATTATTAAAGAAAATACTACTTTTAAATTAAGTTTTTATAATATATATATATATTTATTTTATTTATTTATTTATTTATTTATTTTGCGAATTAATTATCTATATTATAAATGAAAACAAACACCCGTCAAACCCTGCTATGTCAAACTTTCAACAGAATGAATAATTTGTATTACATCCTGGAATTCGTTTATATCCAGTGTATAGGTTAGATGGATAAGATTTAATGGCACGATTTAAGGACGTGTAGCGCAAAAAGAGAGAGGAAAAAAAAAAGAAGTTAAAACACAACATAAAATATTTTTTTTAAAGTTCTTATAATCTATTCTAAAACAAAGAAAAGAAAAAGAAAAATGAGATATGTAATGTTATGATAAATGTAATTTAAACTATTGAATGAAGTCAGACTATCATACTAAAAAGAAGACAACTTTTCAAAAGTTAAAATCTTAACAGTAACAACGCCAATCTTAACAGATTGGTCGAAAAAGGAAGTATAAAATACCCAAACTATGTAGCCGTAAACAGGTTTATACTAAATCATACATCAATAAAATAAAACCAGTTAAAATCATGTAGGCTCAAATTCCTCAAAAAAAAAAAAAAAAAAAAAAAAAAAAAAAAGTTATTTCTATGGAATCAGAATCAGACGCTATGGAGTCAGAGAGTCAGAGTCTTGTGACTCTGATTCCATAGCTCCTTCCGCATAGCGGAGGAGCTCTTTGGAATTCTTAACATTATCAATTATTGGTCTAAGGCGTCATTTTTTGTTTTTATTTTTTACAGTTTTCCACTGTGAAGTTTTTTTAGATGAATTTTTCTTTATGTATGGAATCTGTATGTGGGATATGTGTACGAAATTTCAAATGACAATAATGTTATTCATTATGTCCAAGGATTACTTAGAACCCAATTTCACTATAATGGTGTTTCACTCTATTAAAATAATAAAACAAAACCTAAATATTCTGATTAAATAAAATTTTTAAAAGAAAATTTAATTTTACTTAATTAAACTTCAGCTTTGAAAAAAATAATAAAGTTTTGTGCATTTCTATGTCCAAAAATATTTATTTTTATACACAGATTTTTTTCTCTTTAAAAGCAATAAAATATTTAGACTAAATTAAATGTTTAGAAAAATTTAATTTTCCAACGAAACCTCAGCAAAAGAATTCTGACACTCATTTATATTTTTCTCTATAATAAAAAATATTTATTTAAAAAAAAACGGTTTTTTTTCTTAAAATCAGTACAACTTTAAATTCCGTACTTCTTTAACTTAATTAAATACAAACGAAATCACAATAATTCGTATATTTAAAATAAAGCATCTTAAGATTAGAAAAAAAAATTAAACATTTCATTTTCTGCATTTTTTTTGTCCTAGAAAAAATATTTTCGTTTCAGTGCTTAAAAAAAAAAAATGCATGGTAATTAATATCAACGATAATAGTTGTGATACATTTTTTTTCAGTGGAATGTAAGTTGTAAATTACAGGAATTGTCACTGATGTGAAGATTAATATATCATGCTTATAACAAAAAATAGATAAATAATTAGGGTTTACTTTGGTTGTAATCCCTTTTTTAAATATTTTTTGACGAGATAAATTATATGATAATATAGAAATGATAATAAATAAAAAAATGTAGTCTGAAAAAAAATATTTATTGAAACATTTATAACTTCGTTAAAAGGCTAATTATTTTAATAAAGTTTTATTCTTAATAAAATTAGAAAACAAAATTCTGTGCGTTACAACCGGTGAAAAAAAGGATTTTTTTTTTATTCTTCTTTGAAAATAAAATTCACAAAAATCATAATTTTATTTAGAATTCATGCCGAATCTGTTTAAAAATTTTCTTAGAAATCATTTCCTTTACTAACTATGGGAAAGAAATCACAAACATCTACAATTTTAGATAAAATTTGTGCAATATCTGTGTTAAAATATTATTTTCTCCAAATGTATCTTTAAAAAATAAATAAATAAATAAATAAAAAGGAAAAAATCACAAAAAATATGTATAAGCCAATGTAGTATAAGCCTCAAATCCTGCACAGAAAAGAAATTCTACTATACATTTAAAAACACTTAACAAAAATTCATAATTTTAATTAAAATTTATGCAATATCTTCTTCAATATAGATCTAGATTTTCTTTTTATGTTATATCTTTGGAAGGATAAAAATAAAACTTGACAAACATGTACAATTTTACTCAAAATTCATGCAGTATCCATTACAAAATTTATTAAACTTCTTTTTTAAAGAGAAATATAAGAAAATTCCCCAAAATCATAGTATTACTTAAATTACATGCAAATTGTATTTTACAGTTTGCTTGTTAAAAAAAAAAAAAAAAAAAAAAAACAGGAAATTCCACCAGGGCTACCCGGATTAAAGAAATACAATGTGCTACCCGATATACCAGAACATAGATGGAAATCGTTTTTTTTTTTTTTTAATTTAAAACTCCAAAAGATTTTTTTACATTTAGTATATTGTCTTACGTTTCCCAACAACTCCACTAAAAAGCCTTTCTGGAACTTTCGTATTTGCCGTATGCCAGCGGCAAGTCGTGAAAAATTTTAATATTCATAATTTGCGATTCGGATTATTTTAGTATTTAAACGATTACCTAACTGTTACATTCGTGTTTTATTGGATGAGTTCGTAATTATATAAATACAAATCATCTACAGTCGTTGTCTGGTTCGTCTGTCTGTCCGCATTATACCAGCGCAAAAACTACCCAACCGAATCGTTTGAAATTTAATATATATAATTGTTGCAGAATTTCGTCGAGTCATTTCAAATTTTATGAAAATCGAATCAAAACTTAAAAATATATTAATAAAAGATTTCTTCATTCTATTAGATCCTATCATACGTAATCTATATAATAAAAATGCAAGTCACGTGATTTAGAAAAACAGATACCGGCTAACAACTTCTCTTTTCATATGCCAAGCGGCCATTTTTATTTAAAATTATTTTTTCGAATAAAATTGCATAAAAGTTACATTTTTAGAAAGATCAATCAAAAAATTTGTTTGTTTGAGAAGTGAGTTACATTCAAAAATGTATAGAGTCTGGGATAACTTCAGTGGAAATTAGATTAACAGCCGAATATCTCATTCCATTAAAGTAAATAAGCACAAGAGATTCGTTCATCGTGTGTGATGGAAATATTAAACCATGAAGGTAATCATTCGCAAAACAAAATATACATGGTGAATTTTTCAGCGCTGTCTGGTGTCCAAAAAAATTTCGCATGTGTAAACGTGGCATACGTAATAAGAGAAAGGGCATGCTCATTTCGCTCATAACAGACGATATAATTCATTTCACTGAAATAATAACGATATATATATATTTTTTTTACATTATATAACAAGTTATAGTACGAACGCCCCTCATTTGTCACGTTTAACGTACAATTTCCAACTTGTTTAATTATTTATTTACTTGTGAAGTTTTAATTCCGTATCCAAGTAGCAAAATTTGTTGGCCCATCGTTATAAGTTTCTGAAAACCGTTGAGAAATGGTAGGGTAGGAAATGGTAGCATTGGGAAATGGTTGGAAAATGGTAGGTACAGAAACCCCTTTAATTTGGAGCAGGATTCTGATAAACAAACAGATGGATCGCTCTTGGACCTCTTCTGATAAATGGTTCGTTGGCCAATAGTATGGCTAGGAGGACAGACAACAATTAGCTAACGTTGGCCCACCCATTTTATACTATTTGAATATGGCACTTTAGTTATGGAATATTACATGGAAACAAACAAATGATGAGTAAATTAGATTATTTAAAACGATGAGTTAATCTTCTGTAATTGGGTTGCACGCAGATTTTTAAAAATTCGTGCTAGAAAATTGTTTTAAAAACCTCTAGAAAATCAGTAAATTGAGATCATTTTTTCAAACACATTGCAGTGGGAAGTACATTTTTTTTCAATTCTGCGATGTAAAAATTAAAATTGTGCAATATTTAGAAGTTTAAAAAGTTGCAGTAAAAAGTGAAGTTCATTGTTTAGGTCGCCACCACCGTCAATATGATGTCAGTCTTACTCATGGATACCTTTTTACTTTATAATATAGATTTTTCTTAACTTCTATAATTATTTTGATTTCACGGCAGCATTTACGCTTGGCTTTGAATGGCATCCGGTCATTAATAATGACCAAAATAGTGTTTCATATGTAAAAACTTTTTCCATCTAATTAAGTGTGAAACATAATATTAAAAAAAAAAAAAAAAAAAAAAAAAAAAAAAAACATTACTTTTAACTAAGTTGCCGTTAGTTATTTTTAATGTTATCCTTTCATAAAAAAAGGGAAACAGAAAAGCAATAATTTTGTGAAAAATGAAAATGCTAACAATAACACTAATCGACACCAAAATCTTTCCTGTAAAAATATTGGTTGATCTTCAATCAGATTTCACCTCAGTAGTAAATCAAAATATAGCAATTGAATTATTGTATTACGTGCTATTTTTTAGGTGGGGTGGATTGTTTTTAACTTCTTCTTAACTTCTATAATTATTTTGATTTCACGCCAGCATTTACTCTTGGCTTTGAATGGCATCCAGTTATTAATAATGACCAAAATATTGTTTCATATGTAAACAAAATTCCATCTAATTAAGTGTGAAACATAATATTAAAAAAAAAAAACATTACTTTTAACGAAGTTGCCGTTAGTTATTTTTAATGTTATCCTTTCATAAAAAAAGGGAAACAGAAAAGCAATAATTTAGTGAAAAATGAAAATGCTAACAATAACACTAATCGACACCAAAATCTTTCCTGTAAAAATATTGGTTGATCTTCAATCAGATTTCACCTCAGTAGTAAATCAAAATATAGCAATTGAATTATTGTATTACGTGCTATTTTTTAGGTGGGGTGGATTGTTTTTAACTTCTTCTTAACTTCTATAATTATTTTGATTTCACGCCAGCATTTACGCTTGGCTTTGAATGGCATCCAGTTATTAATAATGAACAAAATATTGTTTCATATGTAAAAAAAATTCCATCTAATTAAGTGTGAAACATAATATTAAAAAAAAAAACATTACTTTTAACGAAGTTGCCGTTAGTTATTTTTAATGTTATCCTTTCATAAAAAAAAGGGAAACAGAAAAGCAATAATTTAGTGAAAAATGAAAATGCTAACAATAACACTAATCGACACCAAAATCTTTCCTGTAAAAATATTGGTTGATCTTCAATCAGATTTCACCTCAGTAGTAAATCAAAATATAGCAATTGAATTATTGTATTACGTGCTATTTTTTAAGTGGGGTGGATTGTTTTTAACTTCTTCTTAACTTCTATAATTATTTTGATTTCACGCCAGCATTTACGCTTGGCTTTGAATGGCATCCAGTTATTAATAATGACCAAAATATTGTTTCATATGTAAAAAAAATTCCATCTAATTAAGTGTGAAACATAATATTAAAAAAAAAAAACATTACTTTTAACGAAGTTGACGTTAGTTATTTTTATTGTTATCCTTTCATAAAAAAAGGGAAACAGAAAAGCAATAATTTAGTGAAAAATGAAAATGCTAACAATAACACTAATCGACACCAAAATCTTTCCTGTAAAAATATTGGTTGATCTTCAATCAGATTTCACCTATCAGATTTCAGTAAATCAAAATATAGCAATTGAATTATTGTATTACGTGCCATTTTTTAGGTGGGGTGGATTGTTATTAAAATTAAAATATTTCATGTCTTACTAAAGCATAAGTAGAAATGGCGTAAACAAAAATATGTATGTCTTAAAATGTAAATAACAGATAAGTAAATGTATATAAACTTTAGCGAAGATACAGGGGCAAAAGGAATTAAAATATGTTAGTGGATACTGCTGGATACGAAAGTCATAAATCACGTATTGGTTTCGATATTTATCTAAATGTTTACTTAACAGTCATCTCTGTTGCCTCTAAATTACGCGACCCTTAACTGTAAGTATTATACACCAGTGGGCCCGTGCGAGGAGTTCGCACTGCAGTCTAATAATTTTTAGCAATATCTAATATTTTTTAGATGCAGGTTTAAACTTTTAAAGAAAAATTAAGGATAAAAATATCTGCAAACAACATTAGTCAAGCCAGAATATTGTCTCATTTATTCCATCAAAGTTAGGGTAAAAACTGATTGAAGATAGCAAAATGCACGGGCGAGAAAAAAATTAACAATCGTATTTTAACTCCATTAGAAGATGACGTCATCCGCTTCTTTAAAAACAGGAAACAAAAAAAAAATAAATAAAAATAAAATAAATTCAATGCAGTGCAATTCAAGATACAATTTAATCATATATAACAAAGCATACATTTTATTCTACACGTGAAATACCACCGCTTCGGTCGATCGATGGTGTCTTTTTCTTCTAAACATTTCAATTTCAATTTTGTTTTTCAACCATAAATACAAAACAAACCCGTGCGGAGAAGTCATACATTATCTTTTTTGTGCTATTTATTTTCTTATAATCATTGTTGAGCATCATATAATGCGGTATTTTATTTTTGTGGCAACACAAATTTGAGGAGAACCTTTCATTTCATTTATGGAAGCAATGCCGATTTCATTTTTAATTAACATCAATTTTTAATCAAAAAAACATGTTTTAAAGAAATGTGAGTGTACTATGTCAGAAGCCGGTAAGCACCGGTAAGCTAGCATTGTAAATTATTATAACAAACTCCATTATTTGTTATTATTAAGTGTTATTATTTGGTATTACAATTTCTCGGAAAAATGGTACATGTTGGAGAAATTTGGCTGCCATGTGTAGATTTAGAAATGTCAGATCTTTTAGTTCACATATTTGTTTCGCCTGGAGATTTTTTTTTCTTTTTCTTTGTTTTTTTTCTTTGGGCCGACCAGTGTAATTATTGTTTCAAATTTAAATCGCCAAATAATGATAACAGACGAAATGTAACGTGTTTGAGAGTTATAAGAAATGGGGGTGACGTCTCAGATTTCATTACGATTAGATATGAAATATTGCTAAAATAGCGATAGAAATATTTACGATACATATACTAGTATGAAATATTGCTAAAAATAATTGATTTTTCCCAAAGTACGAACACTACTGCTGGTGGAATTTTTTTATTTCAATTTTCAGTGAGCTGTGGGGGAGTACATTACATTAATCATAACTTATATAAAGGTATGTATCCTAACTATTAAATGAAATATAAGAAATGCTTCCTAGTTAAATATATTTTATTATTAATAACAGTTAACATATTTATGTTTTAACTTGTATTAAGTAATAAAGAAATTTAATTGTGAAAATATATTCATCAAAACAAATACAATATTTACACTATTTCCTTACAGAAATTTTATTAATATTATTTATTATTAATTATTATTAATTATTAATTATTATTATTATTTATTAATTATTATTATTATTATTTATTATTGTTATTATTATTATTATTATTATTATTATTATTATTATTATTATTATTATTATTATTATTATTTATTTATTTATTTATTTATTTATTTATTATTATTTACTATTTGTTATTTTTATAACTTTCAAAAGCGTCCATATATTTTAAATAAATGTTTTAACTAATGCTGACAAGTAAAAAAAAAAAAAAATAAATGTAGACTTTTCGCTATTCAAATTCATTTTATTGTAATAACGTTTTTATACTACATATGATTTATTTAAAAATAAATTATTTTTCATACACTACAATATCTTTAATCGTAAATATATCCCCACATTTTTATATTTGTAATTCAGAAGTGGTATCTACAATCTAAATATTTCAGTCAAAAAATTATGAAAATCAATTATTTTCATTAATTGTTTTATGAATTGCGATTATAAAATTAATTATTTTATTATTTATTTATTAATTTTGCATTATTATTTTATGAAAATCAACTCGTCTAATAAAATATTTTATGAAATGCAATTATAAAATAGTTAACTAAATGTCACGATATATTTAGAATGAATTTAACAATATTGCTTTTTTTTTTTTTTTTTTAATTAAGTGATAATTTATGTGTAGGAAATTATTTTTCCTTTAATATAGTTACTCTTTAATTTGATATTCTTCGTCGAATGATGTATTTTTCACTCGCAAAAATATTTTAAAGGAATATTAAATTTATTTATTTTGCTCTACACAATGTAGATCATACAAAAATTATTAATTATTTATAATTAAAACAATTTACCTTTACCAGTTACTGATATTTATCCATATTAAATTATTAAACTGATATTAATTTATTATGTTAATTATTAAAATAAACTAATAACTTTTTAGTTAAGTTTATTTAACAGATAATTAGTTCAATAATTACTATACTCAATTTGTTCAACTAACATTTTTGATTATTTATAATTAAAATTCATTTGCGAATAATTTTAGCTATGTTGCTTTCTGTATTTATCGAATCTTACATTCTTTTATTTAACTTAACTTGTTATTTGTATGGAAAAATGGAATTTTGTAATTGAATTTTAATTCATTTCCTGATATGCTAGAATTGAGAAAATTATGTACGCAGATGTGTTTCCGACGACAACACAATATTTTAATATTTTTAGAACTTAATTATAAATTAATAAATTAATTTTAAGGCATTTTCTTCCATTAGACAGGCGTAGGGGATAAATCATCAAATATTCTTAATGATTACAACCATGTACGAGTTTGAAAAAAAAAAAAAAAAAAAAAAAAAAAAAGGAGTTAGTTATGCACCAAACCATGCTCGCCAAAATAAGCCAACTGGCAGTGAAACGGAAACAACGAAATATTTTAAATACTAAAAAGTGCAAAATATAAATAATAAATAAAGAGTGTAATAATTGTTTTAGAAAAAATACGTTTTAATCAATTAATAGTTTATATAATTATACGTTGAGAAAGGAATTTAGAAATACTGAATAAATAGTTTAGATACATTTTTTTTCTTCTTTCTTGTTGCCCTACCTTGAAATAGAAACAAAGCTGAAATTATAATATTTTTAATAAATTCTCCAGTTCGCGCTTACTACCAAGCGTAAATCAAAGCAGTGATTTTTTTATAATCTGGCCCCACGCCAAATTAACGTATTGCAACGGATTTTGTTTTTGGAACAACATTAATTGCAATCATGAAATTAGGAGTGATTTTAAAGATAAACATTGAATGTTTATAAAAGTGAGTTTTATTTATTTTATTTATTTATTTATTTATTTATAACTATTTTTACTTTTATACTTATTTAGTTATTTAATTTAGATTAAACTATTTTTCTCGAACCTCTAAAAATCTTTCTTTGTAAATATACATATTTCTCACACTTACAATTTTAATTTAATGTCGTTTTTCATAATTTTAATGTTTTCTTTTCGGTTCATAAATCAATATATACATATTGAAAGTGGGAGTAAATGTGAAATTAATCGTTATTATCGTGCAATTAGAAATTCTATGTATGTTCTTTCACAAGTTTTTTTTTTTTTTTTTTTTTTTTTTTCCGAGTTATTATGTGATAAATCTGCAAATAATTTTATTAAATTCCTATGTTACTTTACATTTCTAATAATGGAAAATTAAACATATACTATAAAATAAAGTTTTTTTATATTATTATTCTTTAATATATATATATATATGTATGTTTTCTGATTTTTTTATTAATAACTGTATATAGAAATTTTAATATGAATATGATGAAATTGAACATAAAAAAAAGATAATTTATTGTTAAAATCAATTTTTATTAAATAGCTAGCAGCTTAAAACGATTGTTTTTCCACTAAAAACAATAGTTCGTCGCAGAAACTTGACAAAAATGTAATTTTATTTGCACATTTTAAAAAAGGGTAAATATTTTTACAAATAAAAAAATAGTTTTGATTCGAAATATTTTCATTTCGAAAAATTTGCATTGGATAAAATAATAATAATAATAATAAATTAAATATAAGATTAAAATAAACTTTATTATTAAAAAAAAAAACATTTCTTTGTGTACCAGATGGTTTCTTAAATATTAAATTTCAACTAAATTAATTTATCACAATTCCAGACAATTTCTCCTGAAATTAAATTAAAATTCCTTTGTTAACCTAACATCCTTATAAATCCAAATATGTCCAAAGCTAATTCAATAATTCACATGACTGAACCCCCATGCAATTTTTGTGAATGATCGTCTCCCCCTTGAAAGCTGCCTTCTCCTCATTGGTTGACTCCGCTGCAGTGCATGTTGGGAAAAAAGAACCCTCAATTATTCAGTGTTGCTGCAGCATCAAAGCGGATCGAGGTCATAGAAATGTTGTGTTCTCTATCTCAGAGAAAGTGATTCTCTGCTCGCATGAAGATTAGAACACACCTCGAGTTCTCCGGTGTGTTGTACTTTGTGTTCCCAAACCGTTCGACAAATCTCTTTCATTCCAAGGACTGTGATAAATTATTGTCAAGGTGCTAAATTTTAGGAACGTTGGAACATTTACAACGAAGGTAAGATCTTATTGTTTACAGTTCTTTATTCCTCGAATTGGATCTGTGAATTATGTAATGATGCGGGAGTACTCATATCTTATTGTTTTAACGATGTTTCATTTCATATCACGGCACCGGTGCACACCTATGCTCTAAGATAGGCCGCCATATGATAAAGGTGAAACAGTCGCAGTTTAAAAAAAAATGGAGGAACATATTTTGCTAAATCATCAAGAATAGTGTGAACTAAATCGAATGCAAGAATGCCATTGTTCGTATGCATTAAATTCCTGTACTAGTTTTACCTTTACTAATATTAAGTAGGTCAAACATCATTTTTAACATATTTTGCTTTTTACATGCATTTATTTATTTGCATATGTTTGACCACCGTACTAGATAGTTGCACACCTAGACAGTTGCACTGTTTCAACGGTCTAGGATAAACGATTTAAGGATTTGTTGCCGTATGCCTTCAATAAGATATGTATATTTATAAAGTTATGGAAAAAAATATTTATGTTATAAAATTTCCTATAAATATTTTTTTTTTATTTGAAAACCTATAATATTTCGGTCATATAACTTTTGTATTCGTTTGAGATTAAGATATAAAAATGACCTTAAAGTTTTATTTCTATAATAATTTGTGGAAAAACATGCACTTAAAAATCTTTAAACATAAACTGTATTTTTATTAAAATATATATAACTTTTATAGTTAATATTTTATCTAATATATATTTTTTTATATATTTGTATACATGAAAAAACCATCCAAGTAACTATATTTTCTGTTATTTTCGCTATTATTAATATGAGTATATTTAAATTTTCATGAATATCAATATTTATTTTATAGTTTTTTTTTATGAAATTTAAAATATAACATATTTTTCATAAAAAGTATATAAATTAGTACATGTTAAATTCATATATTCAATGCTATTATAATAGAAAATTTATAACTCAAATTTAAATGAAGTAAATATTTGTATACTACGCACTTCCTCGCTGAACAAAACATATTGCGCAAAATTGTACAATGTATACAATTTCATCTTTTAAGTGTAAAAAAATTAATTAAGAATATCTTTATTACTGCAATCTTCGGTATTAGAGCTTTATATGAAAAAAAAGTTAAAAATATTGATATTCATAAACTCAAATAAATAAAAATTAAAGCTCTCAATTTTTATAATATAATCAGGGGTTTTGTTGCCAAAAAAATGAATACATATTATTTTATTTTC
The DNA here is from genome assembly GCA_963931845.1 of Maratus michaelseni. Taxonomy (NCBI): domain Eukaryota; kingdom Metazoa; phylum Arthropoda; class Arachnida; order Araneae; family Salticidae; genus Maratus; species Maratus michaelseni. Next base: position 301,938,141 of record OZ007587.1, on the reverse strand, counting down.
TGACAATTCTTCTTTTCAGCTCTGTATACACATAGATAAAATTAATTAAATGTAATTTTCGATGAGTTGATCAGCAATATTTACTTGCACGATTTTTACAAACTGTGTGGTTGAATCCTAGTTAAAATTTAATAGTATTAATTAGTAAAAGATTACAAACTGATATGTTGATAAAATAAAATATTTGAGTCAATTGCGCAGAAGACGTCCACAAATAAATCTAAGAAAATCCAGAAACTTTCAGATCAGTATTAATGTTACGCATCAAGAACGCCTTATAAACATTTTCAAAGAATCCTATAAAAAGTATTTCTCAAATCTTTTAGATTATCGATATACTTTAATTTTATTAAAACTCTGCGACACATATGATCTTTAAATTACAGTTACCCGAATATATAAATGTGTTGTGCGTGCTTTTATTACGAAAAAAAAACAATGTAATAAAAAATTTTAAATATTTAATTAATAAAATCATTTATTTATTTTATAAAAAATATATCTAAAAAACATTTTTGGTGTTGTTTTCCGAAAAATATTATATTTTGGTCCGAATAATACATGAAGAATTACTTAATTATTGTTTCACAAAAAGATTCTAATTATTGTTTTCGCTAAATTTCGTTCTTTAATATATGTCATCCTATAGAAAAGTGTTTCTGAAATCTTTTGAATTAGCGATATTCTTTATTTTGTTAAAACTCTGCGACACGCCTAAATTTTAAATTACAGTTACCAGAATATATAAGTGGGTTGTGTGTGTTTTTATTATGGAAGAAAATAATGTAATAAAAATATTAAAATATTTAATTAATAAAATTATTTATTTATTTTATAGAAAATATCTAAAAGTTACTAATTCCCAACCTTCTTTCTTTAACTTAGTGTTGTTTTCTGACAAATGTTTAACTTCTTTCCGAATAATAGATAAAGAATTACTTAATTCTTGTTGCACGAAAAGATTCTAATTATTTTTGTCTCTGAATTTCGTTTTTTTAAATATATCATCGTATAAAAAATTGTTTCTCAAACCTTTTGGATTGCGATATACTTTAATTTTATTAAGAATTCTGCGACACACCTATTTTTTATATTACAATTGCAAGAATATATAAGTGTGTTGTGTGTATTTGTAATATGAAAAAATTATTATTAAAATATTTAAATATTTAATTAATAAAATCATTTATTTATATTATAAAAAATATCTAAAAGCTACTAATTTCCCAACTTTTTTTTTTTTAGCTTGGTGTTATTTTCAGAATAATAGATAAAGAATTACTTAATTCTTGTTGCACAAAAATACTCCAATAATTTTTGTCTCTAAATTTCGTTCTTTAAAATATGTCATCTTATAGAAAGGTGTTTTTCAAACCTTTTGGATTGCGATGTACCTTAATTTTATTAAGACACACCTAATTTTTAAATTACAGTTACCAGAATATGTAAATGTGTTGTGTTTTATTATTATTATTACGGAAAATTCAATGTAATAAAAATATTAAAATATTCAATTAATAAAATCATTTATTTATTTTATAAAAATTATCTAAAAGTTACTAATTTCCATATTTTACTTTTTTTTTTAACTTGGTGTTGTTTTCTCACAAATATTTTATTTCGGTCCGAATAATAAATAAAGAATTACATAATTCTTGTTGCACAAAAAGATTCCAATCATTTTTGTCTCTAAATTTTGTTCTTTAAAATATGTTATCCTATAGAAAAACGTTTCTCAAACTTTTTTATTGCGATGTACCTTAATTTTATTAAGAATTCTGCGATACACCTAATTTTTAAATTAAGGTTACCAGAATATATAAGCGTGTTTTTATTATTATTATTATTATTATTATTATGGGAAAAACAATTTAATAAAAATATTAAAATATTTAATTAATAAAATCATTTAATTATTTTATAAAAATTATCTAAAAGTTACTAATTCCTAACCTTTTTTTTTTTTACTTGATGTTGTTTTCCGAAAAATATTTGATTTCGGTCAGAACAATAAATAAAGAATCTCTTAATTTTTGTTGCACAAACAGATTCTAAATATTTTCCCCCTAAACATCGTTCTTTAAAATCTATTTTACTTTTCACAAGGAAAATGCCATAAAAGGAATATATATATATATATAATTGAAATAATAATAATAATATAAATGATTTACATGATTAAAAAACTTTTTAAACGCAAATGTCATATTTCTTCAAACATAAGAACTAGAAAAATGTTTGAAACAATACACTAATAACTAACTAGTTTAATCTTTGATCTATACTTGATTGAATATTGATCTTGACAAATAAGTTAAATTTATCAGATATTTATATGCTAGCGCATTCATTAAACTGTTATTTAAACTTAAATGCTTACAATATTGTCGACTATAAATTTAAAAAATAGTTTCAAAATGTTGATAAGTACTATAATCTTGACTATTGAAAAAAATATATAACACAAGAAAATCCGCGTATTAGCCTGGGTGCATATACACTATATTGCCAAAGGTGACCGGTCACTTGCGATTTTAGATGTTTTGTTAACTATCTAGAAAAATACATGAGGAATTAACCTGAAACTGCAGGTGTGTAAGCAATATAGTATACGTTATATATTTCCGTGAAGATTTTTTCCCGAAACCTCATAGGGGACTGTCAACAAATTAAAAAAGAACAAATATATTTTGGATAACCCTGTAAAAACTAATGTAGCAAAAGCGTTCAAACTAGAGATTATTAATAAGTGGCTTATTGTAATATACTGTGTTCATTTTTATGAGGATAGCATGTATACTCATAGATAAATTAAAATTTTTATAAAAACAGTCCCAAATTTCGCCAAGTTTTTTGCTTATAATTTGCAGAGTTCTTAATATAAAAAAAAGTTCTTTTCAGAAAATATGACAAATAGCATTGTATATAATACTCTGCAATCAGAATTAAAAAGTAATAAAAATTGGATGAAAAATGAGCAGGTTTACTAAAAAATGTTTCACTGCGCATGCAATCAAAATATAATGTGCACAATGTATTAGCTAAGTATATAGAGCAACTTTTGTGAAGTCTCAAAATCATAGCTTGAAAATTCTGAAAATTATCGTCGATAGAATAAGTTCGAAATCTATTGTTCCCAAAAAGAAGCAAAAAGATGAGGGGTTGTATCAAATATCTGTTGATTAGTGCCAAGATAGCGTACACAATACTGCACGTACTACTATGTTTGGATACAACCCCTCATCTTTTTGCTTCCTTTTGGGAACAACGGATTTCGAGCTTATTCTATCGACGATAATTTTCAGAATTTTCAAGCTATGATTTTGAGACTTTCGCAAAAGTTGTCTATATACTTAGCTAATACATTATGCACATTATATTTTGATTGTATGCGCGCATGCGCAGTGAAACATTTTTTAGTAAACCTGCTCATTTTTCATCCAATTTTTATTATTTTTTAATTTTGATTGCAGAGTATTGTGTACAATGTTGTTTGACATATTTTTTCAAAATAACTTTTTTTTTATATTAAGAACTCTGCAAATTATAAGCAAAAAACTTGGCGAAATTGGAACTGTTTTTATAAAAACCTTAATTTCACTACGAGTATACCTGCTATCCTCATAAAAATGAACACAGTATATTACAATAAGCCACTTTTTAACAATCTGGAGTTTGAACGCTTTTGCTACATTAGTTTTTACAGGGTTATCCAAAAGATTTTCGTTCTTTTTCAATTAGTTGACAGCCTCCTATGGGGTTTCGGGAAAAAATCTTCACGGAAATATATAAATTATACTATACTGTTTACACACCTGTAGTTTCAGATTAATTCCTCGTGTATTTTTCTAGATAGTTAACAAAACGTCTAAAATCGCAAGTGACCGGTCATCTTTGGCAATATAGTGTATAAAATATTGTTGTTGTTTTCCTTTCTTTTCTTTTTTTATCCATGAAAGTATTTCTAACTATATTTAATTATGTTTAGAATTAAGTGACGGCATTCACTTTTTAAGCAATAGAAACTATTGAAGGTAAAATTAATTTTTAAATAAAATTGATTATAATTTGAAAAAAAAACTTAATATTTCACGTGATTAGTCACGACACATTAGCTGAAAAATACTGATTTGACAGTAGAGATGAGTTCGGGCTCTCTCTTCGGAAGCCCGAGCCCGATACCGAAAACAATTGCATAATATTTAAAATTTGTTTTAAAAGTAATGTCTCATTTTTAAAAAACTTCGTACATGAAAATAACTGTTAATACCGTGTACATAATTAATTTTATGGAAATTTACATTCAATCTTATCAAAAGAGCAGTTTGGTATCACATAAAAATATACTTCCTTAAAGGGATTTTCATATTTTTCTCTCCCAACAAGATAATCTGATGGACACGTTAACATAGTGCGTTTTATGAATAAATGCATGAAATTTGTAGAAATTACTATTTCTATGCCGAAGAATTGAACAGCGTTTTCTATTTCGTATAAAAGGTGTATATCGTAAATTATAATTGATTCATTGATTAAAACAATATTTCGTGTACCTAAAGATCAGCTAAAACAAAAAATTCTCTTCTCCTATTGGCTCCGTATCACCCAGTCGTCAGTCGCGTCGCAAATATCGTAGATTTTCTTTTAAATTAGCATTCTAAATTAAGATTTATGTTTCCCCTTCTATTCATTAAGATCAAAATAACATTCAAATGACTTGAAATGGTATATGTAATTTTTTAGGGGAAAAAAAAGTTATTTTTGTTTTTTCTATATGAGAATAAGTAAAATCGTCAGTTTCAGAAAGAATGACCCCGATCCCGCCCGGGCCCGAAGGCTGGTACAAAAATCAAGCCCGAGCCTGTATCGGGCCCGGGCTCGGGTTCGGGCTTTCGGGCTCAGCCCGTCTCATCTCTAATAGACAGCAAAAGTAACTAAATTAAAAAGAAATGGGATTTCAATAATCCAACCCTACGCTGATCCGGAAGACTCGGTAATTCGTCCGGCATCTTGCAAACGCGTAACTAAAAAACATGTAATACTAATGTAACCTACATATGTCATGTTAAAATTCCTTTATATTTAGTACAATTTTAGTCGTATGTAATTTTTATATTAAAAATTTTGCGACATTTAAATTTATATGCATATAAATTCTGTTTAAAAACAGTCTATTTTAAACAGAAATCATTGCGACGCCAATATATTGTGGAATATTAGCTTTGATAATGTGTTTCACCCTATCATTCATCATCACTCGGAAATTGTTAAAAAGTTACTTTTTAACAATTTCCGTTTATGACTTCGATTTCTCTGTCCGTGCTCTAACTCTCGTAAATATACCCAGATTGCCTTGTAATTTTTATATGAAATTGACGTTTACAGTAGCACGATTGCTATTGAAAATGAATTGTGTAGCATTTATAGTTCTTTTACAGGGATATTCAAAACTATTCCGTTACATTACGGTCAATGAAAAATAAATTGTTTTAAATGCATTCGAATGATGTAACATCATTTCAAACATAATACAAGTGATATGCATTTATAAAGTGCACGAAAACATGCATTCTGTAGGATATTGGGTGCAAAGCATTTATCATTCATTTACAGGAACACACAAAAGAATTTCGTTGCATAATGGCCTACGGAGAAAAACTGTTTGCAGCGTATTTTATGTTACACTATTTCAAATAATACTGAAATTGATATACATTACTGAAGTTTGCTACAAGATACTTGCTGTAGAATAGGATGTGCATAGCATTTGTCGTTCATTTACAGGGAACACACAAAATATTTCTGTTACAGTACTGTCTATTAGCGATAATTGCTGGAAGTGCGTTTTCTGTTATGGGGTATGCGTTCTATAGTTTAACTAAATTTTTGCTTACCACGGTGTGCATAAATGCTATAGATCATATTCAGGCCTACACTAAATAAATCGTAAGCATTACTGAGAATGAGCGTGAATTTGCTTAAAGTTGATTTTAATTGAGCTATGCATTTTCAAGATGAACTATATTAAGTTGTGATGTTTGTAGAGTGTCAATAACATTATATACAGAGCCCGCGTTTTAGTCGTGTGGCGTGTATAAAAATACGTAGGTTATATACAGGGCTGTACAAAATTATTCAGGTATGTTTCCGTCTATTAGTAGAAATTGCTAAAGTTAATTTTCAACGTATTATTCGTTTTCTTACAAAACCAAATTTTGGCATGTTGTGTAAAATACATACAAATATATAGATCATATACAGATCTGCACAAAATAACTAGAGTACTTTTACGTTTATGGACGGTAATTGCTTAAATCTGGATTTCAAATGTGTTATGCTTTTTCTAAAATATTTATTTACATATCTTATTTACCTTGTTAAACAGCGAATTTTGTTAAAATATTCTGGAACTGTTGGAAAATGTTTCATACTCTATGCTTTATGCATTATTTTTCTTTTTTGTTTCTTATTGCATTGTTCTTTCCTTGTGTTTTAGGCTTTTTATCGATACAGCGCATTTCCCACTTTTGTAGGTTATTTCAAAAGTATTTTAATACATATATATATATATATATAATTCATTAATTGAAACTACGTGCTACAAAAATAGTAATTACCAAGCACTCTTTCGGAATTAAATTGAAACAATTTTTGAACATGTCACTGCACATATTTCACCAATATTTGAGTCATAACAGTAAATCTTCGGGTGGGGATGATGTTTTATCATATATATATATAATTTATTAATTGAAACTATGTGCTACAAAAATAGTAATTACCAAGCACTCTTTCGGAATTAAATTGAAACAATTTTTGAACATGTCACTGCACATATTTCACCAATATTTGAGTCATAACAGTAAATCTTCGGGTGGGGATGATGTTTTATCATATATATATATAATTTATTAATTGAAACTATGTGCTACAAAAATAGTAATTACCAAGCACTCTTTCGGAATTAAATTGAAACAATTTTTGAACATGTCACTGCACATATTTCACCAATATTTGAGTCATAACAGTAAATCTTCGGGTTGGGATGATGTTTTATCATATATATATATATATAATTTATTAATTGAAACTATGTGCTACAAAAATAGTAATTACCAAGCACTCTTTTGGAATTAAATTGAAACAATTTTCGAACATGTCACTTCACATATTTCACCAATATTTGAGTCATAACAGTAAATCTTCGGGTGGGGATGATGTTTTATTATATATATATATATAATTTATTAATTGAAACTATGTGCTACAAAAATAGTAATTACCAAGCACTCTTTTGGAATTAAATTGAAACAATTTTCGAACATGTCACTTCACATATTTCACCAATATTTGAGTCATAACAGTAAATCTTCGGGTGGGGATGATGTTTTATCATATATACAGTGTCTCACAAAAGTGATGGGACACTTGTGCTTTATAAAAAGAAACTGCAATAAAATAAATAAACAAACATGTGCAAAAATTTTTTGGGTGTGTTTCATATTTAAAGTTAGTAACAATTATTACATAACATACATTTTGTCAAAATATTAAAATATTAATTTAGTAAAAATACAATTGTTCAGAACGGAGCAAAAAATGGCTCACATAAGTGATGGGACACTTACTTTTCCATCAAATATTTATCCACAAATTTTACTTTTTAAAAGGTTTTAATATTTTGTTGGATTTCCTTTTACTTTTAAAACATGATTTAATCTTTTTGGGATGGATTCGACTATTTTTTTGTGATTTCTGGAGTGATTTTACCCCATTCTTCTTGAAGCACCGATTTTAGTTGTTGTTTTGAAGAAATGGTGTGTTTGCGAATTCTTGATTCCAATTCTTGCCAAATATTCTCTATGGGATTTAAGTCTGGAGATTGTGGTGGTGTTTTTATTATTTCAGGACAGTTATATAGCAGCCAGAGTCTAACGTTCAGAGCAGTGTGCTTGGGGTCATTGTCCTGGTAGAATTTAAAATCGTTATGAAGGTTCAATTTTCGTGCTGAAGATTTCAAATTTTGCTTTAAAATATCAATATACTTGTACTGATCCATTATACTGTCAATAAAAACAAAATTACCAACTCCAGCGGACGACATACACCCCCATACCATAACTCCTCCTCCACCATGTTTTACTGTTGGTACCAAGTTCTGTTTGCGAAGTTCTTCCCTGGGTTTTCTCCACACCAAGATTCTACCGTCAGAACCAAATATATTAAATTTACTCTCATCAGCAAATATAACTTTATTCCAGTAATCAGAATTCTTATTTATGTTGGATTTTGCGAAAGCTAGTCTGAGTTTTCTATTCTTTTCACTTACGAAGAATTTTTTTCCTGGCTACTCTACCGTGATATCCAGCAGATCGAATTACCCTTCTAATAGTTTCAGGATTAACAATTATTCCATATAATGCTTGTAAATCAGCAGCAACTTTTGAAGCACTAATTCTTGGATTTTTTTTAATATTTCGAACGATAATTCGCTTTATTCCATTGGATAGCTTTGATGGTCAGCCAGGTCTTATTTTATCCTGAATCATATGATTCTTTTTATATCGTTTAATGATATTGAAAACTGTTGAACGACTCAAGTTAACTGTTTCAGCAGTTTTTCTAATAGATTTTCCACGTTCAATATGCAAATTAATAACTAATTTTCGAATTTCAGGCGAAGTTTCTTTTCGTTTAGCATTCATGACTACACAGAGCTAAAAAACACAAAAATTCCAAAACAAACTGGAGAGAAATACTGCAGACGATTTTATAAATTATTGCCAATTGCTTTTGAGTAAAAATAAAACCCCAAAAAATATTTTTATTGCTTATTTCAGGCGATTTTTGTTGCATATATAATGGTGTCCCATCACTTATGTGAGCTATTTTTTGCTCCGTTCTAAACATTTGTATTTTTATTAAATTAATATTTTAATATTTTGACAAAATGTATGTTATGTAATAATCTTTACTAAATTTAAGTATGAAACACACCCACAAAAAAAATGTGTACATGTTTTTTTAATTTATTTGATTAGTTTCCTTTTGTAAAGCACAAGTGTCCCATCACTTATGTGAGACACTGTATATAATTTATTCATTGAAACTATGTGCTACAAAAATAGTAATTACCAAGCACTCTTTTGGAATTAAATTGAAACAATTTTCGAACATGTCACTACACACATTTCACCAATATTCGAGTCATAACAATAAATCTTCGGATGGGGCTGGCATAAAACAAATTGAAAGAAGTTTCTTAAAAGAGATAATATCTGAAATATTGATGAAAAGCTGAATCTGGATATTTATCATTTTTGGTTTGAAAGTGCTTTATAAATTTAAAGAAAACATAAGACGTCTTAATAATATCAGGAAACCACAGAAACGAAAAGTTTTTCGAAGCATAGAATCCGACTTCTTCAGGATAAAATAATGAGCATTCACTACAGGAGAAAATATTTTTTTTGTAAATGAAATTTTTTTTTTGTAAATGAAAATTGTTTTGTAAATGTTTTGAAAATTCTTCTTCTCTTGGAAAATTACATGCAAAGCTGTTTAGAAAAATCATGATTTTTTTTCCACGTCTTTTAACTGTTTATGTCCTTCATTTAAGAAAATTCCACCTCAAAAATTTCGTTGCTAATATTTTAAGATAGATTAGAAAATATATGTAATAATATGTTATATGAAATATGAGACATATATATGTAACGTAATATTTAATTTGAAAATAATTTGGTGATAAAAATCGACTTATTAAATTCTTAGTTATAGGATTCTGATAAAAATATTTATGTAAATACTCAGATTAATTAACAAATAATATTTAATCCCTGAATTCTTATAAAATAACAAAACTAATGCGGTTTTGTCTGTAAATTATGTATATATTTTTAGTGTAAAATTTTCTACAACACATCTTTCAACAACATAATCTATAACCTGTACGTAAACACTATAAAAAAAATTTATATAGTGGTGGCATTAAGATGCCACGGCATTTTGCTGTTACGTTTCACAACAATGTAGTGAAACATTCCAATTTTCAATCATAAATAGACTTTTTTATTCAGTGTCTTATTTAAGCAATTAAATTTTAAAGTTTCATATTATAGATAAAATTCAAATTCAAATAATGAAGTATAAAAAGGTTTAAATTAGCTACTTACTTTATCGGTTGATATCCAAACAAAGAATGGCATTTGTTCAGATTTAATTTGTTTTTAAGTACCTAGGCAGCTGTTTTTTATTCTTCTTTAGGTATCAAAATGGCTAATGGAATATAAAGCATCAAGCACGCATGCGCAGAATGTAGTTTATGGAAAATTTCAAGCCTCTCAAAAATATTACACGAATTATTGCCATAATTGACATGGGACATAAAGAAATTCGAAATTCCGGTAAAATATGCGAAATGTTTCAGGGTAATTTCCTGAAACGTTCCGAAATTTTTTTACAGTGAAGGGTTGAGAAAATATCCATTTTTAAAATAACATTTAGCTTCCTAAAATTGGCTGTGCTTTCTAAGCAAGGTAAAACAAGGTATTTTGAATGAATTGTAGTTAAAGTTTTCTGATATTAATAAACAGTGTTGCCAAGTTGGGGGTTTGTTTTATTCAAAATATCCACCACTATATCAGAATAGCAATCTTCACCTTATTACATGACAGACATTTCGTGATTAAATAAAGCTAAGATTATTATCCATAAAAAGTGGTAGATATTTTGAATAAAAAAATTCCCTTACAGAACAACGCTTTTGATAGGCACTTTATATACAGAGTGACAAGAAAAAAACGCCTCAATTTGAAAATTCAATAATTTATTAACTATAATAAATATGAAGATGAAGTAAGTGACAATTATATCTGGTACCTCTTAAATTTTATATGCTGTAATTTTAAAAACAGCTCGAATTTTCGTCGCTGTAGCGTCTGATACATTAACAATACTCAAATAAATTTCAAAATCCAAGTCTTTTTTCGGGTTTCAATTGCTAAATAGAGTAAAAAATAAAACTTGAGAGATTCTTAATGCAATTTTACATGTTTGTTTGAGCCTTCTTAAAATTTGAGACAATGCAGTGCTCTCTATTGACGAAAATTTGAACTGTTTTTAAAATTACAGTATTTGAAATTTAAGAAGAGCCAAATATAAATGTCACCCCTTTTTATTATCTTCATATTTATTATAGTAATGAATTATTGAATTTACAAATTGAGGCGATTATTATTTGGAATAAAATACCTGTATATATATATAATTTTTTTTGTAAATTTTAAGTCAATTTTCTTTTATTGGTGCAATCGGGACATAAAAGAGTTAATGAAACATGTTTTCCATGCACTGCCAGATTCTTTTTTTATTATTATTATTATTATTTAACGGTATAATACTGGCATTCCGGCTGCCAGTATTATACCGTAAAATTAGCAGTTTTTTTTAGTGTATTAATATGTATTTCTATACAGCAAAGCGGATTTTATGTCATATTTTCTTGATTCAAAGGCAGAAAATCATGACATCAGGACCCTCCTTGGCTCGGCTATTGCTTAAATACGTGTAGCGTAATGCATACTGTTAACTATTTTACTAAACTGAAATTTTTCAATAAAATACTTATTACAAAATTAATAAGTCTCATTTTTACGGCAATGAGGGAAGAAGAAAGTGCTTAGGATAAGACAAAATACAGGTCATGTCAGACCCGTTTAACAAGAAGAGAACAAGATAAGTAGGGGAACGAGGAACACGATGAAGTATAGTACATTAAGGCCTCGTTTATCCGTTTTTCAAGGACGAACATCTTGAAATTTATTTCAACGCTCTAATCCGTAATGTGAGACACAATATATATGTATACAGGGTCCAAGTGCGCTTAAATAACTCTTGAACGGATAAAGATAAAATTATGGAACAATTGTCTACACTGAAATAAAGACAGATGTTTCTTAATCTACGAACATGTGATATAACCACGAACGAAACATTAAAGTCCCATTAAAGAAAATTAAATGTAAAATTCATTTTTCATGTCATATTTATAACAGAAGATTATATATTTGATGCAAAATATTCGACTTTATCATGTTTCAAAAACCCTGCAAATTTTATTAAGCTAAATATCTTTATAAAAAAAACATGTTTTTCAACAGTTTATATATAAATAAATAGCTTTTATACTGTTTAAAGATATGTAGTGAAAACTTTTACACTAATGAAACACCTCTCATTTACAGATAAAGCCACACTGTATTTAGGAGAAACCGGGCTGATTATCATGAAAATCGAGCTTTTACGTTTTCAAAATTTACATATTCTTTCATTAAAAATACATTACGCCAGTACATTAAGTGCACATTAAGTTTTGTGGATTGTCATTTTTTTTTTTTTTTTTTTTTTTGTGTGTAGAAATTTACGCTTTTTAATTTTGAAAATCTTAGGAAAATTGTGATCCCAGTAGTCCTGCATCGGGTAGGGTAACCCGATATTATCCAGACCCGGTTCGGTTCGGGTCTGGGTCGTAAACCCCGAATCAGGTTTGTGTCAAATTCGGGTTGGGATTTCATTCTTGTGGGTCACGTTCGGGTTAATCCAATTAAAAAAAAAAAAGCAAAATGTTTACAAATGTAAAGGCTCTGAAAATAACATGCAGCACACCGAAAAGTAGCAATCATGAACCGTTTCTGACTATAAAAACTCAATTTAATACGAAAAATATGATAATCTAAACATATAATTTTTTCACATCATAAAACGAAAGTAGATATCCAGTAGTACAAGAATTTTTTTTTTTAAATAATGGTTAGTTAAAAACACTGAAATGAAATTAAATCATTCATCAGTTGAAAAATCCGATTTTGTTGAATATCCAGTTTTAAGACAAGTTTAGTTTATTTTACTTGATATGCCAACATTCTCAGCTCCATCGGACTTGAGCCAAAATAAATGTTCGATGGTTGCAACAAATAAAACAAGCTCCTTTTTCTCCTCCAGTTGAAAATACTTTCGTTTTTTCACATATCCTATGTGTATTGGCGGTACGTCAATATTACCATTTATGAAAGCTTCTGGAAGTTGCTGCACATGTCTATCTAACGTAGATAAATTATGTTAAAATCATGGGCTGCTTGACAAATTGAAGCGTGCTCATTTTTATCCTTCTTATTGTTTTCTCTTAAGCATGGCCAACTTGAATCAGTACAGTAATCCCTTAAGACTGTCCTCAAAACCAAAGGACCTACTTTCAGACACATTTTTTAATTCATTTTTGTTCCGAAACGCATGAAATGGGCAGGTGTTGTTATTCATAAACTTTGTAATCGTAACACGTTTTCCATTTTTGGGTAAAGGCAGAGAATCTTTTAGAAAACACTGTCAAAGTCAACGTTTCGAACCGAATTCAAGATACCTCATCACCAGAAAGGAGGAAAACGGTCTGTCACGTGACACGAATCACTTATAACTCGATAAGTAATTTATTTATCAAAAAATGGAAAACTCATTTCGATTCCAAATCGCTTCAACAGTCAGGTATGCAAATTTGATGCCTTTGCGTTTAAAAATGAGTCAGAAATTGTATCAGAAAGTTTGGCGTTTGTTCAGCAGATCACTTCAGAACCACCTTAACATTTGCGAGGGTTAAGTTCCAGAAAAACCTCGCGAATGTTGAGTTTATCTCTTTGCACTAAAAAAGGAGTTACGTTCTATGAAATTTTAATTAGAGTGGCACAGCATTTAAAAAAAAACAAAAGAATATATTTATTAATAATATGTTATGCCTAACATATATGTTGAAATTAAATGTACGCGCATATTCATAAACATGAAATTTATTTAAGAAAGGTAATTCAAATTAACTGACTAGAGAAATAATTACAGCAAAACAAAAGCATATATATATTTTTTTTGTATAATTTCAACTCTCTCTATCTCTATTTGCAAAGAATTGATAAAGTGTTAATGGGTCAGTATGCGATGCAATTTTTAAATACGATATTTAAACACAGCTAAATGCTTCAGAAATGCTTTCATTTATTTTCCATCTTAGAGCAGTTTCAGCTCCATCTCTACGATAACCTGAACATGTTAAATGAATAGAGTAAAGATGCCGTTATTTTACTACTTCTAATCCATTGCAATGAATATTCTATTGTTGTTATTATTTTACTTTTCTAAAATACTCGCTCCTTTTTCAGTTGACAACTGAAAATTGATTTGTAAACACATACTAAGAAAACACAGGGAAAATAAACTTTAACCCCTATAAATTCTGAAAAAGAAAGAAATTATAATAAAAATTGCGAATGATCAAATCAGATTCTCGCTAATGTTAAGTTTTTCCGCATTTTCATGTTCGCTAATAATCAAAACTCGCGAATGTTATAACCGCGAAATTTGAGGGATTACTGAAATCGACCGCGTCTCAACATAGCATCAGGAGGAATTTTCTCAAAAATAGTACTGTTTTTAATTTCCCCTCTTCTGAAGGAAGGTGGTGATTTTGCTTCCTGAATTAAAATGGAAATTAACTGTGGTTTTTAATGTGGTATAGAATTTTCCCACGAATTGTGTTTGTTTTTAAATCCCTCACCATCTGAAGGAAGGAATGAATTTGCTTCCCGAATTGAAATATCATTTAACTGTGGTTTCTACTGTGATGTTGAATTTTTCCGCGAATTGTGCTTGTTTTTAAATTTTTCACCATCTGAAGGAAGGAAGAAATTTTCTTCCAGAATTTAAATAGAATTTAACTGTGGTTTCTACAGTTGTGTAGAATATAACCAGGGTTGGTTAGCACACGAAATAATTTGCCCAATTCATGCTATAACAACCAATCCGTTTCGAAAGAATGCCATTTGAAAAAAAATCATTATAGCGTTATCCATTTTTTTTTCAATTATAATGTCATATAAAAATATAAGTCCTCTATTAATATTGTGAAATGAAAGTTCAGAATGATATAAAAATAAATGCTCACTCAGCCCTAAACCAATCACCAGTAAAAATAAATACAGATTGTGCATAAACTATTGTCGGGATTTCTTTACCTCATAACTTTTGTTTTAAGAACATGACGAAAAATATTATTACACATTCGTAAAGTACGTTTCAAAAGTTTTTTTTAATAACACAAATACAATTACATCTCAAAACTTTATTAATAAAATAACGATTATAATAAAATATCAATTAATATTAAAATTTTATCAAATTTATGGAAAAATTAGGTAAATCCATGTATCTAACTTTCTGCTCATAATTCATTAATAAAATTTTGATAAATTTGATACAATTTTAATATTAATTATTATCTGATCATAATTGTTATTTGATTAATAACGTTCTGAGTTGCAACTTTACGCAAATATTACTTTGTGTTAATAAAAAAATCTTTTTGAGTTGTACTTTACGAATATTTTCGCCATATTCTTAAATAAAAAATTATAAGGTAAAGAAACCCCGACAATAATTTATGGACACTCTGTATTTTGACATACAACAGCGTTTACTGGAGAAAGAAGCCAATCTAACCAAGTAATGAAAGTATAAATCATATCCATTGAACCACATCATGAAACAGATATACTGTTTCATGAATGACAGAATTTATAAACAGGATGAAAGGAGAGTTTTGTGACAACCAATCCCGTTCATCACTACAAACATTATTTTGTAAGAACTGAAAGATTTCTAAAAACAATATCATTTGTTAATTAACCAAAGTGAATAATTTACAAAAATACCTACAACTAACTATTTAATGTTAGTTTTAATGTAAGAATCTAAACTAAATTTTATATTGTTATTGCATATTTTTTTTTAATCTATCTTCAAACATTAAGCTGGAAAACTATAGAGGTGAATTTTTTCTTAATTTGAAACTTGTTGCTTAAAATGTCAAAGCAATGCTTATGTATATCTAAATTACAATAATGAAAATATAATGAATTACTCGAATTAAAATTGTAAAAAGAATAAATCATAAATTTTGAGAAAAAAATGTAAAAATACTGTGTCACATATTTCTTAATATGAGATAAATATCTGGTAAGAAGTACAATTTAATTAAAATTTCAATTTTTTATGGCAGTTTACATACTTTTATTGAGCTTACCACTTAATGTTAGTTTAAATGTACGAATCAAAACTAAATTTTATATTGTTACTGAATAATTTTTTTAATCTATCTTCAAACATTAAGCTGGAAAATTACAGAGGGGAAATTTTACTTAAATCAAAACTTGCTGCTTGAATTTTCAAAGCAATGTTTATGCATATCTAAATTACAATAATGAAAATATAATGAATTACTCGAATTAAAATTGTAAAAAGAATAAATCATAAATTTTGAGCAAAAAATGTAAAAATACTGTGCCACATATTTCTTAATATGAGATAAATATCTGGCAAGAAGTACAATTTAATTAAAATTTGAATTTTTTATGACAGTTTACATGCTTTTATTGAGCTTACCACTTAATGTTAGTTTAAATGTACGAATCAAAACTAAATTTTATATTGTTATTGAATAATTTTTTTAATCTATCTTCAAACATTAAGCTGGAAAATTATAGAGGGGAAATTTTACTTAAATCAAACTTTGCTGCTTGAAGTTTCAAAGCAATGCTTATGCATATTTAAATTACAACTAGATGGAACCCGTCAAAATTTGACGGCAAAAAACTTGATAGTACCATAAAAATAAAATTCATAGCTGCTTTAAAATGTTTGAAACTTTTGCAGAATAATTCAAATAAATAAAAAACCCACTTTGAATTAAAGCTAGGTTGAAGAACAGCAATTGGCTAAGTTTCACTGGCACATGCACTCGCGGAATTTCTTTCATTTGACACATTTAGCGCTGTTGTGCAAGTAAATGGTAAGTGCCCCCTTGGGGAGGGGGAAATGGCAGGATGGACCAAGGAGATGCATAACATGAATAAGCAGTCAAAGACCTTTCAAACGATATGTAACATGAGGGGTGTGTGCAAAATTTAAAAAAGTACCCCCTTGGGGGGGTAAAGTAGGGGATGGACACGGTACATGCATAATATGATTAAGTGGTCACAGACCTTTCCAACGATATATAACATGAGGGTTGTGTGCAAAATTTAGAAAAGTACCTCTTTGGGGGGGGGGCAAAGTGGGGAGATGGACATCAGAGATATGCATATGGTTAAGCAGTCACAGACCTTTCCAACGATATATGACATGAGGGTTGTCTGCAAAATTTAGAAAAGTACCCCCTTGGGGGAGGGGGGGGCAAAGTGGGGAAATGGACATTGGAGATATGCATATGATTAAGCAGTCACAGACCTTTCCAACGATATATGACATGAGGGTTGTCTGCAAAATTTAGAAAAGTACCCCCTTGGGGGAGGGGGAGGGCAAAGTGGGGAGATGGACATTGGAGATGCATAATATGTTTAAGCAGTCACAGACCTTTCCAACAATATATGACATGAGAGTTGTGTGCAAAATTTAGAAAAGTACCTCTTTGGGGGGAGGGGGGCAAAGTGGGGAGATGGACATCAGAGATATGCATATGATTAAGCAGTCACAGACCTTTCCAACGATATATGACATGAGGGTTGTCTGCAAAATTTAGAAAAGTACCCCCTTGGGGGAGGGGGGGGACAAATTGGGGAGATCGACATTGGAGATGCATAATATCATTAAGCGGTCACAGACCTTTCCAACAATATATGACATGAGGGGTGTCAACAAAATTTAGAAAATTGCCCCCTTGGGGGGGGGGCAAATTGGGGAGATGGACATTGGAGATGCATATGATTAAGCGGTCACAGATCTTTCCAACAATATATGACATGAGGGGTGTCAACAAAATTTAGAAAAGTGCCCCCCTTAAAAGGGGGGAAATGGCGGGATGGACCCCGGAGATGCATAACATGAATAAGCAGTCAAAGACCTTTCCAACAATACGTAACATGAAGGGTTTGTGCAAAATTTACAAAAGTACCCCCTTGGGGGGGGGGGGGCAAATTGGGGATGGACACCGGAGATGCATAATATGATTAAGCGGTCACAGACCTTTTTAACGATATATAACATGAGTGGTATGTGCAAAATTTAGAATAGTGCCCCAATTGACGGGGGGGGGGGGGGGGATGGACCACACAGATGCATAACATGAAAAGGCAGTCACAGGCCTTTCGAACGATATATCATATGAGTGGTGTCAGCAAAGAAAAGTCTCTGCCCCGTGTGGGCAAAACATACTCCCCCCCGCCGCCATAATTATTGATGCGGACTCATTTTTTAAATTCGTTCGCACCCCTCTTCTCCTGCAAAATGTGAATTTTAAAAACTCCCCTTCCGAATTTTTTTATACCAAAAGCACTTATGTCCATCGTCTGCATGCAGAGTTTTGTGCTTACAGACGCCAGACACAACAACACACACACAGACAGACGTTTACCGACATTAATAGCAGTGTTTCACCCAGACAGTTTCAGAAGGGTGCTGCACCTTGCCTGCCCTTTGGTTTGCAAAATAGCACCCTTCTTGCCCCTCATAAAAATAATTAGCACCCTTCTTGCCCCCTCCAGCAAAATAATTAGCACCCTTCTTGCCCCCTCCAGCAAAATAATTAGCACCCTTCTTGCTCTCAGTAAAAAAAGTGCCCTTTCTCCTTTTTGCATTAAAAAATTTGGTTTCATAATAAAAACTGACTCAATGTTGTCTTAAAAAGAGTGTTTTGACTTTGAAATATCAAAAGTGGCTTTAAAAACCAAAAGAATACCTTTAAGCTTTAACAATTAAAAAAGTGCCCTTAAGATTCTGAAAAGTGCCCTCAAAAATCCAAAAAGTGCCCTTAAGAATAAAAAAAGTGCCCTTTTTCTCACCAGCAGCACCTTGCCCCTTTTTAAACCTGGGGGAAACTCTGTTAATAGTATAGATGATACTCAGTGCCTACACATTTCACCCTTTGTAATTCAGCCAATGAGTTGACAGTCGTTCATTTCCAGAAACGAAACAATAATTCTTTAGGATGAATTTTGTTTGTTTGGCGTCACAAACTTTTTAGGGCACCTGCAGACTAAAAACATATAATCAATCTTCGCGGGAAAAAAATCCTAGATTTCGTCAAATGATCACAGGAAAAACACTAATTTCATCAAAGGATCATGTAAAACGTGAATTTTGTTAAAAGGCCACAGAAAAACGTGATTTACGCAAAAGATGAGCAAATTTTGTCAAAGAATCGCAAAACAGGAAATTCCACCAAATTTCGTCTAAAAATTTGCGGAATAAAATGTATTTTATCAAAAAATCGCTGGAAAACGCACATTTTGTTAAAGTATCGCGAGAAAAATACGAATTTCTTCAAAGATTGCTGAAAAAACGCGAATTTCATCGAAGGATTGCTGAAAATTCATGAATCTTATCAAAAGGCAGCAGAGAAAATGTGATTATTATCAAAGCATTGCGAAAAAAGAAAACTTCGTCTAAGGATCACAGAAAAACACAAATTTCATAAAAGAATCATGGAAAATAACGCAAATTTCGTGAAAAAAAAAAATCGCAGAAAAAACACAAATTTCGTCAAATTATCGCTGAAAAAAAAACACGAATTACGTCATAGGATAGCTGAAAAAATTGTGAATCTTGACAAAAAAAAGATACAGAAAAAAATGCGAATTTCATTAAAGAATCACGAAAAAAAATGCAAATTTTGTTAAAGGATTGCGCAAAGAATGTGAATTTTTTGAAAGGTTCTTGTGAAAAATGAAACTGTCTTTATTAAAAACAGCACACACACAAACATCTATACAAACCTCAATACACACAAACATATTATAGGCAGGGCTTGAAATTCAATTTTTCCAAGGACGGGAGTCTCCCTACCAACATTTTTAAATGGAGGGGAGTTGTAATGTTTGGGAGGGAGAAAAAAAAATTTTAAACCCCACTATTATTTTACGTGTTATTTAAAGAATTACATTAATGCAGACATGACAAAATACCATTGAAAAAATTAAGTCAACTGAGAATGATTATGTAAAATGTTTATTTTTATTATAAAAAAGGGAAGAATGTTAAGTTTTATATATGCAGTGTATTTTTCAAGTTCCATTAAATGTGTTAGGGACCCTTAACAATTAGGTTGTTAAATAAATTTCTGACTTTAGATTTTACTTGATTGAGATTCACCGATCGATCGTGGAAAAGACGCAAAGTTCATCGATCTGTCGCAGAAAAAACGCTAAGTTTGTCGATCAGTCGGGGGAAAAAAGCAAATTTCGTCGATCGATTGCAGAATAAACACAAAGTTCGTCGATGAGTCGCTTAAAAAACGCAATGCTCGTCTATCTGTTGCAGAAAAAACGCAAAGTTCGTTGATCTGTCGCGGAAAAAACGCAAAGTTCGTCGATCAGTTGTGAAAAAAAGCAAATTTCGTCGATCGATTGCGGAATAAATGCAAAGTTCGTCGATCAGTCAGGGAAAAAAGAAAAATTTTATCGATCGATTGTGGAATAAACGCAAACTTCTTCGATCAGTCGCTTAAAAAACGCAATGTTCGTCGATCTGTCGCGTTTGTTTGATGTCGTTGTTGAAAATTTATGAATTTCTATTATTAAAGTAATTTTTTCATTTTACCGTATTTATTTTATTTTTGTGTTGTATGTATTTTGCTACTTTGAATTTTTTTAAACTAACCCTTTTTTTTTTGGAGAGTGAGAGAGAGAGATTTAGTAGTTTGGTGACACGAAGTTCCGCAAATTCTTAAAATCCACAAATCGTTTCCAATGTAAACAATGAAATTTACAATTAAGTTGCAAGTGCAAAATTTCAGTTTTTTAAAATTTTCATGTCATTCTGTACACATTTTAATATGTCATTCTGATCATTATACATATTTAGTTACGCATTATTAATTATTTACTTGACCTTTACTTTTAATATTTTAAATATTTCAAACTTACAGCTGAATGTAATTATTAAAACATTTGAAATACTGCATTCGAAAAATGAAATTTCAGCTTAGAAACGCGACAATTACTATTAGGTTAAAAAAATTTAAAGTAGAAAAGTACTTATGATATAAAAAGAAGAAGAAAAAATACACCAGAATTTATCTGTATTACGAAAGCGGGAGAAATGATTTTCTGTGCTATACGAAAAGATATCCAAATTACTCAATCATAAACATAGAAATAGGTATCGGTTTCTATGTTCATGTGCACTCAATCCAAACTTGAAACTTTTAAAAAGGTCATTGAATGAATGAAATTCATCTCCGCCTTTCACATCCAGAAAACTTGCTGTGTCGCCAATTATGTTTATATTTTATATATATATAAAAAAATAATAATTCAGGCACTTTTCCGTTATACGGACACCATTGTCGCCAAACATACATACATACATACATTTTGGCATAGTGTCCGTATAACAGAAAAGTACTAAAGTTCATGGTTTAAAATCACAATAAAATATCATGAAATTTATTGATTAGTTGTGGGAAAATATCGGGGAAATACTGTGTTTTTCGTGAATTTTTTGTTTTGTTAACAATGTGGTTAGAGAGCCAGGGAGAAATCCAGAAAACTTGCTGTGTCGCCAATTATGTTCATATTTTATATATATATATATATAAAAATAATAATTCAGGCACTTTTCCGTTATACGTACACCATTGTCGCCAAACATACATACATACATTTACATACATACATACATTTTGGCATAGTGTCCGTAAAACAGAAAAGTACTAAAGTTCGTGGTTTAAAATCGCAATAAAATATCATGAAATTTATTGATTAGTTGTGGGAAAATATCGGGGAAATAATGTGTTTTTGTGAAATTTTTTGTTTTGTGTTGTTGTGTTTAATTGTAAGCATTCATTATAATTTTCAGTGCATTATTAAATTGAAATTTTTGCTTAAAATATGTAAACAAAACAGTGACCAGAAACCTGCACAATTTCTAATATAGATAGATAGATAGATAGATGCATGCATGTAGTACTTTTAATTATTTGGTAAAAATACTGTGATCGTCACTGAAAAAAACCTTAATTTAACCTAAAAGTAATTGTCGAGTGTTTAAGCTGAAATTTCATTTTACGAATACAGTATTTCAAATGTTTTAATAATTACATTCAGCTGTAAGTTTGAAATATTAAAAGTAAAGGCCAAGTAAATAATTAATAATGCATAACTAAAAGTAATTGTCGAGTGTTTAAGCTGAAATTTCATTTTACGAATACAATATTTCAAATGTTTTAATAGTTACATTCAACTGTAAGTTTGAAATATTAAAAGTAAAGGCCAAGTAAATAATTAATAATGCATAACTAAAAGTAATTGTCGAGTGTTTAAGCTAATTTCATTTTACGAATACAGTATTTCAAATGTTTTAATAGTTACATTCAGCTGTAAGTTTGAAATATTAAAATTAAAGGCCAAGTAAATAATTAATAATGCATAAGTAAAAGTAATTGTCGAGTGTTTAAGCTGAAATTTCATTTTACGAATACAGTATTTCAAATGTTTTAATAGTTACATTCAGCTGTAAGTTTGAAATATTAAAAGTAAAGGCCAAGTAAATAATTAATAATGCGTAACTAAATATGTATAATGATGAGATTTTTTTTTCTTGAATTATTCAGTGAAACTCGCCTTATAAATGTACGCAAATAATTCACATCAAAATCTTAAAATAACAAAGTTTTCTTTCGTGTTTAGCTATGCTTAATAACCAAAAAAGCTTGATTAATACAAAAAATTTTTCGTAAAAATACTGTGATCGTCGCTGAGAAAACCTGAATTTAATCATATCACACAGAATTACATATTAAAAGTTTAAAAAACTGAAATTTTACACTTGTTTACATCGGAAACGATTCGCGGAATTTCGTGCCACGAAATCTCTCTCTCTCTCTCAAAAAAAGGGTTAGTTATAAAAAATTCAAAGTAATAAAATACATACGACTTAAAAAGAAAATAAATACGGTAAAATGAAAAAATACCTTAATAAAAGAAATCCATAAAATTTCAACAACCGAACAACCAAATGGAGTCGTAGTAATCCACATACGCTTCTAGAGAGAGGAAAAAGCCTTCACCTCATTGGCTGAAATATCGCGTCTGAAGATAGTAAAAGG
The DNA here is from genome assembly GCA_963931845.1 of Maratus michaelseni. Lineage (NCBI taxonomy): Eukaryota > Metazoa > Arthropoda > Arachnida > Araneae > Salticidae > Maratus > Maratus michaelseni. The sequence continues at coordinate 301,915,001 of OZ007587.1, read as the reverse complement.
TAAAAGCCTCTAGCTGATTAGCTGAATGCTCGCGCATGCCTATAAAAGGCATTTTTGCACGAAAAACTAAAAAGCAGGTTAGCTTTAAGTATATGGATAATGAAAATATAATGAATTACTCGAAGTAAAATTGTAAAAAGAATAAATCATAAATTTTGAGAAAAAAAATGTAAAAATACTGTGTCACATATTTCTTAATATGAGATAAATATCTGGCAAGAAGTACAATTTAATTAAAATTTCAATTTTTTATGACAGTTTACATACTTTTATTGAGCTTACGACTTAATGTTAGTTTAAATGTACGAATCAAAACTAAATTTTATATTGTTATTGAATAATTTTTTTTAATCTATCTTCAAACATTAAGCTCGAAAATTATAGAGGGGAAATTTTACTTAAATCAAAACTTGCTGCTTGAAGTTTCAAAGCAATGTTTATGCATATCTAAATTACAATAATGAAAATATAATGAATTACTCGAAGTAAAATTGTAAAAAGAATAAATCATAAATTTTGAGGGAAAAAAATGTAAAAATACACTGTTCTACATATTTCTTAATATGAGAAAAATATCTGGCAAGATGTGCAATTTAGTTAAAATTAAAAAATTTTATGACAGTTTACATAATTTTATTGAGCTTATCACTTAATGTTAGTTTTAATGTACGAATCAAGACTAAATTTTAGATTGTTATTACATAATTTCTTAATCTATCTTCAAACATTAAGCTGGAAAATTATAGAGATGAATTTTTTCTTAATTCAAAACTGGGTGCATAAAGTGTCATAGCAATGGTTATGTATATCTAAATTAAATGAAAATGTAATGAGTTACTCGAAGCAAAATTGTAAAAAAAAATACATCATAAATTTTGAGCAAAAAATGTGAAAATATTCTGCCACATATTTCTTTTAATATGAGAGAAATATCTGACAAGAAATAGAATTTAATTAAAATTTCAATTTTTTATGACAGACAGACAGCGCCCACCCTAGGGACTAGTTTTTGACTAATGGCCAGGATGAACCCCTAAGCCTAGGGAGGGAAAAATATTACTATTCGGCGCTAGCTACAATAATTACAAGTTAAACTACAATTTTACAAAGTATAAACGTTACCCAATTTTGCCACAAGGCTGGGCGAACGTTAAAATTATTACAATAATTGATATTTTACATAAACTTTAGTTATAGTTATTTATATAGCATTTTGAGATTAACATTATAATGACAATTATTTACAGTCGTACATTTTGAATGCATTAATACGTATACAATAACCTTTAGAGGTATAATATATTTTTAAAAATGATTACAATATATAATTACAATATAAAATTCAAACAATTTTATTTACACACAATAACATTTTGAAATACACTATATACAGTAACCCCTCACCCACACGCGACACACGGCAAACAAACCTCGTCACCAGAATCTTTTTAAAAAGTAACACCCGTACTCAAATGCAAAAATTAAAAAAAAAAAAATTTCTTCCCTTTTTATTATCCTCTTATACTGTTTTTTTGTGACAGTTTACATAATTTTATTGAGCTCACCACTGAGCCCAGTGGTTAATGTGCTCGCTCAGTGTCAATGCTTGCGGGTACGAACTTGGGCTGCCCAAGTGGGGCAACTGTAACGGGCCTTCAAACTATTCGTAGCATTAAAACAAGTGTTTCAAGAATTTTCCCTTCAACAAGCATTTCTGAAAGCATTCCAACTTAGCTAAGAAAATCAAAAGAAATCGTTGCCTTCTAATAAAATGCAAACACACCCACACAGAGTTTCACTAAAATAAAGCATGATGATTCATTGGTGATGTGACCTTTTACCGATGTCGATTAAAAATTCCACAGTTTTTATATAGATTGATCCTGTATATATTTTAATTAATAAAACACAATGGTAAGTAAAAAGGCACCTAGAAATTGGTGTCAAATAATAAGAATATGTACAATATATATATATATATATATATATATATATATATATATATATATATATATATATATGCGTCCATTTGGAAGACCGGTCTTTGCTTTCTTTTACAACGTGGTTCTTTTTTACCTGAAGAAGGACACACTAATTTCTTTCATTCGAGAACATATGTCGTAACTTATTATGATTATTGGTGGTTGCTATGCAAAATTCTTTAACTTATCAAAGCACAGCATCGGCTAATTTATTATTATCATTATTATTATTATTATTATTATTATTATGAAGGGTTTAGCAACGTACAGAGCTGTCATTGTTGTTATACGCTATGGAGACAAAACGTATTTCCCCATTTTGTGTTTATTATCATCTTTTATTTAAAGGAAATTTTGTTATATAATACAACTTTTCATAAATAAAATTATTGTTAAATCATAAAAAAAATCGACACCCGGAAAATTTATCAAGTATTTTATAAAATAACTTCATTTGAATAACTATTGACTATATCATAAAAATCCAAAAACAGAAGGAAAGAACAATGTAATGTAATAAAATGGAACCTTTATGTAACCTTATATTGTGAAACACATTATCAAGGGCAATATTCCACAATATAATTAAATCTCAATGATTTCTGTTTCAAAAAGACTGCGTATTAAGCAGAAATGTCTATTCAAGTTGCCCGATCAGCAGTGACAACACACATCAAAATCAAAGAAATTAAGAATGGATAAATCCTCGATACCATATAAGGAAAAATGCTAATGTAATACTAAGATGAAAACATTCATAATAATAAATAAATAAATTCACTTTATAATGGGGAAAATGGGGGGACATTTCATTCAAAATAATTCGAATATGAGAAAGCAACAACAGAAAATTTTTACATAGCCACACGTACGTAGAAAAACGGATAGACAAAATAGGCGTTGCAATCACATGTCAAAAATACATGCTACCTGCTAATGGATTACAGTTATTTCACATAAACTATGAAATAACTATAAAGATAAATAATTTAACTAAAGATAAAATATTAATAATTTTTTAGTAATTAAGTAATTGTAAAATGAATAGAATTAGTGTCTATTAACTTAGTATTTGTATTAATTTAGCTTATTATAGCTTTTACAAGGATGAAATCTTACATTTTTTGTGGAATCTGTAGTAATTTGGACCCGTTAATTCTGCTACAGTTCCACAAATAATTCATTAATTCATTTTTTTCCCCAATTTGTTTTATCTTATCTTGGTCATATTTTTTATTTTTTTCATCTACATTTTCTGGATATTATTCTAACAGATATGTGTTCATATTTAATTTTTATTTTTATCCCCCCCCCCCCATTTGTGTATGATGTTTCTGTATTGTTGTCTTTTAACGGTTATATATATTAAATATATATTTTTTCGAATTTTGGGTGAATAATGGCTAATATTAGTGTTTAACAAGTATGCAATCAACGCATAGCTAATATTATTTGTTATTAGTTGTCATGTTTAGCCTGATATTAATTTCTTATATTTTTCAGTAGCTCTCTATTTTGAAGCTAATTATGATAATGATGTAAACATATTCGCTCGCATAATCAATTTTCTTATTTTAATGAACATAATGCTTTGAAGTTTAAGACTTGTTCAACCGAAAGTTAAGTCAGTTTTCGTAAAGCTTTTAGCATTACATAGAATCTTTAATTACTTGTTTTTGGTAAAAATCAATATGAAAAGCATCACACTTCTTTTGCTGCCGAGTAGACATCAAAGCTTTCAAAAAGAAATCAATAAACCTCGTAAATGATGGTATATATGTATAGCATGAATAATTAAGGCTGACCTTTGTAAAGCTGGGAACAAAATTAGCCTTTTTTTTTCTTTTTTTTTCCGCCAACAGATGGTAATGCACGTGTGTGCTGTACAGAAAAAAAGAGTTATTTTCATATTCCTTTATTTCTTTAATATTATGAACACATATGTAAAAGGCATTTGTAAAGAGGGTGTGGCTTCTTTTGCACAAATTTCTGCAGAGGCCTGAGAAAGGAAAATTGTTCCTTTTATCACACTTGCCAACATAGTTCAATAGTGTTTATGAATTCGGTTTGTCTGTCCGTGCTCTAACCGCGTAAATATACTAGGACTGACATGCAATTGACATGTGCTAATAAGGTTTACAATGGCATGTTCGGTATTGAAAATTAAGTGTTTAGAACTTACAGTTTCTTTACAAGGACACTCAAAAGAATTCCGTTACATTACGGTCTACGGAGAAAATCATTTGCAGTTTATTTTAATGATGTTGCACTATTACAAATATATTGAAATTTATATATCTCACTGGAAGTATATTACAAGAGGCTTACTATAGAATATTATGTGTATACCATTCATTGCTCATTTACAGGGCTGCACAAAATAATTCGGTTAAAGTACTGTACGTTAATAATAAATGCTTGAAGTGCGTTTTCAGTTTCGGTATACGCGTTTTTAAATTTGACTAATTTTTTGCCTATTACTTAAAATGTATAAATTCTATAGATCATATACAGGGCAGCACAAAACATCTCGAGTACATTTCCGTTTATTGACGGAAACTCCAGAAGTGGAATTTTAAACTGTGCTATGCGTTTTCTAACTGAACTAAATTTTAGCATTCTATGAAGTATATATACAAATCTATAGATCATATACAGAGCTGCACAAAATAATTCGGATATTTTTCTGCATATTATTAGTAATTCCTGAAATTGGGTTTTTAAATGTGTTATGCATTTTCCAAATTGTTCACTTAGACATCATCTTTCACTTTATTAAACGGTAAATGTTTCTAAATATATTTTGGAAGTGTTAGAAAATGTTTCATAATCTATGCTTGACGCATCAGTTTTTATTCCTTCTTTTTTTCTTTAATTTTGTAAATACTGTGAATATAATCCCTGTAAATATATTGTTTTGGAGAGTAAAAGCCAAGATCATTAGGATGATTTTCCTACTACCAAACCAATATTCGTCTATTGGGGATTAATATTGCGCCAATATAGCATCTATCACAAATACTTCAAATAAAGAACTAATATTAGTTAAATATTGGTTTACATTGTGAACATTCTTAGTGAAAGCCACTATTACAGAAATATTGGCTTTACATTGAAAATTTTGGGAGCGAAACGCTCATTTTGAAGAAATATTTGTTTTTCATTAGAAATTATTGGCAAAATATAGCCCCCTAAAGTTTGGGCAATATTTCATGTCAATATATGTACAATATATAGCAAATATAAAGAATATTGGAGTAATATTGCTTTATTACTATCTTGTAACTTCTTTGATATAATATAGTGAAACCCGCTTATAAGAAAGCTGGAAAGTATTCGTTATACGCAGTCACAGATATCGCTACAACCTTACATGTTGATATTTGCAAGGGATTTCAAAAATCTGGATTTATCCACTGCTGTGATTTAACAAGGCTTGTATTATCCAGCTTCTAATGAATTTTTAAAAAAAGAAACATTTCAAAATATATATATATATATATATCATATATCTCATTTTCTCTCTTCTTTATAGACATATAATGTAATATATTTAGTTTATAACCAGTATATTCAAATATAATTTTTCATGCAGACCGTTGAGTTTATTTAGATATTTGGAACACGTTAAATATACTTACCTCGATAGTCCTCCTGTTATGGGAAATTAAGTAAAGAAACACATCAATCTTCCTCATCATTTACCTTGAATGATGAGTACCAGGTGTTTACTTACATAGAGGTAGTCCAAAATAATAATGTATCAATTTGGAGCGTCTGGTACTTATTTTAATTTAATTCTTAAAAAAAAAAGAAAATTAAAGTTTGGAATATTGCCTAGAAACATCTAAACCAAAATTTATATATATACATATAATAAGTTATCAATGAATTTATTTCCAGTTTTCCAAATTAAAAAAAAAGAAAAGAAAAAAAAAGAAAAAAAAGAAAAGAAAAGAAAGAAAGAAAGAACGAAAAATGTACGAAAACGACCAACAGTTCGTATGTATATTATAATATCTTTATTTTCAAAAAAAAAAAAGGAAAAGAAAAAGACGTAAATGACAAATATCATTTCCTGTTGCCAGTTTTGGTCACTCGTGTCTTGTTGTTTCATTCTGATGACGTTTCATTTTATGACTGAAAGCAAATTTTCCGATTTAGGTCAAAGCGGCATTGTCAGTAGAAGTAAACATAAATCATTCTGGAGTATTAAGTAAAAAGAATAGAGACAGAAATATCCATGTAACAATAAAGCATACATGTATAAGTACTGCAAATCAGCAAACTATATTTGTATAGAACTCATGCCACCAAAATAATTAATATTAACAAACATTACAAAACCGTTACAGATGCGTCGGTTTCTTTAACAGGTGGTTTTTCCAATTTTTTATATTTATCAGTAAACTGCAGTTGCACTAAACACTTCTCTGAACAAGTCACTTCTGTTCGATAACAATTGAATTGAAATATCGTTTATTAATAAAATTTAATTGTAAGAAAAATCTTAAGTACTTCAGACCTTTGCCTCATATATATATATATATATATATATATATATATATATATATATATATATATATATATATATATATATATATATATATATATATAACTTTTCAGCAGGTGTGATTTAATTTTTTACACGAGTAGCCTTGTGTTGTACTTTATATGATACAATTTTTACGGTGATAGAATTGTAAGATATTTTTAATAATAATAAGAAGAAAGTTAGACGAACAATTATACATATCAGAAGTAAAAATTAAATTTTAATTTCAGCACCATATGTGAGAATAACATATTAGAAATATCACTTTAGTGATAAAATTTTTACTGGCACACTCGACGGAATGTTAAATCTGGTTAACCTAAGAGGGCGGCGGTGTTACATTTTGGAATATAGAAAAGTGATAATTATCACTGAAAAATGAGCGTAATTCAATGATTGTAAAGTTCAGAAAACTCGTGATATATCCAATCGTAGCATTTTAAATCTAAACGGTATCAGAAGTGTTTAAATTTTACTTACCGCTAGGTCCAAGATAGTTTTCATACAAAGATTAATTATGTACTACAGGTTTTTCTATAAAATATAAAAGAAAAAGTAATAAGCTTTTAGTGAAAATTTATTGATATATTTTAAAGTAATAAGATAACACCCAATAATATTTGCATAAACTACAGAAAATGCCTGTCTCTCAAAACACATTCACATGTGGAAAATTTTAAAAAGCCCAAGAAAAACTAAATGATTGCAACTAATAAATGTGTTTAAAAAAAAAAAACTTACACCCAATACTTCCAAGTTGCACTTTTCACTACATTTAGTTCCACTTTTCACATCTATTACCATTATCTTAAAAATTTCATACAATTACTATCGGAAATCAGCAAAACTTCTCAATTCCATTATCGATAGCGTAAAGACATTTTAACTCCATTATTTAAATTCGGAGGATCCACAACTCTCAATATAACAACAATAAAGAAATAATAAAATACATCAATAATATATTTTTTTAAAAATCCCGCAATATACGCGGCATTCGACCTAACAAGTAAAGAGACCACGCCGCGTATATTGCAGCATTGGACCGTTAAGGATTACTAGAAATTTTATAGAAAGCAAGTATATTTCAGAAATTTATGGTCACAAAGTTTTCAAAACTTTCTTTAATTGAGCTAAAACTGTAATAAAATTGTATCGAGTGTAGTTCTTGAAAAAGAAAAAAAAATGTGTAATTCTCAACTGCTGATTTTCAGGAGAATTCAGCTAAATGATTTTCAAGAATTATGCCGTAAAAAATAGATTTTTGCATCCCTTACGTCAATAAATTGCGGTCTGTGCTGAATTTCATTAACCTTACTTATGAAATAAGCAATAAGTCATAAAAAGTCCCTTTGTAAGATGGAATGACTGGTTTTGTGGTTTTCCTACCGAGTTTTCTCGATCTATCCTAAAAACAAAAATTAGCGTGTTTTTTAACACTTTATAGCGTGTTTTTTTTTATTTAACACCCTCTCTCTCTCTCTCTCTCTTTTTTTTTAACTCATTGCTATTCTCATGTTTCTAACTCGACTTCAGTACAAATTCGAACTTCAATCTGTCATTAACATCGGTAAGATTATTTTTTTCACTCTCTTTTTTATTTACTTCGTTGATTTTCTAGTATTTCTAATTCGACTTCGCAGTACAAATTCGAACTTCAGTCTGTCATTAACATCTGTAATATTACGTTCTTAACTCTCTTTCTTTTTACTTAATTGATATTCCCATACTTCTAATTCGGCTTCAGTACAAATTTGAACTTCAGTCTGTCATTAACATATGTAAGATTCTTTTTCTTTTCTTTTTTTTTCACTCTCTTTTTTATTTACTTAGTTGATTTTCTCATATTTCTAATCCGAACTTTAGTCTGTCATTAACATCTGTAAGATTACTTTCTTCACTCTATTTCTTATTACTAAATTAATATTCAAATACTTCTAATTCGGCTTCAGTATAAATTCAAACTTCAGTCTGTCATTAACATCTGTAAGATTCCTTTCTCCATTCTCTTTCTTTTTACTTAATTGATATTCCCATGCTTCTGATTAGACTACAGTGCAAATTCGAACTTTAGTGTGTCGTTAACGTATGGTAACATTCACTTCTCTATTCTCTTTGCACGTGTCTGAAGTTTTCACATTTCCATAATAATAACCAAATTTCATCTCAAATTTCATCTCATATAGATAACGCGTTATACAGTAGAATATCGTTATAACGAATTTCAGTTTAACGAATATTTTTTGGATTTTAAAAAAACGTTCTATGTTTTTACATTATAAAAATATTCACTTTAACGAATTTCATATTAACGAATTTTTAAAATTAACGAAATTATTGAAGGCTCAAAAATAATAATAGTCAGTTCAGTTTGACGAATGTTGAGTTGGCAAGAAAAAAAAATTTCTCTATTGAAAAACTAGCATTTGAAAGAAACTTTTGTCGGAAACTCAATTACGGGAGGCAGTGAAAATGAAGCTGATGATGATTGTCCATCAAGTACCGAAGATTGTGTTGTGTGAATAAAAGGTGCTCTGTAGAACATTGAAACTCTTAAAAAATAATTATCTCAGCAAAATAATGTTCCGAAAACATTTTATATAATTTGCTTTGAAAAATGCACTGTCAACTTCATGTTCAGAAAAAAAAAAAAAAAGTCTGATTTTTTTTTTTTTTTTTTTTTTTGGTAAAGACATAAAGTTACATTAACGGCAGATGTCCGTGAGGTTTTTTTATTCGTCAGGAAAGTAAGATAAATCATAATTCCTTTATAATAGCTACGATTAAAATCTTGACACTTAATTAAATTTAATAATTATCTTGTTTCTAACTAGTAAGTTCACAATAGTAATATACTGTATATTTATTACTTACTGACAAGTTTGCATGTTAACCGAAATTTAATGTATTTTTGTAGTAATAATATATTTTATTATTCAATGTGAACTCAAATTTCCTTTTTTTTTAAAGAAACGTCATATTGGAATTTCACATTAACGAATTTTTCAGTATAACGAATTTAATCGGTGGTCTCCAGAAATTCGCTATAACGAGATTTTACTATATACCTATTGATGGATGTTTAATTTTTTAGCTGATTGTAAAGCAGAAAGTAAAACAACTGTATGCAGGAAATTGCATAAAGTTTTAGAATATTCTTTTAATTCTCTTTATAAGATAAGAAAGTTTTTTTTTTAGCCAGTTAGTGATACAAATATTAAAAAATCAATAGTAATAATGCTGGTTATTCCTACTATTCTGCGAGTAAGTTCATTACCCTGTTATATAAGTGTGCCCTACTTTCGCTTTCAGAATTCACGTACTGTGCAATAATTTTTCTTCTTCTTTTCTGTAACGTTCGATCAGTCTTCACTTTTCTAAAGCATTGTGAAATCATTCAATTCGTGTTTCAAGCGAATACTTTGATAATCTGTACTTGAGACGGGAAAATGTTCACTGTGTGAAATACTTCAAAACAAGCCGTAAAAATTATTGATTATTTTGATATTTAGTATATCGGCTTCAATCACTAGGTGCATAAAATTTTAAGAAATTTTGTCCATTAGTGTATCTATAAACTAAAGAAGCTATATTAAAAAATAAATAGAAATTAGTCGGATGTTCCAATCCCAAAACTTTCTTCTATCTCACACATGTTTCGTATACACTAAAAAAGAATCAGCAGCAATTTATATCAAGGTCTAACTGAATCTAAAGTTTTGTTAAATTTAATTCTTGAGATATGACTATCGCTAAAATCGAGTAAATCCTGAAAAATGCAGCATAACATCGCCACCTGTAGGGAGATTTTAACCTAATCAACAACAACTTATACCAACGTCTAACTGAATCTGAAGTTTAATGAAAATCTGTGCATCAGTTCTTGAGATATAGCTATCGTGAAAATCATGAAAAAAAGATATCCCAACAGCGTCACTTGTTGCGATATCTACAACAAAATGCAATCAACGTCTATTTATGTCAAGGTCTAACTGAATCTGAAGTTTGATGAAAATCAGTGGGTTAGTTCTAGAGATTCTATTCTCTAGAACTTGGAGAGCTAGAATAGAGAACTAGAGATTCTAGTTCTCTATTGCGGAAATCGCGAAAAATGCAGCATAACAGTGCCACTTGTAGGGCGATTTACTCCAAAAATTAATCAGCACTAATTTATATCAGGAACTAACTGAATCTAAAGTTTTATGAAATTCCGTGCATTAGTTCTTGAGGTAGAGCGCCCACAAAATTTTTGTCACTTGCAGACAGACAGACAGATCGAGTCACTGACTCACAGACAGACATTTTCTAAAAACAGTCAAGTCGTGTTCAGGACTTTTTGAAACGTATAAATCTGTCGGAAATGGGAAGTTGAAAATTTTCATGAAAATACTTTCTTCTTGTAAAGATAGAAGAAAGTAATAAAAAGAAGCACTATGTTATAGTTATGCTTTTTATGTTGAGTTTATGTTTTAATTAAACAAAGGTATCCAACCCGAGCTTTCCGAGTTACAATATATAGGTGAAATATATATATATATATATATATATATTTAGATTGTCCACTAACAACACCAAAAAAGCAATTTTTGTATGAAAAATATCAAAAATGTATACAAATAAAATTTTGAAATTTATTAAAAGCCATACTTTAGTAATAACAGCATGCCAGGAGTTAATATAGCCCAAGAAATCGCGCCGAACTTATAGCATCCTTTTTCATTCTGATAATTTCAGTGATATAAGCGTGCAATTCCATTACATATCTGTTAAATTTGTGTTCTATTTATATTATTTTATTTATTTATTGATGAAGTTTTAATTTCCTTATGGAATAAAACCCAGAAACAAATGCTGAATTATTTATATTGTTTTAAGATTAAACGGGTTAATATTTTGTAATCTGAATGCAGGCGATAGAGATAGTTTTTTTTTTTAATCATTCTTGGAAATTCTTTTAAAAACCATTAAAAAAAATCAGTAAATTAAGATAAAGTTTTCAAACAGATTCCTTTTGAAATGATGTTTTTTTCCTTTTTGACGGTGTAAAAATTGAAATTTTGCGATGTTTAGAAGTTAAAAAAAAATGGCAGTAAAAGCAAAATTTATTAGTCAGGTGTTTTCACCGTCAATATGACGTCAGCGTTATTCACGGACAGGATTTTTACCTTATAATATATAGATTGATGTTAACTTTCTCACTATTTTGGGAAAAGGAAAATTAAAGAAAGAGAACGTAATGCAGAAAATCTGAATAAATACGAATGGAAAATATCTAAAATATGATGTATATTCAACTTCCATCCATACTTGCCAAACATGCTTCATAAATATTGATTTTTTTCAACCGTACGCGTAGCGCATGAACTATTCTTATGTATGAGAGCGTTGACCTCTTTTTTTTTGCGAAATGTACGTAGTGATTTATTAAGTTATATGGTGTTATTAAACAAAGTACTAAATACTTCTATTAACTGAAGCCCTTTTGTTTGTTTGTTTTTTCACCAGATTGGAATTCCGGTTTTAAAGTTTTAAATTGTTGTTAAATATCATATATATTATTTCTGTTGTCAACATCCCTTTTTCTAAGCAAATACAAAATGCAGAACGATAAATGTGATGCAATATCAAAAGATTTTAAGCCGGCTTCTGACATAGTACTCTGACATTTCGTTAAAACATGTTTTTTGATTTAAAATTGCAGTTAACAAAAAAATAAATCAGCATTGTTTTCATAAATGAAATGAAAGTTTTTTTCTCAAATCAATGTTGCCATTAAAATAAAATACCACATTATATCGTACTCAATAATGGTTATAGAAAAAAAATTGTAAAATAAGGTTAGAGTGGGACATTGTTGCTGCACGGGTTTATATTATATCTATATATTTAAAACGCTAAGCTTTTTCTTTCGACAATCCGTGAGAACAAACTACTGCATGAAATTACATCATTCTTTTTTTAAATGAAAGATATTTGGACACAGATTTGTTATCGTGCATTCGTTTCTTCGAAAAGTTAATTAATTAGCCGTGATTTTCAATTAAACTTTTACATCTGCTAATGACGTCATAATCCGTTAACGCCCACTGCTGCGAGATACAGAGTTTATTCTCTAAGCTCTGTGGTTCCGAGGATAAAAGAGGAATAATAAATATTAAAAGCACGTGGCTTTTAGGCCGAATTTTTTAATTTGCAAGTTAAATTTCTGTAAAAATATTAATCCGCGTGTTTTATAAGCGAATAAAAATTCATATTTATTGTGACGTCACGGGAATATTGTCCATTGGGTTTATTTTATCATTATGCATCATAACTTTGTTGATGCCATTTTTTCATTACCATTAAATACAAAATATATTTTTATTTGTTAACATGGTGTTTAAGCATAAAAGTAACGTATACAAAGGAAAATACGTAAAGTTTGCGCTGGTGAAAATGGTGTTATGCTTAGCTTGAAATGCATTTTAACATTGATAAAATTAAAAAGAAAAATTTATATGATTGTGTCAACATGACGTATTTTTAACTGATTTTTCAATTTTTTATTTTAAAGATTAGAACTGTAGCCTTTATTGGTTGCTTCATCTTGATTGCATACCTTGATTACATGTTACCAATTACTTTATTAAATTATAGATTAGAAAACTTCATTTTTTAATTTAAAAAAATCACAGAAGTAAAGGATTTCAAGAAATTTAAAATTATTAAATATAATGTTATGGTAGAAAAAAAAAACTTGAAATAATGATTGTATTTTTAAGTAGAATAGACAATGTAATATTTCATAGGAATTATTTTGGTACATTTATTATAAATCATTTAACAGTTACTTATTAGCGCAAAGTCCTATTTCTCTCAATGTGAATTCCTCTTTCGATGTCAAAAAATGGTTTTCTACTTTTGGTCGCCAGCCAAAATACAGTGGCAATTTTTTAGAAATGTACAACGGTTGTGACAACAAACAACGCTATCGCTTTAGCTTTCATCGCGCTTACATCACTTCTAAGTACTACAAATTTCTATTTTTTACTACATTTGACTACATTTTACAATTTCAATTCTTACATCATCAATTAGAAAAAAAATTAGCTTTCGAATGAAATTTATTTGAAAACTGCCACTTAATTTAACGACTTTTTAAATAATTTTCAAGCATGAAAATGACGTCATAATCCGTTAACGCCCACTGCTGCGAGATACAGAGTTTATTCTCTAAGCTCTGTGGTTCCGAGGATAAAAGAGGAATAATAAATATTAAAAGCACGTGGCTTTTAGGCCGAATTTTTTAATTTGCAAGTTAAATTTCTGTAAAAATATTAATCCGCGTGTTTTATAAGCGAATAAAAATTCATATTTATTGTGACGTCACGGGAATATTGTCCATTGGGTTTATTTTATCATTATGCATCATAACTTTGTTGATGCCATTTTTTCATTACCATTGAATACAAAATATATTTTTATTTGTTAACATGGTGTTTAAGCATAAAAGTAACGTATACAAAGGAAAATACGTAAAGTTTGCGCTGGTGAAAATGGTGTTATGCTTAGCTTGAAATGCATTTTAACATTGATAAAATTAAAAAGAAAAATTTATATGATTGTGTCAACATGACGTATTTTTAACTGATTTTTCAATTTTTTATTTTAAAGATTAGAACTGGAGCCTTTATTGGTTGCTTCATCTTGATTGCATACCTTGATTACATGTTACCAATTACTTTATTAAATTATAGATTAGAAAACTTCATTTTTTAATTTAAAAAAATCACAGAAGTAAAGGATTTCAAGAAATTTAAAATTATTAAATATAATGTTATGGTAGAAAAAAAAAACTTGAAATAATGATTGTATTTTTAAGTAGAATAGACAATGTAATATTTCATAGGAATTATTTTGGTACATTTATTATAAATCATTTAACAGTTACTTATTAGCGCAAAGTCCTATTTCTTTCAATGTGAATTCCTCTTTCGATGTAAAAAAATGGTTTTCTACTTTTGGTCGCCAGCCAAAATACAGTGGCAATTTTTTAGAAATGTACAACGGTTGTGACAACAAACAACGCTATCGCTTTAGCTTTCATCGCGCTTACATCACTTCTAAGTACTACAAATTTCTATTTTTTACTACATTTGACTACATTTTACAATTTCAATTCTTACATCATCAATTAGAAAAAAAATTAGCTTTCGAATGAAATTTATTTGAAAACGGCCACTTAATTTAACGACTTTTTAAATAATTTTCAAGCATGAAAATGACGTCATAATCCGTTAACGCCCACTGCTGCGAGATACAGAGTTTATTCTCTAAGCTCTGTGGTTCCGAGGATAAAAGAGGAATGGATGTCTAAGGAAGATGGCCAGAGAATTGGACCCCCTCTCCCAATCCATCTTTGTGGGAATTCGACAGTAAATGTGTTCTGGACTCACAAAAGCCAGATCCATCCTGACAATCCATGCACGGTAATGGCACCTGGTGCATGTAAAATCCGTCGTGGGTGCAAAATCCTCCAAGTTTCCTGCGAATTATACTTCTGGGGGTGCCTAGACAGGTGAAGGTCTCGTCACCTGATCAAGGTTCTAAATTACGAGACCAATTCCTTTCTCTTCTTTAATTTCTGCTTTTTTAGATCTGCCAATTCAACAAAGTTAAATAGAAATCTAGATCTGGAAAACAAGGAGAACTGTAGCAAACTACTAGAGAGCACTGTAGCGATGCCAACAAGGCTGGTCAGGTGGATCACAGCTATGCTGTGATCAGGCGAATATCGCCCCACGCCCAGGTACTAACTCGTCAAGCTAGGTACTCATGCCAGGCAGGTAGGGGCCTGGTTAGCGGTATATATATATATATATATATATATATATATATATATATATTCATCCTGACAATGGACCTCAATTCTGCATATTGCCCCACATGGTTTGTACTTTTTCAAAATTCTTTGTCATTTTTCAATTTTTGAGGTTTTTAGCACCTGCAATAAAAATCATTGCCGTTACATAATGTAATTTTCCACATTTAAGCTACCATGTATCACCTAACAAAACTGTCTTGCTTGTTTATTATCTTCAGTATAAGTGTTTAAAATTAGGACGTTTCGTCTCGGACACCCTGTATATCTCAATATTAAACATTTATTTGCTACAGTAATGTAAAGTAACTAAGACGAAAATGACAGAATTACCACAATTGTCGATTGATTGCCTATGCTTAGTGAGAACAAATTTAAGAAAGATCAAAAAGCCTTTCCTTCCAAGTTTTTTTTTTTCCATTTTTAAAATAAGATCGTTAATTTTTCGTAATTGGATTCACTTCCAAGCGTTGACATCATGGCTACAATGTCATTTAAAGTGTAAGTGTCCTTCAGTTTTTTAAAAACACTCTTGAGCCAAATCACATTTGCTCATATACATCATTTGGCTATGGACCTGATTACGGAAGATCAACAATATGATCCCGTCTAAATATTAAAAAATGTAAGCGAAAAAGGTTTAAAATCTGAAATTCACTCTCTCGAAATATAAACTACATATATTTCGTTACCACATTTTAGTATATTTTGAAAATTAGAAATGTAATTCATTCTAAATTGAACGATGTTAAATTAAATGTTAAACGTCTAAAGTCTTATTGTTGAGCAACTTGAAATAAAATAAATAATTATATATTTTTTAAACTGTACATTAAAATACCAGTTCATCCCACCCGGAGTACCCAGGCTAGTATAATTTACATTTTTTTAATTTGTAGGTTAAATTTCGGTAAAAATATTTCTGCACGTGTACATTGTTTTTATAACTGAATAAAAATTCATATTTACTGTGACGTCACGAGAATAGCATCTATTTGGTTTATTTTATCTTTATGCATTATAACTTCATTGATGCGACTTATTTTCATTACAATTAAATAGAAAAACTATTTTAATTTGAATTCATGGTGGTTAAGCATAAAAGTACGTATGTGAAGTAACGTGTTAAAAGTTTGCGCCGGTGAAAATGGCGTTATGCTTAGCTTTAAATAATAAAATCACCATCGTCTTCAAAACCAGCGATCTCAGATCAGAGCCAAGCAACAAATTAAAATTAACAAAATTTTAATGTTTTATACAATCATTAAATCATTTCAATCATTTGCGTCTAATTTTGCTTATGTAACCAAACGATAAGCTATGTGGCGAGTTAAGCTCTTTAGAAAGTCATTGATAATACTTTTTTAAAAAACTTTAGCACATGAATTATTTTTTTTAATATTTAATTTGAATGTTTTGAACAATCGTTGAACTGTTTCAGAAATTGAATATTGAATTAAAAAATATATAGTACTCTTTATTCGTATTTGTAATAACCATTTGTCATTTTTAAAATGTATTTTCTACAATACAAGCCTTTCAGTAATAAAATCTCCATGCTTTGTTTGTCTTATAAATATGTTTGTTTGTCTTATAAATATGAAACGCAGATCAACATTCCGTCTTTTTTGACGGGTGGGGGGGGGGGTATATACTAGTATTTAAATAAAACTGTTATAGATGATAGAATAAATCTTTCCTATTATAGATGGGAAAGAAATATATATTCAAATAACGGAACAGGTGGGTTATAGAACGAAAAGACAGCTGAGATTGAATAAAACAGCAATTAATTATTTTGATGCTGTTACGAACTGACAGGTGATCCGTCACGGAAAACTATTCTGCTCGTTAGTTATTCATTTTCCGTTGTTATATCAGTTATGTCCTGTTTTGATGGCATATCACTAATAAAAATTGGTTATTATACATTTGCGTAATTAATAAATTCTGCATGTGTGCAAGAGTTTCTAAGACGTACTTTAAAGCTGTTCTCAAATTCAAACTCGCTATTTTTTGACACAGTCCTGAATTCATTTTTATTCGTAAACGCATAAAATTTGTGGCGTTCTTATTCAGAAACTATGAAATCAAATAGCGCTTTCCATTTTTCTATAAAACAAAGGAACTTTCAGAAAAAACTATCAAAATTATCTTTATGAGCCGAATTTCTGGACGCCACAGCCCGATAAAGGTAGTCATGAAACATGAATCGCTAATAACCCAATATGTGACACATTTATCGAAAGAAGAAAAACTCTAGTCTATTCCAAATCACGCCAATAGTCATGTCGGCCAATTTCATGCTTTTATATTTAATAGTGAATCAGCGAATGCGTCAGAAATTTTCACGTTACTGAGAGAGGAGAAATATTTTTTTAGAACAGCTATAATATATATATAATACCTTGGAATTCGAAGGACAACGGACAAGTTCTTTTAATAAATCTGACAAAATCTTTCATTTAAAGATGGCATTTAATTAATTAATATATGGAATAGCTAACTTGAAATCAAAAGCTAACATATTTGAACAATAAATTATCTAAACTTCAGTTTAGAGACGTCATATAAAGTTTAATATATTAATCAAAGAGAAATTGCAAAACATCATAACGAAAAAAAAACCATTATGAAATTTCAATATAATAGGGAACAGAAACATATTTAATGACACTTGAAGCAAGTTAAATTTGAAATGAATATTAATATATATATATATATATATATATATATATATTATTTTTAATTTTCAAAATGAGATTTAAAATTAAATGACTAGAAATAATAAATATAAGTCTATACATACAGCTAAATAATCTTTTTACGTTTATTTTTAAAAGTGAATTTTGCACATCTAATGCATTTAATTCTTGATATATTTTAGCCCCGTTTCGTTCTTGCACTCTTTTAAGAAACATCTTAAGAATTTGAACAAGATTCAATTCTAGATTACAAAGCGAGAATAAACCAACAATTCTGTGTTGATCATTTTCCTGATTTTGTATCATCCAGGGAATGGATTCGAAATTCACTAATTTTAACCCTTTCAAGCATTGAAACTTTATAAGAGGTTCTATTGAAAAACACCCTTGCTGCATGGGAAAACTGCATGGGATAATTTAAAATAAATGCACTGAGCCATCAAGTAAGTGTATTTCCTAAAGCGTGGCAAACCGCCAAATGCAAAATTTTTGAAATTGGTAAATTTTCTTTTTTCTTTTTCTTTTTTTTTTTTTTTTGCCTCATTTGTGATTGAAAATTAGGTAATAAAATTAAAATTTACATTTTGTCCATGCCTATATTTTTCAATTCCTACTATTAGCTCACACTCTCTATATATTTATATATGTTGTTCAAATTTTCAATCGTTAATAAAATATTTTCTATTCATCCACTCAAGTTCAAATACATTTTTTTAAAAACTTGTAATGGATGACACTTGATGTTAATACAGTTTTTTTTCAAATATTAATTCATTAATTAAATTTAATTAATTAATTTTAGTTTTATATGGGAGAAAAAAAAATTCTCCCATTGTTTTCATAAATGAAATGAAAGATTTTCCTCAAATTAGTGATGCCACAAAAATAAAATACCGCAACGATGATTATAAGAAAATGTTCAATAAAGATAACGGGGGACATTAATGCTGCATGGGTTTATTTTATATATTTATGATTAAAAAGTAGGAATTGTTTTTTTTTTGTTTTTTTGTTTTTTTTTACATTACTTGTTACAGAATATATTGTATGTTTCAGAACTTTTCACGCACCTTGTAGTTAAACAGATTGATAGATTGGATTGATACTGGATAGGTAGATAAGATTGATAATGTCGAATTGAGATTCTTCTTTGTTCTATATTGAACTAATGAATGTAAGTAACGTATTTATTAAAGTTTAGGTGAAAATCAAAGGTGTAAATCCAAAAGGAATCTGCAGATTTTTATTAAGCTTGCGTCTTCCGGTAGAAATGAACGAGTTAAATTTGATACATTCAAATACTTTATATCCAACATTTCTGTATTTTTGTATCCAACGTTTCTGTATATATTCTGTTACTAACACTGACCGTGCAAAGACTTCAGAATCACATAGAATATTTCTCCTTATATTCCATCAATAACAGTTCAATTCTTTTTCATGCTCAATTTAAAGGGATTTTAAAACACTTTAAGATTTTTATGTATACTTGTTTCTCAAATAGCAAGTTTTTGTTTTTCGATTCGTGATTAAATATATTTTTTACTTGAGTCCAAACCCAGAGACTGGTATAAAACTTGAACCTGAATCCGAAGACGGGTATAAAAATCGCACTCAAGACCGAAGACTGGTATAAAAATTGAACCCAAGACCGAAGACTGGTATAAAAATCGAGCCCGAGCCCGAAGACTGGTATAAAAATTGAGATCGAGACCGTTTCGGACCTAGGCTTGGCTTCGTGTTCACTTATTAGAGATGAGCCCACCTCCCCACCATATAGGGGAACTATATAACCATATAGGGGAAACCATAATAGGAGAGTTTTTATTAGAGATGAGCCCACCTCATCTCTAATAAAAACTCCCCTATATGGTTTCTCTCACCACTCCCTGTCTGTCTTTAGCTACATATTATTTTTCAGTGCTCAGATGGATGTCGCAAATCACAAGTTTTTTTTCTTTTTTTTTTCTTCTAAAGCAACAAGAATTATGAACCAGATAGTTCCATCAGTTTCAGTCAAGAACTTTAAATACAAATAAGCTTAACAGAGTTTTAAGTAATTTCTTTTCTTACAAATA
Source organism: Maratus michaelseni (assembly GCA_963931845.1). Lineage (NCBI taxonomy): Eukaryota > Metazoa > Arthropoda > Arachnida > Araneae > Salticidae > Maratus > Maratus michaelseni. The sequence goes on along the minus strand of OZ007587.1, from coordinate 301,894,821 downwards.
ACTGGAAAATATAACTTTGAATAAGTGCCGTGTTTATTCATTGTACATTTTACAGAAGGGTTAAAAAAATAATAATGTCTTTACATAATGTTTAAACTTCTTTCCTTACACAGGTGTAAAATGAATGCAGAAATATTCTTAGATTAAACGAATATTTTAACTTACTGCTGAGTTCTTTTGAGAGTAACTTTACTTTATTTTTAATTTTATTTTCAGAATTCATTTTAAAAGAAATTCCCTGTTTATAGTAAAGTCTAGACAGTCCGTAAACAGATTTTCTCAGTTTAAGTAAAACTTGGTCGGCGCTGAAAATAAATGAAAAATCAAAAAGGAAAAAAAAAATCCCATTTCAAAACACCGCAGAGAAAAATTTTTCTTTATGATGCTGTATGCCTAGAGAAAAGTGAAAATATTTCCACATAAGCTAATTTTGGGAGGCTAAATGTTTTCCCACTCGAGAAAGTTAGTATTATTTTTAAGAAAATGTCATTTCTTTTTTTTTTTTTTAGAGACAGGTAAGGAATTGGTCTTTTCAGATTAGTTCAGAGAAAATTGCCTAGCAACAACAATTTAAAATTCAGACTAGTCCTCAGGAAAAAATCTCAGACATCTAAACTCGAGGTCTATATTAGATCATGTAAAACTCCTATAGTGAAAATTTTTGAAAACATAATTGCTACCTCGAGCATATAAAACAGAATTTCACTGTCTTGGGGATTGGCCACTTCTTAACAGCAACGTTCCAAACTCCTCACTATATAATAGTTTTAACGATTTCGTGGAACCATCTTGTAAATTGGCTGCGATCAGAGTAAGTGTTTTCCTAGTTCGCTCATTCAAATGATTTTAATAATATTCGATGCTGCATTTAAAAAAATAAAGTTTTCTTTGAATAAATTTATTTTTTCTTAAGTATTATCTGACATATGAAATTATACAACAATTATAATTCACATTTGAGATCAAATGCATTTTTAATTTTGTCCTGTACAGTTGCATCACAGAAAAAATTAATTAAAGTTTTATAAGAATTAGTTGAGTAAATTGGCAATATTATGTAGTTAAATTATGCATTCTATGCACAAATATTATGAAGCTATATAACAGAAATTATATCATTTATAAACAGTTAGATAGTTTCGCGAAAAGATTTAAATCTTTGTGGAATATAACTATAAAAATTAAAAATTAAATCATTTATTTATTTGTTTTATGCAAATAATGTATGAATAAATAATACTTGTCTGTAAATCGAATGAAATATTCCAAATAGAGCTAAAAATAGCTCATGATATTTTATTTTAGAAAATACTTTTGCATTTTTACTTTACATGTAATTTAAAAGAATGGATGCATTATTGCCGGAACGTCAGTTGAAGCATACGGTGGACAGCCGAAAGTTTTTGGTGTATGTTTTTGTTTGTTCGTATGTACGTCTTGCGATAACTGCCGCAAAATGTATCCGATTAGCTTGTAATAGGTAAGGTATATTGATGAGGTATCCGGAATTAGATGTATAGTTTTTGGTTAAATTTAGTTAATTCGTTCGAAAAATATGGAGCATTTTCTTTTACGTCATGATGCTTTTCTGTTGGAAAGCAGACGATTTTCATATTTTACCGCTCGCTGAAATGAACATGGCACATTTGAATAGTTGATTTATATGTTAATTATGGATTCTAAATTCCCACTGCGCGATGTCTTAAACGAATCAAATCGGTTTGAAAATTTGTCAATATGTTTCTCAACCATTCGCGATTGTCTTTATAATTTTCTTTATGAAATTTTGTGCATACATACACAAAACATAAAACATTTTTCTTTATCATTTTACACTTTTTAAATAATACCTATGGCCTTTTTCTTTTCTTTTTTTTTCCTGTTTTCATTTAACGGTTGCCTAGCAACTGAATTTCATAGCATATTAGAAAGAAACAAGTTGGAAATTGTACGTCAAACGTGACAAATGAGGTGCGTTCGTGCTATAGCTAGTTATATAAATATTCAGATCTTCTTGATTTTTAATTCTGTGAAATGAATTATATCGTCTGCAGATTAATTTCTGTCATAAAATAAATATCTCGGTCGCTTGACGATTCAACCTCGGAAGCTCCTATAATAAAAAAAGCACCGATTTTTTAAAAAATAATTCACATTTCTTAATAAATATTTTTATTGGTATTTCCTAAAGTTTTGATTCGATTTTCATAAAATTTGAAATGTCTCGACAAATTTCTGCAAAGATAATATATCTAAAATTTCAAACCATTCGGTTGGGTAGTTTTTGCGATGTTATATGCGGACGGACGGACAGACGGACGGGCAGACAGACGGACGGACGGACGGACGGCCAGACGGACGGACCAAGCGACGACAATAGGTGCTACGTATTTATATAATTACGAACGCACCTAAAAATTAAATAAAATCTGGCTAATTTAACATTCTTAAAAATTAGATTTTCTGAATCTTTGGGAAATTTTATATGCTTAGAAATACAGTGTCTCACAAAAGTGATGGGACACTTGTGCTTTATAAAAAGAAACTGCAATAAAATAAATAAACAAACATGAGCAAAAATTTTTTGGGTGTGTTTCATATTTAAAGTTAGTAACAATTATTACATAACATGCATTTTGTCAAAATATTAAAATATTAATTTAGTAAAAATACAATTGTTCAGAACGGAGCAAAAAATGGCTCACATAAGTGATGGGACACTTACTTTTCCATCAAATATTTATCCACAAATTTTACTTTTTAAAAGGTTTTAATATTTTGTTGGATTTCCTTTTACTTTTAAAACATGATTTAATCTTTTTGGGATGGATTCGACTATTTTTTTTGTGATTTCTGGAGTGATTTTACCCCATTCTTCTTGAAGCACCGATTTTAGTTGTTGTTTTGAAGAAATGGTGTGTTTGCGAATTCTTGATTCCAATTCTTGCCAAATATTCTCTATGGGATTTAAGTCTGGAGATTGTGGTGGTGTTTTTATTATTTCAGGACAGTTATATAGCAGCCAGAGTCTAACGTTCAGAGCAGTGTGCTTGGGGTCATTGTCCTGGTAGAATTTAAAATCGTTATGAAGGTTCAATTTTCGTGCTGAAGATTTCAAATTTTGCTTTAAAATATCAATATACTTGTACTGATCCATTATACTGTCAATAAAAACAAAATTACCAACTCCAGCGGACGACATACACCCCCATACCATAACTCCTCCTCCACCATGTTTTACTGTTGATACCAAGTTCTGTTTGCGAAGTTCTTCCCTGGGTTTTCTCCACACCAAGATTCTACCGTCAGAACCAAATATATTAAATTTACTCTCATCAGCAAATATAACTTTATTCCAGTAATCAGAATTCTTATTTATGTTGGATTTTGCGAAAGCTAGTCTGAGTTTTCTATTCTTTTCACTTACGAAGAATTTTTTCCTGGCTACTCTACCGTGATATCCAGCAGATCGAATTACCCTTCTAATAGTTTCAGGATTAACAATTATTCCATATAATGCTTGTAAATCAGCAGCAACTTTTGAAGCACTAATTCTTGGATTTTTTTTAATATTTCGAACGATAATTCGCTTTATTCCATTGGATAGCTTTGATGGTCAGCCAGGTCTTCTTTTATCCTGAATCATATGATTCTTTTTATATCGTTTAATGATATTGAAAACTGTTGAACGACTCAAGTTAACTGTTTCAGCAGTTTTTCTAATAGATTTTCCACGTTCAATATGCAAATTAATAACTAATTTTCGAATTTCAGGCGAAGTTTCTTTTCGTTTAGCATTCATGACTACACAGAGCTAAAAAACACAAAAATTCCAAAACAAACTGGAGAGAAATACTGCAGACGATTTTATAAATTATTGCCAATTGCTTTTAAGTAAAAATAAAACCCCCAAAAATATTTTTATTGCTTATTTCAGGCGATTTTTGTTGCATATATAATGGTGTCCCATCACTTATGTGAGCTATTTTTTGCTCCGTTCTAAACATTTGTATTTTTATTAAATTAATATTTTAATATTTTGACAAAATGTATGTTATGTAATAATCTTTACTAAATTTAAGTATGAAACACACCCACAAAAAAAATGTGTACATGTTTTTTTAATTTATTTGATTAGTTTCCTTTTGTAAAGCACAAGTGTCCCATCACTTATGTGAGACACTGTATACAAATAATCACCAGTGGATCCATGCAAGTATTTCGAACTGCAGTTTAATATTTTTTTTATCAACATCTAATATTTTTTTAGATGCAGATTTAGCCTTCTACAGAAAAATTAAGGCAAAAAGTTTGGCAAATAACATTAGTGAATAGAATATTATCTTATTACTTTCTTCTATCTTTACAAGAAGAAAGTATAGGATTCATGAAAAATTTCGACTTCCGGTTTTTGACGGATTTATACGTTTTAGAAGGTCATGAACACGATTTGAAGGTTTTTAGAAAATGTCTGTCAGTGACTCTGTCTGTGACTCTGTCTGTCTGTCTGTCTGTATGTGAAAAAAATTTTGTGGGCGCTCTATCCAAGAACTAATGCACGGAATTTAATAGAACTTGATATTCAGTTAGTCCCTGATATAAATTGGTGCCGATTAGTTTCTGCTGAAAATCGCCCAGCAGGTGACACAGCCATGCTGCATTTTGCATAAATTCTCGCAAAGAACGGTTTCTGAAAAATTCGAATTTTAAAAGGAGAAAATAAGCGGAAAACGTTCAAAAAACGTTCTAGATTACGATTTATGTGGAACTGTTAAGACTACAAACTTGGAACCTAAATACTCTCAGCAAAACAATTTATAAAAATTTTTAATTGTAAAAGAGTGCAGGAACAAACAACATTCTAAAATTTGTATGATACTGCTAGGGCTAAAAACTTGAAATTTTGCACGGTAGTTACTTTTAAGCTGTAAACACTCTCGAAGAATGATTTCTAAAAATTTCGAAAATAAAAAAGGTGAAATGAGCGGAAAATGTTCCAAAAATTTTCTAAATTAAGATTTATACGGGATCGTTAAGGATATAAACTTGAAGTGCTTAACTTAATAAAACAAGATTTATTTTTCCCAAAATCAATCGAAAGACCCCATGCAATTTAAATGCAACACAACGGGTTGCTACGCAGCTAATATATAATGATACTAGTGGACTCGTGTGAGGATTTTGCACTGCATCTAATATTTTTTAGCTCGCAGGCTATCAAAGCCTGAGAGCTAATGTGCCCGCCGGTTCTGTATGTACGTATGTACGTAACGCGATAACTCCTGACAAAAATAACTGCTTTGCTTCAAATTTTGTTTATAGGTTCATTGTGATAAGGCGCTTCCCTGATTAGTTTCGGGTGGTGCATTGGTTAAGTATAAAGGGGTGAACGGGGGGGCTAACCTCCCTTAATTTAGATAAATGGGTTTTTCATGCAGAATTATCCGATTTTCTTCAAATTTTGTATATAAGTTCATTGTGATAAGGCGCATCCCTGATTAGTTTGAGGGGTTCATTAGTTAAATATAAAGAGGGATACGGGGGTGGGATAATACCCCCCCCCCTTAATTTAGAAAAATGGGTTTTTCGTGCAGAATTATCTAATTTTCTTCAAATTTTATATATAGGTTCATAAGTGATAAGGCGCTTCCCTGATTAGTTTTGGGGGTTCATTGGTTAAGTATAAAGGAGGATACGGGGAGGGACTAATCCCCCCCCCCCTAATTTGGATAAATGGGTTTTTCATGCAAAATTATCCGATTTTCTTCAAATTTTGTATATATGTTCATTGTAATAAGGCGCTTCCCTGATTAGCAATGGGAGTTCATTGGTTAATTAAAAGGGGGAACGGGGAGATGAACCCCCCTTAATATATTGTCGATTTGTTTATTTTTCGAGGGGCTTATTTAAAATTCTTTGAAATAAGAGTATAATATACAATGAGTGTGAATAGCCTGTGAGCTCAATACCCTCAGTTTAACTGGGCAGTTTTCTTTTTATTTAATTTTAAACTTCTAAAGAAAATTAAGGATAAAAATATCTGCAAACAACATTAGTCAAGCCAGAATATCATCTCATTTATTCCTAACAATAAAATATCATCGAACATAGAAAAAGGCAAGAGCGAGAGGAAAAAAAATAACAATTGCATTTTAACTGCATTAGAGGATGATGTCATCTTCTTCGGGGAAAATACGGGACAAAGGAAAACAAATTGAAATACACTTAAATTACAATTAAATCTAATATAACAAATCATACCTTTTATTCTACACGTATAAAATACCAATGCTTCGAACAACCAATATTTTTTTCTTCTAAACGTTTCACTTTCAATTTTGGTTCTTAATTCATAAATATAAAATAAGCCCCTGAGAAAATGTCACATTTTACCTCTTGTGTACTATTTATTATTTTTTATAATGATTGTTGAGCACTATATAATGCAGTATTTTATTTTTGTGACAACATTGATTTAAAAAAAAAAAAAAGTTTTCATTTCATTTAGGAAAACAATGCCGATTTATTTTTTAATTAATAGCAATTTTTAATCAAAAAACACGTTTTAACGAAATGTTAGTGTACTATGTCAGAAGTCGCTTTAAAAACCTCTCAAGTGATACCTCATTCGTTGTTGTGCGTTTCGTAAACTCATAGGAAAAAGTATGTTGACAAAAGAAGTAATTGCCGAAACGTCAGTTGTGGCTCACTGTGGAGACCCGAAAGTTTTTGGTTCCCGTTTGTTTGTTTGTTTGTCTGTCTGTCTGTCTGTTCCGCGATAACTGCCGTAAAAAACATTCGATTAGGTTGATTTTTGGTGGGTATGTTGGTGAGGTACCCGGAATTAGCTGTTTTTTGTTACATTTGGTTCATTCGTTCGAAAAATATAGAACATTTCTTTTTATGTCATAATGCTTTCCTATGGGAATGCAGACGATTTTCAAATTTCATTTTTAACTGAAATGAAAATCGCATATTTGAATAATGGATTTAAACGTAAAAATACGGATACTAAATTTTCGATATGGAGGTCTTAAATATATGCAATAGCTTTGAAATTTTGCCGATACATCGATTAGAATTTAGAAATTAATTGTTTAAATTATTGGAAATTTTTTTGCAACTGTTCGGGAAACATAAAATATTTTATTTTCCTATTTTTTACAAATTTTAAAATGAATTTCTTTTTCTTTCCTCTTTATTTTGTTAGTTGCTTAGCAACCATATTTCAAAGAATATCAAAATAAGAAATGCATTTTTTTATCTAAAAATTTACAAGAATAAGAATTTCATAAGAATTTCAGAATATCGTTGCATAAATCGTATTTAATTTAACGCTTCTAATTTCTGAAACCTCCGAAGTATTTTAGATGCCTATAAATATGTACATGTGATATAAAAAATAAATAAAATTGCGAATTGTAAAATGCTAATATGAAAAGTGAGATTAAAAAACAATGACTTTCAGAGCTGACGTTGAGGCTCCTGATCTGCAGATTTACTAGTATATATGATGATGATGATGATGACGATAGGATACAGGTATATTTTAAATAGTGTCACCTCAGCTGTTTGTTTTGATGCAATAAAACTGCTGAGATAATTAAAACTTAAGAATGCGTCTTTTCTTTCACGTTTAATCGAGAATGAAAAATTACAAGACAGAAAATACATTTACTATACTCTGAAAAACAAACATAAATCTTCAATCTGGCACTGACACGTTGAACATAAAACTCGACATAAAGGTAAATTTGGGAATAAAATCAAAGCTATCACTCGGAGTCCATCTGTTGAAGCAATAAACTTGTGTTACAAGGCACGTGCGATTTTTTCCTTGAGAGAAAGCCCAGAACAGTTATCGATTTTTCGCAGATGACATGTAGCTATACAAATGTGAATCGTGAATCGATGTCGGGTCGCGTGTAGGAACGTGATCTTCTTCAAGGTGCCTTAATAATATTCTAGGCGTCTGGAGTTCCGCTCAAATTGTTTTATTGTTAAAATACATTTTTTTTTAAATATAGACTTGATGTATCTATAAGGGGAAAAAGAGAAGAAGGGGTAGAAATATATGGATTTCATCACGGAAGATAAAACATGGATATTGAAAATTAATAGTTGTTTTTTGTTTTCAATAAAAGAAAACTATATTCTAACAAAATGTTTATAGTAAAACAAAAAGGGGAATTCAATATTTTCGCTATCCGTGTATGTAATAAATATATTGTAAACATCTCCAGGGAAACCGCAAATGTATGTCATACAAAAAAAAAAAAAAAAAAAAAAAAAAAAAAAAATCAATACGTGAAAGAAAACCTTTTTTACAATAGTACAGACACTTTTTTTTTAATGGCAATATTCTCCCTCTGAGTTCGAGACTATAAAAAATCAGCAGTTTCGGAAAACATTGAAAATTGTTTCATTCGAAAGACTTGTGTATTCGAAAAAATTACCTTTCTCTTTTTTTCTTACAATGATTAAAAAATGCATTCGATATCTAAATAATAAAAGAATTATTTATTTAATTTTAATGTTAATTATTGAATTTATTGAAGCGTAGTGAGCCGAAGGCGAGCAAAACTTTCTATATATCCATTTCAAGCTCACAATAAAATGAGAACGATTTCTGGATGCATTACAATGTACCTTATCGCAAACATAGATGTTTTAAGAAGACAGAGGTAATAACAATGCAAAATTTTTGAAATTCGCCTGAGTAATTAAAGATCAAAGTTCTAATGCAAACCATAATCCGGTTCAATAATCCGGTTCGTCATTTCCGCGGTGTATATACGCGTCAACTCCCCCACCCCTCACCGCCGCGCCGCGCAGAGCAATGAATAAACTGGAAGCTACCTATGTCGTAGATAATAAGGCGGTTCTCAAATTACTTACTCAACAACGCGAAACTTTCTAACACATGTTTAAACGTAATGACATAAAATTGGCAGTCCTGACTATTGAAGAAGCTGTTTGAAATCGAATGATGTTTTCCATTTTTGGATAAATAAATTACTTGTCGAGTTATAAGCGATTTTTGTCACGTCACAACAGATTTTTCTCTTTCCCGCGTTGTCGCTTCCGGAAATTCCGTTCAAAACGTCAACTTTGACAGTATTTTCTCAAAGATCTTCTTCCTTTACCAGAAAACGGAAAACACCATTCGATTGCGTAGTTTTTGAATAAGAACACCTGTCAATTTCATGCATTTCAAAAAAAAAAAAAAAAAAAAAAAAAAAAAAAATCTGTAGTCGGACTAGGTATTGTGGCGGTGTGTATAGGCGTCGGTCATTATTCGTAATGGGAGGGATAATTTAGCGGTGAAATTCGAATGTAGTATTTATTTTTCTATATATTATTTTTTATAAAATATTTTTTTTTAATTTCGCTATTCTCTTAAGAGTTATTTTCAGCCGTGGTACGATAAGTTCTCTGAATTTCATAGACACAAGCTAACCTGCTACCTGCTTTGCTTTCAGTTACGAATTCTTGATTAAGCCTAGTTTGTGATGTCAACTATATGTAATGAACAAACATGTCCTTCTGTCAGCCTTAAGTTTTATGCACGGCTACACAATATTTTTGCCACGATTAGTTGCCATTTAAATTTGTTATCAATCTATGTCTCACTTTGAACGACGTATTACTGCTTCGTATTATAGAATTCCATAAAAAAAATTCCTTTCTTTTCTTTTTCCATTTTTTTCACACATGACGTCATCATGACTTTTCGTATGTACTCAGATTATGAACTAAAAAAAAAAAAAAAAAAGAAGTAAAATCTCATGCACACACGTGATCAATTGCTATTTTTACATTAGCTTCATTATTATACTATGTAAAACATAAAATTTCAGCTTTAAGGAGCATCATTATGTAATACAATAAAATAATTTTTTTTTTAAGAATTACGTCAGTTTGAATTCTATCCTACTAAAAATCTTATGGGTGAAATTGATTATTTTTACTTATGACGTCAATTTGTTATCCGACGTACGTACTCGAACATTTGGCACGTGATTTGTTAAAATTCGGGATCTTAAACATGGCAAACTAGATTACATTAATGAAATATATAGATGAATTAGAATATCGTATGCCACGTCTAAAAATTATCACAATTTGAATTTCATTTTTTATTTAGAAAATTAAGTTGGCAACGCTTTACTCGTTTCAGAAGAATATTCATTCGTTTACTTTTTGCTATTCTCATCAAGGCTTAACTTTAGTAGTTAATCATATCTTTACTTCCAATTCTGCAGGAAATTCAATTTTTTGCATTGATTTTTTGAAATGCGTTAAAAGTACATATGAAAGAAATCGTAAACATTTTTCTGTGTTTTTATTAGGTACGTATTTATCTTCACTTAATTTAAAGAGAAAAATTGGAAAACACATCAATTGATTTTCAGCTATTTTTATCTCTTGGTCGAAATTATAAAACATAACTTTATGTGAATGAATCTGGAATTTTAGATTAATATTTTTAATAACACATAGGATGTTATCGAAAACTGTATTTTCTTTTTCTGTTTTAAACTTAAGTATATCTTGTTAATTTTAAAATTTTAGTTTAAAAAAAGTTCAATCAGTCACATCAATTGATTTTCAGTTATTTTTATCTCTTGGTCAAAATTATGAAACATAACTTTATGAGGATAAATCTGGAATTTTAGATTAATATTTTTAATAACACATAGGATGTTATCGAAAACTGTATTTTCTTTTTCTGTTTTAAATTTAAGTATATCTTGTTAATTTTAAAATTTTAATTTAACAAAAAGTTTTCCCGTTTTAGTATACATCTAGATAATCTCTGGCTCATTAAAAATGGTTTTAAAATACCTGGCATGGGTATGTGTTTTAGTTTGTTTATCGCAAGAATAAATGGAAGGAAATAAGGTAATTTTATGTTAGAATTTTATGTTACGAAATATTTCTATCTTTCAGATTGATTTTTACAGTTTTTATCAGTTTTCTCCTGCCGAATTTTCTTGGCGATATTCTTTCGGCGATAAAGAAGATATGCTCAACGCCATTTCAACTTGATACACTGCTTAAGTTTATTATTAAGTTTTTATAAAGTGAATATCCGGTTTGAAAAGATTACTAATTTTAATGTTAAAAATTACGACACAAATGTGATATACGCACCACGTTGGCGCGATTTTTCCCCCCGCCAATTTGGCGAAAAAAATAAATTGTTGTTTATTTACTTTTATTTTTTATTTTCTATAAATTATTTTTAATATGTATATCAATATTTATTTATATCAAACTATCACTTATTTATTTTTATTTCCTTTTTTAAAATAATAGAAGCTATTTCATTTGTTACGTTATTTTATTTTTATATTGAAATAAAACTAGTCGTTGGGGGCCACCGTAATACTTACCCATCATGGATATGCATAATGTAAAATATTAAAATAAAAAATGTGTAAACTACTTATAAAATGCATTGCAATTCAAATAAAATCGAGGCTTGATGACGTCACAAACTTTAAAGGCTCGATTGCTGAATTGCTTGAAAGAAACATCCTTATAACTCCAAAAATAATAATCCTATTAACTAGCGGTTTATTGCATCTGATTAAGCGTCAAGTTTCCAATTAAAATATATCTTTGAAGTGAAATTTGGATGAAATACAGGGTCATGAAAAATCGAAGAGTGTGGAAAATAGGATTCCAAATATCGTGGCAACTAATTATCCGATTGACTTCATGCTTTATGCAAAATTTATGTTTTTTTTATTGTCTTTTATATTCATTTCTTAAAATAACCAATTTCAAAAATTTTTATATACGTTTTATCAGAACGAATATTTCGAGAGTCCGAAAAAAATAGTTCCGGTTAATCGAGGTTATTGAAATGAAATAGGCTTCTTCCCATTATTACATACTAAGTACATACCAAATTGCAAGTCTCTATCTCAATTTTTTCGGGAGATAGAGCGTTTACAGACACACAGACGGACGGCAAATTTTTTTTTCTAAAAATATGTTTTTCGGAATCTCCAGTGTCTGAAACGTGTAAATCCGTCAAAATTTCTTTTTCGATTTTCAAAACGATTACAAGATTTACCCTATACTACGTATGATGGGTAAGTAAAATCGCGTGCTATTATTGCATGCTATTTGTAACTAATATTCAAAAACAAAGTTTTCGCCAAATTGGCGGGGGAAAAACATCGCGCCAATGTGGTGCGTGTATGACATCTGTGCCAAAATTACTGGTAATCAACAACAGTATGAGTATATCACATATAGGGAACAAATAGAAAAAAATTCGGATATTTTTGTAAATGTCGTGAACATTAAATTTCCAAGTAACAATAAAAATAGTTAAACATTTACTTAAATAATTTCTGTTGAGTTTAAAACACCTATTAGAAAGCCATATTCTCTATACGAAAGACATTTCACATATAAAGAATTTATTATGAGGGTTTTATTTGGTTAATCTTCCATAATCAGGTACTCCGCCAATAGGCGCATTTGAGGAAATGTGGTTTAGTGCAACAAGGTATATTTGCGTTAGAACTTTAATGATATCCATATTTATTACAAATCACATTGTTGTTTGACGCTAATTATTGGCGGGAAGCCCGGTTACGGAAGATTAACCTCATATTTGAGACCCAAAAAGTGTCATTGCAGTTAAGGCGAATGCAGAACTGGTGGATTCTTCTTTAAACGTATACACAGCCAATTGGAGAATTGACAGAACAATTTAGTGTAAAGTTAAATTCGTTGTTATTACCATCTATATTTTTTATTCCCACTTTAGCTGCGGACTCGATTATGTAAGATTAGTCCAGGAATGCATTTCAACATATGTTCTCGCACCACCAAAAATGTTATCAAGAAAACTTGACCAGCGGTAACTGATAAATATGCTACTATATTTATCTCAAACATAATTTACAGCATCAAAACTGTGGCGTACGTAATTCGCCTAAAATGTGTGAAACCAATCAGTAAAGGGTGCTGTAATTCTGCACCAAAATTGAAGTCTGACCAAGGCTGGCTTGAAGAAATTTAATTTCATTATTGTAACCTGCTTTTAGGTAGCTTTCAATACAAAAAAGTATAAAGCTACCTATTGCAGCCGTTCGGAGGAAATCAATTCCAGAAAATTTCGGTATATTTTCTCCGATCATGACTCCAAGACAACAAACCCACCCTCCGTTCAAATGTTGATTTATATATATATATATATATATATATATATATATCTGATCTATGTCATATAGTAACACTCGTATTTATAAATCAATTTGGATGAAACTAATTGTGTGTATTAAGCTCACCAATGTCTCGACCGAGTTCGTTGGCTAGCTTGGTCCGCCATTTTGTTTCAAAATGGCGGCCACTAAAAATTTTAAAACTAAAATAAATATACAAAAAAGTTAAAAATTCAAATTTATTTTTTGCTTACGTGTTAGGCCTTGATACAAGGATTCCGGAGCATTTTTTGTTGAACTCTATATTAAAAATTGGCTGAGATAGAGCAGTTTGAAATTCGAGGGTGGCTGACATTTTGAAACAAGACAGCACATTACAAAAATTTTCATTGTTGTAATAATTTTCCCAATCATACGCATAAAACTATATATTCATATAACTTAGCGACATTTGGCGAAATATCGCCAAATTTGGCGACCAAATTAAGTCTTCATAAATGAAGCCAATTTGGCTATAGCTCAATAATTTGACGAATTTCTTATTCAAATTCAGTATTAACGAATCTTTTGTAAACGTTTTCTTTGCATTTTAACTTGCCGTTTTCGTGTAACATTAGCTAAAATTTTAAAACGAAGATATAGGAAAGCTACCTTTTCCTCCCGGTACAGGCCGGAAGGACTTTTTTGTATTGAAAGCTACCTAAAACCAGCGATTAATTTATGAGTTTTAGTGAACGCGATTTCTCGCAAATTATTTTCTTTCATTGTTGTAATCATTTTCCCAATCATACGCATAAAACTATATCTTCATATCCGTTAGCGCCAAATTCTCGCCAAACTTGGCGATCAAAATAAGTCTTAATAAATGAAGCCAACTTGGCTATAGTTGACTAATTCGGCAAATTTCTTATTCAAATTCAGTATTAACGAATCTTCTGTAATCAGGTTCTTTGCTTTTTAGCTTGTTGTTTCGAGTAACATTAGCTAAAATTTTAAAACGAAGATATGGGAAAGCTACCTTTTCCTCCCGGTACAGGCCGGAAGGACTTTTTTTTTCAGAAGATTATATAATAAATTGCAAAATAAAATGGTACTTCCGTGTTATAGTGGTCCCCGAGGGCAGAGAGTGGCAGGGATGTATCGATAATATTTATCGATAATTATTTCTCGTAATATTTTAAAAATGCTAAAAAAGGAGGATTTTTGCAGCATTATATACAAAATTTAATTACGTAAATGAATAAAGTCCTTGAGAGTATTAATCAAAACTCGATGTTTTAAAACTAAATTATTATATTTGAAGAATTATGTCAATTTAAATAATGCTTTTAGTGCAGTGAAATCTGCAGCTTAGTGAATGGATATATCGGTCCACGGCGCTGAGAAGGTTTGCTATGGTATTTATTTTTATATCTCTATTATACGTATACGCTACGTTCGCACTTCACGAGCTTGGCGAAATTGACTGCAACATTGGCGTAATCGTAATTGTGGGGGCCGTTATAACAAAGAAATATCAATAAAATATTTTTATTCCTTTAAGTTCGCAAGGTATTTTAGTGGTTATTTGGCTAAACTTCCATAAATGGGTATGTCGCCAATCTTGACATCGGACAATAGCAATGTTAGCAACAATGTGGTGATGGTTTTAAATGTGGCAAGAGTACTAGAGCAGTTATCGATCGAGAAATGTTTGCAGATTTACAGAATATTTAAGAAAATATTTATATTCATAAAATAAATTAATTTTACCAAAATAAATTATACATAAAGTCTATGAACAAAGATAGAAGTCTATGAAACGTTTCTAGTGAAACAAAAAAAAATGTTGTTACCCTTTTTAAAAATTTTGTAACTATTTTTCACTCTTCACAATAAATTATCAAATAACATATAACGTAAATATATTTCAGAAATGATTATTAAAATACGGTGTGAACTTAAAAGAATAGATATTTTATTTTCCAATTTATTATATATAATCGTCTGCAAAAGGAACAAAAACAATCCAGGTTACAACAGGGAAATTTAATTTGCCAAGCCGCATTCAATAAAATGCGCTGATTGGCGATATACCCACATACGGAATTTTTACGGTTATTTTTTTATATATATTTACACTATGATATGTTATTTAACAGTTTACTGTAGAATGTGAAAACAAAATTCAAAATTTAAAACTAGTCGGATGTGTCAATCCCAAAACTTTCTTCTATCTCACACAGGTTTCGTATACACTAAAAAGAATCAGCACCAATTTATATCAGGGACTAACTGAATCTAAAGTTTTATTAAATTCCGAGCATTAGTTCTTGAGATACAGCTATTGCGAAAATCGCGAAAAATGCTCCATAGCAGCGCCACCTGCCGGGCGATTTTTACCAACAACTAATCAGCACCAATTTATATCAGGGACTAACTGAATATAAAGTTTTATTAAATTCCGAGCATTAGTTCTTGAGATAGGGCTATTGTGGAAATCGTGAAAAATGCTCCATTTTGACGCTGGCTTCAGCCTAACATTTGCACACAATCAGATTTATAATATTATTAGGATATATATATGCTAAAAGTGATTACACATAAAGGCTTAAGTGAGAGATCTATTTTATTAAAAGCATTTTAAGTCTTTATGTGTACTGCAATCATTTTTAGCATATATATTTTTATTTTTATTAATACTTTCATTTAAAAACCAGCTGATACATCTAAATTGGTTCCTGCTTCTTTACCATTTTAAGATTCTATTTAATTTAATTTCTCTTTTTTTTATCCTTTTCTTAATGCTGCAATGCAATAAATTTATTTCTTCACCCATTCATTATAGGAATGTACGGGTGGAAACTGCTTGTCATTCTTAGTAAATGCAGCTGCAAATAATAGATACAATTGAATTTCCGTTTTTATTTCTTGTCAGTGTCAATTTTACATTACATTCAATGTTATACTAGCTTTTTGCATACATTAGAACAATTAAATGTTTCTCCATATATTAAAAAAAAACCAAGTGAAACTGTCACTCATAGAAAGTTATTCTATAGTTAATAAATTAATCCCTGTATTGTGAAATAGCGCAGCATTGAAGTGTTTTAACAATGAAATGTGAGTTTCGTCAAAAGTATCATCTACAAGGTCAACAAGTTAATTTAAATGGTAAATTGTTCATTTGTTAAAAATAAAATAATTTTGTCCATGGATGGGGGGGAGGGGAATGTATAAAGTGATATTCAAATGTTTAATTGCCATCTTACTATGCAATTCATTTATTTTATTTCAAGTTTTCTAAATGTCTCTTATATCATTTTCGGTTCTCTAGCATTCGAAGAGACCAGTAAGAATGTTAATTTTGTACCTTATAAAAATTTGTTAGGTCTCTAATCTTATAAATAAATAACTAAATTAATTTGAAAATTCTGTCTATTTTGTGCCGCGAGGAAAAGGTAACTTCCCTCTTCCTTCTTTTTAAGAATTCAGTTAATTTTACTCAAACACAAGAAGCTAAAATAAGGGGAACCCGATTGTAGAAGATTCCCAGTTTTCGTCAATACTGAATTTGGATGGGAATTTTGAAAAATTAATCAACTATCGCTAAGTTGGCTTCATTTCTGGCGCCATACTTTTATCGCGGAATTTTACGATATTTCGCCAAGCATTGCCAACATCAATATATAAATTTAAAATGTCCAGCGAAGAGATCTTCATCGGACAGTTATATAGTGTTTTAGCCCGGGCTTTTTTCAGCAGATTCGGACTAGAGTTACAATTTTTCTACATACTCGGACCGTGCCGGACCGGACCTGTACTTAATTGTTCCCGGGACGTGTCAAGCAAGCTATTTTTTTATTTTTAATAATACTGATAAGAAGCTTTTGTTAGCGGAATCTTTCTAACTATACTTTAATAAATCCCAAAGAAATATTTTTTAAAATCTACTTTTTTATTAAATAGCTTCAAAAGTTATGCTGTTTTAACCATTTTTATTCTTTTTATCTGAACTACATTAATTTTTTGAGTCTTTATTTGAATGTAATCGTCTAAGAGTCTAAATGATCATGAATTTTGCTATTCTGTATTATATGGCATGCGAACATATAGTTTGAAATATAATGTAAAATTGTCGCATAAATATGTATGCAGTATTATTTAAAAGAATCTTAATTGTATGTTAAGAAAAATCGTATTTTTTGTAGAAATTGTTTCGAAGCGCCGGCCGGGCCTGATATCATTTACTTTTGCACGGGCTGGGCCGTGAACTGTGAAAATATAAACTGATTGGGAAAATTCGGGCTGTGCAGACCTCTACTGTAAGTAGTGAAATCTTGGGCGAGAGTACAAAAATATCGCTTTTGATAAATTTCAATACCTTATTTGGTACTTTTCCACTATAGGGGTCTTGGCAAAATAGAGAAAATAACCTTGGCGAGATTAGGAAATTTGGCAACATATTTTCTGGCAACCTATTCACTGTTACATATACGCAAGCAATTTTTTTTTTCATATTTATACAATTTATTTAACATACATAATACATTTATCTATTTTTATATACCAATGGAAGTAATTTGTATAAAAAAACAATAATATATATATATATATATATATATATATATATATATATATATATATATATATATATATATATATATATATATATAAACAAGCATAAAAGTTTACCAGGTTTGTTTTCATAACTGTTTATATTACTTGGCAACAAACCTCACTTTCTGAAGCCAGAATTTCGCCAAGGTTTAAAAGAAGAAAAAAACATCGCACCTCTGCTGTAAAGAACCCTTTATTTGAGTACATGATTTATATTTTTAATATAACAATGCATTTTGATGTTGTTAGAGGGCAATCAAAAAAATATATTAAATGCAAAAAAATTATTAAAGTTTTCACTATAATGAATGGTTATCACCTATGTCCTGTACACCGGGCAGAATGTTTTGTAACCCAGAAAGCCAGGGTTGGATCCTTTTTTATTTTAAATAGAAATCGATAATAAAAATTATTTTTTAACCTTTAGACAGTTATATACATGAAATTTTATCAAGCACATAACATGTTTTGTTTTTATCATTACAGATACACAGCGCACAAGTTTAAAGATTCTTCAGAATGATCAATTTTACACAGAAGTATCATGAATTCCTAGATAATGGAGGTATGTACTTTTTCTTTTATATTCTACTTTGATTCTGTATAATTTTATCGAGACATAGATATTGTGAAATAACTCAGAATGCTGGTTAACCACTAAATTTGCTTCGCTATTTAAGTAACTAAATAGTTCCTATTTTGTCACTGATTCATAAGTGAGAAATTATAAAGTGAATCAAACACAAAACGGATATCATCAAAATTATCTAACTCGTTGCCTTTGAGAATTCTGGAGGAAAACAAAACAGTTTGTGTTCTATGTGTCGCCAGTAAATTTAAACACTGCCATTTGTTCAAGCTTCAAAGTTTTCAAATTTTGATTAATCTAAATTTTAATAAAGACCTTTATATTCTCTTCGTGGTTGTATAGAGTTTATTTTAACTTTTAATGCAATATTTAACAATTTAACTTACTAATGTTATTTTCGTTTCTGAACTTAAGCTTAGTCTTTATTTTCGGTCTAAAAGTAATAATCCGGGAGCAGTGGTCGGAAGTAGCGAAACAACTTGTAATCGCGACTTTTTTCGATATTTTATAGTGCAGCGCGCTACATTTTGAAAAATGTAATGTAGCAAGTAGCGTAATACAAAAAATCAGTAGTTTGTAGCCAACAGTGACGCTACTTTTTATGCTACATCAGAGGAAAAAAGTGTGCCATTCTTCTAGTCATGTGTTAGTAAGTTGCTTCTTTTGTGCAAAATGTATTCTTCGCAGCAATGTGCGAATGTCAGCAACTCAGCTGCAGCGTTTGGCAATACATCGTATGATGTCATAGATTTTTCCACTGACACTTGCCAAGTGCCAAAATTCAAATCAAAGAAATTAATTTTCTTGCTGGAAACTCTTGTTTAATTATTCATTATTAGATCTTCATGTTTTAATGCCGCGTTCCTTCTTTTGAAATTGCTTTATTTTAGTGCTCCCTATTATACGTTTCTACGTGTATACGTATAATACGTATTATACGGGGTGCAGATTTTTTATACGTATGATACGGCACAGTCGGTTATACGTATTAAACGAAACACTATATACGGTCCAACGTATATACGGCTCTTACCCCAGCGGTTAAACGTATAAACATTTAAACGTTTTTCGTTCATGTGAAAAAAGATACTTTTCTCCTGCTAGTCTGCGCAAGGTTACTATATCATAATGTTGTGCCCTATTTCACCCTGCAATCAATAGGGAGCGATTTGCTGTTTGATGTCACTTAGCCTGCTCTCTGCTCTAGAACTCCTATTATAGGAGTCTTAGCCTGCTCGATTCAGTTTTCCAATTGATTTGATTTAGAAAAGCCCTATTTTTAATTGAAAAGTATCAATACAAATTTTCGAGTGAAGAAGTTTAAATTTTTTTTTTAAATATTTTTTATACATAGCACAAACATCACATCCAAAATTACTATTATCCAAACTATTATGTCTTTTCAATTCTACGATATATAATTTTTAAATTTGCTATTTTTATCATTTTACTTGTACCTCAATATGAAAAGTTCCTTTTCATTTTAAAAACAAGCAAATAGTAATTTTTATAAATAAAATCTTAAAAACCTACAAGAGCAGAAAATTTAATGTTTATATGAGTGCAGTTAATATCATGTTAATAATTTTAATATAGTATATATTTAATATTTGATCAGTATTCTATTTGAAATACATAATAATTCTAATATTATTATAATTGTGACATGTATTTCATAAAAACCTATAAAAAAGTTTTAAAAAAATCACTTAGATTTCAACCTCCTACCACATATACACAAGATTGAGTTTTGTGTAATTAGATTTAAAATACAAATAATGTAAAAACTTTAATAAGTAAATGGCTGAATATTTAGTATTTTTAAACTGAAATATACATAAGATATAATTAGATGATTTAATGGAAGTAAAATTTGAAATTCAGAGTAATATACTTTATAAACAAATTCCGAAATATTTATATTAAGAGAGCTAAGTATTATTTTAATGCTACACGATAACCATAAATGCACATACATAATTAAAAAAAGAAAGAAAGAAAGAAAGAAAAATTATTGCGTGAAAGAGAGTTCTACGTTTACGCAAAATTTTGTATTTCCTAATAATATTTAAAATTTAAAATTACATTTCTTTTCAGCGTTCTAAACTTAATTTTAAAATTTACTGTTTCTTCAGATTCCATTCAGATAATTGATGTGATTAAATATCAAATAATTGATATATATATATATTTTATAAAATACAAAGTAAGACAGCAGTATTCCTAAAAGAGATTTAAAATACAAATAAAAATAGAAACTTTATTTTTTAAATTGCCGCATTTTTAAAACTGGAAGATTTATGTGATATAAAAAAAATAAATTTGAAATTCAAAATAATATACTTTTAAAAATATCTTCCAAAAGGATTATATTAATTTATATTTTAATGCTGTATGATGATAAAATTATATAAAAATATTTTAATAATTAATATATTAATGTACCTTCAATTATACCTTCAGAATATGCTTTCATTTCGAGCATTTTATTTCATTACAGGGTGAATTTGAAGATGTATTTTAGATGTATGTTCTATTATTTGCAATTTTTCGTACTGTTTTATCATGCAATGATAAAATACATGAGTTTATTGATCATACACATTCTGATCATACACAGTTGATTGACTCCACATTTTTCATTTTTTGGCAGCGTATCTCTTTTTTAAGCTTTCCAACATAGTTGAAAAGTGTTTATACATTCGGTTTTTCTGTCTGTATGCCGTCTGTCTGTCCTGTCTGTCTGTGCTCTAACTGCCGTAAATATACTGGCATTGTTATGCAATTTATATATCTTATTGAGCTTTATTATGCCATGTTCGGTATTGAAAATGAAGTGTGTAGCACTTACAGCTTATTTTACAGGGAGATTCAAAAGAATTCCGTTACTTTACGGTCTACGGGGAAAATCGTTTGCGGCTTATTGTAATGATGTTAAAATATTTCAAACATATTAAAATTGACATATATAACATGTGCACTATAAGAGGTTTACTATAGAATATTGTATGCATAGCACTTATACCTTTATTGCAGCACTTAAAATAATTCGTTACATTACGGTCTATGGGGAAAAATCGTTTGCAGCTTATTTTAAAGATGTTTCAATATTTTATACATATTCAAATTGATCACTGAGGTGCACTACAAGGCACTTACTGTCATATAATGTATCGTTCATTTACAGAAACACTCAAAAGTATTCGGTTAAAGAACTGTCAGTTACTAATAATTCCTTGAAGTGCGATTTTAGGTGCGATTTTAGTTGTTTTTTAAATGTAACGAATTTTTTTACTATTACTTGTTATGTATAAATTCTAAGGATCACCCACAAGGCAGCACAAAATACTCTAATACATGTGCGTTTATCAACGGAAATAGCTGAAGGTGAATTTTCAACTGTGCTATGCCCTCTTTAACTGAACTAAATTTTAGCAATTTATGCCGCTGTATGTATAGTATTAGTAACATTATTAGTAATTTGTATGCATAGTTTATATACAAATCTATAGATCATATACAGGGGTGCACAAAAGAATTCGATATTTTTTCGAATATTGTTAGTAATTCCTGAAATGGCATTTTTAAATGTGTTATGCCTTTGTACAAATTTTTCTCTTAGACATCAGACCTAATTAAACAGTAAATATTTATAAAAGTATTTTTGAAGAGTTGAAAATTGTTACATAATCTGTGCTTGATGCATGATTTTTCTAAAGATATTATCTGTTCCTTTGGATGCAATGATCCATCAATTTTTTATATCAGATTTCTTTGAAAATGTATGATATAGAACATTTTGCGTTTTATGCAAACGATTAGTACATGTTGCAATAGCATAAGTACTAGGCATTTTCTGCAAAATCAATGCAAAGAATGCATTATTTTAAAGAGCTAAGACCAAAAGCACTAACAAAAGCTGGAAAATATTTGCCACGTATTTAGGAAATGTGACCGGAAATCTCTCTTTCTGAGAAGGAATTAAAGCTTCGTGTGAGAGAAAACTGCCCTTGCTGTCAAAGGAAATGAAAATAATTGTTTACATTGCACCCCCGTCCCTTTCAAAGATCGACCAAAGATAACAAGCAATACAAACTCCCATGTTAGCAAAGAAAAAATACACGATTATTTCATTTGAAGGAAAAAAAACTCTTCTAAATCGCTTTATTCCTAGAAAAAATACTTTACTTTGTGCCTAATGAAAAATGTTTTATTTTGAAAAAATATGCTCTCCTATGACCAAAGAAAGGAATTCTTTTTTTTAGCATAAATACTATTTTAAATCAGAAAAAAAGGTTCTTTCCCATTGGAAGAATCCATCTTAGCACCGCCAGTGATGTCAGAAAAACTAAAACCCTGATGCCAGAAGTAAAGGGAAATGGCGCCTACCGGGTCTGCGGATCACAGAAATTGAGAAACACCCACTGAGGTCCACATTCTCGTAGTTTACGTGGACCATCGTGATTACTTTTTCAAAGATCCACGAAAGTCCCTAATTTACCTGTCTAGCGGTAAAGGTATTCCAAAAAACAATCAAAAATCGAAACTTTTTTACCTCAGTTGAGATATATAGTTTTTTTTCCCCCTTAAATCTGAGCTATTAATTATGAAATGTTTTACTATGGGTAGCGGGTAGCTCCATAGCAAATTTTCGCATGTCTGTAACACCTCCACACACAACTTCTTTAGATTTATGGCGTGGACATTTCGCGCGAAAAATTATTTTTTAATGCGACCGCAGACCATAGGTATGCATTAACTTTTATCTTATAGTGACACTGATCAATCCATTTCCTGGAAAGTTTCGCGCTCATACTTTTATTGTATTTAAGAATATTTTTTTTCTCTATTTAACACGGTTGCTACCGAGGACGTATACGTGGCGTCGTCACTTAGTCACTTATTTGACATTCCACTTTTACGACTCCAAAATTACGAATTAATACCGGAAATTTCGAAAGAAGTTTTATTTTATTTTATGTAATCACGAAATCTCTGTCATTAAATAAAGCAAATATTGCTATTAGTATTTTCAGGTATGAATTCGGAATTTCTGAATAAAATAAAATTCCGTTAATTTTAACCCCGTAGTCACCGTGTTAAAATATTTTGAAAATACGTCCTATATTTAAAAAAAATGAGAAGGCAAGTCATTTTATGCATGTGAGATTGCGTTCTAAAATCTGCATTGACGATTATTTATCTGGCTATTAGAAATCAAAATTTATAAGTACTTCACACAAAAAATAAAATTTGTCAAAATTAACAAAAAATCTTAAACGTAATGTCCATACACCTTGTATACCATGAGTGTCATGATTAAAAAAATGAACTCGCGTTATACACATTAACACAGAGTGGAAAACATTAGCCCCGTCGAAAGAATAACATTTGAACCCGGACGCAATCTTGAGTACACGCACTCACAAATAAAGAATTTTCAAAAAATTAGAAAAGAAAAATAAACTTACTTAACAAGAAGTGACAATAAATCTGAAACGTGTCTATTCTCATTCTTTTCTCAAAAAGCGTTTTCTTCCGTTATATGCTTATAATAATCGTTTATAGGGAAATATAACAAAATCCTATGTATGAAACATATTATGCAAATTATTTCGCTAAAACCACTGATTTCCAGCTTGTTCCCCGTTTTGTGACGTAATACTGTTGAGGTCCATTGGTATTAAAAGTAAATACGTATTTAAAATATACGTATAATTGAATTTTTCGTATACTTAAATTATACGTTTAACCGATATACGCTTATACGTATATGGATACGTTTAAACGTATATGTTAGGTTATACGTATTTCTTAAATACGTATTATACGTATATACGTATATCGGTTAAACGTATAACTGATATACGCATCGCATCGGGAGCACTACTTTATTTATAGATTTAGGTACTTTTATCTTAGGCGGGCGCCATATGTGTATGTATATATATATATCACTGGCGCCCGGCTAACTCAAAAGATCCCATATTTATTATTGTTTGACATTATGACAGAAATAAATATTATTGAATTGCTCTGTTCGCTATGTAACGAGTAATATGTGCCTAACGCGTTCACTACCGGATGAAAATTAATGGAACTTTATTTTATTCAGAAATTTCGAATTCATACCAGAAAATACTAATAGCAATATTTTCTTTATTTAATGACAGACATTTTGTGGTTACATAAATTAAAAATTCTTCTTTCAAAAGTTTCGGTACGAATTCGTAATTTCGGATTAAAAATTAAACGAGTGACCAAGCGACGCACAGTGGAGTATTTGATGCAAAATCCTGGCCAAAAAGGCAAAAATTAAAATCTTCTCAACAGTTGTAAAAATCATATTTTATAATATCTGACTAACTGGGGCGTAGATCAATGTCTATTTCAGCTGTATGAGTCATATCCGGCGGCTCCTAGCCTCAGTTGAAGTGAATGTTTCTTTGTGAGAAGATGTGCTTTTTTGTTATGTTTCAGCTTTGTTATTGTGTTTAAATGTATACTTTAACATGTATATTTAAATAATTTTACTTTTCATATAATAAAAAGTAATTTAATTTGAAAATGGGTTAATTTTAAGCATTTCTAGATCTAATTTATTGAAATATATTTATTGGAATATATTATCGAATATACTCGAAGCTTTTTAAAGCTGCGTCGAGGTTTGTAGGACCATTTTTGAATTATAATCGTATTGGTTAGAACTTTGAAGGCAGAATTTTTTTTTAAAGAATTTCCGCATATTGTTGCCATTTTTAGAAATCAATGTTTTTTGGAAACACTGCAAATCTATTAAAAACGCTCAACAACCAGCATCTCTATACTATAGAGACTCAACTTTGCTAAATACTAAATATATATGTTACATACATTGGTTTATATAAATAATTAAACAATTATGTGTAGTAAAATTAACCAAATTTAATTAAACATTTACTTGTAAATAAAACAAACCTATCAACAATCACTTTCCTCTTATAAACAGTAAACAATTAAGTAAATGTATGTTATACATTTATTTTTTTAATAAATGCATACCTTTATGCATGTGTTACATTAATTAAGTGTATTTACTAATAGTAAATCAGCAGCAATGGTTTTAACTTTAAAATACGTGAAAAGTAATTTTGGCCCAGATTTTGCCTCAAATACTCCACTGTGCGACGCCACGTATGCCTCCTCGGTAGCGATCGTGTTAAAGTAACATTTTAGAAAATAACACAAAGCATTTTCTTGTAATAGTTCTTTCATTTTTATGTCCTCTGTTTTATCGCATTTATTTGATTGTATCCCAACTAAGACATTATAACACTAGCTGACATGCCCGGCGTTGCCCGGGCCCGTGATAATAACCTTAAAAATACCTAAAATCAATGTTGAATGATTTTATATTTTTAAATGAAAATCTACCCAAACGAACTAAAGGACATTCGTTATAGTTATTGCCGATTTAATGTCGATTTAATTTCTGACGTTTTGATATATTAAACTTTCAATTCTGACCAAAAGTTCCTGGGGAAACTTAAATAATATAAAGCGCTCCCCCATCTTTCCTCTTTTAAACTCAAAATAATATGCAGTATTGCCCAATTTATTAGTCCCATTCGAAAAAAATTTCAAAAACCTTGTTTATAAGATGATTATGTTAAAATTCAATAAAAATCATGCACTCGTGGCATCATAATTCACTTTTATATTTTAACAGAATATTACTAAGGCCACTATAAATTTGTGACTCGTGCTGTAGCCAGTATACGTCAGGACACTTGGCCGTTGTCATTATCTTTTTACGCGTGAAGATTTCGCTATGGTACTCCATTGTGAAATTTGGCAATTTTTGAAATTAAATATTTAAAAAACGGTACAATCATTAGATTTGAAATTTATATCAAGAAAAATACAATTTTTTACCTCTCTAACGCAGTTTGTCTAACAATTTTCTGACAAATAATTTTCGAGCTATTAATTTTTTCACTAACTTCAAATGTTTCATTTTCCGAGATTAATCTGTGGCAACGATTATCCAAAATCCCAGTCGTCAGCAACGCATAGCTTTTTATTAAAGAGGATTTTCCGAGATTAATCTGTGGCAACGATTATCCAAAATCCCAGTCGTCAGCAACGCATAGCTTTTTATTAAAGAGGAGATGGTTTTATACTTAATCCGTGTCCTCAATTTCAAGTGTAGATTGCATCCTTTGGCAAAATCTGAAAGTGTCGAAGTAACAATTACTTATGAAAAGTAGTTTGTAATCGCTACTTTTTAAAACAAGTAGTCGTTATTGTAGTTATGTACATTTTCAATAAAGTAATTGTAGCTGTAGTTCGCTACATATACAAGGTAATTTTTCTTATCACTGCCCGGGAGGCAGCGTCACATTTTGTAAACCAATTTTAGCGTGGATGATTTTACTATATATGATAAATTAGATGGTACGAATAAGGAAACTGACGCACTAGCGGGAGTGTTTTCGTAGCAGCATTACACAGCTTGCTACAATGCGAAATGAGTGGCCACCCGTGACACTGATGTTACCCCGACTCTGAGACATCATCAGTAATCGGGTTGCTATTCATTTCACATTGCAGCGGGGGGGGGGGGTGATGTAGTTATAACAACATCCACCGCTGGTGCGCTAGCTGACTGGAAGTTTCGTCATCTATACCATCTTACCGGGTATCTTAAAATGGACTGACTGATTTTAAAATTCAATAACTTGCAAACGGTGACAGATATACGTATAAACAAAAAAGTCCTTCCGGCCTGTACCGGGAGGAAAAGGTAGCTTTCCTATGTCTTCGTTTTAAAATTTTAGCTAATGTTACACGAAAACAGCAAGCTAAAATGCAAAGAAAACATTTACAAAAGATTCGGTAATACTGAATTTGAATAAGAAATTCGCCAAATTATTAAGCTATAGCCAAATTGGCTTCATTTATGAAAACTTATTTTGGTCGCCAAATTTGGCGATACTTCGCCAAATGTCGCCAAGTGTGGCGAGAATTTGGCGCTAACGGATATGAATATATAGTTTAATGCGTATGATTGGGAAAATGATTACAACAATGAAAATTTTTGTAATGTGCTGTCTTGTTTCAAAATGCCAGCCCCCCTAGAATTTCAAACTGCTGTATCTCAGCCATTTTTTAAGATAGAGGTAAAACAAAAAATGCTCTGGAATTCTTGTATCAAGGCCTAACACGTAATTAAAAAATAAATTTGAATTTTTAACTTTTTTGTATATTTATTTTAGATTTTAAGTTAATTTAAATCTTTAAATGGCCGCCATCTTGAAACAAGATGGCGGACCAAGCTGGCCAACGAACTCGGTCGAGACATTAGTGACCTTAATACACACAATTAGTTTCATCAAAATCGATTCATAAATACGGGCGTTATCGTATGACATAGGTCAGATATATATATATATATATATATATATATATATATATATATATATATGGATATATCTATATATATAAATCAACATTTGAACGGAGGGTGGTTTTGGGGTCTGGGGGTCATGATCGGTGAAAATATATCGAAATTTTCCGGAACTGCTTTCCTCCGAACGGCTGCAATAGGTAGCTTTATACTTTTTTGTATTGAAAGCTACCTAATTGTTGCAGGAGAGTAATGTATGATGTCAGGAGTTGTTTTACTGCGATTCTAGTTTTTAGTTTCAAATAGCAGCGATAGATGGCACTGAAAGTTGTAGGCGCTCAATTGAGGCCAAAACCGAAATCACCCAGCATTGATGCGAAGGAAAGGATTTAAATATATGGAATGGGTCTCAATGAATCAGAATCGGACTCTAAGAGCAAGATTGTATTAGTAAATGAGACCTAACGTCTTTCCTTCGCATTAACGCTGGATGATTTCTGCTTCTGCTTCAATTTGACGTCTGTTGCTCGCAGCGCCATTTATTGCTGGTAATTCGAACTAAAAGCAGGAATCAGAGTAAAAGCCTCCTGACATCTTACATAACCGTCTTGCAAGAATTTTTTTAATATCAGCCACCGTTTGCAAATTATTCAATTTTAAAATCAGTCAATCCATTTTAGAACACCCGGTATCTATCATATATATACCAATATCATCGACGCTGAAATTGGTTGTCAAAACGTGATGCTACCTCTCGGACTATAACCACAATTATATTTAATAAAAGACATTTATGACGTTCTAATAACGCGAGTATTTAGATATCATTTGCGATAACATTAAAGTGACGACAGACATATACAGCATTATAGTTAGCGTGTTTCTTTTCGACAAACAAAGCGGATCGCTGTAGTCCTATTACCAAAGTCATTTTGCGAGTCTTATGCTGCCCATATTCATCATTTACCTCAACTGCTGATTAAGCGCGAAATCAATGATCGAACGCTCAGATGCTATTTACAAAGATGCCACATAAGACTTTTTTTTATATTCAAACAATACTTACACAAAATTATTTTTGTCGTATATTTCTCTTGAAAATGTTGTAGAAATTAGAATGATATAGAAAGATTTACAGATGAATGATGAAAGATGAATAGAAAGATATTTGTTTGCAAAAAGTGATAGGAATAAAATAAAAATTAGTAGCTTGTGGCAACCCTGTATTTACCAACAACCCGATTGCATCTGATCGCGGCCAAAATTCATTCAGGTTAATGGTGAATACTGCTTGAGCGTTTGACCGAGCTTTTCACGTTTAACCAGTATTTGAGGTAGAGGGTGATTATGAGCGTTTTTCAACTTAAAGTTTTCTTATTATTTTCTAGACATTTTATAGCAGATGGAAAATATCGTGATAATGATAAAACCAATTTATGGAAACTTTGGAATATTTTTACATATTGAGGTTCCCTGAATCGGTTTTTGCTAATTTTACAATGATTCAATATGTGCGTGTATATTGATATATATATATATATATATATATATATATATATATATATATACCAATAGTATATAATAAGTTTTCATATCCCCAGAGTGTTTTTATAATGATGTCGGTATGTATGCATGTGTGTGAATAAACACGACAGGGCCCAAACTATGATTGAGCTCCCAATTGGTGGATGTGTTGCTGTCCACTGTCGCAAGAACTGTATATATTTCTGAGCAAAACGGCCGACGAGTTTGGTGTCGAAACCGTTTTTCAACCATTCTGAGACGATAACTATGATAAACATTTTGTCTTGTATCTCCATTATTGAATTAAATTATTTTTATTGCTCACGTTCATCTTATGTCGATGCAGCAATTATGTTTCACCTGAACGTGACTTAATTTAGTAAAACCTTTTTTTTTTCTTAGAAAAACAAACAAAAGCGTTACAGTGACTTTTATTAATCTAATAAAAGCGTCTGGAAATTTATGTATTGCATGTTGTTAAGGAAAAATAGCAAAATAGCTAATTTAAAACAACTTACAACTGAAATTAGCAGAAAAATGTAAATTCAATTTCAATATTTATTTTATTTTATATCGTTATTAACTTCTTTATCTATACAGGGAGGTCTCGTTCGGTAATGGATCCTTGATGACACAAAAAAGATAATTGTTTTCATACTTTCAAAAAATCCATACGGTTAAAATTTTACAGTACATATATGATTATTTAATTTTGTTATTATTTTTTTTAACTTAACTAAATTTTAGTATATTATGTGGTGCATATATTCTATAGATCACATACAAGGCTACACGAAAGAACATTGCGGGATATAAAAAGCATTTGCAAAAAAAAAAATGAATTCTAACTGCGTTGTGTGATTTTTAAATTATTTGGATCTCGAATTTCATTGTATGAAGAAAATGAAATGTTTGAACATTATTCTGTTAGTGTTGGAAAGTGTTTCATGATGTATGCCGATTGCCTGATTTTTCATTCTTGTTAATTTTAAATTTTGAAAAGAAAAATAGATTTTATTTCCGTTTAAAAAAAAAAAAAAAAAAAAAAAAAAAAACTTTAATGTAGATGTTAAGTTGTTATTTACATATAACAAAAAGGGCCCAATAAAATTATTATTTTATTTTTCTCATTTTATACGAAAATTTTCTGTTTTAACATATGTCAACATACAGTTGAATGAGTTATGAGTTCGGGTCGTCTGTCGGTCTATTTCGCCCGCGCTCTAATTTTCGTAAATAAACTTCGTTTTCAACGTAATTTATATATATTATTCAGATTTACCAAGGCATGTTTTCTATTGATTGCCATGTAATTGATATATGTTATTGAAGTTTACTACGATATGTTTGCTATTGAAAATGTAATGTGTAACATTTATAGTTCGTTTAAAGGACACTCAAAAGAATTCCGTTACATTATGGTCTACGGGAAAAAATCGTTTGCAGTGAATTTAATGATGCTACACTACTTATAACAAAATGAAATTGATATGCATTATGAGCTGCAGTAAAACATGCTTTCTGTAGAATATGCAGTGTAGAGCATTTATCATTCACTTACAGGATCACACAAAAGAATTCAATTACATAAGGGTCTGAGGGAAAAAATCGTTTATATTTTAATGATGTTATACTATTTAAAACATACTGAAAATTATGTACATTACGGAAATGCATTACAAGATGATTACTGCAGAATGTACAGCGCGTATAGCATTTATCGCTCATTTACTAGGACACACAAAATAATTTTGTTACAGTACTGTATATAAGCGATAATTGCTGAAAGTGAATTTTCAACTTTTACTTGCATTTTTAAGTTTAGCTAAATTTTTTAATACTACGTGGTATGTATAAATTTTATAGATCATATATTGTGCTGTCCTCTAAAAAAAACCCACAGTAAAATGTCTCCTTAAAAAAAAAAAAAAAAAAAAAAAAAAAAAAAAAAAAAAAAATCCTAGTACTACATCGAATATTTCGCTAAATTATTGTTTTGTTCTGCTTTTATGCACCACTTAGAATAATAAAAATAGTTAAAAATACCTAAGGAATGCTTATTTAGTTTTAAAATAATTTAAACTAACAATTGGAGAATTTTGGCAAAACATGAGCTTTATTTTTACAGATTTTCTTGTTATAATAAAAGTTTAGAATCTTAATAATATTATAAATCTGATTGTGTGCAAATGTTAGGCTGAAGCCAGCGTCAAAATGAAGCATTTAATTATCCTGTATATTTGCATATAAGTTGATTATAACCCTCAATCTTAATAATATTATAAATCTGATTGTGTGCAAATGTTAGGCTGAAGCCAGCGTCAAAATGAAGCATTTAATTATCCTGTATCTTTGCATATCAGTTGATTATAACCCTCAAATGAACATGGTTTTTGTTCATTTTATTTCAATATTTTTCTTAATAATTCAAAATTTCCTTATTTTCATAGAGAATAAATGGACATTTTTTTCGTATATTTTAAAATGGTTGGTTGGTTTGGCCCAAATGGCTCGGTTTTGCAGCTTTTTTTAAAATGGTTAAATTTATTTTACCGTTACTAATACTTTATGGTTGCCAATATAAAATCAAACCCCTGAGTAATAATTTTTAATCAATAATTTATTTTCAAGTGAAAAATTTCCACGTGAAAAATGAAAAGGAAATAAATTATTTAAGAATTAAACAGAATATGAAATGATGTCATATTAGAAATAAAACTTGCGTTTTCAAATATTTGATAATAATACACAGCGCATAAATACGAGTAAGTATGGAGAACAAGCGAATATGATGTCATATATAGAAAAATAAAACAAATTTGCTTTGATGTTGAAATAAAACGATCTTGGGTTATTAAATTATTTGTGAATAATTTCTTTTTTTTTTCTTTTTTTTTTTTCTTTTTTTTTTCTTTCTTACATGAAAGGAATTATTTTAAATGTACGTAACATATGTATTTAAAGTACTTTCTAGCAACCTTTATTTACATTTTAGAATCGCATCAGATTGTTATATCTTTATGAAATATCCATCAATGTATAAAATCCACAAGCAGTTTGTTCACTATTTACACCACTTAGCGTGAAGCACTTAATTTAATATATACATAAACAAGATTAAAAAAAAAGTAACTTGCAAAGCAAATTAAAAAAAATAAATTTATTTACAAAATTTTAAGCCCGAGAAGGGACAGATATTAAAATTATTTTATTTAGTTAATGCTACAATAATGTTGCATTTTTATATTAAATCTTGTTCCGTCTATTTAATCTTAAAATATTAAATTTAAATTTGAAACATTATATTAAAGCAACTTTAAAACATTTCATTTAGTTGAAATAAAATCTAAATAAATCTTCAACTTTTTTTTCAGTTTTACATGCATTATGCAAAATTTGTATTGTAGCAAATTCTAACAGACAAGAAACATGAGAAGTTCAAATAATTAAAAAAGTTGAAGATTTATTTAGATTCCATTTCAACTAAATGTAATGTTTTAAAGTTGCTTTAATATAATGTTTCAAATTTAAATTTAATATTTTAAGATTAAATAGACGGAACAAGATTTAATATAAAAATGCAACATTATTGTAGCATTAACTAAATAAAATAATTTTAATATCTGTCCCTTCTCGGGCTTAAAATTTTGTAAATAAATTTATTTTTTTTAATTTGCTTTGCAAGTTACTTTTTTTTTAATATCTCAAGTTTTTTAATAACAAATTAATATGAAGCAGATAAGATTCACACAAGGCAAGTATGTAAAAGACTGCACAGATCAAAATCAATATTGGTAGTATGAAATATACAGTTCAAACATTGATTATTCTATAAACAATTCAAATAATAAAAGTAATTTTTAACAAAAAAAAATATATATAACGGACTTCAACGGATTGTTTCTCATCTTCATAATGATAATAATAAACGAATCATGTTCATTTTTGCAAATAATTTTATTCCACTGTGCAAAATACGTTTGCAACCACTTTGGAAAGAGACACTAGTAAGTGGTGTGTGAAAGCTATCGATAAAATCTTGTGTTGTTTTATCACATACTAAGAAGTATAAATATAATAACGAGTATATATATGAGCAGAATGTTCTTGAATATAATTGTAAACAGTGAATGTGTCAAGAGTTTTTGTTATATAATACAAATAATAAGAAAACAAGCTGGCTTCGCCCGCTAGCGGACCCCTAATTTACATCGGTGCCTCGAATCTTGTAAAACCTTGAACCGAACAAACCTCCGACCCGAGTCCCCTCTGCCTTTGGCACCGGATAATCCCTTAGTTTGCACATTGAATACTATAAACCTCTAACACAACGAACCTCCGACCTGGGTCCCACTGCCTTCGGCACCGTATACCGGTCGTGCTACACACGCACCGGATGATCCCTTAATTTGCACATCAAATAGTATAAACCTCTAACTGAACGAACCTCCGGCTCGGGTCCCCGCTGGTTTGGACGGACAATTTTAAAAACGTGTGAATTGTACTTCTTGCAATGCTGAAGGCAGGAATTCCCGTTGGTGCTAGTACTGCAGTAGCATCATTATTGTGATTATTCATTAAACGAACTTTCTGACTGAGTAATTAAATTAGAAAGATTTTTCCTGTATCAGCAACTCCGCTTACAATCAGATTTATGGGTGGAATAGACGGGTCTTTCTTTTGTTCTTCTACGTGCTTTATAATTGATTCAAATATTTTCCTTTGGTCAGCATTCATTTTTCTTGTTCAATTTATCTTCATTAATAACAATTTCTTGGGAGAGTTTTAAAGTTATCAAAATCTGCGGCTATCATATCAACGTCTTCATTTGGTTCTTCAATATTTTCAAGCTGGTCGTGCAAATCACTTTCTTGTTGCAACTTTTCAGCCAAGTTGATTGCAGCTTGTAGTCGTTGTTTTGTTTAGCGACATTTTTCCATCTCTGGAAAATGTTTCACATTGTGCTCAAAGGATTCACGGTAGAGTTTAAATTCTCCCAATAGGTCTTATTCGTTTCGCAAAGGCTTGAATAATATCAGCAATGAATGATAGTACAACTCAATTCCAGCGTCCGTTTTCGGGTTATGATTGGGCGTTTTCAAAACAACTGGTTTCAAACGTTTTCTGAACCAACTGAGGTTTTCTTTTAATTCGTAATATTCTACAGACTTTTGGTCTACAGTCGTTTGTATTAGTACCTAGTGGCAAATTTGTATAAACACATGTTTTCGAATTTGTCATGTCGATTCGGGTAATAATCATCAATCAAATTCCGACAGAAAATCTCAGTAGATCGTTCATCCTCTTTTGCCGATAAAATCAAATCATGGTGACTTTCAGTTTTATTCGTCGATCTTTTTTCATCCTGGTATTTAAGTATTGCACAGCATACCATGAATAGAAGCATTTATGGCCAAGAATTTAGTTTACGGCTTCGTAACTTCCAGTTTCTCGACTAATCAAGTTTTATCTCACAAAAGCGCTTAATCTGGCACCGAGACTTTTGTTTTCGTCAATGGTATTCCAAATATCTTCCTTACGATTTTTTCCGGTTGGTTATATAACGCGTAATGTAATGATTTAACAACAAACTGGATGTCAGTGTTGGCGGCTCACATAAAGAAAAACGCGGGATTATAATCATTGATCCAAGTTTGTTTTTCTGATCGTTTCAAACCATATAACTTTGTAACATGGTGTCCACCTTTTCGAGATAAAATGCAGTCTTTAACTGAATTTAAAGTTCAATGTTTCACCAAACCATACTTGAAAATTATGCGTAATAATATGCAGCCTGATTATGGCACATTATTGATGACCTTTTAGATGATAATAATGATAGATTTTCTAATATTCCGTAATCGAGTCTACAGCCAATGTTTCAATATTAGCAAGAAAAAAACAAACAAAAAAAAAATTAGGTACTTTTTGGCTAGCCGGGAGCCAGTGAAATATATACATATATATATATATATATATATATGTGTGTGTGTGTGTGTGTGTGTGTGTGTATACTTCACTGGCCCCTGGTTAACCGAAAAGTACCAAAAATATTATAGCAACAATATGGATGCAGTGTAAATGTGGATATGATTGAAGGTTTTTCACAAGATCGCAACAACCACATCAAACATTTATCGCCAATAAGAGCCCACTAAATCTACCCGCACAGGATTTTTCCCTTTATTGTATAACAATTATTTTTTTTCTTATTTTAAGTATATATTTATGTTTTAATTTTAATAAAATAGTCCTTAAAAGTCTGTAATTTTCAAATGTTATATTTTTTAAATGCTCACTTTCGTTTCAACATTGTTTTTTTTCAAGTGTTTTGATTCGCGGGAATTTCATTTTGCGCCAACTATTACGCTTGGCGACAATGGTTTTTGTATAACGGAAATGTACCGAAAAAATGATTTACATTAAATAAATAACAAATCACAATATTTGGCACGGTTTGCATGACAACACGGTTTGTAGACAACATCTGCTCGGTCAGGGTTGAAATAATTGGCGCATTAGCAAACATTTTGGCATGGTGTTGGTATAACGTAAAAGTACCAAAATAAAAGATACAGCACAAGCTGTACAGGAACGACTTAATAACGACGACATTGAAAATTGGGTACTTCTCTATTATCCCGTCGCCCCCTTTTCATAACAAAAATCTATCGCCAACTCCAAGATTAAACGCCAAAAATGCAGTCCCATTTACTTGATGTCAGAAGCATTATACGTGTTTGTTATGTCATCGAGTGGTTTTTAATTCGACATTTGTGTGTATTCTTCATTATGTTTTATTGACTTATTAGTTATTTCATTAATTAAAATAACAATTGTGTCCGTAAAGTCTTATATTTTATTTATTTATTTATTTTGATATTCCAATGGTAACGTTCTCCCGTTTATTTGGCGTTACATTTTGGCGATACTTTTTTGTTATGAAAAGTGGTCGACGGGATAATAGAGAAGTATCAAAAATTGTTTGTCGCATGTTTTACGTGAATTAGACGAAATTATGAAACACAATTCTTTTACACAAGCAAATAAAATGCTTAGTGAGTTTGAACGTTAATAGCAGGAGCCTGTTAGGCGATACAATTTTCCAATATCTATATTTCCTCTTTGTCGATGAATAAGTATATGAGTATTATTTCAAATTTAATGTGAAAACCACGATTTCTACCCACGATTACTGTCCTATAATCGACATTTACGCTAGTATGAAAATAAAAACAAATAAGCATGTTTGTCACGTGATTTATTTAATTTGAAAGAATTCTGTTACATACATTATAACCAAATATTTGAAAATGTCCGTTTATTTAGAGTATGATGTCGTGTTGTTCCATTTTTTAAAACGTAAAAAAATCTAATTCAGTTTTATTTTGATCGTGGAAATCTTTCAATTGAAAAATTATTGCTGTGGTCAAATTATTATTATGGTTTTTGAATTGTTGGCAGCAATAAAGAAACATAGTTAAATTTTATAGGAAAAACATCCATTGATTATCAGTGAAAATTATGAAATTTTGAATTATTAAGAAAAATATTTGAATAACGTAAATAAAACATAGCTTATGTTACTTCCTGGATTATAATTCATCTATATGCAACGGCATTTAATCCATTTTGATCCTGACGTCAGCCAAAGAATTTCACTATTTCAAATTTCAAATTTTATTAGAATTAGCACACAGTTAAAATTTTGTGGCAACGCGTACAAAAAGTGGGAAAAACTCTAGTAAATTAACTCGTTCAATTGGATTTGCTGTGTTAAATTAACATTAAGATGTCACACTGGAAATAAATAAGTATTGCGCTACCGCGCAATACTTAATAATGTAGTAAGAAATATATAACATGTGTCTATGCAAATAAACAATATAATAATGCCCATTTAGCAATGCACACATATACAAATTGTACACCAAATACCACCTAAAATGCACTGTTGTATAGAAGAATTCTGCCAGTGTTGTTTTTCGTTTTACAAAGAGGAATTCCTCGATTTTCACGATTTTACTTGGTACTCCTTTTTTCATTAGTTGCAGTTTCATTTTCGCGATTGTATATATTATTTGGCATGAAATTTCACTTTTATAAGACTGGGTTATGCCAAGGCCCCTATAGCAAAGAAATACCGTATGATCTCCTATAAAATGTGATAAAGCTTTGGTTAATTATATTTGTTGTTAATTATCAAGTGAAATGTTTTGCTAAATTAATGCAATTATTCTTTTTTTAATGTCACGTGAACGAAGTCACGGGTAACAGCTAGTATCTACATAAATTTATAATTTTTTTATGTTAAACAATTAATAAAATGCATCATTATCAGCTGATTACGTCGTGTGTTTTTTTATGTTTTTTTTTTTTCTAGGCAACATGGGTTAATTTTTAAACAGTGGGTTTTTTCAAATTCTCGCTTAATTGGCTGCCCCTTTGTAATCCTAATAATATTATAAATCTGATTGTGTGCAAATGTTAGGCTGAAGCCAGCGTCAAAATGGAGCCTTTAATGATCCTGTATTTTTGCATATAGATTGATAATAACCCTCAAATGATCATAGGCTGGTTTTTGTTTATTTTATTCAAATATTTTTCTTAATAATTCAAAATTTTGTTATTTTCATAGAGAATAAATGGACATTTTTTCGTATAATATTTTAAAAGGGTTAAATTTACTTTACCGTTGCTAATACTTTATCGTTGCCAAAACTAATTCATAACCCGGAATAATAATTTTTACTCAACAATTTAGTTTCAATTGAAAAATTTTCACGTGAAAAATGAAAATGAAATTAAAAAATTAAAGAATTAAAAAGAAGATTAAATAATATTATTAGAAATAAAACATACTTTTTTTAGTTTTTGATAATAATACAAGGTTTCAATATGTGTAACCATAGGAAACATGCGAATATGACGTCATACATCGCAAATATTCGGATAGGCTTTGAATGGTGAAATAAAATGATCTTGTGTTTTTTCTTCACTTTTTTATTTTTTTTTTATTTTGTATGATAACAATACTTGGCGTTTTACCGTCTGCGCACGGCTAATATAAATACACCGCATTTTTTTAATTTAAATTTTAAAAAAGTAAAATGAAGTTTAAAAAGAAAATGGTTAGCAAATGTCAATAATATGCTCCGCAAAATTATCTATGTCGAAAATGATGTCATGGATAGCGAGAAATAGCTATTTTCATTCTTAAAACTAAAAGAAATAACTCGATTACCTAAAAAAAAATGACGAATGTTAATAGTTCTATTTTTGTTGATAAAACCTAAAGATTTAATATTATTTCGTTAAAGTAACATTTCCCCTATGCCAGTATTGAAATTAATTGCCTGGAAAAGAAAATTAACAAGAATTATGTCATTAAAATGGGATTTCTCTGGAGAAAAAGACGTCATATTTGAAATAAAACGGGAATTTTCCAATATGTTTTAAAATGAGTGTGAATCAATTCCTTACATTAATAATACAAGGATCAGTAAGTATAAAAAGTAGATGAATTTCACGCCATATTTATAACGAAAAATTTAAATGTTTTTTTTATCTATACTGAGTATCCGTTATATGAGAGTTTTCTGCTAAAAATCACACCATAATTTTCAGAAAAGGAAAATGAACACGAATCTATTATATTAAAATATGACCGTGTGTTTGTATTTCGCAACTACTCCTAGACTATCGAACGCAACGCGATTTACTTAATGCCGGTTGTCATTGATCCGAGGATCTCACACAAACTCTCAGAATTAAAAAAAAAAATAAATTAGATGCCAAGATTTTTTTTTTTTTTTTTTTTTTTGTAAATTTTAACGAAGTTTCTCTAAAAACGGAAAGTAAACTACTCTATATTTGTGTATAAAAAAGGAGAAATGAAACAGATCAGTATATTTTTTACACCATTTTCTCATTAAAACTGAAAAACAGAATTTATTTTCACTTTGAATAGATGGTGAAAACAAAATCTTGACTTCAGTAAATTATCCGAAAAATAAAAACATATTTTCACATATTCAAACTTCATGAATCAATTTATTCTGGAGAACAAGAATTGCCTGTCAACATACTGTCATTTAGAAAACAAAATTTGTTTTAGCTATACATTAAACCAAGGAGGCAGAATTGAATTTAAAGAAAAGTATATACTAATTCCAATTAATGTTTTTTTGAAGGATGGCTATTTAAACGTTTCACAAAGGCATTAAAAGTAAAATTGTCTATCAGGTAAAATTGACATTTTTTTTTACCCAATTCGTTTATTTCCCCGATTTTATTTGGCCCTCCTTTTTGCATTGGTTGAAATTTCATTTTCGCGATTATTTGGCACAAAATTTCACTTTTTTAAGACCGAGTTATGTCAAGGTCCCTATAACAAAAAATACCGTATTGTCTCCTATGAAATGTGATAAATAGTTAGTTAATTATTAACGTTTTTAATTATCAGGAGTGAAATATTTTGCTTAATTAATGTATTTATTCTTCTTTTAATGTTGCGTGAACGAAGTCACGGGTAACAGCTAGTAAAGTGATAAAATGAAAAATGCTCAACATTAAAATCTTGGTCAGAACAAGCTGTAAAAATTTAGCCGTGTTTCATTTTTTAAATTCTTCATTAGACTTTATATAGAGAAAATTTCAAAAAATGGTGTCTTTTTTAGAGGACAGTACAATACAGGGATACACAAAAGAATTCGAAAGCATTACTGTATATGAGAATGAATTGCTAAAGGATGGTTTTTAATTCTGTAAACCACTTTCCAGCTAAATTATATTTAGTACACTAAAATACGTTTGTAGAATATAAATAAACGGGGAATATAAATACGGGGCTTGGATAAATTACTGTCTATGGACGGCTGGAAGTGCGTTTTAATTTGTATTATACGTTTTATACCTATATTAAATTTTAGCTTCATATTTGTGCGTTTAAATGCCTGTATATAATATACAGAGCTGCAAAAACGTATTCGAGCGAATTTCCGCCTGTGGGTTGAAATTTCTGAAGGGGAATTTTTAATAGTGTTATACGTTTTCTAACTGAACTAAATTTTAGCATATTATGTAATATATATACGAATCTATAGATAATATACCGGGCAAATTAACAAAATAATTCAAGAACCGTTCCAAAAATGGTAGGTAATTGCTAAAATTGGGTTTTAAAATATGTTATACGTTCCCTAAATTGTTTAGATAAAATATCTATCTTCTTTCATTTTATTAAACGGTGAAGTTTCGTTATAGTATTCTGGAAGTGTTAGAAAATGTTTCATAACGTATACTTGACGCATGATTTTTCTTTCTTGTTTTAAATCTAACGAAATTCAGAAATTACCAATAGACAGTTCTTCTTTCATACGCCAAACTGTGAATTATTTTTATTGTTGTGGAAGCACACTGAAACAGGAATATATTTTTTTAAAGGCTGGAATCACATTTAAGTTATACTTAATAAATGATATTCTTTTCTTTCAATCCCCAGAGAAAACAGTTATTCTTCACATAGTCATAATTTAAATTTATGACAATATATATTTTTTATATTTTGCCGAAATTTTAATTGAATTTTGGATATTTGAAAGTAAATGAAAAAACTCTTTTGCTTTCATTATTTAACTTTTATTAAAGCTGTAAAAACGAAAAGTTAATGATAATATTAGAAACTAATTTAATTAACTTTCCATTTTCCCTGTTGAGTGAACAACTTTTCTGCAGTTCGTTCGAATTAAATATTGAATTTCGTTTAATGCAAATAAGTTTTACCAGCTAATTAAAAAATAATAACAACAACGAATGTATTCATATCTTTTGGAATTTGTATGCTCTTTGTTGATTTTTTAAGCACTTTTTCTAACGCATTTAACTAACTATTCAGATTTGATGAAAAATATTATTACTAGCCTAATTAAATTTCCTGATGCATTTTTTTTTCTTTTTTTGTCTGCTTAAAAACATTTACCCTTTTTTTTTAATACTATAACAAAAAGGAATTATCTTTTATCACGAAAGATACTAATTTACATTATAGCTAATATGTTTTACAACAGCCGACGTAACTCTTGAAAAATGGACAATAAATCTTGAATGACAAACTCAAATGCTTTGAAACGCAGATGGAATCATTAAGTTTCATGAAATGTGTAAGTAAAGAATGCATATTATTTCTCTTTCATATTAAAAAAGAATAGTATTAGGACTACTTGCGCATATTATTTGACATATTGTCTTTGTTAATTTTTGCATCTGAAAAACAAGTAAATTTTTAGTGGTACCGTTACCGAATTCAACAGTTCAGTAAAAATAAATTTTCATTAGTATAAGGAAGAATTTTTTGTCAATAATTTAGCGTTGTAACAAGAAGGCCTACGAAAGGATTAGGAGGGATAATCCGTTTTCGAGGTGAACATGAAAGTTTCTTCTAGAAAAAGTTTTATAATTTTTTATTGTTTATTATATTTATTTAATATTTCACCATATATTACCATGAAATCTTAATTTACCGGTTTTATGAAACCAATTTATGAAACTTTTATTGAAGCTCTTGTTTGAATTCATGTTTTGTAGAACGCTGTCGCTAATGTAAATTTAATATGTTGTTACAGTCACCTGCTGCATATTTTTTCTTGAAGAGGATGTATATAGCATTCGTAGTTATTTTACAAGGCCGAACAAAACTAGATTACACTACCGTCTATGGACGCGGTAATTACTTAAAATACATTTTACTACCATTACGTTATTTGAAACTCTGCGAAGTTTGTATGCTTTACTAAGGGTTTTTTTACGGCATGTTCTCCATTGAAAATATGGGATGAAACATTTGTAGTTCTTTTGACAACACAAAATAATTCAGATGCATTACACTTTATCGCCAATTACTGTTGGAAGAGCTATTTTCTATTACCTTTATTTAACTTATGATGTTATGCTGCTGGTGTAATAACTGCTTCATGTATATCTGTGTATAACTACATCATCAACTTTTCGAACGCATTTTAAACTCACTTTTCAAGAAAGAATTTCGCCCAGATCTTCCGAATAAGCTTCCCGCGTTGTCAAATTTATGTATTGATAAAAATCTCCAAATTCCAGGTTTTTTTTTACGCTATGTGCCCCTGGTGGGATATTGCGTAACTAAACATATAAAATG
This sequence comes from Maratus michaelseni, assembly GCA_963931845.1. Taxonomy (NCBI): domain Eukaryota; kingdom Metazoa; phylum Arthropoda; class Arachnida; order Araneae; family Salticidae; genus Maratus; species Maratus michaelseni. Next base: position 301,852,360 of record OZ007587.1, on the reverse strand, counting down.
GAATTTTTCGTATGTTTTCTTATATGGCAACAATACTCTTAGTTTAATTAGGTATCATAATTTAAACTCAACTTTCTTTTACACCGATAACCACCCCCCCTCCCCCCCGCGCAGCGTAAAATAAATTAACGAAATTTAAATACAAATGTTTTTTTTTATATTTCACTCTATGACAACCGTACTTAAGATAAAAATAGGTAGTACAGATTCAATACAATTATCTTTTGGTTTTTTAGCTCCCCCTGGGGGGAAATATGGTAGCCAAATTTAAGTAAAATGGATTTTTTTATGTTTCCCTGTATGACAGTTATATTCAAATTAAAAATAGGACGCGCAGATTTAACACAATTTTTTGAGTTTATAGGGATTCCTGGCGGGAAATGGGGTAATTAAATTTAAATAAAATGGATTTTTAGTTATATATATATATATATATATATATATATATCTTCAGAATAAGCTTCTGCCACGGTCAAATTTATGTTTTGATAAAAATTTTCACATGATGTAAATTAATTTTGAGAATCTTACATTTTTAGATATATATGTATTGTATTATAATTATCGGTTTATCTATTGTCGATAATTTATGTTATTTAATGGTTATTATTAACAAAAGTTTTATTATTTATTTATTTATTTATTTATTTATGGTGGTAGCGCTCCTTGTAGGAAATTGCATAATTAATATTTTAAAATGGATTTTTTAAGTCTTTTCATATGGTAACACATACACTTCAAGTTAAAATTAGAAAAGACAGATTCAACTCGACTTTCTTTTATGCCCACAGTGCCCACTAGCGAGAAATAGAGTAAAAAAATTTAAATAAAATTGACTTTTTATGTTTTAGTGTATAAAATCATGCATACTCATACATCAAAAATAGGTAGGACTGGTTAAACTCAATATTATTTTATAGAGAGAAAGAGTAACTAAATTGAAATGAAATTTGTTTCTTGAAATTTATAAAATAAACTTCAGCCACGATCAAATTTATGTTTTAATAAAAAAATTTCACCTGATAGGATTTTATACGCTGATAACATTCCTGATAGGAAATTGCATCTCTCTATATTATAAAAAAAGTAACCACCGCCGCCGTAGCAGCCGCAGCCACCACTGTCAATGAAGATTTTGTGCCTTGAAGTCTTTCTGGACTAATATCTAGAAAACTATTGCATACAAAAATATGAAAATTGGTAGTTTTATAAAGAAATGTTCGATAAACACGCTGAAGTAGATAGTTTTTAAATCGAAGAATTATTTTAAGAGATATTTAATATTAAAGTTGGTCAAAATAATTTTCTTTAAAAAGTTTTATAGAAACGAAAACTATGCACATGAATTTAACCATAATTTATAAGGGTATAGTTGACAAGCTTGCGGTGTGCAGACTGCAATTATTTTTTTAATTTGAGTAATTTTTTGAGGTTATATTTCAATTTTTTATTCAAAATTTTCATTATTTTGATGAAGATTTATTTCATATTTCATAAAATCCATTATTTGAATTGTTACCAATTTGTAAAATATCGCACATAATAATATTCCCTTTCAATTAAGAAATGTATTTACACGTGACTATTAAAAACAGAAATAAAACTTTAAAATAATAATTAAATGACCAGTGTTAAAAGCAGTAAATATTACGTAATAAAAAACATACCTGCGCGTGAATATTAAAAAGAGAAATAATTAAATTATTACGCGTTTTCATAGCATTAACTAGGGCAACTTACGTCATATTTAAATCTAAACAGTTTCAATAAAAAAATATATTTACACGTGAGATTAATTTATTTTGACAAATCTTTTACCTATTGTTGCAAATTTTAAAACAGTGTAAATAATATTTCCTCTCAATTAAAAACTATATTTTTAAGTTTAATAATTTACTTTTATACTACCAAAATAACTAATAAATTGTTAAAATATTATTAACAATATGGTACTTCTCTATTATCCCGTCGACCACTTTTCATAACAAAAAACTATCGCCAAACTAAAGGATTTAACACCAAAAATGCATGATTGGGGCGTCACATTCACTTGACGTCAGAGGCATTAGACGCGTTTGTTATGGCATCAAGGGGTTTTTAATTCGACATATACATATATTTTTCATTATGTTTTACTGATTTACTAATTATTTCATTAATTAAAATAGCAATTGCATCCTTAAACGTCAGTGCCATGATATTAAAAAAGAAAAGGCTTATAAAAATGTTGCGATGAACAATTACATACAATAGATCAATTTCAACTGACGTCACAAACATTTATTCACCAGCCGAGAGGGCTAATTAAGATAAATAATGTAAATAAATATCCAAGATCATTTTTTCTGTTTTCATTAATAATTCTCAAGCTTGAAAATATAATATTGCAATTAAGGTTTAAATAGATATAGTTTAAAACTTTTACGTCGACAATTAAATGTTGACTAAAATGGTTGGTTGTCTTTCAGTAAATAGTTGTAACTAATCTAAAATTAGTAATGAATAAAATTCGGAGGAACGATTGATACACAGAAAAAGTTGTTAATTCAACAAAATTTTCTATTGGACCATATTTAACCACGAAAATTTGCTCATCCAAATAAATTATTCTTCGATCGACAATGATCGAACAAAAATATTGTTGATACAACAAAAATTTGAGAGCCTGAATTAAACTTACTACTTAAATAAGGTCTAGCAAGAATTTCGTTGAATACACTGAAAAATGGGCCAACTGGCAACCAATGTTAAAAAAATTAATTTTAAAAAACTTTTGGATTTTATATTAATGTATTCCTATAATGACAATTTCCAGAACACCGTTCAGCTTCAGTCTTTAACGTTTTTTAGACTCTTACTGTGGTGTAATAATGTTTATTACTTTGCGTGCAACTGTCAAATTTCATCTTCGTATTTGACGATGACTTTTTTCTACTACGGAGAGAGATATAATTTTTCTGTAAGTGCTATTAATATATTAGTCCCATTGCCATATTAAAAAATAAATGCATACTCAAGCCTATATTTGAAAGCTTTTTAATAGATTATTTTCAGAATATCGTTTTCAAGGGAATTGAGAAGCTTGCAGAGGCTTCTTTCATAGAATTATTCTCGTCACTACTAAACGCCCCGCCCTAGTTTCCACAACACTGAATCACCTGACATAAAATGGGACGTAAAACGAAAGAAAAAGTAGAATGTTAGTAAAATACTACCACCGCACGCTGGAAATCTTAATTCTGAAGAACATTCATACTGATTTGCAGAAGAATTTTCGATTACGTTCTGTGTGTATATACAGGATGTTTCTTCATATCTTTATCCACTGACTAATTCTTAAACTATTAGCTTTAAAAGTAAGTTCCAACTACAAAAAGGTTTCAAATGTTATTTTTGATCATATCGAAAGCCATTTACGTCAAAATAGTTAATTTTTAAAGTTACAAAATTTAAATGTTCATTTGGTTCCAGATATAAATTATATTTAGAAGAACTTTCTCCCTGCTCTAACAAATAAAACAATAAAAATCCCATTCTTCTACGATCAAAAGTTAATAAGTTATGATACTTTGAATTTTATTAAAGCTGTGATAATGTGAAATGTTCATAGTTCGATACGTTTTGGTTATAGAAGAATGGAATTTTACTGTTTCACTTGACAGTATATATAGAAATCTTTTCTAAATATAGCTTATAGAACTCAAGGACCATATAAAATTTTAAATTGCGTAATTAAAAAATAAGAAAAAACGCTGTTTTGTCTTAAATGGCTTTTGATGTGATGAAGAACAACATATGAAATATTTTTGCAATTAGTACAATACCTCTAAAACAAAAGGTTTAGAAATTAGGTATCGAATAACGATAAGAAAGGACAGACTGGATATTATTATAAAAAATTTAAAAATAATAATTAAAAATTTTTATATTACTGTATTTAAAATTATTATAAGAAAAGGAAAGAAATAACAAAAGCATAATAGAAAGCTTTTGTTAAATTTGTGAGATTCGTAAGAATTAAGATAAGATCAGTGAAGGGGAGGACTGTTAGATTGGCAGATTTTATTTATGCGCTGAAGTCGTTTTTAAATTCATTTTAATGCTTAATACTCCATTATGTTACGTTATAAGTATTTCTGATAACCTATCATTAGAGCAGTGTTGCCAATCTGCTGTTTATTTTTTATTCAGATTGCTTGATTCCTAAGTCTTTTTTTTATTTTTTTATAGCATATTTCACCCTATTTTCGCCTCATTTAATCTGTCATTAAATAAGGCGAACGTTACTATTTCACAAAAAGTGGTAGCAAGAAATCTAATTTTTTAAAATAAGTAATGAACTACCAACACTGCACTGAAGACCAATAAACAGTGTTAAGTACAATTTGTTGCCCAATAATGAAACTTCCATTCTTTTTTAATAGAGAAATGAGAAGGAAATGCCGATATGTTTTTGTTGCCCTGTATACTTATATGAGTAGAATTTTAAATATTTCTCAGAAAACACTCATGGGAAAACTTCCCTGTGAGATGTATATAAAATTCCTTTCAGTAATAAATATTAAAAATACATAAACTATCGCTATCTTTCATTTTCTGTTAGAAAAAAAAAATTCTTTTTGAATTCAAGAAAAATATAAAAGTAAAGCATTCAATGTTCATCTTAGAAACCACGCCTAATTTCATGACTACAATTGATGTTGTCCCTAAATTTCCGTTACAATACGTGAATTTCGCTTGGACTCCGGTTATGGAAAATTCGCCGATTTGATTTACGCCTGCTAAAAAGCGCGAACTATTAAATTTATTTTAAAATATTTAATTTTTGCGCTGCTTCTTTTTTAAGATATGGCAACAGAAAAAGGGAAAAAACATTATTTAAACTATCTATTTAGGATTTCTAAATTCTTTTCTCACCGTATAATCATAAATTAATTAATATTAAACTATTAATTGATAAAAGCCAATTTGAAAAAAATATATTTATTATTATTCATTGAAATGTAAACTTAAATAGGCACAATTTTGTTTATATATAATTTTTTTTTCTATTTTTTAGTACTTAAAATATTTTATAATGCCAGTTGTCATATTTTAGAGAGCGTGGTTTGCGCATAATTGATTCCGTTGTTGTTTTAACTCGTATACAGTTGTAAGCATATTTGGCGATTTATCACCTGCCCCCGGCTAGTGTGAAAATGTCTTAAAATTAATGTATTAATTTATAATTAAGTTTAAAAAATATTAAAATGTTGCATTGTCATCGGAAACACCACCTATGTCACATAAAATGTATGATTCTAGCACATCAGGAGATGAGTGAAAAATCTTTTATAAAATTCTATCTTTACAGACATAACCCAAGTTAAGTTTAATAAAATAATATAATAAAAGTGTGTAAAAACACAAAAGAAGGATTTCTATTCCAGAAAGAAGTATTTTTGGTCAAATAGGAAAAAATCAATAGAGCTGATAATTTGATTTTTGCTTTATCCATAGTGAGAATTTATCGGCTTCAAAAGTGAATCTAAAAGGAGAAAAAGCTATCAAACTTTTCCTAAAGCTAATCGGAGATTCCAAAACTAGAAATGTTAAAATTAAAAAGTTGTCTTATCATCTCATATAAAGTTTTACTGGAATTTAAATGTTATCTTTCACTTTCACATCAAAAATAAATGTGCTACTTTGTTACTCTCATTAACAAATAATGGTTATTTCTTTGCTTTAATAGTTGTAGCTATATTTTCACTAAATCTTTAAAATGTGCTTCTCAGTATTGACTCTGTTCACAAATATATTTTAACTCATATTTATTGTGTTGTTCAAGATAGTGTAATACAAAACAACACCCATACATAGCGTTTGAAACATGTAAAAGCAGAAATAAACATGCTGTATGAAAAAATTATTTTTTAAAACTATCTATTGATGTAATGAAAACAGTACAGAAATGTAATTAGTTTTTCAAGTCATACCCAGAAACAGACAATAAAAATATTTTCAAGTTAAATAACATTTATTTTAAGCATATCATTTTCAACTGTTACGTCTAACAGGTATTTTCTCAAATGAATTTAAATTGGTTTGATGCAAGGAACGTGTATTAAGTTCAGATAATTACATCGGAAGTATATGTTCTTGTTCAATTAACCATGGAATATCCCTGCACTGAAATTTATGAAGCAGAAATAAACTCTTGTAGGACAAAATCAGCAACAAAATACAATTTTTTTAATATATAAAAAGAATCTACTTGTTTATTATGTTATAATTTTGATAATCAAATAGTTTACTAGTTTATGTTTTAACATTACAATATTATTCACGCTCATTTGTTCCATAGAAATAAACATTTTAAAGTGTTTAGAGGTGTAAAGTGTTTAAAGGTCAATTGCCGTGGCATTAATTTTCCATTGTTGAAAAATACCCCAGTTGCACTAGTTTCAAATAGGTAACTGGCCGAATAAAAAAAGTTATGGATTTAAACCAACCAGGAGGGAGTGGAGGCTATATAGAGAAAACACCTTAAAGAATAACACGCGCCTGAAAATGAAGACCGAGAAAACATCACTGGATGCAAGAATCCTGTCGTATAAGAACCTCAAAATATGCAAGAAATTACATACAGCGGTGATACAGCTGTCACTAAAACGCATGTCTGTGCGCTTATTCGTGCCCATGAAGACAAATAACACAAAAAAAAAAAAAAAAAAAAAAAAAAAAAAACACTTGATGCAGCAACCTCATTGTATATGAATCTCAGAAGTACATTAAATTCGGCAATGTCGCAACCAGTATAATGCATGTATGAGCGCTTCGCGCTCATGAAAACAATGAAAATAGTCCTTCCGGCCTGTACCGGGAGGAAAAGGTAGCTTCCATATTCCATAGAATTTCAAACAGCTATATCTCAGCCTTTTTTTAAGATAAAGCCAAAACAAAATATGCTCCGGAGTCCTTGTATCATGATCTAACAGTTAACGGAAACAATTTTTTTAATTTATAATTTCATTATACATATTTTTGAATTTAAAAAAATTTAAATTTTTTAACTGGCCGCCATTTTGAAACAAGATGGTGCATGATGCTGGCCAACGAACTCGGTCGAGACTTTGGTATGATCTGTACACATGATCAGTCACATTCATATCGGTTCATAATAACAAAAATCAGATTGTTTCAAAATGTCAGCCTCCCTAGAATTTCAAACTGCCATATCTCAGACATTGTTTAAGATAAAACCAAAACAAAAAATGCTCCGGAATCCTTATATCACAATGTAACACTTAATGGAAACAATTTTTCCAAATTTTAAATTTTTTGTTCATCTTTTTTATTTTTTAAAAATTAAAAACATTTTAACTGGCCGCCATTTTGAAACAAGAGGGCGGATGAAGTTGACCAACGAACTCGGTCGAGACCTTGGTATGTCCTATACACATACTCAGTCACATCCAAATCGGTTCATAAATAAGAGAGTTACAGCATGACAAATGTCAGATATATATATATATATATATATATATATATATATATATATATATATATATATATATATATATATATATATATATAACTCAACATTTGAACGGAGGGTGGTTTTGGGGTCTGGGGGTCATGATCGGTGAAAATATACCAACATTTTCCGGAATTGCTTTCCTCCGAACGGCTGCAATAGGTAGATTTTTGTATTGAAAGCTACTTAAAAAACATCACTGGATGCATCAACCTCATCGTATAAGAATCTCAAAAAATACAAGAAATTTGATAATGTTAATTTATCACTAAAACGTTAACTATCAGTAACTTTAGACTTCCAATAATGGAAAAAGCTCGTTTTGACGACCCACTCGGAGGTACCATTCATATTGCAGTGAGATATCCATCAGTCCAACTGGTCTATGAACTTCCAAGCCAACTTAAGGTTTTTCTCTGAATAATTCCAGGGCAACTGACCCTTTTTCTCTGAATGCCAGGGCAATTGACATATACCCATTATAATAAAATTGTCTCGCTTTTTTGTGCTTGGGAGCACGAATTTTATGTTTCAATTACGCTCCCAATTTCGCAAAATAACAATTTAAGCTTGATATATATATTTCTTTCTTTCTTTCTTTTTTTTTACAAATATTTTTTTATTATCCTCAATTGATGAAGTGTGTGGTAACGTTAAAGAGTCAGAACTCAATATAAAATAAATTTTCGAAGATTTACTACATAATGAACTAGTTCTCTCAAATTTAATACTTAGGTAGTTCATTCATGAAATATATCGTGCAATATTTTATTAGTGAAAAGTTTAAAGAAGAGTGAGTTATTAGTCAGTTAAAATTTAAGATTCTACTAACTCATTACAAATTCTGGTTAATAATGAATATAAATTGCTGAACTTAAGTTCTAAAAAGACTTTTTATCGGATAACAAGAATGGGAAACATTTCATATTTCTCCTAGTATAGTTTAAAAGACAGCTGCCAATGCATTTTTATTTTAGGTAAAACGAGCAGGGAAGACCGAGCAATGCTCGGTCAAAATTAAATTTGAGTTCAAATATCATGACCAATGACCAAAATGAACGACTAATTGAATTTTCTTGAACATGTGACTTAGCCCAACAGTCTTCTCGTGCCGGAAAACCATAGGATGCAAAATTTAGTGTAAATTGAGCCGCTTTTTAGATATTGACCCACAATGACCCAGAAATGACCCACTAATCGAATTTTCTCGAACATGTGACTTAGTCTAATGATTTTCGCGTGCCCGAAACTCGTAAAATACAAAATTTAATCAAAATCGTTAGAGCCGTTTTTTAGATAAAATTAATTTGACCCGCTTTGACCCAAAAATGACCCCCTAATCGAAAGTTCTCGAACATGTGACCCAGCCCAATAGTCTTCTCGTGCCCGAAAATAGTCGGATACAAAATTTCGACAAAATCGTTTGGACCGTTTTTTAGATACAATTAGTTTGACCATGACCCAAAATGACCCAAAATGACTCACTAATTGAATTTTCTCGAACATGTGACCTAGCCCAACAGTCTTCTCGTGCCCGGAAACCATTGAATGCAAAATTTAGTGTAAATTGAGCCGCTTTTTAGATCTTGACCCACAATGACCCAGAAATGACCCACTAATCGAATTTTCTCGGACATGCGACCTAGCCCAATGCTTTTATCGTGCTCGAAACTCGTAGGACACAAAATTTAATCAAAATCGTTAGAGCCGTTTTTTAGATAAAATTAATTTGACCCGCGTTGACCCAAAAATGACCCACTAATCGAAAGTTCTCGAACATGTGACCCAGCCCAATTGACTTCTCATGCCCGAAAATGGTCGGATACAAAATTTCGTCAAAATCGTTTGAACCGTTTTTTAGATACAATTAGCTTGACCATGACCCAAAATGACCCAAAATGACCCACTAATTGAATTTTCTCGAACATGTGACTTAGCCCAACAGTCTTCTCGTGCCGGAAAACCATAGGATGCAAAATTTAGTGTAAATTGAGCCGCTTTTTAGATATTGACCCACAATGACCCAGAAATGACCCACTAATCGAATTTTCTCGAACATGTGACCTAGTCTAATGATTTTCGCGTGCCCGAAACTCGTAAAATACAAAATTTAATCAAAATCGTTAGAGCCGTTTTTTAGATAAAATTAATTTGACCCGCTTTGACCCAAAAATGAGCCCCTAATCGAAAGTTCTCGAACATGTGACCCAGCCCAATAGTCTTCTCGTGCCCGAAAATAGTCGGATACAAAATTTCGACAAAATCGTTTGGACCGTTTTTTAGATACAATTAGTTTGACCATGACCCAAAATGACCCAAAATGACCCACTAATTGAATTTTCTCGAACATGTGACCTAGCCCAACAGTCTTCTCGTGCCCGGAAACCATTGAATCCAAAATTTAGTGTAAATTGAGCCGCTTTTTAGATCTTGACCCACAATGACCCAGAAATGACCCACTAATCGAATTTTCTCGGACATGCGACCTAGCCCAATGCTTTTATCGTGCTCGAAACTCGTAGGACACAAAATTTAATCAAAATCGTTAGAGCCGTTTTTTAGATAAAATTAATTTGACCCGCGTTGACCCAAAAATGACTCACTAATCGAAATTTCCCGAACATGTGATCCAGCCCAATTGACTTCTCATGCCCGAAAATGGTCGGATACAAAATTTCGTCAAAATCGTTTGAACCGTTTTTTAGATACAATTAGCTTGACCATGACCCAAAATGACCCAAAATGACCCACTAATTGAATTTTCTCGAACATGTGACCTAGCCCAACAGTCTTCTCGTGCCCGAAAACCATTGTATGCAAAATTTAGTGTAAATTGAGCCGCTTTTTAGATCTTGACCCACATTGACCCAGAAATGACCCACTAATCGAATTTTCTCGGACATGCGACCTAGCCCAATTCTTTTATCGTGCTCGAAACTCGTAGGACACAAAATTTAATCAAAATCGTTAGAGCCGTTTTTTAGATAAAATTAATTTGACCCGCGTTGACCCAAAAATGACCCACTAATCGAAAGTTCTCGAACGTGTGACCCAGCCCAATTGACTTCTCATGCCCGAAAATGGTCGGATACAAAATTTCGACAAAATCGTTTGAACCGTTTTTTAGATACAATTAGCTAGACCATGACCCAAAATGACCCAAAATGACCCACTAATCGAATTTTCTCGAGCATGTGATCTAGCCCAATGGTTTTCTGGTGCCCCAAAACGGTAGGATACGAAATTTCGTCAAAATCGTTAGAGCCGTTTTTAAGATAATTTTTGCATATATATATATATATATATATATACATATATAACCACCCACAAGATTTGCTCGTATTAGAATATATGATATGTCAAAATAAGTATGAAAAATTCCGACACTTGTTTGTTTTGAACTGAATAGGATTTTAGGTAAAAGAAGTTTGAGAGTATTACTTTAAAACCATCATGTAAAATACTCATTCACATTTCACTTTTCATGAAGGAACAAAAATATTATGACAGACTGTGCCAGCATATAAGATGTCACTTTTGATAAGAAATTTAAAATGTAAATTAATAAGCGAGCGCTTTCAAGTATTTTTGTAATGCATTGTAAACACGTTGAAAATGACATTTTTTCAAATCTATTATGTGACAGAATTGCTTATTATCTTGAACTGGCCAGGTAAATGTCACGTCAGTTATGGTAAAACCCGAGTATGAAAATAAAATATTGTATAATGATTGCGGAAAATTCCTCATTAATCACTATTATTTTCATTTGTTGAAAAAAGAGTTGTTATACATGTGGTATGTTTTGAAAGATGTTATATGTAAATATGTATGTTATAAGACGAATGTAAGTACATAAGATGGTTTTATATTAGCATAAGTAAGTGTTGTGTATGAAATATTAAGCATGAAGGTAATTTAAAAATTACCTTAACCACTCTGATGCGTACATAAAATCTGCCAATAAAGCAGGATATTTTCTTTAAATTGAAAAAGAAAATTTTTAAATATCATTACGCAACTTTTCCTGTATAAACCAGATACAGTGGACTCTTATACGTCTCCGCTGAAGACGTATCTCCTGTTAATGAGGACAATTTCGTATCACCTATCATTTCCTATTTGCAACTAATGGCAAAGACGTCGCTTAAAGCGTACTACTCATCGGACAATATGCGATTAATTTTTTCACAAACTGACCGAGCTGAATCGAAACTGTTTTTATTATTACATGCTTTCTTTTACCTTACAATTATGTATGTATGTGGCAGTCAAATCGTGTCACTCATTTTTCACCCACTTCCTGTTGACATAGAGATTTGAAATTTGGAATGGATATGTATTCCTGAGGGCAATACATGAATTGGACATCGATTTTTTAAAAACTCGATCCCTAAGGGTAGGCAACGTCTGCCCAGAACTTGTATTTTCCCCATAGAAATAACGTTGCGATTGTTTAATATTAATTGAAAAAAAAATACTCCATTGTTGCAACATACATCCATTTTAATCAAATTGTTGCCCGCATCCTTACGACGTCAGCATTTATATGAAACATGTATGAATGAGTATGTATTGATGAATACATATGAATACCATGAGTATTTGTTGAAAAGTGCTAATGACAGGGTTACCAAAATAGCACCAAATTTTGGCCAACTTGGCTAAATATCGCCAAATTTGGCGACAAAAATAAGTTGCCATAGAGGAAGCGAACTTGGTGATAGCTGGCTAATTTTGCGGAATTCCTATTTAAATCGATTAATCTTCCATAATCTTCTTCCATTGACATAGCCTACTATTTTTTATAAAATGCCGTAAGACAAAAAAAAATTAAGAATTTTTTTTTTTTTTTTTTTTTTTGTTTTGTTTTTTTTGAAGTGAAAACTTTATTAGGCGCGTTGGGCATTTTTTGAGATGGGAAAAAACCACTGAATTCGCGACACTGTTACCGACACCACTGTATATGTTGCCAATTCATACAATGAAGCGAAAGTATCAAAAGGAAATAGTTCACGTGCAGAAAGTGAAATGATTGGTATTATGAATAAAAATAATTCAGAAAATAATTTCAAGATAAATTTAGCACGCGCGGTGAAAACAGATAAAAGTGACTCAACTCGCGAGACCAAATCAAAAGATAAAAATAAAATAACAAAACCACGGAAAGTATTATAATTTAACGAGCACGAGAAAAATCGACGGAAGTAATATAAAAAAAAAGATGAAAATAATGAAATATTTCACGAAAGTTTTAAGAAACGTGGTTACCGATACGGAAATGAAGTGAAATCATTTTATAGAAAAGAAAATTTTGTTGATAGATATTATAGATACCGCAAACAATACGCGCAGTATGAAGATAGAAAAAAGCATAATGTTCACGAATACCGTAAACAAGACAGGCAGCAAAGAAGTCATTTTTGGAGTGATAGGAAGCGGGAACCCTATTTTGCAGATAAATGTTATTACAAAAGATATGAAACTAAATCTCATGGAAGAAATGATGAATGTATTGAGAGTTGTTTAAATTGTGGATGAAAATTCATAAGTTTCATTGGTATTCATTTCAAAGAATACCAATTAATTAAATTTTATATTTCATTTATTTGTAGATTTACGTTTTAAGCAATAGATTGCAATTTTTGTATGTAAAATAATATGCATTATTTTTCATGTACAATAGCGCATTAAATAAAAATTGTAATATAATTTTGTAGTAGTAGTTTATAATAATGAATAAAAAAAACACTTCATTTAAAAGTATTTCCTGAGCAATAAAACGTTTCCTGACGATTCAAAAAATACACACGTAATTGTTCAAGTTTTCACTTCTGTCGGCACTCCCGGAGTGCCATTGTTTTTTTTTGTTTTTTGTTTTTTTAAGGCCATTATACTTATTATATTTTTTCAAAAGCAACTTTGATGTAATTTTGGTTATGGGGAGATCAAGAAATTAACAATAATGAAGAGAAAGAAAACTTTATACCATCAAAAACGTGACAGATTCAAAAATTGCTAAGCGCCGATATTACCAATCGAAATGTGATATAGCAGATTAAATTTTCGAGTGTGTCGCAAAACTCAAAAATGATGGATTAAAAAGATCATTTATTCAAGTAACGCAAAGAAAGGTGAGATATTTCTTTAATTAAGTTAAATTATGTAAGTACGGTAATTTCTTTGCACATTCTGTTTGGCTTCAGTAATTTATTTTTTTTCTATTAACAAATGACCACTAACTTCTTTTCTAACTAAATTAACTTCGTTTTCTTAACTAAAATTATTAATTACAGAAAAAGTTGTTTATTTTATCATTAAGTTAGTAAGCCATTTAATTTTTGTCAAAAAAATAAATTCAATTTATTCAACGAAGTGGATTATTTTACACCATTCAAATGTTTACATCGTTTAATGGGGACTTCGGTTAGTGCGGATAAAATATGGCCTCCCTTGAAAATCCGCACTAACGGGAGTTCACTGTCTTTGAAATGTCAATATATACCTTTACAAGTAGTTTCAAATAACAAAATTATTAAGAAAAAAATATTCTAGTGGTACTCGTTCAAAATAATGAAGTTTTCAATTTTGTGTTTATTTAATGCACAATACTTCATGTATTTACGTTGTAACTGTAAAAAGTTAAAATGATTGGTAGTTTTTGATAATACTGCAAACTTAATTCGATATAAATAACCTCAAACCATTAATTATTAAATTTTTGTAAAGATGTAATACATATATAAAAAGTTATTTACTTAAATCCACTTAAATTTATAATTGTTTATAGAAATATCGATACTTCTTTGTTATAGCGGCCTCCAAGGATGAATCGCCAAGTGACAGAGATATATCGCTAAATTAGGTTGTAAAATCTCGTCAAATAGTAGCAGTCCTAAAGAAACAGCACTTGTTTATGCTGTCAACGTCCGTAGATGTTCCAGAACCTTTTTCATATACTATATTTTTTAATTGATGTTAAATTGTTTTTTCTTTAATCACCTGTATTTATTTTTATAAATATGGAAACAATCTTTGATTTACCTAGTACTATAAATGGATGCAATCTTTTTTTTTTTACTTTTCAAAAGCGGGGGTTTTACCCAACAAACAATTATGCGAAAATTGAACATATGAAACTGTCTGTTAATAATGATGAAGCTGTATGAATATGCAACATTAAAAGTTGTAAAAAAGGGAGCCTCCGTGGTTAGAAATCCGTTTAGTGGTCCGAGAATAACGTTCGTAACTGGGCAGTGGAATTAACATGGAATATTAGTTACATGAGAGAAGTGTTAAAAAGTGAAAAAGTTGTTATTCTTGAGCATTGTAAGAAATTATTATGAAACATTAGTATGAATTTGTTATGAAACATTGTAATATATTCTCATTAACATAAAATATTATACTATTTAATACAACGGTATTTATTTTCATATCTCTATTAAACGTCCGTGCTTTACGAGCTTGGCGAAATTGACTGCAACTTAACATAATCGTAATTGCGGGGCCGCTATAACAAAGAAGTGCCGAAATAGCTAACATGCAAAATATGTAAACACTTTATGACTTAATAGATATTTCTGATTCTCTCGTAAAAATTAAGAGAAATCACTTTTAGTCGTATTGCTTAGTATGAAGAATAACTTTAAATTTTTTCAATGGATGCGAAAGGGAATAATTCCATAAAAAATATTTTACTAATAATAACAAAGGAATAATCATAATAATAATAAATGTAATAATTTGCTGTAATTAATGTATTTCAGAAAATAACTCAGTTCAGTGAATTTTACGACATGAAAATTTCGTAAAAAATTAAAAAATAATTAAAGAAATTAAATATTTGATTTTTTAATAATGTAATTGAAATTTTCAATGCTGACAAACGTAAAATTATTTCAACTATTAAACTTTGCAGAGATTTCTAGTTTTTGTTCTATAGCCAGTTAAATACTGATACATTTACTAATACATTTAATACTGATACATTTAATAAAAGTGCAGAAAAATTAAGAAATATAAATAGTTTTCGTTGAATATCCAATTATTCCAAAGAATTCTTGGAGAAAATAAGCGCAAATATGATTAACTAAAAACAACACAAAAAATCAAAGTAATCCTTAATCAGAACGATTAAGGATTATTTTGATCCTTCTTTTATAAATAACCGTCTCTAAACTTTATCTTCAAAATAATCTTATGTAAGTATTGTTACGTAAGGAAGCAGTACAAAATAAAATGCTAGTACGAGCATTTATAACATATTTCTAGGTATTTTCACGGTTGTTCAGTATCTTGTTTGTAGAAACATAGTTTGTTGGTAGAGATATAAAACTAGCAATTTTCAAAATCAGTTTTTTAAGCTTGATTTTAAAAATTACTACTTTTGTTATTCCAATCAGCTACTACTTTTGTATTTCTTTCTGGATAGTTGAAAGTACAATTGCTCATTTCTTGATTCATTAAAAAAAGAAGAAGAAAAATTGCTGTAAGAAAGGATGTTTACCGAGGTTGATTCGTTAATTCAAGAAAGATTGAGAAAACTTTAAGAGATGATAAAGCACACGAAAAACAAACAATTTTTGTATAGGAAATCAGGGTCCTAATCCATTTTTTCAGTCAGAAATGCAGCGTTACTCACTCCAATATGAACAAAACTATCGTTCATCACTAAAATAAAGATATCTGAAAGCAATTTCTACAGTCTTACCTTTTGTTCTGTGTGAAATGCAATGATATCATGGAAAACGATGGAAATGTACAGCATTTCGATAAGTGAAACCGTATGAAACTGTCAATTACATTCGGAAATAGCAAAAGAGTCTAGTTCCGTGCATTATGGGTATATAAGGTATTATTGTTAACGTTAGGAACAAAATTCGGATTCGAGTGAGACACCCTGTATATTTGAGTGAATAAATGGATTGTGACAATAGTTTCGTATACAAAAAAAATGTTTGTTGTAGTGTGTACTACCGCTTCTTAAAGTTTGTCAAAATGTATTAAATAACCCTGCATTTAAATTGTCTTATACTGTCTTATAACAGAACAAAATCTTTAATTATAACATTTACTGAATTTTGCGTAATGGTTTTCGACATTTGGCAATGTTTAGCACAATTATCAAATATTAAATTTGTTGTTATTATTAAAAATTACTGATAATGTTCGCTTGGCAGTAAAAGCAAAACTAGGTAATATTTTCAATTTTTTTTAATCATTTTTTAAGATAAATTTAAGCTTTAAGATTGATTCTTTTAAATTAAATTTTGAAAATAGCTAGTTTTTCTCTCAGAAAATTTTCAGTTTATTACAAAATGACTGATTTTCTTTTTAAATATTTTGTATAAGCAAAAACTAAGGATAATTCCTATTAAGGGTAAAGTAAAGATCCTACGCACACCATTTTCAATAAGAGACATGCTGTAGTACAATACAATAACATAAATCCATTTCCTGCGATCCAAACATATTTACGAAAGTTAGAATGCGATCAGGTGGACAGATAGCCAAACGAGCGAAGACATAAACACTTTTCAGCTACCCTGAAAAGTGTTAGATATGCATGCAGGTTTTACACATTCACTTGACTGTTTTCTGTTGTATACCGAAACAACATTGTTAAACGACAACAAGAAATACATACACTCCATTCTCCTGCAAATCGCATTAAAAAGGGCTTTTATTGTACACTATATATTGTAAGTGGACGATTTTTCGAAAGCGTGCTCAATAAAACCAAGAAATCACCATAAATTAAAAACTACTATTAAAAGTTTAAATAGATTTTTAAGTGAATTGAATTACAAAACTTCTTTTCTCACTGTACAAATTTTCCGGTGGAAGAAAAAATTTCATCACCATCCTTATAAATATACAGGATGTCTCAAAAGGTCGTTTACAAACTTAACATGCTGGTCTGTCATATCATGATAAACAAGATTTACATAGGAACTTGTGTTCGAAAATGCAAACTGCGACCGCTAGAGGGCGATTTTCATGTCACCGATAATACCAGCCCAAACGCTTACGGCGAAACGTTGTTGACGTGTATGGGCACGTGTACACCTTGGGTTTTCATGCACCCATATGTGCATGTTGTGCCGGTTCAGGACACCGTCCTGTGTAAAACAGGATTCATCCAAAAACAAAATCTACGATGTAAAATCCGGCTGTGCGACCCGCTGTTGCAAATACCAGCATGCGAAAGCAACGCGTTGGGGATAATCGTCAACGAACAATGCCTGTACTCTTTGTAATTGGTAGGGATGTTGCGTGTCCTCATTCAGTGTACACATAATGCTGGAACGATGTACACCCAAGACGCGTTCGCTTGCTCGTAGACTTGTTTGCGGGTTTCTGTCAAATTCCAGTAGCACGGTTTCATCTACGACAGGTGAGCGTGTAGTGCGTTTTCGACCGATGTGGGCTACGTACTTGGAAAGCTCCTGCTTCACACAATCTGCGGTGCAATTGTCCAAACAAAACATGACTTGGCTGACGTCTGCTTGGGATGCGCTCAAGGTACATCCGTACCATGGCTCGTGCATTTCCATCCTCGGCGTCATATACATAATGCATATAGGCCAATTTTGCGTTACTAAACCGATTCATCCTTTTCCTGCAACGTCCTCGCCTGAAATGATTACACTTCCCACTATCCCGTAAACCTGCGCTCATCGCCCTCTAGCGGTCGCAGTTTGCATTTTAAACACAAGTCTCTATGTAAATCTTGTTTATTATGATATGACAGACCAGCATGTTAAGTTTGTAAACGACCTTTTGAGACACCCTGTATATACAGGGTGGTCATTAAAAAAAATTTGCCGATATATCGAACTCTAGCGGCCGGTCCGTTCAACCGATCGAGATGAGATTTCAGATATAGTTATTCACAGGTATGAGCTCGGTATTCTGTGAACGGCAACAAATTGGCGCTCACAGTTACTGTTATAGCTACAGAAACTCGAAATTTTCAAATGGCAATGCCCATTTTTTTTTTCGTCGCAAAATGCTCAGCGCATGCGAAAACCCTAAAAAGAGTTGGAACGGTACGTGTATCGCAATAAACGGTCTCGTTATGCACGCACAAAAACAGCTCTGCGAGCGGCCAAGAAAAACATGATCAGGGCGCACGAAGGAAATTTGCATATGACAGAGGCAGAACACCAATCACGGAACGCCGTTCTCCAGATATTCAGCGTAGAAAACGGATAAAAAGTGGGGATGTGGATGTGTTGTGAATGTTGTGGGGTGGGAATGTTAGTTCTTCAGTCGGGAGCACGCACATGCCGACGAAATCACACTTCCAGCTACAGTTCTTGGTGAATTGGTAAAACTCTGTTATCAAAATGGCATGAATGCTGCGAAAACCTTCCGTGTTTACCGTCGAAACCATCACCAAATACGTGGCCCATGTAGCCCGCAAGCTCTTCGTGATTTAGCAAAGAAATTCTGAGAAACTGGCTGCACCTGTGATAGACCGCGATCCAGACGACCAACTGTTCCTGAGGATAATGTTATGGAAGAGCATCACACAGTGACTGCAGGACACATGCAAACTTCAAGAGGTGCATCTCGTGTATTGGATATACCGAAATCAACGGTCCTAAAGCTACTGCGCTCTGTAATCCGCATGTTTCCTTACCGGTACCAGCGCGTCCAGATGTTGGAAGTGGGGGACCATCAACGACGTATAGACTCTGCTAATGAATTTCTTATCCGATATGATGGAGATAACGACTGGCCTCTTCGCATATTATGGACGGACGAGGCACATTTCACCTTAACTGGCAACGTCAACATCGAAAATTGTCTGCAATGGGCAGACATGAATCCGCACTCTGTGGCACCAGTACCTTTATACGACGTCAAAGTTACTGTGTGGTGCGGCATTGCAGGCACAATTATTCTCGGGCCATAGTTCTTTGAGGAAGCGACACCAACGGGATTTGTAACTTGCTCTGTAACAGGCTCCCGCTATACGGCAATGCTGCAAAATTACGTCATACCAGAATTGCTGCAGCGAAATGCACTGAATGACTTCGTTTGGATGCAAGATGGTGCACCTCCACTTATAGCGAAGTCTGTTCGCAGGGTTCTGGAACAGCATTTTGGCGACCGTGTCATCTCACGCCATTTTCCATTTCCGTGGCCTCCGCGATCCCTCGATCTCACTCCTATGAATTTCTGGTTCTGGGGATATCTCAAATCTAGAGTGTACATGTGCAATTCGCAAACTTTGCCGGATTTGAAAGATTCTATCAAACGTGAGATTGCAAAACATCCCTCATGCGATGTTACGTTCGGCGGTATTGTCCACAGTCGCCCGCATGCAATGTGTAATTGCCTGTGGTGGCATCCATGTGGACAATGTGTAATCAAAATAAAAGTTTTCTTTTCTCCGATCTGTGTTGTAATCAGTGATTGGTGTGCTGACGCTGTGTCATATGCAAATTTCCTCCGTGCCTGATCGTGTTTTTTTTTTGTTTTTTTGTTTTTTTGGCCGTTTGCAGAGTTGTTTTTTGTGCGTGCATAACGAGACCGTTTCTTGTGATACACGTACGGTTCCAACGCTCTTTAGGGTTTTCGCATGCGCTGAGCATTTTGCGACGAAAAAAAATGGGCGTTGCCATTGGAAAATTTCGAGTTTCTGTATCTATAACCGTAACCGTGAGCACCACTTTGTTGCCGTTCACAAAATCCCGAGCTCATACCTCTGAACAACTATATCTGAAATCTCACCTCGATCGGTTGAACGGACCGGCCGCTAGAGCTCCATATATCGGCAAAGTTTTTTTTATGACCACCCTGTATAGTAGTATGGATTTCGCTCACAATGTGTTAATGTCAACGAAACACTATTATTATAATCAATCATTAAAAGAACAATTTTTTAGTAAGTAACCATAGGATTTTTTTTTTCAAAACGGTTATTTGTGAATGAAGTCTCATAATGGTTTTTAATTTAATAAAACACGCTTATATGCATTTGTTAATCTCTTTCTACAAAATAAGAGGTTTTTGCCTACAAAATAATTAAAATAATAATAAATTGCCTACAAAATAAAGGCAGGTTTTTGGCACAAACAATTAGTGTAAGAAAAAGTTATATTCCATTTGCATAATAAATGTGTTATTTCAAAATTGAATATAATTACTTTGAAGTTTAAGCAATATTTTTACCTAATTAGTGGGATTTCTATGTCGTTAAGACCTGCAAACTTAGCATATCTGTAATGCTTACTAGAAAAGTCTTATTTTTTGCATATCTGTCGGCATTTTTTTATTTGAGCGTAATGACGCAACAATTTTTCCTTTGAATATGTTATTAAGGACAAAACGAAGTATAATATATAGAAAAATAAAAGTATTAGAAGACTCCGCTTATATGAAAAGCACAACATAAACAAGTCTTAACTTGTTCATTCAAAACGATCAATCTGAGGATCGCTGTTTGTTTTATTTTGATTCAAGTGGGGTTGATATGTGTTTGTCCTTAATAAAAAATTGTATTAGAGTGTTTAGAAAATATATAAGTATATATTGTAGGGTTGCTTGCATAATATTTACGATAGTGATATTCGTAATTGATACAAAAGAGAACTATTAAAAAAATAAAAACTTTTTGTGATCGTTGTTTGAAGACAGTCAATTCAGTAAATGCTAGACGTGTGAGAAATCCTTATGCTTTACAGTATCTAGGTGAAAAATGAATTGATAATCGACATAAACAGTTTCAACAAGTCTTCGAAGGTTTTTCAATCTTAACATGCAGCTTCAATAACAGATAATTATTGGATAAAGTATAATAAGTTATTCTCTCTATTGCAAGCCTGTCCAACCTTTCAGTAAGCAAGAACGCACCTTAGCTTGTGGCACACAATAAAGGAACACAAAGAAATTTCACATATTACGAAAAATGCAAGAATATACACTATATTTCCAATGATGACCGGTCAATTGCGATTTTAGACGTTTTGTTAGATATCTGGAAAGATACATGAGGAATTATCCTGAAACTTCAAGAGTGTAAACAACATAATAAACATCATATATTTCCGCGAAGATTTTTTCCCAAAACCCCATAAGGGGCCGTCAACAAATTGAAGAAAACCGAATATCTTTTGGATAACCCTGTAAAAACTAATATTGCAAAAGCATTCAAACTGTAGATTATGATTAAGTGGCTTATTGTAATAATTTGGGTTCATTTTTATGAAGATAGCATGTATACTCGAAGAGAAATTCAGGTTTTTATAAAAACAGTCCCAAATTTTACCAAGTTTTTTGCTTATAATTTGCAGAGTTTATAATATAAAAACAAGTTATTTTCAGAAAATATGACAAACAAAATTATACACAATACCCTGCAATCAGAATTTAAAAAATAATAATAATTGTATGAAAAAGCAGGTTTACTAAATAGTGTTTCACTGCGCATGCGCGAATTCAATCAAAATATACTGTGCATAATATATTAGCTAAATGTATAGACCAACTTTTATGAATGTCTCAAAAACATAGCTTGAAAATTCTGATAGTAATCGTCCATAGAATAAGCTCGAATTTCGCTGTTCCCAAAAGGAAGCAAAAAGATGAGGGGTTGTATTCAAATATACTAGCTTAAGAAAGGTGACATAATAAGAATGAAGTGTCTCTCATTCTATATTTGATACAACCCCTCATCTTTTTGCTTCCTTTTGGGGACAGAGAATTTCGAGCTTATTCTATCGACGATTACTATCAGAATTTTTAAGCTATGTTTTTGAGACTTTCATAAAAGTTGTTCTATATATTTAGCTAATATATTATGCACAGTATATTTTGATTGAATTCGCGCATGCGCGATGAAACAATATTTAGTGAACCTGCTCATTTTTCATACAATTATTATTTTTTAATTCTGATTGCAGGGTGTTGTGTACAATTTTGTTTGTCATATTTTCTAAAAATAACTTGATTTTATATTAAAAACTCTGCAAATTATAAGCAAAAAACTTCATAAAATTTGGGACTGTTTTTATAAAAACCTGAATTTCTCTTCGAGTACACATGCTGTCGCCATAAAAATGAACCCAAATTATTACAATAATCCACTTAGTCATAATCTACAGTTTGAATGCTTTTGCAATATTAGTTTTTACAGGGTTAACCAAAATATATTCGTTTTTCTTCAATTTGTTGATGGCCCCTTATGGGGTTTCGGGAAAAAATCTTCGCGAAAATATATGACGTCTATCATGTTGTTTACACTCCTGAAGTTTCAGGATAATTCTTCATATATCTTTCCAGATATTTAACAAAACGTCTAAAATCGCAAGTGACCGGTCATCATTGGAAATATAGTGTATTAACTCACTTTAGCAGTGATAGCGATACCTACATGTCTGCAGGACACACATATATATCAGAGTGCTGATCATTGGCGCCCTACGATGGGGGTGGCTTATCTAAAAAATTGAACAAAAAACATAATATAACAAATTTAACGCTAAATTTATATGACATTTGAGGATGAGAAGTGGGGGAGGGGATATTCCAGGAACTTTTGCAAGTAAAAGAGCCAAAAACCTTAATAACACCTGTAATTAAAAAAAAAATGTATGCAAATATTAATTATTTTAAGGCAAAGAAACTTTGGAGATGTTTTTTTCGTTTTAAAGCAATCTAGAAAAATGAAACATTCGAATGACCGCCAAGAGAGTCTTCAAAGTGTGCCATGGCGCCCACGGGCACCGGGTTAGATAGCCCTGCTCTATTGGTTTCTTATTGGTATTATCAACGCAAAGTAGAAACACGCCTAAAAAGGTATTATTCATGCGTAGCTTCAGTTTTATCATACTTTCCTTTATACCGTCTACACTCTAGAAGATATAGTGTGGCAACCGGCCAACCAAAGAGTGCTAAAAAATTGAATCCGATAAATGTCGAACGATGCTGAACGATAAATGTCGATCGCAGTGACATCTGCTAGCTCAATCTTTATACAATCCTTATACAATGTTTACGTTGAAAACAGCTAACAGATGCCACTGCAATCGACATTTATCATTCGACATCGTTGAACATTTATCGGAATCAATTTTTTAGCACTTTTTAGCTCACAGGCTATCAAAGCCTGAGAGCTAATGTGCCCGCCCGTTCTGTACGTATGTACGTATGTACGTAACACGATAACTCTTGATAGAAATAACCGTTTTGCTTCATATTTTGTTTCTAGGGTCACTGTGATATGGCGCTTCCCTGATTAGTTTTGGGGGTTCTTTGGTTAAGTATAAAGGGGGAAAAGGGGGGGCTAACCCCCCTTAATTTAGATAAATGGGTTTTTCATGCAGAAATATCCGACTTTCTTCAAATTTTGTATATAGGTTCATTGTGATAAGAAACTTCCGTGATTAGTTTTGGGGGTTCATTGGTTAAGTATAAAAGGGGAAAGGGGTGTCTATCCCCCCGTTATTTAGATCAAAGGGTTTTTCTTGCAAAATCATCCGATTTTCTTCAAGTTTTGTATATAGGTTCATTGTGATAAGAAACTTCCCTGGTTAGTTTTGGGGGTTCATTGGTTAAGTATAAAGGGGGGAAACGGGGGGGTGTAAACCCCCATCTTAATTTAGATAAATGGGTTTTTCTTGCAGAATTATCCGATTTTCTTCAAATTTTGTATACAGTTTCATTGTGGTAAGGAGCTTTTCTGATTAGTTTTGGGGGTTAATTTGTTAAGTATAAAGGGGGTAATGGGGGTCTTATCACCCTTAATTTAGATAAATGGGTTTTTCATGCAAAATTATCCGATTTGCTTCAAATGTTGTACATATGTTCATTGTAATAAAACCCTTTCTTGATTTGTTTTGTGTGTTAATTGGTTAATTATAAGGGGGGGGGGGTGAGGAAATGATCCCCCCTTAATATATTGTCGATTTCTTTATTTTTGGAGGGACATTATTCTTTGAAATAAAAGCCTAATATACAAGTAGTGTAAATGGTCTGTGAGCTCAATGCCCTCAGTTTAACTGGGCAGTTTTCTTTTTTTAAAAGCATTACTGAAATAGCCGATTGCCTTCTAGCATTTTTCCTCCTAGACGCTATACTTAGGATACCAAAGACACATCAATAAAATGAAACTTCATAATACTATTTTCGGAGATTTTACCATAAATGCTATCACCCCAAAAACTGATCAGAAAGTGGTGAAAAAAAAAACAAAGAAGTTTCTGATAAAGATAGATTTTATGTTGTTTTGACTTTTCCTTCTAAGCATATAGATAAAATTAAATAAATGCCTAAAACCTCATTTTGCTACGTGCATATTTCACTTCCTAATTATAATTTTAAATAAAATATTTGGAACTAATTTAATTGTTTCCTTATTTCTCATGACGTTACCTCACATATACGCGAGCTAAAAACATTAAAATCGTTTCGGCCAAACAGCTGCCTTAAGGGCCTTCATCCTTTTCGTTATATCCCTTATCCTTTTCGTGCTTTTTCAGTAAATTGTTCGATAATCAACTAAACCCATTTCAGGCGATTTTACATTTGCCATTACTAAACTATTTTTGGAGGAGTTAAAATGCCAGAACAACATAATGCTCAAATTATCTAAAATAATTGCATATTTGCGAAATGCCAGAAGAATGTAGAAATGTTACGAAAAGCTATGAAAATTAATTACTTTTACCGAATTGCTAAAGTTTTAACATTAAACATGGTATTTTATAGCAGCAATTTCCCTCATTGTTTTAGAAATAGGAAAAAATTGTGTGATTCTTTTTTGGTTTTTAATTTGATTTCTGCTGAAAATAAGTATTATTTTGTTCAGTTTTTTTTCAGTTTTAAGGTACTGATAAGTCATTTCTTGTAGTAAAAAATTATTACAATAAGGTAATTAGAAAAGATACATTTTGTATAACATAAAAATGCATTTTCCTATGGAGGAAAAAAGTCAAAATTTACGAATATAAAATTGAATTGCATAATAATCCTATTAAAAGGAAAGTTTATAAAGTGATTTATATATATATATATATATATATATATATATATATATATATATATATATATATATATGCTTATATTATTACCGCAATAGATTATATCTTAGAATATATATGCAGGGTGTTCAGTTAATATGGTGACGAACTCAGAGACGTTAAAGTACACGTAAGACAAACAAATTTTGCAACTGAGACTGAAATCGCAATCTACTTATTCAGTCAAAAATACTGGATGTTTTACTCTAACCAGACTCAGGTTTCCTTTAATATCCTTTAGAAAAGTAAATATATTATAATCGAAATTTGACGAGATTTTAATTTTTTTTTAATGTGATACTATCCCGAAAAGTGTTTGAAAAGCACAGTAATTCAATAAGTATGTACTGGCAACCTAATCTGGTTATATGCGCGACCTACGTTATACATGGCCGGTGCATGACGTTTAAAACGTCACATAAAGTGGATCATTTTTATACGGCGATTGGTGCAAAACGGGGGGCGCGCCAATTTGCACCAATCACCGTGCAAAAATGATCCACTGCATGTGATGTTTTAAACGTCATGCACCGGCCGTGTATAACGTAGGTCGCGGTATATGTGAATCACAAATTTATATTCCTTACTCTCTTCAACCGTTCATCTGAGCATAATATTGTGACATGTTCTTATTTGTTTCAGCTTTGCGTTTTGTCCCAAATTCTTATTAGATAAATGCCCTGACGTTCAGTAGAGTATCTTTATAGGAGAGTAGTGACACATGCACAAAGTAAATTATCAGGTTTGAAGTTTTTTTTTTCAAACTGTAGCAGCTTACGTTACTGTTTTAATGATAGTTTATTACTTCACTTGTGTTAGAATATTACAGAAGGGTATTCAAACTTTATGGAAACGATTTTTCACACTCAATCTCTACGCATACGATGCCAAATTCTTTGCAACAATTTGACTCTTTTGAATAGCCTTGACATTTGGCTATAACTAAGGCTCGAAATTTCCATGATAGTACCAACAACTTAACGTAGTATAGTCATATCATATTTCTCCCCACACCCCTTGGGAAACTTTCCAAAGTATTTTCAGTGTTCTTGGAAGGCGCCATTCTACTGCTTGCTTTAAAAAAACAAATGTAGAAAAAGACATGGGTGTCAGGAATTTTACATGTATTTTTTCCAGTGGGACACAGTTTATTCAGTTTATTTCTGTTTGTGGTTCTTTCTCTGCTACATATGCGGCAGTTGACTTGGAATAGTGAATGGAGTTTTTGTCCATTGCAAGCTCGACTTTATTGATGTCTTTTCCATATAAAGCTCGAATTTCTTCTTCGAAAATGGGTCCCAAAATAATTTATTAAAAATATATAATGAATTTAGCTTTACTCGATACTTTTTGAGCTTTAATTTAACTTCAAAACTAAATCAAACAGCAATCGTGAATCCTTTTATAAACTTTTCTTTAGATGCACGAAGCCATCTCATTGGATTTTTTTCTTCGTTAATTGATAAAAGATTGCTTTTTTTTTTTTTTTTTTGCTACAATCACTTAAACAAAGTCCTGTTTCATCCAGTGTTATCACAAATTTCTATTTTATCTCCAGCTACGTGTTTCTTAAAACGAGCGCTATGAGGATGCAATTCGCGAACATTGAAAAAGAATTTGGAGTTTCCTAAGTTTTCCAGGAGGTGTAGAAGAAATTTGATATGACTGTGCTAAGAATATTTTACTATGATGGAAATTATGAGCCAGAGATTGTAACCAAGAGCCAAGGCTTTCCAATAGAGTCAAATTGCCGCAAAGAATATGGCATTTATGTGCAGAAATTACCTGTGAAATCATTTCCATAAAGTTTGAACGACCTTCTGCCATTTTTACAACTTTCAAATAATGCTTTGGAGATAATGGCAGGCCGAATGCAAAAATTAGCGACTTTATTGGAAATGCTTTGTGTCAAACACGTATTTCAAAAAATCAAGATATCAAACCTATCCGATATACAAGGCATGAATTATTAAGAATGTTTCTTTCTTGTTTATACTTGAAAAAGTCATAAGAGTAGAGAAACTGTTGTTAAATTATTTGAATCCCACCAGTTTAATGTATATATATATATATGCACGTATCATAGAAAAATGATTATAATAAAGTTTTCAATCTGAGTATTATGAGCGGAGAAAGATTTGAGCTAGACAAATTCTGTTTGAAATTTTTTTTCTGATAGACGTTAAATATATACATAGACGTTAAATATATACGCCTTGGATCGAATAACGTTATGTCCAATATTTAGAAACGCTTTGATATCTAACATACTTGCTCTGTAATCAATTTATTTGTCAATACTTTTCTTTTCCGGCTATTTTACAATCCATATACTAAGAAAAATGGCAGGTTGGTATTACATTGACTGGAAAATACCGAAAATAAAATGAACTTGAGTATCGGAATATAGTTTTTTAAAGACAAACCACATATTTTCAAAACAACAAAAACATTTAAGCCTCAGTGATCTTTTCTCAATAAAATCAAATTTAGTAACGAAATTTAAAAAAAAAGCCCTTTAGTGCTCTTTCATAAGGTAATGAAGATGAAACGATCTGTTAAGTAAAAGTTATTATAGTTTTTTAGAATCATATTATAGCTTTTAGGATCAATACTTCTTACGAAAAGAATATTAAAAATCAATTTAAAAAATATAATATTAGTGCGATCTATTAAAAAATACAGCACGAAAGTTTTAACCAATGTTATGAATCCAGAAAGATTTAAGTATTTTCAGTTTTTTCGTAAAAAAGTTTTAGATTAGACATAGTATATATATACATTGTTTGAAGCATGTTATGTTCAACATTTAATAACGCTTTGATGTCTAACATACACGATATGGACAAAAACCAACGGGCACTTTCAATTTTACACGTTTTGTCGAGTATCTAGAAAAATGATGAATTCTTCTGGAATTTCAAAAATATAAAGAACATGTAGACTTCGCATTTTTCAGCGAAGGTTTGAACACGCGTACAACTAGGGGATCAAAAACAAATTGAAAAATATCCAAAATCTTTTGTGGAACACTGTATATGATTTATAGATTTGTATATATGCTACATAGAATTCTAAATTTTAGTTCAATTAAAAAACGCATAGCACAGTTCAAAATTCCCTTTCTGGAATTTCCGTCAATGGAAATGTACTAGAGATTTTTTTGTTGCCCTGTATATGATATATAGAATTTATACACACCAAGTAATAGGCAAAAAAATAGTTACATTTAAAAACGCGTTCCGCAACTGAAAATGCACTTCCAGCAATTGTTTTTAACAGACAGTACTTTAACCTAATTCTTTTGTGTGGCCCTCTAAATGAACGATGAATGCTGTACACACAATATTCCGTAGTAAGCCTCTTGTAATGCATTTCAGTGATATATATTGATTTCAATATGTTTGCTATAGTGAAACATTATTAAAATAAACAACAATCCCCATAGACCATAATGTAACGGAGTTCTTTTGAGTGTCCCTGTAAAGGGACTGTAATAACTGCTATGCACACCATATTGTATAGTATGCTTCTTGTAGTGCACTTCAGTGATATATACCAATTTCGATATGTTTGCAACAGAGAAACATTATTAAAATAAACCACAAACGATTTTTCTCTATAGACTGTAATGTAACGGAATTCTTTTGAGTGTCCTAACTATAAGTAAAGCAACTATAAGTCAATACCAAACATTTCATAGTAAACTTCAATTACAGGACAATCCGAGTATATTTAAGCGAGTTAGAGCACTGACAGACAGGCAGACAAACTAAATTCATAAGCGCTTTTCAACTATGTTGGAAAGTGTTAATAAAAAATATATTTGCAATCCCGCCTATAAAATAAAATGCTCGAAATTATTTGTAACTGTAGCACATAACTATGTGGGTCCAATACAACATTTGTATTAATTTATGTAAGAAACTCAAGTATATTTTTGGAGATATAATTTTTTTTTCTAAATTCAAGAAATTTCCGCATGTTTTTAGGGTTTGGTCTATCCAACGAAATCCTATTCGTCTCGTTTCTCTGTCTGTGCGTCACACAGTCCATTCTCGGAAATTGTATAAGTTAAAGACTTGAAATTTTGTGTACTTACAGCTGAATGTCTATTGTCACTCTGGCAATCATAAAATTTTGAACTGCAATTATCGCCTTTTCAACCCCCTTTTCAAACAGATCGAAAAAATAGTCCGATTCACGCGAAACTCGGAATACGGGGCTAGAAAAAAAATCGCGATTTCAAAAAATCAAATTTCGACAAATTCGCACCAGGGAAACTCGAGATATCAATTAAAAAATTTTAATTTTAAGTAAAAAAAAATATATCAATCTTTATCTCATGAAAGGCGCAGGTGCGGGAAAGAGACAACCGTCTGCCGAGAAAAGAATGAATCAAAACCATGTTTCTTTAAGTGGAAAAATTCTGGCTCTATTAATTTTTTTTTTAAATATTACATTTATCGATTTGAAAGTTATACATCTATACGTATTTTTCAATGGCAAAGCCAGAAATCTAATTTTCATAACGCTGAGATTATTAGACCCTGAGATATAATTTTTTTTAATTAATCGGATTGCTTGAAAGTATTTTTTTTTAACATGTCAATTCTAGATCAGACATAGCGTTGCTTTCTGCGAAAAGAAAAGAATTGATAAAATGAGGCATTTGAAAAGGACTGGAATTTTTATAGGCTATATAAAAATTTTAAAAATATTGGATTTTTGAATATGAAAATTATCCATCCTTGCTTAAAATGGACTGGGATTTCAGATTTTCTAAAGATTTTCGAATTCGGCCTATAATTTTTTATGTTAGGAAAATCCTGATTTTTGTATAGGAAACATCAAAACGGGCTTCGACCGCTATCGGGTAAGTTCAGATATTCTAAAAAATTTTTATAAAAAACATTACTTTTTTTTGGAAAATGAAATTTATTTAGATTTATTAATTAAAGAATAAAGTGTTTTTATAGGAATATTAAACAAAACCCTTTGCGCGATCTTCGATCACACTTACCCACTTGTTTCTTTATACAATGTAACGTCCCAATCACATTTAACGACCTTTTAGGAAACTTGACAAAATACAGTAGAAAAACGATGTACTGCATTCAGAACACAATTATATTAAATCTTTAATGAAACGAGCAAATGTGGGAAATATTATTTTCTTGCACATGCATAAAAGGCAACAAAACTTTTATTGCATAATTTAGTAGTCAACTGTATGGGGCAACTCATATAAAAAGGCAAATCAAATATCGTGAAAATTTGCAGAAATTTGCAAAATTGACATTTCTTATTATTTTGAAATATACCATTGTACAATTTTGGTAGAAAGGTATGAGTTATGTTTTCCAGCAATTCTGAAAAAGATCTTCAATCAAAAACAGAAAATAGACGAAGGATATCCAACGGCTTCTGTGTGTTACTAACATTGGCCATGCCAAGGATTCAGAATCAGATAGAAAATTTCCGTTTATACCCCATCAACAACAATTCAATTCCCTTTCAAAAAACGGATTTTTAGGGGATTGAAATACACGTTAAGAAACTTAGACTACATCCTTGTGTCTCAAAATAAATTTAGCACGTTTTCTTTCCTTTTTTTCAATTTGTGACTAATAAAGTTTTCACTTTGAGTCCGAGTCTACCCTAGTCCGAGTCTACCCTAGTCCGAAGACTGGTGTAACTATCGCGCCCCAGGCCGTTTCTACCTCGGGCTCAGCCCGTCGCATTTTTAATGCATCTCCGTACAATTCAGAGCACAGTAAACGAAACAGATAAGCAAAGTTATCGACATTTAAAACCAAAAACATCGTTTACAAAGATGCAACATATCAAAGCTTGGTATGATTTCATGTTGAATGCATTCATTTCAAAGCTATTCATTTTCATTAAGACTAATCAAAGTAATATAAACTTATTTGGTTACTTCTGCTTGCAGTGACTAATTGAGCTTGTACTTCCCAATTTCCAAGTGTTGGTGCCACTCTTCTTAAAATGTCATTCATTCAGTGAAGAATTCTATAAAAATTTCGAAATTTTATTTCCTGTTTTCATGTGGCTTTATTTACAGTACGCGATAGTCGAACGATTAACAGCCATGGTATTTACTGCTTTGTCGCCAGCGGACAAGTTTATAACAAGTGGATATTCATCTGACAGAAAACAACGAAAGAGAATTCAAACGGACGCAATACGGCCAGATGTATTTTTTATGTTTGTTTTGCAAATGCCGTTAACGAAAGACTTGAACAATTGCAAATCCGAAAATTACGCTCGATTCAAGCAAAGATGAGCTTGGGTGTACAATGAGAAGTCATTAATTTCCTGTATGGCCAGTGTTTGTAATAACTATACATGACGCACAAGGCCAGACCTTCGAATTCATTGGGGTCGATCTGCGAATATCTGTTTTTGTGCCTAGAATGGTCTACGTTGCTTTTTCCAGAGCTTAGAGGCGAAACAGTTTAAAAGTACTTACTACCTATAGAAAATCCTTGTTAAACCCATAATGTTCTTATAGACAAAAGTGTTAAAAGACATGACAATTAACCAATTTTGTAGTTAAAGACTGCGAAAATATATAAGCAAAAAAAATGTTATCTCGGTAACATGGAGAATTGTATACATAATAATGAATATAGAAAAAAAATTAAAAAACGAATTGTGCGCATTTGTTATTATTACTTTTGGAAACTAGAAATGATACGTTTATGTGGACATAAATAATAAAATTATGTCTTCACTTAAATACAATACGAACGAAGAATAAATTAGTGAACTAGGCTAGTTCTCCCAGCTACTTATGCTTTTATGCTGTTTAATTACTTTGAAATTTTCAGTTATAGTATGTGATGCGCGATTCATTGTTATTTTATTTTTTCTGTCTTTATTTGGAAGTCCATGGGCACCACAGTTTGAGAGACGCTGGTTTTTAACATTTATACTACAGACATTTTCTTTGTCAATACTTTTTTCTGACAGTTTTAACATCTATAGATATTAAGAGAATATATGTCAGGTTGAGATTTTCAGCTTTTGTATAAAAATGTTTTAAACTAAACACAGAACATATACGCATTGATTGAAATCATGTTATGTTCAGTACTTAACAGCGCTTTGATGTCTAACATACTTTACCTATAACCAATTCCTTTTGTCAATGCGTTATTTTTCCGACAATTTTAAAATCCATAATTACTCAGAAAAGGTGACAGGTTGACAGTACAATGTCTAGAAAATATCGAGAATAAAGTGAAAGTTTACTTTTATAGGGACAAAACAACGTTCATTCAATACGATAAAAAATATTTCTGCCTATTATCTTTATATATAAAGAAAATTATTAATAAAATAAAAAAGCTCTTTCGCACTTTTTGGAAGGTAATGGAAATATAAAGTTATTTTAGTTTTAGAAAATCAAGGAAAATTGAATGAACATTGCTAAAGGAAGTAATTTTTGAACCATTTTCAAAGCAGCTATTGTGTATTATTTAAGACAAAAAAAATTTAATCAGGATATTGAAAGCATTTTTCTTTTTCTTTTAAACTTTTACCAAACTTTTCAGAATCTGGTTTTTGGCTTTTGCATGGCACAAAAATAAAGACCAATCAAATTTATATGCTCATTAAACCACACGGGACAAAATCATTAAGTTGGAGTTAAACTTTGCATGCACTTTTTATCAACTGAATTAATTAATCAATTACATTCCTAGAATGATATCGTATTCAAGTTACAATGAATCATAAGCAACGTATTTCAATAACTTTAAGTAAATATATAAAAGAAAAGTAACCGACTGCCACACATAGCAAATTACTTTAGATTACTTAGCGTAATTAATGATTCTAAGGATTCCTCTGAGAGAAATAATTTGCATCCTTATGGTTTCAAATGTAGCAATTGTTTTCTTCTTTAACTTTATCCTCCTAAGACCTGACGTCCATACACACTATCTCTACCGATGTCAAGTGACACCTTATAAATTTTTTTGATTTATGGCTGTTCTATAAGTAATCTTTTAATTGATATAATCACAAATCCTTTTTATACCTTAACAAACCAATGCCTCCATATTCGCGACAACGAATTTTTATTATCCAAATGTGTTATTTCCAATTGGACACCAGTCTTTTGGGACAGAAAATTCTATCTAATCTCAACTTTTCAGCAATTAAATAATGCAAAAAAAGTTTGTCAGAAAAAGTGTTACCAAAACAATAATAATTGGAAAACACATTTGGACACTAAAAATTGGTTGTTGAGAATATGGCGGCATTCGTTTGTTAAGAGTTAATACGCTGAATGCTTGACTGATGATTATCTTAATTTAGAAATTACAAATAAAAGTAATCATAAATCAAAATCTTAAAAGATGTCATTTGACATCGCTAGAAATAGCATTAAAATGAACATTTTAGTTATGTAGGATTTCTATGGGGTACTTCAATTCCACACCACTATTTCTTAAAAGTAATATTCGCCTTATTTAATAACATAAATTTCGAGTTTAAATAAAGCGAAGATTTCTTCTCGAAAATACTGGTACGTAAATTCACGGACCCTTAAAAAACATGTTATTTTATTTTGCTCGGGTGTCAAGAGGCAATGGAGAATGTATTTCTATTATAAAACATTTTCTTTCTATTTTTCTGTATGAGTATGTTTGTACATGTAGTGCTTCATAAATTAACGTAAGAAGCCAGTTTTATGACAATTAATCAATTATTTTTCATTGTTATTACAGATCCGCGCGTTGCAACATGGCCAATGATGGACAATCCGATGAAAGGCGTCACTCTAGTCATCATGTACTTAGGGTTCGTGAAAGTAGTAGGACCTGCATGGATGAGGGATCAGAAGCCGTATGACCTTAAATACTTGATGGGCATCTACAATTTTTCACTTGTCGCTCTTAGTGCTTGGATGTTCGTAAATGTAAGTTGCATTAAATACCAATTTTGTGTATTTTTGAATAAGTTTCTTTTCATAGTTTTGCCATTTACTGATGTATTACAATGACAATGATTTGTAATTTTCTATTTTGTAAATAATGGGATTACCAAAGAAATACCGGGTGATTATAATTAAAGTTACGATTTCAAAAATCGATAATTTTAAAACTACTGGTCAGAATGACTTGATATTTTAGCAAAACAATCGTGAGGCAATGGAATTTTGTTTGGCGAAGGAAAAAATAGTTCCAAAATGTTCCGATAGATGGCGCTGTCAGGGTTCAGATTGACTGAAGGTATGCAAATTACTAATACGTGGCAACTATGGGTATCTGAAGAATGTTGTTTACAGAGGGCGAATTGAGAATCTAGCCGACTTGAAGGCAAGAATCACACACCACACCCATTGCATCAGTACAGATACCCTCCGATCTGTTGTGGAGCATGCCGTTTTGCGCTTCCAATTAGTAGCGGAACAAGGCGAAGGCCATATCGAACAACTTATACTTTAATCATCAGTAAAGTGTTGTGTTCCATAAAGCTTTGTTTTTTGTTTTGTTTTTTCATTTTTTGTCATTATTGCTGTTGTCGTTGTGAATACGTATTCTTGTCTTTTCGCTAATACATTTTTAGTAAATCCCTGAACTCTATTTTTTTTCCCTTTTGGCTAACAACATTCCTGTATTTAAAGAATAAATTGTTGGTCTTTCCCCTAACATTATCCTGACAGCGCCATCTATCGGCACATTTTAGAACTATTTTTTGTCCTTCGCCAAATAAAATTCCATTGCCTCACGATTGTTCTGCTAAAATATCAAGTGATTCTGACCAGTAGTTTTAAAATTATCGATTTTTGAAATCGTAACTTTAATTATAATCACCCGGTATTTTACAGATTATCAAATCATTATTTTCTTCTAAATCTCAGGCTAAAAATTTACATATTTTTGGCCGGCGACGAGTATATGCACGTGTTATGTAACTAATCATCACTCACTAAGGCCATGTTCTAAATCCTTAGTTCCACACAGAACCTGAGTCTGATTATCGCATGGGCAAACTTACACTTCTATTTCCAAATATTAATTTATAATCTTATTTCTGACAAAAGTTTGCATTTAAAGCTTCGATTGCTGTTCAAAAATAGTGGTGGAAGTTTGTCTCTGTGGTAATCAGTGTCCGGTTCCACCCGTGTAATTTTTCTTCCGTAAAATATTGGTAAGCCTTTTTATCAGAAAATAAGTATAAAATTTAAAATAGTTTTTTTTTTTAATTCTCTTTTATAAGCATTCTATGTTTATATTAAAAATTATTACTAATTTTATGACTTCACACTGCAGTTCATATTGTTTAATAAAAATTGCGTTGCCAATACATTAATTTGGCGTGGGTTCCGATTATTGAAAATTCATCGCTTTGATTCCCGCTTGGTAGAAAGTTCGAAGTGAATTTATTAACCCTTTCAGGCATACGGTACTTCTGTTGTTAAAATGTTGAAATTATTGATTGACACCAGGATTTAAAAACAAATTTATTTAGAAATAAGAAAAGCTTTTATCACATACATTATAAAAAGCAAAAAAATATTTCAAAATTCTGGTGCTGTTGTGGCAATTTGGGGATAAAAATTAAGTGGGACAGAATTTAACCCACCATGCCGGAAAGGGTTAAAAATATATAAATTTTGCTCTGTGTCTTTTTAAGATATGACAACGGAAAAGAAAAAAAAATATTTAAACTATCTATTCAGGATTTTTAAATTGTTTTCTCAATTAACGTATAATCATATTTAATTAATATTGAACTATTAATTGATTAAAGCGTATTTTTTTAAATTATTACACTTTTAAAAAAAATATATTTTCTACTTTTTAGTGTTTAAAATATTTAGTTGTTGCAATTTCACTGCCCGGTTGCCTATTTTGGTGCATAAATAACTTCATTGTTTTTTAAACTTGTATAAAGTTGTAACCATAAAGAATATTTGGCGATTTATCACTTGCGGTCGGCTAACAAAAAATTCCCTTAAAATTAATTTATTAATTTATAATTAAGTTTTAAAAATATTAAAATATTGTATTGTCATCGGAAACATACCTGTGTAAATAACATACCTGTCTAATTTTTATGAAGCTAGCCTATCAGGATGTGAGTGAAAAATCAAATACAAAATTCCATCTTTACACACATAATCCAAATTAAGTTAAATAAAAGAGTGTAAAAAGAATGTGTACTTCAAATATGTTTCAAATGAATGTGTTTCAAATTAAACTGCCCGCCAACAATTTGTTAAAATACAGATTATATTTTTTTCTTAAAGATATATACACTGACGGGAAAAATTAAAGGAACAACTATAAACAAGCGGGTAAGTGTGATCGAATATCGCACAAAGGGTTTCGTTTAATATTCCTTTCAAAACATTTTATCCTTTCTTTAATAAATCAAAAAAAAATTCATAAAAAAAAAGTCATGTATTTTATAAAGTAAAAATTTATCGGTCTATTTTTCGAAAATCTGAACCGGTCCGATAGCGGACGAAACCCGCTATTATAATACTCTGTCATAATAATATCTGTCATGTGGACTAAATGAGATATTAAAAAAAATCAATTTCAAAATTAAACATGTTGTATCGAGACCTTCAAAATGTTAGACGTCAGATTAGTTTTCTTTGTAATTCTTTAATGACGTCTTATTAAGCTGTTTTCTGTACTTACACATTGCTCATACTCCTTGTATTATTGAGAAATGTTTGGAAATTTCCGTTTTCTTACCAATATAACGTCATATTAATCTTTTTTTCAACTAGTGAAACTTTTTATTTCATTTTCATTTTTCACGTGGAAATCTTTCAATAGAAAATTAATTATTGTAAAAAGAATTTAATTTTGGATTTTTAATTGTTGGCAACTGCTATAACGAAAATGTTTGAATTTAATAGGAAAAGGCTGTTAGATTTTTGGTTTTTTATCTCTTTATATTAAATTAATACGATTTTTTCAAATTTTATGATTTTGAGCTTCATAGTAGATATTCAGCTATAAGTACACAACATTTCAAGTATGTAAGTTATATAGTTTCTGAGAACCAGCTCTGTGACGGACAGACAACGAAGCGGGAGTAATAGGGTTTCGTGAGATAAAAGAAACCCTAAAAAGGGTGTTTTATGTTAATTCTATTAAGGGGTTACATACGTTTACGGCAGCGAAAAATTGACATATTTTGGAATTTCTATTTTAGCAAGCGGGTAAAATTTATTGAAAAACTAATAATTCCACGTTGTTTTTTATTGCTTCAAGTATTTTAAAATATTTGTTTTGTTAAATTTGATCACATATTATGTCGGAAACCTGCAGCCGCGTTGACCTGTACCAAAATATCAGAGCTCGATGGTCAGCATCCTAACTTCCTGTAGAAACAAAAAAATATTAAAATCTCAATTTCTTCTTGTAAAATAAGGTTGTATCTAAGGGTCATCGGCTCAAATTTTTTAATTTTTGAAAAATAAGAAAATTGCGCTATTTTGAAAAAAAAAAATTCTTTCGTCAAAATGTTGAACTTTAAACTTTTTGGAAAAGTATAAAAAATAAAAAATTTCAAAAAATGGCCCTATGGCCCTTAAACAATTTAAATATGCGCAATTTTTATCCAAAAATGTTTTAAAATGTTCAAGTTATCATGCTGTCCATGCTGAAAAAACAGTTTCCAGAAAATGAAGAAGAAAAAAATGTATTGATATGTTTTTTTTTCAACTTACAATTAATTTGCTATTCATGCACCATACTGAGGACCCTCTTGTGCCTTAATATGCTAAATATTAAAAGGAAGTAGAATCGTTTCAGAGAGGTTGGTTTTATCAATCGTGCGCGCGCTCACATTTTTGCTTGCTCACATCTTTCTTAATAATTGAGATATCACACTAAATTGTTTTGTCCATAATTCTACACACTATTAAAATTTAATTTCCGCCCAAAGAAAAAAAAATCGATTTTTTGAAAGTTGAGAATGTGTGTAATCCCTTAAGTAAAGTCGAATGAAAGGCAGTAAGTTGGTAACTCAAGCTCTACGTTATCAGGTAGTCCAGTGGTATTACACTCAAATATGGAAATTCAATTAAAGTTTCGCATGTGAAAGGTGGCACTTGTCGTTGAGAAAGTATTTGGCAGATTGGGAGAAACGACGTTTAATTGGAAGAATAGAATTAGGGCAGTAAGCTTGTAAAGTGTAGAGCTGCAATCAGACCGAGTTCTGCTGCATCGGTTCCTTTTCCGGCTCTTTTGATGTGGTAAGTCTTCTGAAGCACTTGAAGAGAAGAGAGTATCACACAGGAGTTCCCTGACATGTTTATCACCTCCCCTTTCTTTTGTTGATGACCACAGAACCGTTCGTAAAAAAGACCAGAAAAATAATTTATAACTTTTTTAAGTTGATTTATGAACACGTGGTCTGAACGCAGCCTTAAGCTTAAATTTCGTTCAGTGATGGTCACACACCTTATAAAAAATTGTCTACTTATTTCTAAAAAGTATTATATCTCTAAAAATATTAACGTAAACTTAACACATTCTTTCTCATAGCGGAAACACCTGGCTTTCACTCCAGACATTGAGCCTAACTCACGGAAGATTGAAAATTTTTATACTGCCAAATTTCGGGGCTTTATAAAATTTTTAAAAATAGTGTCGGATTTTTGGATCTGAAAAGTATGCATCCTTACTTAAAGTGGGCTTGTATTTCAAAATTTCAAAAATTTTTCGAATTTGGCCCAAAATCCCTATTTTTGTATAGAAAAAGAAATAAAAAGCTAAGAAATTTGCTATTTCATTTCAAATTATCCGGTCACTTTGACAAACTGGTCACTTCGTACATTAAGCAGGTGGTCACTACAGAAGATAATACCTGTACTTTTTTATGGATGATAATAAAAATTTTGGAAAATGGTCACTTTAGTATTTTAGTTTGAAATTTTTCGGCATGCAGAAAAAGGAATGTTCACATTCTACAGGTTCAAATAATATTGACAATCACAGGCTATCTGGTCACTTTACACTATAGACAGATGGTCACATTATCGGATAATTCTCGTGTTGTTTTATATGAGCACGATTAAAATTTTTCAAAAGCGGTTTTTAGTCAGGTGGCCATTTTACCAAGGTGGTCACTTTAGCAAGTTCTACTATATATTAAAAGTACTTATCAAAAAAGTATTCAAAAATACAGAAAAAATAAAATATTTATTTATATCAGAAATATATTACATAAAAATTTATTTATATTAAATTTATACTTATATTCGAAATAGAAAAACAAATTTATAAAATTGAAAGGTAAGATTGTTATCCTTTTATCGACCCATGTTACATTTACAGATATGTGCTAATTATTTTAGCATTGAGTATCTAAATTAGAGTAAGATACAGTAAACAAACTGGAATTCTGCCAGGGTAAAGAGCCTTTTTAGTACAATTTCGTACTTTCTACCTAAATGTCATTAACAGAAAGAAAAGAAAACAGACATTTCTAGAAACACATTTCTCTCTGTCAGATATCGATTAAAATAAATGTATCCGAACTTCAAACACTTTTTTAATTCCTGCTAGGAAACTGGGATAAATCTTTTATATTTTGGATTTTTTCTTTTTTTTTTCAGTAGCTCACTTATTCTTTAAAATAATGAGTCGTCAGAATTTTAACACGTGACAGCTTGTTATTTTTGACATGAAGAAAAATTTTACATATAGCTGGATTTCTTTAATTTCGTATAATCAAAACACTTGTGCAGAAAATTTCACTAATGTATATACTCTAGAGATTTTTAGGTACCGGGTGGTTATAATTAAAGTTACATAACTCAGACCAATCTGGAGCCCGTTCTGGTGGACGGATTTCGTTGAAACTTGGTATATAGGTTAACTATGGAGAAGAGAAATATCCGATAAAAAAATATAGTTCCAATTTTGACCACCAGGTGAAAATATGGCGCATAAAGAACCGGAAACACAAATTGGAAACATAAAACTTTATTTAATTACAGCATTTGTTCAATGTGCATTCCATTTGTGAAATAACATGTTCAATAGAAGCACGAAGTGATTCTCCAGGAATTGAGGCGACATGGCGTGTTATGCTTGCTTTCTGTAGTCTGTCCATATATCCTATATACCAAGTTTCAACGAAATCCGTCGACCAGAACAGGCTTCAGATTGGTCTGAGTATTGTAACTTTACACTAGATTAATTTTGACACAATTATTCAAATTGGTAAAGAAATCATATGAGATGTAATCGTCCCAAATGAGCGAAAAAGTCCGGGCCAGATTCGAACCGGGGATCCCTTGGCTGAAGCTGCAAGTGTTCTACCAACTGAGCAATCCCGGACGAATATGGCTGAACTAATTCACCCAGTTAACCTTAACCAGAGTTTCTCCCAGACAGTTTCAGAAGGGTGCTGCACCCTGCCTGCCCTTTGGTTTACAAAATAGTACCCTTCTTGTCCCCCATAAAAAGAATTAGCACCCTTCTTGCCCCCTCCAGTAAAATAATTAGCACCCTTCTTGCCCTCAGTAAAAAAAGTTACCTTTCTCCTTTTTGCATTAAAAATATGCTTTCATAGTAAAAACTGACTCAATGTTGTCTTAAAAAGAGTGTTTTGACTTTGAAATATCAAAAGTGGCTTTAAAAACCAAAAGAATACCTTTAACAATTAAAAAAGTGCCCTTAAGAATCTGAAAAGGCCCTCAAAAATCCAAAAAGTGGCCTTAACATAGTTGCCAACCTCCCGATTTTTTTAATACCAGTAAAATCATACAAATATTTTCCCTTTATTAAATAGCAGAAATTGCACGATTACAGAAAACAAATATTTTTTCATAAAAATAGTGGTATGAAAAAAATCGGGAGGTTAGCAACTATGCCTTAATAATTAAAAAAAGTGCCATTTTCTCACCAGCAGCACCCTGCCCTTTTTTAAACCTGGGGGAAACTCTGCCTTAACCATCATAGCATCTGGTCTGATATCTGAATCAGCACAACAGAATGAATCACGGGTAATGGGACCTCCAGTGAACGCTGGAAACGTGATTACACTAGATTAATTTTGACACAATTATTCAAATTGGTAAAGATATCATATGAGATGTAATCTTCCCAAATGAGCTAAAAAGTCCGGGTCCATTGCACTGTTAATAGTTGAAGTAAACACCCTAATAAAGCAGAAGCATGTATGAAAATTCAATGTACGTCATTACCCAAGATTCTAGAAATATTTTCGTTATCTGCAAAAACCATTTAGAGACAGGCGAATCAGAAACCGCAGAAACCAGTAGATTTACAGAAACATTTTGAAGTAGGAAGAACCTTTCTCTGCCAGTAAATTCTAGAATAGACGTTTCTGTTTATTTAGGAAACCTGTTAGTTTCTGACTGCTTCTTTTCCCCGAGGTTTCTGGAAATAAGGAATAAGTTTTCAGAATAGTGGGTAACTATAAGTCTAAACACAGACTTTTCGTAAACATTGCTTCTATATCAAGAAACATTTTAGTACATTTTTGGTATAGAATTATTTCCATAAGCTTGTTGCAAATTATTCAAGAAAAAAGTACTTAAGTATCTTGAACTCATAGCTATTACGGAACCATACCTCATACGGAAGATTACCTATTATTCAAAAACGAAAAACTGAAGATCCTTGTTCTAAGAAATATTTTAATTTATTTTTAAGCTAAAGAATAACAGAACCATGTACTTTGCGTGCAAATTAATTCACTGTATTCTATTTTTCAAAAACAAATAGCTAATAATATTAATATTAAATTTTAGTACGAATTAGTAAGGTTCATAGTTATATGATAACTTTATTATTATTTATTACATTGTTCTAACTTTGCATAATTTTTTTTTATTTCAGTTTGGCATGTTGGGGTGGTTTACGACGTATAGTTGGAGATGTGAACCAATCGATTATTCTTATAATGACAATGCAATTAAGGTAAGAGATGAACTTCTTACTCAAAATTTACATTGTCACACAAAAGAATTTGATCACGTAATGGTCTATTGTGATAAACTATTTGTAGCGTATATTAACGATGTTACACTATTTCAAGCATAATAAAAATTATATACATTATTGAGGTACGCTACAAGATGGTTGTTGTAGAATATGACGTGCATAACAGTTATCGTTCATTTACAAGGACACAGAAAAGATTCTGGTTACAGTGCTGCCTATGAGCAATAAATGCTAGAAGTGAATTTTCAGTTGTGCTATGCGTTTATAAGTTTAACAATTTTTGTATACCACGTGATGTATATAAATTCTATAAATCATATACAGAGCTACACAAAATAATTCGCAAACATCCCAGTGTATGCACGTAAATTGCTTAAAGGATTCAAATGGAGTTTTATATTTTCTAGCTGAGCTATATTTAGTATACTAAGAAATGTTTCTAGAATATAAACAAATTCATGTACAGGGCCACGCAAAGAACTAGATACATTACCGTCTATGGGTGGCAATTTCTGAAAATACGTTTTCCGTTGTGTTATGCGGTTTTTTTTTTTTTTTTTTTTTTTTTTTGAGTTAATTTTTAGTTTAATATGATACGTCTATAAAAATCTGTAGATAATACACAGGTCTGTACAAAATTATCCAAGTGCATTTCCGTCTATTGGTAGAAATTGCTGAAGTTGGATTTTCGACAGTGTGTGAGTCTTGTAACTATGCTACATTTTAGCACACTGTGTAGTGTATATATAGATCATGTACATGCATGCACAAAACAGTTCGAGTAAATTTCCGCGGCTGTGCATGGTAATTGCCAAAATCTGGTTTTCGAATATGTTTTGCGTTTTCTAAGTTGCTTAATTACATATCTTCTTTCACCATTTTAAATGTTGAAGTTCCGTTTCAGTATTCTGATAGTGTTGGAAAGTGTTTCATAATCTATGATTGACGTGTGATTTTTCTTTCTTGTTATTACTTGCTTCTTATTTTACATTCTTT
The DNA here is from genome assembly GCA_963931845.1 of Maratus michaelseni. Taxonomy (NCBI): domain Eukaryota; kingdom Metazoa; phylum Arthropoda; class Arachnida; order Araneae; family Salticidae; genus Maratus; species Maratus michaelseni. Next base: position 301,808,831 of record OZ007587.1, on the reverse strand, counting down.
CCGGCAATAAGAAAAACTGAAAAATATTTATTTATGACTTCATATGTTGATGGTGATGGTGGAAAAACGCAGCATTTTCTGAAGTATTTTTTTCCTTGTGAAAATAAATAATTGGATCAACATTATTTTTTCCTGAAATCTATAATTATTTTAATCTAATTAATTTTCCTAGGTTGCCAATCACAATTTTTTATATTTTCGAAACATGTGAAATCATAGTTTTTGAACCATTGCCAAAATGTAACGTGACTTGTACATGCTCACTCAGGGCTTCCAAACATTTTATAAATAATTAAAATTTGGGTTCCCATGATTTTTTTCATTTTAGAAAGTATTCATATAAGTCATACTTTTGTTTTCTGCTCTACCAATATCTGATTATGTCTATTTTTTTTATAATTCCGGTGAATGATGTGTTTTTGCACCATTTTATAATTCTTAAACTAATAAAACTTTTTTTTTCTTTGCAGTTTTATCAGTAGTAATTACTTATTTATCACAAAATATTAGAATGAAGCAAAAATTTTAATAAAAGGTTATTGTAGCAGAGAATGGATTAATTAAAATATAGTAATTAAAATTAGTAATTATTTTATTATTGTTTTTTTAGCATTCTTTAGTCAAAATATTGAAGCTTTTTATTCTTATTTCAGATGGCTGAATTAGGATGGTATTTTTACATAACAAAATTCATAGAATTTGCAGATACAGTAAGTTAATCCCCTCTATTAATAATTTTTGCTGTTGTTGAATTATGCGTATTGTATCATTAAAACGGCTATATTTATCTTTAAATAAGAGTATAAAAGCATCTATTTTTTTTTCTGCTTTAGTGGCAGAGCAGCCGCAATTTCTTTTAGATGACGTCTAAAGTGTTGTAATCAAAGAATATAAATTATTCATTGCTACACCTAACACTTTGAGCTTACAATTACTTATGAAAATTTTGAATCGGAATATTTTTATGTTTTCAAATCGTCAACTGAAAGCATGAAAACGCTGCCTCATCTGCAGATGTATTTTTACGCACAAAAATTTGCAAAATATACTTTTTTTTTTAATAATTAAAAGTGTTTAGTACTCTTGGTTACTCTGGCGCGCAAATAAAATCTGCCAATAAAGCCCACAATTTGGTTGGTTATTTTATATATGTATAATTTCATATATTTTACGATGAATTAACTTAATAATATAAGTCTTATTTATATAAAATTTAAAAATACTTGAAAATATTTTTAATATATTTACAAAAGAAAAAAGAACGTTATTGGAATGCATTTAGACAAGACCAAAATTAAAGTTCGCTTAATTACAATGCAATTTAACATTGGGTGAAACGTAATAAAAATTATGCATAAAAGCAATAATGGAACAAGAAAAGAAAAACTGTTTTACTATTGAACTTGAACCAAAGAAAATTTTTCATCCATTTGAGGCAGGGGAAGAGATACTTATAAACTATTTGAATTTACAATAGAAGTGTTGAAGATGGGCGTGTACACCGTTGATTAATATGTTGATGTAATGTCAAAATCATTTGTTTATTTATTTATTATGGATATAATTTTCCAATTTGTTTGCGTTTCATATTATATTAGGATCCTTTTTTAAATTATGTTAACATAAATATTCTATTTTTATCTTCTAATATGAGCTCAGTGGTCTTTATTTTACCACTCAATTTTATATTATATTCTCGCAAAAATAAATAAATAAATAAATGTAATTTAACAAATTACAACAATCATTGGGAAAATGTTCTGAAAGCTTTTAAAAAAATCAAATTAATTAAAAACTAGTCGTTGGGGGCCACCGTAATACTTACCCATCATGGATATGCATAATGTAAAATATTAAAATAAAAATGTGTAAACTACTTATAAAATGCATTGCTATTCAAATGAAATCGTGGCTTGATGACGTCATAAACTTTAAAGGCTCGATTACTGAATTGTTTGAAAGAGGTTTTTCCTTATAACTCCAAAAATAATAATCCTATTAACTAGCGGTTTATTGCATCTGATTAAGCGTCAAATTTCCAATTAAAATATATCTTTAAAGTCAAATTTGGAAAAAATACAGGGTCATGAAAAATCGAAGAGTGTCGAAAATAGGATTCCAAATATCTCGGCAACTAGTTATCCGATCGACTTCATGCTTTATGCAAAATTTGTTTTTTTTATTGTCTTTTATATTCATTTCTTAAAATAAACAATTTCGAAAATTTTTATATACCTTTTATCAGAACGAATATTTCGAGAGTCCGAAAAAAATAGTTCCGGTTAATCGAGGTTATTGAAATGAAATAGGCTTCTTCCCATTATTACATACTAAGTACATACCAAAATGCAAGTCTCTATCTCAATTTTTTCGGGAGATAGAGCGTTTACAGACACACACACACAGACACACAGACGGACGGCAAAAATTTTTTTCTAAAAATATGTTTTTCGGAATCTCCAGTGTCTGAAACGTGTAAATCCGTCAAAAAAAATTTTCGATTTTCAAAACGATTACAAGATTTACCCTATACTACGTATGATGGGTAAGTAATATTAATTATTTAAAAATATTCATCGGAACCATCTACAAATAAACGCATTTTCCATTACTACGGTTGGAGAGATCCTGGCATTCTCTGTCCTTGCAAAAATGTTCGTTTGAACCATCGCCGCAGTTATTAAAACACATTTTCCATTACTATACTTTATCCTTAATATATACCTTAATATTTTGTTGGGTCCTTCCTACAATAACTTTAACTCTTGTTTAGATTGATGTTTGAGCTAAGGGTATTTTGAGGAGGAAATTAAAGTTAAACACCACGTTTTTTGCTTTATCAGAAAATTTCTCTTCCAACGTCAATTTTTGAATTCGGCTTTTTTTTTTAACATCTGATAGTTTACATTTATCCTTTTTGTAACTTTAACATTTTTGTAACGATTTTATGCATTTCTATTGCCTATTCAAAGAAAAATTCTTCTAAAGTTACAGAATTCCGTTAAAAACGCTTTAAAAAAAATCTTCTAAAGTTACAGAATTTCGTTAAAAACGCTTAAAATAATAAAGTGACGACGTCAAGAGGTCCATTATCGACCAAAAACAACATCCGTTTTCCCACTATATATTGGATATATATATATATATGTGTGTGTGTGTGTGTGTGTGTGTGTATATATATATATATATCCAATTCTCATTTCAAGTATTATTAATCTTTTAAATGTTGACAGTTTCAATAATATTACAACATTTATTAATTTTTATCTCATAAATAATCTTGATTGTTCCTATTAGAACATCTCTGATGGCTCCAACATATTATGGGTTTTCCCACTTTTTCCATTCTTGGTTTTTAAGCTTCATTTTCTCTACCATTTCTCATTTCTCTCTCATGCTATAAGCTCACCAGTTCAGTCCTTTGATGTCCCTGATGATGGCTATAAAATTGTAGCCGAAACTGTTGTAATAATTTAACTTTTAACTAAGTTGTAACGTTTTCATTTTACACTTTTTTTTCAAAGTACGAGTACAATTATGTACTATTTTTAATCTGTATTTGAATTTAGTTGTAGCTAAAGGAAAATACGGTGATATTAAAAAGCAATATGCGATGGTACGTGAGGTGATTATTGATTTTGTTTGTTGATTTATTGGTGAGATTGCTGCCTCCGGGGGGAATTGAACCGGTGATCTCATGAACAGTAGGCGAGGACGTTAGCGTCAAGCAAAAGGAGAGGCCAGTTATTCTCAGCTAATAACTCGCTTTATACTGTTCAAGTGAAATAAGATTGCTACAGTACGTATTCCAGATTTTAGTATAACTTTGACAATTTATAATTATAGTTTCGACTTTCAATAGGAAACAGATTATCCTAATATTGAAATTTTGACTCGATTTTAACATTTATAATATTTATACCCTCACCCACCTTCCCTCAATAAAAAAAAATGAATAGAAAACGTAAGTTTAAATTAAAACCATAAAGATTTTTCAGCAAAGATCTATAAAAAAAAATGTTATATCTTCAGTACTGCGAATGTCAGCAAATTTTGAAATAATTTGTTATAATGAAAATGAAAGAATAATGTCTTCCAATTTTTTATCACGATTTTAGCCATTTTAAATAACAGCAAAACTAAAACTATGTTTCAATTATTTAAAAAATAATAATAAGCTTAGTATATTTTTTGCAGGTGTAATTGCAGAAGTTTATTAGAAACTAAATTATTTGTGAGACACGTTTTTTGGACTACGTTTATAAATGTTTGCATATACAGCTACGTTAATATATAGAATAAAATAAAAAGTCGTTGAAGAAATTGATTGAATGGTTATATAAAAAACTTATTTGTCTTTCACATCCCGTTAAATAACACTGTACAGTACGATTTAGTGATGATTCAATGCACTTAGATGGCAAAAACTTTTTGTGTTTCTTTAATCAATATATAGTGCTGATTTATTTTTTCTCTTCGGACATTTTGTCAGTTCTTCAACGGTCGAAATCTTACTAATACTCCTTTTTCTGCGCTTATTATCTCTCATTTTCAGCATTATAATGATATCTTCTTATTAATACTGTTAGACATTCGACACAGTACTTTTAAAAAATAAAACACACTCAAGGCTTTTTGCTTGATCATTAAATTACCTAGAACTTTTGAAACATCAAATCTTTTTTCATTATTATTATTGGTACTTTCACATATCATAATTAACTCTAGAGCACAAATCTAAATTAAAATGAAAATTTATACATTGTAACGGAAATAAATATAGTACGATTTAACAATGAGTCAGTGTGCTTAGATAACAAAAACTTTTTATGTTTCTTTAATCGATACATAGCGCTAATTTGCATTTCTCTCTTCAGACTTTTTGTCTACTCTTCACAGCTCAAGTTGTCACTTTTTTTTCTGACCCGCTTATCACGTGACTCTCTCCAGCATAATAATGCATATCTTCGTAGCGTCACATATTAAAAAATTCACAAAAAAAATGACAAATTATCGTATCGGAATGTGGATTTGCACCATAAGACTTGTTAATTTCTTTTCGTGGCAATAGAAAAAAATAACAGTTCAAAGATATCCAAAAAGAAGTTCAGATTTTAAAAAATTCTTTGAAAATTTAACAAATGAAGTGCAGTTTACACCATAACACTTGTCAAACAGTGAATTTTTTCGTGACAAAAGAAAATAAAATAGTTCAAAGAGTCTCATTAACCCATTCACATTTCAAAAACTCATAACAATTTAACAAATTATCTGACTGTGTTTTGTGCTATAAGACTTGCCAAATAATCAGAATTTTTATGGCAAACTTTTTCCACAAAACTTTTCCACAAAACCTTTTTTTCTCCACAAAAGATCTGACAGTATGACAAGTATGGTGCAAATCGCACTCCGATACATTTTTTTTTTTAATGAATTTTTGAAATGTAGACGAATTTAAGGGACACCCTGTATATCAACAACTCGAATTCAGTACTGATATAAGTGTGTAAAGCTGTTGTTATTATAGACCAAAACAGACTCTGTTAATAACAATAATTATTGCGCTTCTCAATATACGTAATGTCAGCACAGTATTAAGTCCATTATATTAGACATCACTTTTAAATTATATGTGTAAATTATTTTTGACGTTGTGCTACTGTAAGCTCTATTGTAAAAAAAAGTTACTAACGTTGCCACACCTGCTGCAGGTATTGAATCAATTGTGTCCTTTTCACTTGCTCGGCTTATCCTGCAAAAACTATTGCATATAAAAACATTAAAACTGGTAGTTTTATAGAGAAATGCATTCTAAACACTGCGAAACAGCCTGTTTATAAATCGAAAAATTATTTTAAGCGCTATTTAATCTTGAAATCGGTCAAAATAGTTCAGTTACATACGTTTTACGGGACCATAAACTATACATAGTAATTTCACTATTGTTTTCAGGCATATACTTCAATGTTTTATTAAAAAATTAAAAGATAAAACTAATTTCTCTGTTACCTTTTCAGATATTTTTCATTCTCCGAAAGAAAGATTCTCAAATTTCGACTCTACATGTATTCCATCATAGCCTTGTGCCAATAACACTCTGGTTTGGCATAAAATACGGAGCAGGTAAGATATTTCACGCGTTAATTTCCTGTTTTTTTATTCTCTTGCTTTGATAAATTAGGTAATTTTTTTAGCGCAATTTAGTATATTTTTAACAAAGAAAAGCGCTAATACATTTATAAATTAATGAGGCGATTGTATATTTTTGATAATTTCTGTAGTATTGATTGCAAGCAATGAATCAATTGAAAATAGAGCTTCTAAACAAAAGAATCTAAAAAATATATAAGGTTTTTCTATACAGGGGTTATCTTGGAACTTCGCACTATATAAATACATAATCTGTTTTGATGCAGGGTGTTCCAGGGGTGATGCACGGTGTTTCAGGTTGCAGGTTGAAACCTGTAACCAGTTTGAATACAAGGTGATTAATAAAGTTACATTAATTAATAATAAATTAATGTACAGTCAGTAAAAATAAAAATAAAAAAATAACATACACCCACCTTTATTCGCTGACCGCTTACTATAAAATCATACCAAAGTTGTCGTTAGACTCGGAATATTGTATTCTTTCAGAATACGAATGCAATTTTTAAAAATAGGAGTCATCTACATATTTAAAATTGAACCAACTTTCTTTTAATGGTAACAACCATTTTTATTACCATATTCAAGTTCCTTAGATCAAGGCAGCTCGCAAAAAAATACAGTTTATATACTTTTTATTCAATCTTTATAGAGTTGTCAACGAAAATTTATTTAGGATATATCCACAAAGGGTATAACCGGATTTCATAGTAAAATATGCCCTTGAGTCAACCAGATCGAGTCCTACATGAATCGATAGCCCTTCAATTGAGATGCGTTTCTGCAAAGGTTGAAGCATATATCTCAAACCCATGGGCAGTTATGACCTGTAATGTGCGTTTTGAAAAGAAAGTGCATTGTGACGAATTTTGTGGTCGAATTTCACCGAAAAAAAATCAAGGATGTGTAGGATTACCATACAAATAGTGGATATTTTTTCCAGATTTGTTTCAGCAAAATAACAAATTTTATTAATTTTTTCTTATTTTTAATTGAACTTTTTAATTAAGAATATATTGAAATATTTCATTGACCACCTTCATTTTTGTACCGCAAATACTACGAAGTATGATGTACATTTGGTGTGAGTTTCAACTCTCCACGTTGAGTGCATCATACAAAAAATTTTTAAAATATTCCAGGGGTGTTTGCGAGTTGTGTGTGTTATTACAAGTGCATGCGCAAAATTATGTATAATTTACGTATGTAGCTATATGCTTTTGGTGATATTCATCTGAAGGAAAGCATTCTGTTTTTTTAGTTGACAGTTGTTTGATTTTTTGTATAGTTTTCTGCACAGTTTGACTTAACACATTGGTTTTTGTCTTTTAAACAGGAAGCTTCGCCTATAGGCGTTATATTTGCATGTTAAAGTATTTAACAAAATTTATTTATCGGTTTGTGTATATATTATAAATGAATGTATATAATAGTGGTATTGTCTCTAATCGAATTATTTATAGGCATACTACTGTAATTGTAAAAATACAAATTTTGTGTTTTTTTTTTTTAATAATGTAACATATAAAACGTTAAAGTACTGCCTATGGGCGGAATTACAGATCTCTAAAAGACGTGAATGCACGTCTCCCGTCCAGAGACTGATTACCAACGGGGAAAACTTCCACCAGTAAAAATTAATAGAAATTTTGTCATTATTCAAGACCGTATTTTTTCCGTTAATAGGGCGTTTAAATAAGGCAAAAATGTTTTCTAAAATTTACTGGTGGAAGTTTTCCCCGATGATAATCAGACTCTGCTCCCGTCCTCAATGTGAGAACATTGTTCTTGATTAACGTTTGGAAAGGTTCGTAAGTGACATATTTTAATTCATTCAGACACTGAGTTATATTTAATTAATTGAATTATAACGTATTATAATAGCTCAATAGCTCAGTGCACTGAATGAATTAAAATATGCCACTTACGAACCTTTCCAAACGTTAATCAACAACGGTAAGCCAAACTGAGCTGAAAACTATACAAAAAAAATCAGACAACTGTCAACTAACAAAACACAATGGTTTACTTCAAATGATTACCATCAACAGTATAGCAACATACGTAAACCGTACATACAACTGAGTATGCACTTGCAATAACACACGGAATCCGCAACACCCCTCCCCTCTGGAGTAAGTTTTTAATTTTTTTTTTTTTGTATGATGCACCAAGCGTAGAGAGTTGAAACTCACACCAAATGTACATCATGTCTCTTAGTATTTGCGGTAAAAAAAAAAAGAAGGTGGTCACTGAAATATTTCGATATGTTTTTAATTAAAAAGTTCAATTAAAAACAAGAAAAATGTAATAAAACTTGTTCTTTTGCTGAAATAAATCTAAAAAAAAGTCCACTATTTATATGGTAATATTACACATCCCTAATTTTTTTCGGTGAAATTCGACCACTAGTTTCGTCACAATGCACTTTTTTCCAAAACGCACATTAAGGGTCATAACTGTCCATGGGTTTGAGATATATTCTTCAAACTTGTCAGAAACGTATCTCTATTGAAGGGCTATTGATTTATGTAAGACTCTACCTGGTTGACTCAACTGCATATTTTACTATGAAACCTGGCTATACACTTTAGAAAAACTAAATTAAGATCGCAAAGGATAAACTTCCAGATTCACACCAGTAAAAATGTAGAGGCAATTGATATATAAAATAAACAAAAAAAGAAGTCCGTATCTCATTGTTATTATTTGAATATAATAAAACGCAGTGTAAAAATTCCGGTCCGAACACATCGAAACAATGGATTAGTTTCCATTGTTGCAGAGAAAAGAGAAATAATGAAACATATTCAGACACGTGAATATTTTGAACATATATATATATTTTAATTTGCAGGTTAAATTTCGGTAAAAATATATCTACACGTGTACTTTGTTTTTATAAGAGAATAAAACTCATATATACTATGACGTCACTAGAATAGTGCGAGGCTAACGAAAAAAAAGGCTACCGCGGTGCTTTACGCATATCTTTTTTTACAGACCGCGGGAGTCACGTGATGCTGGAATCCACCAATGCAGGTGTACGAAAAGAGCATCACGTCACTCTAGTGGTCTGTAAAAAAAGATAAGTGGAATGCACCGCGGTAGCCTGTCTTTTTCGTTAGCATCGAATAGTGTCTGTTGAGTTTATTTTTTCTTTATGAACCGCTGCCGTTTTTTTCCATTACAATTAAATAGAATTTTTATTATTATTATTATTATTCATGGTGGTTAAATATAAAATACGTGTGAAAAGTTTGTGCCGATTAAAATTATGTTATGCTTAGCTGAAAATGTATTTTTACACTGATAAAACTAAAAAAAAAAAAAAAAATTACATGATTTTGTCTACATGACGTAATTTTCACTGATTTTTCAATTGCTTTTTTTAAATTAGATTCGGAGCCTTTATTGATTACTTCATCTTGATTGTATAGATTGATTACATGTTAGCGATTGCTTTTTCAAAAAACTAAATTATACGTAAGATGAATTAAATTTTTAATAAAGAATTCAGAAAGATTGAGGATTTAAGGGGAAATAAAATTATTATGAACTTATATTATATTAATAATATTAAATATATTATTAATATAATATTATTAATGATATTATTAATGAAATATTATTATGAAAAAAATTATTAATTATTAATTATTGTTTTGGTAGAAATAAAACTTGAATGATTACGGAACATTAACACGTTTGCACTTAAAACAATATAAACAGTTCAGCGTTTGTTTCCAGCTAATATACCATAACAAAATTAAGACGACATAATAAAACAAAAATTAGAACTATATCTACATCTGTTTCCTTTTACTAATTAAGAAATATGCGTAATTTCTCCTCTATTCTGTCATCTTATTTACCTAAAATTAAAAATTTGTTGTTAAAACTCCAAAGGGCCATGCATTTATCAGGCCCTGAACTTAACGTTTCATATCAGTTTTCCTTATAGTTGATGAATCGCTTTCCCTTATCGTAATTTCCCTATCGTATATGAATATTTTTTATCAAATTTCAAATTTTAAGTGAAAACCACGATTTTTACCCACCGCCCTAAGACGGGCATTCACACTAAAAAATTAGTTTTTTTTAATATTTTACATAAATTTTCTTATTGCTGTTTTCGATTTCATTATATGTGATTGAATAGTAGCAGATTATGGTCCCTTTAAACGAGTGGTTCTTAATGTGTGGCGTACGACCCCCCACCGGGGGGCAATTATAGTTTTTTTACTAACCCTTTTTCTGTTAGGCTTGCCAGTTTGGTTTCTTTTTTTTCATCTGGAAATTCCGAAGTCGTACCAAAAATTCCGAAAAAATAATTTTCACTTGTCATGAAATGTCTGTTCTTGTATAAAACAAAAATTACTGTTTGGAATTTCTCGTTTGAAGTCTGTATTTCTGAATAAAAAGGATGGCCAAACTGACAAAAGTGTTTTCTGTCAGTCTTTTTTTTAAAGTAATGTTGTAGACTTAAAAATAACAGTAATAAATGCAAAATTTAAAAAAAAAATTTTTTAAATGAATTTTTATTGACTTTTTAAAAAGTTCCCCAATCATAAGTCCAATATAGGATTTAAACCGGAATAATTATACAGTTTTTTTTTTATTATTTAGACACTACCCCCCCCCCCCCCCCCCCAAACCCCTTTTTTATGTTTGAAAAATTCTACAATTTTCTTGCTTATTATTGTATTTTTACTAATTATTTATTTATTTATTTATTTTACAACTTTTTCGACTATTGAATAAGCCTTGTATTTTTATTCGCTCTGCCATATGCTACATGAAGAAACTTTTACACCTAAAACTACTTAATAGTATATCTAAAACTGATTGTCTTGAACATATTAAATCTAAAAAAAAATATTTGAAATATCTAAACAAGATAATACCAACCATATAAAAATAATAAATTCAAAATGGACAGTAGAAAAATATATGGATAAATAGTAAATTTCTTATTATTCTAGTGCAGGCCATCTATATACTAAATAAATGTACATCATAACATTTAAATTTTAAATTTTAAAATCACATAATACACGACAATCAACTGACGATAGTGGAAAAGCGAAAGCCCTCTAACAGAGAAGTGTTTTATGATGAGAAAGAAAAATGGCTACTTAAAATTAATAAAGATAAGAATTCCGTAATGTTTCTTGTACACTGTGTGTTATTCAACGAGAGAAAATTTTGTGTCCAAATATTTATGTGCTTTATGCAATTTTTTGTTAATTTTTTTCCATGCTAAAAATGAGTATAATGCTAATCAATAAAATTATTAAAATGTCATAAAAGTAATAAAATGGTAAATTATTAAGATGTTAAAACGAGTATAATGCTAATCAATAAAATTAAAATGTCATAAAAATATTAAAATGTTAAATTATTAGGATGTTAAAACGAGTATAAGTTAACTAATATAATTATTAAAATGTTATAAAAGTATCAAAATGTTGAAATGGGTATAATGTTGATCATTTCAACAAAATTTTATTTACTTATGCATTGTTAACATCCAACTAACCAGTTCATATCTACTCTACAATTTTATTTAGTCAGATTCAGATATAATTGTTTAATGAAACAATTTAAAACAAGTATAATTTATTTGAATAATTTTGAAAAGAAAAAGAAAAAGAAAAAAGAAAATAATAATCGTGATTAATAAAAATTAATATTTTAATTGATATACTTAATATATATTTTTTTATTTTATAAATAAATATTTCACCCAGTTTTTTTTAATTAAAGTTATAAATAATTGGTAAGGATTAAAAAAAAAAAAACAAGTGGGTAAGTGTGATCGAAGATCGCTCAAAGGGTTTCGTTTAATATTCCTTTCAAAACACTTTATCATTTAAAATAAATCCAAATTAATTTCAATTAGCAACCAAAAAAAAAAAAGTCATGTTTTGTATAAGGTAAAAATTTACCGGTCTATTTTTCTTGTTTTTTCGAATATCTAAACCAGCCGGATAGCGGGCGAAGCCCGCTATTATATTCTGTCATAATAATATCTGTCATGTGGACTAAATGCGATATTTTAAAAAAATTAATTTCAAAATTAAACATGTTGTACACCTTCAAAATATTAAAATATGCGAATATTTCCATAATCTGGTTTTTATCATGATTCAATACGTGCCTCAAAGTCATATATTTACTATTCTCTATCACTCATATTGATACGCGCTTTATATTATTCTGAAACATTTGAAAAATCCGTTAAACTTCCGATATGACGTCAGATTTTCTTTTTAATTCTCTAAAGACGTGATATTAATCTGTTTTGTGCACATACACATACTCATACTCCTTGTATTATTGAGAAATCTTTCCGTTTTATGTTTTATTACCACTATGACGTCAATCAATTTTATTTCATATTAATCTTTATTTCAATGGGTGAAACTTTTTATTTCATTTTTCACGTGGAAATCGTCTGATAGAAAATTCATTATTGTAGAAAGAATTTCATCGTGGATTTTTAATTTTTGGCATCGGCTATAACGAAAAATATTTAAATTTAATAGGAAAAGGCTGTTAGAATTTTAGTTTTTTATCTCTATTTATTAAAATAATACGAATTTTTCAAATTTTAATATTTTCAGGTCTTCACAGCTGATATTCTGATTTATACACAAAGTTTCAACTCTGTAAGTTACATAGTTTTCGAGAATGGCTCTGTGACAGACAGACAACGGAGCGGGAGCAATAGGGTTTCGTGAGATGAACGAAACCCTAAAAAAAATATTCTTAAACGTGTAAAATAAAATATTAGCGTAAATATTTCAATCAATTTGAAATTGCATAAAACAAATTACTTTACTTATTGATTCAATCTAGGTGACTATATTTTCGATGAAACACTAAAGAAATATTATACATTTAAAAAATCTTAAATGTCAAAAATTAGATCGAATTTCATTTAAGTACAATTTTAAAGTCTATTCAAAAGTAAAACAGAGAAAAACGTTAATATAAGCCACCCTGTGTGTGGCTAAAAAACACGTGCAAATAATTTGTGATTTTTTGGCTACAACCAATGATCGTTGCCAAAGCAACGATTGTTGCTTTGCATAAAATAAATAAATGAATATTTAAATTGTGTAGTTTATGTATCAATTAAATATCATTGTTAAATTCCTTAGTTAAATTTTAAAAATGAAATATTTGTCTTTTTCTTTTTTCAAAACAAATATTTATTAATTTATTTTTATAAAATTGCCAAGTAAGCGAAAAGAGCACAAAACTGGAATTCCGTACATGTTTCTGTTGATCATGAATGAACTATAATTAATTTACTTTTAATCTAAACCTGCGATATTTTTTCTCGCGTAAGTCAAAAAAAATTTAATCGTTTTCTTATCGAATACTATTAATGCAAGCAACAAGTATAATTTATTTGAATAATTTACCACTGATACTAAGCAAACTTCTGAAGTATAAAAGCATATAATAAAATGATAAAAATTAAATTTAAGAAATACTAATACCCACTTAACAATTTCAAGTATGCTTAGTTAATGGGATGTGCACATTTTAATATTATTGCAATAGCTTTTTATTTTTTCTTCAAAACTTTCCGTAACAATGTATATATTTTAATTTCAGGTGGCTACAATTCTATATTCGCCTTCCTCAATTCCTTCGTACATATTTGGATGTATTTATATTACGGCATTTCAGCTTTAGGTCCTGCTTTCCAGAAATATCTGTGGTGGAAAAAATACTTAACGATGCTTCAAATGGTTCGTATCATTAATTACTCTCCTATGTGATAAATTCACAATTCCATATGACTAATCATATTACGTTAGAATATGTTTCGGTTCTCGTACTTGATAAAAAATATATCTCACTCTTAACTTATAATAATTTATTGTTTTCATATTTTGTAAAAATTGTATTTTCTTTTTAAAGACATGTTTATAACTAAGAAACTTAGATGTTTTATTTTATTGTAATACAGCAAAGTCCTCAGGCTTTTTCATGCATGGTTATTGAAATGAATCAAGTAGTATTTGCATGCTCACTAATGCAAACTGAAAATATAATAATCATACTGCGACTTGAAATAAATATATCATTAATGAAAGATTTTCACTGTATGTTATGTACAGCCCTGGTAATATATATATATATATATATATATATATATATATATATATATCATTTGTTTACTAATTTTGCTGCCAATGATCATATGAAAAAGACATAGATGATGTACTAGAGATGAGTTCGGGATCATTTTTCAGAGCCCGAGCCTGACGATTCAAAATCCAAGCCCGCCCGAACCCGATACCAGAAATACACAATAGAAAATTGTTAATAACATTTTTTAATTATTTCAAGATTAATTTTCCAATTTGAAATTATCTTCTATCATAGAAATGTATTGATCCTAAATACTAAGTCAAGACAATATTTCATAATTCTCATGTCCCTGAAAATCTGTGTAAAATAGCAAATTTGTTGTTTATATGCAACCACTGGCAGAAATCTGCAAAAGTCACAAGTCTTATTTGTTTAAAATATCATTGTGCAACTATGGTAGAAAGTTCTATTTTCCAGTAATTCTAGCAAAGGACTTCACACAGAAATCAAGGATATACAAGGGATATCCCATTGTTTCTTTATTTTACTAACATTGACTGTGCAAGGGCTTCAGAATTAGATAGAATATTTCTCCTTATATCCAATCAATAAAAATTCAATTCCTTTTCAAACTGATTTTTAAAAAATTGTAAAACACTTTAAGAAACTTATTGTTTTTTCTCAAATAGCAAGTTATTTTATTTTCCTTTTTTTCAATTTGTTAATAAATGATATTTTTCACTTTACGCCCGAGCCCGCCCTATCCTAGTCCGAAACGAGCATTTTGGTCCCGGGATCGGTCTGAGCCGTCTCATCTCTAATAGGCACCAATCGATTGGTAATAATTTCTACTATTTAATGCTATGCACAAATTATCCTGGGTTATCAAAACTTGCACTAACTTTTATTTTTAGGTGCGTTCGTAATTATATAAATACGTAGCACCTATAGTCGTCGTCTGGTCCGTCCGCCTGTCCGCATATAACAGCGCAAAAACTACCCAACTGAATGGTTTGAAATTTAATATCTATAATCGTTGCAGAATTTCGTCAAGTCGTTTCAAATTTTATGAAAATCGAATCAAAAAGATAAAATTATATATAAAAAAAGATATTAATAAAAGTTTTTTCTTTCTATTAAACGCTATCATACGTAATTAAATCAATGATATCCCATGATAGGTAATGATTCTAAGTTGTCATGATCATTACGTTATATTTAAGATGGAGTCATATTATTTCCATATTACTAAATTTAAAAACCGAATTTCCATACTAAAATTGTTTAATTATTCCAATCATACAATCAGCATTTTTTTATGGATGTTTCCATAGAAATAGATATTAAATGAAAAAAGACTCTAAATATGGATTTCAAGTTCTGAAATTTTCAAAGCTAGGCTTAAGTTTCCCATTGGAATTTTTAGTAAATGTCAATAAGATAAAATGTTGCCAACTTAAAATGTACTTATTTTATTACGGAAATTAATCATATAATAGCAGACGATACATTTCACTGAAATAATAACGATTTTTTTTTTACATTGTCTTGTATTGGATATTTGCGCATACAGTCCCTGGCCAAATTATTAGACGCAGTTGTTTTTATTATAATTTGTTAAATATCTGGAAAGATACATGAGGGATTATCTTGAAACTTTAGGAGTGTAAACAACATGATAAACGTCATATATTTCCGAGAAGATTTTTTCTTGAAACCCCATAAGGGACCGTCAACAAATTGAAGAAAAACGAATATCTTTTGGATAACCCTGTAAAAACTAATATCACAAAAGCGTTGAACCGGTATCACAGGGTTATCAAAAACGTATTCGTTTTTCTTCAATTTGTTGACGGCACCTTATGGGGTTTCAAGAAAGAATCTCGGAAATATATGACGTTGATCTTGTTGTTTACACTCCTAAAGTTTCAAGATAATTCCTCATGTATCTTTCCAGATATTTAACAAATTATAATAAAAACAACTGCGTCTAATAATTTGGCCAGGGACTGTAGTATAATTTTAATGCAACAGAACTGTAATTAATTGTTCATAAAAGTGCATTAAAACTTAATTTTATAAAATAAAATTAATATCTATAATATGGTAATCTGCACATAAAATAAATTTTGTATTCATGCATTTTTGCATTAAGAGAGCAACAGCTATTGCACCAAGATCTGAATATTTATAAAACTACTTATAGCACGAATTTTATTATTTGTCACGTTTAACGTACATTTTCCAACTTGTTCAAATGGTAAACCCACTTTTAACACTTTGAGTTCTTTGATTCAAATCAACCCGGAAAAGTATATAGTTTATGCCGTTTTCGTAAATCTTCATAGAATCTTCATTAAAAAAGTTTAAAATTTGAGAATTCTTATGTTCGAAAACTTTATGTCTTAAATCCTTTTAAAAATATCCGATAGGAATGTTTTCGTTTTAATGATACACAATGAATGAACCCAAACGTAATCCAAGCACTTTTTAACACTTTCCAACATAGTTGAAAAGTGTTTATGAATTCAGTTTGTCTGGCCGTGCTCCAATTCTTGTAAATATACTCGGATCGCACTGTAGTTTTTATATGTTATTGACGATTACTATACCACGATCACAATTGAAAATGAAATGTGCAGCATTTATAGTTTGTTTACAGAGACAGTCAAACTATTCCGTTAAATTACGGTCAATGGGAAAAAATCGTTTCAAGTGCATTTCGATAATGGTACACCTTTTCAAATATATGAAATCGGAATGCATTTATGAAGTGAACTAAAACATGCTTTCTGTAGAATATGGGTGAAAAACATTTATTATTCAATTACATAATTTTCTACGGGAAAAAATCGTTTGTAACCTATATATATATTTGTCTTACGTGGCGCGAAAAAAGGGCTGAATTTGTAAGTTATGATTTGGCAACAATTGTAGTTTCCAGAGCTCAGACCAATGAACAGACTAGATTGTGTTAGATCAGCTCCGCCTCCGTCCAATATGGCGGTCAGTGTGAGAGAAGTGAAACCATAGAATGAAACTCAAACTTGCAATTATTAAAAATAAAATAACATGTACGTAATCCAAAGCGCCTGAGATGATTCCTCATTTTAATTATGAGCAATATCGTTAATTTCAAATGAATTTTCAACTCTGATTTAGAATTCATTTACGAATTTCAATCACTCAAAAGACGGAGAAAAAAAAATCAACTGTCTAGATATCACCTACCGCCATCTGTTGGTGTATTGATGAAATAAAACAAACTATCTTCCTATAACGTAGTTTTTTTTTTTCTAATCAATTTAAGTCGTGCTGTACAAAAAATCTTTTTTTCATAGTATTTAAATGATTTATATGCCCATTGGTAGCGCCAAATAAATGCATTTTCAGTTGTGTTTTCAATGGAGAATTACTTTTTTACATTAAAATAAATTGTCAATTTCATATGTTCAAATGTTTTATGGTAGAACTTATGCCGGCTAGAATTGCTGAAAAAAAGGGGCGAGCGAGCGAGGCGGTCTCAATGTGAATTGCTTCGCAATTCACGGGGGGTTGGCGAGCGTTAGCGATTAGGGGGCTGAGCCCCCTAGTATATTTTAATGATGTTACACTGTTTCAAACATAATGGAATTTATATGCATTACTGAGATGCACTATAAGTTTCTTACTGAAAAGTATAGGTGCAGATTCCCAAAATCTCGAAGGAGCCAATGGCTCCTAAACCCAAAAAATCCAGTGGCCACATTGTGAAACAAACACATAAAAACAATATTTTTTTCTCCATTAAATTTGGACGATGGGATTTTATTGAATCTTCCCACCATAATTGTATACAATTTGTAGGAATAAATGTTTGTGTTATAAGGCCTGAATATTTTATGAATAAACGATTCTCTAAAGTTTTTTGTTCTATAGATTCACAATTTTTTTTTGGAATCAATTGGTGAAATTAGTAATTTTTTTTTTTTTTTTTTTACGGGAAATTTGCGACTCTGGAGAAATGTGGCATCCATGTTCAATCATATTTTTAAATTATGGACAATAGAAAAAAGAAAAAAATGTCTGCCGTTCGGCGGAAAAGGAGCATCCATGTAAAATACCTGGCGACATAGACATCGAAAGTTAGTGGCCAAAGCAAAAAATTTAGTCGCCACATGACGACTGGCGACCGTGAATCTGCACCTATACTGAAAAGTATGGTATCTATTGCATTTATCGATAATTTACAGAGACACACAAAGTAGTTACAGTATAATGTCTATAAGCCATAATTTCTGGAAGTGCGTTTTCAACTTCTATTTGCGATTTTCAGTTTAACTACATTTTTTCGTAGTACGTGTTATGTATAAATTATATTGGCCATACACAGGACTACACAAAGTAATTCGTAAGTATTACTGACTATGGGAGTGAATTGCTTAAGGGTAGTTTTTAGTACAGACGTTTTAAGTTGTGTTATGCGTTTTTTACTTGAATTAAATTTTAGCTTAATATGTGGTGTATACAAAAGTCTTTAGATAATATACAGGGCTATACAAAAGAATTCGGGTGCATTTCCATCTATTGGCGAAAATTGCTAAAAGGAAATTTTCTAACTGAACTAAATTTTAGTATGCTAGGAAGTACCTATGCAAATCTATAATTCATATACAGGGCTGAACAAAAAGTTAGACTTCTTTTTTGACTATGGGAGGTAATTCTAAAACTGGGTTTTTAAATATGTTATATGTTTTTAAGATGTTTACTGAAATATCTCATTTCTTCTTATTTAACAGTGAAGTTTCGTTACTGTTTTCTGGATGTGTTGGAAAGTGTTTCATAATCTATGCTTGATACATGATTATTCATTCTTGTTTTGATTCAAATCCGTGTTTTTAGTTACGTGAATTATTAATACATTCATATTAAAAAAATATTATAACCTAAATTAATTTTCACATAAAAAGAATCAGCGTCATCGAAGACATGGATATGTACTTTTACAGTTCATTGCTATCGTTAGTTTTTGAATTGTAGAAACATTTTACTTTCCGATGTCCTAAAGGGCCCTCTCCCGTTATTGTTTCATCACAGAGAAGAAAATGGTAGAAAGACACCAGAAAATTTCTGAAGAAAATTATTTTGTATACCCATAGTTTATTTTATATTAACAAATATTTCCACATTATAAATACCAAATTTATTAATTAAAACCTGATATCTAAGCTAAACCAAAAAGAAAGAAAAAGAAAACTAGTCGTTGGGGGCCACCGTAGTACTTACCCATCATGGATATGCATAATGTAAAATATTCAAATAAAAATGTGTAAACTACTTAGAAAATGCATTGCAATTCAAATAAAATCGTGGCTTGATGACGTCATAAACTTTAAAGGCTCGATTACTGAATTGCTTGAAAGAGGTTTTTCCTTATAACTCCAAAAATAATAATCCTATTAACTAGCGGTTTATTGCATCTGATTAAGCGTCAAATTTCCAATTAAAATGTGTCTTTGAAGTGAAATTTGGATGAAATACAGGGTCATGAAAAATCGAAGAGTGTGGAAAATAGGATTCCAAATATCTCGGCAACTCATTATCCGATCGACTTCATGCTTTATGCAAAATTTGTTTTTTTATTGTCTTTTATGTTCATTTCTTAAAATAAACAATTTCGAAAATTTTTATATACCTTTTATCAGAACGAATATTTCGAGAATCCGAAAAAAATTGTTCCAGTTAATCGAGGTTATTGAAATGAAATAGGCTTCTTCCCATTATTACATACTAAGTACATACCAAATTGCAAGTCTCTGTCTCATTTTTTTCGGGAGATAGAGCGTTTACAGACACACAGACACACAGACGGATGGCAAAATTTTTTTTCTAAAAATATGTTTTTCGGAATCTCCAGTGTCTGAAACGTGTAAATCCGTCAAAAATTTTTTTCGATTTTCAAAACGATTACAAGACTTACCCTATACTACGTATGATGGGTAAGTAAAAAGGAAATGTTTTTCTCTTTTGAGTGCGTTTTTTGGCCCGCCTTTTCACCACCTGGCTGATTATGTGCTGTTTCACGAACATGTTCCGAACCCTATTTTTTTACTTTTTCAACTTCCTTACTAGTAGTTGTTATAACTACAGGTATACCATTTCACTTTCTTCTCAATATTTAGACTCTCTTTTATATCTCTTACTCAATATTTAAATCCTTAATCTCTTTCGCTTTACTTTATTATTCCAATTTTTTTTATCATCTCATTTCTTAATTTTACATCTATCCTTTTTATTGTAATTGTTCTTTTATCTTGTAGTTAATACTACATCTTAACTTTTCCCAACGGCTCAATTTAATACCAGACACTCTACTCACAACAAACTGGGCGTTAAGTTAATTGCAACTCCGAAACCCCTTAACCGACATCAACTGTTCGACAACTGTTCGGCATATTTACAATATTATTTTGTTTCAGACTAATTGAATGTTCCTGGTGTGTTTCCCTGGCAGATTAATTTTATTTTTCAAAATGTATGGATAAACAGCGTTTTTTTTTATAACTCGAAGAAAATTTCAGAAAAGGTACATAAACTATGTACTTTTTGAAGGCTGCTTTGCTCGAAGGAATTCAAATTGAGTATCAAAAGTGGTTATTACTATTTGAAAAATGAAAGCTGGTACAATTTTTAATATGTAGACGATCTTCGAATCATAATTTATGCATAACATTAGATAGTAGACATTATTCCCAATCGATTGGTACCTATATCCTTTTTAATACGGTTATTTGCAGCAGAATTATCAGGGTGTAATCACACTTTTTTTCTAGTATTGTATTATTGATCGATTATTTAAAACAGTAAATTAATTATATGAACCTGCATTCGCGCAATACACAAGTTTTGTTTTTACATTTTTAAATACAGTGTTGTTTCAGTTTTAAATATTCTTTTATGGATGGTGTTATGAGCATCAAACTTCAAAAAAGCATTTTTTTTCAAAAGGTTTCCACAATTTTGGTCACCACTGTATTTTAGCAACACCTGTTTCAGTAATGAATTTTAGTGAATTATTTTTAAGAATGTTTTCATATTTTATATAGTGATGATTATTTAACATCATAAGATTAGATTAGATTAGATAATAATCAAAGTAGTAAAACATTTTGAAAGGTTTATTTTTAAATGTATGTTCATGTATGACTTAAACTAAAATTTTGTAAATTTAAATAAAAATAATTTGTTGAATAGAAAACCATCCAATTTATGGTTACGCCTTTATTTTATGGCTTATTGAAAGATAACCAAAATGTAATCTTATCGCTATCTAATTTTGCATTTATAGGCCACTATTCCTAATTGGAAAGATGAAAATTTAGGAATATCAACAAGATTATTTATATATACAGTAAACTCCCGACTATCCGGTATAATGTGGCGGAAGGGTAGGCCGGATAACAAAAAAGCCGGATAGGCCAAAGTTCCATAAATATTTACTCACTTCTTGCTTTCCCTCCTCCATAATATTAAAAACACATGTTACACATTTTAAGATACATTTTATATATACAGTACATACAGTTTCAAAATAAGCAAAACATTAAAGTAAACCGTAAACCTAATTCGGAAAAAAAGTTAGTAAATATTATTTTAATGTTTATTAATAAATGATTGCGCAAATATGAAAAGTTATGCATAAGATAAAAGAGTCAAAACTTACAGTTTTTAGTTTTTGAAAAAGTCTTTGATAGATGACCGCTTGCTCCTTCTTGTCGTGAGTCAGCACTTCCCACGGACGAGAACCTGCCTGTATCGGTCACTCACAACATTCCTCATTTTTTTTACTAGGCCGGATAGTACGGAGTACCGGATAGTCGCGGGCCGGATAGTCGAGAGTTTACTGTATATATATATAATGTCATTTTAATATAGTTAATCATTTTAAGCATATCACCCTAATTATGGAAGCGTTGGCTTGCTTTTAAATTTTATATGAATTTTTAATACCATATCAAATTATGCTGTCAAAAATGACAAAAAGGTCATTTTTATTATTTCCTATACATTTTCCTTTTTTATGACTGTACCTTATAATTTCTATAACGGGGGACTACAGTATTTTATTTTTTACCTCTCTCTGTACAACTTGCAACTGTTTAAATTTTCCTAAACAAAGTTAAATGTGTCTAAGTTTCGGTTGTTATCGAATTCATGATCTATTTTTCTTATATTCATTAAGAAAAT
Source organism: Maratus michaelseni (assembly GCA_963931845.1). NCBI lineage: Eukaryota > Metazoa > Arthropoda > Arachnida > Araneae > Salticidae > Maratus > Maratus michaelseni. The sequence continues at coordinate 301,786,340 of OZ007587.1, read as the reverse complement.
AATTTACATTAATAAACAGGAAAAATACAATCATCCTTTTTTTTTTTCTTTTGTAGGTGCAGTTTTCTATCGTGTTTGTGTTCATGGTCCAGTTGACACTTTTCCCTAGATGTGAAGTATCCAAACCCCTTCTTGCTCTCAACGTCGTCCAAGCTGTAATATTTTTCGGTCTCTTCCTCAACTTCTTCTTACGATCTTATCAGCGCAAGAGACAAGATAGAAAGGACAAAAAAGAACAATTAAAACAAAATTCCATTGCTTCCTGTCCAAAGAAAATAGATGATCAAGATACTAATGGATATATAAGGTTCCGTACACCATCCGTCCAAAAGTTACGCTATGTCGACGTTGTAGCAGAAGCCGTCCCATTTCAGCTTGAATATTCCACTCACAATTTCACAGCTTTTAGCGATAGTTGTGACTCTAGAGAAGCTTTTTAAAAACTTTTGTTCAAAAACAAAAAAGTATATAGCAACGATTGATATTTCGCCGGCCTTAAGAAGAACTCATCTAAGATGCAAAGTCATGCACAAAACGATTCTTTATCGGGAACAAAAGTGAACAGGTGCTCTTAGTTACTTGTAAATAGAATCAGAGCAAGTTGGTGAATATTGCATCTTAAAAAGTGAAAAATGTGTTCAGTGAATTTGCCGTTTCATACACATAAAAAGAACCAAAGATTTTTTTTTGTGAGCCCGGAAAATCTGAGAACGTTTTAATGAACATCGAGACTATAAAAATCTAATCATATTTATAAGATTTGTGATGCATTTTCAAAACCGCCCTTGTTACTTAATGCGTTCTCAGGTTTACCAAGAGAACATAACGACGTGAATTTGTTAAAAGTCAAACTTTAATGAATTCTGAAGAACATAATGTTGTAATGAAGGCAAACATTTTATAACTGTTGTGAAAGAGAATTTTATTTATCTCACAAAGATAAGCGAAACTATAATTCGAACGATAGTGATTCATGCAATGTAAGCAATAAGTCTGAGCAATTCTTACAATGGTATGCTTGTTATTTCATAGAATTATAGATATAACTCACTGAATATTGGCTGTATGTTTGAAAGTCATCCTAAAACTTGCTGGTTGTTACTGATAAATAGAAAAACACATTCACTTGATTGTTATGGTCTACTTAGAGTTGAAATAATTGATTATTAAAAACAAACAACGGTAGGACATAGTATAGTATCACAATAAGCTAGATAATGCAAACATACGATCGCAAATATAGTAAAATATATATAAATTGCAAAGGTCGAGTGAAATGTACCTTTAAGTCAGTCATAAAAGCAAATTACAACATAAAATAGCTGAAAAGACAATAATGTATTAGAAAGCAATCAAAAAAAGATCTTTCCAGACATATCTTTCTTTTCTGGGTAGCAGTTTGATAATTTTGATAAAAAGAAGTTATAAGATACAACATTTTTTGTCAGCATTTGGAGGCATAAGAGTTTTAACACATTAGTTATATTTATTATACCTTCGCCGGGCAAACCTAAGTGCGAGTTTAGGCAGTCATTTTATTGTTTGCCTTTCCGTGTTTTTCATACATGTTATGATTCGACATACAAAAATGTTCAAAGATATACAGAAACTGAAAAAATTACTTTGATTCGCTGTTTTATTAATTTTATTCTACTTATTTCGTACTTATTGTACTTTTTCCTCTTGTAATTAATTACATTTGTGTCAGAATTTAAATTTTCTGAGAGTGTTTCAAATTATGTTACTTTTCTTTGTTGATTCATTTTCGAAAAATAACTTTATTATTTTGTAAGTAGTTCGAATTAGTGTTTGTTTTTTAAATCTTTTTTGAGCCTACAGGTTGAATTTATTGTATAACACCCAAAATTTGCCTTACACTTTTAGTTGTATACTACGCTTATGAATAATAAAACTCAGCTGTTCCTTTATGTAACTATGATTAAAACTAGTTCTAAATACATATCCAAACTACACTAAACATTAGATTAAATTCTCCATCCCATTAATATCAATTGCTTTTGAAAATTTAATCACCCAATCTCTCAGATATATTGCGCTCGATGGAGCATTAAAAAAAAATTTTGTTTAAAACAAAAATAACCCCTTTTTTTAAATACATTTTTAAAGGAGAAAAAGGGAATAACTGCATTGCTTCTCTTTAAAATTAAGTGACTATTCATAATTATAATTTATAGAATATTTATTAATTTAAATAAACTAGACATTTTCCATGCTTCAATAATTTAAAGCTAGCTAGCGTCCAGCAAGTACAATAGAGAAAAATAATATGAAACGAAAATTGTCGGCGAAGAATGTGAAGCTATTGCTAACACTTAATTGCTTTCTTGTGCAATTAAAATATTTACAAATGGCAACCTCAGTTCGAAATATTAGTTGGAATGCCATTAGATCTAGATGAAAATAGTTTCTTAGAATCAACGAAACATAGGATAATTTCGTAGCAATCGCATATGATTTCGCTTGATAGACTTGCATTGTTATACAGCCAACTTGTTTAGAGGACAATTGTATATCGCCTCTGACTTTTACGTTAGGAGAAGTTATTATTATATACATGTAAATTTTGTTGAAAATATTATCTTTTAATATGTATATTTCTTTGTTTATAATTTGCAAAAAATGTTGCATCTATTTTTGTGTATTTGTTTAATATTTTTGAAAAATATTTGGCTAATTTTAAAATAAAACTAAATTCTTGTTGTTCTTGGTTGATTATAATAACTTCAAACCCACACACTCACTGAATAAAGAAGATAGAACTTTCCTTTTATATTCATTACAATAAAGTTTATTTTTTGGTTCAAAGTGAAATATTATAATTTCCCAATGTGCAGCCACCTTTCATAAATAATCAGCAAAGAATTATAGATAATTTTATAGAGATACTAATCCATTTATACTGGGTTGTTGCAAAGGCTGAATAGTGGAGCTTTTGCTTTATACAAGGAGTTTCAGTATAATGTTTACAAACTTTAACAAGTACGCTACAACAATCAATTTTTGTATAGGAAACCAAAATCGTTACCTACTGAATCACTAAAAATTACAGTATGCTTCGCTTCAATCTGAGTCCGGATTTTTGGCCATAACTCTAACAGTAATGAATATGTTTGAACGATATTTACAACAGAATTAACTTTATATATGCAAAATGCGATGGAATTACGAAAAGTTGTAGAAATACACAGTAATTTGGCCGGTGCACCGTATTTAATGGTAACTGTATTCCGAAAAGTGGATCATCTAATTTAGCACTGATTAGATGAGGATGGTTGTCATTTCCACTACCTTAAATGAGGCTATAACATGAGACGGAGTGACAAAAGCTACCATCTGCATTCAATAAGCGCTAAATATAGACGATCCAATTTTCGGAACGCTCTGTTGAGATAGCATATGACACATCGACTAAATTACTGAGCACTTTTAGCACACGGCAAGTTGTAAATATTGTTAAAATAGCTCCATTATTGGTAAGATTATTACCAAAAATACGGGCTCGGAATGTAGTGAAGCATTCTGTAATTTTGACTAAATAAGTAAATTGCTATAATGGTTTCCTATACAAAAATTGTTTGTTGTAGTGTGCTCTATCACCTCTTAAAAATTTTAAACGTTATACTGAAACACCCGATATAAGTAAAATCAATTCCAGTTACTCTTTCTTGAACTAATAACCATTCGTGATTCGAAACCCAACTCACAATATAAAAACTCACCATGTGACAGAACTGTGAAAGGTGTATATAATAAACATTCGATGCAACGACCGTGTATTGACCAATTATAACAATCAGTAGTTCCCACATATTTTATCATTCAAACAATGTTATTTTTACTTCCAACGCAAAGATCTATAAGGTTCCGTATAACGATTGTTGCCAACTTTCTTACTACATTTTGTTTGATATTGTTTAAATGTACTAAAAGTTAAGAATTGCATGCGTATTTTCGAAAAGAAAAGAAATTCTCTTTTATTTCTTAACATAGCGACTGTCGATTACCTTTCATCAATGAAAAGTTCTCAAGGCCCTTTTACGCATGTTTTAGAGACAATGAACTTTCTGTGTGTAAAATTATTGAATAGTTATTTCACGGTAGTTTTACAGGAACTGAATATTCAAAGAAAGCAATATTTAATGAAATAGATGTGACCGTTATTCGGAGGTTTTACGTGTTAAAATAACATCTCGTTTATTTCGTCATCTGCTCTGGAATATTTACTTAATTTTAAGATTTTAAGATTTAGAGATGCTTTTTATAAAAAAGCAAAGAATCACATAGTTGCAAACTTGTATGTTTTTTTCTTACCACTAAAATTTAATAGTAAATTTTGCCAAATTTAATCACCGAAATGTAACGATTAAATAAGGCAACAATTTCTATTCAATTTTAGTGGTAACAAAAAACTGTATAAGTTGGCATCTATGGCTGTTCATTTATAAATGAGCGAGCACATGCTATTTTTTTTAAATATTTCCATTTTTATTTTATTTTTAATTGTCTGAGTGACACGAAGACTCATACACAGCGCAGTATTACTTTGCTCCATATATAGCTACGGCGGATATTAAAACCTTTCGTCAAGCATAACTCAAAAAATATTTAACGGATTTCGTTCAAATTTTTACAGCAGTTACCTATAAAGGTGACAACGACGTCTATTTATTACCAAGAATAAATGTCAAACCGTTTGGAAATTATATTAAAAAATAGATAAAAAAAGCACAATTAAAGTACATACGGCACGAAAATTTAGTGCGTACGTCATTTTCACCAGAGGGAGATATTCGTAATCAATCGGATTTCAAAAGTTCATGGAGCATGGAGCAAAAAAATATGCACTCACTAATATTCAGTACAATAAAAGGAACTTTTCGGTTAGCCTGGCCCCATTGATCTATATACATGTTGTGTGTATAAGATACGGCAGTGATGTATATACATACACACATATGTATATATATATATACACACACACACACACACACACATATATATATATATATATATATATATATATATATATATATATATATATGTAGCATTTTGACGAGGTTGAGATATTACGATGAATAATATTCGATGAAAAGATGGCAGTCCTTCAACGATATAGCAAGTTGCAGTCGATATTAGCGAGTATGGCGAAGTAGAAGGCAATGAATTGAGTCCACCAAAGTTTTCCAATAAATCCAGCCAATCTCCAGACAAATAATTTTATTAGAAGACGAACAACACAGAAACAAACCCCAAAAGGTCTAAAACTTGTAGCCCTCGGGCTAACGCTGCTTCACTTCATTGAATTAAGATGTTACTGGGCCAGATGAATATTCTACGGACATAAAAATACCAGACACATATTTGTTTAGCTTCCGAAAACGTCAAAAATCTGCCGCTCCGACCGGTGCGGGCGAGTTTTGTTCTCTCCGCGGAAACATATAGAATTTACGTCACGAGCGCACAACCCAATGAGTGAGAGGTTAGCTCCAGCCCAGCAAATGAGGTGCGAAGGAGGAGCTAAGACGATAAAGAATTCCGAACCTGTCGCCGATTAATTTTGAAGTGAAACTACCTCAGCGCGCGAAGAATCAGAGCAATAATAATAATAATAATAAAAAGAAAATGGCTTTTAAAAAACATTCGAAATGAGAACGCGTCTCAGAATTTTATAGATTGGGGAACTGATAAAAGCTACGAATGATCTTAAAATTTAGATTAAGATTTAGAATAAAATAATTATTAATATACGGATATTTACTTTTAAAAGGACTTTAAATAGGAATAGATATTATTAAGAATTAAGGAAATACTGACTATGACAGAAGTTAGATTAATTTTAAAATATTAATGCGAATAAAATGGAAGGATACGAAGGAAATAAATTTTTATATAACATATATATATATATATATATATATATATATATATTATATATATTTATCTATGTATTTGTTCATATATCACTGGAGTCCAGCTAACCGAAAAGTACCCAATAACATATATTTCAATTTTTTATAAAATGGAACATAAAAGTACAAATATATCAAATGGTATGTAGTATGTGAAATGAAACAATTTTAGGTACTTACGTATTATCCGTGCCAGGAGATGGATCGCCAAAAGTGGTTGCCAAGTACCAATCTTGTTTATCGTTGCCAATCATCTTTTCAAACGCAGTAATTTAAAATTATCAAATGACATAGTTAAAAATGGTAATTAATATAAAATAATTAAAATGTAATGTATGTTTATTAAATTTATAACATTGTTAAAAATAGTAAATAACATTATTTTAGTAAAATTAATAGGTAAATAGCATAGTAATTAAGAAAGAATAATATTATAGATTATTCCAGGCATGTACTAGGGCTGGGCGATATATCGATAAAACCGATATAAAATGCATACCATGATACCGATATCAAAAAATCCTACCCAACGGTATATCGCAAATATCATAAATTTGACGAAAACCATGAAAACCACGATATTAAATCTCTTCCTCGTCTTCCAGTATTCATGAATACGAACGGTGTGAGCTCCCCCAGCCTAAACCATGATACACCGGATACAGCCTAACCATGATACAGCCATGATACAGCCTAAACCATGATACAGCCTAAACCATGATACAGCCTAAACCATGATACTAACGGTGTGGATTCTCGCAGCTGATAAGGTTTTTGAAAAGAGGAAGGGTGATTTTCTCCAGCTCTGAGCGCATGCGTGGGATATCACCTATTCTTTCATTTCATTATGATATTCAGTGGCACCGGTGTGGATGAATATTCGAAGTTATTGAATGATGCGTAAATTTAGGGCGATAAAGAAAGTATTTTATTTGCAACAGTTGATTTAATGAGACAAATGAGCAAAGAATAATTCAGACATCTTTTTATTTGTTTTTTATAATTATTATTTTATGAAAAAAATATTAATTCCTTAGTAGTATTTATTAATGCATATTCTAGGGTAGAGAAGCATTTTTAAAAATGCAACTATTTTTACTTCTATACCGCAAGTTTTTTTCTCCCCAGAATTTATTTTAAAAATCGCGTTCGCGTGACAGAAAGAGAGAGATATATGAGTATTTGGTATTTGATTGCCTCTGTATATATGACCACTGGTCACTGCCAAAAATCATTTGGTGGTAATTTTGCATTTAAAATTTTAAAACCATTAACCATTATTATATTTTATTTGCAACGGTGGAAATGAATATCATGCAATTTTAATTTTAATCGAATTAAATATGTTGCAATGTTTCTACCCTATTTTTATGCGATTTACCCCCCCCCCCCCCCCTTCTTCACAAATGATATATTAAAAAACAGTTTAGGCGATGGCGCGGCAAACAAGAAAAAGATAATATATATTTATTTCTTCATAATTTTAGTTGTAAAATATTAATGTACTATACGATAAAAAAATATTCGAACATGCAGATTATTCATTTTTTAATTATTTTTCATATTTCCATCCATTTTTTAAATTTTCTTCGTGTTTTTTAGGTGCGTTCGTAATTATATAAATACGTAGCACCTATTGTCGTCGTCTGGTCCGGCCGTCCGTCTGTCCGCATATAACAACCCAAAAACTACCCAAACGAATGGTTTGAAATTTAAGATATATTATCTTTGCAGAATTTTGTCGAGACATTTCAAATTTTATGAAAATCGAATCGAAACTTTAGCAGATATTAATAAAAATATTTATTAAGAAATTTGATTTTTTTTTTTTTAAATCGGTGCTTTTTTGTTATAGGAGTTTCCGAAGTTTAACTGTCAAGCGATCGAGATACTTATTTTATAACAGAAATGAATCTGCAGACGATGTAATTCATTTCACAGAATTAAAAATCATCAAGATAGGAATATTTATATAACTAGCTATAGTACGAACGCACCTCATTTGTCACGTTTGACGTACAATTTCCAACTTGTTTTCCATTATCATGAAAAAATGTGCTTGATGACCATTTAATACTCTAACCAGTCTTGAATTCCGATATTTTTCTCTAGGAGGTATTTCGAAGGTTCGGGATGGCCGGTAGCTGTGTTTGTGTGGAGGGGTGGGGGGGGGGGTTCATGGACGCCTGCAAGGGAGGACAATTGCCTCTCCCTGAATTTTGAAATTTAAATCTGTATTTTTTTTATGTTGAATAAAATATATAATTTACTTATCCCCAAGTAGCATGATTAATTACGCACTGACAGAAGAAAGAACTATGAAATTTTGGTCACCGGGGATCTGCCCGCTAAAAGTTTAGTTTTTATTATTTTTTTTTTTAATTTTTGAGTTTATGTGTTGAAAAATTATCTCATCTGACGAAAAAGAGATGTAAAAAAATTCATATTTTTTATTTGTTAAATTTCTGTATTGCATGTTGAGGACTAGCAGCACAACTGTTTCAATATCTTACACCCCCTGCGTTTCGTCGGCGTCCATGGCATCAGCGTGTGTCTGAGAGGGGGGAGGGGGGAATTTGCACTTTCGGGACATCAATTAACCGAAAATGTGGAGACTCTAGGGTCTCAGTATCACTCCTGAATTTCTCACTGACTGTAATGTTAAAGTAAAACAATTTCTGTTGAAATATTTTACATGATAGATAATGTTTCTCTGAAGTGTTTATTTCAGTTATTTGGGATTTTGAATATATCAGTACAGGAAATTGCTGATTGTTTTAATGTAATATATGCTGTTAAATTTATTATATTATAAATTGAGTGGAGGAGGGTGTGAAGCGAACCAATAATTACGACGAGCAAACCGAAAATTTTTGTTTGAATTGTTGTAATAATCAGTCTCATTACTTTGTTAGAGATTTCACAAGAAGCTAAAATTTCATAAAGCGCAAATTGGCGAATAATTTAGTAAAACTTATTTTATATTATTTATAGATTTTTTTTATGCAAGTAATGCTCTTTAAAAGATGTTATATATAGCAATTGTTTTAATAATGGAATATGGAAGTATTTAAAATTTCCATGTTTGGTGCCAGATGCGGTTTTACTAGCCCGTGTCCCTTGAAGGCGAAATTTTTATTCATTGCTACGAATGATATCTTTTAAATATATTTAAGTTTTAACCAAATTTTTTGTCTGCAATAATTCTGCACGAATCTCTTCCAAACTGATACATAAAATCAAGGAGCATAAAATCTCGGTCAAGCTCGTTAATGGGCAAAATCGAACCAGGAGGGGGAGGGGGAGTGCTTAGTGTGAAAACAGAAAAAAACCCATAACTTCTTAATTATGATTCTTAATATTATCTAAAACTTTTATATTGACAAGTTTTTTTCATAAGACCAACCCTTATAGCAAAAAAAAAAAAAAAAAAAAAAAAAAAAAAAAAATCCCTGCCGGCTCCGCCTGCAAACAAGTTGGGAAACAAGTAAGATTATGGGCGGTCCCAACTGCGGCATCATGGCCAAAATGTCATTTCTTTCGCAATTCCCAACAAACAGGCGCCCCGCTGTCTGCGTCTTTGAAATCTACCTGTGCCTGTAGGCCAAGCCGTCAGGGAATTTTTCTTTCTTTCTTCTTCTCAAAATATTCTTTTATTTATTCTGTATGTTTAGTTTTAATATTACGATATACCGTCATATCGCGATATTTAGCTGACGATATACCACGATATTGAAATTGAGATATCGCCCAGCCCTAGCATGTACCATGTAGCAAGAAAAAAATATATAAGGTTTACTATAATTAGTAATATTGGCTCCATGCCTGGCGCAGTTGGCATAAAACTGGCACGGATAATACGTAAGTACCCAATTTTATTATAATCACCTATCGTACAATAAAAATAACTAATATTCGGTGCGATCCAAGGGTTTACCACTGCTTGGCGCGTTTTCAAAAAATTGCCAAATTTGTGCGTTTCTGCCTGTTGTCTCCCGGAGTGGCAACCTCCAGAAGACAACAGGCAAAAGCGTGCGAATTGAAATGGCGATAATCAAAATAAAGCAAAAATACATATTTTAAAACATTTAAAAGCAAAATAATGTCAAAATAACGTTTTTAAAAACACAGATTTTTTGTTTAAAAAAAAAATCCACTTTTTGGAATGGCTAGGTAAAAATTAAACTCACCTGCTTTTGTGCGGAGTGTTCCGAAAACCACGCAAATTGAAATCGCGAGAATCAAAATAAAAGCAAAAATAACTAATCTAAACTTTTAAACAGCAAAATAACATCAAAATACATTTATGAAAAATAAAAGAGAACCAATGATCTCGACCTAATCCTTACTCAAGCCACCATTTAGCGCTTTTAAAAAATGATGCCACATTGGCGATTTCTAAATTGTTTACTTACATTTATCGTATTGTAACCCACAATAAGCAAGTGGTAAAATGTTGCCATTCTTAATTTTTAAATAGTTACACATAGGAAAAGTAATGGATTTAGCAATAAAAAGGTCCCTGAAAAATAGATTGCATTTATACGAGAGTAAAATTTTATTCGTTCAAAACAATTTGGACAAAAGACATAATTTAAATACAGAATTATTAAATTAAACCCTACAGAGTTGATTTTTTTAGATACTACATTTATGAGTGAAATAAAATATTTTATTTGACAAATTTAATAAGATACATATAAAAAAGATAATACGAGCAGTAAAAAACAACGTTTTCATCGATATTACATAAAAGTTAACGATTAATGTGAAGTTGAAAAAACGAAAATACACGAAATTCCTTAACACGAAACCGAAAAAAAAAATCACTGGATACAGCAACCTCGTCGTATCGGAATCCCACGAAATACACGAAATTCGTTAATGCCGCAATCACTGTGCCGCACGTATGATCGCTTCGCGAACATGAAACCGAAAAAAAAACATCCCTGGATACAGCAACCTCGTCGTATCGGAATCCCAAGAAAAACACGAAATTCGTTAATGCCGCGATCACTGTACCGCACGTATGATCGCTTCGCGAACATGAAACCGAAAAAAAACATCACTGGATGCAGCAACCTCGTCGTATCGGAACCCCCAAAAATACATGAAATTCGTTAATGTCGCGATCACTTTACCGCACGTATGATCGCTTGCGAACATGAAACCGAAAAATAAACATCTCTCGATGCAGCAACCTCGTTGTATAGAGATCACAAAAATACTCGAAATTTGTAAATGCGGCGATCACTATACCGCATGTATGATTGCTTCGCGAACATGAGACTTCCATGAAAACTGCAATCAATTAATTCACACTGTTCTAAAGTAACAAGAGTAGCCACTCACATACATAAATTTAAAAAAAAAAATCAAGATTTAAATAAAGAAGCAGATGATGAATATCATGACATAACCATTTAATGACATAAGTGTTATTTAACTGTATTAAAAAAAAACATGTTTTAAATAACTAATAAATCATTAAATATCATTAAAATACAAATAAAAGTCGAATAATCATTTGATGACGTAACAAATACGTCATACGTAACAAACGCGTCATCACAAAAAATATCATTGCTCAGCCTTTCCAACAATAAAAGAGCTACATCTGGCTAACTATCGACGGTTTGGCACGATTGAGAAATGATGAGGGTTGCAAGAGTCAGTCCGCTATCGCGCGCGCTCTAGCACGCCAATACAAACGGACGCCAAGCAGGGGTGAACTCGATTCACCCCTAATATTCTCCATTCAGAGGGAAAAGTTCCAAATCCTGTGCCTGTAGATATGGCGAGTTATTTTTTGGTGATAAGTGTTTCGATGTGGTTGTTGCGATCTTCAGTCTTTCGGTTACCTTTTCTAAAGTTATGTTTTGCAGATGTAATATTATGTAAACATACAGGGTGTTCTAGAAAGGACTCCCCAACTTTGAAATGACATAACTTCGAAACAGTGAGAGATAGAAATGTGAAACAAGTTGAATGTTAGACAGATAGGTCTGGAATTTTTTATACATCAATTTAAAAAAATAGTTCCAATATTGGACACGAGAGGGCGCTGCAATCAGAAAGCTGTGTCTTTGAAATAGTTCCTGAAAGTGAGCTGTTTGAACTGAGATAAAAATCCCATTACAATGGTTTCGATATGGTTACCTTTTTCAGCAACAACATGACGCAACCTACAGGTAACGTTCGAAATCACTTGTTGCAATACTTCTATTGAAATGGATGCACATGCCTCACAGATGAATTGTTAGAGCTGTTCCAACGTTTGGGGATTCTTAGAATAAACAGCGTCCTTCAAGTAACCCCATAAAAAGAAGTCGCATGGATTCAGATCCGGGGAATATGGTGAATACGGCATGATATTCTTGAATTCCGAATTATTCTCTAATTCTATAGAACTTTTTTACACGTGTCAGCAATGAAACAGACGCACGAATGAAATTTCTGTCCTTCTGAGTACCATTTAAAGTTCCATGTGCTTGTGCTGCCACCTATTATCCAATATTGGAACTATTTTTTCACATTCGTGTATAACAAATTCCAGACCTATCTGTTTAACATTCAACTTGTTTCCCATTTCTATCTCTCACAATTTCGAAGTTATGTCATTTAAAAGTTGGGGAGTCCTTTCTAGAACACCCTGTATGTTTTGTAGATATTTTTTTTGTCTATATATGCTAATTGTAATGACAGTTGGGAATGAGATTTTTACCTTTTTATCTTTGTTTTCGAAAATATTAAAACATTAAAAAAAGATGATACAGATGTCGCAGGCGCACCGGGGTATCTTTTTGGTACTAAAATGGCGATGTTATGTGTGGGCAACCTGGCGATTTTGGTGAGATTTTGCTTCGTGTAGCAACTCGGTAGGGCAGATACTGTGTTTTTATGTTAAATTAAATATTGTGTGTTTTATAATAAATTAATCACTGTGTGTGTTGTATAATAAAATAAGGTAAAGATGTCATATACGCACCACATTGGCGCGATTGCAACAAATTTCAATTTTATGCCAAACATGGTAACCCGGTTATTTTGTTTATGTGTTAATAAGTGTTAATATTTACGATTTATTGTGATATTTATATTATTATGTTTATTATTTATAACTGTTCATTTATTATTGCATGCTTTTTGAACTTCTCTATTATCCCATCGACCACTTTTCATAACAAAAAAGTATCGCCAAACTGTAAGATTAAACGCCAAAAATGCAGTCCCATTTACTTGATGTCAGAAGCATTATACGTGATTGTTATGTCATCAAATAGTTCATAAAGTGGTCAACGGGATAATAGAGAAGTACCTTTGTAACTGATATTCAAAAACAAAGTTTTCGCCAAATTGGCGGGGGAAGAAATCGCGCCAATGTGGTGCGTATATGACATCCGTGCCTAAAATAATTTATGTGTGCTTAAAAAAAATTGTGTGTGTTTTATAACATAATAAAATCAAACTAGCATGCTGTTTTAGCAATCTCGGCCAAAGGGTTCTCAAAAACGGGGTTTTCTGGCCAAAATGACGCAAACAAAAATCACGTCAATCCCAATGCGCTAGCGGCAGCTGTTCCAAAAATATTTATATCAAGCGTATAATGTTTTACATTTTTATACGGAACACTTCTCCATTTAAAGATTTTAAATGCTATTTACATCAGATATTTTTTTCCTGAGGTTCCCAAAAGTTAATTTAGGTATGTTTTTCGTTCGTTTATTATTTTTTTACAATTTCCCCCCTGACAATAACAATTATTTATCCCAAAAATACTTCTTAGGGTTGTTAAATATGTTTGTTTATGTATTTTCATTACTTATTAAAATTTCGAAAATGGCGATAAAATTTTATTTTATCATCGTATTTATGTTTTTAAGATGCTTCAAAAACATGGTTTAATAAAAGTACGTTTGTAAACATTTGAAAAACATGTTTTTTCGCTCTCTGGAAAAAATTGGTAAGATGCTCAAGTAGATGCTTTTAGTAAGATGCTTTTTTTTAAAAGTAGATGCTTCGGTAAGGTGCTTTTGGCACCATGTTTAATTTTTTCGCCAACCGGCACAGGATACGGAACTTTTCCCCATTCAGATACACAGGCAAGGCTGGTCTCAAACAACAATAAAGCTAGCAACAACATTGTTTTAACTCTATAACAGTTACAATAATGATATTAAATGCTCCGGTTGGCTTTGGGCCCGATTACGGTAGTTGCCCCTGGATAAAACTGTGAAAGAAGTCTTTTACATTTGTTTCGAATGAAGCTCGGTGAACAAAGTATTAATTAATAATACAAACAACACTAACATAAACATGGAAGCAAAAGTTTGAATTCAAATGTATATATTTGTTAATCTTTCCCCCTCCCACCAACTCTTCAAAAAAATAAGAAAAATAAAAAGAAAGTTACAGCACTGAATTTAAAATGGTGTTAAGCTACGCTTTCTGACTTAAGCAATTAACTGCAAACCCGATTATGAAACTTTCACTTAACTATAACATGTATCTAATAGCCCTGAGGATACTTCCCAGTTATACGGGCCTTTAGGCTTTTTTAAAAAGCTTGACACAATTCGGGTTTAAGAAGTTGAGATTTATTGCCAAATTATATAAACAACTATGAAACTAAAACTGATGAATTATTTTGCTGGTTTACGCATGTATTTTTAAAAATTGCATCTGATTACACTTATTAGGTGAATTACTTCTGTTTGTATTTAATAACGGTAAACGGCTTCTGTATATTGAATGAATTGTGAAACTATTGGGAATAGGTAGAGAGACGAGTAAACAAACGGGTAGACAGACGGATAGTGAGATGGGTAGAGAGACGGGTTGTGACAGAGATAGGCTAACGGGTTGCGAAACAAATAGGTAGACGGGTAGCGAGACAGGTAACAAAAGGGTTGACAGAGGGGTACCAAGATGGATAGAGAGACGGATCACGAGACGGGTAGAGAGATGAGTAGTGAGACCGATATATAGGCATGTAGAGTAAAGGTTGAGAGACGGGTTGCGTGATGGATAGAGAGACGGGCAGACAGAAGAGTACAGAGACGAGTATGTACACAGGCAGACGTGTCGAGAGACTGGTAATTAAACGGGAAGCAAGACAGGTAGAAAGACGGATTGACAGATGGATAGCGAGACAGGTAAAGAGTTGGGTAGAGTTTAGGTAGAGGAAAAAAAATTAATTCAAATGTAAATATTTGTCACAAGGAAAATGTTGCAACAATGAAATTAAATTTGCGTTAATCCACGCTTGCTAAAGTACGCTATTGGCTGGAAATCTGATTACGTAACTTTAAAAAGCTTGGCGTTTTATAAGATCAAGCAAAAAAAATGGGATTATTTGCCAAATGTTATAAAAACAAATCTGATGGACGGTACTTCTTTTCTATTTGTTTAACAGTGTATATGGATTTATGTATGATATTTTGTAATGCTATCATTTAATTTTCTCTTTTTCATTATGTCGTAATTGTTAATCCTACGTTCTTAACAATATCACTCAGACTAATTCCCTTTGAGGGAAATCCTAGTTTAAAAAGCTTATAATGAAATTTCTTCAAAATGGTGACAATCGGAAATACTTCCATTGTTCTATTGAAAATAAAACCATGGGGATTAATTATTATACCTTTATTGATGACATTATCATTATCCTATTACAATAAAAAATAAAATATTTTTTCCATTTGCAAAAATGTTGTTCAAGACTATCAAGATGTCAAGGAACTTAAAAGTGAACTGACATCAATGTTGTGCAGATCTCTACACTAAAACATTATAAAGGAAAGGTGATCTGATAGTGGTTACTATGTTGAAGGACTTTTTTCTTTAGGTGCGTTCGTAATCGTAGTGCCTATAGTCACCGTCTGGTCCGTCCACCCGTCCGCATATAATAGCGCAAAAACTACCCAATCCAACGCAACGGTTTGAAATTTAATATATATAATCGTTGCAGAATTTTGTCGAGTCATCATTTCAAATTTTATGAAAATCGAATCAAAACTTAAAAAGATATTAATAAAAATATTTATTAAGTAATTTGATTTTTTTTAAATCAGTACTTCCTTGTTATAGCAGCTTCCGAGGATTAATCTTCAAGCGACCGCGATGTATCGCCAAGTTATCTGACATGTATGACCTTATAGTCAGATATGACATAATATGATATTTTATAACCTCTATGACCAAGTCACATTTTTCATTCTATTAAATCCTATCATACGTAATTAATTCAATGATATCCCACGATAGGTAATGATTCTAGGTTGTCATGCTGGTTACATTATATTTCAAATGGAGTTATATTATTTCCGTATTACTGAATTTAAAAACCTAATTTGTTTACTAAAATTGTTTAATTATAGCAATCCTATAGACAGTTTTTTGGATAGATGTTTGCGGAGAAATAGATATTAAATGGAAAAAAGTGTCTAAATATGGATTTCAAGTTCTGAAATTTCAAAGCTAGGCTTAAGTTTCCCATTGGAATTTTCAGTAAATGTCAACAAAAGATAAAATGTTGCCAACTTAAAATGTACTTATTTTATTACGGAAATTAATCATATCATAATAACAGACAATATAATCCATTTCACTGAAATAATAACAGTACGAACGCACCTCATTTGTCACGTTTCAGGTACAATTTCCAACTTGTTTTTTTTGTTTGTTTCTTTCTCCTGGTAGCGTTCTGATACACCGGTTGAAGAGATTAAGTCCAGTCTTAGCTTTTCCCAAATTCAAAGGTTATCCACTACATTAATTATTTATATTAAACTAAGAAATACAAAATAAGTAAATAAATAAATAAATAAATAGTTAAAAATAATTTTAAACCCAGAGAAGAAAATAAATCCGGTGAACGTATCTTCATGGTAGATCCCTAGACAAAGGCTGCAACGATGGATGATCCCTCTCTACATAAATTTAAGACTGTGAAATTATCACACGGGGCGAGTCCTATGCCTTATGCAATTATACACGTTTTTACATTTTAGTTATACATTCAGTCATGCTGGTCTGCCCTTTTTTCCGATTTAAATTCTAGTTTTGATTAGCTAATAAAATTTATTTTATGTAAGATACATGAGATTTATTTTAAAATTATGTAATAAATTAAAATAAAAACTTAAATAATTAAATTATTTTAAAATGAATATAATCTTTGGAAAATACGATAAAAGAGCTCTTTAATAAAATGCTAAATACCGTAATGAAATTTTGGAAATTAACTAAGTTAGAGATACTAGAAAATAAAATGATACAATGACTGCCAATAATATTAAACATTAAGGAAAAGCAACACATAAATGATACAACTAAAAGAAGACGGTGTTGCAATCTTTACAACAAAAATTTATTTTAAAAAAAAAGAAAAAGAAAAAAAAAGAAGAAAAATGTCTATTTTATTAAGACACGAAACTGCAGTAGTTTTCTATAATTGGGCCAAACCGACAATATTTTCACCGATTTTTCATTCCACCCGGCTCTGAAAATAAATATCAAAAATTAAATGGAAGAAAGTGGTTTCACCTGTGAAAATGACAGCCTTTTTAAAAGAAATTCGACTGATAATGTACATTTTTATTCACAAAATGGCAACACACTACGATTGTGTCCAAATAATGTAATTTACATCACTTTTCATTCCTCCTATACCAACAATAGACCCAAAAGGTTCCCTTTTCTCACATTACAAAAGTTTCTAAGCGTAGAAAGCAGTATGTTTCTATTAATAAAAAGAATGTTATATTTATGAGAAAACGCACACTTTCTTTCATAAAACTATTATACAGTAGGACCCGTATATAACGAGGAGCTCGGGACACAGAAAAATGCTCATTAAATCCGGTCGCTCGCTAAATCAGAATCCAAATTAATAACTAGTATATACACTAAAAAACTTAAGCGAATTGTTACTTGATAATCTTTATTGGGAAGTGGGAAAATATTCATCCAAAGTTGATTGTTTCAAAAATTCGTTTCATTTAATTTCCGTAGTAAAATACTTAATGCATCCACATGTTGTATCATCAGTATTTTTCATTGCTTCAAAAAACTACTCAAGATTTTGTAATGACTCTGCACAGCACAATCACGTGTCGGCGTTTTAAGTACAGTTTCTTCTTCCGAGTCATTACATTATCACTTGCATTTTCCTGTTCCTGGGTTTTTATCACTTCCACGACAATATCCTCAGTGGAGAGTATGCCCGACGTTCAGATATCGTCATCAACGTTATTGTACCCATCGATGTTTAAAACATCGTTAAATGGCTCAATGTTATTTTGTTGCAACCAGACTGAGAGTGGCACGTCATCTTCATCTTCGAAGTCACCACTTCTGTCAATCAATGGAGCTTTCCTGGTAACAGTTTTGGATAAAGGATTGAGTCACACTTCCCCAAGCATCTGTCATCATGTTTATAACGTCAACATTGGCGGATTTAAAGGTCGCGATGGTTGCAATCGCGAGGGGCCCCGCATCCCAAGGGCCCCCAAATTTTCTTTTATGTTCAAAGAGAAAAAGTGACTTTTGACCAAAGATTTTTAGCCACCCACAGGGAGGCTTATTCTTTCAATCTCTATCATTTTTCATGTTTATGAAAAGTCACAGCAATCCATCGTTGCCATAGGTTAATCTCGGAAAATGAAACATTTGAAGTTACTGAAAAAATTAATAGCTCAAAAAGTATTTGTCACAAAATTGTTAGACAAACTGCGTTATAAAGGAAAAAAATTGTTTTTGTTTCTTGATATAAATTTCAAATCGAATGATTATGCCGTTTTTAAAATAATGAATTTCAAAAATTACCAAACTTCACAATGAAGTACCATAACGAAACCTTCACGCGTAAAAAGATAATGATAACGGTTGTTGCTTTCGGTCGAGAATGGACCAAACGATGTTCGCATTTTACTATTTTAACCGTTTTTAACGAAATTCTTTAACTTTAGAAGACTTTGTCTTTGAATAAGCAATAGAAAAGCATAAAATCGTTACAAAAATGTTAAAATTACAAAAAAGGATAGATGCAAATTATCAGATATGAAAAATAAAAAAGAAATTTGGTACTTTCGTGTTATAGTAGCCACCAAGCATGAAATATTTTTGTTTCTGTTTTCATTAATATATTGTAAATTTGGTACTTTCGTGTTATAGCGGCTTCCAAGGATGATCTGCCAAGCGGCCAAGATTTATCGCC
The DNA here is from genome assembly GCA_963931845.1 of Maratus michaelseni. Lineage (NCBI taxonomy): Eukaryota > Metazoa > Arthropoda > Arachnida > Araneae > Salticidae > Maratus > Maratus michaelseni. Next base: position 301,767,191 of record OZ007587.1, on the reverse strand, counting down.
AAATTATAAAGCATGTACGTCATTACAATAATATATCTCTATAATAAAACTGTAAGTCATGTGACTGTCCTCAACAGTTCCGGGATGCCGCATCGCTTTTTCATATGCCAAGCGGCCATTTTTATTCAAAATTATTTTTTCGAATAAACTGCATAAAAGTTACATTTTAAGAAAGATCGTTCAAAATAAAATAATATTTGAGAGATGACTTGCGTTCAATTATGTATATATTCTGCAATAACTTCAGTCGAAAGATTCGCAGTTCAAATTCTCTATTCATAAAAGTAAACAAAAAAAAGATTGATTCGTCGTGAACATTTAAAATATTAAATCATGGAGGTAATCATTCGCAAAGCAAGTTCTCCGCGAATGAATTTTTGGACCGCTGCCTCGCGTCAAAAAAATAATTCGCACCAGTGAGACAATCAAAGTTTACCATAATTATGTGCTATACAACTCAACTTTCGGACCTTTTCTTGACGTAAATTGAACTCATGTAATAATATTTAATGAATCAGATTTTTAGCATTTTTAAAATCGCTAATACAGCTTTTATTTATCGCGTGTACAAATTAGAAATGATACTTTGATTTTGAAATCAAATGTTTTGATTTATGATATTATTTCTTATTTATTTATTTATTTTCTCTTTTAAATGAAAAGTGTGAAGTATTTTAAATTTATGTAATATAAGCATTTTAGATTAAAGTTAAGTATTTTAAATGAAATGAGTGACAGGTTTATAATTTAAAATTAAATTAATTGTAGTATGAATGACGGTGATGGGAACGATATTTGGCGAATTATCATCTGCTCCCGGCTAACAAAAATACTCATAATTAAAAAAAAGAATAAAAATAAATAAATGATAGTTTGTTGTAAATAAATATTGATATACATATCAAAAATAATTTATAGAATTAAAATAAAAAATAAAAGTAAATAAACAACAATTTCCATAACAAAGTTTTCGCCAAATTGGCGGGGGAGGGGGGGGGGGGAATCGCGCCAACGTGCGTATGTGACATTTGTGCCCAAAAAATATGCGAAATGCTACCATGATCGCAAAAGTTCATGATTTGTCTATTAGAATCTTCCGATTTGGCGAAGGATTAAGGTAAAATTAAATTATGAATAAATGTAACGTGTTGCAATGTTTAACATACATTTAAGGGAGACCAAACTGGTCGCCAGTGGCGGCTAGTGATATAATAACATTTCTGTACGTATGTGGCCAAGTTATAGCCATATATGATGCATATATGATGTGTATATATATGACATGTGTATATGATGTATATACTACATATAAAACATAAATAATATGTGTATAATGACGTATATGGCACATATAGGAGTGTTTGGAATATATATATGCGTATATAGGATACCAATATAAGCTTTGCGATGATCTTGGAGAAATCATAACTGCAACCTTGGCATAATCATGGGAAAGGTTCAGTAAGACCTTTTTGGTGCTCCCCCCAAATGTAAACCCCATGTAAACCCCTTCATGTAACATATCAATAGATAGATCTCGTCAAGCACTATGGTCTGGTCCTACTCTCCGCCTCTCACTCCCCCATCCCTTAAGAAACATAGTTCTCTGTTTCAACTCTTTTTAAATTTTAGTTTTTCCCACCTTTCTCAGCCCTTTTAAGCCCCACAGAGGACGTAGGCCTCTTCTAAAGGATCCAAAGAAGTTAAAATCGTCGAAGCCGACATTTCTAAGAGGGTCCCGAGGCCCTATCTTCCATAGGACTGGAGTAACCCCCCCCCCCACACGGGGGAGACATTCAAGGTGTTCAAACCCCGTCATGTACCATATCAAAAGTTTGATCTCATCAAGCACTTTTGTCTGGTTCTACTCTCCCCCTCCTTCTCTCTCGTCTCCTGTCAGGAGCACTTTTCTTATTTATTTTTGTCAATTTCTCATATTTATTTTAGTTTTTTTCCATTTTTCTCTGTTCCTATGGGCCGGACAGCTCCAAAATTTCACCAAAATTAGTTGTAAACTGCCTAAAGGTTATCCCCTCCTCCCCCGTTTCTTTTGGCTCCCTTGGCGTTGACGTATCTCTCTTGGGGGGCCCGTCAGAGGGGCGAAAAGGGGGATCCCTTTTAAAGTCTCATCTCTCAATTGCAAGTGAGGATTCATTTTAAATCGGGTCTCGTAGAGCACTTGTGTTTTTTATAGCTCCCCCCTCTCCCCCACCGCTTTCCAAGATCCCGTCAATTAATGCTAACTCATCATTTGTTAAACAACTTCTCTTAGCTGTATCCATCATAAAAGCTGCTATCATAGAACTTTTCATTACCTTTTTTAGGTTATCTATTAAGTGTTAAAGTGTCTTGAACCATTAAAAATAAGTTTAAAGGGTGTCATTAAGCCAGCACATTTGTAAACAACATCTACCTCGCCACATCTCAGTCCTTTGGAGCCACATCTTTTCACTATTATATTTATTAAAAATACTTCTAGTCACCGAATCTTTTTAAAACTTGGTGTGTTCGTGCCTAATATGTTCCACCAGCCTCACAAAAAATCTTAGAGCGCTAACTAAATTCTAAAGGGGAAAAGCTGGCTTATGCTAACAAACATTTTTTTTTTTTTGACGAGTTAGACTTGGCTGAAAAAATCTCAACGATAAAAGCCGTGGGTGGCCAATCTATATTCTGTCGTAAGGTAGAATTTTTCCCGCTTGTTGTATTTTATTTTTTTAATTAGTTTTACTATATCATTTTCATGTAATAAATAGGATATTTTTTCTACTATCTGTTATTTCCTGAAATATTTTAGTTTTCCCTTATATTTTTTTCTGTTATCATTCATTAAGACTGTGAACAATTGTGAAGGGATGGAGTTGGGCTTAAGGAGGACAAATGTGCTTTGCTGTGAGCTGAAAGGAATCCTGTTAGAGACCCTTTACAGCTTTTTAAGATGCAGATGCACGGTATAACTAGTTTATTCAAACTTCGAAATTTAAGGTAGGAAATGAACTGAAACCGTTCTAAATTACGGTTTATTTAGAAATGTTAGGGACAGAAACGTAATATTAATTTGACTTCTGTTATTTTTAAGATGTAAATGTTCGCACGCAGAACAGTTTTTACAAAATTAAAAATTTAGAAAAAAAAAAAAAAAAAAGTTCGCCACTTGCGATTTTTGTGATGCTGTTGGCCTAAAAACTTGAAAATTTGAACGGTGGTTATTTTTATGATTTCAGTTCTCGCTAAGAACGATTTATAAAATAATACGAAATTTAAAACGGTGAAACTTTCTAAAAACCCACTAACTATCATTTATCTACAATTGTTACAGATAAAAACTTGAAATTTCATATAGCTGTTACTTTAAATACATAAATTAATTCCCGGAACAGTTCTTAAAATTTTTACAGTGTGCAGGAACATAAATCATTCTAAAATTGCGATTTCTGTGATATGTTTGTTATAGAAGCTTCGATAACTAGAAGTTTCGAAATTTCAAATGAAAAATAAAATGAACGAAAAACTTTCAAAATACATTCTAAAATACTATTTATTTGGAATTAACTTGGGATTTTCTCCTCAATTTATCAATTATTGCTGTCACTTTTGAGTTTTCACGATATTCCACTGGTCTTTTTATATGAATTGCCCTATAGTATTGACTATCAAATCATGACAAAAAAATTTTGCTGTCGTTCGCGCATGCGCAGGTAAAATGTATTTCATACAAATACCTATATATCTTCAAATATTCAATATATTGATATTTTAATCACAGTATACTATTTCAGCTATTTTAATATATAGATGTACGGCATACCAAGTTTGAGGGTCCCCGAAATCAGGACAACATATGTTATTAAACAAAAGGCCAAGTGGATCGTGACTCTGAAGTTCCTGATTTCGGGGGCCCTAAACTTGATATGCAGTTTCATAAAGCAGATATTTGAAATCTATTGTGATTTTGTTACCGGTTATAATCATTATTTTGTAGTTCTAGAGTAGGATCAGGTCCCGATTATGACTAATTGGGGCCCTGGACAAAGATAAATCAGGGGGCCCCATTCGAATCATTGCAACATTATTCAAACTAAGGGATAAATCCGGGCTTCTCGGGTTACAGAATATAGGAAAAAAACCATCACATATATTACTTCTGGTGTCAACACCCTTTTTTCTCTGCACATACTAAAAGCCAATCGACGAATGAGGTATTTTTCGAAAGGTTCTGCAAGCGGCTTTTGATGTACCGTAATTTCTGGTATATAACCCACGACACAAATAAATCGGTTTCAACCTAGAAATTTTATTTAATAAAATGTAACTCGTTTCTGCTTGGTACATATTTGACTTTATTTATTAAATAAAATTTCTGGTTCTAAACAGGCTTATAAAAGCCGCTGGTTATACACTATATTGCCAAAGGTGACCGGTCACTTGCGATTTTAGACGTTTTGTTAACTATCTAGAAAAATACATGAGGAATTAACCTGAAACTGCAGGTGTGTAAACAGTATACTATAGGTTATATATTTCCGCGAAGATTTTTTCACGAAACCCCATAAGGGACTGTCAACAAATTGAAAAAGAACGAATATCTTTTGGATAACCCTGTAAAAACTAATGTAGCAAAGCGTTCAAACTCGAGATTATTAATAAGTGGCTTATTGTAATATATTGTGTTCATTTTTATGAGGATAGCATGTATACTCGTAGAGAAATTAAGGTTTTTATAAAAACAGTCCCAAATTTCGCCTAGTTTTTTGCTTATAATTTGCAGAGTTCTTAATATAAAAAAAAGTTATTTTCAGAAAATATGACAAACAACATTATACATAATACTCTGCAATCAGAATTAAAAAATAATAAAAATCGGATGAACAATGAGCAGGTTTACTAAAAAATGTTTCACTGCGCATGCAATCAAAATATAATGTGCATAATGTATTAGCTAAGTATATAGAGCAACTTCTGTGAAAGTCTCAAAATCATAGCTGGAAAATTATGAAAATTATCGTCGATAGAATAAGCTCGAAATCAGTTGTTCCCAAATAGAAGCAAAAATATGAGGGGTTGTATCCAAATATAGTAGTACGTGCAATATTGTGTACGCTATCTTGGCACTAATCCACAGATATTTGATACAACCCCTCATCTTTTTGCTTCTTTTTGGGAACAACGGATTTCGAGCTTATTCTATCGACGATAATTTTCAGAATTTTCAAGCTATAATTTTAAGACTTTCACAAAAGTTGCTCTATATACTTGGCTAATACATTATGCATATTATATTTTGATTGCATTCGCGCATGCGCAGTGAAACATTTTTTTAGTAAACCTGCTCATTTTTCATCCAATTTTTATTATATTTTAATTCTGATTACAGAGTATTAAGTACAATGTTGTTTGTCATATTTTCTGAAAAGAACTTTTTTTTATATTAAGAACTCTGCAAATTATAATAAAAAAACTAGGCAAAATTTGGGACTGTTTTTATAAAAACCTTAATTTCTCTACGAGTATACATGCTTTCCTCATAAAAATGAACACAGTATATTACAATAAGCCACTTATTAATAATCTCGAGTTTGAACGCCTTTGCTACATTAGTTTTTACAGGGTTATCTAAAAGATATTCGTTCTTATTCAATTTGTTGACAGTCCCCTATGGGATTTCGTGAAAAAATCTTCGCGGAAATATATAACCTATACTATACTATTTACACACCTGCAGTTTCAGGTTAATTCCTCATGTATTTTTCTAGATAGTTAACAAAACGTCTAAAATCGCAAGTGACCGGTCACCTTTGGCAATATAGTGTATATCAGAAATTACGGTAGCATAATTGTATATCGTTAAAACACGTTAATTTTAAAAACTGCACTTAGCGAAAAAATGTATCAACAAATAATCTCAAAGCCTGCGGGGAAAAAGCATCGCACGGATTTTTTTTTCTATTTTTTTAAATGGTAACTCTAATATATTTTTTTTACATTTAATATGTTTTTTAGAATGCCCATTAACAATAGCTGCTCGGTGCTAAAGCTATGGAGTAGTTGAGGTTAGCTTTGCAAAAGCACTGAGCTCTGTGAGTTCTAAATAAAATTTGTTTTTCAGAAAGTTTAGTAGAATCTTTTAAAGATTTTTGAATGCCTAAGAGGGACTGCTCAGACTGGGAACCAGATCTGTAGAGCATAGATGTCCCTCCCGGTCCCTTTATTAAGGTCTTAAAAAAAAGAAAAAAAGAAAAAAAACATATTTCAGCTGGAGCTGAACCCGCCAGAAAACGCGACAGGGGGCGGGGTGGAAATAAACATGCTAAGTAGTGATACTATCTTAATGTACATTACAGGTAGTTCACTGCCAGAGACATACCTCCAGCGCGACACTGGGCAGTGAAGATGGTTTATGATTAAATGATTCATACCAGGAATGGAGTCCATATCTCAGGAGCGGGTCAAGTTAGAAAGATCCATCAAGAACTTAAAGATGTTTTTCAGTTTATTTAAAAGTACTGGGCGGGAAAGGATATTATCTAGCCAACCACTAGGGGGAGAAGAGGGGCGACGGATGTGCCAGCGATCTGTAAGGTGGCAGTTAAAATAGAAGTGTGAGGCTGACGCCTCTGCGCCACACTCACAGGTGGGAGTTCGGGCCCTTTTAAACCTGTATAGATATGACCCGAAAGGGCCGTGTCGCGTTAGGAAGGCAGTGGTTGAGGGAGTTAAAGTGATAAGATTGCAAAATACCGCCGGGACTATGTCATAGGTATATCTACCTTTCTCTGAGTAGTCCCAGTGGTCTTGCAACTGCTGCAACATGCGCATTTTAAGGGATCTTTTGATATAGGAGTGGGGCGCAGGTAGCGAGATGTCTATGGATGTTTTTGTCGTTGCTTCCTTTGCTAGCATGTCCGCAGATTCATTGCCGAAGATCCCCTTGTGTGCTGTCACATGACCTAGCGAAGTTTTATGTAGCAGGTTACTAAGTTGGGTTTTAATTTCGTGGATTTGTGGATTGATGATTCTAAAGGCGTAGATTGCCTGCAGGCTGGATAGGCTATCACTATAGATGGGGATTGCAATGGTTGTTTGTTGTTCCGAAATCCATTCTAGAGCTTTGTGGATGGCAAAGAGTTCAGCCTGATATATCGAGTTGAAGTTGTCCAATCTGCAGGCCCACCGGTGAGTCAACACTCCGCCTTCCGTAGCACAGAAAGCTGCGCCTACGCCGGTTTCGGTGCATGAGCCGTCGGTGAAGACTGTTAGGCGGTGGGAAGGGGAGTAGGAATTGCATTTAGGGTTAACTTGGAAGTGGGAAGTTTCATCAGCTGGGTGAATTTGCCAGCTCTGTATCTTGTGTTGAATGGTTAAATGTGGGAAGTGGATTTGTGTTATGGCATTATTATGTAGGTGTAAGATGTTATTCCTTTGAAATTCGTATAGAATGGTATATGTGATAGGAGGGATGCCGGTAATGACTGCTAGTGCATCACTAGAAATAGTTTTATATCCTCTAGAAATCTGCAGTAGGAACATGCGTTGGATGGATAATAATTTTATTTGTGCTGCCTTGGTTAGGTGGCCTCCCCAAATTCCTGCACCATAAGTTATGATTTTTTCTGTTGTTGTTGTGTACCATATTTTTAACATTGTATTTTTAATACCTCATGATTTAGATGTTAATTTAGTGGAGTTGTGGTAGTAGTTAATGAGCTTAAGTTTTAAGTAATTTATGTGTGCAAACCAATTTTGGTGTTGGTCTATGGTTAGGCGTAGAAGTTTTAAGGTGGAGACATGGTGTACACTGATGCTATTAATTCTGATGGTTGGTTTCCTTTTTAGTTTGTAGGGTTTCGCGAATGTGAGGGCTTGTGATTTTAAAGATTAATCTTTTAAAGATTAAATTTTTATTTTGTATTTGAACGTTTTCAGAGTTGGAACTGAAAAAAAAGTAAATATTTTATAAATTAATGTATTAATTTGGGGGCCCCTTGAAGTACGAGGCCCCTGGGCGCGATAATAAAGGCCCGAGTAGGATAAGATTAAAAAAAATGTTCATCAAAATATTTATTTATGTATTGAAATCTGTATTCTAAGACAGTTGTTTTTCATTTATTTGGGATTCATCCTAGGCCTGTCTTTGGCTTAGTCGGACCCTGTGCATATCAAAGGATATGTAGGGGAGTGGGTCGCAAAGAGAGGGGTGGAGCCGGTACAAATAACCGTCCACCACAAGCCCCGTCTTTAGGTGAAATAATTAAAAAATGTAGAGTGAAATTGATTTTTATTTAAATTCTGCCCAGAATATAGGAGAGCTCAAAAATCTTTCAGAATCTAAAAAAAATATATATTTTAGAAATTTACAAAAAAAGCATTTTTATAGGGTGAAAGCAGGGCTACACTAGATACCGGGCTGGCTCATTCATTATCATGGCGTCACAAATGGTGGCTGGCTGCGACCAGCAGCGATTGGTACAAAGCGGCGCGTCCATCGTTTTGTGTCTATCACTGTATGTCTTTCGTTTCGTCGTTTCGCTTTGTACCAATCGCTGGTCGAGGACAGCCACCATTTGTGACGTCATGATAATGAATGAGCCAGCCCGGTAATTTAGTGTAGCCCTGGTGAAATCAAACGACACTAAAGAAAAGAGAAGCTGGATGGTTTTCTCTGAAACATCTAAATCAGTTTACTGTTACGTATGTAAACTTTTCCCAAAGGGTTTTCCGATTGGTCTCGATCTGAAAAAGTTTTAAGTAAAACCATGAAATTTCGAAGTCTCATTTATCGGCTATTGTAAACTTCCAGACAAGACTTCAACTATCTGAAAGAGTTGATTGTCAAATAGCTAATCAAATTGAAAATGAAAGAGATTATTGGAGAAAAGTGCTTCGTCGAGTAGTTTTTACGGTAAAATTGGTCTCGATCATGAAAAAGTTTTAAGTAATCAGGAAATTTCAAAGTCCCATTTATCGGCTATTATAAACTTCCAGACAAGACTTCAACTATCTGAAAGAGTTGATTGCCAAATACCTAATCAAATTAAAAATCAAAGAGATTATTGGTAGACCGGGAGGCGGCAACACAAACAATCACCTCATCATGTTCACGGCTGAAATTCCAGAATTAGTTAAAGTTGAATTGGCATATTAAAACGCAATCGGTCTGCCAAGTCATATCTTGGTGGAAAACACCTTAAAACTCGATTTTAGCGGTTGACTCGTAGGTTTACCATTGTGTTTTCCTGCACCCAAAGGTATGAAAACATGGAGGACTGGGAGCAGGAACACACAATGGTAAACCTACGAGTCAACTGCTAAAATCGAGTTTTAAGGGGGTTTCCACCAAGATATGACTTGGCAGACCGATTGCGTTTTAATATGCGAATCCAGCTTTAACTAATTCTGGAATTTCAGCCGTGAACTCAATGAGGTGATTGTCTGTGCTGCCGTCTCCCGGTCTATGAGTTATAACCATTTTTTCGCGCACATTTGACAACTCCAGGGAACTATGAGTAGGTTGAAAGGGATGAAAGAATTAGAAATTAGAAAGAAAGAATTTGAAATTCCAGAATTAGTTAAAACTCGATTCGCATACTAAAATGCAATCGGTCTGCCAAGTCATATCTTGGTGGAAAACACCTGAAAACCCAATTTTAGTTGGCTCGAAGGTTTAACATTGTGTGTTCCTGCTCCCAGTCCTCCATGTTTTCATACCTTTGGGTGCAGGAAAACACAATGGTAAACCTACGAGTCAACCGCTAAAATCGGGTTTTAAGGTGTTTTCCACCAAGATATGACTTTTATTGCGTATTCGATTGCGTTTTAATATGCGAATCGAGTTTTAACCCATTCTGGAATTTCAGCCATGAACTCGATGAGGTAATTGTCTGTGCTGCCGCCTCCCGGTCTACCAATAATCTCTTTGATTTTGAATTTGATTAGGTATTTGACAATCAACTCTTTCAGATAGTTGAAGTCTTGTCTGGAAGTTTATAATAGCCGATAAATGGGACTTCGAAATTTCATGATTACTAGAAGGATGAAAGATATGAAACCAGTTTAAGTGGGGTTATTACAGGCTATATAAAATTATTAAAAATATTGAATTTAAGGATTTGAAAATTATGTATCCCTACGTAATATGGAATGCCGAGTCCAAAAAGTTAATTTTCGTAAAAATCGGATAATAATTCCCGAAGATATCAATTAAAAAATCATTAATTTTCAATAAGAAAATGAATTTTTTCGAAGTCAACACAACATCTGTCTTTCACTGCACGTGTTTTGATGATTTCAGTGGAAGAATAGTAGACATCGTGACGCTTTCTGAAAAACAAGAGATAAATTGATAAAATGATGCATTTGAAAATGATTGCAGTTTGTATATGCTATATAAAAATTTCAAAAATATCGGATTTTCCAATATGAAAAATATGCATCATTGCTCAAAGTGGGCTGACATTTCAGGGATTCAAAAAATTTTTGAATTCGGACCATGATTTTTTATTTTAGGAAAATTCCTATTTTTGCATATAAAAAAAAAAAAAGAAAAAAGCTAAGGAATTTGCTACTTCTTTTCAAAATATCTCCCTTCGTATGTGTCCGATCGCGACCCGTACTCACTCATTCGACTCGTCATCGATAGAGTTTACCAATTTTAGTTCCATGTTTCACCACCAGGGGCGCTTCCCTATCTCTGATTCTATGGCTAGATCACGACGGGATATGGCTCATTCGACTCGACATCGATAGCCTTAACGATTTCAGTTATGTTCGTATAGAACAGTTTGCGCCCCCTGGCGGTGGAAGGCGTAACCAAAGAATTTTGCAGATAACTGGGGAACTGCGGGTCCCATCACGACGCGGTTTGGCTCATTCGACTCGACATCGATAGAGCTTAACGATTTTAGTTCGCAGTTTCATCGCCAGGGGGCGCTTTCCTATCTCTTATTCTATGGGCTGGATCACGACGGGGTACGGCTCATTCGACTCGACATTGATAGCCTTAACGATTTCAGTTATGTTCGTATAGAACAGATTGTGACCCCTGGTGGTGGAAGGTGGAACTAATGGATTTTGCAGCGCGCCTGCTATACGGTGCCGCTGGCAACGGGTTCCGAGCCAGAGGTTCGTTCGGCGAGAGGTTTATACTATTCCAGGTGCAATTTAAGGGTTTTGCCGGTGCGTGCGCAGCACGCCCGGTATACGTTGCCGAAGGCAGCGGGGACCCGATCCGGAATTTCGTTCGGTTCAAAGTTTATCATATTCGAGGGCCCGATGTAAATCAGGGGCCCGCTAGCGGGCGAAGCCAGCTAATTCAGCAAAATTTTATAAAGTAAAATATTTTAGGATGCGAAATACTCCGTACTCAGGCGCCAAACACTACTGGCGCGTCCTTTTGGTAAAGTTTGCAAGGCGTCAATCGCATTACATGTTCACACTGGCAATAGACTTTTTTTTTTTTCACTGAGAGTATTTGAGGTAAACAGAAGCATTTCCATTTACTTATGGAAGCTATGCTTAATTATTATTACACTTTCCAACCTAGTTGAAAAGTGTTTATAACTTCGGTTTGTCTGCCGTATGGCCGTCTGTCCGTGCTCTAACTCTCGTAAATATGCTCGGATTGCTCTGCAATTTTTATATGATATTGTCATCATCTATAGCATGTTCCCTATTTCAACTGAAGTGTGTAGCACTTAGTTTTTTTACAGGGACACTCAAAAGAGTTCTAATATATTACGTCTATGGAGAAAAATCGTCTGCGGTTTATTTAAATAATGTTTCACTATTTTAAACGCATTGAAATTTATATGTATCACTAAGATGCATTACAAGAGGCTTACTCCTGAATATTGTGTGTATAGCAGTTAGCGTTCATTTACAGGGACACACAAAAGATTTCTCTACTGTCTGTTAACAATAATTCCTGGAAGTGCGTTTTAAGTTACTGAACGCGATTTTAAATTTAACTCACTTTTTGTCTATTACTTGGTGTGTATAAATTCTGTAGATCATATACAGGGCAGCACAAAAGTTCATGAACACATTTCCGTTTATTGACAGAAACACCAGAAGGAGAATTTTAAACTGTGCTACGCGTTTCGTAACTAAACTAACATTTAGCATCCTATGTAGTATATATACAAATCTATAGATCATATACAGGGCTGAATAAAAGTATACGGATATTTTTTCCGAATATTGTATATATTAGAAATACCTGAAATTACGTTTTTAAATATGTTATGCGTTTTCCAAATTGTTTACTTAGATGTTACCTTTCAGCTTATTAAACGATAATGATTTGTAAAATTATTTTGGAAACGTTGGAAAGTGTTACATAATCTATGCTTGACGCAGGATTTTTCGTTCTTGTTTTATTATCTTTTAAGTTAAAGAAAAGAAAAAAAAAAGACGCAACAAAGAGGTAAATTATGAAGCCAATCATTTGAGAGTTTCCGAGAAGAGAAAATTCTCTTGTTTTGTTCAGTTTTAGATTTTCCTTCCTTTGTGCTTGTATCATTCCGAAATAGGCCAAATGAAGATTTTATTTAATTTATAAACATACTTAACACTTTATCATGTGTATTTAAAAAACATGAGACGGCCTGAAAAGAAAAAACAAACGTTAGAAAAATCTGCAAAAAGTGCAAGACAATTGAGGATGTTTTAAAACAGAAAATAATTGCCCAACATGGCGTCAAATCTTCAGAAGCCTCACTGGCCAAAGAAAGTAAGAATAGTTTCTACTCTCTTAAAGCTGTTGTCGAATTCCCTGCTCAACAAATGAGAAACTTTGACACATTTTATGACTTACTTTTAAACGTAAAGGCACAAAATTGGCAGGCACAAAACAAGAGAATTTTCTTTTCTCAAAAACATACTATTGAAGCGATTTAGAATTGAATTACGTTTTCCATTTTTTGATAAATAAAATACTTATCGAGTTATAAGTGACTTTAGTCATGTGACGGGAGGTTTTTTTTTCCTTTCTCTCGCTGTCACATCCGGAAATTTGGTTCAAAACACAAACTTTGACAGTATTTTCTGAAAATTGCGTTTAGGTTTACCAATCAATGGGAAACGTCTTTCGATTACAACATTTCTGAATAACACCTGCCAGTTTCATGTATTTTCGAACAAAAAAGAATTACAAAACGTGTCAATGCATTTTCCAATAAAAAATAATTAAAAAATATGTCAGGAAGTGTCCCTTTGGATTTATGAACAAATAGCCTATGAATTCTGGGAAAAAAAAAATTTAATTCAATAATTTTTTGTTAAGGTAGTCTAGGATAATTTTTTATATGTATATCAGGGGTGATTCTGAGTAAAAATAAAAAATAAATAAAACAATGGCACTCCGGGAGTGCCGACAGAAGTGAAAACTTGAACAATTACGTGTGTATTTTTTGAATCGTCAGGAAACCTATTATTGTGCAGGAAATACTTTTAAATGAAGTGGGTTTTTTTATTCATTATTATGAACTACTACTACAAAAATTATACACAATTTTCATTTAATGCACTATTGTACATGAAAAATAATGCATATTATTTTACATACAAAAATTGCAATCTATTGCTTAAAACGTAAATTTACAAATACATAAAATATGAAATTTAATTAATTGGTATTCTTTGAAATGAATACCAATGAAACTTATGAATTTTCATCCACAATTTTAACAACTCTCAATACATTCATCATTTCTTCCATGAGATGTAGTTTCATATCTTTTGTAATAACATTTATCTGCAAAATAGGGTTCCCGCTTCCTATCAGTCCAAAAATTATGACTTCTTTGCTGCCTGTCTTGTTTACGGTATTCGTGAACATTATGCTTTTTTTCTATCTTCATATAGCGCGTATTGTTTGCGGTATCTATAATTTCTATCAACGAACTTTTCTTTTCTATAAAATGATTTCACTTCATTTCCGTATCGGTAACCACGTTTCTTAAAACTTTGGTGAAATATTTCCTTATTTTAATTTTTACTTTTTATATTACTTCCGTCTATTTCTTTTCTCGCTAGTTAAATTATAATATTTTCCGTGTTTTGTTTTTTCATTTCCATCTTTTGATTTGGTCTCGCGAGTTGAGTCACTTTTATCTGTTTTCACCGCGCGCGCTAAATTTATCTTGAAATTATTTTTATTCATAATACCAATCATTTCGTTTTCTGCACGTGAACTATTTCCTTTTGATACTTTCGCTTCATTGTATGAATTGGCAACATAATTTAATTTGGTGTCGGTAACAGTAACGGTGACGGGTCGCGAATTCAATGTTTTTTTCCCATCTCAAAAATGCCCAACGCGCCTAAAGAAGTTTTCACTTCAAAAATTCTGAAATTCACAACAAACTTTCTGAAAGATTACAACAAGGGGGGGGGGGGGAGGAGAATTCCACTCCCGGCACTAACTATATGTTTTTTTTTCCCGCACCCCTTTGACGATATTTGCCTTTTTTATCGCGATTCTTTGACGAAATTTGCCGTTTTTTCGCGATCCTTAGACGAAATTTGCCATTTTTTTGCGATCTTTTGAAGAACTTTGCCGTTTTTTCGCGATTTTTTAACGAAATTTACGTTTTTCCCGCAATCTTTTGACGAAATTGGCGATTTCTCTTCGAACGATTGACGAAGCTGATTTTTTTTGGCGACCATTTGTCGAAAAACGTGATATATTTTATGTCCGAATTTTCGGAAATGACTGCCTTAATTTTTCGGAAAATTCGGAATAGATGTATGTTTCCTGTATGTACCCTGATGTATGTTTCATTGTTATTTTTTTTAAAATCTACATATTCAAATCCTTTCTGAATGTAAATTAAAATTTAATTTTAAAAAACGAATTTTAGCCGCATTTAAAATTGATGTAGGATAGATGTGCCAATAATGAACCCCCTTCCAGTAATGGACAACCCCGAATGTTTTTGGATTATAAAAAAATAACCAATACAAATTTTGCTTTTATTTATTTTTTTCATAATTCCCCCTTGCATGTTTTATAATCTGGGTTATTGTTGACACTTTTAATCAAACCAATCAGGAAGCAGAAAATAATGTTTCACCGTTCCACTGTTTTTCTGTGAAAATATTAATCAACATGCTAAGAGCTCACTTCACTTAATTTATATCTTCCGTATTTTCTCGCAAAAATTGCATGTTTTTGTCTGGATAATAATATAAAACTTTGAATTTCATATATCAATGGCCATTTACAAAATTTCATTTATTGTTAAGATTTTAGGACCGGTGTCCATTACTGGAATGCTTTTTCCAATAATAGACACCCCATGTGGCCAATACTAAAAGTGTAATTTCAGTAGTGCATAAAATCTTTTTTTTTTTTTTTTTTTTTAACTGTAAAGCTAATTAATCAAATTTAATTTTTAAATTTTACTTAGTAGACTGTAATAAGCACCTTTTTTTCTTTCAATGAATATGGTCATTCCAGAACAGAGATGCAATAACTCCATTCGACACCCGGTGCAAAATTTTTATGATAAGCCTTTCACTGTGACATTTGTTGGCTTTATATCATTAGGATTTTTTTTTAAACCATTTACAAATATATTTTAAAATTTCGTGACAAATTGGCGACTTTCATGATTTTCTTCAGGATCGGTTTGACGAAATTAGCAATTTTCTCCAGTGACGGATTCACTAAATTCCTGCTATTTTCTGAACCAATTGACAAAATGTGCTATTTTCTTTTGTGGCCGTTTGACGAAATTAGTAACCCCCCCCCCCCCCTCCATGACAGATTGGCGGAATTCAAGTTTTTTTAATTTTTTTTATCTGGTATCAATTAATAAACCCAATCCTTTTTTTCCACGTCCAATAGATGAGATTTGCGGATTTATTACACGAGCAACTGAAAATCCACAGATTTTTTTTGGTGACAGTGTTACCAAAATTTAAAAGGTGTTCTTTTCAGGGGTGATTCTGAGTAAAAAAAAAAATTCTGAAATTCACGGCAAATTTTGCAGCCCTTTAATGAACTTTGCATTTTCTTTATCAAATACTTTAGCGCTTTTACTGTATTTTGTTAGCTAACTCCCCTCCCTAAAAAAAAAAGGCTACAAATTTGCATTCAATTCAAGAATGGTAAAATTTAGTGCTGAAAAGTAAAGTGTCTGGTTCTGTCAATTGTAGCACAGTGTAAAGTTCAGCATTACGAATGGATAAATTCAAGAAATTGTGGAAATATCTCTGTATATTAAAAAAATCCCTGACGGCTCAGCCTACAGGCACAGGTAGATTTCGAAGACGCAGACCGTGGGGCGCCTGTTTGTCGGGAATTGCGGAAGAAATGACCTTTTAGCGATGATGCTGCAGTTGGAACCGTCTACTTCGAAACCAAACTTGTTTGCAGGCGGAGCCAGCAAGGATTTTTTTTTTTTTTGGCTGTAAGAGTTGGTCCTATAAAAAACATGTCAATATAAAAGTTTTAGATAATATTAAGAGGATTTATAATAAATTTAAGCGGATTTGAAATCTTGGGAATTGACGAAGTTATGATTTTTTTTCTTCTAAAACCCCCCTCAAGGCAATTTTTAATTATATCAAAAATCTGTCCTACATAAATTTTCGGCCCTTCTCCTAGAAGTAATAATAACTTCAAACGGATTCGATACGTATCATAATTAAGAAATTATGGGTTTTTTCTGTTTTCACAAAAAGTCCCCCCCCCCCCCCCCACATTGGTTAGATTTTGCCCATTAACGAACTTGACCGAGATTTTATGTATCAGTTTCGAAAAGATGCGGGAGTTGGAATCGCCTACTTCGAAAAATAACTTGTTTGCAGGCGGAGCCGGCAGGGATTTTTTTGTTTTAAATTTTTTTTGCTATAACGGTTGGTCCTATAAAAAACTTGTCAATATAAAAGTTTTAGATAGTACTAAGAGGATTAATAATAAATTTACGCGGATTTGATATATTGTGAATTGACGAAGCTATGATTTTTTTTCTTCTAAAACCCCCCTTTTTTCCCCCCCTTGGGGCCATTTTTAATTATATCAAAAATCTGTCATACATAAATTTTCGGCCCTTTTCCTAGAAGTAATAATAACTTTAAACGGATTCGATACGTATAATAAAGAAATTATGAGGGTTTTTCTGTTTTCACAAAAAGCCCCCTCATTTCCCCCCCCCCCTTGGTTCGATTTTGCCCATTAACGAACTTGACCGAGATTTTATGTATCAGTTTGGAAGAGATTTATGCAGAATTTTTCCAGTTATCGTGGTCAGAAAAAAGTGACATAGATAGATATATAAACTTTTCAACTGGGGGTGGTTTTGGGTTCTGTGAGTCATGATCGGCGTAGATCTGCAAAAATTTTTCAAAATTTCCAAATTAGGTGAGAATGTAATAGATAGTATTTCTTACGAAATCTACCTAAAAGTAACCACCGCCGCGGCCGCCGCTGTCAATTAAGATTTTGTGCCTTGAAGTCTTTCTGGACTAATATCCAGAAAACTATTGGAAATAAAAATAAAAACTGGTGGTTTTATAAAGAAATGTTCGATAAACACGCTGAAGTAGACAGTTTTTAAATCGAAGAATTATTTTAAGAGATATTTAAAATCAAAGTTGGTCAAAACAGTTTTCTTATAAAAGTTTTATGGAAACGAAAACTATGCACTGGAATTTAAACATAATTTGTAAGGATATAGTTGACAAGGTTGGGGTGTGCAGACTGCAATTATTTTTTCAATTTGACTCATTTTTTGAGGTTATATTTCAATTTTTTATTCAAAATTTTCATTATTTTGACGAAGATTTATTTCATATTTCATAAATTCCATTATTTGAATCGTTGCCAATTTGTAAAATAGCGCACGTAATAATAGTCCCTTTCAATTAAAAAATATATTTACACGAGACTTAAAAACAGAAATAAAACTTTAAAATAATAATTAAATGATCACGTGTTAAAAGCAATAAATGTAGAAAATGACGGAATAAAAAATATGCTTGAGCGTGAATATTAAAAAGATAAAAAATTAAATTATTACGCGTTTTCAAGGCATTAAGTAGAGTAAGATTGATTTATTTCGACAAAATCTATACATTTAAAACGCTAAGCTTTTTCTTTCGACAATCCGTGAGAACAAACTACTGCATCAAATTACACCATTCTTTTGTTAAATGAAAGATATTTGGACACAGATTTGTTATCGTACATTCGTTTGTTCGAAAATTTTATTAATTAGCCGTAATTTTAAATTAAACTTTTACTTCTGCGTAAGACGTCATAAAGTCGGCAATCGAAATACGCCTACTGTTGCGAGGCACAGGGTAATGAAACTCCATGGTTGCAAGGATAAAAGAGAAATAATAAATATCAAAAATACGTGGCTTTTAGGCCGATTTTTTTAATTTTCAAGTTAAATTTCGGTAAAAAATATTTATGCGCGTGTTTAATAAACGAATACACATTCATATTTATTGTGACGTCACGGGAATATTGCCGATTGGGTTTATTTTATCATTACGCATTCTAACTTTGTTGATGAAATTTTTTTCATTACAATTAAATACAAAATATATTTGTAATACAAATTTATTTGTATACATGGTTGGTGCTTAAGCATAAAAATAACGTATATAAAGTACGTTGCTTCAACTTGATTGCATACCTTGATTACAGCGCCTAGAATACATTCTAGAATATGTATTCTAGGCGCTGTACCTTAAATATATGTTACCAATTACTTTTTTTTTTTTAATTTTAGGTTAGAAGATTTTATTTTCTAATAAAAAAAATCCACAAAAGTAAAGGATTTCAGGAAAATTGAAATTATTAAAAATAGTGTTATGGTAGATTTTTTTTTTTAAATAATTATTGTATTTTTAGCTAGAAAAAACAATGCAAGGCTAATATTTTATAGGAATTATTTTGGTAGGTTTATTATAAGTTCACTTAACAGTTCTTTATTAGCGGGAAAGTCCTATTTCTTTCACTGTGAATTTATCTTTCGATGTCAAAAAATGGTAGTCTACTTTTGGACGCCAGCTAAAACACAGTCACAATTTTTAGAAATATATAACGGTTGAGACAACAAATGGCGCTATCGCTTTACCTTTCATCACTTCTAAATACTACATGTTCAACTTCAATTCTTACATCATCCATTAGAAAAAATTAGCTTTAGATTGAAATTTATTTTAAAACTGCCGCTTAATTTAACAACTTTTTAAATATTTTTCAATAATGAAATGTTTTTCAATTCTGTCTCAACAATGACCATCAGTTTGCTTCAATATTGTAAAATAGCCACTGGGAAAGTTGTCACAATTGAAAATAGATTTCCATGACCATCATAAAAAGCTAATAATAATAAACCCCTGATAAATCATAAGATCAGATTTTCCATAAGATAGAGCATTTTGGCGCTAAACTAAAATCTTTCAAAAAAAACTGTTTTCAGTTTATGATTAACATCAAATTGATATGTTGAATTCGTTGATGTATATGTTGCATCAGAATATACTAGGAATTGTATATTTTTATTTTTTTAAAGATCCATTGGATATTTAACTATATAAGAGGGAAAAGATCCCCGACTGTGATGGAAAAGGGATAATCATCCTGATTACGTAAAGAGACAGAAGAAATCATACAAATAAATTACACTTGAAAACATTAAAAATCTGCCTCATCTGCAGATTCATTTAGCATTATAAAAGAATTCTCAATCTTTACATAAAAATTTATTAGCTTAAATCAATGGATGCCTTATAGAATATATGGATTTGAAACAAAAGTTTTAAAGAAAACATTTTAAAACTTTTAACGTCGAATTTCGACGGTGCCTTTGGACATATGCAATGCTCATGCACATAGGAGCTCACTCAGTTGCGTTATCACAGGGGATGGGGGAGGTGTGTGCTTTATTTACTATGTTCTTTTATTTACTGAATATGGATGGATGTAGTAATATACTATTTGTATGATACTTCATAGGTCCATGAAATTTTCCTTCTTGCAGTGGGGAATATAGCGGTAATGTCGAACTGATTTACATTACAGTTGTTTACGGATTGTTTTCAGTTTTCATCGGAAGTAGCACTTATTTCACCGGGGGAAAAAAACTTTTAAAATTAAATATTTAAAAGAATGTTTCATACTCTCCCCTTCTTAAGTAATAAAGAAGCTTATTTTACTGATATTGTTATAGAATTTTTTTTCCGTCAGATTTTGACGGGTTTTATCTAGTATTTTATCTATTATTGCAAATTTTGAAACAGCGTAATTAATATTTCCCTTCGATTAAAAGTATATGTTTACGTTTAAATCAACGAAATAACTAATAAATTGGTAAAATATAATTAAAAATACAGATAAACGTTAAATTAAAGATCACTCGATGACATAACTATCACGCGTAACGCATCTGGTATCAATTGAATGCGACGCCACAGATATGCACTTTTGGCTTTAAATCCTATATTTTGGCGACAATTCTTTTCTTTTATAGAAAGCAGTAGTCGGGATAATGGAGTGATACCCAATTTTCTATTAGCATCGTTATAAAATTTCGCGATGCAATGACACTGCTTACTTAACCATTTGGCACAAGTTGATTTTCAAATGTTTAATTAACCTTATTTTATTAACAGTTGTTAGCTGTCTCGACAGAAGTTGATTTGGCTTTAAAATCCCTTGGTCAAAGGAAAATGAATGGAAGCCCGATTATAGCAGATATTACAGCGAGCAGCCGATTATAGCAGGTCGTTTAATTATAATTCAATCTTCCGCAATCGTTTTGAGGTTGATCAAATCAGAGTGTTTTTACAGTTTGTGATGTCAGAACGGGGGTTGGCGAGCATAGCTCGTAGGGGGCAGAGCCCCATAGTTAATAAAAAAGGATGATCTTTCCACAGTATCAACGTGTTTGGCATCACTTCCTACAAGTTTTCCTCTTTGGGGAAAAAAAATAAAAAATTGGCTTTGCCATTGTTTGAATTTAGTTCAACTAAGTGAGCAAATATTTTCACACATGAAATTTATTTTAAGAACAGGAGTAGCTTAACCAAAGGTCTTAGGCTTAACTACCAACAATTCAGATGCCTGACTATGAACCAAACTTGAATGAATTGAAGTCACAAGTTCAGCATTGATATCAAAGAGAAAAGTAAAGTTTATTCAGTTATGTTTCTTTTAAATAACTTTTTAATTTTATGTTTAAAGTTTAATAAAAAGGCACAGAAATTATTTTCTCAATAAAATATATCTTAATCACCAAAAAAAATTTAAAAAGAAAATATCCATGTTACTTAGTTTCTCTTTTAAGCATATTTAACTTTTTTTTTTTTCTGCTGTACAATTTAAAATTATCTTAACACTATACATTAACATCTGTACAGAATTCATTTTACATGCACTGAAAAGTAAAACATGCAAAGCTCTAATAATTGTCTCAGTTTGAGAGGGGAAAATAGTGAATAGATTTGAACCAGGATATTTTTGATAAAATAGCATCAATAACAATTAAAATCTAAGCAGTATTAACATAAAATGATAGATAATATATTCTGTGATGAATCTAAATTAGAGAAGTTGAAGGCTATTTTAAAACAAATAGAATGTTTCGAGAGTTTATATTTGTTAGATTGCTGAACACATGTATTAAGATATATGGGGTGATTTTTAAACCAGACACGGCACTATCTCACAAAAAAGCTGAACTGTCATGCCCTTATGCACATCCCCTCCCCCCAATCTTCTCCAAAGAAGAAACAGGGATGAAACTCAAAGGGAAAAACAAAACAAAAGGAAATTATGCACAAAGTAAAATTTACAACACTTTTCACAACATTTATCAACATTTATGCACGAATTTTGAAAACTATATTGTTTATAATTATTCTCTGCCCTATGCTGTTAACACATTGAGTGCCACATCAGTCATCGGTAACTGACACCGAGCTTTCCGTTTAGGCTATGTCAATCACCGAGTGTAAAATAAAATATAAAACTCAGGTGAAATGTCTTCTCGGCAATTTGTAATTCTAATTTTCCCCAGAAACCAGTAATACTGATATTCTTTGCAATATCTTTATATAAAATGTAACTATTTAGAACTGTAGTATTTAATACGAGTTCAAAGGCTAACTTTCTGTACCATTTCATGGACCTGCATAGTGGATTATTGTAGGCATTCATCTGGTCGAATAAGTCTGCAGCTGCCTTTTCTCTGTTATTCTCGACTACAATTTAACTTGCATTCTGATTGACTTTCAACATTTCTGATGAATGCTTTGTTGATAGAACTAGGATGTCCCACTTATCTTTCCATTTTAAAATGGTTATTCCTTTAACGTTCTCTTTTGCAATTTCTCCTGTTTTAATTTTTTCGATATTACTTGCTGCGGATTTCTTCGGTGATTTGAATGTAATGTTCCTACTAAATGAATATTTTTATTAAGTTTTCCGCTAATTTTAAACTTGTATAGCGTGTGTCCCTTATCCAATAAATCTCTGCAAAGAGACATTACGATTTTAGTGGGCGTACTATTTTCTTTTTCTAAAGTTTTCCCTGTATTTACACGAAGAGCATACGTGTAACCCGATCCACAGCACAACTTAAATATTTTGATACCATATTTATGGCGCTTTTTAAAAAAATATTGTCTAAATATAATGCGGCCACGAAATGGAATCAAGGATTCATCAATACACATGTCCTCGATTGGATTGTACTATATTTTAAAATTTATTCCCAGAGTGTCTATAACTGGTTGCATTTTGAACAAACAACTGGAACTACTGCTGTTATCTGCAAAATGTATCATTCTCAATAATAGTTCAAATCTGTTTCTGGACACTGACTTTTTTCGGAAACGTTTGCATATGCACAGGATCATGGGACTAATATTAAATGTACAGCTGGTAGTTTCACTAACCCAATCCATAGAATTAGTTTCAAAAGTTTCTCACTTCTATCCATGGGTGCAAGAAGTCTATCAGAGGCAAGACTAGGGTTGAGCAATTTGCCGGCAAAATGGTATTTTTGCCAGGACAGTGGCAAAAAAGGCTGGATTTAATAAATATAATAAAATATAATTTTGTATATATTATAATTGAGACTTAAATCAGAATATTAATTACATATTTCACTAATATTAATTTGATTAATTAAAATAATTTTCATTAATAATATGAATAAAAAAATATCAATAATCAATCAATCAATTTTGTAGATAAATTTATGTGATGGTGACAGGTAAAAACTTTTTACTTTTCTCAAATTAATGTAGTAATGTTGCCTTTAAAATGAATATATATTAAAAAAAAAAAAATTAAATCAACAGTTTCTACATTTAAAAAATCTATAATAAAAAACAATATTAATGCATAAACATTTGCCAAATTAATCTTCATTTTATCTTTATTTGAACCTTTAGGTATAACTTTTACAAATACTTTATAGAAGTAAACGGTACTACTTGTTTATCCCGTCGACCAATTTCACCAAATTATACAAATGAAAAAATATTGCCATTCTAAAATTTTAAGTTGGAAAAATGAATCAATTTCAATTAAAAAAAAAAAAAAAAATCTAAATTATAGGTTTACTTTAATGATAAAGTTCACTCATGACGTAACGACGTAGCAAATATAAAATTTGATTTATCCAGATTATTTCTGTCAAAGTAATACTAAGAATACAGTTTATGTGTTTAAATGCAGAATTATTAAATTAAACCATAAGCAAACAGATATTTTTAAGATATTGAATTTGTGAATTAATTGTAAGTATTTTAAATGTAATAATCGAATTTATTAAGGAACATAATAAACATCAATGATAACGGAAGATTGTAAAGAATTCAATCCTCTTTATTTAGTCAAAAAACGTAGAAAAAAAACCTATAAAATATATGTTAACATTAGATATGGGCTTGAAGCAAATATAGAAAAATAAAAATATTTTGGACAAAAATTTGTGACACCAGTTGAAACTAATCTGTTATATTTTGTCTTCCTTTAATATCACGAGGTAATCATTTATTGACATAATTTTTATTTTAAATAATGAAAGAAAAAACAAATTAGTAAAACCTTAATAAAAATACAAAAATAAATTAAAATTCATATGATGACGTAACAAACACATGTAACGTGTTTAATATCAAGTGAAAATGACATTTACAATGATCCATAATTGGAATTTAATCTTATAGTTTGGCGATAGTTAAGAGAGGGGAGGGTACAACCAGGGGCGCCATTTCAGAACTTTCTTGGGGGGGGGGCAAAGTTTTTTTTAAGGTACTGACATAGCCAAGGGTGCTGTTCACCCCCCCCCCCCTCTTACAACCTCTCCAAACGAGAAACGTTTACTGAATAATGTATACAGAGACAGCAATACTTCTAATACGGAATCTCAAGTGCCTCTGAAAAATTCCGTTTTAGACAGGTTTTTGTCTTAGGAAGTAGAATTTTAAAATATTATGAAAGTTTTCATACCGTTAAGTACCGTTTTTTTTTTTTCAGGTATTGTTTAACACTGTTAAAACCTCCTTTCTATAAAGCACTTTTGAAGAGCATAGGTGTATTACAGTGAAACGTGTCTAAGGGAAACCTGTCTATAACATAATTCTTTCTCAAACGGGCAAAAAAAATCATGTTTCGACGAAAAAAACAACATACAATTATATTTGCTAAGATGGAGACTTATCTAAAATGGAGCTTTTTTACAGTCCTTTTCAACTCCTTCTTTGCAGGTTTTACTGCAGGGGCACCCTTTCATGAGTTTCTTGGGGTGGGGGGGGGGGGGGGGGGGGGGTTGGGGGCAAAGTTTGTTTTAGAGACAAGGGTTGAAATATCGTGCAGGATTGCCCAAATCGTGCACAAAATAGAAATAGGCCCCCACAATAAAAAATTCAGTATGAGATTTTGCCTTCTTATCTTAACTTCTTTCACAAACATGTGATTCTTCAGCGAATATATTTTTAATTTTAGTGGTAGTCCGCGAATTTTTCTTCTTTTTTTTACGCAAAAGCAATTCGTCAACCGATTGCGGTAAACATCAGGAATTTTACGAATTGGAATTAGAAAAAAATAGTTAATTTGGCAAAATTGGTCGCGGAAAAAATCGCTATTTTTTCAAACAACCACGGAAAAATATTGAGAATTTCGCCAAAGGTCATTGAAACAAATAGAGATTTTCGTCAATCGGTCGCGGAAAAAAATCGCGAAATTAGTATAATATTGCGGGAAAATATCGCGAAATTCGCCAAACGATTGAACAAAAAAAAAAAAAAAAAAAAATCAAGAATTTAATCAAACAATCGCGCAAAAAAGGGGAATTTCGTCAAAGTTCGCGCGAAAAAATATCTACTTTTGTCAGTCGGTTGCGGAAAATGACTTCCGAATTTCAACAAACGATCGTAGAAAAGAGACGCGAATTGCGTCAAAAGATTGCAAAAAGAAATAGCGAATTTCGTGGATCAGTTGCCAAAAGAAAAATGTCGTGAATTTCGACAAATGGTGGAAAAAAATTCGTCAAAGATTGCGCAAAAAAATAACAATTTTTGTCAGTCGGTTGCGGAAAAAGACTCCCGAATTTCAACAAGCGAGCGTAGAAAAGAGTCGCGAATTTCGTCAAAAGATGGCGAAAACAAATAGCGAATTTCGTCGATCGGTTAAAAAAATGTCGCGAATTTAGACAAATTGTCGAAAAAATCCATTCCGTCAATGATTCACATAAAATAGCGAATTTTGGAAAATTATAAAAAAATTATTTAATATAAATAAATAAATAAAAATGAAACAATCACGAAAAAAAGTCGTGAAATTCAACCGGTCACGAGATAATCAGCACACGAACACCATCAAGAAGTTACGAAATTTGCAAATACTGTAATCCATAGGTATAAGAAAATTTTCATTAATGATTTTCTCTCAGTAAAAATTTTTCGCAATCATTTTCTGCCTTCCTCTTCAGACTATGATCTAAATTCCATACAATTCAGAAATCTGCAAGCCCCTTGGTCTCAGGTCCCTTGCTCCTGCATTGGATGGGGCAATACCACCCAATCTGCAGTACGGATCGAGCCGGGTTGACGCGGCTTATTTTCGTTGTGGGTCATGTTGACTTGGAACATTTGACTACGGCTGGGACATATATGTCCCAGTGGACTATTTTTTATTCTTTAAGTACAACTTTTTGAAATCTTATATTAGGATATTTTCAAGAGAAATCTGTCAGAAGGATTTTTTTTTTGAAATTATAGAACAATTGAATGCACAGTAGTCAATCCTGGCCTTTTATCAAAGGGTTAATTGCTTCGGGTTCAAGTTGGGTTTTCACTATTTTGAGTAGGGTTCGTGTTGCCCGAGTTTTCAAAGAAATCTTAAATATTTTCAGATGAAAAAAATATAATTTTTCTACATAAAAGATAAAATTGTTATTAGAGATATAATTGTAGTCTACTTCTCCAAATCATATTGAAATATGGATTAATTTTCTTTCATTTCGGGTGGGGTTGCGGTCAATGACAATTTTTTGGACGTTTCAGGGTTTACTGGAAATTACAGTCCTGCATCGGCTTCCTGAAATGCATTTCGTTTTGGGTTTGCTGGATTCAATTTTTTTGTTGTTGCGGGTCGAATAAACTTTATATTCTTCGAGTTATGCTTTGACTCTTTCGCATCGGGTTCGAGATAAACCGATTATACAAAAGGAGGTTCTGAATAATTTTCAAATGAAAAAACTATAGTATATTTGAATATTAATGGGTGTAGTGTTATTTTTTGTACATAAAGAGGTAAACTTGTAGCTTACTTTTCCATAAATGTATTAAAATATACATTCATTTTTTTTCACTTCGAGTTCAGGTATGAATATTTCGGATTCGGCTTGAAGTCTGTCGGGTTAAAGTCAGGATTCGTGTCGGTTACAACCATATCTGGACAGGACTCTAGTGTCAGGCTGTGGAGATTTTTAAGAGAATACTGTATATATAATCTATATATTTAAAACACTAAGCGTTTTCTTTCGACAATCCAAGAGAACAAACTACTGCACCAAATTACATCATTCTTTTTTTAAATGATCGAAAATTTTATTAATTAGCCACAATTTCAAATTAAACTTTTACATCTGCTTATGACGTCATAGAGTCATCAATCGGAATACGCCCACTGTTGCGAAGCACATAGTTTATTCTATGAACTCTGTGGTTGCGAGGATAAAAAAGAGATAACAAATATAAGAAGCACGTGGCTTTTAGGGCGAATTTTTTCATTTGCAAGTTAAATTTCGATAAAAATATTTATCCGCGTGTTTTATAAGAGAATAAAAATTCATATTTATTGTGACGACACGGGAATATTGTCCATTGGGTTTATTTTATCATTATGCATTATAACTTTGTTGGTGCCATTTTTTCATTATAATTAAATACAAAATATATTTTTATTTTTATACATGGTGTTTAAGCATAAAATTAACGTATACAAAGTACATGTGAAAAGTTTGCACCGGTGAAAATAACGTTATGCTTAGCTTGAAATGCATTTTAAACATTGATAAAACTAAAAAGAAAAAATTATATGATTGTGTCAACATGACGTAATTTTAATTGATTTTTCAATTTTTAATTTTAAAGATTAGAACTGGAGCTTTTATTGGGTGCTTCATCTTGATTGCATACCTTGATTACATGCTACCAATTACTTTTTTTAAATTGTAGGTTAGAAGATTTCATTTTTTAATTAAAAAAATCACAAAAGTAAAGGATTTCAGGAAAATTAAAAATATTAAAAATAGTGTTATGGTATAAAAAAGAAAACTTGAAATAATGATAGTTTTTTTTAGCTAGAATAAACAATGCAAAGCTAATATTTTAAAGGAATTATTTTGGTAGGTTTGTTATAAGTTCATTTAACAGTTCCTTATTAGCGGCAAAGTCCTATTTCTTTCACTGTGAATTTCTCTTTTGATGTCAAAAAATGGTAGTCTACTTTAGGACGCAAGCCAAAACACAGTGGCAATTTTTAAAATTTATAACGGTTGTGACAACAAACGGCGCTATCGCTTTAGCTTTCATCTCGCTTACATCACTTCTAAATACTACAAATTTCAATTTTTTACTACAATTTACAATTTCAATTCTTACATCACCAATTAGAAAAAAAATTAGCTTTCGATTGAAATTTATTTGAAAACTGCCGCTTAATTTAACGACTTAATAAATAATTTTCAAGCATGAAATATTTTTCAATTCTATTTCCACAATGACCATCAGTTTTCTTTAATAATGTAAAATAGCCCTTGGGAAAATTGCCACAGTTAAAAATAGATTTCCCTAACCCAGGCCCGGACTGGCTCCTTTAGGAGCCGTCGGATAGAGACTGAAAAGGGGCCCCTTACCGGATAATTTAGAGGAATAGAATATTAGAACATTTATTTTTTGGAAATTTGGCTTACATGCCTAAAAACCACATTTAGTTATTTTGTCACTTGGAAAATAGTTGAGTAAAAAAGTAAGTTTTTTCTGATGTAGTTCGTTCACTTACTTTCACAATAAATATTTATATTACTTTTATGTACTGTACCTAAACTAGTTCCATGCTAAAAAAATTAGGTATACTAATTAATTACGTGTGGTTTATTACTTAAATATAAGAGTGAGAAAAATTTTATTTTTAGGCAACCAAATCACAGTGTTGAAGCCATAATAATCGAAATCCTACTGTAATACCTACGTAACTATTAAAAAGAGGCACAGCGGTAATAAAAAACCTATTGGAAAAAGAAAACATCCTCTTTAATTTTGATTTAATTGTTACAATTTGTAAAATGGATTTTATAATAAAAGAAAAATGGCTGTACAATACCTTGGTACAGATACAACGAACTAAGAAAAGTTATGTGTAGTGAACGACTGTTTATTAACCTAAAAGCTTTTTGGTCAGTTCTTCGTTGGTCCTTACTACTACTTCATCTATAATAACATCTTTATCCAAGTTATTAAATAAGTCTCTTTCAACATTCATGAAAAGAAGATTAAACATAAGATCTTGGCTTAAAGTAGATCTAAGTCGCTTCTTAACTATTTTAAGTTTAGAAAACTCCCTTTCACAGGTGACTTGTGTACAAGGTATGGTTAGTACAATATTTTAAGCAACATACAGGTTGGTAAACATTCCAGATTGTGTGAGTTCAAAACAACAGAAAAGGCGCATGATAAACACCGAAAACATTATTTCCTGTCAGAGCAGTAACCATAAAGATTTTCGTCTTCTTCAAATTCAGACTCTACATCGTCATATTTGCAGATTTCTTCAGCTCCATTCAGATTGTCTTGTTTTCTTTCACTGTTAGTTTTTTCTGCCATTGTAAAACCTTCATACTGATCTGCAAACTGTTTCAGCTTTATCAATAATCGACTTCTTTCACCTTTACAAAGTTTAGAGATGCTACAAAGGTCTTCCGTAGGAAAACTATCAACCATTACGATTTCATTAAATTTCTTTGGGTCTAACCAGGAACAATCTTCTACGATTTAATTTTTTGGACTAAATTTTTCTTCGATACTTGTCCTGGTACAATTTAAAACACATAAAATACCAATTTATAGTATTGTGCAGTTGAGATTCCAGGAGCTTTGTATATTGATTTTGCATCAGGCATTAACTTTTACTTTGAAGTTCATTTTCCCTTGAAATCTAATTCTAATTCTACATCAATACTGTTATCTTCTAATTTGTTAATACCTGTACTTGCATAATATTTTGTTTTTGAATACAGATCCTGAATGTGTTTATCACTCTTATCGCTTACTTGTTGAAGCATCTTCTCTACCAAGTTTCAGGTTGTAGAATAGTCAATGGTTTTACTTTGTAAATATTTGTAAATAGGAGATGTAAAAAGAAATAAATCTAGTAAAACAATCAACAAAAATAGGTTTTCAAATTTATTCCATTGACTAATCACATTTCTTGCCATGAATTTAGATTTGCAGTCATAACTTCCATTTGATATTTCTTTTAAAACGGTAATAAAATTGAATAGTTTCCCTGTGTTTACACATTCCTCACTTCATAAAATCCGTCATCGATAATCGAAGAAAAAGCTTTGTTTACTGCAATACTTTTTGGTTCCATTTTCTTTCTCTTGTACAGTTTTTCACATGCAGTACGTTTTCTTTTTGTTTCCCTCTCCCATACGGCCATTCTTTTGTAAGACGAGCTTGGAAAAACAGCAGATTATTCCACCAATCCAAATAAGTTTTCTGCTAGGAGCAACGTTGCTGTTGAATCAGCTACTACAAAGTTCAGTACGTGATCTATACAGTGAGTATAAATAAGATCTTCGTTTTCCTTTTTGAACTGAACTTGTAGACCGTTATAACAGCCTTTCATATTGTTAGCTCCGTCAAATGAACAAGCAATAATATTCGATGTTGCAACGCCACACTTGGCTAATTCTGATTTTATAGACTCGTACAAAGCCAATCCACGTGAATCATCGACTACTGTTATTTTAAAAAGTCTTTCATCTATCTTTTCTTGAACGACATAGCGGACTCAAATTGCCAAATGATCCATAACAGCTAGATCTTGAATACTATTTACCATCACGCCACGCTCAATATTATGTTATCATGAAGGTCTTTGAAAATAATATTACGACCCATTGAACCAATTACTTTGAGTAGCTTGTTAACAAAAATGTCAACAAAGAACCTCGTCCAGTCGGTTTTTTAGTTAATTTTCCTGTGACTTTTCTTTTCTTCATTATTTTCAGTCTGTGCTTTTTGCTGTCTTCAATGCACTTTCTGACATGATTTTGTAAAATCATATCACAATTTGCAACCAACATGACCAGTTCAAGAAAATTACCATGATTATCTGTAGAGTCAAGCGTATAAGCCTTTCTACTTCATCCCCTCTGTATGCAGTGCTTTGTTTTCCAATAAACAAAACTATATCAATTTAATGTTGAACAACCAATCATCTGAAGTAACTTCATTTTCTCGTTTTTGGATTGGTTACTAGTAAGAAGAGTTGAAATATCACGACATTTGTTGGCTTTGAAAAGCTGGTTCGCTGCGAGATGATGATAACGGGAGTCATCATGAATCTCAACAGATTTATACATATGCTTAGGAGAAAAGTCATGTCCGGTAATAAATTTAAGCCCCCAAAAGCCATGCAGCTGGAGCAGTACACCCTGTTGAGCCAAATCGAATATAACCATTTTCTGTGAATTTTATCACCATTCGATAAATGTCGCTATTAAAGTTTTGAAGAGTCAAATCGCAATTTAGCTCCTTTCTCTTCACTAACTTCACTAGAGTGCTTCTCCATAAAAGCTTTTTTAATTCAAACTGGGTCATTTTCGTTGGGGCAGATGAAACATACAAAATGTTGCGTAGAAGCATTCTGAGCAGCATCAGGTGTCTCCTGGTGGTTTGCTTCATGATCATTTTCTGTGTCAGATCTGTATTCTTGAAGAATCACTGCCAAGAGAAGTCGGTGTTACTGATGTACAATCTAAAAGTGGCTGATTGCAAGTAGGCGTACTTTCTTTGCTCTCATATCTACAAGACAAAGTGCCAGGAAGGGCTGAATTGAAGGAGGTGAAATTCGATCTTCAGTTTCTGAAAATAAATGTAATCAATCACCCTAGCTGCGATTGTACAATATGTTGTAACAAATTCTTAAAAGTAATACAGTAAAATGTATGTATGCTATTCGAATTTCAATTATGGTTTAAAATCTCACTTATTGACCAATTTGGCCCTCAGAAGCAATGACATTTTATTTATTTTTAATTTTCTTCCTTTACTATTCACGATTCCAGAGATCTAATACGCTACCTGGTGGCAGATGTTCTAAATATTTATTTCAGTTACGTTGAGTGAATCACAATACATTGAGCGAAGGTAAACAAACTGTTCAGTGAATCACGATAAGGTAAATTATTTATCTTTATGGTTAATTACGGTTAATTATTTGCCTATATTTTTCAGGGCCACCTGCAGGAAATTTGAAACATGAATATAACATAAAAAGATTTGTAATACTAAAAAATTCGCAAATCGTTGAAAAAAATCATAAGTAGCCTACATAAATAAAGAAGGCAAAAGGAAAAATATCAATCCAAATTAGTAGCTCGAACAAAATGGCCTTTTAGCAACAGTTTTTTCATTTTTAGACAATAAAAACACAACATATTAAAATGTTAGTTAGACTTTTTTTTAGACCGCTGACCAGGCCTCTACCAGCCAGGCTTTTGCCTAGCTTAACAAGTTGATACCTGGTAGCGCGGCGAGGATTCACCTGCTCTCCGCTTGACGAAGATGTGTTTGTTAAATCTATAGGCCGACATGACTTCAGTGCGTCTTGTTGCTTTAATTGCTTTTTCTTAGTTGGCCGGTTGCTAATTGATTTTATATGAGGCGGTTCAGTACTGTGCATGTGCAGTGTAGCGAAGTCATGCCGGACGGATGTAAGATGCTGGGATATTTACTATTTCCGCGCTGCATCGCTCATCCATACGTCATGCCATCGCTACTCGAGTTGGTTTCGTAATTTAAAACCTTGATCTGGTGACGAGACCTTCACCAGACTAGGCATCACCAGAGGTGTAATTCACAGGTAACTTGGAGGACTTTACACCCACGACGGATTTTACATGCACCGGGCGCCATTAGCGTACATGAGTAGTTAAAGTAGACTTACACCTTCCACGTAAAAAAAAAAAAAATTCTTGCTACAGAAAAGTAGTTGTAATTCGTAGTTTTTGAGTGCTCCCTTCAATAGTTACAGTTTTGGATCAATCAATAGCAGTCAGCCGTCAGGGGATGGGGGCTGGGGGCTGTGACGATAAAGACGGTGAAGAGAGAGCGATAGAGAGGGGGCGGGGGAGAAGTATATGACGAGGTCACTACTCACTAACCTCAACAATCGCCAGTCGCAACGCTGATAAAAAAACAGCGTTTAGGGACAATGAAACTAGTTTATATGAAATCATGCTAGATGTGCTAAGCTTAAGACTGCACTATTATAGTAGTCACTAGCTAGCTTGCGACAGCTAGCAGGCTCCTAACTACATCGGAGCTTCAAATTCATACGAACCTCGTAAAAAACTTTCCTAATAAAATTGATTTAATTAAATTAAAAATTGATTATGAACCCCTTAAAATTGATTGTAAACGCGTAAAACTACTGAGAAATAGTCAAATTACTTTGATGTAACGAATTACAAAGTTGAATATCCATTTTTGGGATCCCTTCGGGGCCCCCTTAGGCCGGGGGCCCTCGGCAATCGCCGACCAGCCGACCTGCCCTAACCATCATAAAAAGTGAAAAATTAATAAAAAAGCCCGATAAATCATAAGATCAGATTATCCATAAGATAAAAGCATTTTGGCGCTAAACTAAAATCTGTCACAAAAAAAATATTTTCAGTTTATGATTAACATAAAATTGATATGTTGAATTTGTTGATGTATATGTTGCATCAGAATGATCTAGGAATTGTATTTTATTACTTTTTTAAAGATCCGTTGGGTATTTAACTGTATAAGAGTGAAAAGATACCCGACTGTGATGGAAAAGGAATAATCATCCTGATTATGTAAAGGAACCGAAGAAACCATACAAATAAGTTACACTTGAAAACATTAAAAATCTCCCTCATCTGCAGATTGATTTATTATTATAAAAAACATTCTTCCTCTTTACATAAGAATTTATTAGCTTAAAACAATGGATGCGTTTAAGAAGATATGGATTTGAAACGAACAATGATTAATGAGGACATTTTAAAGCCTTTAATTTAAGCATTTTAAAACGTCGAATTTCGACGGTGCCTTTGGGCAGATGCAATGCACGCGCATGCGCATAAGAGTTCATTCGGTTGCATTATCACAGGGGGTGGGATGTGTGCTTTATTTATTATGTTCTTTTATTTACTGAATGTGAGATAAAAGTAAGGATATACTATTTGTATGATACTTCATAGGTCCATGAAATTTTCTTCCTTATTGTTTGTTCGGAGTTTGTATCGAAAATAGTACTGTATTTCACCGGGGGAAAAAAACTTTTAAAATAAAATATTTGAAAGACTGTTTCATACGCACCCCTTCTTATGTAATAAAGTAGCTTATGTCACTGATATTGTTATAGTAATTTTTTTTTCCGTCAAGTTTTGGCGAGTTCCATCTAGTATCATTTAATAAAGCAAATGATTTAGTAGCATTATAACGATTGGAGTAAATATAATGTGACACTAATAAAACAAAATTAACAAATCATATAATTAGGAAATTGAATACACCTCTTCCATCCCCCCACCCCCGAAAAAAAAATCCCCTTAAATTTTTGTCTACAGAGATAATTTACCACTAAAATTTTAGCCTTGGGAGTGACGAGTTTTCTTTTAATCATGTTGTACACAGCTCAGAAGCAATTCATATAGTTTTTTCGCACATATATTTCCAAAACTAGCCAAAATACTCATTAATGATAAATGTCTTGATAAAATTTATAGAATGTTGCAATGGCAAGGCTTTAGAAAACATTTCAATGTTTAAAAGTGTTTATTACTTTCTTCTATCTTTACAAGAAAAAGGTATTGGATTTATGAAAATTTACCACTTCCGGTTTTCGACGGATTTATACGTTTCAGTAGGTCCTGAACACAATTGGACTATTTTTAGAAAATATCTGTCTGTGTGTCTCAGTGTCTGTATGTGACAAAACTTTCGTGGGCGCTGTATCTCAAGAACTAATGCACGGAATTTGATAAAACTTTATATTCAGTTAGACATTGGTATAAATGGGTGGTAATTAGTTTTTGGTGTAAATCGCCCAACAGATGGCGCTGCTATGCTACATTTTTTCTGATTTTTACGATAGCTATATCTCAAGAACTAATGCACAGAATTTCACCAAATTTCAGATCCGGTTAGACGTTGATTACGATTTGGTATAAATAGCCCAACAGGTGACGCTACATTTTGTACGAATTTCACGATAGCTATATATCCAGAACTAACGCACATAATTTAATAAAACTTTAAATTCACTTAGACCTTAATATAAATTGGTGCTGATTTGTTTTTGGTGTATGTGAAACCTGTATGAGATAGAAGAAAGTTTTGCGATTGACACATCAGACTAGTTTTTTTTATTGTAATCAAATCTATGAAATCTGACGTTATTTTAGCTTTTGATCATATTTTGATTTTTTTTTTTTTTGGTCTAACCTGTGATAACTGAAAAAAATTTCTGAAATTTCAAATTCCTTGGGGGGGCGGTTGCCCCTGGGTACAACAATTTTATTAGGTAATTTTTCCCATTGTAATTATACCTGCTACAGATTTGATCATAGGAAATGAGAATGAATTATCTTGCAAAAGGTTTTGTTTCTATTGTTTTTAAATTTAACTTCAAATAACTGTTGTTCTCATAGCATAGCCAAATTGGCAAGTGCTATTTCTCTCTCAGACTTTGCTACAAAATTAACTGAAGCATAAGGATTAATTGTTTAATAATTATGAGAGTTTAAACCAAAGCCAGTAAATTATTTACTAAAAAGTAAAACTGATTACTAAAGTATTTTACTAAAAAATACAATCTACTTAGTTTAACTGTTTAAATCATGCATTGAATATTCTAAGGTAAATAAAAAAATAAAATTACATATTATTAGAGTTGAAATTATTAAAAATTAAAATATATTAATTACATCGCTGTAAATAAAACATATCTATTTTTGCCACTTTGGCAAAAATGTGTTTTTGCCAGGACGGTATTTTCCATGGTTTTTACCACCTTTGGCAAAAATGGGCCAACACTAGGCAAGACTGAAAACTTTTCTGAGTATTAGGAATAACCAAATGGAAATGGACTAGAAGATTTCTTTGTCTTGCATTATGGCTAAAAATTGATATCTTGCAGTAAAAGATAGTGATTAAAAGTTCTTGATAGTAAAATAGACGTTTTCAGTCGTGACGTCAATGATGACGTTTTGCTTGGAAACTGACTCCAAACAAATAGTTGCTATGTTGTATTTTCTATTATGTTTGTATATTATACCTAAATCTTATGATTATATCTCACGGCAAAGCGGTTCAATACATTATATGCAGTGGTAATATTTTCTACGATTTATATTTAATAAGAAATGACACATAGCAACCGTTTGTTTGGAGTGAGTATCCAAGCAAAACGTCATGACTGACGTCACACTGAAAGCGTCTATTGCTATTATTAAAGTAGAATTTACTATTAATCAAAAATCTCTCCAGGACTGAAGACTTGCACCCATGCTTCTATCCTGTCACTGTCTACTTTCTCAAGCACTGCGTGGGTGCAAGAAGTCCATGCAAGCCAAGACTGAAAACTTTTACGAATATTGGGAATAACCAAGTGGAATTGGGCTAGGTTTCTATAAAATAAACTGATTAAAAGTTCTTGATAGTAAAATTACTATTATTTAAGTAGTATTTAGTAAAGTAAAATTTACTATCAATCAAAAATCTCTCCAAGACTGAAATCTTGCACCCATGATCCACCTTCTAATTTCTGTGATGCATATAAGTTTGTTTGGAAATTTCCTCGAACAAATTATCTGGCACAAATAGCTAGTTCATAGCAGGTTTCTATTGCTATATCAGACCTTATATGCAAATTTTCACTTACAAACCAAGAAGGATATGTAAAAACAATTTTTGACTGATTACCCCATGGATTATGCCATTTTTCAAAAATTTCCTCTAAGATAAAAAATACATCCACTTTAGGCTGTTTTTTAGCAAAAATAATTTCACTACTATCGATTTCACACTCTTAGGCTGACATTTTTACGTTCAAGGCTAAAGAAAGATTTTTGCCTGCACTAGACTAAGAACTGAAAAGAATTTAATATAAATCATTTCTAAAATGTTTGTATTACTTTGTCATAACCTAAACAGAACACCAGCGCAAGCCGAATTTTGATGAAATCTTATCTAGCAGCCAACCGATAAACAAGACAAAACAGACTTGGCACGTAACATGTTGAATGAATCCCCATTAGCATTTCATTCTAAATGTTTTTTCTTTCTTTTTTTAAATAGTAGTGCGAGTAGAATATAAAAATAGTCGCCAGTGGCAGCCCTGGCTTCTAAGCAGTGTGCATGGCCTGACAGGGATTTCCTTAAAAATATGCGTGGCGCTCAACATGTTAATGTAACATGAAGAAAAATTTATATAATGTAAATAAACAATTTTCTTTTAGTTCACAGTATTTTTTTTATATCAATTAAGGTTACCCAGTAACAGACTCAATGATCTTTGTGATGAATTTTACCATTTATTGGCATAAAAATATACAATCCACTTTCTTCAGAGATTGACAGATGAGATCTGGAATTTTCCACGAATAATTTATGAAATTTGCAATCCCCCCCCCCCCCCCCGATAGACTAAATTCCTGTTGTTTTTTCCCCCCTTGAAACCAATTGACAGGGCTGCCACTGCCTAATGGCATCAAAAATAGTTGCTTTAGTAGCCTACAATGAAAAAAATAGTAGCATTTGTACAAAAATAGTTGCATGCTTACTTAAGAAAAGAGGGGCAAGAACTCTTATTTGTCATAACAATAATAACATCATGAAAATCCACATCTTTCCCTACAGTTTATGTTACCATCCAAATTTGCCACTTTTTGTATTTTTACTATAAAATCACACACACAAAAATAGAAAAAACAAGTGGTAAGTGTAATCTAAGATTGCACAAAGGGTTTTGTTTAACATTCCTTTCAAAACACTTTATCTTTTCTCTAATAAATCCAAATAAATAATTTCATTAAAAAAAAAAAAAAAAAAAAAAGTAATGTTTTTTTTTTTTTTATAAAGTAAAAATTTACCGGTCTATTTTTCTAATACTTGAACCGGCCTGATAGCAGGCGAAGCCCACTATTATACTTTGTCATAGTCATAATAATATTTGTCATATGGACTAAATGCAATATTAAAAAAAAAAAATCAATTTCAAAAATGTTGTATGAGACCTTCAAAATGTTAAAATATGCTAATACAGTCGAACCAGGGATATAGTGAACTTTTTTGCTAGTCCCGTCTGAACTCCCATTTAACTAATGTTATTTTATACGTTTATAGTGGACAGCTGAGATTTTGGTAATTCGTTTATAGTGCACTCAAATTTTATTTCCCCAGATTTTTTTTTCAATTCTCCAACTTTAAACTTGCACTAGTTGTGACTACAAATGATGACATGGCTTTATATTGTGTCGAATTTCACTCTTTCACGCTCATCGCCTAAACAGCACATGCTTCTTCTTCCCCTCTTCTCCCTATTACAGGAACAAACCTCTCTTCTTCGTTTCTCTTTAATTCTAGGAATAAGTTCTGATATTCACTTGCTAACTTCGTCCCCCGCCCCACGGTATAATCAGAACAGTCCAAGAATGTCCTTCATTTTACAGTGTCTCTCTTGATTATTCTTTTGATTGAATTGAGATAAGAAGACGTCTTTTCAAGAGCAGCTAAAAATTTTGTAACAATGGCGAATTCTTTGAAAAGAAAAGCATTTTCGATTGATGATAAGGTAAAAATAATGAAACGTATTGAAGATGGAACAAATCAATCGCACTGTGATAGGAATTTTCCTTGTCAAAATCTACAGTTTCGAACATTTGGAAAAATCGCAGTGCACACAATAAAAATTTGGATTCTTCCAAGAAACTACGTCGGGCTGAAAAAGAAAATGTGGAAGAAGCTGTATTAAAATGGTTCACCATTCAGCGGGATAGAAATCTTCCTTTGACCAGACCCATGCTTCAAATTAAAGCGAATGAGTTTGCCAAAAAATTCGGAGAAAACAGTTTTGTGTGCTCTAATGGATGGCTGGATAGGTTCAAAAAATGGAACAATATTTCTTCTGGAAAGATTGTTGGTGAAGCAGCAAGTGTTTGTACATCAAATGTGGAAAGCTCAAGTGTGGCCAGATGCAATCCAGGATAATGAAGAGAAGGATATTTTTAATGCTGACGAAGCTGGATTATTTTACAAAATGACTCCCGATCAGACGTTAAAATTTAAAGGAAAAAAGTGCAATAACTGGAAGCTCACGAAAATGAGAATAACTGTTCTTGTATGTGCAAATATGAACGTATCAGAAAAGCGAAAATTAACTGTTGTGGGTAAATCCCAAAAACCAAGGTGTTTTAAAAATGTTAAAATACTGTCCGTCAATTACAAAGCTAATCAAAAACCCTGGATGACTTCCAGTTTTTTTAAGAACTTCGACAATGGGACAATGATTTGTTGAATAGCAAAAACGTAAAATTGTTCTCCTTGTTGACAATTGCACAGCTCATCCCCACTTAGGAAATCTGAAATGCATTAAGCTCGTTTTTTTACCTCCAAACACGACTTCTGTACTACAGCCCATGGACCAGGGCGTTATTCGCAGCCGGAAGTTCCACTATAGGAAACAGCTAGTGATGCGTATTTTGGAGAACTATGAAGAGAACAATACGGAATACAACATCTCACTCTTGGAAGCAGTCGTTTTGTTGGAAAAGCGATGGACACAGGTGACATCAGCAACAGTTTCCGACGAACAGGTCTTTCGAAAGATGTGTTGTGGGAAGGAAAATATGGCAACGTGGAGGACGAAGATGATGAAGAAATCTTACCAATAGCTCTGTGGCTAGAAAAGCATAATGTGAACATTTTTCCAAAAGACGATACTGAGCACTTCTTGCGATAATGAAGTGTATACTTCTGGTACCCCCACAGATGATGAAAATGTATCTGGAGTTAAACAAAAGAATGATGTTGAAGAAGACTTAGAAGACGATATCTCGGAAGTAAAATTGGCAGCGAATATCCTGAACCCTTTTTTTTCTACAGAAAATGTGGACAAAAAAATATTAGATTCTTTACTAATTTTTGATAAGAAAATTGATTAACTCTACTTAAAATCGAACTGCATTCTATCAAAAATCACAAATTTCTTCCATAGAATGTAAAAATAAAATCATGTTTTAGTAAGTAACTTTTTTCTTTTTATTATTTGATTTATTGTCAATTTAATTAGTTAATAAATTGTAAGTAAATAACGTATTATAGCAATCATTATTTTTAACAATACATCATATACTAAAAAATCAATAATAACAATCATATACAAAAAAATATTTTATTTTTAAAGAATTTGGATATAGTGAACCATCGGTTATAGTGGACAGATTTTTGAGTCCGTAGACGGTACACTATAGCGGGGTTCGACTGTATTTCAAAAATCAGGTTTTTTTTTTCATGATTCAATACATTCCTTAAACTCTCATGATGCTATAATCACTTGTTGACGTCATATCTACTTGCTTTCTCTACTACCCATATTGATACTCTCTTTATATTATCAAACATATGAAAAAGTCCATTAAACTTCCAATAGGACGGACGTCAGATTAACCTGCTTTCTGTACTTACACATACTCATAGTATTATTGAGAAATGTTTGAAATTTTCTGTTTTATTACCAATATGACGTCACATTAATCTTTTTTTCAATTGGTGAAACTTTTTATTTCATTTTTCAAGTGGGAATCTTTCAATAGAAAATTAATTATTGTAGAAAGAATTTTATTGTGGATTTTTAATTGTTGGCAACTGCTATAACGAAAAATGTTTAAATTTAATAGGAAAAGGGGTTAGATTTTTGGTTTTTTATCTCTATATATTAAAATCAGTACAAAAACCCTTAACGGGTTAAAAGTGTTGACGCAGCACTTTCTTTTGGCTCTATGAATTTTAAATATGGGTCTTAAAAGCAATGATATCAAATTTAAGTGACGCTATGTTAATAATTTTTTTTTAAATCATAATTTTCTTTTTAGTTTTATTTATGTTCACAGGTGCAATTATCTTAATATGAAAAAATATATAAAATTTATTCGCTGATGCTTTTTCATTCACATCTCTCATGAATTCAAAATATGGGTTTTAAAAGAAATATCAAAATTTGAGTGACACCTTGACGTTAATTTAATAGGACTCTTAAAATTCAATTTAAATTATTTTTGGTTTGTCTTCTAAAGTATATTTACACATACAAACAATATTTTTCAATACACTTTTAAATATATTACTTTCACTGAGCCTATATTATGTATTGAAATGTATCTATTTCAATAAATTGATTTATCTTCTGTGCCACGCTATCCAAAATCATAAGTAAAATTTATGTAAATGATTATTTTGCGTCATATTATCCACTTGCATACATTTCCCTTTGTTTGGATACTATGATGCAAAATAATCATTTACATAAATTTTACTTATGATTTTGGATAGCGTGGCACAGAAGATAAATCAATTTATTGAAATAAATACATTTCAATACATAATATAGGCTCAGTGAAAGTAATATATTTAAAAGTGTATTGAAAAATTAAAAGTATTGTTTGTATGTGTAAATATACTTTAGAAGACAAACCAAAAATAATTTAAATATAATTTTAAAAGGAGTCCTATTAAATTAACGTCAAGGTGTCACTCAAATTTTGATATCATTTCTTTTAAAACCCATATTTTGAATTCATGAGAGATGTGAATGAAAAAGCATCAGCGAATAAATTTTATATATTTTTTCATATTAAGATAATAATTGCACCTGTGAACATAAATAAAACTAAAAAGAAAATTATGATTTAAAAAAAAATTATTAACATAGCGTCACTTAAATTTGATATCATTGCTTTTAAGACCCATATTTAAAATTCATAGAGCCAAAAGAAAGTGCTGCGTCAACACTTTTAACCCGTTAAGGGTTTTTGTACTGATATCATTACTTTTTTAAGGTTATTGATGAAAATGTCAATTAGTCGAAATTAAGTATAGGGTATAAATTAATCATTAGTATAAAATTTTAAAGAAATGCTAAAAAAGACCCCTTGGACCCCAATAAAATATGAGGGTGGTGGCCCAGGGAGAGTAATCCAAGACTCAACTTTTAAATTATACAGCGAGAGAGTAACACAATTAGAAGGATGAAAATGCATGGCAAAACCCGTTTGTTCCATCTTCCTCCACCAAAGGGCGCAATCTTTTCTATACAAACATAGCTGAAAATTTTCAGGCTGTCGATTCCGAGTCAAATGAGCCATACATCGTCGTGATCGGTCCCATAAAACCCGATAGGGAAGTGCCCCTGGTGGTGAAACTTGGAACTAAAATCAATATATCCTGTCAATGTCGAGTCGAATGAATCAAACTGCATTGTGATGGGACCCATAGGACTTGAGATAGCTGCAAAATCCGTTAGTTCCATCTTCCACCACCAGGGGGCGGACTCTGTTCCATGCAAACATAGTTGAAATCTTTGAGGCTGTCGATTTCGAGTCGAATGAGCCATACCTCGTCGTGATGGGGCGCATAGGACACGAGATAAGAAAGCGCCCCCTGGTGGCGAGACTTGTAACTAAAATCTATATATCCTGTCGATGTCGAGTCGAATCAAACTGCATTGTGATGGGACCCATAGAACTCGAGTTAGCTGCAAAATCCGTTAGTTCCATCTTCCACCACCAGGGGGCGCACTCTGTTCTATACAAACATAGCTGAAATCTTTCAGGCTGTCGATTTCGAGTCGAATGAGCCATACATCATCGTAATCGGACTTATAGAACACGAGATAGAATAGTGTCCCCTAGTGGTGAAACTTGGAACTAAAATCGATATATCCTGTCGATGTCGAGTCAAATGAATCAAACTGCATTGTGATGGGACCCATAGAACTCAAGTTAGCTGCAAAATCTGTTAGTTCCATGTTCCACCACCAGGGGGCGCACTCTGTTCTATACAAACAGCTGAAATTGTTGAGGCTGTCGATTTCGAGTTGAGTGAGCCATACCTTGTCATGATCGGGGCCATAGAACCTGAGATAGGAATGCACCCCCTGGTGGTCAAACTTGAAACTAAAATTGATATATCCTGTCAATGTCAAATTGAATGAATCAAACTGCATTGTGATGGGACCCATAGAACTCAAGTTAGCTGCAAAATCTGTTAGTTCCATGTTCCACCACCAGGGGGCACACTCTGTTCTGTACAAACAGCTGAAATTGTTGAGGCTGTCGATTTCCAGTTGAGTGAGCCATACCTTGTCATGATCGGGGCCATAGAACCTGAGATAGGAATGCACCCCCTGGTGGTCAAACTTGAAACTAAAATTGATATATCCTGTCAATGTCAAATTGAATGAATCAAACCATGTTGTGATGGGACCCATAGAACTCGAGTTAGTTCCAAAATCCATTAATTTCCCCTTCCACTGCCAGGGGCGCACCCTGTTCTATATGAACACAATTGCCCCTGGTGGTGAAACTAAAATCAGTAAGTTCTATCGAGGTCGAGTCGAATGAGCTAAACTACATCACGATTAGGAATGCACAACCTGTGGCCCGTGATGGGTAACTGGTGTCCCGCAGAGACCATACATGCCAACCTATCCAAAAATTTCGAATTTCCTTAATAATTCGTGAGAAAAATGCACAAATTTTGTCCATAGATCGTAGGAAAATATGAATTTCATCGATCAGGTGCATAAAATTATGAATTGCATCGACTGGATGCAAATTTTGTCGAATGGGCATGGAAAAATCACAAATTTCGCCATTTTGTCGCTAGAAAAAAAAAACGCAAATTTCAATAATCGGTCAACAGAAACCAGAGATGCCAAAATCGATAATTCTGGAGTTGTAAATTTTGTCAATCACTCAAAATCTTGAATTTTGTAAATCAGTTGAAAAAACCTGCAAATTTTGTCGATAAGGCACTTAAAATCGCAAATTTCATGGATCGAGCAACGAATTTCATCGAATCGCATGGAAAGATCGCGAATTTCAACGAACAGTCGCGGAAAAAATTTGCAAATTGTCCATAGATTGTGGGAAAACATTATGAATTTTGTCTATCAGTTCTGCAAAATTATGAATTTTGTCGATAGGCATGGAAAATCGCAAATTTCGTATATTGGGCGTGGAAAAATCAAGAATT
Organism: Maratus michaelseni; assembly: GCA_963931845.1. Classification (NCBI taxonomy): domain Eukaryota; kingdom Metazoa; phylum Arthropoda; class Arachnida; order Araneae; family Salticidae; genus Maratus; species Maratus michaelseni. The sequence goes on along the minus strand of OZ007587.1, from coordinate 301,723,142 downwards.
CCATCGAATGTTTGTGAAAAAATTGTAAATTTCAACAAACGGTAAAAAAAAAAAGAAAATTTTGCCATTGTCTAGAGAAGAAAAATTGTGAATTTCATTAAATGGCCGACGGAAAGCATATCAGTTGAAAATCACGAATTTTGTCAATCAGGCACAGTAAAAACATGAATTTTGTGGATTGGGAGAATGAAAATCGTAAATTTTGTTGAACGCATGCATAAAAATCATGAATTTTGTTTATCGGGCATATAAAAATCATTAATTTCGTCAAACGGATCCATAAAAATCAAGAAAGTCATCAATCGGGTGCGTAAAAATCTTAAATTTCATCGATCAGGCGTGTAAAAATATAGGACAAAATTGCCATTCGCCAATCGACGAGTAATACTGAAAATTTGGCGACTGACTTTACTGCCACCACTGGTCAAACTTAATAGTCCCAATTGCGATGATTGAATGGAAAAAGATTTCTTCCCCGCTGTCGCTCGACAAATTTCGAAACCATTTGGCGAATTTCACGATTTTTTCCCCGAAATTATTTGACGGATTGTGACTTTTTTTCTTCTCGAAGCCATTCGACGATATTCGAAAATTTTTTCCCCTGAAACCAGTTGATGAATTTTATGATTTTTCCACTATCAATGAATTTTGTGATTTTTCTGCTATCGATTGATGAATTTCGTGATTTATCAACTATCGATTAATGAATTTCACGACTTTTTCCATGAACGAACAAATTGTGCACTTTTTTTCCACTGCTATTCGACGAATTTTGCAATTCTGTTCCACGATTGTTAGACAAATTTCACTATATTTCTCCCGAGATCATTTGATGAATTTTGTGATTTCCCCCCCCCCCCCCGAACGTATTTGACGAATTTCTCTAATTTTTTCACGACAGTTAGACATAATTAATTTTTTTCCTGCAATGCCTGATTTCTTTCCCGAGACCATTTGACGAATGTCGCGATTTCTTTCCCAACACTATTTGAGAAATTTCGCTGTTTATTCCACAATCGTTTGACAAATTTCTTAAATTTTTTATCAAGTATTTGTAAATTTGTTATTGGTCATTGCTGAAAAACAGGAGTAAAAAAATCCATGTACTGGCCAGTTGTCACTGAGAAAAAAGTTGAAACCTATACATAAAAGTTGAACCTATACATAAAAATCATGAATTTTTTAGAACGGGCACATAAAAATCACAATTTTGTCAAGTAGCCACATAAAAATCACAAATCCATCTAGTGGGTGCATTCTTCCCAAATTTGCAACCGAACAGTGCTGTATGTATGGATAATACTAATTATCCCCCCCCTACCCAACATCTCCTCGACAACTCAACAATTTTTTAAGTGGCCCTTCGCCTAAAAAGATTGGGCACCTCTACTATCAATTAACAATAAATTAACCTATCGCTTGTGTCATGTATTCATGAGCGGTGATTGCAATGCAAATTCTTGTTTACAAGAATAAGACTCATATTAGGTATTTTATTATTTATTTATTGTTTGTTTACTTATTTTGATTTGATTTTCTTGTCCTTTTAGAAATTGACTTTAGATTGTTACTTAAATGGTGAGATGATTGTCAATTACCCGTTTTATCGATAAAAATGATACAAGGTAAGGAAATTGCATCGTGTCGAGTGAATATTTAGGAAGTATTTTACTTGTTAGCTATATTTTGCAACTCTCCAAATTACTGCAATGTAAATATAGTATGAAGTTAACTTTCCTCTGTTGTATAGCTAATTTTATTGGAAAAAAACCCTGAAAATGCATTGTTGTAGTAATCAATTATTTTTGCAGTTGTGTAAATTCTGTCATAACAATTTTCAACTAAGGGAAATCTTACATTGGACATTTAATCACAGTATTTTAAATAAGAAAACTTAAAATATTTGCAAATTAAAGAAATGAAAAGAGGTTGTTTAAAATTACATCTAAAGATTTTTTTTTTTTTTACAAAAAATGCAAAATTCGCCAGTCATTCGGGAAATTATCACAAAATTCTACTAATAAAATGGGACTGTAAACAAACCGGTTCAAAATGTGTCCTTTTTAAATATTAAATTCCATCCCTTCAGCTATGAGACCTATAGCGGCAGGGCTGTCGTCTCGAATGATCCAAACCATATGAGTTATTCTTACAAAAACAACATTCGAGACTCGTTGAAAACAAACAGATGATTGATTTGTTGATTAGAGGCTGTTTCAAATTAACTGATAAAAAAAAAAAATCTGAATCTTTTTTTCCTTTAAAAAATGACAAATTAAATATATAAATAACAATTAAATTGTATATATATATATATATATATATATAATTATAAAATATTTCAATATTTTAATCAAGGAATCTAAATATTTTTCGACTTAATGAAGATTTTGAAATAAGAAATTCTTTATTATAACAAAAAAGAAAAATATACAAACAATAATTTAATTTAATACATATATATTACATATTAAAAATTGCATTAAAAACTGTTTTCGTATTAAAAAAAAAAAAAAAAAAGAATCTAAATAGTTTTTCAGCGATATGGATATGCTTTAACGTTTAACTGTAACCGTAATAGGCAAGAGCTTCCTTATTGCGCAGTAATAAAAAGCAGTGAAAAGGCGTAAGATCTGTAATGTTAGTCTACCAGAAAAAGCATAAGAAAATAGTCCGATTTTAAAAGTGGATTATATTGAAAACAAGAGTTTTCCTACGTTAGCGCAATATCTTAAACGCTTCATCTAAAACTGATTAATGTATTAATTTTAAAAAAATCTTTCTATCCATTTTCGAGATAACAACTCTGTGCCCATTACACCTTTCATTTTCGCTTAAAAATTGGTTTCCAGATCTCAAAATCTACTGCATGTAGAAATCTATAAATTTCAGGATAGAGTTAGGCCATAGATATAAGACTAATGTGAAAAAATCGAAACGGTATGCCTCATATTTACTGAGATATTAAATGTCGGCGTTTCGATTTTCCTTTGATGTCCTGCTAGCTGTATATATGAGAGTTTTGGGCTTACGGTTTTTCGCTGCGTCACTCAAGAGACTACTGTTTCTTATGATGTGATTTTCAGCGGGACAGTAGATATTCAGCTGTAAGTACACAAAATTTCAAGTCTGTAGGTTCTCCGGTTTCTGAGAACCGGCTCTATGACGGACAGACTGAGAAGCGGGATGAATAGGGTTTTGTGATATGAACGAAACCCTAAAAAAGAAACTTAAAATTATCAATTGAGATATAGGATCTGAATGCAGTTTCATTTTCCGAAACTAAATCAAATATATGCTTATCTTGTACTTGAGCATTATTGTGAGGTAACTGAAAACAATAAAACCTTTATTGCATGGTATTAGCCACAATTTTAATTCCATTTTGTAAACAAAAATGAACTGAAGCAAGAAATCTGCTAATAAAAAGTGGTTTTATCAAAAAAGGATGTACACATATTTTCTTTAGCAAAAGCATAACTAATCTATTCTTTAGAAGAAATTGAAGTAAATCAAAATAGCAAAATTGGCATAAATAAAGTACGATTTTATAGACACCAATGGGCCAAATAAATCTAAATAAGTAAGAAAGGCAATATTCTAAATGTTTTTCTCAACATTTTAAATCTGTTATTAAATTGAAAAATTGCGATAGAAAACAAGATTCTTATTTCTAAGTAGCATTTATTACAGCTCGTTTATTAATTCAAATTTTTGGTATAAAACATTTATACGAGGTTACAAACAAATACGATTCACGCAGCATAGTGAACAAATCTACAGTTAATCGTTTGTGGACAATATACTCTAAAGCATAAATAAGGGTTGTGGGTGGAAGCCAAACCAAAAATCAGTAATTAGTTTTCCCACTGAAATTTGAATGAATCTTTGCACTATATTTAGATTGAAAAGGCAATTCTTTTTTTAATTTCAAATGGAAATTTTTAGATATTTTAAAAATAGAATAAATTTTTTAAAAAATGTATACAGAAATATTAGGTTGGGATTTTGAGTTAGAAAATTTGCAATTCTGAGACCGATGATTTTTTTAAAAACAAAAATAGTAGCTGGGATTGGATTTGGCTCTTTTTTTCTGGTTTTCCTCCAAAATAGTCGCTTTTGAAGGTTTTTGGGCTGAAATAGTAGCCATAGTTGCCCGATGCTGAAAATAGTCGCTTTTAGTAGCATTTTAGTTGCAAATGGCAGCCCTGAATTGACGAATTCTTCCTCACAACAAGTTGACTGAATTCCATTTTATATGCAATAAATTTTTGATATCCTGGACAATAGACTAGAATTGCAAAGAGACTAGACTAGAATTGAAAATAATTTACACCTTTTTTTCTGGTTTTGCTGCTTTGAATAATTAAATAGGACAATAGTTGTTTAAATTAATTAACGAATTTTAAGGGCTATTGATCCACTAGTAGAAATTACACAACATGACAGTGGGCACAGCAGACGACAGACGTTACGTCGAAATTCATGATTTTTACGCGTTTGGTTGATAAAAATGATTTTTACACTCCCGAGTGACGAAATTGGATTTTTACGTAGCCGATCGACAAAATGCAACTGACAACATTCATGATTTTTATGTGCTCGATCAACGAAATTCATGATTTTACCCATGCTATCGACGAAATTCATGAATTTTACACTTTCGAATGACGAAATTTTCAATTTCTTCTGAAACTAATCGGCAAAATACACACAATGGTTGAATTTGTGGAGATTTTGGCCTGCTGGCCACAGGTTGTGCATGTGTAATGCATATCATGTTGTGGGTTATTATTTAGTGCATAAACATACCTATTTTATTATGGTAAGACCTTAATTATAGACAAATATATATTTTTTTAAATGTAGTTAGCTACACAAATACCTAAGCTTAGTGTGACATGTAGTTAGCTACTGATGCACCATGCTTGATAGAAACTTTGAGCGAACTCTAAAATGGAGAAGTCCGTAAGCCGTAAGTACGCTGCCTAAGATAAAGAGTGGTGATTTCAGCTTCTTTTGCCGCGGCTATTCTCCCTACAGTGTGAATGGAATCTGCTTGGCATTCTGCCAACCGGGGTTCTTAGAAGTGTGGTTGAACAGTACATAAGCATGTTGTGTATAACTTTGCTGTTAACTTATTTTAAAATAGATTGGACATTAGCATCTCAAGCTTATTCAAAACAATATAAATTTAAATATTTTTATTTAGTACATAAATTACTTTTTTACTGTAAAGTCATTGTATTTAAAAAATATATTCAGTGACATAAATGTACTTACTGGCTATTAAAGAAATTATTCTCATTAGCCAGTAACTGGCTACTAAAAATCAACTTAACTTACCGGTCAGTGGCTACTAAGCGAAATTGCTTATTTTCATTTTTACTGTAAACCCCTTTTTAAAAAATAAAAGCCGACAAAACAATGAGAAAATCCTTAATGAATTAAAATACGTAAATTTTTTTTAGTCCAATACTCTAATTAGTGAATGAGCTAAATAATTTGTCACCTTGCACATGTATCATGATTAGTTTTGAATATAGGTTTGTTATATATAAAAAAAATCTAAAAAGAATGTGAAAACTTTTCAGTCAATTTAAAAACAAATTTCAGACAAATTTTATTTGTCTATTATCTGTACAAAAATTTATGCATCAGCAATAGTAACTTCAACTTCCACACCAGGTTCAATACTGATGGAAGTGATCTGCTTCACAATCTCAGATGGGCTGTGTAAATCTATGATTCTTTTGTGAACTCTCATTTGAAATCTATCCCATGTTTTGGAACCTTCACCACAAGGAGTCTTGCGAGTAGTGATACGGAGAACTCTAGTAGGCATACGGACTGGTCCCTTAACCTTCAGTTCCTTTTCTTTGGCTCCTTTGATAAGATCATTGCAGACTAAAAAAAAAAAAAAAAAAGATAAATAATGTCAGTACATAGACAGAAACGAAAAAAGGTATAAACAGATTTTCTACAGAAATAAAACGTTTACTAAGCATTACCGGATATTATTGCTCAGTATCACAATTCAAGGATTTTGATAGAACACGATAATTACAACCATTTTCTCACAAATAAAAGCACACAATCGCTACAAACAATGTGCTTTTAGTCAAATATTTAATAATTTAGAGAGTTTAATAATGAAGGTTTTATTTAAAAAAAAATTAAAGTTATATTGTTAGAATTTAAATAAGTAAAAATTAAAATAAATAATGCTTAGTTTAAATGTCACACTATACAGAGATAGAGATTATAAAGCCAAGCATAAATAAAAATTACAAGATCAACTTGCCTTCATAATTGCAGGATGTTATCACAATACATCATATCTGTAGTTGTAATCATAAGGCATGAAGTATGAACAAAATAAAATGTTAAAATTACGAAATTTAGTTTTATACAGTATGGAAATGTTTTCCCCAGAAACCAGTTATCCAGATTCATTTCAAATTTAGACTTCAAAACATTTACAGGAAACAAAAAATAAATAAAGTTGCATAGTGCTAGTTTGACACAGCACAACATGGATAGCATAACTTAATGCCAATATTAAGGATGCGCATAAGAAACATTTAGATACAAGATTTTCATGCAGAATTGTTTAAAAGAGATTAAACCACCTTCTTTCAAACTGATTAATTCTTATATCTTAGGGATCTATGTGAAACAAGAAATTAAGAACTGTTGTTCTATAAGTATAGTTATATTTGAGAACAACGGAAGAAGCAGATAAATATATCTGATCTACGAGGAACTCTGTTGCTATACCTGTCGTTTATCACAACTAGGTATATAACGCTAGTTGTTCAAGTGTGCGGCAGGATAATGAAAGACAACCAGATCAAGAACATTTTACCTCTACCTACTTCGAATTATAAAAATACAGCATTACAATGTAAATGTCACTATACAAAGATACAGATTATACCTGCACATATACAAGATCAACTTGCCTTCATAATTGCAGGATGTTATCACAGTACATCAAAACTGTAGTTGTAATCATAAGGCATTTTAAAGTATGAACCAAATAAACAAAAGGTTAAAATTATGAAATTTAGTTTTAAACAGTGTGGGACTGTTTTTCCAGAAACCAGTTATCCAGAATCATGTCTAATTTAAAGACTTCAGAATCTTTTTCCAGGAAGAAAAAAAAAAAAAAAAAAACCCCAATGTTAGTTTGACACAGCACCACATGGATAGCATAACTTAATGCCAATATCAAGGATGTGCAAACGAAACATTTAGATATAAGATTTTCATGCAGAATTGCTTGAAAAAGATGAAACTGACCTCTTTCAAACTGATCAATTTTTATATCTTGGGGATCTATAAACACATTGAGAAATATGAAAAGAGATCCATGTTAAACAAGAGATACAGAACTACTGTTCTATAACTGTATTTATGTTCGAGAACAACGGAAGAAGCAGATAAATATATCTGATCTACGAGGAACTCTGTTGCTATACCTGTCGTTTATCACAACTAGGTATATAACGCTAGTTGTTCAAGTGTGTGACAGGATAATGAAAGACAATCAAATCAAGAACATTTTACCTCTACCTACTTTGAATTATGCCTTTATAATTGTAGGATGTTATAATATATCAAAACTGTAGTTGGAATCAAGGAATTTTAAAGTATGAACGAAATAAACAAAAGGTTTTTTTTCCAGAAACAGTTCTAATTTAAAAAATAGAACCCTCCACCCCCTACTATAAAAAGGCTGCACACAAGAAACAGATTTTCATGCAGAAATGTAAAGGGCGATTGTAGGGTCATGAAATAAAATACCCGAAATTTTAACGAGAAAACGTTTCGGTATGGAGAGAAGGAGGGAACAATTTATTAAAGGGAGGTCAAATTAAGAAAAATATGAATTTTAATTATGTTTAGCAATCATATGAAATTGATATTTTAGTCTTATTTCATGAATTCAGGTATATAACCTGAACATAATCACTCATGGAATTGTTTAAAAAAGAGATTAAACTGTCCTCTTTCAAACTGATTAATTCTCATCTTGAGAAATAAATATTGTTGTGAGCTCGGGGTTCGAAAGGACTGATGCCAATAAAGAACAATAAAAAGGCTTTATTCACTATAAACAGTGCAATACGATCACAAATATCTTCTGAAGATTACAAGATATTCAGTAATCTTCAAATCCAATAAAAGCGCAGCAAAATTTCTCACAGAAACAATGCGTTCAATACGACGTATCAACGACAAAATCGATCCGAGTAACACAGTTCTCAATGCAAAGCCTCTCGTATGAATTCAATCGCAGTTGACAGACAACTAACTCAACTGAACTGGTGGAGGTCCCTTATATAGACTTCAGGGATCTTTCCAGATTATTCCAGGACTTTCTAATGCTAGAAATTACCAGAAGGTCCTCCAACTCTCGATAGAGTACTCCAAACGTGAAAGGATCCCAATGTAAATGTATAAGGGGGGGTTGCACAAAAAGTCGCCAAATCCGTCGCCAACTTGGCGACAAAAATAAGTCGCCAAAACCATCGCCAACTTGGCGATAAACCCATTCCTTGGCGATTTTCCAATAGAACTCATTATAAAAACCGATGCTGTAAGGTTGTTTTCCTTGCAAACCACCTGAGGCCTTTAGCATTGAGTTACATGGTGCTCAATAGGAAATACATTAATACTGCAATTTTCACAATAATAAAATAAAATAAATTTAAACAAATGGAATATTTACAGATATATACAAAATTCATAACATTGCCCCCCTCTCAAGGACTGCACGTCCCGGGCAGTTCAACCTTTGATCGGAAAGCAAACCCGTTACCAACAAATGCTATACTATTCAAAACACTTAAAGCAAATATGCAAAATAACCATTAAACACATTCATAATGCTGAATTATACAAAATATACACTTATTTAAAAAAAAAAAAAAAATTAAATTAAATTAAAGCATAGACATCATTACATACAAGTATTTAAATAATAATAACATTAATAATGATAATGCTAAGCAAAAACTTATATACAAGACCATGGTCATACTAATTTACATTATTTACATTACACTATTTACAATCAATGAACTAAGTACTATGGCCATAGTATGGAGCCAGCCTGTCGTAATGAACGACTCTAGGCTTCGAACTTGGTGACTTTCGGATCCGAATTACGACATCGTTCAGTCTGTTTAGGACTGTATAAGGACCGTCCCAGTGCGATTGCAGTTTGGGAGAAAGTCCTTTACGTCGAGTCGGATTATAAAACCAAACCTTGTCACCTTCTTTGAATTGATGTCCCGTGGCTTTCGTGTCGTACCTGGTCTTCATCTTCTCCGTCTGTATATTGATCCGCTCTCGAGCCAAGTTGTGGACGTCTTCAAATCGTGCCTGGAGATTCTGCACGTATCCCTCTGGCGATGAAGGCGCATCTGGAGGGCGACCAAAAATCAGATCACAAGGTAGACGAAGATCACGACCGAAAAGCATCTGAGACGGGGAATAGCCGGTTGTTTCATGGACGGCGCTGCGATAGGCGAGAAGAAACAAGGGAATTTTTTGGTCCCAGTCTTGTTGGTTTCTTGAGACTAGCAGTGAGAGATTGTTAAGGATGGTACGATTAAATCTCTCAACCATGCCATCCGATTGTGGATGTAAAGGCGTCGTCCTAGTTTTGTCCATTCCGAGAAGTTGACAGAGACCCTCAATCACAGCAGAGATGAAATTTCTCCCCTGGTCAGAATGCATTTGAAGGGGGACTCCATACCTTGATATCCACTGGTGTACCAAGGCATCCGCAACCGTAGAAGCTTCTTGATCAGGGATGGCATAAACTTCAGGCCATTTTGTGAAATAGTCCATGACAACAAGGAGGTATTTGTTGCCATCAGCACTTCTTGGCAGAGGACCTAGGATGTCAAGGGCGATGCGTTCGAAAGGTGCTCCTACATTGTAGAGATGTAGTCTTCCTCGGCTACGTTTCTTTGGTCCTTTTCGAGCTGCACATGCATCGCAAGATTTGCACCATCGTTCGACGTCAGCTCTCGCTTTTCCCCAGAAGAAGCGCTCTCGGACTCTATGTAATGTTTTCATGACTCCAAAATGGCCACATAGACTGTATGATGGTAAGCGGCGTTCCCAAACTTTATTTTCAGTTTCATTCTTCCATGTATGTCGATCATATCCCCGGTCACGGTTTGAAGGATAACACGGGGCGGAGTCCAGAGTTTTCCTTTTAGCCGCAGAGCTAGATCCTTCCGAACGATGGTCACATTGGCTCCTGTATCGATGATCATATTACAGGGCAAATCATTCACACGCCCGGCTATAAAAACTCCGTTCTCGCCGCAACTTCTTGCAGAAATTTCACATACTTGAAAATGAGGCTTCTTAAGGTCTGGAAACCTCCGCCCCGCAAGATGGTCAATAATCAGTTTTCTTGCTCCTCCGTTAGCGGGTGAGCTATTACCTTCGGTGCTGGGTCGCCTTGAGCAGTCGATTTGGATATGGCCTTCTCCACCGCATTTCCAGCACTTGATCTTCCTGTAAGGTTTGTTGGCCCTTAAGGAGTTCATCTTTCTCATTATGTCATTCATCTGCTGCTGTAAATGCTCCACAGCTCTATCCGACGTCTCAGGCATGTTGGCTACTCGCACAAAGTGTCGATCTTTCCTTGTAGCTTGCTGGGCTGCCTCGAATTTCAGGGCATAAACTAAAGCCCCTTTTAAGTCACTGAGATCTGCAATCCGGAGTGCTTTCTTGATCTCAGAGTCACGCACACCATCAATAAAATGCTGCAGAGCTAAGCTTTCTCTAATAATTGTTTCAGTTCAGCCTCCATTGCTCTGGTGATCGGCATTCAATCCCACTTCTGACACCAAATGTTGTGAGCTCGGGGTTCGAAAGGACTGATGCCAATAAAGAACAATAAAAAGGCTTTATTCACTATAAACAGTGCAATACGATCACAAATATCTTCTGAAGATTACAAGATATTCAGTAATCTTCAAATCCAATAAAAGCGCAGCAAAATTTCTCACAGAAACAATGCGTTCAATACGACGTATCAACAACAAAATCGATCCGAGTAACACAGTTCTCAATGCAAAGCCTCTCGTATGAATTCAATCGCAGTTGACAGACAACTAACTCAACTGAACTGGTGGAGGTCCCTTATATAGACTTCAGGGATCT